>CM054062.1:223704131-225194604 GCA_028641055.1 Alopecurus myosuroides
TCCCGAGAGTTGAAGAAGAATGTAACCTAACTTTTCTGGCAACTCCCTCAGCCAAACAGAAAAAACGAACACTTCGAGAAATCAATGCGGTGATACCTCCAACACCAAAGTAGTTGAAGTATTCAGATACGTTAATCACTTGGGATCAGTCAGATCATCCCGGAAATATCCCAGAACCCGACACACATGCTTTGGTAGTAAGGACTATTGTGCAAAACACTAGGCTCAAAAGAGTGCTGATGGATGGAGGATCCAGTATTAATATCCTGTACTTAAGTACATTAAAGCAGTTGCATCTCTCCGATACTCAGCTCAAACACAGCAACGTGTGCTTCCACGGCATTGTTCCGGGTAGGCAAGCACGGTCCCTAGGAGAAATTTCCCTAGATGTTACCTTTGGTAAAAGAGAACACTTCCGCCAAGAAAAGATCTCATTCGATGTAGTGCTGGTCGAAAGCGTGTACCAAACAATACTCGGACGTCCGGCTTTCGCCAAGTTTATGGCAAGATCATGTTACATCTATAATAAGCTCAAGATGCCGGGGCCGAAAGGCGGAGTAATCACTATCTCATGAGATTTCAAGCTAGCAAATGAGCTAGAGAGAGGAAACATCCTTTGCGCTGAACAAGTAATAAGGAAGGAAGAACTGAAGGAGATGGCTAAAGAAGTATCGCCGATAGAAATGCCGGAAGGAAAGGAAAGGAAGCCGATAGATAGCTTCAAAGCATCGGAGAATACAAAGCAGATTATCCTGGACCCCAAAGATCCGACAAAGTTTGTCGTTGTGGGAACGGGAATGACTGACGCATAGGAAAGCGCGCTCATCAAGTTCCTCCATGAGAACTGGGATATTTTCGCCTGGTGTCCTGCGGACATACCGGGTGTACCCAGGGAACTTGCTGAGCACCAATTGAAGGTGATCCCAGGATCAAAATCCGTCAAACAAGGTCACCGTCGTTTCGATGGAAGAAGACGGAAGGCTATTGGCAAGGAAATTATCCGCCTTTTGGCATCTGACTTTATCCGGGAAGTTATACATACTGATTGGTCTGCGAACCCAGTATTAGTCCCGAATAAGGATAGTATTATTCTTAGGATGTGTATAGACTACACCGGTTTGAACAAATTGTGTCCAAAGGATAGGTTCGCGTTACCGCGGATCGATCAAATAATAGAGGCCACTGCTGGCTCTGAGCTTTTATGCTTTTTGAATGCTTATTCCGGGTACCATCAAATACGTATGAAAGAAGAAGACCAAATAAAAACCTCTTTCATAACACCCTATGGAACATACTATTACATAACCATGCCTTTTGGCCTGAAGAACGCATGAGCAAAATACCAGCGTTGCATGCAAAGATGCTTGCATAGTCAAATTGGCAAAAACGCGCACATTTACGTGGACGATATGCCGTCGTTTCCAAGGAAAAGGATACATTCCTTGAAGATCTACGAGAAAATTTCGACAATCTACGCACTTATAAAATGAAGTCGAATCCATTAAAGTGCGTATTCGGGGTTCCCTTAGGAAATCTTCTGGGTTTCATCGTTTCTCACAGAGGAATACAAGTAAACCTGGAAAAGATAAAAGCAATTATAAACATCAAAAGACCTACATGTCTAAAAGATGTCCAAACATTGATGGGTTCCGCAGCCGGTGTAAGCAGGTTTATAAGCCAGCTTGGTGACAAAGCTCTTCCATTATACAAATTGTTGAAGAAATCCGACAAATTTGAATGGACAAAAGACGAAGAACCCATGTTACTGTATCTTACAACAACTAACAGGGTTACAGTGATAATCGTGGAAAGGAGCAAATACGAACATAACATATTAGATCAGTATCCGGTTTACTACGTCAGCGAGGTATTCTCTGAATCAAAACAAAGGTATCCACATTATCAAAAACTGGCATATGGCTTGTTTTTCGCATCTCGGAAACTCCGTCATTATTTCCAAGGACATTCCATAACAGTGGTAAGAAAAGCACTACTACGTGGCAGAATACGAATCATTGCTTCATGGCTTGCATATTGCAAAAGAGATAGGCGTTAAGCGTATACTTTGTTATGGTGACTCGGATTTTGTGCAGCACCAGCTAAACCAAACATGGGATGCGAAAATCCCCATCATGGCTGAATATCGGAGAACATTTGACGAGTTTGCCATTTGCTTCCTAGGATTTGAAGTACTTCATATCAAAAGGGAAGAAAATTGGAACGCGGATGCTCTTGCTCGCATGGGCTCGGAAAGAGTGAAAACTCTACCACTCGGTGTGTTCGTGCAACATTTTCATGAAGCATCAATAAAAGACGGAGATGTTGACTATACTCTAGTTTCCGAGTCAATAGAAGTTTTGCTAGTTAACCTGGATTGGACAATTCCATATTTAAACTTCTTAGTTCATCAGAAGTTCCCGAATGGGCAGATGAAGTCTTGCAAAGGCAGATACAACGTCGATGCAAAGGATACACGGTAATCAATGGTTGCCCGTACAAATGCAGTACTATCGGAATTTTTCAGTGATGTATTTCGCCAGAAGAAGGACGAGAATTCTGCAAGAAATCCATGCAGGAGATTGCGGACATCATGCTCAATCAAAAAGCATAGTTAAAAAAGCATTCCGAGCAGGGTTTTTCTGGCTCACATCTAAGACAGACGCGGAGCACATAGTGAATACTTGTGCCGGATGTCAGTATTACGCCAAGCAGACGAATATGCCAGCTCAAGCACTCAAACCTATCCCCATAACATGGAAATTTGTGGTCTGGGGGGCTAGATATGATTGGACCATTCAAAACTACAAGAGGCGGACTTACACATCTACTCGTTGCAGTGGATAAGTATACCAAGTGGGTGGAAGCAAAACCCATCAAAAAACTTGATGGTGTAACCGCCAGAAATTTCGTCATAGACATAGTCATGTGATGCGGCATTCCACATAGTATAATCACGGATAACGGGACAGATTTTTCTATTGGAGAGTTGGCAAAATATTGCCGACAAATGGGAATCCGCCTAGATCTAGCATCTGTGGCACACCCACAATCCAATGGACAGGTTGAACGGATGAATAGTTCAATCTTGCAAGGAATACGCCCAAGACTCGAATCTCCTCTTTATAGAGCAGCTGGAGCATGGGTAGAAGAACTTCCTTCTGTTCTTTGGAGTATTCAAACGACGCCAAATAGATCAACTAGGAAAACGCCTTTTTCCTGGTTTATGGTGTAGAAGTAGTGCTTTCCACGGACATGATTCATGATAGCCCAAGAGTGCAAGCATACGATGACTCGGATGTCGAAAATGCACGACAGGATGTCGTTGATCTCTTAGAAGAAGAACGAGAACTAGTGTTACAAAGATCCTCCATTTATCAGTAAGGATTACGACGATATCATAGTCGGAAAATAAAACACCGATCTTTTAAAGAAGGTGATTTGGTGCTAAGATTGGTACATGACAGAAAACACAAGTTAGCCCCAATCTTGGAAGGATCCTTTGTCATCATCAAAGCTATGAAAAATGTGTCATATTACCTTGTAGATATTCGAGACACAGAGGATGACCCAAATAATCCAAATCACAAGAGAAAAAGAAACATAGATGTAGAACTCAGAGAGACAAATAGGCCCTGGGGCATCCAGCGGTTACGTTCCTTCTACACTTAGTTCAAATTCTATGTAAACATCTTTGAGATCATCAAATAAAGTTGTCGGAATTCATGCATTTTTGTTTTGTCTTGTCATTATTGTTCAAAGCATAAGTCTGTCTTATCTATTTCCCAATGATCTTTCAAATTGCTTCAATGTTAACCCGAATTTTTCCTGCATGCTCGGAGTTAAAAAAAACTGAATGCTTTCGTAGCCTAAGGAGGCTTAAGAAACCTAGATTGTGCCTGCGTGCCTGATTTCATACTTTTTCAAAATTCCTTAGTATTTCCTAAGTATCATCTGATCGTTTGTGTGTTGGGTCACTGGAATTAGTAAGTAAAAGCTCCTAAGTATAATCCATTATTCCGAGTTTTGACTGATAGGTCCGAACCCAGTCACTTGGCATGAAGATTGCATACTTTCGAGCCACTTCAACACTAAGGAAAGTTAAGGCATACAAACTAGAGAACTTAGAAGGAAAAGGAATTAAAACTCTGAAAAACTTGCAAATACTTAAATTTTACTACAAAAGGAAAAAGTACTTGTTTATAAAAAAAGATAGATAGCATTACAATTGATATTACATTGAAGAATAGTAATGCTTTCTATTATCTCAGCTCGCTACGCAGGAGCTAGACGACGTCGTCATAATCCTCGTTGCTGTCGCTCGGGTTCTCCGAAGTTGCCAGAATTTCTTCCTCCGGGTAGAACGTCGAGGTTGACACCATACGAGCTATCTTGGAGGCATGCCCCTTGACAGACTCGAAGATATCCGCCCTCTGAGCTTCCGTGTATCCTTGAGGGATACCGGTAGCAACGCGCCAAGACTGCGAGGTGGTGTACTGCATGCGCACACCACCTCGAGCGGCAGAATGGAGCCAGGATTCCCTCTGGTTCGCCACTTCTTCAATGGCCTCAGGGAGTTTGCTGAGTTCCAAGTAATCGCCAGCTTTGTCGGGAATGCACTTGTTAACAAGTAGCATCCCTGCGGTCTTGAGGTCGGCGACGATTTTCCCGAAAGCCCGGATTCTATCGATCCGGGTAAGCAAGGGATTCCCTTCTTTTGAAAGAGCCAAGAAAGGTTAGAAAAACACGGAAGGAGGGAAAACGAGGCATACTGCATAAAGTATAAGGAAAAAACTCGGCAAAAGAAATAAAAACTTACCGAGAATTTTATCCATCTCAACGCCTTCTTCTAGGTCCTGGATAGTCGCCCTATCCTTCTCAGCTTGAGAAGAGGAGCGAGACTCGGCTAATCCGACAACTAGTTGGCTAGCCTCCAGGTCTTTTTGGAGCTTTACAGTCATATTGTAAACCTCTGAATTTTCCTTGCGGAGAGTTTCGGCATTACCAGAATCTTCAACAATTTGTTTGGCCTTAGCCAAAGAAGCTGAAAAGAATGAAAATTGAAGAGTTCAAGACTCGAAAAAAGACTTAGAAAAAATTCAGAAAAACATCAGTAAAGAATGGAGATAGACATTTACCTGATGTATCCTTCAGCTTCTGCTGAACTACGGCCAGTTCCGAGATCTAACCTCTTGGTTCTTAATGATAAGCTTGTCGAAAACTTCCACGTTTATGTTCACGGCGGTTTGCTGAGAAAAAGACAAAGGAAAAGTTGCTTAGTCAAAATAAGCAGGCAAACGAGAAAAGTATTAAGGCAAAAACAAAAAGAATAGGTTTGTCTTAATACTTGGGGGCTAGAGATATTTACCTTGCTCATTCGCTGCAAACCTTCGAGATCTGCAGAGAATTCCTTCGTGTATTCCGCAAAGGTAATCCCCATGTGGTGGATGCCGTCTTGTATAACCTGGCGAGGCGAGAACACGTAATTATTCCATACGACTAAGTAGAATTTTGGCCAAGGGCGAACCAAGGGAGTTCGGGCAAAGAGTTTTTTCGCTGTCATAACCCCCACCGCATTACAATGTCGCATGTTGCTCTCCTCATCTCATCGGAGCTCTCCAAGTCGTCGTCGATTGATTCATTCACCAAAGCTCTCCAGGCCATCCAGGTAGATCTCCTCCCAATCTCTGTATCTATGTTCTTCTTCTCTGATTTCCCTCTCTATCTTCCTCTGTTTCTTTCTATTCTGCGAATCTACATGATCTAGGGTTATGACAGTTTATTGTTAGGATGTTTGATGTCGATGGTATGGATTAGGTTGTTTGATAAGTGGGTTTTGATCTATGGTAGGATGGCCTCTATGGTGGACATTTATTTTGGTATCTCCTCTGATGGCACTGACACTTAAGAGGTAGTTTGTGAGGACTGCCGGTTTGAGGAGGACCAGGGATGTAAACTGAAAGGTACTGACAAAATTTAGTGTCATATATGACATGCAGGTTTGCACATGCATTTCAATGTTCAGATTGGTGTTGGTCCTAAATAGGAAACATACCTCCTTGTCTGATCTTTATATGTCAATTTTGTAGGGCCTAAGTATGCTAGTCACAAAAGTTATGATGAGTATGGTGTCTACCCCAATCGTGTGGCACTGTTCCCTGACCAAGAATGCATTCTGGACAACATTTGTGAAGAAAACACTCCAAGGATTCCACTGTATGTGTGCAACATCACATCTGGAATGGTGGCAGATGGGGAAGAGGCAAAATGGATGTTTAAGTACCTTGTTTTGTTAATTGTAGTACTTTCATTAATTTCCTTCAGAACCTATTCTTAGTAGCTACATGTTTCCATTGTTGTAGTACTTCAACAAGGAGTTCACCAGAACCTACCTGAAGAAGTACTTGACAAGGACTGGATATCTCATCAGGGTGTACTACCACAAATCCAAGAAGATGGAAGAAGTGAGGATCAATATGGACACGACCAAGAAGCATGCTATACTGAAATCAGATTGGATGTCTATTGTTGATGCTGAGTAGTATGGAGAGGGGGATGTGCTGATGTTCTGTTCAGGAGGAGTTCGGAGGGCGGCCTTAAGATGTTAGCTTCGATTATGCCACGTGCATTTGGACTAAGTACTGACAAGCACCTTCTCCTCCTTGATAAGGCCGTGGGACTCCGAAGTTGCATGAAGCTTGTTGATATGGCTTGGTATGTGCCAAGACCTGAATGAAGGAGTTTATGTATGTAGGTGCTATCTTGTGTAATGAACTAAGTATGTGAGATGCTATTGATGGTGCAGATCTTGAACTCGTTGGGAGACCCCAAGAGGAAGGTATGATGAGCACATCATCAGTTTTCCCTAGAAAAGAAACCAAGGTTTAATCGACCAGGAGGAGGAAAAGCAATCTCTGAAGGTTGATGCAGCTGAGGTGGCAGGGCGCACTACCGGTTCAGCTGCAACGTGGAGCCTATACAACACAATCAAATAACTTTGCCCCAACGAAGCAGTGAAGTTGTCAAAATCACCGGTTTGGCTACACAAAGATATTAAACGTATGGTGTGGAAAACAATACAGAACAATATGAAAACAGTAGGAGCAGTGTGAAAACAGTGGGAGCACTGTGTGTATTATCAATATGAGAAAATGGACCGGGGTCCATAGTTCACTAGTGGTGTCTCTCCGTGAAAGATAAATAAAATGTGTGGTGAACAAATTACAGCTGGGCAATTGACAGAAATGAAGGTTGCATTGTAGTGCATATGCAAGACATAAAGATTACTATGTGATTCATGCGGGAATTACAACAAAATACATAGACCGTCATCAAACTGCGTCTATGACTAATAATCCACCCTCCGAATATCATCTAAACAAACGTCGGGTATTAAGTTGCAAGCAACAGATAATTGCAATAAGCAAAGTGTGTAATGCAGACAATGTAAACAAAGTAAACATTGTTGTTTCTCCCTAATGGCAACATCACATCCTCCACCCGTCACGTTTCTGTCACTCGATCACAGATGCAAAGGAGGCATGAACCCACTATCGAGCATAAATACTCCCTCTTGAAGATGCTAGCATCTACTTGTCCAGAGCATCTACTAATAACGGAGACCATGCAAGATCATAAATAACATATGCATGAAGATAACATGATAGATTAATAATGAGAAGACATATCATTCAACATTCATCGGATCCCAGCAAACATAACATGTAGCATTACATAAAGATGATCTCGGTCATGTAGGGCAGCTCACGAGATCTAAACATGAGGCATAAAGTGGAGGATACAACCATCTAGATACTTCTATGGACCCGTAGTCCAGGGATGAACTACTCACACATCACTTCAGAGGAGGTCATGGTGGTGTAGACCCCTCCGGTGATGAATTTCCCCCCCGACAGGGTGCCGGGGAGATCTCCAGAACCCTCCCGATCCCGGGATGACGATGACGGCGGCCTCGGGTGTTTCTCGAAAAAAGTGGTATATTTCTAGGGTTGATGTATCGGGGGGAATAATTAGGCGAAAGGGCGATGGCGGTGGGCGCCCGAGGGGCCCACACCACCCCCAGGCGCGGCCAGGGGCGCGCCGCCCTATGGTGTGCCCTCTGGGCCTCTTCGGGAATTCTAAGACTTCCGGGCTTCGAATTTTCCAATTCCGAGAATATTTCCAGAACAACTTTTGTGAAACTAAAAACAACAGAAAACGGAGAACTGGCTCTATGGCATCTTGTCAATAGGTTAGTCCCGGAAATCGATAAAAATGACATAAAGTGTATAGCAAACATATAGGAAATAACATGAAAAGAACATGGAACATCAGAAATGAAGGATACGTTTATGACGTGTCAACATCCCCAAGCTTAGTTCGTGATCGTCCTCGAGTAGGTAAGCGATAAAAACACATAATTTCTGAGGTGACATCGTAGGGGCCTCCTCCTGGAACCACTGTTCAAGGACACCCCCGATATGCATACATTCACGATCCCAGGAAATTCAGTCGTGAACAACATATCAAGCTGGTACACAGATACAATATCCATTACACGGTTGCACACACACTTACAAAGACACATGGTCACATGACCAAGCCTACACGGTTGTCACGCACGACAACTCACACCACACACAGCGGAAGACTAAACACACACAAACGCGGTAGAGCCCAAGTCACGCCTTAACCTACAGGCTGCTGACCCGGAGACGATCCTAGTTCGTAAAGCCATCAGCTCCGTACTCCTCTTCGTAGATCTTCTTCGGAGACTCCTTCTCAAAATTTGGCAAGTTCATAGCAGGGACGAAACCAATATGAGTACATTTGAATGTACTCAGCAAGACATCCATCATGTAACTTACCAAATGCAGGTATGCTTATATGGTGTAATAGGTAGGATATAAATAGGGTTCACTATCAATGGTGTTCATATAGGATGACACCACAGTTGCAGTCAGGTTAATCTGTATCTTCGTTGAAGAAGATACTTCAGAAGAAAATAATATAGTTTTTCTTTCTCTTGTAGATATCACATGTACAAGAGGTTTTGTAAATATTTGTTGAAATAAAGTTTTCTCTTTGCAAAACTTCTTGGAATCAGTTTCCAGATGTTTGCTTAGAGAAGAAAGATTTTCTTTTCAAAACTTTTTGTAAAACAACTTCTGGCTTTTCATCATTGGTACCTCCACGGTACAAGATTCCATCCTTTCCGAACCTCCCAAGTTGAACACCTTTTTGAAAACTCCTTTTTTAAAACATCGACACAATGCTAGCTACATGGCCATTCAACTGTCCATATTCGAGGACGCGGCTTCTTCTAAAAAGGAGTACTCTGCAGAGGTGTACACATCCACCAGATCCAGTACACCTGCCGTGAACAACCACGGACTGTAACAACAGTATGTAAACATCAGATAACTGATCCTAACCTTCCACTATGTTCAAGATAGAATGTGTCTATCTCTTCAGTTGAGTATACTCTCCCCGGCATCAGGTCCCTCCCTGCCTAGACAGGAGACTCAACTGTCGCACCTGGAGGAGAACTTAATCCCTCACTGGGTATGTCCCGTATCTTCCACCTAGCGACAATCGGTTCGAGGGCTCGACGACCCTTATAGCAAATTGAGATAGAACACACACTAACAAGAACAAACTTCCAGTTAGGCCCCGTGCCCATGTTGGGGTAGGGTGGCAGTACGGTAAAGGTTGTCCGGCGAAGACTAGGTTATGTGTCATTTTTGAAAACACCATTTTTCCCAAAAATGACCACTTCCACAATCCTCCGGTGAATAAGGCTCAGCCTTTTTTCCGGGTTTTTCCATAAAGCCTTTGTTTTGTAAAAACATAATTTTAGGGTGTCCACTTAGGGACTAGTATAATAAATACCATATGGTGGCTATGGGCTTGGTAACACCAAGTATCAACTACTGGCGTAGTATATATATAATAGTAGTAGTAGTATTCACTCAAAAATAGTTTTTGGAAATCCAAAGTTTTTGTAAAACCTTTCAGAAGTAAAACATGCATGATAGATAATGATAAGTGTATCATAACAACAAGCATCAGGATGGCTTGCCTTAAGTCTCTTAATGTCCCTGGCCTTGAAGTAACTTGAACTTGACGCACAGCTCCACAACTGCTTCTTCTTCTTCTTATTCTTTGTTTTCTAGCGTCGTAAAAGAATGAAAGACACACACTCAGGTCAAAAGGGCAAACAACTAAGCTAAACAACACATACAACAATCAAACGTTCACTCACGGATTCTCTCGAAACGATATCGCGAAAACTATCTCACATAACTCTCACGGTCCGAAACTATCGTCAGGCACTATGTATGGTTTAGAAAACCATATCCCACATCTTACATACCATATATGGAGTGAAGTACCACTCTCATAATAAGATATACAAGAAGCTAAAGATATAGCTTGTGGGTGCAAAGGGGTTAGGTTACTAAGGTAAAAACAAACCGACAGAACAATACCCATGGCAGTGGGTATTAGCAACTCACAAGCAATTTATCCGTTAATGTGTTCATGATTTTAGTTGGATTTTAGTTTCATAATATACTCTTAGGCACAAGAAATAACGCAAGTGTAACTCATTATAAGGTAAATCATTCCAACAGAATCCAAACAACAAGCAAACACACAACAATTGAATAGACTATTTATTTACTACATTAATGTTTACTTGAAGTTATGGAATCCATCAATCATGAAAATTTAGCAAACAACCAGTAGCTAAAATCAATGAATTAAGTAATAAAAACAATCTAAAACGCAATCAACACTCCATAAAATACTCCTATTAAACAATCACAAAAACAGGACCGCATTTAGCATACTAGTATGGGAATTCCTACACAAGCATGCTATAATAAAAACTTATATTCTACAACCATAGCTCATGCAACTAAATAATTCATGGCATCATAACAGAAGTAATAACTTACTAAATATGCTATAATAAACTCATACACTTATAAAATAAAAGATGACAATGCTAGAGCAAAAATCACCATTTTCCAGTGGTGACACTAGTTCAACACTATAGAAGCAAACAAGGCTACCATGATGCTTAAATCCAAACAAGAAAGCCATGATCATAAATGTACCTAATAACAGTACACAAATCGTACTCATGCTAGTAAGCACAAATATCAAAATAATTACATGAAACAACTAATAAGCATGCATAAATTAATTCTAGCATTTTCTGCTTGTCTAATTAATTAAATAGCAAGAAAGGCTAAGTATATACTACTCAACCAGTAGCTATGCACTCATTGAAAAGTTATCTAAACCTTCTAAAAAATCCAAACACTTAATTTAAAATCATTCACAAACAATCTATCAATCAAAAGGAATTTATTTTATTTGCAAACAATTTAATTTAGCACTCAACAGTGAATCATTTCTTAACATGATACTCCTAAGGAATTATTATGTTAACAAATGGATCACATCAATCATACTAGTATTTACAAAGACGGAATAAACTTCTCACTTGTATAAGTGAACACAAACAAATATATTTTCCCTGGTGGAAAATAACAATCAGTCATATAATTAAAACATGTTATTTTCACACATGTGTATGGTTGGGGATTTTCATCCTCAACCAAGATGCAATGGGACCAGTGGGTTATGGGACCACTAATACCAAGGCAAAAGAGGTACTAAGCCTCTGGTTATTCATGACAACCACTGTATACAAGACAAATAATACAAAGCTATTGATTCTAGTGAAAACAATACTAGTGCAATGGAATAACAAGACTTATACATGCTTTGCTATAAATTAACAAGCAAGCTAACAGAGGCAATAATTTTAAAATAACAGTACCAAAATGGTACTGGATCCATTTCTTAACATAGCATAAACTTAGTCAACCAAGCACACAAAGATCTAGCTCACACAACTATACCAAATAATAAAACTAGAAAGTAACAAATGCTAGTTCCATTTTTATTTGGGTTTGCAATCATGCCCACACTTTCTAAGGTAGATGTACTGTAAGAAAACAAATTAATAACAAGTCCTAAAAACTCTCTACAAGCTAGGAAGCAAGATTAAATCAACCACACATTTCATTCCCACAAAAACACACAAAGAAAACAAAACAGAAAAGCTGTTGTTTCTAGATCCGCTCACCAAAATAATCTAAGGCTCCAAAATTTAATCTAAGATAGGAATACATAGATCTAATCAATATAAAACTCATCCAATTGGATTTACTTCAAAAATCATTTTTGAACTCATTCTAAAAATCACAGAAGAGCCTACTGGTCTTTTATTAAAATGGATGGCATTTCCATTTGGTAACTCACCTTGATGTGAGGCTAAGTGATATGGATAGATCTTTTCAATAGCTATCCAGAACATTTTAGTTTGTCCAATTTGATTACATATTTTAGAAGTTATGGTCCAAACAATCTCACAGACAGTCATTGCCAAAACAGTTCTTGTGTCCAAAATAATGGTCCAAACTCAGATCTGCAAATTTACATGGTTTAGATTTCATATAGCTTGGTCCATGATTTTTGCCAGATTCTATTTTGTAAGTTTTATATTTTATACACGTCCAAAGCAAACTTCAAGATTTCTGTCAATAACAAAAAGGAAAAAAGGAAATACAGAGCGGGCTGGTTCTGCGTGGCTGGGCCCAACTAGCGGGCTGCGCAGCCCAACTGCGCTGCGCGCGCGGGATCCGGCGCGGGAACGGGCGTGGTTCAAACGCGACCGTGGATCTCAGATCGGGCGGTCGCGCAACGTTCTCCTACCTCACGTCTCCCTCTCTCTCTGTCCCGACGGCCGACAGCGAGAAAAAGCTCGGGGAGGCTCACCTAGGGCTCAGGGAGGGGTGGCGTGTGCTCGGGGAGGCTGCAGGGAGTCGAGGGCGTCGAGGGGAGGTCATGGTGGCGACCGGCGCGACTCCTGGCGGCGGCGCGTGGAAGATGCCCGCGGCGGCGGTCCCGGACGGCGGCGTTGATCTACAGGTTATACAACCACGGGAGGTTGTCAGGGAGACTCAGGGGGATGTGTGGGGTTGATCTAGGGTAGAGGGAAGGGTTGGGAGGGAGGAGATCGAGCAGGGCCTCCTCGGGCAGTGGTGGTCACCGACGGCAAGGGCTCGGGCTCGTGGTGCTCCAGGGGCTCTGACTTGGCCTCAAAACGACTTGGGGACGTACTAGGGAGTGGGAGGAGTGCAGAGGCGCTCGGGTGTGGTCTCTGGATACTTATACCCGAGGGGAAGAGGGTGAGGGCAAAAAGGGGAGCTCGGGTTCATGCCAGGCAATGGCATTGAAGCGCTCTGGGGTTTTTGGTCATTTCCATCTTGGTGCTCTGGGTGTCCTAGGTCAAGACCACGAGGAATGCAGGGTTAAGGTGGCTCTTGGGTGAAAGGAGAGGCAAGGGCAAGGTCAACTAGGTCAAGGCATGGGCATGCCCATACCTATCCATGTCATCACCTTCTCTCTCCTTGTCCTTCCTGCCTAAGGCTTCTAGAAGCTAGCTCAAGTGCTCTGGCTCGAGTCTATACTGTGGTGAACACACTAGGCATGGTCACTCTTCCAAAATTGCAAGGAACCATCAAGAAAACAAATGTGCAAAAGTGTATCTTTTACTGTTCACTGCAAATTCAGAAAATTCAGTCTTAGGACTTAGAAATTTTCTAAGTGTTGGAAACAGATCAAAAGTTCAAAAAGTTGAGTTTGTTTTCAAGGTTCAAATGATTCCCAAAATTGGTTTTCAAAGTATGGACTTGTTAACCATGTTATATACTTTCAGAAACATCCTTTGAAAACAATTTTGAAATAGTTTAAGTCCACGAAAACAATGTGGAAAAAGGTATACTTTCTGTTTTTATCTGTTTCTCAAAAATGTCTTTTTCTGCCTTAATTTTATACCACAAAAACAACAAGCAAAAGATAATTTTGTTAAAAAATAAAACTAAGCTTATGGACTTGTATTACATATCTCAAGGTTTAATTAAATGTCAAGAAGTCATAAAATAACAATTTATAGCTTAGTGAAAACAAAGGTAGAAAAAAGGTACTTGGCTTTATTTTCAGGAAATGTTTTCCATAGAAAACTTAAAAGAAAACCTTCATAAATAATTTTCAAAACTTGTTTTCTTGGATCCAACAAAGTTAAAAGTTTGTTTTAAGATGCAAACAAGAATGATCCAAGTCCTGGAATAAAACTCCACTCAAGTAATAATAGAAAACATGAGGAAAAAAATATGAGGAAAAATAATAGGAAATGTTTTCAGAAACATTTGGTATTGGTTTTATAAAGAAACAAAACCTGTGTTGCAAATATGATTAAGATCATAAACACATGTTAGTTCCAACAATCATGTTGTTATAAAACAAATTGTTGGCCCTGATTTTTGTCTTCTTAAGCACAGTACAAGAATCCAAAAACTGGGGTGTGACAGACATGCTACCAACATAAACTTGATCATGAATAATGTAAAAGCATATGTAAGATGAGATTATAGTACTTTAAACATAAGCATGATAGATATAATTCTAGCAATAAAACATAACAATTACTTTGCATCATGAGAAGTAACACAAATAATAGATCTTGAATAACAATGCATCGAAAGTTATATGTTTGTTTCAAATATAGAGAAAGCATGGCAAAGTGATATTTCGCTTGTCCTTAAGATTGGGGCAAAAAATAAATGCCATAACAACTTCAAAGTTTATGAGGAAGACTAGAACAAATAATATGAGAACAAACAATAACACATCATGAATCAATTAATTATGTTTCTGGGACAAATGCACATTAAACTCAGAATGGCAACTACGCTCTCTCAACTGTGCATAAAGTTAGAAGATGGAGACTCAAATCAAGAGAGCAGCAATAGCCATAATCATGCATAGCGACAAAAGCATCATTAATCAAAGCATAAGTGGTACCACAAGTTGAAAAACTAAATGATCATAGAGGCCATAGGTGACTGGTTTGTAGTCATAAACATGGTGTGAGAATGCGCCAAGTCAACCAAATAAAACATTCAAAGGAGAACACCACAAATTTATGGTTCAATATGACAAGAACAACTCATGATTCTTTCAATGGCACATTAAGAACTCTCAGCTATTTGAGAGAAATCATGGTACAAAATAACCACTAGTCTTTAAAATTAAAATAACATCTAGCATGATATCAAAAAGTCTAGCCACAGTATATACAAGCTTCTATTTGCATCGTTTATAATTCTACCACATGCAGCAGTTTCTTTTCCCAACAGGTGCCATACAAAATATGTTTTAACAAAAAATCTCTAAATGATACATAAAGAAAACATGAGAGTACTTACATAACACTACTAAAAATAACATTTATGAATAAGAGATGCAATGAAAACAAGATCTAAACATGAATTTTGGAGCAGCCAGAAGAAAAATTAAGAATACGAGCATAACGAGTATTCAAATGAAAAAGCGGAGCATGTCTCTCTCCCAAAGAAATAATGCTACATTCCAATTATATTATTGCATCAAGGAAAACAAAACAAAACTGAACAAAAAATGAAATA
Source organism: Alopecurus myosuroides (assembly GCA_028641055.1). Lineage (NCBI taxonomy): Eukaryota > Viridiplantae > Streptophyta > Magnoliopsida > Poales > Poaceae > Alopecurus > Alopecurus myosuroides. The sequence continues at coordinate 223,719,695 of CM054062.1, forward strand.
TGCTCCAAGTAAATTTCATATGATGTGACTGAATAAAAATATAGTTTCACTAGAAGTGACCTGATAAATTGTTGATGAAGAAGGGGATGCCTTGGGCATCCCCAAGCTTAGATGCTTGAGTCTTCTTAGAATTTTCTGGGATGAACCACGGGGGTTACCTTTGACCTTGCACTCTTCTTGATCACATTATATCATCCTCTTCTCTTGGCCCTTGAAAACTTCCTTCACACCACACTCAAAGAGTAATTCACATTAGAGGGTTAGTGCAACAATAAAAAACACCCATGGGTTCTGTATGGACACAAGTACTATTGATACTTTTAAACATTAGCTACAACAACTTATGTTTAGTGAATCAAAGAAATCCACTTGACATCGTAAAAGAGCAAATGCAAGAAAAATGGCAGAATTTGCCAAAACCAGAACAGTCTGTAAAGAAAAAAGATTGGGGCACTTACACTGCTCAAATCAAAAAACTTAAAGAACGAAAAAGTTGCGGAATTAGATTACCTAATAAGAAAAATAAATTTCAGGTCATTCCGATCTTTCTGGATTTTTCATGATTTTTTACGGTGGACAGTAGAAATCTGTTTCCTGCGCGGAAATCCAAAACCAACTCCAACTCTTCTCAAAAACTTTACCTGGCACAACTAAAACATGAAAATAAAGATACAAAGGAGTTGCTACAGAAGTACACAACCCGTTTACTCAAAGAAATCAGAGAAAAACAAAGCAAAAAAATAAAACAATGGGTTATCTCCCAAGAAGTGCTTTTCTTTAACGCCTTTTAGCTAGGCCCAGAAAAGTTGATTCACCTGTTTTCAAGTGAAGAAGATGCTCACATAAGAAATATGAATTAAAGCAAAAGAGAGAATCAAGAAAAAACTATAAAACAAATTTAAGTCTAAACCACTCCCTATGCATCGGAATCTTCTAAAAAATAAATTAAAGAAGCTCTAACAAGAAATCATGGGAAAGTAGAACAAGAGCAACTTCAAAACTTTCAACAAAAAGAGAGGTAGTAACATGAAAATTCCTACAAACAAATTTTCCTCTCTCATTATAATTTTCAGTAGCATCATGAACAAACTCAATAACATAATTATCACATAAAGCATGTTTGTCATGGTCTAAAAGCACACAATTCATATCAAGCTCAAAAACAGTGGGATCAAAATTTAAAATCATCTCCTCTTTTTTCCCACTTTTAGCAATAGCAAAACAAGATGATTGATCACTCATAAAAGGTATAGGACACATTATAGCAATCCTATTTTCAATAGCATTATAATTTATAACATCAAGTAACATATGACCATCATCTAGAACATTATCATATAAATCTTCTAAACAAACTTCCTCATTATCATGCATATCAATAGTTGTAATAAATAGAGGATTATCATAGTATTTATCAAAGTAGCATGGATTATCATAATTAACAATAGCAATATCATTCTCACAAGTTTCATTCATAGTAGTATGAAGGTCACAAGTATAGCAAGTATCAGCTTCATCAAAAAGGGATATTTCAAAAGAATCAATAGGATCATCACAACTATGAGTTAAAGAGTTACTATCATTGGGAGGTAGACATGGGGAGATCCATTCTTCCTCCTCTTGGTCATCACTCCCCTCCTCTTTGCATCCAATGAGCTTCCAGATTAAGCAATTTCTTCTTTCATAGGCTCCTGCAAGGCATCGGTTACTTCCTTTGGTGGAGAGCATCTTTTAAGATATTGAATTATGTAGTAATTACAATCCTTGTAATTATCAAAGAAATATTCAAGTATATAATAAATCTCATATTTATAAGGTGCATCATCAATACTTTCAAGCAAATAGGCAATTTCGAATGCACCCTTCCAAGCAATAAATTCCTCAATTTGTTCCACATCATCAAAGTCATAATTTCCCTTAACATAAGAAGATATGGTAACATAATCATTATACTCACATTGAAAAGGGAGGTGTTTATACATCCTAAAGCAACAAGATTTCAAAGCAATAAGTAACATTATAAGTAGAGCACAAGTTTTTAACATAGTTATGCAATTTATTAATTTGCTCCCATAAGTGTATCCCTTTTGTGACAAGCGGTATTCCTTATAATATTTTTGTTGTTCTTCCGTGAACCCATCTTGCCAATAAGATCTAGTTTCAAAGACATCAAACATTGATAGCAAGCATGATAAATCAAAAATAACAACTAGAATAAGAACTATTTTGTGTGTGTGTTTTTTATATACAGAAACAAACAACACAAAGTAAAATAAACTAAGAAAAACTAAAACAAAGTAAAGAGATTGGAAGTGAGAGACTCCCCTTGCAGAAATTCTCTTCCTCCCTGGCAACGGCGCCAGAAAAATAGATTGATGGTGCAAATCTTGCACTCGTTGGGAGACCCCAAGAGGAAGGTATGCTGAGAACAGCATCAGTTTTTCCTCAGAAAGAAACCAAGGTTTAATTGACCAGTAGGAGGAAAAGCAATATCTGAAGGTTGATGCAGCTAAGGTGGCAGGGCGCACTACCGGTTCAGCAGCAACGTGGAACCTACACAACACAATCAAATCACTTTTCCCCAACGAAGCAGTGAGGTTGTCAATCTCATCGGTTTTGCTCAACACAAAGAGGTTAAACATATGGTGTGGAAAAAAAATATGAGAACAATATGAAACCAGTAGAAGTAGTGTGAAAACAGTGGGAGCAGTGTGTGTATTATCAATATGAGAAAATGGATCGGGATCCACGGTTCACTAGTGGTGTCTCTCCGTGAAAGATAAATAACATGTGTGGTGACCAAATTACAGCTAAGAATTTGACAGAAACGAAGGCTGCACCGTAGTGCATATGCTAGACATAAAGATTACTATGTGATTCATGCAGGCATTACAACAAAATACATAGCCGTCATCCAACTGCGTCTATGACTAATAATCCACCCTCCGAATATCATCCGAACAAACGTTGGGTATTAAGTTGCAAGCAACAGATAATCGCAGTAAGCAAAGTGTGTAATGTAAACAATGTAAACGAAGTAAACATCGTTGTTTTCTCCCTAATGGCAACATCACATCCTCCATCTGTCACGTTTCTGTCACTCGAGCACAGATGCAAAGGTGGCATGAACCCACTATCGAGCATAAACACTCCCTCTTGGAGTTACTAGCATCTACTTGGCCAGAGCATCTACTAATAACGGAGAGCATGCAAGATCATAAATAACATATGCATGAAAATAACATGATAGATTGATAATCAGAAAACATAACATTCAACATTCATCGGATCCCAGCAAACACAACATGTAGCATTACATAAAGATGATCTCGATCATGTAGGGCAGCTCACGAGATCTAAACATGAGGGATAAAGTGGAGGAGACAACCATCTAGCTAATGCTATGGACCCGTAGTCCAGGGATGAACTGCTCACGCATCACTTCGGAGGAGGGCATGGTGGTGTAGACCCCTCCGGTGATGAATTTCTCTCCCGGCAGGGTGCCGGGGAGTGCTCCAGAACCCTCACAATGTCGGGATGACGATGATGGCAGGCTCGGGTGTTTCTCGGAAAAAAGTGGTATATTTCTAGGGTTGATGTATCGGGGGGAATAAATAGGCGAAAGGGCGATGGCGATGGGCGCCCGAGGGGCCCACACCACCCCGGCGCGGCCAGGGGCGCCGCCCTATGGTGTGGCCCCCCTCCGGGTGTCGAGACATCGTAGTAGAATTCATAGACGGGGGTGCCATGAGACTACGGGTAGAGACGTGGGGGAACGTGGTTGCGCTAAGGACAAAGACACAGGTTTTACCCAGGTTCGGTACGTCGTAGTAATACGACGTTCCTACTCCTGCAATCTCACTATTCAGGTCTAAAGCCTGTGTATACAAGGTACAGCGTGAGGTTCTGTTGGCTATTCGTCGAGGATCAACCTCTCGGCGAGTTAGCTAGTAGCTTCTCCTCTATCTATAATATCTCCCGTCCGGCTTTATATAATAGCCGGGTTAGGGAATACAGAGTAGGAAACCTAGAAGACTACGGTAACTATTAACTTGGAAAGTAAGGAATCCGCCTTCTACTCCAAGCCAGATCACGTGGGCCGTGATCCAGGTTCTTCTAGAATCCGTCTGAACGGACAACGACGTCGCCTAGAGGGGGGGGTGAATAGGCGATTAAAACTTTTCCGGTTAATGCTTGCTAAATGCGGAAATAAACTAGGTGTTTAAATTAACAAGCATACAACCTAAATATTCTAGGGTCAACTAGATGAACCAACAACTTATGCTAAGCAAGACAAGTAACAAGGTGATAGCAAGATATATAACTTCAAGCTCGAAGGCTATCACAATGTAAATTGCATAAGTAAAAAGCTCGGGTATAGAAATAACCGAGGCACACGGAGACAAAGATGTATTCCCGAGTTCCTCCCACAAAGGGGAGTACGTCTCGTTGGAGGGGTGTGAGCTCACCACGAAGGCCTACTCAACGCCACAAAGGCCTCACCCTATTCTCCGATGAACCCCACCACAAAGGCCTAGTTCACCTTCCACTATTGGCAACCTTCAAACCCGAGGCACGCATCCACAACTCAATTGGAGGCTCTCGGTGTCACCACAATCTTGGGGCACGCATCCACAACTGAATTGGAGGCTCCCAAGAACACCACAAGTCGTCTAGGGTCAAAGACCCAAGAGTAACAAGCTCACAAACTTTCAACTTCCACGAATCCTCGTGGAGAGAGCAAACCGATGCAACCGATGCAAATGGCAAGAGCACAAGTGCTCAAATCCTTCACTCTCAAATTCCAACAAAGCAACAAATGCTTATGGGGGAATAAGAGAGGAAGAACAATGGAGGAGAAACACGAAGAACTCCAAGATCAAGATCTACTAAGTTTCCCTCACTAAGAAGGAAGATGGATTGGTGGAAATGTAGATCTAGATCTCCTCTACCTTCTCCCTCAAAGATATGCAAGAATCATAGGAGGGATTGGGAGAGGGGCAAACTTTCCAAGGTCAACAATGGTGTGGGAGAGGGAGAAAAACGTGCTTGGAAGACTTGAGAACCAATGGGGAAGAAAGCCCCCTTAAATAGGTCCACACAAAAACAAGCCGTTTTGTGTGCAGTCTGAGCAGGATATTTCGAAATATCCGGTTCAAAACTGGACAGGAATATCCGGTCCGACAGGAATATCCGGTCCGAAGTGAATAATCCGGTTCAAATAATCCGGTTCACTCCAGTGAGAAATATGGTCCGAAAACTTCCCAAACCGGAATATCCGGTATACCCCGAATAATCCGGTTCAAATAATCCGGTTCACTCCAGAAAGTTTTGACTCTGGTCCTTAGCCGTTTTCGAGCAAAAACTCCGGAGTGGAGGGACAGATGCCAACCGGATATTCCGGTTCAAACTTGAACCGGAATTTCCGCCCCTCGCGAGACTAACAAAAACAACAACACGAAAACTGCAATAACTTTTTCATCCGGTCTCCGTTTTTTATGATCTTGGACTCGTTGAAATCACCACAACGAGATCTTTGACTTGAGCATTCCACTTGAGCTAGATGATGACGATCTTGACTCTCTCAAGTTAGATCTTCTTTCTTGATTGCGCTTGCTAGCACAAACTCCGCTTGATGAAGACTTGCAAGTTTCTCCCTCATACACCATTATGGGAGAGACTAGCTCCCCCATACACCATTATGGGAGAGACCCTTCGTCAAGTCTTCACAAGGCCACAATCTCCAAAAGGGTGGCAAGCATCAAGCATAGGATATCTTCTAGATGCTTCACTTGAGCTTCCACGTCAAGCTAGATGACAAACACCGCTTGACGACGACATAGACCATGGGCTATATGAAATCTTCCTTTTGGTTCATGCCCATGGAAAGATACCTAACCACACATAGAGATGCGACACACACATATCATGGGTTAGTTCACAAAGCTATATTGACAAAAGCTTACCATACCATGAGATACACAATCCCACTTGGTACAACTTGTAGCTTTGTGTGTTGATCGCTTGCTTGATCAACCTTGTATCTTTGCTTCTCACTTCTAAAGATGATGTCTTGAAGATGATAATGAAAGATCACCTAATCCTTTTCTTCAAGACATACTAGCAATAAGCTCAACTCAAACCATGACCATTCTTCATATAAATCCATGAATATAACAATGGCCATCAAGGAAGCTAATAGAGTTCAACACATGAGCTCCATTATTTCCTCTGGACAAGATCTACAAAGATAACTCAATGCAAACATTAGTCCATAAGGATTGTCATTAATTACCAAAATCACATATGGGGGTACCATGCGCTTTCAATCTCCCCCATTTTGGTAATTGATGACAATCCCTTTTTACGAGGGTTTATATGATGAATAAAGCAAACATGCTTAAACAAGAGCAAGGATGCAATAGCATGGAAAGGCGAATGCTTAAGAACGAAACTAAAGCATAAACCAAATTCCCTTAAACCCTCTAAACTTCTCCCCCATTGGCATCCATTGCCGAAATGGGAAAAAAGATTAGAAGGCCAATATAGTAAGAGCTCCCCCATAGTGTATGCATTCCTCATGATATGAGTGAAATCAAGTGCATATCTCCAACTATGAATATATGGAGGGAGATCAAACTATATTGAGGATCCAAAGATTTACAAGAAAAGTCAAATTGAAGGATACTTTCACAAAGAAGCAACCAACCAAAGGATCCGAAAAACCGATTGACCAACATCAATATTTTGATAGGATCAACCAAGTGTTCTAGAAAATCAAGAGGGAACTCCCCAAGGTACATGCACAATGTTAGATTTGAATTACTATATAATGTGCACAACATGGAATCATCACTCCCTTATAGATAATTTTGAACACAAACAAGAGCAAGAGAATAGATTGGAGATGAAGCAAAGCAACTTGCAAACAAACAAAAATTGAGCAATGAAGATCAAGAAGTGACAAATAAAGACTTACTCAACCGAAATAGATGCGTGTGACAAGGAAAAACATTTTTAGGAGACTAATAGGACGATAGAATCATCAACATAGTCTTTCAATATAGGAGGCACATAGTGCATATCATGTCTTTCCCATACACACAAACCATCAAATGATAAAACACATAGGTCCACAAGCTTATTAAGATGCAAAAGGAATACCAAAACAAAAGCAAAGCTTGTGCCTTTTAGGAACCACCAAGGAATATAAAGCAATAAAAAGTGGTCACTAAAGAAATAGAATATCAATTAAAGATGTAACTATTATCGTGTGTATAAGTTTCTAAGTGGACAACAATCACAAAGATATATATCCACAAAGAAACATGCACACGCAGAATAGGTACAAAAAGTGAAGAACATGATATCCAAGAGAGGTTCATTAATATACCAATAAGATTTTTGCTTGAAAGCAAAGCACTAAGCTTAGTTTAATCTTAAGGGGATATAGATGATCACACAAAACTCATCAAAGCATCACAAATATCACAAGGGAAAAGCGATAGTTGGAATGCTTCGAGAAAGGTAACGCATATCAACAAGATTCAAATGGTTTTTGAGAATTCATCAATATTGCATATGAGAGACTTCAAGTAGAAGTTGCTAGATTAATATACTTGGGATTGGTGAATCATAAAATGATTATAAATATCCCCTTAGTATGTAATCATCCCGGCTTACTCATGGTTGCAATAAAGATGTTTTTGATAAGACATTTGCAAGAACCAAAAGAAATGCAACAAAGGGAAATCATGCAAAGAAGCAACCTACACAAGGTTGAAAGGTAGAAATGTATGCATGAGATAGATACTTGTTACCGAGACGACATTGGTGATGAAGAGGATGCGAGTTTGATAATCATCGTAGCTTGACTCCTATAATACCATGGTGAGAACACCTTCCTTATGAATGGAGCAAGCAACCAATGTATCTACATTGTACCTAAAAACAAAATTCAAGTACAAAATGGTACCCAAACTCATTGGGTCCGAAGTAGTTAGAACAACTACAATACATAGGACAAACTCCAAATAAATATGTGCATATTAATATGAATTTGAATTTCATGCACATCTTAGCCATTTAGGATTTGATGGAGTTTATCCTATATATTGGATCAACGAAAGTAAGCATGCCAAAAGATATACATAGTAAATATGCATGCACAAAACTTTCAAGAACCAAAACAAGATACAAATTGGACAAAGAACTAATTAAACCAAGAAGCCACTCACAAGAGTGAAAAGAAAGAGAATTGTCCAAAATATATCAAGACCCAAATCAACACATGATTGAGGAAACCAACATAGAGAGGATACCAAAAAAACATAAAAGAGTGAACAAACCCTCTACACTTTTCATGATAGCACACAAGGTACCAAGACGAAAAGTGTTTGTCTTCCAAAGAGACAAGTCATTGGGATAACAAACAAATTTAAAGACAACAAGTGTTCAAACGCATATAGGATAGTTCTTCCAATAATAGTGCATTATTTATGATCTTGCATTTGAATACAAAATGCACACAATGGAATCATTACTCTCCATATATATTATCCAAACACTAGTCATGTTTAAATAAAACCAATTAGATGCAATACCAATTTAAAGAATGGTGATCTACTCAATGTAGGATAGCTTCCCCAAGAATAGTGCAACCCAAACAAGTATGACTTTGAACACAAGTGCACAAGTATGGGATCATTGCTTTTCCTAACTCAAGAAAGCATAAAACAAATTTTTGAGTAGAGCAAGGAAGACACAAAGGAGTTTGAACAACAAAATCCTTGGCAAGAAACAAGGCAATATTAGAGCAATGGCCAAAGTAAATATGATCAATAAACTTACCACAAATTATTATAACTTGTCAAAGACAAGAGATGTATGGAGATATTTCTCGGTGGTAGATTTGTTCACAATCATATTCACAAAACATAAGCATGTGGTAAAAGATAGGAATAAAAACATGCTTAGATAGAGATTCTTGAAGGCTTCAAATAAAAACCGAAAAGCAAGGCAACAATAAACTCTCTAACAAACAAGATACCAAAGAAGAGAGACACAAGATATTTTAAGTAAATATGGAACTTGTTTGAGCAACATACCACTTAGGAACAAGATAACTAGAATATCAACTCTAGGTGGCAATACCTCACATGTTCACATTTTCTAGGCTTGTAATATGCACATAGCTTATTACTCCCCCATAATGTGATAATCCATTGAAAACAACAAGAGGCAAAAATAAATCCAACTAGAGAAAGTTAATGGACATTTTAGAAATGAATTTCTCATGAGAATGACATACCACATAGAGAATAGATAATATTGATATATCAACACTAAGTGGTATTCCTCATGTACACACATTTTAGGATAGTAAAGTGCAAAGCATATTACTCCCCCAAAATGAGATAGTCCATTAATCTCCCAAAGAGCCAACTAAGATAAGCAATGAAAGCAATGAAGGCTCAACACAAAGAACACAAGTACATGGAGTGCAAACCAACAAACATAACTAGATTACTCAAGATAGGTAAGTAGGAAGCACAACATATACAAACACATGCTAGAAACAAAACTAACATATGCAAGGGAGCAAGCAACTTTCAATGTATATAGAATTAAATACAAGTTACCGCTTGGAGGAACATTGGGTAAGAGATATATATAATCCAAGTGACTTGGCTTGAGGAAATATAATTGATGAAGATCCCTTAATTCTTCAAAAAATAGCCAAGTCTCCAATCCCTCCAACTCCACCTATTGATCAAGTTTGAGCTTGTTGGTCCCCAACCAAGTTGGGTCCTAAGAGGTTAGTCACAATAGGTTTGGCAACCCAAATGGTTCTTTTCTTGACACCACTTGGAGCACCAACATACTTGGCAAAAACATTGCCCACATTATCCTTCCGAATGGAATAAGCATTATCAACAAGGATAGGGTTGGATAATGTACCATTAGTGCATGAAGAAGCAAAGTGTCCCTTCTTGCGACAAAGGTAGCAACATCGACTCTTTTCTTTCTTCTCAATAGGCTTCTCAACAAGAGGAGCATTGGCTTGAGTCTTCTTAGGAGGTGGCCGTTGTTCAACTCGTGGTTGAGCATGAGATTGAACAAGAGGCCTCTTCCCTAGTTGCTTCTCACTAAGAGGCTTCTTCTTCAAAGGGCAAGATCTAACATGGTGCCCTTCAATCTTGCACTTGAAGCAAATAATCTTGGCCGGATCTTTGACTTGTTCTTGGCCCTTCTTCTTGTCAATAATGGACTTGTTCTTGAGATTGGAGTTGAATCCAAGTCCACTCTTGTCATTGGGAAGTCTTAGCACTCTCAACATCTTGTCAAGTGTGGAACTCCCTCCATGACACTTTTCCAAGTCTTTCTTCAAAGACGTGACTTGGGCCTTGAGCTCTTTATTTTCCTCTACATGGTTAGAAACAACACAAGAGCTAGAGGAAGTAGATGCTTCATTGTTAGAGCAACAAGGCAAGGAAAGAAACTCATCACAAGATGTAGAAACATTATGAGAGGATGAGTTACTAATACTAGAACAAGGCAATATAGCATTAATAGAAGAGATTGTTCTGGTTACCACATGAGGCTCACAAGATGTTACCTTTGTAGTGATAGCCTCAAGAGCTAATTTTAGCTTGGTATGGGATGCTAGAAGATCCTCATGAGAGCTAGATAGCTTTTCATGACTCTCTTCCAATTTCCCACACTTGCTAGTCATTAACTCAAGTTGAGCCCTTAGCTCAACATTCTCCTTCAAAATAGATGCTTCACAAGATGTGGAGTTAGTAGCACAAGCATCATTAGAAATAGAAGAAGACAACTTGGCAAGCTCATTATTCAACCTAGAGTTTTCCTCAATTAGATTAGCATTGCCAACAACAAATTCAACCTTTTCATTTTTAAGCACTTTATATTTAGCATTGGTATGGTCACGTGCTTTAGTGAGATATGTTATTTGTTCATTATAAAGCTCCTCGATAGATTCAAGTTTCTCCTCAAGAGTAACTCGGAGCTCATACTCTTCCTCAAGAGACGTAGTGAGGGATGCCTATTCATCGGCATCACTTCTTTCAATCTCACCTTTAGTTTCAATGATTTTAACGCTATAAATAGCAAAAGCCAATATTTCACTAAAAGGAGTGATAGCTTCACTACCTTTGGGGAGATCAAGAAGAACCAACTCACCCTTCTCCATTAAGGAGGCCTCATCCTCATACTCTCCATAAGATAAATCCTCATCCTCATCATCACAATATGTAGTAGGTTCCAAAGGTGGAGATACCTTTGAATCCCTAGCCATAAGGCACAAGTGAGGATAGGGAGGTGAACAAGAGAGAATGCATGAGGCTCCATTGAGGTCCATGTCTTGTTCCAACAAAAGTTGGGATTCCTCTACATTGTTAGTCACACAAGTACTAGAGGAAATGGAAGCATTGTTTTTATGAAAACAAGACATAGGAAGCATATCATCATGAGATTTAGTTAAACAACTATTACATGATATGCAAGGACTATCAACACTAGCATGTATGGAATTTTGAGTGATAGAAGATATTAAGTCCAAAGATAGATCATTGCAATGGGATAGAGATGAAGTATAGTCAATAGCAAATTCACTATCCACAATGCAATTTATATCACCACTCACCATATCATTACCTTGTGACAAATCACGTGTTGGTGGAGTGGAGAAAGATGTGAACTCATCACGACCGGAAGTGGATGGAGAACAATCATCCTCAATAATATTGGACACATCATATATATCTTGAAGTTTTGTCCATAGCTCATGAGCGTTCCGAAAAGGCATGATTGATTCAATAACTACATCGCTCAAAAAGCACAAGAGACCATTAGATACAAGAGTATCGAGATAAGAGTTTTCCTTATCCTCTAAAGATAAATCTTGAGAATCCTTTGGAGGAGGAAAATCCATATCTACAATTCTCTTAACATACTTTGGACCCATGTCCGTAAGAAATTTAAGAATGCGAATTTTCCAAACATCAAAGTTTCTACCATAGAATATAAAAGCGGGATCATGTTCTATTTCTCTAAACGACATCGTACTCTCTAGGATGTGAAGCCTAATAAAGAGAGACGAGGCTCTGATACCAATTGAACGGACAACGACGTCGCCTAGAGAGGGGGGGTGAATAGGCGATTAAAACTTTTCCGGTTAATGCTTGCTAAATGCGGAAATAAACTAGGTGTTTAAATTAACAAGCATACAACCTAAATATTCTAGGGTCAACTAGATGAACCAACAACTTATGCTAAGCAAGACAAGTAACAAGGTGATAGCAAGATATATAACTTCAAGCTCGAAGGCTATCACAATGTAAATTGCATAAGTAAAAAGCTCGGGTATAGAAATAACCGAGGCACACGGAGACGAAGATGTATTCCCGAGTTCCTCCCACAAAGGGGAGTACATCTCGTTGGAGGGGTGTGAGCTCACCACGAAGGCCTACTCAACGCCACAAAGGCCTCACCCTATTCTCCGATGAACCCCACCACAAAGGCCTAGTTCACCTTCCACTATTGGCAACCTTCAAACCCGAGGCACGCATCCACAACTCAATTGGAGGCTCTCGGTGTCACCACAATCTTGGGGCACGCATCCACAACTGAATTGGAGGCTCCCAAGAACACCACAAGTCGTCTAGGGTCAAAGACCCAAGAGTAACAAGCTCACAAACTTTCAACTTCCACGAATCCTCGTGGAGAGAGCAAACCGATGCAACCGATGCAAATGGCAAGAGCACAAGTGCTCAAATCCTTCACTCTCGAATTCCAACAAAGCAACAAATGCTTATGGGGAATAAGAGAGGAATAACAATGGAGGAGAAACACCAAGAACTCCAAGATCAAGATCTACTAAGTTTCCCTCACTAAGAAGGAAGATGGATTGGTGGAAATGTAGATCTAGATCTCCTCTACCTTCTCCCTCAAAGATATGCAAGAATCATAGGAGGGATTGGGAGAGGGGCAAGCTTTCCAAGGTCAACAATGGTGGGGGAGAGGGAGAAAAACGTGCTTGGAAGACTTGAGGACCAATGGGGAAGAAAGCCCCCTTAAATAGGTCCCCACAAAAACTAGCCGTTTTGTGTGCAGTCTGAGCAGGATATTTCAAAATATCCGGTTCAAAACTGGACAGGAATATCCGGTCCGACAGGAATATCCGGTCCGAAGTGAATAATCCGGTTCAAATAATCCGGTTCACTCCAGTGAGAAATATGGTTCGAAAACTGCCCAAACCGGAATATCCGGTATGCCCCGAATAATCCGGTTCAAATAATCCGGTTCACTCCAGAAAGTTTTGACTCTGGTCCTTAGCCGTTTTCGAGCAAAAACTCCGGAGTGGAGGGACAGATGCCAACCGGATATTCCGGTTCAAACTTGAACCGGAATTTCCGCCCCTCGCGAGACTAACAAAAACAACAACACGAAAACTACAATAACTTTTTCATCCGGACTCCGTTTTTGATGATCTTGGGCTCGTTGAAATCACCACAACGAGATATTTGCCTTGAGCATTCCACATGAGATAGATGATGATGATCTTGACTCTCTCAAGTTGGATCTTCTTTCTTGATTGCGCTTGCTAGCACAAACTCCGCTTGATGAAGACTTGCAAGTTTCTCCCTCATACACCATTATGGGAGAGACTAGCTCCCCCATACACCATTATGGGAGAGACCCTTCGGCAAATCTTCACAAGGCCACAATCTCCAAAAGGGTGACAAGCATCAAGTATAGGATATCTTCTAGATGCTTCACTTGAGCTTCCACGTCAAGCTAGATGACAAACACCGCTTGACGACGACATAGACCATGGGCTATATGAAATCTTCCTTTTGGTTCATGCCCATGGAAAGATACCTAACCACACATAGAGATGCGACACACACATATCATGGGTTAGTTCACAAATCTATATTGACAAAAGCTTACCATACCATGAGATACACAATCCCACTTGGTACAACTTGTAGCTTTGTGTGTTGATCGCTTGCTTGATCAACCTTGTATCTTTGCTTCACTTCTAAAGATGATGTCTTGAAGATGATAATGAAAGATCACCTAATCCTTTTCTTCAAGACATACTAGCAATAAGCTCAACTCAAACCATGACCATTCTTCATATAAATCCATGAATATAACAATGGCCATCAAGAAAGCTAATAGAGTTCAACACATGAGCTCCATTATTTCCTCTGGACAAGATCTACAAAGATAACTCAATGAAAACATTAGTCCATAAGGATTGTTATTAATTACCAAAACCACATATGGGGGAACCATGCGCTTTCACCGTCTTCTGTGCATCAACTTACTGGGCCGCCCAATGGACCGTAGCCCACTACCATTTGGGCCACCCGGGTAATCCGGCACTTTAGACTACCATCTGATATACCCGTATTCGGTATATATCCGACAGTAGCCCCCAAGAAGGATCGAGACTCCATTTTCACCGTCTTTCGCCAAATGCATCTTTTCCGAGAAATATCGGCCTGCGGTCTTGATTCTTCTTTTTCTCCTTAAAGGATGTGGTAACAGAAAACTCGGAATCCAGAAAATCCGGCTTTTCTCGCACGATCCTTCGTGGAGAAGGAACTTCCTACGTCAACGCTTAAAACTTGCTGACGTAAGGGACGTTTGGGTTACAGGTGGGAAACCCAGAAACATATCTCTGACAGATTCTCGCGGGAAACGAGGAGATAGCAATAATCATCCCGTCGTTTCATTTCCCGGACTTTCCGGCGAGTGACACGCGTTGGACATCCAACGGTCAAAAGAGCCGTTAGCACGCATCATGACGGAATTCCGGCTATAAATAGCCGTCTTCATCCACCGTGAAAACCTTCCGCTCTCACTTCGCACGCCATTTCCCAGCGCCCAAGCTCACAGCAAAGCAGCTCCCGAGCGCACCATCGCGTCCAAGACCTCACCGGAACGACCGAATCGCCGCCACTCGATGGCATCACCGTCGACCTCCCCGGCCCGCACCGTCGTGAAAGATATTGACGACATATTCGCTACAATGGACCCGCAACTGGATTCTCCGGCGCGGGTCTCCGGCGACGAGCTGGCGAAGGCTACAGGCAGCGCGGAGGGCGAGGAAACCTCTCTCGCCTCCGCGGATCTTGCGGGATCTTCATCCGCGCCCACTCCACCGTTCGCTCCCGAGACGGTGGAGGAGAAAATCGCGCTCGTCGGAGACGAGCTCGCGGCCGCAGCGTCCGCCGCCGCCGGAGCCGAAGAAGAGGCGGAAACTGCCGGCAATTGGAGTGCCAGCAGTATTCCACCATCCCTCCTTCCGACAATGGAGAAGGAGGGGCTCGTTCTAAAAGGGAAATGGCGGCTCCCAGAAGACGAGACCGAGCCCCTGCCGAATGATGGAGAACGAGTCCTCCTCTCCTCCCACATTCTCAGAGGTATGGGTATTCCGCCATCCACCTTCTTCCTCCAGATCTTGTCCCACTACAACATCCAACCACATAATCTGCCACCAAATTCCATCCTTTACTTAGCCGGGTTTCAGGCCCTTTCGAGGGATATCTAGGTATAGCGCCTAGTCTAGATTTCTGGCTTTACTGTTTCGGGGTTAAGAGGAACTCTTCGGAGGGTGCACTCCCAACTTGCGGAACCATTTCCTTTACTCTTCGGAGATTCCTAGAGGATTGGTTCCCCAAGATTAAAACATCGGAATCCGTCAAGTTTTGGACGGGTTCCTTCTTTTATCATCCCGACATTTCCTTTCCTGGAAAAACGTTCGGGGTTCCACCTTTGTCGAACACCGCCGCTGTTCCCCAAGAAAATTGGGGAACTGAGGCAGTTCAAACCCTGCCGCCGGATCTTCTAAGGATCAAGCGGCGCATCGCAAAACTCGTCACTTCTGATCCGCCTTTAACCGGCATGGACACAGTCCTTTGCTAGTTGGATAGGCGTATCCAGCCCTTGGCTAATCATGGTGCTTGCCTTCTCTGCGAGTACAAGGGAGCCAGTGACGAAATGCGGACAACCAACAAGGACTGGTCCGCAAAAGATTTGCGGCGGCGCGTGAATCAGTTGGTCGCATCACGCGACCAATATGAAGAAAGCCGGCCAATGTACACAGCCGAGAATCCGGCTCCCAAGGTATAATTCTTTACCTTTTGGGGTTTAAATTCTTTCTCGTTTACTCGGTTTTTGTATTTTTAACTCAGCTTTTTCTTTTTAACATATTGCTGAACTTCCTGAGTCGGAACTTGCTTCCGACGCCGATCTGGAGGCGTTGCGTGCCACCTTTGCCGGTGGGCGAAAGCGCAAGAAGATCTCCTCTTCCCAGGAAGTCATCGATCTTGACGGAATTCCCGTCGCCACCTCCAGGTTTGAACATCTGGGTTACTTTCCTTTGTCGGAGTTTTTCTTTCACTTTCGGAGTTTTAACTTTTCCGGCATTTTGCTTTGTTTTTGGCCTACCTCCATCTACTCTAAAGCCAAAAAAGCTGA
The DNA here is from genome assembly GCA_028641055.1 of Alopecurus myosuroides. Classification (NCBI taxonomy): domain Eukaryota; kingdom Viridiplantae; phylum Streptophyta; class Magnoliopsida; order Poales; family Poaceae; genus Alopecurus; species Alopecurus myosuroides. The sequence continues at coordinate 223,736,210 of CM054062.1, forward strand.
AGAGGCATAAGGCTGTGGCCAGCAGAGGCCCTCATCCTTCCCCTGCCACCGCTCCGACCATGCCGATCACAGTAACAGAAGAGCATGCCGCAGCCCCCACCACCGAGTCTCTGGAGACCAGTCAGCCCGTTGTGCCAGAAACGGACACGAGGGAAAGGGCGGCTCCTGAGGTGAGAGGTCCTTCTCGGATAACTGAGAAGGAGATCCCCACCTTTGACAAGGACTTCAAGAACATCAGCGATGGCCTTAGCGCGGCCGGGACTCTTTTTGCTGAGTACGCAAAAGAGTTCACTGAGAACTTAACAGGGTTACAGCGGATGAGCCAGGTACTATCTTTAGCCCCCAAGCATTAAGTAAAATGTCTACTTTTCACTTGATGCTTTTCAATATCATGATTTTTTCATTTCCGTGTTCCAGCAAACCGCTGAAACCATTAACATGGAAGTTTTCAACAAACTTTCCGTCAAGAATAAGGAGGTTAGAAACCTTCTTTCTATTCTTGACGTGAAAGAAGCAGAGCTGGCATCATCTCAGCTACAGCTGTCGGAAACAACAGGTATATTTTGATTCTCTGAAGTTTTTTATCCAGTTTTTTGCTTAAGTACTCTCCCAAGTTTTTCTAAACTCGGAATTTTGTTCCTTGCTTTCCATCTGCTTTGGCTAAGGCCAAGGAAATAGCTGAAGATGTCGGCAATGCCGCGATTCTTCGACAGGAGAATTTGGACCTTCATAAGGATCTTATGAAGGTTCGAAAGGATCTGGAGGCCAGCAACATGGCCCTTGGGATTGCTCAGTCCAAGGCCTCTCAGCAGGCAGAGAAGGACAAGGCCACTATCCAGGACTTGGAGAATGCCTTAACCCTGTGCCTTGAGGAAGGCTCCGAGATGGACAAGATTCTCGGTAAGTTGTCAACATTTACCGGTTTTTCCATGTCTTGATTTCCTTCTCTGCTTTTTCGCTAACCTTTTGGTTGTTTGTCTGAAAAAACAGGAGATAACCCAGATCTCACTCGGATTGAGAAAATCCGAGCTTTTGGGAAGGTATGGACTGCGATCAGGGCTGCATGCATGTAGCTGGTCAACAAGTTTCTTCCCTCAAGAACTGGGGAATTATCGGAAGTTGAGAAACTTCCGGAAGCTATCCTGGAGGTGGCGGAATCCAAGGAGTCCACCTTGCGCTCCGCAGCACGGGGTGGTGCACGCATGGCCTTAGGCCTTATGCGAATGCATTACCCTAGTGCCAAATCTTGGCGCGTGGCGTCTGATATCCCCCTTGGATACTCGGAGACCCAGCAGACCACCATCTTCGACGAGATCAAGGGTCATGCCACCAAGATCGCCTCCATGGTGAACATCTCCATCACCTACCCGGAAGAAGCGATTCCCGAAGCCCCCGAGAACGATAGCAGCGATGAAGACTCGGATGCCTGAAGGATTTTTCTTAACCTGAATGGTGGAAGTAGAAAATAGGAGCATTACTGCACTTTACAATGTAAACTTATATTGTAATGATTCTATTCTTTTGTATAAACAAGTACTCCGCCTTTTGCAGTTAATTATGAAATTCTTTGCAAGTTTTCCGGGTTTGATATTCCTTTATCTTCTAAGTTCTCTGGCTTATGTGCTTTAACTGTCCTTAGTGTTTGAAATGGCTCAATAGTACTATGAATCTTCATGCCGAGCTACTGGGTAAAACCAATCAGTTTGAACTCGGAAACATGGATCATACTAAGGGCATTTTTACTAACTAGCTCCAGTGACCCAACACATAAACAATCAGATAATGCTTAGAGAATAGTAAGGATTTTTTTGAATGAAACTCGGGCACGCAGGCACAATCCGAGTTTCCTTTAGCCTTTAATAGGCTGAAAATCATTCGGTTTTTAAACACCGAGTACGCAGGCACAATTCGGGTTAACATTGAGTATATGTAAGATCATTGGGAAATAGATAAGGTGGAATCATGTTTTGTACTATAATAAACTTGTAAAAAACATGGATAAAGAATTCCGGCAACTTTATGTCATGATCTCAAAGATGTTTACATAGAAATTGAACTAAGTATAGAAGGGACGTAACTGCTGGATACTCCAGGGCCTTTTTGTCTCTCCTAGTTCATCATCTATCTTTCTCTTTCTTTTGCGATTCGGCTTCTCGGGATCATCTTCCGTATCACGAATGTCGACAAGATAATATGATCCATTCTTCATGGCTTTACTGATGACAAATGGTCCTTCCCATACTGGGGAAAGTTTGTGCTTTCCTTGCTGCACCAATCTTAGCACTAGGTCACCTTCTTTAAAAGAACGATGCCTGATTTTCCGACTATGATAACGTCGTAAACCTTGCTGGTAGATGGCGGATCTTTGAAGCACAAGTTCTCGTTCCTCTTCTAAGAGATCGACGGCATGCTGTCGTGCTTTTTCGGCATCCGAGTCGTCGAAATCTTGCACTCTTGGGCTATCATGGATCATATCCGTTGGAAGGATTGCTTCCACACCATAAACTAGGAAAAACGGGGTTTGCACAGTTGACCTGTTTGGTGTCGTTCGAATACTCTAAAGCACGGAAGGTAACTCTTCTACCCATGCTCCAGCTGCTCTATGAAGAGGAGATTCGAGTCTTGGACGTATTCCCTGTAGGATTGAGCTATTCATTCTTTCAACCCGTCCATTGGATTGCGGGTGTGCCAGAGATGCGAGATCTAGGCGAATTCCCGTTTGTCGGCAATATTTTGCCAACTCTCCAATGGAGAAATTTGTCCCGTTGTCGGTTATTATGCTGTGTGGAACGCCGTATCTCATGACTACGTCAATAATGAAATTTCTGGCAGTTACACCGTCAAGCTTTTTGATGGGTTTAGCCTCCACCCACTTGGTATATTTGTCCACAGCTACAAGTAGTTGTGTGAGTCCGCCTCGTGCAGTTTTGAATGGTCCCATCATATCTAGCCCCCAGACCGCAAAGGGCCATGTAATGGGGATAGTTTTGAGTGCTTGGGCTGGCATATTAGTCTGCTTGGCGTAATACTGACATCCTGCACATGTATTTACTATGTGCTCAGCGTCTGTTTTGGCTGTTAGCCAGAAAAACCCGTCACGGAATGCTTTTTTGACTATGCTTTTTGATTGAGCATGATGTCCGCAATCTCCGGCATGGATTTCTTGCAGGATTTCTCGTCCTTCTTCTGGTGAAATACATCGCAGAAAAATTCTGGAGGTACTGCGTTTATACAGGCAATTGTTAATTACTGCGTATCCTTTGCATCGACGCGGGATCTGTCTTTGCAAGACTTCGTCTGCTCCTTCCGGGTACTTCTGATTAACTAAGAAGTTTATATATGGGATTGTCCAATCCGGGTTAACGAGCATAACTTCAATTGACTCGGAAGCCAGAGGATAATCAACATCTCCACCTTTTATCGATGGTTCGTACAAGTGTTGGACGAATACACCTGGTGGTAGGATTTTTACCCTTTCCGATCCCATGCGGGCTAACGCATCCGCGTTCCAATTTTCTTCCCTTTTAACATGGAGCACTTCAAATCCGAAGAAACAAATGGCGAACTCGTCCACCGTTCTCCGGTATTCGGCCATTATAGGGCTTTTTGCGTCCCAAGTTTGGTTGAGCTGATGCTGTACCAAATCTGAGTCGCTGTAGCATAAGATGCGCTTGACACCTATTGCTTTTGCAATATGCAAGCCATGAAGCAGAGCTTCATATTCTGCCACGTTGTTGCTGGCGTTGAAGTGTATTTGTAATACATACTCCATTGTGTCTCCTTTAGGGGATTTTAAAACTACACCAGCTCCAGCGCCCTCCTTCATCTTGGATCCGTCAAAATGCATGATCCAGTACTCGGACTCCGGCATTGGTGTTTTCTCCATTGCTTCCGTCCAGTCGGCGACAAAATCTGCCAAAACCTGAGATTTTATTGCCGTCCTCGGCTGATACTTAATGTTGAACGCTGCAAGCTCGATGCCCCATTTGGCTACTCGGCCAGTCGCCTCCGCATTGTTTATTATATCCCCTAGTGGTGCTTTGCATACCACTGTTATGGAATGTCCTGGAAGTAATGGCGAAGTTTTCTAGATGCGAAAAATACACCATATGCCAGTTTTTGATAGTGTGGATATCTTTGTTTGGACTCGGAGAAAACTTCGCTTATATAATATACCGGATGTTGGTCTGGTATACTCTGTTCGTCTTTCTTCCGTTCCACAACAATTACTGCACTGATAACCCGGTTTGTAGCCGTAAGGTACAATAACATAGGTTCTTTGTCTTTCGGGGATGCCAAAATCGGAGCATTCATCAAAGTTTCCTTTAACCGGGTTAACGCTGCATCTGCCTCTTCTGTCCACTCGAATTTGTCGGATTTTTTCAGCAACTTGTAGAGTAGTAAGGCTTTATCCCCCAGCCGACTAATAAATCTGCCGACGGCTGCAGCGGAACCCGTCAATCTTTGGACATCTTTTACACACGTAGGTTTGGAGATGTTTAAGATTGCTTTGATCTTTTCTGGGTTTACTTCTATTCCTCTATGAGAAACGATGAAACCCAGAAGTTTTCCTGAGGGAACCCCGAATACGCACTTTGATGGATTTAACTTCATCTTGTAAGTGCGCAAATTTTCGAAGGTTTCTCGTAAATCCTCAAGGAGAGTATCTTTTTCCTTGGTTACGACAGCAATGTCGTCCACGTAAACGTGGACATTTTTGCCAATCTGACTATGCAAACAACGTTGCATGCAATGCTGGTAGGTTGCACCTGCGTTCTTCAGGCCAAATGGCATGGTTATGTAATAGTACGTCCCATAAGGGGCTATAAAAGAAGTCTTAATTTGATCTTCCTTTTTCATGTGTATTTGATGGTACCCGGAATATGCATCCAAAAAGCATAAAAGCTCAGAGCCTGCAGTGGCATCTATTATTTGATCAATTCGCGGTAACGCGAACCTATCTTTTGGACACAGTTTGTTTAAGCCGGTGTAATCTATACACATCCTAAGGGCAGTAGTATCTTTCTTCGGTACTAATACCGGATTTGCAGACCATTCAGTGTGTATAACCTCCTGGATAAAATCTACTGCTAAAAGCCGGATAATTTCCTTGCCAATAGCCTTCCGTCTTCTTCCGTCAAATCGACGGAGACCTTGTTTGACGGGTTTGGAGCCTGGAATCACCTTAAGTTGATGCTCAGCAAGTTCTCTGGGTACGCCTGGCATGTCAGCTAGACACCAGGCGAAAATATCCCAGTTCTCACGGAGGAACTTGATGAGCTCGCTATCCTATTTGTCGGCCATCCCAGTTCCCACTACGACAAATTTTGTCGGATCTTTGGGATCTAGGATTACCTGTCTTGTGTTCTCTGAGGCCTTGAAGCTGTCTGCTGGCTTCCGGGTTTCTTTTCCTGCCGGCATTTCTGTCGGCGATACCTCTTTGGCCAGCTCCTTCAACTCTTCTTTTGCTATGATTTTCTCAGCGCAAAGGGCGTTTTCTTTTTCCATCTTGTTTGCCAACTTGAAGTCTCCCGATATGGTGATTACTCCTCCTTTTGGCCCTGGCATCTTCAGCTTGTTATAGATATAACATGATCTTGCCATGAATTTGGCGAAAGCTGGACGTCCGAGTATTGCGTGATACACGCTTTCGAACGACACCACTTCGAAGGATATTTTTTCCTGACGGAAGTGATCTTTTTCTCCGAAAGTGACGTCTAGGGAAATTTCTCCTAGGGATCGTGCTTGCCTGCCAGGAACAATGCCGTGAAAACGTATGTTGCTGTGGTTGAGCTGGGTCTCGGAGATTTTCAGATGCCTCAGTGTATCCAGGTACATTATGTTAATGCTAGATCCTCCATCCATCAGCACTCTTTTTAGCCTAGTATTTTGGACAATAGGGCTTACAACAAGAGCTTGCGTGCCGGGTTCAGGGATATTCCCGGGATGATCAGACTGATCCCAGGTGATTGGTGTGTTTGAATACTTCAAGAATTTCGGGGTTGCCGGAACAACCGCGTTTATTTCTCGAAGCGTTTTTTTTGCCACCTTTGCTGATGGAGTTGCCAGGAAAGTTAGGGCACACTCTCCATCAACCCTCGGAAACTTGGGCTCGCCTTTTCGCTGCTGTTCCTGGATTTTTTCGTCAGTGTCCGATTCACTGTCTTCTTTCTCAGCTTCTGGCTTTTGCTTGGAAAACTTCCTTTTGGAGTTCTTCCCCTTGTTTCCGGATCCTGCACTGCCTTTCATATGCTTGTTCAGCCGACATTGTGCGTTAGTGTGGGTGGGTTTCCCGAATTGCGAATGGTGGACGCAGGGTTCTGACTTAATCTTTTCCCATTCTTCCTTGTTGTAATTGATTGGTTCTGAACTGCGTCCTTTCCACCTATTCCCTTTTTCACTTCCAAAGGCTATGTTAACTTCTTTGGGCTTTTGTGTTGCGTATGGAGTTCCTTTTTTCTCAGGGCGAGGATTCTTTTTGGCCTGTATCAGTGTATCGATATTGCCTCCTCTAGCTCCGATGTCGTCTTCGGCTGTAGCGTGTTCATTGGCGGTTGTAAGCATAGATCCGAGATCTTTGTGCTGTTTGGAACCAACCATGAACGGTACAAGCCCGGGTTTTAGGCCATTGACGAAAGCATGCATTGCTTGTACGTCAGTTACTCCAGAGCAGCTATTCTTCATTGCATTCCATCTTGAGATGAAATCCACGTATGGTTCGTCCTCAAATTGGGTGCAACGGTTTAGCTGGTTGATGCTATTCGGGCGTTTGTAGGTTCCCCGGAAATGCTGCGTAAATACTCGAGCCATATCATCCCAGTTGTCGACAGTTCTGGAAGGTAATCCGTTAATTCAATCTCTGGCTCCATCCAGTAACATTAGGGGAAGAAACTTTACAGCTTCCAGGTCTGTCCCATTGTTAATCTGGACGGCTGTATAATAGTCTGAGAGCCAGGTATCCGGGTTTGTACTACCGGTATATTTTTGGTATGTTGGACCAACTTTGGCAAAACCAGAATGCAGGGTTATCCTTCGGATCCTGTCTGTGAAGCACTTGGGTCCAAAGTATAGATCATCTGTTTCCGCCCTATCCATGTGTGCGGAGTACCTGCCGGCTGAATGAACAGAAGGGGATCTACTCCTTTCTTTTCCATTGTTGCGCGGACGCGCTTTTCCGGGATTATCTCTATTTCTTCCGATATCACGCCCCTTTGGATGAGGTGGAGTTCTACTCCTGTACCTTTCCTTATCCTTGGGGGGTGTCCGAGATCTCTCACGCCTGTGAGGTATACCCTGTCTTCTAACTTTTTCAGCTGGGTGTCTCGGAGGTGGCATTGCTTTGCCGTCATTCCGATGTTTTTCTTCCCGACCGTGGGGGCTAAGTCCACCTTTCGGGAGATGGGATCCGGTTCTAGACGCTTCATCCTTGTTATCAGGATTTTTCTTGTCTTTTCTTGGATCCGTTTTCCTCTCTTTTGAGTTGTTTGAATCTCTAGGCTCCTCCGGTCCGGGCGCTCCAGCGGCGCAAGTAGCTGTTTTGCATAGGGCGGAGTCGTCATGCAACTTCCCTGATCGCTCTTGCCCCCGCTGTTGTTGTTGCAATGCTTTTCCGAGGAAAGCATACACCCTTGAAGTTTTTCGCCGTTGGAGTACATATCGTTGTTGAGGATGGCGAACGCTGCTTCCGCGTTTTCTGCTGCGGTTTTGTATATTGGTTCGCCTCTGGCATCTTTGCCGTTTACCTGCTTTTGCCAAGATGGGCTGTGAAACCTTTCTTTTGGCGGCAGTACTTCCGGTCTTACGATTCCGGGTAACCTTGTAGGTTTAATGGCAGATCTATTCTTTTTCTCGTACTCCTCAATTTCTTCCTTCATGAGCTTGATGTCATCCTGGGTTTTTTGGAGGTGTTCACGAGTTCTGAATAGATGTTGCTGTTGCCTTTGGAGAGCTTGTCTCCTGGCTTCTAGCACTTCAGGGGGTTCATGCAATCCCACTGGTGTTTGTAGCAATTCCTCTTCTTCTTGCTATGTCATTGGCAGAATAAGGATTTCTTTTGTTTTCTTCTCCGCAGGTTTTATTCCGCTTGCATCTCCTACTTCCGGGCTTTCATCAGCCGGATCAGACGATTTCTTCTTCCGGAGTTTGTATTGGAGTTTTTTAGCAGCCTTGTGCTTTTTCTTGGAAGAGGGAGGTTTTTTGACAGGTTCATCCTCTGTCAGTTCTTTAACATTGGGAAATATTGGAGAGGTTTGTCCGTCTTTTCTCTCTTCCTCTGGCGGAGGAGTTCTAGGGCTTCCCTGACTGCCGGCATCCGTGTTTTCAGCCGGTTTCGCCATTAGTACTTCGTGGAATCCCTCTTGAAAAGATTTAACCTTTCTTTCGAAGGCGTCCTCGTCTTCGTCTTCGGAATCAAAGTCATCTGATCCGGTTTCTGACTCTAATCTCGCCTCAATGGCGGCTAACACAGAGTCAGCTTCCGAGTTCATCGCTATATTGGCGGATGTCGGATCTTCCACCTCTGTAGTGGGTCTGCTGTTTTCTGCCTCTTGCACGGGATTACTTTCATCCGTGTTTTCGGCGACCTCGGATTGCACCATACCGATAAAGTGCAAATCACTTTTTTGTCGGTGATCTGAGCAAAACCCGGTATCATAGTCATCTTCGACCGGGTATAGGGCGGTGGGAAAAATTTGCTTCCACCGCAAAACCCCATGGCCTCTGCAGTTAGTCCGATAAAGATATTTGCAGATCCAATCGGTAACACGCAGGTACTTACCAGATGATTTTGCGACGGTATGTAAGATCCATTGTCGAGGAAGCGTCCAACATCGCCGTCGAACTCCAGGCTTCCGACAGTTATGGAACTGCCGATTCCGCCGAGTATCCCAGATCAAAACTTAACGCCTGACGCCGTTTGCCCCACGGTGGGTGCCAACTGTTGAGACATCGTAGTAGAATTCATAGACGGGGGTGCCATGAGACTACGGGTAGAGACGTGGGGGAACGTGGTTGCGCTAAGGACAAAGACACAGGGTTTACCCAGGTTCGGTACGTCGTAGTAATACGACGTTCCTACTCCTGCAATCTCACTATTCAGGTCTAAAGCCTGTGTATACAAGGTACATCGTGAGGTTTTGTTGGCTATTCATCGAGGATCAACCTCTCGGCGAGTTAGCTAGTAGCTTCTCCTCTATCTATCATATCTCCCGTCCGGCTTTATATAATAGCCGGGTTAGGACATACAGAGTAGGAAACCTAGAAGACTACGGTAACTATTAACTTGGAAAGTAAGGAATCCGCCTTCTACTCCAAGCCAGATCATGTGGGCCGTGATCCAGGTTCTTCTAGAATCTGGCTTCTGTGCATCAGCTTACTGTGCCGCCCAATGGACCATAGCCCACTACCATTTGGGCCACCCGGGTAATCCGGCACTTTAGACTACCATCTGATATACCCCTATTCGGTATATATCCGACACCGGGCCTCTTAGAGACTCCATGGAACTTTCAAGAATTCTAAGACTTCCGGGCTTCGAATTTTCCAATTCCGAGAATATTTCCAGAATGACTTTTGTGAAACTAAAAATAGCAGAAAACAGGGAACTGGCTCTGTGGCATCTTGTCAATAGGTTAGTCCCGGAAATCGATAAAAATGACATAAAGTGTATAGCAAACATATTGGAAATAACCTGAAAACAACATGGAACCTCAGAAATTAAGGATATGTTTATGACGTATCACTATCTTATGTAATGAACTAAGTCTGTGAGCTACTATGTTATGTAATGAACCACCTAAGTTTGGTGCTATAATTAGTAAGGAACCATGTCAGTTTGGCCCTATGCTAAGTAATGAATCATTTCACTTCTATGTGGGACCAACACTTAGATTGCATTATCAAAACCATTCACAAATTAAGTACATGTAGGGATCAAATGCAGTTGAAGTACTACAAATTTATTACATGTTGGCCAAAATCTGGAAGAGAAACAAATCCATCTAGAGATCACCATCAGGTGCATTCTGTGTGGTGTTGATTTCTTCAAGAGCTACTTTATTCAGGTCTGGCAACACTCTTTGTTGATTTTCATCACCAAACAACAAGTAGCTCAATGAACCTGGCCCCGTGTTGTAGTTCTTTTTTGCTCTTGACCTTGCTGGCATTGTAGGTTGTGATGAGGTACCTTGCTGAGCTCTTTTTGTACCCTTTGATGGCAGTGTAGGTTGTGAGGAGCTACCATGTTCAGAGCTGGTATTCCTACCCCTACCCATCTGACCTGTATTTTCCCTGCCTCCTTTTCCTCTTGAGATGGCTCCTCCTCCTCTTTCCCCTGCAAATGAGCTGGCTCCTCCTCCTCTTGCCCCTTCAACTAAGCTGACTCCTCTTCCTCTGGCCATAGCAATGGTAACTCTAGCTTGAGGCAGTGAGTTCCTTGAATCTAGAACAAAGGTATTCTCATCAGGAAAAGCTCCATTTGACCTTGGGAGTGGTGCCGGTGCTCTGTCCTGCGTTGTTACATCATTGCAAGTTGTAATTAACTGCAAAAAAAGATTCAGATTCAGTGGCCTAATTTAAATTTCTATTTACCTCCTCGCCCATCCTGTAGACCATCATATGGACTTGGTTGGAAGGGTCCAAAGTAGGGCTTGTACTTTGATGTATGATGTGCTTCCAACAAACAAATAGCCATGTTAGATTATTTGCAGCAATAAAACATAAAAACATTTATTCCACAAATTAATTGTAAAATGGTAGGGTTGGCAACATCACCATTCTCATCTTCAATTAGGACAGAGCCATTGTTTTGCTCCTACATGTATTTCTCATGGCCTTTCTTGTTGTGTCCTAGTTTCTTACATATGGAGCAATGCATTGGCACACCTGCTTTTGTAATCTTCTTGCCACCATTCTTTTCCACCTCCTCTGGTGTTCTCCTCTTGTTCTTCTTAGGCCATCCCATGACTTAGGTGAAAAGTGGAGGATACACAAAAACTCCATTCTGTTTCTCCCAATGGCACCTTGCTCTAAGGGGGGCCATGTTGCAAGCATATGCCTTTTTTGTGTCTCAATTGTGTAACAACTATGCACCATTTTCTCTGGATCAATCCTCTCATTCCTGCAGCAAGCTATTGCATGGTGGCAAGGTATGCCTTTGAGCTGCCATCTTTTGCATTCACAACACCTAAACTTCAAGTCCACACAATAACCACCTTCAAACTCTAATGAAGACACTTTGAAATGCCCTCCTCCAGCATTCATAACTTCACAGTTTGCACTCCATTCAGTCATCTTGTCCAATTTTCTCTTGATCTTAGGACAAATCCTTCCAGACCATTTTTCAGCTTCGTTGTTCTTACCTACAATCCTATGCATCATTTTGTAGAACACTTTCTCAAGCATTGACATCATTAGTAATTCTCTAGAATCTAAAATGTAGCTGTTGAGCACCTCAGAATGGTTGTTAAGTAGCACGTCACACTTTGGAAAATCACTGAAAAATGCCTTCACAAATGTGTTCAAATGTAGCTCTTCAACCCAATCAAAGGCTTCTTTGTTGTCTGCTTCCAACTTAGCCCTACTCTTCTCCCAAGCTGGTAAATTGCATGACCTTGCTATGGCCCACAAATCATTCCTAAGTGTTTCACCTTTGTGCTTCTTATGGAAATTTTGATACAAATGCCTAACACAATGTATGTGCTCTGCATCAGGGAAAACTTTCTGGACTGCTTTGATGAGACCCTTTTGCCTGTCACTCATGATTGTGTAAGTTGATGTGTTTGTGATATTTAGATCATCTCTCAAAGTGGTCAGAAACCATTCCCAAAAACTAGTGCATTCAACTTCAGTTACCCCCATTGCTATAGGAAAGATGCAATCAATGGGATCAATGCCTACAATAGTCAGCAATTGACTCTTGTACCTTGTTTTGATGTGGCATCCATCAATGCATATGACTGGTCTGCATCCTTCAAGAAAGCCTCTTTTGCAAGCATCATATGACCAGTACAAAGTAGCCAAGTGTTCCTTAACAACACCATTCTCATTTGACTTGTTGGTGCTTAGGAAAAATGTGGAACTAGGGTTTTGTGTTCTAAGCTCCTGCCCATAGTCCCAAAATAGGATGAACTGTTGTGTATCATCACCATGAATTTTCAGAAGTGCTTCTCTTCTTGCTCTCCTAAGCTTCCATAAGTTGGAAACCAAGTTAAATTTCCTCCTGATTTTATTTCTGAAAGTAGTCAAGTCCATTTTCTGATTGTCTCTAAACTCATCCATGAACACATCAGTCAGGAAAGGGGCTGTCAAATCCTTCACCTCCCAAGATCTAACACATATGTGAATGTGAAAATATTTCCTTACAATCACTGCCTCAGTCCTGTTATCCTGAGATGCTGTCAAGTACCATGTGCAACCCCTTCACACTCTCCCTCACACACAACCTCTAAGCTGATAACATCATTCCCTTTTTTTGTAGCTTAACTCTCTCATTTATGTTGTATGCTTTTACTGTTTTTCTTATTTCTTGCATGCGGCTACAAACCTGACCAACACTGAAAACTGGCATTTCCATGTCCACTTCTGGATTGAAAAACCGAACTTGTATTTCAGCTCCCGCTCTTGTTCTTTTGTCATATGGAGATCTTCATCTTCAAGACCCACATCATCCTCCTGTTCCACAATTTCCACAAACTCATTGTTATCATTCACTTCCTTGTCAACATGAGCTACATAGATATCATCATCTCCATCCTCTGCATCCCAATCATTGTCAAAGAATTCAGAGTCAGTGCCATCTTCCTCTCCCTCATCACTACCTTCATGGCAAGATTCATCATCAAATCTTGTTACAATAGTGCAAACTCTTCCTTCCCTTGGTCTTTCTGGTGTGCTCACAAGGGGTATCTTTGGAGGGGTTTCTGGGTCATGCACTGGCCAATCATTCAAAATGACATCAGGCCTCAAATCTTTGATAAAATTTGTGTGATCCACAATCAAATCAAGTGTTTTGTGTTCTTTAACAGCTTCACTCATTAAGATGGTATGGGCATAATTTTCGATGCACAACAATCCATCTAACAACCCTCTACCAGATATGCACCAATAGACATGGGTCCTTTCTTCAACTGGATGCCCAAGTTGTCTGATGAAATCATGAATCCACAATAGCGACCAAGTATCAACATTGCAGTTGTCAAACCAATCAGTAATGCCATCATCATAGGTCAATTCACACTCAAGTACACCAAAAAAACCATTATGGTCAATTTGAACTGTGAAGTGGTCATGGTCATCACCTGCATTCATTCACAAAAATCCAGTACAATGCACTCTTCACTACCAATACAACTGCTGGACATGACAAATAATTAAATCTACATAATAGATCTGTCCTATTTCACATGCATTGTGCACCGCCACATCAATACATTCTAACAATCGATGCATCTCTGCAACATAACTTGGCAAACTGCACTTAAATTGAGAAAACACCCATCTTTCAGTATTGGCATGCAAAAATTGGCCGAAACAGGGCATGCTCCAAAACTAATATGACCTATTCTATAACCCAATTATATCCCTACATATCAACAATCCGCAAACAAAGTCAATTTATACTGGCCCAATCGAGCACACAAGTAGGCACAAACTTTTTAGCGGCCACACCACCAAATTTCAGCTAAATATACATCAAATTAACTCTAGCGCGCCGCTCCTACTTGCTCCCTGTAGCACTACACTGGGACATCCCATCCCGCCATGGGTCAATCGTACTCAGATCACCGAGTCCATTAACCCTAGATAAACCCACCCGCCATGCCCGACAGGAAACGAAGGAGAGCTAGGGAGGGGGGAGAGGGGGAGAGCTAGAGGGAAAAAACTCACCGTAACCCATCGGCTCCCAGTCCCTATGGTGGATGGGCTCCTCCTCCATGGTGTAGCGGCGACGGATCAGTGACGACGTCCCAGTGGAGATGACGTTGCCTAGCGTCGATCAAAACAGAGGAGCCCGTAAATCCTATTTATTCGCCTTCACCTGGTCGGGAGGATGGGATAGTGCTTGTTGTTTTCTTCGAGGGGTATTTTGCAATTTTCCATGCCTGGCCGTGAGCAAACTCGTTTTGGACGAATCTGTGATGGTTAAATTTTTGCAGGGGGTTTTCTGTAAAAGCACGGCCACGCTGGTAGTCTGCGTGGCATCATTAGCATTAATCTGTACCTGTTTGCTCCCACTATACAAGTTCATGTACCAAACGAGCACACTTTGCAAGTTTATGTACTAAACTGCTCTCACCGTGCACCTCCAATGCTAATATCTCCTAGAAAACTGTCCCTTTGATTTTTTTCACCCGTAAGTATAGACCGGCTTGCCAAGCGGGACCTAAGTGTAGAGTTAAGAAAAAGAAAACGTCATTGTTCCTTTTTTTTTTTGAAACCTATTCCATTATTGTTTGAACAATATCCAACTGTATTTGTGGGGCGTGCAACCGCGCAGAAGCTCATACTTGCATACGAGGAGAATGGAGTAGGATAGGGAGTATTCGCAGAAAAAAATAGTAGGATAGAGAGTGAGTCCTGGCATTCGGGAGTCCGGGACTGAGGCGACAAGATCTCCGTTTCCGTTTTCCTATGTGAGACCGGGATATGGTGAGCCGGTAGTTTCCGAGTTGGATTGTTAGTGGTACTTATCGTATTATGAGATCCAGCCGCCATAAAACCAGATCGCGAGAGAGAATCCTTGGAAAGAAGAGATCGAGCAGCGAGCATGGTGGACGTCGCGACGGGGGCCATGGCCTCCCTGCTCCCCAAGCTGGAGAAGCTCCTACTCGAGTACAAGCTGCAAAAGAGCGTCAAGGAAGACGCGGAGCAGCTTTTGAGAGTCCTGACGAGCATGCACGCTGCCCTAGGCAACGCGGCGGGTGGGCGTTGGGCCAACGACTGCAGGGAGCTGTCCTACCACATCGAGGACACCGTCGACGCCTTCCTGGCGGACAGTGAGCCAGCCGCCTGCCCGGACAGATGCTTGGGGTTCCTGAGGACATCTCCAGCGGGGCTGCTCATTTGGCCCGGACCGGCCGGATTTGAGCAGCCTGGGCCAAAACCAGGCCCCAGCGGCGCTGCTCATACGGACCGCGGTCCGTTTTTTTGTCCGCGGATGCTCAAATCCGACCCAAATTTGGGTCAGATTTGAGCAGCCCCGCGGACAACAAAAGTGTCCCGTGGACACACTCTCTGGCCCGCAAAAAACCCCCCTCCTCCCCCCCCGCGCCGCCAGCGACCCACCTCGCCGCCGATAGGTCGCCGATTTCGCGACCACGACCACCGTTCGGCCCCTCGCCGGCGACGTCCACCTCCCCCCAACTCCCTCCCACGCCGCCGCGCCACCGCCTGCCCCGCAGGAGGCTCACCGGCCTTCGTACAGCCCGCTCCACCTCCCCCCACCTCCACGGGCGCCCACAAGCTGTTCGTCCGTGTGCCTGCCCGACCTCGGCCCAAAAAAATGGCGGATAGCGGCGACGAGTTCTTCTTCAACAACTTCATCATGTACTCGTCCTCGTCGGACTCCGATTCCGAGGACGAGAGCGACATCCTCGTTACCACTCTCGTGGTGAATGACCACATCGCAAGGATGCGGCCGGTGTTCAGAGGGTCCATCCCCGGCCGTGCGCCGGGCTTGGAAAGGGGCAGAGCGGCCGGCCATTTGCAGCTGTGGAACGACTACTTCCACCCCACCAATCCGGTGTACACGGCGAAGCTATTCCGGCGCCGTTTTCGGATGAAAAGGGACTTGTTCAACCGCATTCGGCTCGGCGTCCTCGACTACTTCCACCCCACCAAGTCGGTGATGACTGCTTGTGTGATCATGCACAACATGATCATAGAGGATGAGCGCGATGACAGCGTCTACGACGAGAACTGGTTGTTTCAGGGTGAGAACGTGGAGCCCCAGCCAGGAGTGGCAACATTTGCGGATTTCATCGACTTCCAGTACGAGTTGCGTGATCAGGACACCCACCTCACACTTCGGGATGATTTGGTGCAACACATCTGGAACTTCGTTGGAAACCAGTAGTTTTTTTTATTTTAGCTAAGACTTATTTGTTTTCTTATTAAACGGTCAAATTTGTAATAAATAACTCGTATTTTATTTAGTTTTGTGTTTGTTTTAGGCTCAAAGTATGGATGAGAAGAAAAAACTAGAAAAAAAAAAATTTAATGTCCGGCCACTAAATGAGCAGCCCCGCTGGGTGCAGGGCCCAAATCCGGTCGGACACGGCCACGGACGGCTGCTCAAACAGACAAAATGCGGACCAAATTGGTCCGCATTTGAGCAGCCCCGCTGGAGATGACCTGACCAGCTTGCTGAACCCTCGCGCTTGCATCGGCAGCGCCATCAAAAACTTCAAGAGCCAGGCCCTGAATCTGGCCGACAGGTACGACAGATTTGATGGACTTTTTCCAGCTGCCACAGCCACTGGACCATTGGTTCCTCTGCAGAAGGAGGCGGAGGAGCTCGTCGGCATTGAAACAGGGAGGGATATTCTCATCAGAAGTCTCGCAGACGGAGGTGACGCATCGAAGCAGCAGATGAAAATAGTCTCCATTGTCGGCTCTGGGGGAATGGGCAAGACAGCTCTTGCTAATTTGGTGTACCGCCAGTTTAAACCACAATTCGAGTCTTGTGCCTTTGTTTCAGTCTCCTCTATGCCTGACATGGAGGGCATTTTTTACCAGATGCTTCGTCAACTTAATGTAGACAATTGCAATAAAGAAGCCAAGGATGGAATTAGAGAATTCCTTCAGAACAAAAGGTACATATTGACAGTCTATTTAATTGTCATATAGTTCTCCTCTGGTTCATTTTCTTTTCCAAGAAGACTCCTCCGATTCATATGGTTCTCTGACAATGGAATCAAATGTGGAGATTATACTGCACCTGTTTATTACTTGAATTCGGGGAGGCGGGAAACCTTAATTGATACCCTTACGCTTTTGCTTCATTGCCCATCAGAATCACATTGCATGATTAATTGACTACCTTACTACTCCCTCCGTTCAACAATAGATGACTTCCACATATCTATATATGGATGTATCTAGACACTAAAATATGTCTAGATACATCTATATCTAGATATGTGGAATTCATGTATTGTTGAACGGAGGGAGTAACAGTTACACACATTGTATGGCTACCTCAATAAATATTGCTGCTGTCGAGCCTTACTCTGTTCTTGCATTTGTGTGCAAATTTTGTCAGGTACCTGATCATAGTGGATGATTTATGGAAGGAAGAAGATTGGCATGTCCTTTCCCACATCTTGCCGGCTAATGATTATGGTAGTAGAGTAATTGTTACAACTCGACTTAATGACATAGCTAAGATATGCTGTTCAGGCCACAAGGAGTTGAGATGTGAAATTAAGCATCTTCATTATCTCAACTCCAAAAGGCTGTTTCTACAGAGATGCTTTGGCTCTGAGGTTAGCTTCCCTCACGCACTTACAGTAGAAGTTGATGAGATCTTGAAAATATCCGATGGTATTTGTAACATCCCAAGTATGAAAATACCCTAGATGCTTTGTTCCTTGTTTTATTTCAAGCAATGCATCATGTCATCATGTTTACTTATTGTTTGCATTTGTTTTCCATCTGTTTTATCATGTTTTCACAACTCCAATTCAAACCTTTTTCAAACATGGTTTCATACTTGCTCTGTTACAACCTTTGGAACCAAAATAACAAATAAAAACAATCCTTTTATTCCTTGTTTTCACTTATTAAATTGTTGCTTTAAATCCAACCAATAATTCAATCAATAATTCTCAAATCACCTTTTAAATTCCCAAACCAAGTTCAAATCAGTACCTAATTTTAAACCATCACAATTCACCACAATTTGTGGTCCTAAACTCATTTATTTTTAACATAGGGATAACCCTATTCAAATGTTTGTTTTCAATAAAGAAATCTAATATGAAATTCTCCCATATTTGATTTCATCACCTTTCTGTCCGGCTTGGACATTTCAGAGACACCTGCAGTTAGGCCTGTCTTTCTTTCTATTCGATTCTGTCGTTCAGACAGTTCAAATGGGACAGAAAGGTTGGATCTGTCCCATGCACGTTCCATATCCATGATTGGTTCTGCAAAGGTTTTTTCATTTAAGCATTTGGGGTATCTGCGAGTGTTGGACTTAGATGGCTGTGATGGTTTGGATGATACAGATATACAAGACATATGCCGAATGATCCTGCTGAAGCACCTGAGTCTGAAACAGACACCACAAGTCACTAGGCTTCCTCCACAAATCGGGAACTTGCGGCATCTTGAGACTCTAGACATAAGGATGACCCAAATAAGTGATCTCCCGCCACAGATCGGGAAGCTGCAAAATCTGGAAATACTAGACTTAAGGCTGACACGAGTGAAGGAGCTGCCCAAGGAGCTTATTCGGCTTCCCAAACTAGCACGTCTGCATTTTGGTCAAATTGGAGGAGTGAAGCTACCCTCCGGAAGTGACCGCTTTAAGTCAGTCAAGGTGCTGGGCGCCATTGATTCGAGAGAATGCTCGGAAAGTGCCCTGGAAGAGATTAGAGGGCTGACTGGATTAACTGAGGTTGAAGCAAAGTTTTAAATAGCCGGCTATAGCCCGGCTATAACTAGGCTATAGCCTTCCCAGAGGGTCGGGGCTACGGCTAGAGCCTTCAAAGGCTATATGGAGAATAGCCGCTAATAGCCCGGCTGTATGCATATAGCCTGGATATAGCCTCTTAGCCCGGCTATATCCCGTCTCGGGGAGCAAAAAATTTGGTCCAAAATTTGTCACCTTCGTCAATTTCGGTGCCCAAATCATTCACCGTTGGTTGTTGAATTGCTGTTGTGAGGTGCGAGTGCGACCTATAGCGAGCTAGTTTCAGAACCGTTGAACTTTGTAATGAATAGTTGTTATTTAAACTCCTGATTGTTCGTTCATCTTGTATGACTATGATGTTACGTTATGCATTTGCGAATAATACTATATAAACGATTATATGTTGTCTTAATTTTACTATTTTTTCAATATTCTAGCAAAACGGTTATATGGTTATAGCCCGGCTATAGGCTTTCGTAGCTTCTGAAACCGTCGGGGCTATATGCAATAGCCCGCTATTTTAAACTATGGGTTGAAGTCATGTTGTACGATGAGCCCGCCGACACATCAAAGAATGACAATCTACTGTCTTGCATAGGCAAGTGCAGTAGTCTGCAGTCCCTGATAATTCATGGTGGTTTCAGTACGAGCAACGACCTTCCTGCATCTCCCAACTTTCCTCTACTTGAAAAGCTAACAGTGGTCGAAAGATTTGTTAAAGTTCCCAGGTGGATTGCACATCTCAGCTATCTGAAGAAACTGGAAATAAGGCTCTTGGACCAAGAGCCAAACGATCTGAAGATACTTGGAGGTCTGCCCAGCCTCACTAGTCTTGGAATCGACCTGTTTGCCAACCCAGGGAAACAAATAGCCATAACTTCAGGTTTCACCAGCCTTAAGTTTTTCGCCTTTGACTGCTATGCGCCATGGGTAGCCTTTGAGCAGGGAGCCATGCCAAGTCTGAGACACGTCAAGCTGATGCTGCATTCTGGCCCATCAGGTAAAACTCCATCAGGTATCATATACCTTGAGAGCCTCCAGGAGGTTAGCCTTCTCTACTCCACACACTGTTCAAGTTGTTCTGGTGTCACCGAGACAGTTCGTGTCATGAGGAAAGAAGCTGCCAGCCATGCTAATCGTATTGTGCTTTCTATTAATGGGGACAAAGAGATTTTCCCGTCCATCTAAAGAGTTGACTGAAATATTACTAGTAGTACTAGTTGAAGTGCCCGTGCGTTGCTACGGGCTATCTAGATCAAATAATTTTTTGCTTTAGCAATTTTTAAATAGGAAGAGGGAGATCAAATAATTGTTTTCTCCATCAATGGTGATAGAGTCGGACGGACTAAAATAATATGGAGGTTAAATAATTTTATTCTCTAATATAGTGATACTGGAAGGGGGCGTAAAATAATAACGATACACGAATATGGTCTAGCACAATAACCCATTAAATTAAATAATGTAAATATAACCAATGCTGATGAAATGAATGAAAAACGCTTATCACGTGTAGTTTTTGTTCGCTCCCCTGTAAAATAGCAGTTAATCGTGTTCAACTTACATGATTGGAAAACAATGGAATGGACATGTATAGAAACTTTGGTAGTTTTTTTTAGCAAAGGAATTGAGGTATCTGAAAAAAAAACTTATTGTTATGAAAACCGAACAATAAACCAACCAAGACGCTAAATAAGCATTGACTATTAAACTTGTCGGTGAATATCCTAGACATCCTTGACTCACCTAAAAGTGAACACCATTGTGTTTTTGACTGAATACAGAACATGCACCCGCACAGAGTTCTCTGCAAACAATAGCACCACACCCACTTTAACCTCATGTCCTTCCCGGCGCCTCATCTCCCTAACGAGTATACCTCCATCTAGTTTGGTCGAAACTATATGGCTCTCCCAAGCATGGGGACGTGCTGAATCTCAAGGTTGTATGCGGACACATGCGTATGTCGGGTATTGATGGTTCACCCCAAGCTCCAGTTTTGGTTTGGTAGCGAGGAGATGAAGTCTTGCTCCGGTTTGGAAACCCCTCGGATATGTTCACAATCCTTCCTGACCGTCTCATTCACCTCCGTCATACCATACACGCGGACGCACGCCAGAAGGAGATCCTCTTGCAATTCGTGCACTCCGAGCGACACCCGATTCACGACCATGGCCACCACATCCATCAGCTTAATTTCGATGGCCAACACCGTGGAATGGAGCGAATCCTCCTCTCCTCCCGATTCTTTCCATCTCCACGGCCGGCCCTCCGCCCGTATGGACACAAACAACCCATGGAGCGACATGGCACGCCCTCATGTGCTCACCTTGTCGTGGCCCTCCACTTTCCCTCAAGCGCGGGGGCAGGCCAGCTCTCCGCTTTTCCCAGGCGTGGCGAGGTCAACCGACCCCGGCCGGTGCAGCCATGCCCCTCACCGATACGTCGAAGATGAGTATTGGACACCTCTCCTCTCTCTGTTCTCTCGATATGCCTCGGAGAAGGCTGAAGCTCCCGGAAGAGATTCCTTTGCCCGACCTCTATGTCCTGCTGTCCAGTGCTGCTCGTGCTTGCAGTAGACACTCCAACCTGGCCCTCTTGGCTCCAATCGGCGATCTCTATAGGAGGGCGGCGAGGTGCTTGTTTGCCAATGGCCATGGTGCTGTTGTGTGTACCGCCGAGACGTCCAGGACGATTCTCACGTCTGCTAAAGTCGAGGGCTTATAAAAACGGAAAAACAATCGATCTATGGCATCAGGATAGTGGCCTCGTGGGAGATTGATTAGCAAGGAAAGGAATAACGTTCATGTAACGATTGGGCCGGCCCATATAGACCAAGCAATCAGGATTTTTTTTAGTTGATGGATCCATCGCTAGCTACCTAGCACAATACCCGTGCGTTGCTACAGATAGACCAAATATTTAACCTATCGTGTCAGCAAAACATTATAGTTTATTATTATTGTCAGCAAATCAACAATGAAAAGAATCATTCTAGACATCCAAAGTAAAACATGTCCGGTACCTAACTATTCAGGTACATAGTGGTTAATCTCTCCTTGTAATGACATAATTTTTTTTATTATGAAATGGAAAAGAAAAAAAATGCTATGGATATTGATGCATGCATGAATTAGTCCCTCTTAACCCCTGGTATTAAATTAATGAAATAGCATGCTACCTGTGATGCGCCGATCGGTTAGTTCTTCCAGCTAAGAATGTTAGACCTAATGTCTTTCATGTCTGCCATGTTTTGACTCGACCTGCAGGAGATGAATCTTCTTCTCCTTGCGAATAGTGTGGATGTTAATTAATTAAATTTGGAGAAAATAAAAACTCGAGGTAAATTTTAAAGGATATTTACACACTTCAGTTAGTTCTAGTGCAACAATTCAACAAGTTCTGCCGGAGCAGTGACGTTGTTGGTTCAAATGATAATGTTAAACCGGAGGGAAACGAACAAGCCGCCCCCACATGTAACTTCTCCCCCACCTTGCTCCCTTGAGAGTCTTCGTCGACTTATCCTCCTACCGGCGTTGCTGGTTGGGGCGTGATGAGGGAGGTGCGCATGGCCCTTTGTACACATTAAATTTAGATTCCTTTGCTTCCTTCGTAGATCGGGTTTAGAGTCCAGAGAGTTGTCCTCCGTGGCTTATGTCACTATACCATCTCTTTCCCCCCGAAGACCAGTTGATGCGGCGTATCGACGCGGTGCTAGGCACGTTGCCGTGAGGCGCTCCGTCAAGCCTCCAAAGAGGTGGGAGGATGGAATTTGCAGATCGATGACTGTCTTCTTCAATAAGCACATCTGCATCCTTGTTCTGATGGATTCTCCGCTTTTACTGGTTGGGCTAGGTGGAGAGGGGGAGAAGGATGAGATGCTTGGAGATGAGGGTGCATATCAGCTACCCAGACGGTACTACGTACGGGTGCGCCATTGGAGTGGAAAGATTTTGCGCTGCTTGGAGCTCCACGATGGACTCCTTCAACGCTCAGCTCCGACCGTTGCTGGCCTGATAAGCCTGTTATTCGGGTTCTTCGTCGGGCCGGTCTTTTTCGCCTCCCTCCTCCCACCCGTGGAAGGAGTGGCGAGTTTGACGGTGGGCCGTCTTGCACTGGTGGCACCAGTAAAGGACCGTATACTGTAGGAAGTTTCTCCTCCTCGCGTCTTCTTCTTCCTTCATTGGGCGCAATGGTCATGAACAATCGAGGAGTTGACTGGGTGAGCAGGCAGTGGAGTTGCAAAGCGATCTTCTCGAGCATCACCTTGGCGGCGGGTGTGACGGTCGTTCGACATTCAAGTCCAGACATATCCTATCCAAAAGCCGGCGAGGGGATGCGGCAAATGTTCAACCTCCTCGGCGACGCCCTCTCTCGAGGTTAACTGCCGGGTTGTCCGTCTGCTCGGAAACACGCCAATGCACTCTGGTTTGATTAAGCTAGCAAATCTAAAAAAAATGATTAAGCTAGCTACGTACCTATCTTTGGCTAGTTGTTTGATTGATCCTGCGATGGCAGGTTGAGCTAACTAAATCATTGGGAAAATCGAGATTTAGTAGTAGTTTGTCTAACCTGCTTGTTTGAGATCGTTCGATAGCATCTCGAGTCGATGTTTTTTTTTTCTGTATAGCAACAGACTTGCGCCGGCTTGGATCCATCGCTAGTTTTTTTTTTTTATCCGCGTGATCCCCGATCGCTAATTGGACTTGGTTGGGTCGCTGTTTCCTTTTTCTCGCTCGTAAGGTTTAAAGCCACGGAAGCGTGCGAGCGGCGACGTACCCGTACGCCTACGCTACGGTCGCGACCAGAAACTATATAGTAGAGATAACTGAAACCGAAGTGTGGTAGCTTCCCTACCACGCATGAGTGTATGTCCTCATGGGTACAAATTATCTATATATATGACACGCTTACTCACATAATAGCGGCGCCTGTGTGAGTGTGGGTTGATATCAATATATTTCGGAAGGTTATATATGACAGAACGATCAAGTGTTGTTGTTTGAAGATATGTACAACGGGTATAGCGGAGGTTCGATTTTTGTGTCATCTACATATTGATGTACTTAGTTCAGTAACAAGGATGGTTGTGAGAGATGAGATGTAAATAAAATAGGGGTGTAAATTTTGTTTATGCTCTATTACATGATTTGCAGGATGGCTTAGTCTAGATAAGATAGTCAAGCAAGGAATAAATATTAGTTAACCAACAAAGAATAACATAGAGACATGATAAATTCAGTACTTAACAATGTCCAATTCAAGCAAGTTTATGTACGTAAATAAACTGGAATGATGTATTATAAACAGCTGCATAGGATGTAGGCAAGCAGCTTCAGAGAGATGATGTGTACTACTACCCCTGTTCCTATATGTAAGCCGTTTTGGTAGTTCAAATTGAGCTAGCAAAACGGGTTACATTCGGGATCGGAGGGAGTATTTCTTATTTGCTCGCATCATATCATTATCCAGAAAATCTGCTCAAATGTAAAGGTATCTAAAAGCAACAGTCCAAGGAAATACCGAGCTATTCTGCAAGCATTTCATTACAAAAAGTTGGTACTCACTCCGATCCTGAAAGAGTGTCGCCAGCTATGCCTTTAGGTTGTATGTGATTATTTCACTTGCGGCGATACTTTTTTAAGTATGTGAGGGAGTACTAAGAAAACCACAATGGGAGAATACCTTGAAAACACCATCTCAGCTCATATTCTTATTGGACCATCAGACCACATCTGCACTCATGGAAGGACACACAAAACAAATACTCCCTCCGTTCCAAAATAGATGACTTCCATTTGTTTAAATATAAATGTATCTATACACTAAAACATGTCCAGATACATGCATATTTGGACAAATGGAAGTCATCTATTTTGGAACGGAGGGAGTATTTGCATAACAAAAGGTGTCTATCTAACGAGGGAAAAAAATGTAACCAGGACGTCTTAACATTGCAAAAGATAGTACTCTTGAGATATAACGATATAACATGAAACTAAGATTAGAAACTTTTCATTAGGACAAAGAATGACCTGATTTAAAATAAAAAACTCTAATATTCTTTAGAAAACCCGTCCAAACTCTTAATCCAAACCGCAGTATGAGAAAACCAAGGGATATACACTTTGGGGAAGCATCTAAACCTATTTCTTTATTATATAAGAGAGCAACATTTATCCAAAACCATCCGAATCCTTTTTTTATTTAGGAGGTAGAAAACCAGGCTCTTGGCCGGCAGGCATGATGACAGTTCGTATTGCTTACCCAAATGGACGTTAAAGAGGAATTTTGGTTGGTTTCAGTAATACATCAATTTATGTTCAGTCTATGGTGGCTGGTGATTTTTGTATTAAAT
Organism: Alopecurus myosuroides; assembly: GCA_028641055.1. Lineage (NCBI taxonomy): Eukaryota > Viridiplantae > Streptophyta > Magnoliopsida > Poales > Poaceae > Alopecurus > Alopecurus myosuroides. The sequence continues at coordinate 223,761,202 of CM054062.1, forward strand.
TCCATCTTTAGTCCAAGAATGATGGTTTTTTTTGGGCTTTAGTGGTGGTCTATGGGGCGGCACACGATGTTGTTTGAATTTTTGATGGTGACATACTTACAATTTTTGTTGGAGGTGATTTCGATATTACTAGACGATAGGAAGAGAAGAACGATAATAAATTTAATGCATGCTGACCTTTTATTTGTAGTGCTATCATTGAAAGTCTTGACATGAAAGAAATTGATCTTTGTGGTAGGCATATACATGGACAAGTAGACGGGCAGTTCTACTGTTGGGAAGCTGGATCGAGTTTTAGCCAGCACAGAGAGGGAGCATAAGTTTCCGCTAGCTACCGTGCATGCCCTGACCCGTAAGAGGCCGGATCATACACCGCTACTTTTGGATACTGGGCATGCGGTACACATAGGGAATCGATCCTTGTTCTCTTTTGAGTTGTCTTGGTTTCGACCAGATGGCTTCTATGAGATGGTGTGTGCAAAGTGGATGTCTATTTCCGAGGGAGCTACCCGGATTGAGAGGTGGCAGAATAAAATTAGTCACTTATGGCGCGTCCTTCGGGGCCGATCCAAAATTTTGAGCGATGATTATAAAAGACAAAATTAAAATATTTTACTGCTAATTGATGAATTAGACTTAAAATCTGAAACTACCCCGCTAAGTGAGCCCAAGAGGGCTGCTAAGAAGGACGCATATGATTGTCTTGCAAAACTTCGGCGTGAAGAAGAGTCGGAATGGGCACAACGTGCCAAAATCTTACATATTTAGGAAGGAGTAATATTACAAAGTATTTTCACTCGATCGCTAATGGTAAAAATCATAAAAAGATCTTTCAGTTACAGCAAGATGAGGGGACGATTTGTGCGTCGGTTTAATCTAGCAACCTTCATTTTAGAGTATTATAAAAAGCATTTTGAGGCATAAGTCCCAACTGCCTTTTCTTTGAACGAATAAATGATTGAGGATTTTCCGTATATTTCACTGGAGGAGAATAGAATTTTGACATCACCTTTTATAGAATAGGAGGTGTTAGGCTATTTCTTAGATGGACCACAATAAAGCACCGGGTCCCGATGAGTTCCCAATTGATTTCTATCAGAAATTGTGGGACGTCATCAAGGTAGACTTGATGGACATGATGCACAGTTGCATTGGGGGGGGGGGGATTACCCTGTTTAAGTTTAACTTTAGGGTTATGACCTTGCTAACAAAAAATGAGGATGCTTGTATAACCGAACAATATAGGCCCGTATGCTTCCTTAATGTTAGTTTTTTTTACTTAAGTGGGAGCAAATGGTGTCACATACATTGCTCAAAAGGCTATTCGTTCGTCGCAATCTTCTTTTCTTTCGAGAAGAAATATCTTGGAGGGGGTCATGGTGTTACATGAAACTATCCACGAGATTGAGCAGACAAAATTGGATGGAGTGCTTTTTAAAATTGATTTTGAGAAGGCATATGCTAAAGATAACTGGGCTTTTATCCAACAAACTCTTCGCATGAAAGGTTTTTCATCACGTTGGTGTGAATGGATTGTGAGGTCTATTCATGGAGGGAGTGTTGGTATTAGGGTGAATGATGATATTGGTAATTTCTTTCGGACTTTGAAGGATCGAGACAAGGAGACCCTTGGTCTCCAATTGTTTTTAAACGAGTCACATATATGTTGGTTGTGCTTATTGCAAGAGCAAAGGAGGACAACCAAGTGGGTGGTTTGGTACCTCACCTAGTTGATGGTGGTGTTTCCATCATCCAATATGCTAATGATACTATTCTCTTTCTTGAGCACGACCTTGCCTAGGGTTTTAACATGAAGTTGATTTTATCAATTTTTGAACAATTGTTTAGGTTAGGAATAAATTTCCATAAGAGTGAGATCTTTTGGAAAGTCCAAGAAGTTACATGAGGACTACAGACACATCTTTGGATGAGAGATTGGAGAACTTTCTTTTAAATACCTTGGCATTGCAATCCATTACCGTAAAATTCTAAATAAGGAGTGGAAACCGGCGGAAGACCGTTTTGGAATAAAAAGTTAATGTGTAGGAAAGCTCTTCCGTACGAGGTTCGTCTTGTGTTTATTAATTAGGCTCTCACAAGCTTACCCACGTTTCTCCTCTATTCTTTTGATATACCCCGTCTGGGTACGCAAAATGTTACTTTTATATATATCATTTCTTTTGGCAAAGTGACCAATTAAGAAAGAAATACCGTCGCACTAATGAAACATTATTTGTATACCAAAAGACAAAGAGGGTCTTGGTATCTAAGTACTTGACATTAAGAATAAATGTTTACTAACAAAATGGCTTTTTAAATTTCTTACGGAAGAGAGGGTATAGCAGGAGCTTCTGTTGAACAAATACTTAGAAGGAAAATCGCTATCCTAGGTTGAGGCCAAACCTAGTGACTCCCCTTTCTAGGTTTTGGGAAGATCCTTGGTTATGTGACACATTGTTAGCTGAGAAATACTCCTTGTTATATAATATTGTGCGTCAAAAACATGTTTCAGTGGCACATGTCCTTTCTCATGCTCAGCTGAATGTCTAGTTTCAACGATTATCATAGGTGAAATCCCAGAACTTTGGTTGCACCTTGCAGAGAGGCTTATGTTAGTTCACCTATTAGAGGACAATGGTTCCTTTAGGTGGAAAACGGCGGAATGGGGTGTGTTTACGGTAAAGTCTTTCTATCCCGACTTGATCAACGACCATAGAAGATTTATGCGTAAGTAGCTTGGAAACTTAAGGTACCATTTAAGATAAATATTTTTATGTGGTTCCTTAATTGCAAAGTCTTGTTAACCAAGTATAATCTAGCTAAAATACGTTGGACGAGGTGTACAAAATGTGTTATTCGTCAACAAGAGGAAATCTAACATTTATTCATATCTTGTCAATTTCCAGTCATATTTGGAGATTAATTAAGTTTACGTTTAGCATTTCTCCTCCAACTAGTATTGCTAATTTGGAGATTAATTCAATTTACGTTCAACGTGTCTCCTCCAACTAGAATTGCTAATTTGTTTGCTATTGGCTACATGGGATTGATTCAAGAACAAAGTCTAAGATTCATATTGACGGTTGTGCTTTTCTTTGGGCAATCTGGAGTTGTCAGAATGATGTGTTTTTTTTATAAGAAAGGGGTTGAAATTTTTTTGCAGGTCATTCATCGAGCCACCCAATGGATCCACATACGGTCCTTTCTTCTTCTAGATAAATTCTCTAGATAATGCAACTAAGGTGAATTTACCTATATGTCAAGAACAATGATAAACACAATACAAGCACAAACTAAATGATAGGGAACGAGGTAACCGATATCGGAAGAACGCGGAGACATGATGTTTTCCCGAGTTCCTCCTTGTTAAGGGAGTACGTCTCGTTGGAGGGGTGTGAGTTTTTCCACGAAGGCCTATCAACGCCACAATGGCCTCACCCTATTCTCCGATGAACAACGCCACAAAGGACTAGTCCACCATCCTCTATTTATCCCCTTTGAGGCGGAAATCGAATCCTTTACAACAAGCTTGGGGCACATACCCATAACTAAATTGGGGGCTCCCAACACCAAGAATCAACAAGAGTAGCAAGATATTTAGGTTCTCCAAACAATGGAAACCCTAGACTCAAATCCCTCAAGTGAATGAGTGGGAAATGAAGAACGACTTGGTGAAGGGGTAGATCCGGGTATTCTTCTTCAATCCTCTAAAGATAAACGCATTTGGGTGGAGCAGTTGGGAGAGATCTAAGATTTGGTGAGCTCAATAAATGGACTTGAATGCGTTTGACGAACTAGAGCTCAAGGAGGAAGAGGGGGGTATTTATACCCCCTCCATAAATGTGGCCGTTGGAGCTGGAAACTTGAACCGGATTTCCGGTTAGGAAAAATTCCTACAAGTCTGAGATGTCGAGCGGTAGTTGACTCCAACCGGAATTTACGGTTTCACCAAAATATCCGGTTGCAAATTTTCGGTTGATACTAGGACGTGGAGGTTTTCTGACTTAGCCAAATTGTGGCATTTCTTCTTCCAACCGGAATTTCTGGTTTCACCAAAATTTTGGGTTGCAAATTTCTGGTTACCACGAGGAGCTAGAAAAATCCAGACTTGGCCATTTCTTCGTGAAAACTTCCCAACCGGAATATCCGGTTGACCTGGAAATTTCCGGTTGACTCCAGTGCCTAGAATGGTTTGGTCCTTAGCTAATTTCGGAGAAATCCAACACAACCGGAATTTCCGGTTGCGCTGGATATTTCCGGTTGAAATATCCGGTTACCACCAGGAACACCAGAAGTTGATCTACCTTCACCTTTTGTGGTGTTCGATGCAATAGAGTACTTAAACGCCCGCACCACTTAACACCTTTATAAATAATATCGTTAGTATTGTTAACTAACACACAAAACTCTAGGGATCATGAAATGCACTTTCAGTCTCCCCCTTTTTGCTGTTAGATGACAATACCACGATATGCAAGGAATGAAACAACAACACTATCATGTAAGTGATGAAATTGGAAATTGCTCCCCCTACAAGCATGCATAGTCTAGATTGTCTTTCAAATGCAAGAGCAACATTCATAGGAGAGTGATTTTCAAACACATCACAAAAATGATACGAGAGACAAACAACACATATTGAGGTTGAAGATGAAATACTATACCTTGTGCAATATAGGATATATGACGATAATAACTGGTGCACAGTATAAAATAACCTCAATAGATAGATAAGCGATGGATCACAAACATAGTCTCACAAATAATAAAGCCTTAAACCAATGATAGAAAATGAGTTCAGAACAATAAAGAAAGGAACACAAACTCTAAGAGAATGATAAAAGAGCACGCTTGTGTCCGGACCCATGCAAATCCCATGTAGTCCTAATAAGCTACTTCTCCCCCTTTGGCATCGAGACACGAAAAAGGAGAGGAGTAGTGATGTTAACGTTCCATGACGAGCTAGGCATCAGATCCCTCCCAAAGGACTCTCCAGCAGATGTCTCGGACAAGCCTTCCGCATATGCCTCATCAAACTCATCATGAGTAGGTGCATTGGGAGGAACATAAGGGCCAACATGACGAATACCATCCTCAATCTGAGACCAAGGGGCACCAACTTTGTAAGACCAACGGGAGTACGTGTCAGGGACCAACTCAATAGGTGGATATCCAGCTGCACCACTAACATGATGGAGGATCTTGTGCTAAGTGCTAGTATGGGAAACATCCTTGCATTAAGCCCGATACTACTCACAGTGAATGTCAATATTCATGCACAGGACATTACGCGGGAACCAAGAGAGTTTCCTAATCTGACGCACAACAAATGTGTCAACCTGAGGAGCACAAGCATCTCTCATGAAAGAAACAAACTCGAGAGCAGGAGTGGTAGTGGTAGTGGCATCGGGACGACGCTTGGGCTTCTTCATGTACAATTTCTTGAAGTGGTGGTCCTCCATAGGAAACCTTCTGAAGTGCTGATCGTTCAAGGTTTCCTTGATGAGCATCATGATGTAAGGACCATAGGAAATGGTGTTGCCATCAAGCATAGCATTCTTCAACTCATTGAAGATGAAATCCATAACATCCACGCGGTAGCTCTTGGATGTTTCGGGATCCTCAATACACTTCTTAGCAAGCACCAATAGATTGACAAGAGGGCTAGTGATGGCATCTTTGTTACCTCCACTTGGAGCAATGAAGGGCCTGAATATGCGGACAAGCTGGTCATAGAATGGAAGAAGTCCCTCAACCTTGCCAGCAGGAAGGCCAGGCATGTACATATCAGCCACGATGTCATCTCGATCCGGTATATCCACATCAGACATACGGTGACCAAGTGGAGGGTGATCTTGCCACTTGTAGCCAAGAACACGGCCAAACTGAGACATCTTGGCTTGACAAAAAGTAGAACCCGTCATTCACTTCAACTTGTAACGAACATCTTCCCCAATCACCAAAGTGTACATGAACTGAACAATGAGAGGAATGTTGAAGGGGCAGCGGATTTCCATGAGCTTACCAAGACCAAAACGCTCCACCACACTAGCAGCCTGAGCAAAAGACTGCTTATCCATGATAAATTGAAGTTGTGTGGGGTTCATTGGACGAGCCGGGAACTTGTACTCAAGATAGATGTCAGTGTAGATGTACGACTGCTCCAAGCACCAGAAACAAGTATCTTCCATCTCATAGTCCCTTTGTTCATCATACCAATCACCATGACGAATCTGAGCATAGTCCCGAGTAGACACATCATACCAATAGTTCTTCCTAGTCTCTTTGTCCTTCCTCTTGGAAGAGGTCCTCTTGGTGGGAATGGACTTTGCTATCCCTTTGCCAACAAATTTCGTTGGTGGCCTCTCATCACCGGGTTCCTCATCACTGGTTTCCTTGTAAGATGGAGGCTTGCGGGTGCCCAGCTCATCAACATTCGAACCACCTGAGAATGAAGAAATATAGGGGATAGCACAAGATGAGTACACACAAGACAATACAAGGAAACATGCATAAAAACTATTGGAAAGCATCCACGATCTTGTAACAGTCCTAGATAAATCAACAAAGTTTTGACTGTCAGAAAAATTTGAGACAGACCCAACCGGAGATTCCGGTTCAGTATTGACCGGATATTTTGGTTCTCCGTAGACAGAACTTGATTGATTTTCTACAAGGTCTAAAACTAGATCTAAACACATGGGTGCTAAACTATTGTTACTAGAATGCAAGTTGATTCCCTAGGAACATCTACCGCCAAGAAAGGTCCAAGAAATCATGTCTCGAAGATGGGGTAAGGGAGGTTACCCGTATCCATGGAGGCAAATTCTTGGATCAAAATGTTCCCAAGGAGGAGGAGCACTAGATCCGCCCGAGAGCTCGAGGATCCAATGGAGGAAGTCACCGGGAGGGCTAGGGCAAGGTGCGGCGGCTATGGTGGACGAGGAGGAGGAGGTTGGGGTGGAAAAGAAGTAGGGAAACTGCCCTCATCCCGACCTCATCGAGTTTTAAGTTCAGATTCGCCGAACCGGATATTCCGGTTGCTACCAGAATTTCCGGTTCAGAAGTGAACCGGATATTCCGATAACCACCTGTACCCAACTTCCTAGTTTTCAAATAGCTTGTGTGCAAGATATAGTTTGATGCTTTAGGATGGAAATCTTAGGATAGAAAAATCAAACTGAGGGTAGTACTTCTCCCTCGCACTTGCAAGAATAAAAATGGAAAAGCCAAGTTTGAGAGAGTTTCCTAAAAAAACTGTGTTTATGAAACTAGATAAAACAAAGAAATCCAAGTGAAATCCAACAAAGAACCAACTCTTTGCAATTGAAGAGGTTGGTGTCCTAAGACACCATGTAATGGATCATGGTATGGCACTGCAAAGATATATCTTGGGTGCATTGTCAATTCTCAACATTTTAGCTCACAAATCAACATTAGAAATAGAGAGATAATCATGAGTTTTTTCTTTGGGAATAATGGGGGCAGGGAGAACCCAATGTGTTAGGATAACACTCCCACTATGTACATTCCTACACCTAAACCCAAAAACGTATCAACTAGGGGTGTGTGCAAGATCCTCAAGTCAAACTCCTTGAATCAGTGATGTTTAGCTCATTCCTCAAAAACATGAATCTTGCATCATAAAGTGGCTACGTGAAGATGTCCGCTAGATTATCCTTGGTGGGGACATATGCTAGCTCAATATCACCTCTTGCCACACGATCCCGGATGAAATTATGATGAATCTCAATATGCTTCATCCTTGTGTTTTGCACGGGGTTGTAAGCTATCTTGATGGCACGTTCATTGTCACACAAGAGAGACACCTTATCCAAATGAACATCATACTATTGGAGGGTTTGCTTCATCCATAGCAATTGGGTGCAAGTACTAGCGGCCGCAACATACTCGCTTTCAGCGGTGGAGAGAGATATACAATTTTGCTTCTTGGAATACCAACTCATCAAAGCCATACCAAGAAATTGGCAAGCCCCAGAAGTAGACTTCCTATCCTCTTGGTCACCGGCCAAATCTGTGTAACATCCCTGATTTTTGGAAAATGCAAAAATCACAAAAATTTGAAAACTTTTGTTTTCATGTCAATATCAATCACCAAAAACAAATAAAACTCAGACACAAATGAAATATTAGGTCCTATACCAAGTTTATTGGAATTAGAAATCCAATTATGCCCTTGTTCCTTAAACCCTAAAACCTTATTCAAAAATAAATTTCTTAATTATATAAAGGGAATATCTTTTCATCAACAAACCTTTAACTAAAATGTTTACAACTCCAATATTAAATTAAAGATATTTTATGGTAACAAAAATCAAAGATTTATAACCCTTAATAAAGTTCTAAGCCTCAAAGGTATTTGATGAGAATAAAATTGTTAATAATAACTTTTAGTTGTTATTCCAAGTTTTAAACATGAAGGGGTGAAAATGAAATGCATTGCTTTGAAAATAACATAACAAAAGGTTTTAGAAAACAATATTATGACTTGTGGTTTTATTCAAAAATTTATTGATCAATTAATTGATAAGAACTAATTAAATAACATTAAGTTACTATTAGTAAATCCTTCATATCCTAAATTTATAAAATGTGAAAATGGTTTATAAATGGCTTTCCAAAATTTATAAATGACATGTAAAATGCCTTTGAAAATTTATTTATATAAAAACATCAATTTATTATTTTCTAAATTTTAAAATGGCCTTAAAGTATTATTAGTGTTTTATTTATATTTCAAAATATAAAATTGTGAAAACCAAGATGAAATAACTTTCAAAAATATGTTTTCAACATTTATAATGTCACTAAAATTTAAATTGACCAATAACATTGTTTCATAAATTTTTAAATTTAAAATCACATTTTGTGACTATTAAGGAATTATTCAAATTTCAAAAATTCAAAAAATAAAATATGTTGCTTTGTTTCCAAAAATGATATTAATGGAAATTAATTGAAATATTAAGAATTTATAATTTTGTTTCATATTAATTGGAGTCATAAAACAGAAGATATGATTAAATCAAATAAACAGAAATAAAAGGAATAAAATTTGCTGACGTCATACCTGACGTCATCATCTTCTTCCTCGTTTGGAAACTGCCCCGAATGTTTCGGGTGAAATTTTTACGCCTTGATTTCTCGCAATTAAGGCCATCTTAAGTCCTCCCGTTTCTTCCCCTTAATAGCCCCGGCTCTCCTCTCTGTTTTCCCTCTCCCTCCTCCCATAATCGTACCCCGAGGCCGTAGTATTTGCTCACCGGAGTTGAGGTTGTCCGCGGCCGCGATTTGGAATTCCGGCAAACCTCGTGAGTCTCCGCCATTCTCGTTTGATCCTGTAGGATCCCCGTGACCGTGCGCACCCCGTAATGGATTTTTTGTTGTTTTTGTCGCAGCGGAAGAGCCGCGCTGCGGTCGTCGGATTTTCTCCGCCACGGGTCCACGCCGCGCCACCGCGGGAGGCCACCAGAGACGTCGCTGAGGGCATCATCGAGTTCGCCGTGCCGAGCTGACCCTCTGGACGCATTCCCCGTGCCCGAAAACAAGGCGGAGCGTCGTCGCGGTGAACAGCTGCGTCGTCGGCCGCCGTCGTCTCCATTTCCGGTGACCCACGCCGGCGAGGTGAGAGCCCTTTTGTCCCTGTCCGTTCGATCTACCACGAAGGGCCACGATTAGATCCCCTCAACGAAGGGGTATGCCACCCTCAGATCTGGATCCAACGGCCCTGATCAAATCACTTAAGCCCAGTCAGCAGGACGTTAAGTAATTATCCACCGCTCGGCGCAGCGTGTAACCGGCCCAGGCCCAGCTGTTATCTGTCGCCCAGCGCAGCAATTAGCGGCCCATTTTCTGTTTTTCTTCCGGAATAGAAATTAAATAGTAAATTTTACAGATTAGTCCCTGCATCTTAGATCTATCATAACTTTTCAACCAATAGCCCAAATTTAGCAATCTTGGACTTTTTGGAAAGCCCTTGACATATAGAAACTTTTGGCACTGGCCAAATTCAAATTTGACAAACTTAAAATTGTTCATTTTCAAATATGCTTGTTTGATGAAATTTGGCATAATTAAAATTCTACAAATCCAAAAATTGTAAATAAAATATATTTGGAAACCTTAGGATGTGTACTTTCATATCCTCTGTCCCAAAATAATAATTGAACAAATTAAAATTGAATTTAGAATTATGTTGTCTATTTGAGTATTTTTGGCATAGATTAATTTGTATAAATAATTTCAATATAGTTCCTTTTGCAAAATTGTTCCATTTGATAACCTTAAACCAGAAACAACCTTGCCCAACCATTTTGGACACCCTTGGACCATGACCATGTATTTTAGCCAAAAATCCATCATAGTCGTCCATCTAGTTATTATGTCTTAGATTTAGTTTCTATTTCTTTCTACCATTGTTTGGTGTGGCCATTTTTGGATCCAAGACCAAGTCCCTAAAATTACCAAGTAGTGAAACTCAAACACTAGCACCTTAGTATTCTATCTACTTCTCCATTCTCCCATTCTTGCTTCAAGAATTCACCAAGTCAGCAAAATGGAGATCAAGACTCAAGCACAAGAATGAAACTTCAATATCAACTTGGTGGCAACATGAAGAGATACAAGGAAGATCAATGAAGAAGTTGAAGAAAATACTTGGACTCCACACCTAGAAGAAACTCAAGGAAATACAAGTGTGAAGAAATTAGGAAAAGCATCTCCCTCTCTTTCTTCCTATTTTCTTTCTCTTGACTTAGTGGTATTTTGTGCCCATCCCATACCCAAACCAATTAGTGAAGTGAAAGCCCAGAAGAATTTATCAAGACCAAGAGAAGCACCACACCAAGGAAGGAAACAACTTAGATGGCATGATGATGATCTTCAAGAAGGCAATCACATGAGGACTAGAAGCAAATCCATACAAGTTGAAGAATAACAAGTTATTTTGTCCAACCATTGACCCAAATGGAAAACCCAAGACTTAGTAATATTTTCCCTTTGATGAGGAAGTTAGTAGGCCTACCCTAACCACAATGGAAAATACTAACATAATCACTCAAATATTTTGAAGGTGAATATGACCAAGTGTTTGCATGTATTACTTTAGTTGAAGAAGTAATATGTTTATTCTTAGTGAACTCTTGGAACTTCCTCGACAAGTATGGTTATAATAAAGTTAGATCACATCAAACTCAACCTAGTCCTTCCCAAGTAAACCATTGGAATTTCCTTAACAAGAATGAGACCACTAGAGAATGAATCTTTCAACTCAAACCTAGACCTTGTCCTAACCAACTTGGTTAAACCCCTTTTGATATGTTAGTTGCTATGTATGTTTGCTACACTTGTATGTTTGTTTGTTAGGATGCTTGTTTATTTGGTTTTGTGTTGTCAATGAATAGATTGTACGGAGAGCAACGATCTTTTGTGAAGAGAGTGTGATACCTTCACCAACTTCAACAAGGCAAGTAACACACCATCAACTACCCATTATTTTCTATATGCATTAGTTGATTTTGAGTAGTATGCATGATAGGAAATTTTACTAAGTTATACTATGCTATGCTATTATCCTAGTAGTGTGTAGCCATCTCTTTTACCCTTGTTATTTTGATAGCCTTAGAACTTGGTAGATGCTATGCAATGTTACAAATTGTTTTACTAGATGTTGAGGAAAAATCCTAAGTATAACTAATGAATGAACCACCTGGGTGGAAGTGGTAAGACTGGGTTATGTTGAGTGTTTCCTCAGGGCCCTTATCTAAGGGTTATTCCACTTGAGGTTGTCACTTGCGGATGGCCACCTAGGAACAAAGATATTACTATGTCCTTCTAAGTTTAGTAGCTTCCCGTGCAGCCTTCTGACATTATGGGCTATGACTTGATCAACTAAGTTGTGAGAGTTCAGCCCAGGCTTGACAAGCAGATGTAGCAAAATTATAGGTGGAACGGGTCTTGCCGGTGGGTTTGAATTCTTCTTCTGAAAGATCTCGTCTCAATTCTCTCCTTTCCATGATGCACTCCGGGTGTATAGGATGTTTGGGCTAATTGAAGACAAAGGGTGAAAGTGCACAACCTCTGCAGAGTTAGAAACTAAGATCTTAGCCGTGTCCCCGGTTATGGACAACTATGAGCAGCTGGACAAGGATTGACGGAAGAATCTCATCATCAATTTCAATAAGTAAAAAATTTGACCAAGTGAACAGTATTTGTGGTGCTTGGATCTTAATCCAATGTTGCCACCCTCTGAAAAAGAAAAGTTTGTTTTACAAAAGAGATAGGACAAAACTGGCTTTATGCAAAACTTAGTCAAAACTCCACTCAGCCAAATAAGCATGTAGTTTTAGCCTTGCCATTTATATCCACCATAGTGTTACTTGCCAATACATTAAATTGTATTGACTCCCTTGTGGCTGCATATTCCATATTGCAGATGATTCTGATGACGAGTGAGGATTTCGTTTAGGATCTCGAGACTATCGCCAACATGTTTTGCCTGTGGCACATGAAGAAGATGGGCTCAATGTTGTACTATGTTTTCCGTTGTATTTCTTTGTTTTTCTGCTAGTCTTCTAAGACTATGCAAATTGTAATCCTATTTTGTAAAGACTGGATCATGCGATGTAATAGAAATTTGATACATTTGCATGATATTTCATTTTGTACTGTGGTGCTAGCAATTGATCCAGGGACTAGCACAATAACACAGGTATTCCATCTTTATTGAAAGTTGGGATGCTACAAAAAGTCCGTGTACCCCTTGAGAGAAAATGGTGCCCCCTTTGGGTACCACAAACCAAACCTTGAGGTATGAAGCAAATACTGAAAGATCCTATGGACCGCCACCAAGTGGCTTTCCTTAGGAGCCGCTTGATACCTTGCACACACACCAACACCAAAACTATATAGGGCCTAGATGCACAAAGGTAAAGCAAAGAACCAATCATAGAACAATACAACTTTTGGTCCACATATTTACCGTCTGGGGTGGCATTTGACTTGCATAGGAGATGGCTTCTCTTTTGCACATTGGAAATTAAACCTCTTGAGCATGTCTTGGGTATACTTGGCTTGAAAAATGATAGTCCCACGAGCCAATTTCTTGATCTCAAAGACAAGGAAGAATTTGAGCTCTCCCATCATAGACATCTCAAACTTGTCAGTCATAAGCTTCGAGAACTCATTATTAAAAGCTTAGTTAGTTGAGCCAAAGATAGTATCATCCACGTAGAGTTGTCATATGAAAAATATCCCTTTACCCTCTTTGTGAAAAGGGTGGGGTCAATATTCCAAACTTCAAACCCACGGTCTTCCAACAACTCTCTAAGGTGCTCATACCACGCACGTGGTGCTTGTTTAAGTCCATAGAGCGCCTTATCAAGCTTGTAGACATGGTTAGGGAAGTTGGGGTTCTTGAACCCCGGAGGTTTCTTAACATATACCTCCTCTTTCAATGGACCATTTAGAAAAGCACTTTTTACATCCATTTGTTGCAATTTGAAATTATGCGAAGATACATATGCAAGAAGGATACAAATGAACTCAAGGCGCACAGGAGCATAGGTTTCATCAAAGTCAATGCCTTCCACTTGAGTGTAGCCTTGATCCACCAATCTTTCCTTGTTCCTTATAACAATACCATGCTCATCTTGCTTGTTCTTGAAAATCCACTTAGTGCCAAAAACATTGTGGCAATCCTTGGGATTCTCAACTAGCTTCCAAACTTTATTGCGCTCAAAGTTATTAAGCTCATCATGCATAGCTTCCAACCAATAGGAGTAGTCAAGTGTTCAAACACTTTTCTTGGTTACACCATAGATATGTGAGCTTGATGCTCACTAAAGTTTGCCAATTGTCTTCTTGTGTATATTCTATCTTTAACATCTTCCAATACCTTGTCATTGGATGCATCAATACGCTTCAAGGCCAATCTTATCCTTCTAGCACGACATGATTTGATCTCCTCATTGTTGCAAGGAGGAATCACTTGATCATCTTGATCATTTGGGTCCCCGTCATGACGGAATTGTTGGCCTTGATCATCACCATCATCATCATCATTATCCACACTAGCTTCAACTTGTGGAGAGGAGGACGAAGACGGTTGATCTTGGCCTTGACCTTGATTAGCTTGAATGATAGGAGTGGTACAATCTTGCAGAGTAACTTGTTCAACAAGAGGAGGGTCTTTAGCTTGTTCTTGGTTAGGTGCATCTCTTGTATCCTTGGCTTGTTCTTCTATTGTAGAGGAGGGCTCCACTTGGGTAGAGCATAGTTCTTCTCGAGTTGCCATAAGGTGTCCCTCGATGGGGCGGAAAAATCCCACACCAATCCTTCCTATGGCTTCTTGAGGCATTTAAACATCTACATTAGAAGCATGAAATTGCGCCACTTGGGAGCCATCATTTTCCTCGAAAACCACCCTACAAGAATCTATGACTATCCTTGAGGTTTTTTCAAAGACACTATAAGTGTGGGATTCGGCACCGTAACCAACAAATATACCCTCAATAGTTTTAGATTGGAATTTAGACAACCGAACACCCTTTATCAAATAGAAACACTTACAACAGAATACACAGAAGTAGGAGACGTTGGGTTTGTTGTCGGTGAGGATCTCATATAGAGTCTTCTTTAAGCCCTTGCGAATGTAGAGGCAGTTGGAGGAGTGGCATGCAGTAGATATGGCTTCGGCCCATAAATATTGGGGAGAAGAATACTCCGCCAACATGGTCCTTGCCATATCCAATATAGTTCGATTCTTCCTTTCAGCTACACCATTTTGTTTAGGGGTATATGTAGCGGAATATTGATGACTAATACCCTATTCCCTAAGGAATTCATTCAAAGTGTAGTTCTTGAACTCGGAGCCATTTCACTCCTAATAGCCATGATTTGGACATTGTGTTGACGTTTCACTTGGTTGGAGAAGTCGATGATAGTTTGTTGGGTCTCACTCTTTCACTTGAAGAAATAGACCCAAGTAATCTTGAATAGTCATCGACAATCACCAAGCAATACTTCTTACCTCCAAGTCTTGCCTCGGGCACAACACCAAAGATATCAACATGGAGAAGCTCCAAGATCCTCTTTGATGAGATAATGGTCTTGCTCTTGTGAGGGGCATCATGCATCTTTCCTTCAACATACGACCTACAAACGCGATAGTTGGAAAAAGAAACATTTTATTTTAGTATGAGGATTAGGCCACCTTTGTGAATACTTCGCAAAGTTCCGATGTTGACATGGGATAAGCGGTGATGCCACAACCACCTCACATCCTCCTTTCCGAAAATAAACAAGGCTTGATAGTTGGTGGACTTCTAAAATTCCACCACAAACAACTCATTTTCGACATGTCCCACGTATGCGACGTCAAGAGTCTTGCTCCTCAAAAGGACCACAACATCATCATCAAAGAAGACGGACAAATCCATCTTCCCAAGAGAACGAACTGAAATAAATTGAAACCAAGGGATTCAACAAGCATGACATCAATGATAGTGACATCGAGAGCAATCACAACCTTGCCGAAACCCATTACCTTAGACTTTGACTTACCTCCATAAGTGACAGATGCATCATTTGTATTTGGGCTCAACTCCGTCACAAGCCCTTTGCTTCCAGTCATATGACTAGTTCATCCACTATCAATAATCCATTTAGACCCACCGGAAGCATAGTCGTGCAGGAGATCATTGGTTAGAGTTAGGACCTGAAGAGGGTCCTCTCATGTTATCAATAAGGGTATTTGGAACCCAAATAGTATAGTAAATGAAAGCCTCAATAGGACCAACATATTTAGCTTTCACAACACCATAATAATCAACATATAAGAAATGGTGTGGATTGTTCGTTCCGGCGGGGATGCTACGAGAAGTGTTGTCCCTAATGACAATACCACTTGAAACAACATTGTTAGCTTGTGCGGGCATGACCTTCTTCTTGTTTTTGTTCTTCTTCTTGGAGACATAGCTAAGACCTTTCTTACCAATTTGTGGCATGGGAGCACCCACTTGTGGCCTTGGAGCACCCACTCGTGGCCATGGAGCAACCACTTGAGGGCTAGCGGTCACAACATTCTCAACATGAGGGCTCTTGCCCTTGAGCCTTGCGAGCTCATCCTTCAACATAGAATTTTCCTCAATAATATTTGCATGATCACAAGAAGAAATAGAGGTGCTAGGGGTTATTGAATTGATTAAGTTGAGTTTGAGGTTGTTCATGTGACTCTTTGAGGGTCGAGTGTTGACTCTCCAAGGTCTCGTGAGCCTCGGTGAGCTTCTCAACCTCCTCGGTTAGTTTATCATGATCAACCCCAAACTCAACCTTATCCTTTTTAGCCTTTTTATATTTAGCAATTGCAAGATCACATTCTTTAGTAATTTTAGAAACAAGTTCATTATGTTACACTTCAATAGTTTTAAGTTCCTCAAGAGAAACTCTACCATTATGCTCTTTCTCAAGAATCATTGAGAGATATGCCTTTTCATCCTCATCTCTCCTTTAAATCTCACCTTTCTTCTCAAGAACTTCATGGGCCTATCCCAATTGGCTCATGAGGAGGTCAAAGTACTTATTGGTATCTCCTTGCACGTTAGACATAAAACAATCCAAATAGGCAATTTAATCGTCTACTCTAAGACTATTATTGCTATCCAATTCATTTGGAGTCCTAGAGTTGGGAGAAGGTGATACCTTTGAGGCATGATCCATGAAGCACTTAGCAGAGGGTTGAGGAATATTTTCACTGGGGGATTCAAAGAGTTAAGAAGATGATGGCGTTGAAGAAATAGCAAGAGCGGCCACCTCACTTGTGGATTCTTCTTCTTCCCCACTTCCGGAATCATACTCCTCTTGAGTCACTAGCACAAACTTGGTGGGAGGCTTCTTGTTTAAAGGTTTCTTTTTGAAGTGAGGTTTCTTGTAAGAAAATTTTGACTTGTCCTTGCGAATGAGATTGCCACCATGATGTTCCCTATTCTCATAGGGGCACTCCGCAATTAAATGGTGCTTGTCTTGACAATCGAAGCAAGACCTCACTTTTTGAGTCCCTTCCTTGCCATAGCTAGACTTGGTCTTCTCCTCCACATATGCCTTGTCCTTGGGAGGATTCTTCCAAAAAATTGCATGGTAAGAGAATGAAATCCTTGAGCACGGGGTCTTATTCTTGATCCTTTAAATGAGGCAAGTCCTCAATGCATGCTTCTTGATAATCAACCTCCCTTGACACTACCTTGGCCTTCAAAGAAACAAATGCTCCGTTGTGCATTCCCATGGCTCTAGAACGGTTGTCAAAAGCATTCTTTGTTTGCACTTGGAAGGATCTAATATCTTGCACAACTCGGGTTGAGGTCAACGATGTAAAGTCATGTCTTCCTTGAAGGATCTTCAAGTCCGCGGGCTCCAAAGGCACGAGAGCACTTATGTACTTCTTCTTGATCCAAGCATCATCAATATACTTGGCACCAACATTTTTGAATGCTGTGGCAAGAGTCTTGAGCCTCCGATACATGTATTCATGGTTCTCACCATCATGCATATATAATCTTTCGGCTTCATTGATAAAAGTATCATACCTATTCCTCTTCATGCTTTCATTGCCCACAAACATGACGACAAGAGCATCCCATGTTTCTTTGGCAGTGGAATATTGTCGAAGATGATGCATGGTTTGGACCCACAGCTTGTTGAATGATGGACAAGGTAATGTAGTTGATTTGAAAATCTACGTCTTCTCTTCTTGTCAAGTTCTTGGGGTCATGAGGCTTGTATCCATCTCGAGTGACCCTCCAAGCGCAATACAAGAAGAGTTTAAGTGAGTTTCCATGTAATATTGCCAATCATCAAAAGAATGTGCATCAAGTTTAGGAGGTCTCCTCTAGTAATTATATGAGGATGTGGGACAGGAGGATCAGGAGAGTAGTGTCCTTTGACGGAGTGGAAATCTTCCTTTACTTCCATACCCTTATTGGTGGAGTCTTATCGGAAGAATCTTTAGGTGGTTCACCATTTTCCCCATTCTTGGCACCCTCCGGATTTTCATCTGGAGGAGATGAATTGGACGTCTCCGGTTCCTTAGCTTTCATGAGTTGCAACATGAGAGTTTGCAACTCATCAATTTTTTCCTCCATGGATGAGTTCAAGGAACTTTGCAATTACTTGAGATCATCCATAGTGACATGTGCCACGGGACTGGTGACTCCCTTATCATCGACCATACTAAAATATTAGGCGGTTAAGCCCAAAATAAGAGCCGAGGCTATGATACCAATTGAAAGGATAGTATGGGAACCTAGAGGGGGGGGGTGAATATGTGCTACGACCAATTTTAATGTTTCTTCAAATTAAGGTTTGACACAAAGGTAAATTCTCTAGATAATGCAACTAAGGTGAATTTACCTATATGACAAGAACAATGATAAACACAATACAAGCACAAAGTAAAGGATATGGAACGAGGTAACCGATATCGAAAGCACGCGGAGACACAATGTATTCCCGAGTTCCTCCTTGTTAAGCGAGTACGTCTCGTTGGAGGGGTGTGAGTTTCGCCACGAAGGCCTACTCAACGACACAAAGGCCTCACCCTATTCTCCGATGAACAACGCCACAAAGTCCTAGTCCACATGCTACTATTGACCCCCTTTGAGGAAGGAATCGAATCCCTTATAACAAGCTTGGGGCACACACCCACAACCAAATTGGGGGATCCCAACACCAAGAATCAACAAGAGTAGAAAGATGTCTAGGTTATCCACACAATGGAAACCCTAGACTCAAATCCCTCAAGTGAATGAGTGGGAAATGAAGAAAGGCTTGGTGAAGAGGTGGATGTGGGTCTTCTCCTTCAATCCTTCGAAGATCAACGCATTTGGGTGGAGAAGTTGGGGGATCTAAGATTTGCTGAGCTCAATAAATGGAATTGAATGCTTTTGACGAACTAGAGCTCAAGGAGGAAGAGGAGGGGTATTTATACCCCCTCCATAACTGTGGCCGTTGGAGCTGGAAACTTGAACTAAAATATCCAGTCCAAACTTGGACTGGATTTTCCGGTTAGGCAAAATTCCTCCAAACCCGAGATTTCCAGCATCAGTTGACTCCAACCGGAATTTCCGGTTGCACCAAAATATCTGGTTGCAAATTTCCGGTTGATACTAGGACGTGGAGGTTTTCTGACTTAGCCAAATTCTGGCATTTCTTCTTCCAATCGGAATTTCCTGTTTCCCCAAAATTTCCGGTTGCAAATTTTCGGTTACCACCAGGAGCGAGAGAAATCCAGACTTAGCCATTTATTCATGAAAACTTCCCAACCGGAATATCCGGTTGACCTAGAAATTTTCGGTTGATTCTAGTGCCTAGAATGGTTTGGTCCTTAGACAATTTCGAAGAAATCTAACACAACCGGAATTTCCGGTTGCACTGGAAATTTCCGGTTGAAATATCCGGTTACCACCAGGAACACCAAAAGTTGATCTACCTTCACATTTTGTGGTGTTCGATGCGATAGAGTACTTAAACGCCTGCACCACTTAACACCTTTGTAAATAATATCATTAGTATTGTTAACTAGCACACAAAACTCTAGGGATCATGAAATGCACTTTCAGTCTCCCCCTTTTTGATGTTAGATGACAATACTACGATTTGCAAGGAACGAAACAACAACCCTATCATGTAACTAATGAAATTGGAAATCCCCCCCTACAAGTATGCATAGTCTAGATTGCCTTTCAAATGCAAGAGCAACATTGATAGGAGAGTGATTTTCAAAGATATCACAAAAATGATACAAGAGACAAACAACACATATTGAGGTTGAAGATGAAACACTATACCTTGTGCAATATAGGATATATGACGATAATAATCGATGCACAATATAAAATAATCTCAATAGATAGATAAGCGATGGATCGCAAACATAGTCTCACAAACAATAAAGCCTGAAACCAACGAAAGAAAATGAGTTCAAAACGATAAAAAAGGGACACACGCTCTAAGAGAATGATAAAAGAGCACGCTTGTGTCCGGACCCATGCAAATCCCTCGTAGTCCTAATAAGCTACTTCTCCCCTTTGGCATCGAGACACCAAAAAGGAGAGTAATAGTGATGCTAACGCCCCATGACGAGCTAGGCACTGGATCCCTCCTCAGAGGACTCTCCAGCAGACGTCTCGGACTGGCCTTCCGCATCCGCCTCATCAAACTCATCATCAGTAGGTGGAGGAACAGAAGGGCCAACATGACAAAGACCATCCTCAATCTGAGACCAAGGGGCACTAGCTAGAGTGCCCCTTATTAATTAGGGATTCTATTTTCATAATACAATGTAGATTTATCCTACTTTTTCTTCAAAAAATTATAAATCCCCAAGCCCTGCATCAAGTAGTGCACAAAACAATATATTATTATGTATCGAAAATAGTATCGAGTACATCCAAACATTAAAACAAAAACACAAGTTCGTTCCCATGGGGCATGACTCACAACAACATCTAAAAAACGTACCATAAATGTTATGAACCTGAACCAATCCACTAGTAAAGCGACATGTGAACCAATCCACTAGTCAAGCGACATGTGATGTGATGAAAGGTGCAATACTCAAAGAAAACACCTTTAAGAAAGAATCTACTCTCACATGATGATGTTGGCTGGTACCACCAACGTTAGACCTGGGTCTATCATCCTCTAAGCACATCTTTGAACAACACCTTCAACTACGACACATGGACGTAGACGTTGTCTAATCTGTGATGTCATCGGCTATAGTCAACATCTATCATTCAACTAAACTTCCTGCACAAAACTAGCCGGCCAAAGGAGAAATGTTGGAAGAGAAGACACCATTGCATTGCTACTAGTTAGTTCCGCATTGACATTATATCAATGATTACTGTCCGCACAACGACCTAGCCTAGCCGCCGCTGCTACATGTGACGCGATGATGACATCCCCCCGCAACCAAGCCAAATATGATGGAAGTTGTGTTTGCCGGGAGACATCGGGGAGAGGAGCTCTTCTCCTCAAACAACCTCCCCACGAGACTGAGACAAATCCTATTGCAATGTATCAAACCTGTATCATCTCGAAGGTCCTCGCCATGGCCATGCTACACAAGGCAGCAGCTGTCGTCGTGCCCGACCTGCATGCAAGGTTGTCAGGCCTGTGTGCACCGACATCACACCGGCAATACAACCACCATCGCTCCTAAAGGCAGGTGTCGATTGAAGTAACAACCCCACTAACCTCGGTGTGGGACGGCAACCACGTAGTCGAAAGATGCGAAAATGAGGGAGTGCATAGGGGTAGGGCTCAGACGGTGATTCTAGGAATCCCCTAGTGTTATTATTCGAGTGGTTAAAAGGTAAAAACACTTGGACCACCTAATACTTTCTTCCATCACCTTACTAATGATAAAAATAAAATTGTTTATTATCTCATTATTGTCACACTGAGAATGCTCGTTCTTAGTATATATACTCATGTAGGTAGAAAGATATGAGGTGATCAAACCTAGTTTTCTCGTTCCCCTCGCCGGTGACGCAGTGGGCTCATCCCACCTCCGGTGGCCCTTGGGGCCTTGGAAGTGTGGTGGACCATAGCCTCTCGCTGGCGGGAGGGTTTCTTTTTTTAGAGTTTCAGTGTCTTCTTCGTATCGGTGAGGAGGCAGAGACATCTTGAAGTTAGAATAAGGTCCTATCCATTCTATCATCACTCCGGTAGTGAGTGCAGCTCTATTGGAGGGCACGTAAATGTATTTGTCACGTAGATCTCCTTGGATCTAGTTGATTTTTGTTTTCGTTAGTGTGTTTGTAGTTATGGATTTTACGATCTACGGTCTGACCATCGCTGATGGTTACTTATATAATGCTTTACTCATTTGGGGTGTTTTAGCACGGTGATTTTCTGTTTGGTTACTATTGTAACCAACTCTAATACAACATGTTTTGACCAAACCTAGCGATGGAGGAGCGATAATGGCGGTGTGCTTACGGATCGACCCATTTATTATAGTCGTTGCTAGGTGGTCTGTTGACCTATCTGTATTTTTTTTAATGTTTTTTAGGGTTCTTTGTACTACCGTTTATGATTGTTAATTTTGAAAAAAAAATGAGTAATCATAAATCAGTACAAAGAGCCCCAAACATTATTAATAGGTTGGTAGAACTTTCAAAAAAAAACTTCATATATAAACTTAATACAATGATTTGTAGTTTAAAATTATTTATATGTAGGGTAGGATAATTACAAACTCTAGACATATTGATCGTCTCTCAGTCGAAATGAAAAATGTTGAGTACTTTTAGGAATAGTGTTTCAAGAAGTGTGCTACTCCCTCTGCAACAAATATCTATAATATATTTTAAATAATTTTGACAACGCAGAAACATGATGAAATTTCATTTCTAGCCCTCACCCTCCCTAGCAATAATTTTCAACCGCTACCAGATCATCTTTCTCTCCGTTCCTAACACATGCAATATTGCCCAACACCTTGCCCATCGGGTGTTCCTTGCCGTCCTAGGGCCTCCTCGTCTCGCACCTTGTTGCCCAACACCTCATCGCCCAGAGCCATATTCTCGTCTAATAGCACATGATGTTGACGTGATCACACGCTCGTTGGGAGACCCCAAGCGGAAGGTATGATTTAGTCTATTGTAAATTACCCCCACTATGGAACCAGAGTTTTATCGATCCAGTAGGACTTTGTAGTCTTGAAGAAGGTTACTTGTATCAATGGCGACGTTTACCGATGTAAATCAAGCGTGAAACCTTCACACAAGCACAAACTCTCTCTTGTCCCAACTTTCCGGAAGGTTGTCAATCTTCCGGTCTTGCTGAAAACAAGAGAATTAACTGTATAGAGTCTTTAAAAGTAATTAAAGTGAAAATGGTACATCAAATAAACAATGATGAGAATGCTTAAAAAGAAGGTTCTACTTATGAGGAAAAATAGGACCGGGGGCCATAGGTTTACTAGTGGTGTCTCTCCAAAGAAAACAGACACGTTGAGTGAACAAATTACAGCTGGGCAATTGCCAAATCATGAACGTATAACAATACTACTACGACGAGATAAAGTTTATGGGTTCTAACATTGTAGGCATTACATCAAGGCATATGGATCGCTATCCACCATGCATCCATATCTAAATTCCACCTCAAGAAAGCTATCCAACAAATCCATTGGTATTAAGTCGCCACAACAAAATGATTGATATATGTGCAACAAAAAAATACATTAAGAATAATACGTAATGTAAGAAGTGGTTCCCATCCATAGACAAGAGCACCGCTGTTTTCTTCCTAGTGGAAACAACACATCCTCCCCCCCCGCACGTTTCTGTCACTCGAGCGCGGGAACCAAGGAGGCACGTACCCACTATCTAGCATATAAAACCTCTCTTGGAGGTGAAAACATTTACGTGGCCAATGTAATCATAAACACTAGAGAGCATTGCAAAACAAGATTAAAAATCTCTACAAATATAAGTGAAGCATCTCAGATTAACATGAATAAAATAATCATAATCTCATGGTTCATCGGATCCGAGCAAACACAACATGCCAAATTACATAACGGTGGTCTCAATCATGTGAGGCAAGTCAGGAGACTCTAAACATGGAGGCATAGGGGAGAGAACAACCATCTAGCTACTTCTATGGACCCATAGTCCCGAGATGAACTACTCACACATCCGTCCGGAGGCGATCATGGGGATGTAGAGGCCTCCGGTGACGATTCCCTCCTCCGACAGGGTGCCGAAGCAGGACTCGGGAAGCCCTAAATTGGACTTTAGAGGTGACGTCGCCTCTCTGTATGTTTCATGGAAAATAACTTTGTCCCGGTTAAAGGCAATTTATAGGCTAAGGGGGGACTTGAGGCAGTGGCGAGGGTCCCACTAGGCGCGGCCTAGTGAGGGCGCCTAGCACCCTACTGGCACCCCTGGATCCCCTCCGGGTCCCCTTTGGACTCCGTATTCGTCCCGGGTAAAAAATACCTTCAGTGATTTTCATCCCTTTCCTAGAATATTTCCTTCAGAACTTTTCTGAAATAGAAAAACTAAAAAAAAACTGGCTTGGGGCATCTTGTTAATAGGTTAGTCGTGAAAACATCCAGAAAATGAATGGAAACATGTAAAAATATGGAAATAACATAGGGTATTGGAAAGAAAACAAGCATGTATCATAAAAATTTATCGATACGTTTGCAACGTGTCAGCATCCCCAAGCTGAACTCATGCTCGTCCTTGAGTAGGTAAGTGATAACAAAATAATTTTTGAGATGACATGAATCCAACACAAATCTTGATCAACTTTCTGTAAAAGCATTGCAACGTGAGATCAAATTACTTTAACAAAGGCATGATAAATAATATTTCAACTAATGTAAACTTAGCAACCATGTTGCACATAAAAAGTAACACGAATAAAAGAAAATGGATAATGAAATAAGTAATAATTTTGTTTCAATCATAAATGAAAACATAATAACATGGTATCCCGCTTGTCCTTCGTGGAATAGCAAAACATAAATGTTAATACACCTATGGTGACTAGATATAAATAATTTAAGAAAAGCAATACCACAATCATGAATCAATCAATAATAAATTTTGGGACTGTGCACATTATACTTAGAATGAAAACTATGCTCTATCAATTGGTGCATAAAGTAAGACTTAACATAAAATCAAAAGAAAGGACCTTCGAAGAGGGAAGTAGGGATTACTGATGCCATAGAGATTTTTATTTAATAAAATAGAGATTGAAAACAATTTTTTAGAGAGATGTGTATGTCTATGTCGACGAATGGAATGAAAAACTTATCATAATCCATATCAAGCAATGTGTTTAGACTTTTGAGAGCGGTTTCCGTTAGCATTTTTTTGTTTAGTGGGCACCAGTGGATTATGATAAGTGTGAAAGATATAGTGTTTTGAGAATCCCAAGAATAATACATATCATGTGAGGCAATAAAGATATAGTGTTTTGAGAGAAACATGATATTTTTGATGAGGAAGAAGGGGATGCCTTGGGAATCCCCAAGATTTTACGCTTGTACTTCTTGGATATGTCTTGGGGGTGAAATGGTCATACACAAGATTTAGCTTTTGTCCATCCTTCATCTCATAACATCATACGTCTGTCCCTACACTTGAAAACTTCCTCCACCTAAAACTTCTCACAATCTTCATTAGCAACGTTAGTGTAATCAAAATAACGCATCCATTTGGTTCAGTTTCAAATCAAGTATTTCACTCCATTTAAAAAATTAGCTATTGTCACAACTTCCTTTAAAACACTTCCCCTCAAAAGAACACCAAAAGAAAGAACTAAGGCACAAATGCAAATATTGGCTTTAATCTGTCAAAACAGAATAGTCGGTAAAGATGGATTTTTCTAAAATGTTATGTTGCTCAAATAAAAAACTGGAAAACTAACAAAATTTAGATAACAACCTGGGAAGGTGATGAGAAAATATTAAAAATTCCTCGGGTTCTCTTTGAGTGAACTGAGGTTTTTGGTGAAGAGAAAAAATGTGGACAGAAAAACAGAAATTCCCCAAATCATACTAACTCTCTATTAGAGGCTACTCTTGGCACAATAACGAAATAAAAAGGATAAGGAAAGGTTGTTACATAGAAAACTTCCAAGACTCAAATAACAAAAGGAAACATAAGAAATAGCGAAAGAAAGCAAAGCTGGTTGCCTCCCACAAGCACTTTTCTTTAACGCCTTTTAGCTAGGCATGGAGAATAAATCAAGTATTATCAATAGAATCATGGCCAAGAACATTTTAATTTTCAATTAGAGCATCTTTAACACGTTTAGGGAAGTTGAAATTTCCTCTAATGGGAGCATAAATATTTATATAACCGCACCTAACATTTATCAAACATCCCACAGTTTTCAGAAGAGATCTCCCTAAAACTATGTTCCCTTTCTCTTCGTTGTACATAACCATGAAATCTACACGCATTGTTTTGTGGTGAGAAGAGACTTGGACATTTTTGAATATTCACTTAATTTTAGAGATAGTACCATTTGCATGTGGGTGATTATAAGCATGATCAAACATATTCTCCAATTTCAAGTAGTCATAAAACATCTTAGGCATAGTAGATATCATGGAACCAATATCACAGTAAGATATAAAGGTTTGATCATTAATACTAACTTTAATATAAGGTTCCCAATCATTTTCGAATTTGGTAAGGACTTTCCCCTCTTGCAGAGGTCTCTCTACTTCATCAAAATTTACTTTACCAATCATCTCAAGAATTTTATCAAGTTTATTATGTATGGTATTTTCATTGTTTTCCATGAAGAGACTAGCTAAAATATTGATAGCATTGAGAGATTTAATGTCCCAACATTCTATAAAGTTTCCTTCTACCATCATGTCCAAAGCATGCTTGTACCAACCAAAGAGCCCTAGATAAAAGCATCTAAATAATATATTCGAAGCAAGCTCAGGTTGTATGTTTTTTGCGTGAACTAGAAATTCTTTCCCTAGAATGTTTAAATCTATCCCCACCTCATTGTTTCAAGGTGATGATCTCAGCTTCGGGAGACATAACAAAAGGAGTAGGGCTACACATACTAGCAAAATAAACTAATAATATGAATATAAGACTAGAAACTAGAGAATTATTTTTTGGGGGTTTTGATAAAGAGAAAACAAGACTAAACAAAAGTAAAAGTAAGAAAAACAATAGAAAGAGAGTGGAAGTATGGGACTCCCCTTGCAGCAAGCTAGAAGTCCCCGCAACGGCGCCAGAAAAAGTACTTGATGCTGACGTGATCAAACGCTCGTTGGGAGACCCCAAGATGAAGGTATGATGTAGTCTAGTGTAAATTTCCCCTGGTATGGAACCAAAGTATTATCGATCTAGTAGGACTTAGTAGTCTTGAAGAAGGTTACTTGTATCAACAACACCGTTTACCGATGTTGATCAAGCGTGGAACCCGTAGACAAGCACAAACTCTCTCTTGCCCCAACTTTCCGGAAGGTTGTCAATCTTTGAGTCTTGCTGAAAACATGAGAATTAAACGTATAGAGTCTTGAAAAGCCATTAAAGTGAAAACAGTACACCAAGGAAACAATGATGAAAATACTTAAAAGAAGGTTGTACTTATGAGGAAAAATAGGTCCAGAGGCCATAGGTTCACTAGTGATGTCTCTCCAAAGAAAACAACCATGTTGGGTGAACAAATTACAGCTGGGCAATTGACAAATCATGAACGCATAACAATAATATTATGAAGAGATAAAGTTCACGGGCTCTAACGTTATAGGAATTACGTCAAGGCATATGGACCGCTATCCAGCATACATCCATATCTAAAAGTCCACCCCAACAAAGCTATCCAACAAATCCATTGGTATTAAGTTGCAACAACGAAGTGATTGCTATGTGTGCAATAGACAAATGCATTAAGAACAATACGTAATGTAAGCAGTGGTTCCCATCCGCAGACAAGAGCCCCTCTGTTTTATCCCTAGTGGCAACATCACATCCTCCCCCCCCCCCCGCACGTTTTTGTCACTCGAGTGCAGGCAACAAGGAGGCATGAACGCACCATATAGGATATAAACCCTCTCTTGGAGGTGAAAATAACTACGTGGCCAAGGTAATGATAAACACTAGAGAGCATGGAAAGACAAGATTAAAACTCTCTACAAATATAAGTGAAGTATCTCAGATTGACATGAACAAAATAATCATAATCTCATTGTTCATTGGATCCCAACAAACACAAGATGCACAAATAAATAACAGTGATCTCAATCATGTGAGGCAGCTCAAGAGACTCTAATAATGGAGGCGTAGGGGAGAGAACAACCATCTATCTACTTCTATGGACCCGTAGTCCCAAGATGACTCTACTCACACATATGTCTGGAGGCGATCATGGCGATGTAGAGGCCTCCGGGCACGATTTCCCCCTCCGACAGGGTTCCATAGCAAGACTCCAGAAGCGCTAGATTGGAATTTAGAGGTGACGACGCCTCTTTACGTTTCATGGAAAATAACTCCGTCCTCGTGATTTTTAGGGTTAAAGGCAATTTATGGGCGAAGAGGGGACTTGAGGCAGTGGCTAGGGTCCCCATGGGCCCACCAGGAGGGGCCTAGGGGGGCGCCTGGCACCCTCCTAGAGGTGCCCTGGCTCCCCTCTAGGTCCCCTATGGACTCCTCTTCGTTTCGGGTAAAAAAATGCCTTCCGTTGATTTTCAGCCCTTTCCGAGAATATTTCCTTCAGAACTTTTATGAAATGAAAAAACAACAAAAAAAACTCTCCTAGGGCATCTTGTTAATAGGTTAGTAGATGAAAAAATCTGGAAAACAAAGGGAAACATGTGAAAACATGAAAATAACATAGGGTATGGAAAGAAAACAAGCATGCAGCATCAAAATTTAAAGATACGTCTGCAACGTATCAGCATCCCCAAGCTTAACTCTTGCTCGTCCTCGAGTAGGTAAGTGATAACAAAATAATTTTTGAGGTGAAATGAACCCAACACAAATCTTGATCAACGTTATGTAAAAGCATTGCAAGCTGAGATCAAAGTACTTTAACAAAGGCATGATAAATATTATTTCAACTAATGTAACTTAGCATCCGTTGGCACCCTCCTGGCTCTGATCCAGGTCCCCTTTGGACTTTGTCTTCGTTCCGGATAAAAAAAATCCTTCCGTGGATTTTCATTCCTTTCCGAGAATATTACCTTTAGAACTTTTCCGAAATAGAAAAACAACAAAAAACGGCAACTCTCCCGGCGCATCTTGTTAATAGGTTAGTCGATGAAAGCATCCAAAAAACAAAGGGAAACATGTGAAAACATGAAAATAACATAAGGTGATGGAAACAAAACAAGCATGGAGCATAAAAAGTTGTAGATACCTTTGCAACATATCAAAATCCCCAAGGTGAACTCCTGCTCGTTTTCGAGTAGGTAAGTGATAACAAAATAATTTTTGAGTTGACATGAAGCCAACACAAATCTTGATCAACGTTATGTAAAAGCATTGCAAGCTGAGATCAAAGTACTTTAACAAAGGCATGATAAATATTAGTTCAACTAATGTAACTTAGCATCCGTTGGCACCCTCCTTGCTCCGATCCAGGCCCCCTTTGGACTTCATCTTCGTTCCAGGTAAAAAGAAAAGCCTTTCGTGGATTTTCAGCCCTTTCCGAGAATATTACCTTCAGAACTTTTCTGAAATAGAAAGACAGAAAAAAAACAACTCTCCCGGGGCATCCTGTTAATAGGTTAGTCGATGAAAACATCCAAAAAACAAAGGGAAACATGTGAAAACATGAAAATAACATAGGGCAGTGGAAAGAAAATAAGCATGGAGCATAAAAAATTATAGATACGTTTGCAAGGTATCAGCATCCCCAAGTTTAACTCCTGCTCATCCTCGAGTAGGTAAGTGGTAACAAAATAATTTTTTGAGATGACATAAAGCGAACACAAATCTTGATCAACATTATGTAAAAGCATTGCAAGCTGAGATAAAAGTACTTTAACAAATGGATGATAAATTATTTCAACTAATGTAACTTAGCATCTGTTGGCACCCTCCTTGAGGCGCCCTGGCTCCCTTCGGTTCCCCTATGTACTCCGTCTTTGTTCCTGGTAAAAAAAGGCCTTCCCTGGATTTTCAGCTCTTTCCGAGAATATTTCCTTCAGAACTTTTATGAAACAGGATAACAACAAAAAAAAAGCAACTAACCCAGGGCATCTTGTTAATAGGTTAGTCGATGAATACATCCTAAAAACAAAGGGAAACATTTGAAAACATGAAAATAACATAGGGTAATGGAAAGAAAACAAGCATGTAGCATAAAAAATTATAGATACGTTTGCAATGTATCAAGTATTCGTGTAGGGAGACAGAGGCGAGGAAGGCGGCAACGAGACATGAGAGATAGATAGATAGAGAGAGAGAGAGAGAGAGAGAGAGAGAGAGAGAGAGAGAGAGAGAGAGAGAGATAGAGGGCGTTGACACAGGAACCACGCGATAAATAAGACGACTGACATAGGGTGAAATTGAAAAGGGAGACATATCGGCGAACTACGTGAAAGTTTACCCTTATTATCTAAAGCTACCCATAGTGAGAGTAACATAAGGAGTAAGGATACATATGATGTGGCAGCTTTTTAATCGGAAGAGAGACAAATAGAGCAACATAGTTGAAAGCTCATGATCCCTCTAATGATTTTGGTGATGATAACAACACGGGTATCTACTCTCTAACAATGTTGTTTAAGTCTGTGCAGCTGATCTCTCAGATGATTATTGATATATTCTTATAAAAAGTTCAAAGAGGAGTTCTGTATTCTGGATTTACTGCCACCTGATATTTCAGTAATTACACCGGAATTTCCGGTGCTTATGGGGCGGAATATCCGGCCCAAGCACCGGAATATTCCGGCCTTTCTGGCAACATCAAAACGACTAAGTTATTCTCCCACTGCCCGCACACAGAAGCTGGGGCGGAAATTTTCGGTGCAAAATATCCGGCCCTCTGGTACTTAGCAGAAATTGGAGATTTTCTCAGATGCCCGCGCACAGAGATGGGGGCGGATTATTGTCCGGAAAATTCCGGGCCCGGATTATTCAAATATCCGCCCCCGGATTATTCAATTATCCGGCCCTGGTCCTTAGCATTTTTCAGCGCGGTGCTTCTGCCCGCGCACAGAGATGGGGGCGGAATGTTGGGTGGATATTTCCGCCCCCGGAAGTTTCAAAAATCCGCCCCCCCCGGACTATTCAAATTTCCGGCCAGGGTAGACCGGAAATATCCGGTGCTAACACCGGAATATTCCGGCTCTGGCACAGTGCAACGGTCAGAAATTGTAGGAGCCTATAAATAGTTGTCTTCTTCCTCTAGATAGTTAGCTCGTCCATTCCTCTCTCTCCTCCATTGTTGAAGAGCTCAAAACGCCCCGATCTCCCTCCTCCTCCAACCAAACTCGATGCCCTTCAAGGATCTCATGGATGAGGACTAGATCTACCTTTCTACCAAGCCAAAAATTATGTTCCCACACCATAACTCTTGGGATCTTGTAATATCTTGGTTGCCTTGTCATCCAAGGGAAACCCTAGTGCTTGTAGCTTCCACCTTGTAGCAAGAAGCTTCCGATAGTTGAGAGCCTCCATCTCACTTGTGGAGTAGCCTCAACCTCTTGTAAAGGTTTGGTCAATGCTTTCAAGTCGACCTCATAGTGGAAACTAGAATCTCCCTCACCGGAGAAGCTCATAGATAATAAGGTGTGCACATCCGTGCTATTGAGGAGCGCCTAGGTGGCTCCCCACCTCTCCAACGAGGAAACATATCCTTGTCTCCGTGTTTTCACTTGTGGTTATCTTGTGCCTTGCATTTACTTTCGTTGCTACTCGTTACTTGTCACATAGGGTGTTCACTTAGTTTCACATTTAGATAACCAAGCTTTTAACTTTCCAAAGCCCCCACTAAAATTGAAAAAAAATTAAAATTTGTAGGTCACCTATTCACCCCCCTCTAGTTGACCTTTTTGTACTTTCAATTGGTATCAGAGCCTTGGCTCTTTTATCGGGCTTAACCGCCTAAGAGTATCATGGTCAACGGAGATGATCCCAAATCTTCTAAGGAGGAGCTCTCCAAAATGGCCGACACTATAGCTAACCTAGAGACAACGGTTTGTACCGTCCAAACCCAATTGTCCAAGGTTAGCTCTAGTGTAGGCTCGGAGGTTTCCTCCATCAAGAAGATGTTGGAGAACATGATGGGTAAACCTAAGGGGTCTTCGCATTCTCCCCACATCTCCGACGAGGATAGTTCGGATGAGGAAACGATTCCGGAAGATTTCGAACTCGAAGAGAACATTGCCAAAGCTAAGGCTAAAGCCGCACAAAAGGCTAAAGCCAAAGCAAAGGAGAGTGTCGGTGGCTCCAAGTATCAAACGGCTAATGGTTCGGCATCAAATTCAAAAGTTCCACCACCACAAAACTATGACTCTATCCACCCAATTGTTTCCATGCCACACATCCTTAATGTTGGAATTCCCCCCATCCTTAACACTAACGAATTCTCTTCTTGGAAGTTTGAGATGGAATCTCACATTTCAGGATCGTGTAATGCATTGTGGAGAAGCGTGACTCATGGATTTCATCCTCATGACCCAAGCAACTTGACTCCAAGGGAGGATGTGGAATCTCAACTCAACAAGACTGCACTTGTCATCATCCAAAAGGCTCTCCCAAGGGAGTATTTCACTCACATTCGTAGTTGCAAGACCGCCAAGGAAGCTTGGGACAAACTTGACACCTTAGTTCAAGGAAATGCTAGCATCCAATCTTCCAAGTAAGACGTGGCCATTGACAACTCCGAGAACTTCGTCATGCATGAGGATGAGACCCCCGAAGAGCTATATAGAAGAGTTGTCACTCTTGCCAACCAATTGAGAGACTTTGGAAAAGAAGAAATCTCTGATGAGTGGATCAAGAGGAAATTTGTCAAAGCCATTACACCCTTTGAGAAGAATCTCTCCACTAGCATCCGGACAAGAGCGGGCTACAATACTCTCAATTCTATTAGTGTTCTTAGTGAGTTCATCGCTATCTGTCTATCACACAAGAGTGCGGATGATGCTCTAGCTCGCTCTAGAGGAATAGGAAGGTCTCCCAACCTCGCTTTGAAGTCAAAGGCAATGGCTCGAGTCGATGAAAGTGAAGAAGATGATGATGATGAGGAAGACTATGAGGACACTTACACCGGAGCTCACAAATGCATTGCTCTCGCTATGCATGGATATTGGAAGAGATGGGAAGCTCACAAGGCCGGCTCTCCAAGACCTCCACGAAACAAGAACTACAAGAAGAAGGGGGGACCAAGGACATGCTACAACTATGGTAGCGCAAACCATTTCGTGAAGGAGTGCCCTTTTGAGCCAAGAGAAGAAAACAAAGGCAAGCTTGTTCGCAAAAACAAGGCCAAGGCTCCTCAAAACAAGAACTTCGCTAGGCGGGTGCCAAGGGCCCTTTATGTTCAAGAAGGGGCGGTTCTAGAGACTTACATCTCCGGAGATGAAGGAGAAGATGAAGTAGTAGGAGTTGCTCACATCGCCATGGCTATCGCGTCATCTCCTTCGATCTCTCTATTTGAATCCCCCAATGAGATTGTGGCTACCCGACCTAAATGTCTTATGGCAAAAGCCACTCGGTATGCTCTCCTAACTCCAAGACCATTATCACTAACCCTCCTTCATTATTGGATTGTGTTGAGAATGTTTGCGAGGAGAATGGTGAGGCTAATGAGTTAGGCATTTGGCTATCTAGCCTTAAAGGTGAGACTAAGGAAAAGGTGAATGCCCTTTTGAGGCAACTTGATGAAGCTAACTCTCTTGTAGATGAAAAGGAGGAGATTATCATGACCTTGGAAAGCCATGAAGGTCACACTTGCAATGAACAAGAACTTGAAAAAGCTCTTGAGAATGAGCGTTCCATTCTTGCCTCGCTTGAGGAGAAATTATCTAGACTTGAAGAAAACTTTGCCATAAGTGTCTCTAAGCTTAGGAAGGAAAATGCACAATCTCTTGCTATCATTAAAACTCTTGAACATGAAGAGTTGAAGCTAGGAATTGCTCACGAGGAACTTGGTACTCGTCATGAGAAACTAGAAAGGGAGTTCATGTCTCTTAAGGAAATTCATGACAAGTTAACCAAATCTAGTGACAATCTTCTAGCTCAACTATCAAACAAGCAAGTTGTGTCCACCTCATCTCCTAGCTTAAATGTCTTGCCTAGCAATGCTTGTAGTGTGACTAATCTTGTAGGAAGTGAGAATAATCCCCATGGGATTGCTTCTCAACGATTCAACAATGGAAAGGAGGGACTTGGCTATGTAGCCAAGTCAAAGAATAAGTACAAGAAGAAGAACAAGAAGAAAGTTACCTCCTCCTCACAAGAAGTAAGATTTGTGAAATAGGGAGAGGTGACCAAAGAAAACGAGACCAACACCATTGTGGGTGGTGAGACCTCTAGGGGGAGCACCACTCATAATGACTTTGCCGGGAAATACAACCCATCTTATGTGCTTATGAAATCTAGAGATGGTCATGTATATGCTAAATATGTTGGTACTTCTTATGGTTATGATTATCATTGGAGTATTTGGGTTCCAAAGACCCTTGTCGCTAACAAAAGAGGACCCATTCAAAGATGGGTACCTAAATCAAGAAACTAATCTATTGTAGGGGAGTGCTTCCGGTTCGAACAAATGGACGGTGGATAGTGGTGCATCCCAACATATGACCGGAAGCAATGACGCAATGAGTGATCTTCATCCTCCATTACCTCATCTCAATTACGTTACTATTGGTGATAACTTCGAACTAAAGGTATTGGGACGAGGCAAGGTAGCAATCTCAAATGACTTGTCAATTGAGAATGTTCTTCTTGTTGAGTCCCTTGGCTATAATCTCATCTCGGTTCTTCAACTTGCTAAAAGTGGTTTTACCTCGTTCTTTAATAAGGAGAATGTGATTGTCACTTGGTAAACGACTCATAAAGTAGCCTTTGTTGGGAATGTCGAGAACGGCATGTATGTAGTGGACTTCTCTAAAGGAGACACGTGTGCCGCAACATGCCTAATGGCTAAAGTTGATGTGGGTTGGCTATGGCATCGCCGGTTAGCCCACACCAATATGAGGATGTTGCATGACCTTCAAAGTGGCAATCACGTTCTAGGACTAACAAATGCTAAGTTTGCCAAAGATCGTGTGTGTAGCTCTTGCGTTGTTGGAAAGCAACATGGAGAAGCTCACCCCACCAAGACAAACATCACCACCTCAAGGATCCTCGAGCTCATTCACTTGGACCTATTTGGTCCCCTATCATATGATAGTCTTGGAGGCAAGCAGTATTGCTTGGTGATTGTGGATGACTACTCACGATATTGTTGGGTGTATTTCTTCAAGAGAAAGAGTGAGACTCAAAAGAGGGTCATCGAGTTCATCACTTTGGTGGAGCGCCAACATAATACAAGCATCATGGCTATCCAAAGTGATAACGTCTCTGAGTTCAAGAACTACACCGTGGAGGGTTTTCTTAGCGTGGAAGGAATTGCTCATCAATATTCCACTCCCTACACCCCTCAACAAAATGGTGTGGCGGAGAGAAATAATCGGACTCTTATGGATGTGGCTTGAACCATGATTGCGGAGTTCTCTTCTCCTTATAATTTTTGGGCCGAGGCTGTCTCCGCCGCTTGTCACGCTAGCAACCGATTGTATCTCCGCAAGATCTTGAACAAGACCCCATATGAGATTCTCACGGGCAAGAAGCCGGATGTTTCATACTTCAAGGTCTTTGGATGCAAGTGCTTCATTCGCAAGAGAGGTAAACGCTTGTCAAAGTTCGAGACTAAATCTTATGAGGGTATCTTTGTTGGTTATGCCACAAACGCTCACGCCTATAGAGTCTACAACAAGTCCATCGGACAAGTTGAAGAAGCTATAGACGTGGTGTTTGATGAGGATAATGGTTCCCAAGGGGTCCGTATAGATCATGGTATTGTAGGAGATGCAATTCCTCCCATCGTCATAAGAAGAATGGGGATTGATGAAATAATCCCCATTGAGGGTTACCGGATGACGGAGGGAGAAGGACTATGCTCCACTCAAGTGGAGCCATTGACTACATACATTGATACTCAAGCTACCCAACAAGATGCACCAATCCCTCATGCTTCACCTCAAGGCCAAGCTAACAATCAAGATCACTCGATCAATCAAGGCCAAGCTAACAATCAAGGCCAAGCTCACAATGAAGAACAAGAATAAGATACACATGGTGATGATACAACTCGACACATGAGGGATCCACCTACCGTTGATGAACAAAATAAAGGTGGACAAGGCTCCGATGATGAGGGTGATGATCAAGTGCTATCCAAGGAAACTTGGAGGAGATGCTAGCTCGTAGGGCAAAGAGAAGGCTAGATAATCTTGCTCGTGCCGGTCACACGGAGGACATGATTCTTGGTCAAGTTCGTGGAAGGGTCGTCACAAGGAGGCAATTAGCGGATTTTAGCAAAGCTCATGCTTTCGTCTCTCACATTGAGCCAAAGAAGGTCTATGAAGCTCTTGAATATAAAGATTGGATTGAAGCCATGCACGAAGAACTCAACAACTTCGAGCGCAACAAGGTGTGGAAGTTGGTGCCAAGCCCCAAAGATTGCAAGAACGTCATCGGCACCAAGTGGATCTTCATGAAAAACAAGACAAGGATGGCATCGTCATTCGCAACAAGGCTAGATTGGCAGCCCAAGGCTTCTCTAAGTCGAAGGTGTCGATTTCGGTGAAACATTCGCTCCCGTAGCTCGTCTTGAATCTATTCGCATCTTACTTGCATATGCTTCTCATCACAACTTTAAATTGCAACAAATGGATGTTAAAAGTGCATTTTTGAATGGTCCCATCCACGAGTTTGTCTATGTCAAGCAACCTCCGGGTTTCGAGGATCCCAACCACCCCGATCATGTCTACAAACTCGATAAGGCACTCTATGGACTTAAACAAGCTCCACGTGCGTGGTACGAGCACCTTAAAGAGTTTTTAGTGGATCGTGGGTTCAATGTTGGTTTAATCGATCCCACCCTTTTCACCAAAAAGGTTGGAGGTGACTTGTTCATATGCCAACTCTATGTGGATGATATCATCTTTGGTTCTACTAACATCGCATTCAATGATGAGTTTTGCAAGCTTATGACGGACAAATTCGAGATGTCTATGATGGGAGAGTTAGAGTATTTCCTTGGCTTTGAGATCAAGCAATATCCCGAAGGCACATTCATCAAGCAAGCCAAGTATACTCAAGACATCCTCAAGCGATTCAACATGCATGATGCCAAACCTATGAAGACCCCCATGTCCACGGCTATTGACTTGAAACCCGGCTCCATGATTGGCTCTTTGCTCTACCTATGTGCATCTAGAGCCGATATTATGTATAGCGTAGGTAAATGTGCAAGGTTTCAAGCCTCTCCGAGACAAAGTCATTTTGAAGCGGTTAAGCGCATCTTTCGATATTTAGTTCATACCCCAAACTTCGGTCTTTGGTATCCCAAGGGTTCAAGCTTTTAGCTCATTGGGTATTCGGATGCGGACTATGCGGGCGAGAAGACGGATAAGAAATCTACATCCGGAGGTTGTAAATTTCTTGGCCGCTCATTGGCGTGTTGGTCTTCCAAGAAGAAAAATTTCATTGCTCTCTCTACCACCGAAGCCGAATACATATCCACGGCGAGTTGTTGTGCTTAATTACTTTGGATGCGGCAAACATTGAGAGATTATGGCATCGACTTCGACAAAGTTCCCCTCTTGTGCGACAATGAGAGTGCCATCAATATCGTCTACAATCCCGTTCTTCCCTCCAAGACGAAGCACATTGAGATACGACATCATTTCATTCGGATCATGTTGAGAAGGGTGATATTGACCTCTCCTATGTGCCAACCAAGGATCAACTCGCGGATATCTTTACGAAGGCCCTTGATGAACCAAGATTTCGGGGTTTGAGGAATGAACTAAATGTTATCGATGCGTCCAACTTCTCTTGAACCCTTTCATAAGTACCTTCACTATATGTGCTATCAAGTTTAGATGTAGGCATGGACATAGGGGGAGCGTAGTTCAACTCATGAGCCAACACTCCACCTATCATGCGCAAAACAGCCAAAGCTTCATGCATATCTAGTCATTTTGTGACTTACTGTGCTTAAAACGTGAGTCATACTTTTGGGTCCAAGATACATCTCCGCGACTCCTTAGTATCACTCAAACACGGTGGCTTCGGCCACCAACATTTCTCTTTGTATTTGATTTGTTTATTTTTTTCATTCGTGTTTGTGTGGTTATTGTCGTTGGTTCTTGTTTTGGAGGCTCACTTCTTGTTCCAATTTCCACAAAATTCTCGGAAGGCATGGGAACCCCGGAAATTCCGGCCTAGGGCCCGGAAAATTCCGGCCTCCGGACATTTGCCTCAGAAATCTTCACCCATTTCCAGGGTGCCCGCTCACAGAAGGCACCCCGGAAATTTGGGCGGAAATTTCCGGTGCAAATATCCGGGGGGCCAGAATATTCCGTGCCTTAAGCCCCGGGAATTTTCGGGGTTCGAGATTGACCCGAATCTTCCCCCAAAATATCCAGCGTGCCTGCTCGCAGAAGGCACACCGGATATTTGGGGCGGAATATTCCGGCCCAAATCTCCGGCCCCGGAATATTCCGGCCTTAATACCGGAATAATCTGGCGTGCTTGGCTGGGGGCTATATAAAGGCGACGGGAGGGGCAGTTCCAGACTGCTCTCCCTCCCCTCGCCTCCACTCCGCCTCCAGACGCAGCCGCCGCCTCTAAGACCTCCGGGAGGCCCTCTTGCCTCCCCTCCTCATCCTCTGATTGCCCTTTGTGGATCAAGAGACCACACATCCTTTCCACCCTCATGGATCCCAATAGTTCAAGCTCTAGGCCTACCAAGTTGGTTAGCACGCGCAAGAGACTCCGTCACCTGAGGGAAGATGCTGAGGGGACTCTAGTCGATGAGGAGGAGACTCGTCGCCGTGAGAGGGATGCTGAGAAGGCTTATGAGCATGAACGTGATGCCACCAAGGCAGCTCGCAAAGCCGGTAGGCAGCAGGGGAAGGCAGCTCTTAACCTGGCCACCATGTCTGTTCCTGAATTCAAGGCATGGAGGGCCAAGGCCTGGTACACTGAGGGACCTCAAGACCCACCATCGACTCTTGCTTCTGGCACGTTGAGCAGGAGACACTCTTCAACAGGTGTATACTGTGATGAGAAAGCAAGTCTGTCCCATGAAGTTTATCAACTTCGCTCATCTGGCTGCCAATCCTGCATACTTCAACAACTCTGTCCAGCTGGCTGAACTTCTAGGTCTGCGTCACCTCATGGAGACTAAGTGCTCCTACAACGTCACTTTCATCCAGCAGTTCTTCTCCACACTGGTCTTTGATGACTCTGAGGATATTGGGATGTCTTGGATGTCTGGCCCATATTTGCTCACCGCCAACTTTCATGACTTTGCTGCTGAGCTCGGGTATCCCTTTGCTGGTCTTCACACTCCTCAGGGTCATCGCATGCATGTTCACGGGATGGAGTATGAGAAGAACAGACTGTCTGAGCTGTATGGTTCCAATGGTGTTATTGGGTTTGCAAAAGGACTCTTTCCCATGTATGACATCCTGCTGCGTATGTTCATGGAGACTATTGCCCCGAGTGCGGGCAATAATGATGCTATTCGTGGTGGCCTGATCAACCTCATGTACCACGCCTTCATGACCTTGTCTGAGGGAGACATGACTGATACTGAGCGTCACAAAATTGATGTGATGGACTTCATCTTCAATGAGATCCACTTTGCTCTCTT
This sequence comes from Alopecurus myosuroides, assembly GCA_028641055.1. Classification (NCBI taxonomy): domain Eukaryota; kingdom Viridiplantae; phylum Streptophyta; class Magnoliopsida; order Poales; family Poaceae; genus Alopecurus; species Alopecurus myosuroides. Next base: position 223,800,667 of record CM054062.1, read on the forward strand.
CCACCGCAAAGTTCCCCCATATGCTCCTTACATCATGAAGCTCATCAAGTCCCGCTATCCTTCTGAACTCTGTGAAGACCTAGAGCTAGAATGTGACGAGCACAAGGATGTCACTCTATACAAGAAGGCCGCCCACACTCAGCAGCCTGCACATGATGTTGGCGCCACGGGTCAGGGTCACCGTGATCCTCGCATGCGTCCTCCTCCCCCCGGCACCAAGAAGCGCTCATGGCTTGCTCGTGCCATTGAGAAGGTGATGTGCATGAATGTGTGCATCCACAAGGAGAACTACAACACCTATGTTGAGCGCCGCAACATCCAGGAGAACCATCGCTCCATCATGACTACTCTCAACATTCCTGATGTGCCAGCTCCTCTCCCTCCCAGGATTCCATACAAGAACTGGAACAACCGCGACATTGACTGGGATCTCGGTGTGGATGATGATGAGGACATTGCCTCTCCCAGCGAGGAGGAAGAAGAAGCCGATGACACCCATGCCTAGAGTTTGCTCTATGGGACGTAGTGCTCTCTTTTCTCTTTTTGGTATCCTGATGCCAAAGGGGGAGAAGATCTAGATGATCGCGGGGATTTGCTAGGGTGGGTTTCGTTCTTTATTGGCCTTTTTATCATTTCGTGCGTCTTTTCGAACTTCGTCTCATCGTACTTGTTATTCGTGGATTTTCTTGAGTGAACTACTATTATTAGGAGGCATGTCTCCTATATATGCTATCTGTGGTGTTTTACTTTCCATCGCATGCATTGTTAGTTTATTCCCTTGCAAATACCCGTGTTGTCATCACTCACCAAAAAGGGGGAGATTGAAAGCTCATGATCCCTCTAATGATTTTGGTGATGATAACAACACGGTATCTACTCTCTAACAATGTTGTTTAAGTCTGTGCAGCTGATATCTCAAGTGATTATTGATATATTCTTATAAAAAGTTCAAAGAGGAGTTATGCATTCTGGATTTACTGCCACCGGATATTTCAGTAATTACACCGGAAATTCCAGTGCTTATGGGGCGGAGTATCCGGCCCAAGCACCGGAATATTCCGTCCTTTCTGGCAACATCAAAACGACTAAGTTATTCTCCCACTGCACGTGCACAGAAGCTGGGGCGGAAATTTGCCCTGGAAATTTCCGGTGCAAATATCCGGCCCTCTGGTACTTAGCAGAAATTGGAGATTTTCTCAGATGGCCGCGCACAGAGATGGGGGCGGATTATTATCCGGAAAATTCCGGGCCCGGATTATTCAATTATCCGGCCCTGGTCCTTAGCATTTTTCAGCGTGGTGCTGCTGCCCGCGCAGAGAGATGGGGCGGAATGTTGGGCGGAAATTTCCGCCCCTGGAAGTTTCAAAAATCCGCCCCCCAGACTATTCAAATTTCCGGCCAGGGTAGACCGGAAATTTCCGGTGCTAACACCGGAATATTCCGGCTCTGGCACAGTGCAACGGGCAGAAATTGGAGGAGCCTATAAATAGCTGTCTTCTTCCTCTAGATAGGTAGCTCGTCCATTCCTCTCTCTCCTCCATTGTTAAAGAGCTCAAAACGCCCCGATCTCCCTCCTCCTCCAACCAAACTCGATGCTCTTCAAGGATCTCATGGAGGAGGACTAGATCTACCTTTCTACCAAGCCAAAAATTGTGTTCCCACACAATAACTCTTGGGATCTTGTAATCTCTTGGTTGCCTTGTCATCCAAGGGAAACCCTAGTGCTTGTAGCTTCCACCTTGTAGCAAGAAGCTTTCGATAGTTGAGAGCCTCCATCTCACTTGTGGAGTAGCCTCAACCTCTTGTAAAGGTTTAATCAACGCCTTCAAGTCGACCTCATAGTGGAAACGAGAATCTCCCTCACCGGAGAAGCTCAAGGAGAATAAGGTGTGCACATCCGTGCTATTGAGGAGCGCCTAGGTGGCTCCCCACCTCTCCAACGTAGACGTACTTCTTTCAAGAAGGAACTACAGGAAACATATCTTTGTCTCCATGTTTTCACTTGTGGTTATCTTGTGCCTTACATTTAATTCCGTTGCTACTCGTTACTTGTCACATAGGGTGTTCACTTAGTTGCACATTTATATAACCAAGCTTTTAACTTTCCAAATCCCCCACTAAAATTGAAAAAAAATTAAAATTTGTAGGTCACCTATTCACCCCCCCTCTAGTTGACTTTGTGTACTTTCAATAGTTAGTTACCACCATATAGCATTTCCCAAGATAAATGATTCTATAACCTAATAAATGAGACCATTTATGTTAGGGAAACAATTCCTTTCCTCTGAAGGGCATCCCTTGGCTGCTCCCGATGCCACACATCCTCTTATGTGGAGCTCCCTCCTCTTCTCATTTCTTATCATTTATATTTTATTTGTCCTCCCATACCACGGCCACGCTCTGTCCCTTCCCAAACCATGGCGAGCTCGCACGACCGCCGCCGGTGACACGCCGCTGTTGACCCATGTCCCCATCCAGGTTGGCCTGCTCTACCACGACACACCACCGCAGCCGGTGTCGCCGAGACGGGCTGCTCGACCATTTTCTCCTCCTTCCGTTCCGGGCCAAGGCCGAGGAAACATCATTGCTGCTACCACCACCTCCATCCCCACCACCGGCGACCACCGGCGATGAGCACCCTGCAACGCCCCACCACCTCCGCCCACTGCTCGACGAGTCCTGCGTCAGGCACCACGACGCCCACTGCCGGGGACGACCCTTGGCCCACCTCTTGAGATGCTACAAGCAACACTGGTTGGTGCTACAAGAGGTGGGGAGGTGTGCTACAATCGGGCAGCGATGATGCTACTCTCGTCGATGGTGTTGCTACCATATGTGTTGGTATTTGCCACAAAATTTATTTTTATTTTGCTCCGTTTCTCTTCTTAAAATGCTATAGAGACAAAAAGAAAATAGTAAAATCATTTGTGGTTTTGCATCATAAGTACAATTTTTTTTGGGGATTGTGCATCATAAGTAGAATTGTTTTGGGGGATTTTGCATTATAAAAAAAATGCTCCTATGACATTTTTTGGGATTTTGCATCATAAGTAGATTTGTTTTTGCTACAATTATTTTGTGGTTTTTCTATGATAGTAGAATGTTTTTGCCACAATTTCTTCGGTGATGCCTCCGACATAATTCGATTTTTGCTACAGTAGCATTTTTTTGCTAGAAAACTCTGACGAGGTCTCCGGTGAGTTAGTCTTTTTTTTCTCGGCGAACCTTTTTTACTACATGTGACAAAAAAGGGGTTAAGGCAGAAGTAGACACGTATCGACCGTAGAAGTCAGAGGATTTTCCAGCTGAATTCTCCGGAGGACACTTATCCCCTCACCTTATTTACTGCCTCTATATTATCTTGCACTATAAAGGTTGTAATATAGAATAGTGACATATGTTATTTTAGCTAACCTAAAAGGCTAAAACGTCTTATAAATAGATATAGAGGGAGTACTTGACATTGGACTCAATCGGATTGGCGTCCATCGTCTGTTTCATTTGACTGACCATAGTCATTTCACACCAATCTTTAATTAATCTATATTTCTTATAAAGCAAAACCCCACTAAGATGCATTTATGATTTTTATATCTCAACATGCAAGGTATCCACATCATCCACTCTAATAGCCAATCAGTTATCCATGTCATCTCCACTAACAAATAATTAATAATGTTCCATCTTTCATGCAACATATCCATGTCATCTTTTTTCAGTCATATAATTGTCCATGTCACTAATACGCAATGCTCAATTATATAGTAATTTCACGTGAATTAAGTTTATTACAAATATTGTTATGATCAATTGAATCTTGACAGTTGAATATTACGTGTGTCTTATGCATGCCCATTCCGTTTACAGTTTTTTTGTTTTTAAATATTCCCGCGGCAACGCGTGGGTATTCTTCTAGTACATCAATATGGTGCATGCCGTCCCAAGTACAATAACCTAGTACAGTACTACTATATCGCGCTGCCGCGCCGCCACGCCTAGCACGTTATTTGTGCAGCTAGCGGACGCTACCTCGCACCGATGGCTAGCTTAGCTACTGCCCGATGTCGCGCTTGTGAAGGATCTTCCCTGCGAGCACGGCCGTCTCGATGACGCCCTTTATGACGAAGGCCACCTCGCCGACGCCGCACTTGTTCCCCGCGAACGTCGGCCCCGCCGGGTTCACCCTGTCGATGCAGCGTAGCAGGTTCTCGTTGCACTTGGTGTTCAGGTAGTCATCTGCACACACACACACCACGACGACACATGTTAATGCTACACCAAAAATCATTCATCGATCGACCGCTTGCATCGGGACAGAAGCAGCGTGTATGTAGTGGGCATGGGCTTGAATGCGATGTGCAAGAACTGGATGTTTTTCTTGAAATCATGGGTACGTCAGCGACGCGTGCAAGCGATGGTAGAAATTAAGCGACAGGACGACACTGACGAGCTAGTGGCGCAGAGGCGTACGTGTCGGTTGCGTCGCACGCATCGATCTATCTTTCTCATGGCACCGCGGGAGCATGTTCAGAATTGCGGCTATTTTGGAGCGTACGTGCTTGTTAGGCCAATAGGCCAACCAGGGACATTGCCCGGCAGATCATGCACTTGTTAATCTAATCATTCCTAATCATGCTGGCTTGGCTTGAGATACGATATGTTAGGTGGCGTGTCGTCTCGTGAACAACTGGCATGAGCTTGAGAGCTCCGTGGGACCGGCCTTTGGTGGAGATGTCAACCTACGCAAACGTGCTTTTTTCTCCGTCCGATCTTTTCGTTTCAGATAGGACTACAGGAGAAGAAGAAAGCTGAAGGGCTGAGAGAGAGGATATCTTACTGTTGTGGTCGGCGACGCAGTGGTCATGGATCATGCAGCAGGCGTCCAGGGCGTCGCAGGGTTTCTCGCCGGGGCAGCCGCTGTAGAGGATCCCGCAGTATTTCCCGTACCGCAGGACAGGCGGAACTTCCGGAGGGCGGTGGTGGCGTACCGGAAACACGGAGCAAACGAGAGTGTCAGTTTACTCCACTCAGGTCCCTTCCCTATGCCATTATTTAAACTGAAAAAAAACATCTCCTTCCGAGTATACGTCCACCCCGTTCTTGGCAAATGGAACTCCATGACCCAAGACCACACTCACAGGGCACAACATAAAGATTTGGAGATAATGAGCAAGATGAAGTCCAGACTCGATTACGATGGACTGCATGCTCTGTTCTTGCCACAAATAGGATCAGCTGATCTGTAAACTTACCAGGGGAAGACAGAACCAAAGCACCCATGCCATGCAAGCAGAGTTAAAACTGAAAGATTGCTGTAAACATGAGTGTCGTCAGAGAATCAGAGTTGCGCCAAGTGCTTACCCGTGCAAAACTCGGATTCGCACGTCCGGCTACAATCCTTGTCGCCCTGCACAAACCAACAGGACCATGCATGACCAAATCGATCAACTCCAGAAGCACTGGGAAAAAGAAATCGAGATGTTTGTTTAGGCAAAGGATAGCTAGCTACTTCTCACGTACGTACCGGCGGTGCTTTCCCTTGGCCGAGAAGGTCGCCGACGTTCAGCCCCCGCGACGCCGTCAGCAGCGAGAGGAGAAGCAGCAAGGAGCACCAAGGAGAGAAGCTGAGGAAGGATCTCATCGAGCTGGTGCGTGGTATATTCTCCAGGTGTGGAAGCCTTGGGAAAAAAAAGAGAGCGTTCTCGGAGGAAGCAGAGCAAAGTGCGAAGTACGTGATCTATTTTCGCAAGGCACCTCGTGAGCTACTTATACAATCTTGGGGTTTTGGAGTCTGGAAGTGGTGGCGTAGTATGCGCAGCAAGAAGCACAAGTGAAAGTGAGCAGTGTATGTAACTGATGACGAGGGGGATTATGGGAGATAGAACTTGATGAGATGAGGCAGGTACGGCTACCATGCTCTGAAACAAAGAACACGTTAATGGCGTGGACAAGTGCCATGGCATATATGCCCTTAGCCGTTTCCTATCCTTATTTGGTGGAGTGGTCGCACTCGCGCGGTTGCACGTATCCTAAGCCAGAGCAGCAGCACAAAACAGGAACAGTATCCCAATCGAGTATAATCGTGACTTTTATCATCGTTAATCTTAGCTGCTTTCATTCCAGGGTCTACTTTTGGATTAGTACTCAACTATGTTCATCACTATCTCGCTCCATATGAAACATAATATATATTGACTAAAAATCGCTGTTAACGTTCAGGGCTTTCAGTTGACAAAGATTGATAACAAATTCAGACAGCCAATCAGTATATGCGATTTTTGTTTTGTTCTTAAACATTGTGACACCGTGGTTGTTGCGTGCATGCTGCACGCAGATCACAAGAGCCTGTATACTATATTATTGCAATCTTATGACAAAGGACGTCACACTAACATTACAGCTCACGAGTTGCCATCGCCGGAGGACACCGGACGAAAAGTGGCTGCAGTGTTGTAACCTCCGACCCACGTCTCATATCCAAGATTAGGTATCTTATCTTTTGTTTATCATGTAAAGGCGCACCATACAATGATAGAAAAGCTAGCCTGGTGTTTGACCACATGCATATGAAGTCCATGGCCTGCCGGCTACTACACCAGGATTGGTTAGTTTAATGTTATAGAAGTGGGATCAAACTCGGGCTGTTTAAGCGTCTCCCTGAAGGTAAGAAATGACTTGGCAACCGTAGAGCGCCCATGCAACCGCTGCTCATTCTCTATGTGGTTTTGCCCTCTTGGCGACTCCTCTAGAACGATAAGAACACGGCAACCAATAATATTTATGAGAATTGAAGGCTTGAAGGTAGATTCCGAGCTTAGTTCCGGTGGAGGTTGATACATGAGCGCATAACACGAAGGTTTGGAAACATGTCTCGCTCCCGCGAAACTGGTCCCCGCGACGAGGGTGGCGGCGGCGGAATTGCTGATCCTTCGCCGCGCGGTCGATCGGCTGGTGTTGTTCGACGAGAAGGGAGACGTGGTGGATGCGAGGTGCCTGCGGGAGGGCGAGCGGGTGTTCGTCGGTGAGGTGGTTGTGTTACCGGCGCACCATGTTCGTCCCACGGCAGTCCTTCCCCTTCCGTCGATCGGGGCGCGGGAGATTCAACCGCCGAGCAGTGCTGAGGGCCCGCTTCTGTTTAATGGCGGAACGGTGGGTTCGGACGTTGTTTCCAGCCCATCCTCCGCGTCCGTGAATCGAGCCAAGGCCAACGGTGAACATGGATCGCGGAGGTCGCAACGGCGGGCGCAGAGGCGGCGCGGCGGGGGGAGGTGGCGCTGGCGGCGGAGGCAACGGGCGCACCGGCAACCGCCAGGAGTTCATCCCGGGCCGCAACAACGTCTGGCATCGCCCCTCCCCCCCTCGTTGGATCTGGAGGCAGCCACTCGGGGAGCGGTTCCGATCGGTGGGAAGCAGCGGCAGCAAAGGAGGCGCAGAGCAACAAGAGGCCACGGTAGCTGCCGGGTCAACGAGGAGGGCGGCTTGGGGCTCCGCCCACTACCACTGCACCGAGCAAGGTTCCTGCTGCGACGACAACGCCATGTGCAAATTGCAATGTGAGTTGTCATCTTGCAGTTCGCTGCCCCTCTATCCGCTGCGAGAGGTGCGGCAAGCTTGGCCATATGGTTTCTATTTGTCAGACCCTGCTTCCTTGGAATTGTATAGCTTCTATGTGTGCATTCCAGTCCCCTGGCCAAGGTTTTTTCTTAATTTCCTGATTCTGCGAGTGCTAAGCAAGAGAAGGAGAGGGTTTAGAGTATCGTGATCACGGTTGTTGAGGGGAACCCTACAGCCAGAGAGCTTGAACATGAATTTAATGAGTACTTGAACACTAAGTGGAGGTGCACTGCTAGACCCATTAACAATACTCAGTACATCATGCGGTTCCCTAGTCCGAGAGAAGTTGAGCGCACCTGTTACTTAGGGGGGGCGTATGGTGATGAAATTTTGTGATGCTGTTCTCAATTTAGCTCCCTGGTCTGCGTCTGTTGGTGCTAAGGGTGTGCTCCATAAACCTTGGGTGAGGGTGAGAAATATTCCTACTGATAAACGCTGTGAAGCTCATGCTGCATATGCGGGTTCACTGGTTGGTGTCACATTGGAGGTTGATCAGGCTACCCATTTCAGACCTGAATATTGTCGTATTTTGCTTGGGTGTCGTGATATCGCTAAACTTCCTAAGACTGCCGAGGGGGTGCTGGGTGATTACTTTTATGACTTTACATATGAGATTGACGACATCGTGGAACAAGGGAATCCTGTGGTGCGCAGATCTATTCTTGTCTCCACTTCTGCCACTCCTCCTTCTCCGAAAAGAATCAGGCACAATAACTATGTTGGGGATTCTGTTGCATCATCTGAAGGACAGACTGCCTCGACTAGTTATGTGGGCACTGGCTTTGGCAGATCTCACTATGAGGTTCTTCCTGCCGTAGTTGAAAATGAATCTGAGGAAGATAGTGAAGGAGATAATGAACTTCTTATTGAGGTTATAGCCAGAGAGAATAGTGACAAAAATGTGGAAAATAATATTAGTATTGGGGGGAGTGAAGTGGAGATTTCTGTTCAAGATACCTTGTTGGACAAGTCTCCTAAGTCCAACATGGTGCAAAAAATGGCAGGGGGTGATGTTCTTGCACCAATTACTGCTGTGGTGGATAAGGAGAATGTCTCCTCTGATAATATGGACCCCTCTAGCCATAATATGCCTGTCTCCTTCTGTGATACTGGGTTTACAACAGAGTGGCCTACTAAGCATGTGGTTACTGAACTGGCTCCTGAATCACCTGTGGGGAACGTAGGAGAGTGTGTTTATTCAGTTCAGTCGCCTCCATCTCTGGGGGAGAATGGTGTGGGAGAAAACCCAACAGGGGAGATGCCTGTGGAGACAATGGGGAGGCACAATCAGGAGGCCAAGATGGTGGATGTGATGGCCAAGGCTACTGAGTCATCTAAGAAGAGGAACCTTGAATGTGAGTTTCCCCTTCCTGACTCGAGTAACTCATTTGTTGTGCTTTCTAATTTGGAGATTGTTGCTAGGGCATCCTTGATGGGCATAGATTTCCCTTATGATAATTTTGATAACATTGACTTATTAAAAGAGTTGGAAAAATCTAGGGCTAATTTAGATAGAAAAAATATGTCGATTTCTCATACTCCTTTGGTTGCTATGCATGATAGTGGGGGTAGAACTCCTTTGTGTTTAACATGGCTGAGTGATGGTGAGTTAGACGCTTCTTTTACGATGGTGCGATCAAGAAAAAGTAAGAGAGCTAGTAGGAAAAATAATGGGGTTGTTTCCAGGCCTATGACAATATGTCAAAAAAAAACTGTCGTGGCTACCATGTCTCCTGGTAGGCCAGTTAGGCAAAGGAGTGTACCTAACAAATTTAAATGATTTGGGGGGGGGGGGGGTTTGGAACATTAGAAGGGCTGGGAAGAAAGGTATTTCTACTTGCATTCTTGATACGATTGAGGATTGCAAGCTCGATTTTGTTTGCCTCCTGGAAACGATGAAACAGACATATACTCCTAGTTTCTTAAGGAAGATTGATCCTTTTAATAAAAAAATTTGGAAGTGGCTTCCATCAGTAGGCAAGTCGGGAGGCATCCTTTGTGGCTTCAAATATGAATCGCTGGAGGTTCAAAATGTTAAAATTGGGAGCTATATGATTTTGGTCTATCTTTGGGACAAGGTTAAGAAGTGTAGGTGGGCGTGTTTGGTTGTTTATGGCCCTGCCCATGAAGAGTTTAAAGCAAATTTCCTTGCTGAGCTGGCCTCTTTTTGTAATATGATTGATTGCCCTTTCATTGTTGGTGGGGACTTTAATATTATGAGAAATATTTTGGAAAAGAATAGACCTACTACTTTGCCTCACTCCTCGGAGGTGTTTAACTCTATTATGCGTACCCTTTGCCTTAGAGAAAACGACTTGATAGGAGGGAAGTATACTTGCTCTAATCAAAAAAGGAACCCTACTCTCGAAAAGTTGGACGTTCTTATGTCGCCTTGTTGGGAGTCCCTGTTTCCTTTAGTGACCCTGAGGAAAGTAGTTAAAGAACAATATGATCATAACCTCCTGATTCTTGACTCTGGGGGCAACCCTGTTGTTAGTAAAAAAAGGTTTTAAATTTGACGTATCTTGGTTCAAAAATGAAGAATTTTTGCCAAAAGTGGATGAAATCTGGTCTCAATATGTTGGTATTACGGACCCTATTGATGTTTTTAACATCAAGTTGAAGCGTATTAAAAAATATTTCAAAGGTTGGGGCTCAAATCTATTTGGGAATAACAAGAAAAAGAAGAGTGAGTTGAGAGATGAGCTAGGTGTGTTGGAACAGACCGAGGAAGAAAGGGACCTATCTCCTGAGGAGTTTGCTCGCAAAACAGATATTCAAATTAACCTCTTTAGAATGAATGAAGAAGAAGAAACTTATTGGCATCAACGTTCTCATGCGAGATGGCTCTTGCACGGGGACATGAACACCTCTTATTTCCATAGGATTGCGAATGGTCGTAAAAGGAAAAATACCGTTTACTCTCTTGATAATGATGGGGTTGTAGTGGAAGGGACGGGAGAATTACTTAAATTGGCGACTAACTACTATAAGAACCTTTTTGGTCCGGCCCTGTCGAGACATCGTAGTAGTTTTCATAGACGGGGGTGCCATGAGACTACGGTAGAGACGTGGGGTAACGGGATAGCGTAGTAACACAGAACACAGGATTTTACCTAGGTTCGGTACGTCGCGACAGTACGACGTGCCTACTCCTGCACTTCTCACTAATTGGGACTAAAGCCCGTAAACAGGGTTACAAAGTGAGGATTTGGATCTAAGCTACTCGACGAGGATGAGCTTCTCGGCGAGTTGGCGTAGAGCTTCTCTGTTTTCTCGTTGTTTTGTCTATCTACCGTCCGGCTTTATATAATAGCCGGATTAGGGCTTACAGAATAGGAAACCTAGAAAACTACGGTAACTTGTAACTTGGAAAGCAAGGAATCCGTCTTCTCCTCCAAGCCAGATCACATGGGCTGTGATCCGGGTTCTTCTAGAATCCGGCTTCTGCGCGTCGGATTACTGGGCCGCCTAATGGACCTAAGCCCACTACCACTTAGGCCACCCTGGTAATCCGGCACTTGGCCTACCATCTTCTATACCCCTATTTGGTATATATCCGACAGTAGCCCCCAAGAAGGATCAAAACTCTGATTCTCCGCTATTCGCCAAATGTTCCTTGTCCGAGAAATATTGATTCAGCAGTCTTGATTCTTCTTATTCTTCATTTGAAAAAGATGGTGGCATGAAACTCGGAATCCTGAAAATCCGGCTTTTCTCTCACGATCCTTCGTGGAGAAGAAACTTCCTACGTCAGCGCACTCAACCATGCTGACGTAAGCGACGTTTGAGATTTACTCGGAAAAACCCAGAAACATATCTCTGACAGATTCGCGCGGGAAATGAGGAGATAATCATCATTACTCCGTCGTTTCATTTCCCGGATTTTCCGGCGAGCGACACGCGGCAAACATCCAACGGTCAAAATAGCCGTTGGCACGCATCTAGACGGTTTTCCGGCTATAAATAGCCGTCCTCGTCCTCAACGAAAACTTTCCACACTCCCCACTGCCCACGCCATTGACGCGAACGAGCTCGAGAGCGAAGCACTGTCCCAGGCGCACTTAGCATCCAAGCACGCCGGAACGCAACGCACCACCACAAGATGGCCTCCTCGCCGTCATCGCCGACCCGCGCCGCCATCAACGAGCTCATCAGCGATTTAGATCCGCAACTGGGATCGCCCAAGCACACCGGCGACGAGCCGGAGAAGACCACGGCCTCCGCGGCCGGTGACGCAAATCCTTCCGCCGCCGCGGACGTTGCGGGATCGAGCTCCGCAGCCTCCCCGCCGTTTGCTCCAGAAACGGCGGAGGAGAAGATCCAACTCCTCGGCGACGAACTCGCCGCCGCGGAAGAAGTAGAATTTGTCGGCGACTGGAATCCGAGTAACTCTTCCCTTATCCTCCTTCGACAAATGTCAAAAGAAGGATTAATAGTTAAAGGAAAATGGCGAAAGTCAGACGGTGAGCTCGAACCCAGACCAAAAGACGGAGAGTGTGTCCTCCTTACATCTCACATTACGCGAGGTATGGGTTTACCTCCTTCTGCCTTCTTCATAGACATCCTCAACTATTACGGCGTCCAACCGCATAACCTCTCTCCAAATTCCATCCTCTATCTAGCTAGCTTCCAAGCCCTTTTTGAGGGATATCTCGGAATAACTCCTAGTCTAGATTTTTGGCGATACTGTTTTGAAGTAAAACATAACATCATAGAAGGTATTTCCCCTATCTGTGGAACCATATCTTTCATTCTTCGGAAAAATAGAGAGGATTGGTTCCCGAGAATACAAATGCCAGAACCCACCAAATCCTGGCTGGGTTCTTTCTTTTATCATCAGGACATCCCATTCCCTGGCAAGGAAATCGGGGTTCCTTCATTCGTTAATTCCGCCACCATTCCTCGAGGGAGTTGGACAGTTGAAGCAGTTGAGACATTGCCGGAAAATTTAATGAAGATAAAGCGCCGTATTGCCAAGCTTACTTCTTCCAAACCTTCCTTAACTGGGAAAGACACTGTTTTATGCTGGTTTGGACGTCGCATTCAACCCCTTTTATTTCGTTCCCGGCTTCTTTGCGAATACCAAGGGCCAGAAGATAGCATGAGGGGGACAGATAAAGCCTATACCAAGAAAGATTTTATAAAGCGACTTCATCAACTGGTTGCCTCCAGCGCCCAAATCGAAGAAAACCTAGCCATTTATCACGTGGAAAATCGAGTTCCTAAGGTATTTATACTTTCCTTGTTTCCGAGTTTTTCTCAGATTAACTTGTATCTCTGCCTTTTGATCATGTTGTGAATTCTTTCCTAGTTCAATGAACTCGGAGGAAATGATCTTGCTTCCGATGCCGAACTCAGCGAAATACATGCTAGGTTTTACAACAACCGGAAGCGCAAAAGGCAGGTGACTTTCGAGAAAATGGTAACTGTTGACGGAATTCCTGTCGCCACCTCTAGGTATCTTACCGGGATTTTCCTAGTTACCATCCTCCTTCAGTTCTTCGAGATTTTTAACTCTTAGATATTCTTCTTTCAGTCTTGCCCCAACTCCTTTGAAAACAAAGAAGCTGGAGAAACATAAAGCTGCTATCAAAGAAGAATCTTCTTCCGCAGCCATGGGCCCGAGGAATAGAACGGAAGCACAGACAGGTGAAAATCTCCGGACCTCTGCTGGAAACGAACCCGTCTCCAATTTGGACAATAACATCCGGATAAAAGAAGAACCGTTCGACGATCTCGGATATATTCGTCCGGAGGCTAAAAAGTTCTTCGCTCCTGCCCCTCTAATTCGTCCTTGGCCACAGGGCGGATTAGTTGTTCGCAATGATATTGTATTTAACCCTCGCCAGGTCTTACAAGATGGCCTTCATCACGTTTGGATTCTTTTTGCTGAATATGCCAAAGAATTCAACGAGAACTTGGCCGACTTGCGAGAAATGAGCCAGGTGATACCTCTAGCCCCCAAGCATTAAGTTGAAAATCTGAATTCTTCTTAATGTTTCATCATATGCTTGTTCATACTTAAGCATTTTGGCTTTCATTTCCGTTTTCAGAATTCCGCAGATGCCATAAACTTGGAAGTTTTTAAGAAGCTTAATCTCAAAAGTAGAGAAGTAAAAACCCTTCAATCTATGATTGAGTTGAAAAGCAACGAGCTGGCGTCATCTCAGCTACAATTGTCTAAAACAACAGGTATGTATTCTCTGCAGTTTTTATCCGGATAACATTTGTCCCGAATTTTCATAAGCTCGAAATGTTTTTGTGTCCCCTAGCTGCTTTAGCAAAAGCCAACAAAATAGCCAAGGACGCTAGCAATATATCTCGGCTCCGTGCAGAAAACTCGAGACTTCGCAAGGAACTTGCGAAAGTTGAAAAAGACCTGGAAGCCAGTAATCTGGCCCTTGGGATTGCTCACTCCCAGGCTTCTTTGCAAGCGGCGGAAAATAAATCTATTATCCATGATTTTGAAAGTATGCTATTCCCGCGCATGAAAGAAGGCACCGAAATTGACAAGGTTTTTGGTAAGTTAGTTCCTTTTACCAATTTCTCCATGTCTTGTATTTCTTCTCTGTTTTTTGCCTAACACTTGTGATTGTTTTGTCGGAAAAAACAGGAGATATCCCAGATGGTACCCGGCTTGAAGGGATCCAAGCCTTTGGGAAGATGTGGACTTCGATCTGTGCTGCTGGAATGCAGCTGGTGAACAAGTTTCTTCCCGCAAGGAATGGGGAGTTCTCGGAGGTTGAAAAACTTCCGGGAGCCATCATGGAGGTGGCGGAATCCAGGGATTCTATCCTGCGTTCCGCTGCACGGGGTGGTGCGCGTATGGCGCTGGGCCTTATGCGCATGCACTACCCCGGTGCTAAATCCTGGCGCGTGGCGTCCGGTGTCCCTCAGGGATACACGGACACTCAGCGAAATACCATCTTTGATGAAATCAAAGGCCACGCCACCCAGATTGCCTCCATGGTAAATATTTCCATCAACTATCCAGAAGAGGAGATCCCTCCAATCCCCGAAGACGACATCAGCGAGGAGGAATCCGATGCTTGAAGGGCTACCTTTGACCTGGATGGCAAAAAATAGACAATAGGAGCATTACTGTTCTTTCAATGTAATCTGCAATGTAATGCCTCTATTTGTATGAATGAAAAATTCCGCCTTTTGCAATTATTAGTTATGAAATTTTTTGCAAGGTTTTTCGGATGTTATTATTCCTTTATCTTCTAAGTCCTCTGGCATATATGTTTTAACTGTCCTTAGTGTTTGAAATGGCTCAAATAGCAATATGAATCGTCATGCCGAGTAACTGGGAGTAACCAATCAGTTTGAACTCGGAAACATGGACCATGCTAAAGGCATTTTTACTAACTAGTTCCAGCAACCCAACACATACGCAATCAGATAATGCTTAGAGAAACAAGGAACTTTTTAACCGAAACTTGGGCACGCAGGCAATTCAAGTTTCCTTTAGCCGTTAGCAGGCTGAAAAAACATTCAGTTACTTAACGCCGAGTACGCAGGCATAATTCGGGTTAACATTGAGTATTTTGTAAGATCATTGGGAAATAGAGAAGGTGGAAACATGCTTTTACTATAATGAACATGTAAAAAACATGGATACCAGAAATCCAACAACTTTATTTCATGATCTCAAAAGATGTTTACATAGATATTGAACTAAGTATAGAAGAGACATAACTGCTATGTATTCCAAAGCTTTGCTATCCACTTGACTTTGTCGGATTTCTTCAACAACTTGTATAATGTTAAGATTTTAGCCCCCGGCCGACTAATGAATCTGCTAACAGCAGCTGCGGAACCCGTCAATCTTTGGACATCTTTGACGCAGGTAGGTTTTGTGATGTTCAAGATTGCCTTGATCTTTTCCGGGTTAACTTCTATTCCTCTGTGAGAAACGATGAAACCCAGAAGTTTTCCTGAGGGAACCCCGAATACGCACTTAGATGGATTCAACTTCATCTTGTAGGTGCGTAAGTTTTCGAAAGTTTCTCGCAAATCCTCAAGGAGTGTATCTTTTTCCTTGGTTACGACAGCAATATCGTCCTCATAAACATGGACATTTTTTCCAATCTGACTATGCAAACAACGTTGCATGCAACGCTGGTAGGTTGCACCTGCGTTCTTCAGGCCAAACGGCATGGTTACGTAATAATACGTCCCGTATGGGGTTATGAAAGAAGTCTTAATTTGATCTTCCTTTTTCATGCGTATTTGGTGGTACCCGGAGTATGCATCCAAAAAGCACAAAAGCTCAGAGCCTGCTGTAGCATCTATTATTTGATCGATTCGCGGTAACGCGAACCTATCTTTCGGACACAATTTGTTCAAGCCTGTGTAATCTATACACATTCTAAGAGCAGTAGTGTCTTTCTTCGGTACTAATACCGGATTTGCGGACCAGTCAGTATGGATCACTTCCTTGATGAAATCCGCTGCTAAAAGCCGGATAATTTCCTTGCCAATAGCCTTCCGTCTTCTTCCGTCAAATCGACGGAGACCTTGTTTGACGGGTTTTGATCCAGGAATAACCTTAAGTTGGTGCTCAGCAAGTTCCCTGGGTACACCTGGCATGTCCGCTGGACACCAGGCAAAAATATCCCAGTTCTCACGGAGGAACTTGATGAGCTCGCCTTCCTATTTGTCAGTCATCCCAGTCCCTATGACGACAAATTTTGTCGGATCTTTGGGATCTAGGATTACCTGTCTTGTATTCTCGGATGCCTTGAAGCTGTCTGTTGGCTTCCGAGTTTCTTTTCCTGCCGGCATTTCTGACGGCGATACCTCCTTGGCTAATTCCTTCAGTTCTTCCTTTGCTATAACTCTCTGAGCGCAAAGGGCGTTTTCTTTTTCCAACTCATTTGCCAGCTTAAAATCACCAGCTATAGTGATTACTCCTCCCTTGGGTCCTGGCATCTTCTGCTTGTTATAAATATAACAGGATCTTGCCATGAATTTGGCGAAAGCTGGACGTCCGAGTATTGCGTGATACACGCTTTCGAACGGCACTACTTCGAAAGATACTCTTTCCTGCCGGAAGTGATCTTTATCTCCGAAGGTGACATCTAGGGAAATTTCTCCTAGGGATCGTGCTTGCCTGCCAGGGACGATACCATGGAAGCGTATATTGCTGTAGTTGAGCTGAGACTCGGAAATCTTCAGGTGCTTCAGTGTATCCAGGTACATTATGTTAATGCTGGATCCTCCATCCATCAGCACTCTTCTTAGCCTAGTATTTTGAACAATAGGGCTTACAACAAGAGCTTGTGTGCCGGGTTCAGGGATATTTCCGGGATGATCAGACTGATCCCAGATTATCGGTGTATTGGAGTACTTCAAGAATTTCGGGGTTGCCGGAACAACCGCGTTTATTTCTCGAAGTGTTCCTTTTGCCACCTTTGCTGATGGGGTTGCTAAGAAAGTTAGCATTGCTTCTCCATCAACCCTCGGAAACTTGGGTTCGCCTTTACGCTGCTGTTCCTGGATTTTTTCGTCAGTGTCCGATTCACTGTCTTCTTTGTCAGCTTCTGGCTTTTGTTTGGCGGGTTTCCTTTTGGAACCCTTCCCTTTATTTCCGGACCCTGCAGTGCCCTTCATGTGCTTATTCAGCCGGCATTGCGCGTTTGTATGGGTGGGTTTCCCAAATTGCGAGTGGTGAACGCAAGGTTCCGACTTAATCCTTTCCCACTCCTCTGGAGTGTAATTGATTGGATCTGGGTTGCGTCCTTTCCACTTATTTCCCTTTTCTCCTCCAAAGGCTATGTTCACCTCTTTGGGTTTTGTCGTTGTTTCTGGAGTGGCTTTTTTGTCAGAACGAGGGGTTTTCTTGGCGAGTATCAATGATTCAATATTGCCTCCTCTTGCTCTGATGTCATCCTCGGCTGCGGCATGCTCATTGGCGGTTGTAAGCATGGATCCGAGATCCTTGTGCTTCTTGGAACCAACCATGAACGGTACAAGTCCGGGTTTTAGGCCATTGACGAAAGCATGCATTGCTTGTACGTCAGTTACTCCAGAGCAACTATTCTTCATTGCTGTCCATCTGGAGATGAAATCCACATATGGTTCATCCTCAAATTGTGTGCAACGGTTTAGCTGGTTGATGCTATTTGGGCGTTTGTATGTTCCCCGGAAATGCTGAGTAAATACTCTAGCCATATCGTCCCAGCTATCGACTGTTCGTGACGGTAATCCATTGATCCAATCTCTGGCTCCATCCAGTAGCATTAGGGGAAGAAACTTGACAGCTTCCAGGTCTGTCCCATTGTTGATCTGGACGGCTGTATAGTAATCCGAGAGCCAGGTATCCGGGTTTGTGCTGCCAGTGTATTTCTGGTACGTTGGACCGACCTTGGCAAAGCCAGAATGCAGCGTTATTCTTCGGATCCTGTCGGTAAAACATTTAGGACCAAAGTATAGATCATCTTTTTCTGCTCTGTCAATGTGTGCAGAATATCTTCCGGCTGAATGGACGGAAGGGGATCTGCTCCTTTCTCTTCCATTGTTGCGCGAACGCGCTCTTCCGGGATTGTTTCTATCTCTTCCGTGTTCACGCCCTTTTGGATTAGGCGGAGTTCTACTCCTGTGCCTTTCTTTGTCCTTAGGCGGTGTCCGGGATCTCTCACGCCTGTGAGGTATATCGTATCTTCCAGCTTTCTCAGCTGGGTTTCTCGGAGGTGGCATTATTTTGCCGTCTTTCCGGTGTTTGTCTTCCCGATCATGGGGTTTATACCCATCTTTCGGGAGATGGGATCCGGTTTTAGACGCTGCATCCCGGTTGTCGGGGTTTTTCTTGTCTTTTCTCGGATCCTCTTTTTTATCTTTTGAGTTGTCTGAATCCCCGGGTTCTTCCGGTCCAGGTGCTCCAGCAGCGCAAGTAGCTGTCTTGCATAGGGCGGAGTTATCATGCAGCCTCCCTGATCGCTCTTGAGCGCGCTGTTGTTGTTGCAATGCTTTTCCTAGGAAAGCATACACCCCTTGGAGTTTTTCCCCGTTGGAATACAGATCGTTGTTAAGAATCGCGAACGCTGCTTCCGCGTTTTCTGCTGCGGTCTTGTATATTGGTTCGCCCTTGGCATCTTTGCCGTTTAACTGCTTTTGCCAAGACGGGTTATGGAACCTTTCTTTTGGCGGCAGTTCTTCCGGTCTTGCGATTCCGGGTAACCTAGTAGGTTTTAACGCGGATCTATTCTTTCTCTCGTACTCCTCTATTTCTTCCTTCATGACCTTGATGTCATTATGGGTTTGTTGGAGATGTTGCCGAGATCTGAGTAGATGTTGCTGTTGCCGTTGGAAAGCTTGTCTCCTGGCTTCCAGCATCTCAGGGGGTTCATCTGGTCCCACTGGTGTTTGCAATAGCTCTTGCTCTTCCTGTTCCGTCATTGGCGGAGCAGTGATTTCCTTAGATTTCTTCTCCGCAGGCTTTGTTCCGCTAACATCTCCAACTTCCAGGTTTTCATCAGCGAGATCAGCTGATTTTTTCTTCCGGATTTTGTATTGGAGTTTTTTAGAAGCACGGTGCTTTTTCTTGGAAGAGGGAGGTTTTTTGACAGGCTCATCTTCTGTCATCTCCTTGACATTGGGGAATATCGGAGAAGTTTCTCCGTCTTCTCTCTCTTCCACTGGCGGAGGGGTTTTAGGGCTTTCCTGGCTGCCGGCGTCCGTGGTATCAGCCGGTTTTGCCATTAAGACTTCATGGAATCCCTCTTGAAAGGATTTAACCTTTCTTACGAAGGCGTCCTCATCTTCGTCTTCAGAGTCGAAGTTATCCGATCCGGTCTCCGACTCCAACCTCGCCTCAATGGCGGCAAGCACGGATTCTGCTTCCGAGTTCATCGTCTTGTTGACGGATGTCGGATCTTCCGCCTCTGTGACGGGTGTTTGATCTTCCGTCTCCATGACGGGTGCGTTGTTGTCTGCCTCTTGCACGGGATTTCCATCATCCGTGTTTTCGGCGATTTCGGATTGCACCATGCCGATAAAGTGTGTATCGCTTTTGTGTCGGCGATCTGAGCAGAATCCGGCATCATAGTCATCTTCGACTGGGTATAGGGCGGGTGGGATAAATTTGCTTCCACCGCAAAACCCCATTGCTTCTGCAGTTAGCCCGATAAAGATGTTAGCAGATCCTATTGGTAGCACGCAGGCACTTACCAGGTGGTTTTGCGCCGGTATGTAGGATCCGTTGTCCAGGAAGCGCCCGACGTCGTTGTCGAATTCCAAGCTTCCGACAGTGATTGATCTTCCGATTCCGCCAAGTATCCCAGATCGGAATCTTACGCCTGACGTCGTTTGCCCCACGGTGGGCGCCAACTATCGAGACATCGTAGTAGTTTTCATAGACGGGGGTGCCATGAGACTACGGTAGAGACGTGGGGTAACGGGATAGCGTAGTAACACAGAACACAGGATTTTACCCAGGTTCGGTACGTCGCGACAGTACGACGTGCCTACTTCTGCACTTCTCACTAATTGGTACTAAAGCCCGTAAACAGGGTTACAAAGTGAGGATTTGGATCTAAGCTACTCGACGAGGATGAGCTTCTCGGCGAGTTGGCGTAGAGCTTCTCTGTTTTCTCGTTGTTTTGTCTATCTCCCGTCCGGCTTTATATAATAGCCGGATTAGGGCTTACAGAATAGGAAACCTAGAAAACTACGGTAACTTGTAACTTGGAAAGCAAGGAATCCGTCTTCTCCTCCAAGCCAGATCACATGGGCTGTGATCCGGGTTCTTCTAGAATCCGGCTTCTGCGCGTCGGATTACTGGGCCGCCTAATGGACCTAAGCCCACTACCACTTAGGCCACCCTGGTAATCCGGCACTTGGCCTACCATCTTCTATACCCCTATTTGGTATATATCCGACAGGCCCCTGGTAATAAGTTCCATTTATCCTCTACTCTCTGGGACGATAATGAGAAAGTCTCGGCTGATGATAATGCTGATTTGACTAAAACGTTTTCTGAGGAACAAATTAAAACTGCTTTGTTTTCTAAGGACACTAACCGTGCTCCTGGCCCTGATGAAATTCCAACAGAGTTTTATCAACATTGTTGGGTGATTGTTAAACATGATATCATGTGTCTTTTCGATAGTTTTTACTTAGGGGATCTGGATGTGCAACGCCTAAACTATGGCATTATCACTCTCCTCCCTAAAGGGGCTGAAGCCAATAAAATCCAGCATTTTTTCCCTATTTGCTTACTGAGATGCACTTATAAACTGATTACCAATGCCCTTACTATTAGGTTGGAACCGTTGGCTCCTAGGTTGTTTAGCATTCAGCAGAATGCCTTTATAAAAGGTAGAAATATAATGGATGGTATTATGTCTCTTCAAGAAGTTATTCATCACACTCATGTTAAAAAAAAGGCAGGAATCATCTTAAAGCTGGATTTTGAAAAAGCCTACGACAAAGTTAACTTGGATTTTCTTATTAGTTGTCACAAAGCTAGGGGATTTAATGACACCTGGTGTTCTTGGATTTATAAAATTCTCCACAATGGGATGGTGAGTGTGAAAATTAATAACCAGGTGGGGGATTATTTCCAAAGTGCTAAAGGGGTTCGGCAAGGGGACCCCATGTCTCCTACTTTGTTCAATTTGGTGGGCGAGGCTCTTACGAAAATGGTCCTGGAAGCTCAAAAAAATGGGTTATTGGTTGGTTTGGCTCCTGACTTGGTTGAAAAAGGTGTGGCCATATTGCAATATGCAGATGATACTGTCCTATGCATTTCTCATGACATGGCCAAGGCTGTTAACCTGAAATTATTATTATATATGTTTGAAATGATGTCTGGGTTAAAAATCAACTTTGATAAGAGTGAACTTTTCCTAGTGGGCGGGGATAACTCCATTGCTGCTTTTTACTCAGAGATGTTTAATTGCAAAGTGGGGCAACTCCCTATGAAATATCTTGGGGTTCATGTAACCTTCTCAAAGTTGAAACTGATTGACTGGGACTTTTTAGATGCCAAAATGCTGGAAAAACTCGAGTATTGGATCAGTGACTCGGCCTCCTCGGGGGGTACGCTAACTCTGATTGACTCTAGCCTATCTGGGATCCCCTTATACTTTATGTCGATGTTTCTCCTAAGAAAATCTTGTATTGACAAGTTAGAAAAGCATAGGAGAAGGTTATTTTGGGCAGGAAACCAGAAAAAGAAAAGTATTGTATGGTTAAATGGTCGAGGGTGTGTCGTTCTAAAAATAAGGGTGGTTTCGGTATTAAGAACCTGCATAGGAAAAATGTGAGTCTCCTTTGCAAATGGTGGTGGAAGTTGGAGACTCAAGAAGGTTAATGCAGAAAATTGTTTCGGCTAAGTATATGAGAAACAAAACTGTTACCTCGTTGAAAATCAGGGCTACTAACTCCCCTTGCTGGAAAGCACTAATGAAAGTCAGAGATTTCTATTTGTTGGGTAGGAAAGTTATGTTGAATAAAGGGAACCTTGTGAGATTTTGGAAAGACCCCTGGTTGGATGGGCATTCTTTTTGTGTTTCCTATCCGGCTCTTTTTGATATCTGTCATGGCAAGACTGGACCTTTGGTAAAATTGTGGAGAGTAACTATATCTTTCCGTTTCGTCGCCATTTGACTCCTGAGTTGGATGACCAGTGGAAACGCATTGTCAAATATGCGAGAAATTACTCTGGTTCTACTTAACCTGACAAAGTGAGTTGGGCTTTATGCCCAAATGGTAGGTTTTCTACAAAGTCTATGTACCAGTGCTTAGAGTCGAGCTTGGCTGGTTCTAATAACCGCTAGATTTCGAAAGCTAAAATCCCATTGAAAATTAAAATCTTCCTTTGGTAGTTGTTTAGAAATGCTATACTTACTAGGGACAATTTGAAGAAAAGAAAGTGACAGGGTAACCCTTCATGTTCTTTTTGCAATGAATTGGAGAATGCTAAGCATCTGTTCTTTGGGTGTCCTTATTCTCGAGTTATTTGGGGTACGTTGGGGGCGGTGTTGGGGACTGACTCTTGTCCTATGTCTTTATGGCAGAGTGTGGCGTGGCTTCATAAGTTCTGTCCTCTTGGTAAAAAGTTCCATATGTTGATTTTGGCGGCACTTTGCTGGGATGTGTGGTGCACTCGCAATGCTATCACATTTGGAAAAGAAAAATGTGAGGAATCCTTTGGTTACCATTTACTCCATGTGTTCGTTTCTCTATTATTGGGCAGGCTTGTACAGCGACTCTGATGGCGAGATGATCAAGATTGGAGCTGGACAATTGATGGCCAAAGTTGCGGAACTTGCTGCTGCTGTCTCGGAGTCTCGGAGTGTAAGGGGAGGTCGTGTTCATGTTCTGCGCATCACTGATGGTTCGGTGGTGTAGTTTGCCTGGCCTGGAGCTTTGTGTTTCTGTTGTGAACTGTGTGTTGTTTGGTTTCCTGTGGTGGACTATGTGCTTCCTGTGGTGAATTTTGTGTTTCATGGAACTGGATTCCTATTTGGTTTTAGGTGGTTAGGCGGTAGGTTTTTTGCCCCGTAATATAGTTCTCGATTCTGAGACTGTATAGCGTGTTTTCCTACCTAGTCTGCTACCCCTTTCTCTCCTCCTTTATTGATGTTTGTGTGTAATAAGGAACTTTGTATTTCTGTTGAAGCAATTTAATGGAAAGGGGTGAGCCCAGTTGGAAAAAAAGTTCCGGTGAAGGTTTATTGGATACGCGTCTTCCAACTTCGGGTAGCAGTAAAATCCAAACTAATAATAGAGTACTCATACTTTACCTGCATACTCTGCTTTGTACAACTCCAAATAAATCTCTAGTTATTGGTTTGTGAAAACCGGAGAACAATGCTTTTTTGATTCACACGATTCCCAAAACACAGGAACAAAAACACATAAATAGAGTGTCATATCATCCTAAATCCTACATGATTGAAAAAAAACTACATGAATTTTGGAACAAAAACGTGTTTTCAACCACATGAAAACAAATGAGTTCTAACGAGATTTGAGTCGATATTTTTTTTCTCGAAAAGATAGCGCAAGTGAATCATTTGAAAACTTCCTAATGATTTCAATCGTACAAATCAAATAACTAACGTGGGAAAATTCTTAAGAACCTAATCCTTTGAAATTTCTTATAACCGAAAGAACCCTAGTAGCGGAAAACTTTGTTGAAATGAATCTATAGGTCTTGCACAAGCTTATTTGCAATGATTTATTTTTAGCAAAAATGATCTTTTTGACTACAAAATGAGAGTGGTGATCGCCTCATCTATGTTGTCTCCAAGAGGCAATTTTAATTATTCTCAACAAACGTGTCATTATAATGTATAGAATGTCACCAAGATCCTACCCAGACCCACCTACGCATATCATATCTTGGAAGTGCATCTAGGATACCTAATGGATTTTAGTTAATTAGTGGCAAGAAAATTAGGAAACCTATCTTTATACTATCAGTTGCATGTCTTATTTACTATGATAATATATAAAGTCATTTTTTACTCCTCATAAACAGTATGGCTATCATGAACCTTAGGATTTTATATTTCCTTCGGTCAATATAACCTGGTAAGAATAACTCTAGGTGATACTAAAAAAAATGGGCCAATCTCCAAAAAAAAATGATGATTTTAGTTAGGGGAAAGAGAGAAGAGAGGAAAAGGGTCTAACAAATACTCAAAACACCCTCTTCCTACTCAAATATGTTTAGCATACCCAAGAACTTGCCAATTACGGGGGGTCGCTTTTTTTGCTTGTGCACAAAAACTACAAAACAAGGTGAGAGTGAACTTTCACCCTCATTTCCCTACTCTAACACATCGCCCTGTTTCCTGTGATGTCTCCTGCGCTGCTACATGCACCGTTAAGAATTAGAATGAGTCAAATCATCATGCATGAGATTTTTGTCATGAACTTGTAATTTGAAACTGAACTTGTTGTTTGAGTTATCGTCAAACGGTTTTTGTTGCAGTTATAATTTGCGGTTAAACCGTGTGTTTGTAATGTTTAAATATGTGACGATAATTTTTATGTTCGATTATGCATAGAGTTGCAAGGAGTATCGGGAAACATGATGTTTGAATTAAATTAAAATGGTTTTGAGTATCTGTTCTGGAAGAACACACGCCATACCCGAGTTTTGCGTATTTGTTAGTGTTTCTCTTAGAAGAAAATGGTTTCTTGCAAACCTATTAAAGATTTTTTTTTTCAAAAATGGAACTTGTTTTCTCCACACAATCAACTTGATTGAAACCACCATACAGTCTTAAGCGCAACCTCTGAATCAATTAGAAAGAGAGCTCGATAGGAAAAAAAATGTATTTTTTAGAAATGAGAGCATCGCCCAGCCTCTGCATCGATCGATGCACACAACTGTAGGAAAAAAATGTTTGCATGCACCTTTTTGTTTCAGTCGGAACATTGAGTGAGATTTTTCTAGAACCTCCAAGTTTGTCGTTTTCTTACTACCAGGTTGTCGTTGGTATAGGTTTGGACTCCTGCCGAACTTTTCCAGGACCTTGAGCTGTGACTTAACAATGAGAGAGTTCTTTTCTGTCAACTTTTGACTGGAATTCTCTTGGTACTATCGAGCACTATATATTTCCTTTTAAATTCACTTGCGTCTTAGCTCCACAACTTTTGAGTGTTCCTCCTCGGAACCTATGAGGTGATGTCATTTGAGGAGATCTTCTAGACGACTTGTTACCTCCGGGCACCTTATCCGGTACTTCCAAGAAGGTACGTATATCGCTCGGTCATTGAAATAGTGAACTATTCATGCGCTTTCGGAAAACATTTTTGGGTACACGATACTTTTTCCTTCAATGACGGGATTTCCCCCTTTTTCGATATACCCCACCCTATTTTTATGGCAAAGTGGGAGAGCTGAGGAGGGAACGATGTGACTCGAAGGCTTTGAACACTTAGCCTTTGCACCATAATCTCTTACACTTGACTTCATTTTTTCTCTGAGATCGTTGGTACTTTGTGTGATTTATATGAGACAGTTTTCAAGGGATCAAGATCCATTATCTTTTCTACTCTTGTTAATTTTAGAGTGTGTGCATTCCTAGCCATGTAGCTGTCACTTGGAAGGCTCAAGTTGTGGGAAAGTGCCAAGAAGTTTGTGAATACGAGAGATGTCATATTTTGAGTGAAAATCTAGTCTAAGTGACTGGGTATGGACTTGATCTCCTGAAAATCAAATAGGGATAGATGGATATTTATGGACGAAGGATTTGTATCCAATAAATCCCCCTCCAACAAGGATCTAGGATTACGCTCGCAACCCTAACCTCGGTGATACATCTTTTTATTTATGATCCGCTCAACTCAACTCCTTTATATTCATGGAATATACTTTTTTGCAAGATTAACTTTGTAGTGTGAATTCTTAGATTGTTGTAGGCTATGTAACAGCCCAAGTATGAAAACCTACCATTTAGAATGTTTGATTTCTTGTTATTAAAGTATTGCATCATGGCATCATATTTATTTCATTGTTTGCCTTGTTTACTATTTGTTTTGCATCTGTTCTTATTTGTTTTCACAATGAAACTCAAACAATTTCAAATACTTTGTTTTCATACTTGTTCTGTTACAACCTTTGAAATAAAAACCACAAATAAAAACAACCAAATTGTTTTCTTTTTATTCCATGTTGATCACTTATTAAAATTGTGGGTTTTAATCAAACAAATAATTTCCAAATCACCTTCAAGTTCAAATCAAATGCATTAAGCAGAACCAATTTGAACTTATGAATTTAATCAACTAATTTAATCAAATTAAATTATAGGGGTCACCCTATTTAAAAGTGTGTTTTATTAATGTTCATCTAATAAAGAAATTCATTCAAATTTGGTTTATTTCCAAACAGCACCAATTTCCAAGTCATTAAGACTACCAAACTATTCTAATAATTTTTAATCACATTAATCATAGGGGTTCCCCTATTCAAAGTTGTTTTTGTTAAATGGTCACTTAATTAAAATGCATCCAAATTTGAATTACAAACAAACATCAAGCAAAAATTAAAGTTTTCTGAAAACAAAACTTGGCTAATGTTTTCTTTTAACCCAACTAGCTTAACTAATTTTCATGACATTTTTGCTAACCACAATCTCATGTTTTCTTCCTTTTCTAACTTGCTACAAAAAAAACAGAAAAAGCAAAATTAATAAAAAGAAAGGAGAGCACAGCAGCCAGCCCATTTTTCCCCCCTAGCAGCCCAATATCTTTTTCCCCAGACCCTTTTCCTTTCTGGCCCACCCCCCTCCATCGCTGTCACCTACCTCTCGGTGAGGTCATCTCTGTACGACATGGCTCACCACCGTGCGATCCCTCCTCCCCCGCTCGATGGTGCGCCGTACGAGCCCGGAACCCCATAAGAGCACCTACCCACTGCTAACCCTAGCC
The DNA here is from genome assembly GCA_028641055.1 of Alopecurus myosuroides. Taxonomy (NCBI): domain Eukaryota; kingdom Viridiplantae; phylum Streptophyta; class Magnoliopsida; order Poales; family Poaceae; genus Alopecurus; species Alopecurus myosuroides. Next base: position 223,827,682 of record CM054062.1, read on the forward strand.
ACTTTCCCCTACCTATCTCCCTCCTCGCCGCCGAATTCTCCTCTCACTGCTCGCCACTGCTCTGAACCACCCCGGCGAGCCTCTGAATCCCCGTCGATATCCACCGCCTCAGCCACCCACCTAGCCACCTAAAACCTGGAACCGACGCGCCATCATCCCCTCTTTCGATTAGACACCAGAGCCACCCCGGAGCTACTCGGAATCGTCGCCGCCGTCTTCGACCCGACCTCACCGGAAATTGTTCCTCTGAACCTCGACGAGGAACACCGTCGTCCACCTCCGTACTCCGCCATCCAATTTGACCACGGGGATGGAAACCCCGTGTCCTTCTCGTCCACCCCGACACCTGCACGGCGCCCACGAGTCCCTGCTGCCGCGCCGCCATCCACGACCTCGCCGTCGCCGCCGCGGGAGCTCCATCGAACCTCTGCCACGTCTGCAACGTCGGTGAGCACGCCTCCGTGCTTCCTCCTCCCTCTCTGTTGTTCAACGTCCCCGCTCGCACACGATCTGCACCACCGCACCACCACGAACTCGTCGCCACGGTGATCATCGCCGGACGCTAGTTCTGTCAGGGTTCAGTGTTGGCTTTCGTCAGTAAACTTCAGTTAAGCGAAACTCAAAGACAACCTCGCTATGTAGCTGAACCTGACAAGGATTCGCAAGCCAACGCAGTGGTAGCGTTCCACTGTTTGCAGCGCAGCGGCCGCGGATCGAATCCCCCGCGGCGCAAATTCTTTTGGGGATTTTTCCCCTCACCAAGGCCCACCTGTAAGCCCCTCTGGTGGCCACGCGTGCAGCTGCGTGGTCCACGTTGGCCAGTGGCCCACGGGACAGTGACTGTGGCTAGACCACGGTGCTGTAACAAAAGATTTCACGTTTCTGTTTTCAAAACAAATTCCTTCTAAATAACATATTTAAACCCAAAAATTAAATTTTAATAACTTTTGATCTATAACTCAAAAAAATAAAAGTTATATATGTTTATTGCTCTAAATCAAATGATCTTTCCAAATAATCCATTTGTGCACTGTTTTGACAATTCCAAATGCATTTAAAATTCAAATTTGAATAATTCAAAAGCAATTTGCTAAATTCAATAACTAATTCATTATTAATCCAATAAATGCAAATAAAATATGTTTTCCATACCATTTTGAATACCCTATTCAAATATAAAATTTGTTTCCTGGTTTGAGTAATTTAAATTGCCTAAATAATTTAATACTTGTTTAATTCATTTAAATTTGATAAAAATCATAACTTGCTCAAAATAAAATATTTTTGAACATGCAAAATATGTTTTCAAACCATCAAAGTGTGAACTTTTCAAATGTGAGTTTGAATTCATGTTTTGAACAAATAAAACTTCAATTAAATTCAAACTTGTTTTAAATTCAATTAAAACCTGTTTAATATTGTTTAATTCATAATAAATTCATCCTAACTCCTATTTCAAAATTTAAAACATGTAATCCAACTAAAATTTGATGTACTTCCCAAATATAAATTTTGTTTGATGTTTTGAATAATTTAAAATTGCTGAAAACAACTGTTTCTTAATTATTGCATTTAAAATTGCCAAAATAATAACTTGCTCATTTTAAATCCAATTTCAACAAATGAAATATGTTTCCCATGCAAAATTAAACCACCTTTTCAAATATAAAATTTGTTTCATGTGTTGAATAATTAAAATTGGTTAAATGATTTAAACCTTGTTTAAATCATTTAATATTGCTAAATTTATAACTTGATCAAATTAAATTCTTTTGGGACATATAAAATATGTTTTCAAACCATAAAAGCATAACCTTTTCAAATATGAACTTCACTCAATGTTTTGAACAAATAAAAATTCAAATAAGTTCATGTTTGAATTAAATTCATTTAACTCTTGCTTAAACTTGTTTAATTCATAAATAAATCATTTGAAATCCTTTTTCAACAAGTGAAACATGCAATCCACCTAAAATTGTGTGTTCTTATCAACTATGAACTTTGTTATCTATTTTGAACAATTTAACTTGATGAAAACAACAAATACTTGTGTGACATGTTTAAATAACCAAACTTTCCAAACGTAATAAATGATTTCCAAAACTTGTTAAATCCTTGTTATCCCTTGCATCTATTATTGTTATTTGTTGTTATTTTGTTGTTACCATCATGCATGCATCATGCTAACAACTTTCACATAATAATTAATTGTAAATCATTTGTTCCACTTAATTCATGGACCTTTTCCCATATGCAACTCAAAGTTGCATAGGGGTCCATCTTAAGTGTGTTAACATGTTAGCTAGTTTATTTTGATGCAACCATTAACTTGCCATGCATCATCTTGATTGTGCACAATGCCATGATGATGATTGATTATATTTCTGCCTTGTTTGTTTGCTTCTTCTCGGATAAACGACGACGTTGAGACCGACGATACTTACGACACCCCTTCTAAGGAGTTAGCTCAGTACCAGGCTACTGGGTTTGCAGGCAAGTTATCACTCACATGAACCATCGTGTTCCTTTCAACATTGGTTACCGATACTTTCCGTTGTCTATTTCTGCTAGCCCTATGATTAGTTGTTTCTGTTACGAACCTATCACATGTATCCTTTAACCCTGATATTGCCTCACCTCCATACCTATAACCATTGCTTGTTGCCCGTGTCTTACTAGCATGCTTAGGTTGTTTTGCTCGAGTCTGTTACCCGTTACTTTCTGTTACTATTTCTGTTATGTTCTGGGGGCTCGATGTTTAATCAATCAATCATGCTAATGCTATCGTTAATAATAATTTGATGATAAGGCACCGGCAGGAGGCCCTTTGTGGTTTTGAGGCCTGCTAGTGTCGACCCTAATAGGAAAAGGGTCTTGTCTACTGATCCATGATGAGCGCACTAACCGCATGTGGGAAGCGAGTATGGGCGCCCCCCTCAATTTGACTCGATTCGCATCTCGTCCAAATCGCCTCATTTAGTTCGGGTTTTCCATTTGCTGCATGCATGATCTTGCGAGCCCTTGGTACCCGGGTGGAACTTTCGTAGTCGGCATATAGGGGGACACGGTCTTAGAGTGCTATGAGGGTCCCTTTTCTTCGGGGCTCGATTAGCCGTGCGCCCAAGGTTCTTTGGGCTTGATGCGAAGAAGAGTTGAGTTGTGTTGAGTGCCCCGCTTGGTGGAAGGGCCTTTCCATCTGGCGGGTTATTCATGCGTGTACGGCCAAATTGGTGCAACCCTGCAGGGATAATCTTCTCGAGAAGCCGTGTTTTCCGCGGTTATGGATTACTTGGTGAAAGTACTGGCTAACAAGTACTCAGGACAACTTAAACATAATGATCAAACATGTTACACCCAATGATTAATAACTTGACTAGTAATAGGTTGATGGCACAATAACTTGATTCACCTTTATTACAACTGTGTGAGTTATCCTCGGATTGCTTCTTTGGATAAGGGGCGAGATCCAGGATGGGTTTGTTTGAAGTTATCTTTCAGTTGGTTACAATACTCGATCTTATCTCCTTTCTGTTAGCCGGAAGTGATAGCATCTCTGTAGTTGGTTAGCGCAGCCAGTTGCAGCATCTTTTATATCCCCTTCCCTCCGTTGAACCCAAAGCATCTGTGCTGGGTGTTGACGGGTTACACTTTGGTGAACTGTGAGTCTTGCTTGCCAGTACGTTTATGTACTGACCCCTTTGGGGCTGTGGTTTCCGCAGACCTACGTTTCCGAGGATCTACATGGTGGCTACTACGTGGAGTATGACGAGACTGCTGACGAGTAGATAGCGGACCCGGGCAGGATCCGAGACTTTGTGGATGGGCTCCATTTTTTCGTTTCCGGCCCCTAGGCCTATTTGGTTTTTGTCTGTACTCAGACATGTTGAATGCTTCCGCTGTGATGTAATGATGTATTGTTGGGGCATGTGCCCTCTGAATGATTGTATTTGCTATCTCTGCTCTAATGAGAGCCATTTGCAACTTATTTCAATCTTTTGTGTCGTAGAGATCTGTTGTGATATCACTTGTTCCAATGCCGTTGACGTACCATGTGTGTATGTTTTGAAGTACGTCAACGGAAGTATCTGGATTTCTACGGGATGGTTTGCGCAGACGATGAATAGTAAGATAATGGTTGTCACACATTTACGTGTTGGCCTGCTCATATTGAGATGCGGGTGCCGGTATGCCCCGTAAGCCATTTATCTACTGTTTGACGGACTGTGAGTATCCCCTAGAAGTCCGGGTGCGACAAATGGTATCAGAGCATGTCTGCCTGTAGGATCCCTTTTTACTGGTCGCAGTTGAGTCTAGAAACTATTTTGTAGCTATATAGGAAAAATGAAACGTGAGAGTAGGAATTCTGCCATTTTCCTTCTTTCCCCACCCACCCACCCTTTTCTGGTAAGGAAGTGCAACGTTGTTTTCTGTTCTCACCTAAACTTTCAAGTTAGGATTTCACGAATCCTGGTTTCTCTAGGATGGTTATATCTACTAGACCATAGGAATGGAGGTGGTTGTGACATGATTTTTCATGTTGCCTACTCACGATTGAGAACGGAGGCGTGTAAGCCCCGGAAGAAAATCCTCTATTCCTTAAGCAGTAGATATTGATCCTTTAGAAGCCCGGATGGGTTTTTCCGTAGTACCTCAGGAGTTTTGTTCTCGTTTTACCCGATGTTGATATCCTGTTCTTCTCAACATCCTTTTCGTCCGTTGAAATCTTGTTGTTGTTTTCCACTTCAATTCTTCTACCGGCGTCTAATCAAAACTTCCCAAATATCAAGTCTATCTGGCCAGAAAGGTTGTTGTTGTTGTTGTTGTTGTTGTTGTTGTTGTTGTTGTTGTTGATTCCAGGCTATGAGAGCTGGCATTCCTATCACCTGGGGTTGTTTCGAGGAAGAATTCCTGAATCACCACATTCCAGATAGTCTATTCTCCAAATCAATCAAATCCTGTTCAACTATACACCCTCAATACAAACCTCTTCCTTCAATTGAAAATGTTCCGGTGTTTTCCAAATTCCCTGACATCTTTCCAGAAGAGTTGCCAGAAACTCCTATCGTTTTGAACTTCCAGAAAAACTATCCAATGTGCACGATGTGTTTCACGTGTCACAGCTCAAGAAGATCTTCCCAAGAAGTATCCGGACCTTTTCTTTTCTCAGTAGGAATCTCGGGGCGCGATTCCTTCAAGGGGGGCGTTTTGTAACAGCCCAAGTATGAAAACCTACCATTTAGAATGTTTGATTTCTTGTTATTAAAGTATTGCATCATGGCATCATATTTATTTCATTGTTTGCCTTGTTTACTATTTGTTTTGCATCTGTTCTTATTTGTTTTCACAATGAAACTCAAACAATTTCAAATACTTTGTTTTCATACTTGTTCTGTTACAACCTTTGAAATAAAAACCACAAATAAAAACAACCAAATTGTTTTCTTTTTATTCCATGTTGATCACTTATTAAAATTGTGGGTTTTAATCAAACAAATAATTTCCAAATCACCTTCAAGTTCAAATCAAATGCATTAAGCAGAACCAATTTGAACTTATGAATTTAATCAACTAATTTAATCAAATTAAATTATAGGGGTCACCCTATTTAAAAGTGTGTTTTATTAATGTTCATCTAATAAAGAAATTCATTCAAATTTGGTTTATTTCCAAACAGCACCAATTTCCAAGTCATTAAGACTACCAAACTATTCTAATAATTTTTAATCACATTAATCATAGGGGTTCCCCTATTCAAAGTTGTTTTTGTTAAATGGTCACTTAATTAAAATGCATCCAAATTTGAATTACAAACAAACATCAAGCAAAAATTAAAGTTTTCTGAAAACAAAACTTGGCTAATGTTTTCTTTTAACCCAACTAGCTTAACTAATTTTCATGACATTTTTGCTAACCACAATCTCATGTTTTCTTCCTTTTCTAACTTGCTACAAAAAAAAACAGAAAAAGCAAAATTAATAAAAAGAAAGGAGAGCACAGCAGCCAGCCCATTTTTCCCCCTAGCAGCCCAATATCTTTTTCCCCAGGCCCTTTTCCTTTCTGGCCCACCCCCCTCCATCGCTGTCACCTACCTCTCGGTGAGGTCATCTCTGTACGACATGGCTCACCACCGTGCGATCCCTCCTCCCCCGCCCCGCTCGATGGTGCGCCGTACGAGCCCAGAACCCCATAAGAGCACCTACCCACTGCTAACCCTAGCCACTTTCCCCTACCTATCTCCCTCCTCGCCGCCGAATTCTCCTCTCACTGCTCGCCACTGCTCTGAACCACCCCGGCGAGCCTCTGAATCCCCGTCGATATCCACCGCCTCAGCCACCCACCTAGCCACCTAAAACCTGGAACCGACGCGCCATCATCCCCTCTTTCGATTAGACACCAGAGCCACCCCGGAGCTACTCGGAATCGTCGCCGCCGTCTTCGACCCGACGTCACCGGAAATTGTTCCTCTGAACCTCGATGAGGAACACCGCCGTCCACCTCCGTACTCCGCCGTCCAATTTGACCACGGGGATGGAAACCCCGTGTCCTTCTCGTCCACCCCGACACCTGCACGGCGCCCACGAGTCCCTGCTGCCGCGCCGCCATCCACGACCTCGCCGTCGCCGCCGCGGGAGCTCCATCGAACCTCTGCCACGTCTGCAACATCGGTGAGCACGCCTCCGTGCTTCCTCCTCCCTCTCTGTTGTTCAACGTCCCCGCTCGCACACGATCTGCACCACCGCACCACCACGAACTCGTCGCCACGGTGATCATCGCCGGACGCTAGTTCTGTCAGGGTTCAGTGTTGGCTTTCGTCAGTAAACTTCAGTTAAGAGAAACTCAAAGACAACCTCGCTACGTAGCTGAACCTGACAAGGATTCGCAAGCCAACGCAGTGGTAGCGTTCCACTGTTTGCAGCGCAGCGGCCGCGGATCGAATCCCTCGCGGCGCAAATTCTTTTGGGGATTTTTCCCCTCACCAAGGCCCACCTGTAAGCCCCTCTGGTGGCCACGCGTGCAGCTGCGTGGTCCACGTTGGCCAGTGGCCCACGGGACAGTGACTGTGGCTAGACCACGGTGCTGTAACAAAAGATTTCACGTTTCTGTTTTCAAAACAAATTCCTTCTAAATAACATATTTAAACCCAAAAATTAAATCTTTAATAACTTTTGATCTATAACTCAAAAAAATAAAATTTATATATGTTTATTGCTCTAAATCAAATGATCTTTCCAAATAATCCATTTGTGCACTGTTTCTACAATTCCAAATGCATTTAAAATTCAAATTTGAATAATTCAAAAGCAATTTGCTAAATTCAATAACTAATTCATTATTAATCCAATAAATGCAAATAAAATATGTTTTCCATACCATTTTGAATACCCTATTCAAATATAAAATTTGTTTCCTGGTTTGAGTAATTTAAATTGCCTAAATAATTTAATACTTGTTTAATTCATTTAAATTTGATAAAAATCATAACTTGCTCAAAATAAAATATTTTTGAACATGCAAAATATGTTTTCAAACCATCAAAGTGTGAACTTTTCAAATGTGAGTTTGAATTCATGTTTTGAACAAATAAAACTTCAATTAAATTCAAACTTGTTTTAAATTCAATTAAAACCTGTTTAATATTGTTTAATTCATAATAAATTCATCCTAACTCCTATTTCAAAATTTAAAACATGTAATCCAACTAAAATTTGATGTACTTCCCAAATATAAATTTTGTTTGATGTTTTGAATAATTTAAAATTGCTGAAAACAACTGTTTCTTAATTATTGCATTTAAAATTGCCAAAATAATAACTTGCTCATTTTAAATCCAATTTCAACAAATGAAATATGTTTCCCATGCAAAATTAAACCACCTTTTCAAATATAAAATTTGTTTCATGTGTTGAATAATTAAAATTGGTTAAATGATTTAAACCTTGTTTAAATCATTTAATATTGCTAAATTTATAACTTGATCAAATTAAATTCTTTTGGGACATATAAAATATGTTTTCAAACCATAAAAGCATAACCTTTTCAAATATGAACTTCACTCAATGTTTTGAACAAATAAAAATTCAAATAAGTTCATGTTTGAATTAAATTCATTTAACTCTTGCTTAAACTTGTTTAATTCATAAATAAATCATTTGAAATCCTTTTTCAACAAGTGAAACATGCAATCCACCTAAAATTGTGTGTTCTTATCAACTATGAACTTTGTTATCTATTTTGAACAATTTAACTTGATGAAAACAACAAATACTTGTGTGACATGTTTAAGTAACCAAACTTTCCAAACGTAATAAATGATTTCCAAAACTTGTTAAATCCTTGTTATCCCTTGCATCTATTATTGTTATTTGTTGTTATTTTGTTGTTACCATCATGCATGCATCATGCTAACAACTTTCACATAATAATTAATTGTAAATCATTTGTTCCACTTAATTTATGGACCTTTTCCCATATGCAACTCAAAGTTGCATAGGGGTCCATCTTAAGTGTGTTAACATGTTAGCTAGTTTATTTTGATGCAACCATTAACTTGCCATGCATCATCTTGATTGTGCACAATGCCATGATGATGATTGATTATATTTCTGCCTTGTTTGTTTGCTTCTTCTCGGATAAACGACGACGTTGAGACCGACGATACTTACGACACCCCTTCTAAGGAGTTAGCTCAGTACCAGGCTACTGGGTTTGCAGGCAAGTTATCACTCACATGAACCATCGTGTTCCTTTCAACATTGGTTACCGATACTTTCTGTTGTCTATTTCTGCTAGCCCTATGATTAGTTGTTTCTGTTACGAACCTATCACATGTATCCTTTAACCCTGATATTGCCTCACCTCCATACCTATAACCATTGCTTGTTGCCCGTGTCTTACTAGCATGCTTAGGTTGTTTTGCTTGAGTCTGTTACCCGTTACTTTCTGTTACTATTTCTGTTATGTTCTGGGGGCTCGATGTTTAATCAATCAATCATGCTAATGCTATCGTTAATAATAATTTGATGATAAGGCACCGGCAGGAGGCCCTTTGTGGTTTTGAGGCCTGCTAGTGTCGACCCTAATAGGAAAAGGGTCTTGTCTACTGATCCATGATGAGCGCACTAACCGCATGTGGGAAGCGAGTATGGGCGCCCCCCTCAATTTGACTCGATTCGCATCTCGTCCAAATCGCCTCATTTAGTTCGGGTTTTCCATTTGCTGCATGCATGATCTTGCGAGCCCTTGGTACCCGGGTGGAACTTTCGTAGTCGGCATATAGGGGGACACGGTCTTAGAGTGCTATGAGGGTCCCTTTTCTTCGGGGCTCGATTAGCCGTGCGCCCAAGGTTCTTTGGGCTTGATGCGAAGAAGAGTTGAGTTGTGTTGAGTGCCCCGCTTGGTGGAAGGGCCTTTCCATCTGGCGGGTTATTCATGCGTGTACGGCCAAATTGGTGCAACCCTGCAGGGATAATCTTCTCGAGAAGCCATGTGAGTCTTGCTTGCCAGTACGTTTATGTACTGACCCCTTTGGGGCTGTGGTTTCCGCAGACCTACGTTTCCGAGGATCTACATGGTGGCTACTACGTGGAGTATGACGAGACTGCTGACGAGTAGATAGCGGACCCGGGCAGGATCCGAGACTTTGTGGATGGGCTCCGTTTTTTCGTTTCCGGCCCCTAGGCCTATTTGGTTTTTGTCTGTACTCAGACATGTTGAATGCTTCCGCTGTGATGTAATGATGTATTGTTGGGGCATGTGCCCTCTGAATGATTGTATTTGCTATCTCTGCTCTAATGAGAGCCATTTGCAACTTATTTCAATATTTTGTGTCGTAGAGATCTGTTGTGATATCACTTGTTCCAATGCCGTTGACGTACCATGTGTGTATGTTTTGAAGTACGTCAACGGAAGTATCTGGATTTCTACGGGATGGTTTGCGCAGACGATGAATAGTAAGATAATGGTTGTCACATGTTTACGTGTTGGCCTGCTCATATTGAGATGCGGGTGCCGGTATGCCCCGTAAGCCATTTATCTACTGTTTGACGGACTGTGAGTATCCCCTAGAAGTCCCGGTGCGACAGGCTATAAGTACAAACGACTTGTTAAAATGTGCCTGATGTCATTAAATTTTTGCAATTGCAAATTCATAACCCCTATGTAATCGATAGTGGACGGTCTTGTATCTCTCCTCTCTTGTTCGGCTTATGTCTCCTTACCTCGACGGCTTCTCCTTGTTCTCCTGCTCTCTCCTCTGGCGCACATGGATAGGGTTCTCGCCACCATTACTACCACATCGTTGCTCCTTTTTAGGTTGAAAGAATCAAGAGGGTTGACTAGAGGGGACGGGGGTGAATAAGCAACTAAAATTTTACTTCCTTTTCTTTTAATTAGGGATAGTTCAAATATAGATTCTCTAGATCATGCAACTAGGTGAACAATCATATATGATGAGAAAACTACTACTAGCAATAGAGATGTGAGCAAGTAAACTAGTAGCAACAAGAAAAGGTAAGTTCAGAGATTACCAGCAGAATGACGCGAAGTTTATCCCGGTGTTCACTTCCCAAAGTGAGCTAGTCTCCGTTGGAGCGGTGTGGTGTCACCAAAGTGAAACACCGAATAGCCTCCAATGCCACACCGTATCTCCTTCGTGACTACCACCAAAGTGGAGAGGTATGAATCACTATGTTGTCGTTGAAGATCACGACTAGAACCTCCACAAGGATGAGAGACACTCCACAACTTGGAGGGTCCTCACCAGATCCCACGAGCCGTCAAGACACCGGGCTTCAATGATGGGGCACACCACACAACAAAATTGGAGGCTCCGAACAAGAATTCGTGGCTACCAAAGCAAAAAAGGAACACAATCTTATAGGGTTTCAACAAACCCAAAGAGTAACAAGTTCCTCAATGGAATCAAGGGGGAACTCAAATCCCTTTGGTGAAAGTGTATATCTAGAGATCATCTCTCAAATCCTAGAAGGTCAAGGTGTTTGAGTGCGTACAGAGAGGGTTAGAGTGTTTTGAAGCTTTGCGACAACGGTTGAGAGAGTCTTGGAGTCGTGGTGCCTCTTGGGAAAGAAGAGCCCCCTTTAAAGTTGAACTCAGAATGAATTCGGAATATTCTGTACCATTCCGACTACCTAACAGCGATATTCACGACCAAGTTGGAATCAATCTGGAATATTCCAGATGCACGGATTATTTTGGGCCATTCCAACTACCTTACAGAAAGAATCATGTTCATGTCAGAACCAATCCGGAATATTCCGGGAATTCCGACTCAATTCTGGCTGCCCACAAAAATTATTTTCTGTGGGGAACATGTGTGTATCTTTGGTGGGTTAGTGTTAGGTATATGCATGGGCGTATTTGGTGTACGTGAATGGTTTTCCCAATGCTTCCAAAGGGCACCTCTTATTCAGAGGATAAACTACGCTACTAGCAAAGCTATTAGTCTACACTATTAGGGATTCATATTGGGTCTTTTATCCTTCACGAGAATTCCATCACCATCTTGTGCATTGTTGTTAACAAACACCCAACACAGATTAGGAATATAAATATCCTTTCAAAGGTGAGCTAAGCGAGCGTAAGTAGGTCGCTCGTTCTACCACATTTTCTAGATCACTTTTCACGTGTGAACAAAACCCAATAGCCTAGCATGGTAGCTTTATGTAGAACCACCTGCTTCCGAAACTTTTTCTTCATTTGTTCAACACCGCATACATATTTTTATTTTGAAACAAAGTCGCATGAATATTTTTTTGTGAAAAGATAAGCGAGTTGTTGCAAGTTTTATGCACATTTACTACAAATTATGTTTTCCTCCGATTTTTTCGATGTTGCTTATTGCTACTTGTGATGGTGACAGTTGCGGGAGGAAGTCTTCTTATGTATGTTTGTTCGATCCCCGGCAACGGCGCCAGAAATTCCCTGACTGCTTTGTGTTGGAAACCCCAAGAGGAGGGTCTGATGAGCAAGTGGCAAGAATTTCCCTCAGTTAAGAACCAAGGTTATCAATCCAGTAGGAGGAAGAGGGTCTCGGGAAGATTGATGCCACTGACGATGGTGATGGCGCCTCACCGGTGTCAGCAACAACGTGGAACCTGCACACAACACAACCAAAATACTTTGTCCCAACGGTACAGTGAGGTTGTCAATCTCACCGGTCTTGCTGAAAAAAAAATTAGACATGCAGTGTGGAAAATGATGTGTGCTTGCAGTAAGTAAAGAGAGCAGGAAATTGTTGTGGTTTGTTTAACCGTGTGGAAAATGGACCGGGGTTCATAGCTTCACTAGTGGTGTCTCTCCATAAATATAACATGCTGGGTGAACAAATTACAGCTGAGCAATTGACAAATAGAGGTTATACCGCAGTGCACATTATAACATGATGACTACTATGATATTTAGTGTGGGCATTACAACAATATACATAGACCGAAATCCATCTGCATCTATGACTAATAATCCACCCTCAGGTTATCATCTGAACCCCCTTAGGTATTAAGTTGCAAGCAAAAGATAACTGCATTTAACAAAGTGTCAAATGTAATCAATGATTATGCACGCGGGCACTCTCGCCGCTGTTTTCTCCCTAATGGCAACAACACATCCTCCCCCTTCACGTTTTTGTCACTCGAGCAAGGCGGTGAGGAGGCATGAAACCACTATCAAGCATAAATACTCCCTCTTGGAGTCACTAGCAACTACTTGGCCAGAGCAACCACTAGCAATGGAAAGCATGAAAGGTCACAAATAACATATGCAATAAAGACTATAATCAACTTGGCACAAGTTCCATATTCATCGGATCCCAGCAAACACAGCATATAGAATTACATAAGATCAATCTCGATCATGATAGGCAGCTCACGAGATTTAAACTTGGAGGCATATGAGGATAAGACAACCATCTAGCTACAGCTACGAACCCGTAGTCCAAGGATGAACTACTCACGCATCACTCCGGAGGCGGGCATGGTGATGTAGAAGCCTCCGGTGATGATTTCCTCTCCGGCAGGGTGCCGGAGACAGCTTTAGAACCCTCCTGATCTAGGGTTGACGGTGACGGCGGCTGCGGAACTTTTCGGGGATTTTTGATCAGGTGCCTAGGGATTTCCATCCGGGGGGATTTAAAAGGCGAAAGTGCAAATGCGGTGGAGCTCCAGGGGCCCCACACCCATAGCTGGCGCGGCCAGGGGCGCGCCACCCTATGGTGTGGCCCCCTGGTGCCCGTCGTCGACTCTCCTTCGGTCTTCTGGATGCTTCCGGGGAAAATAGGCACTTTGGGTTTTGTGGGGTCCAATTCCGAGAATGTTTCCATAACAACTTCTCTGAAACCAAAAACATCAGAAAACAGGGAACTGGCACTTGGCATCTTGTTAATAGGTTAGTCCCAAAAAACGTATAAAATGCTATAAATAAGGGAGAAAACATGTAATAATTGACATAATATGATGATGGAGCATCAGAAATTATAGATACGTTGGAGACATATCAAGCATCCCCAAGCTTAATTCCTACTCGTCCTCGAGTAGGTAAACGATAAAACACAATAATTTCTGAGGTGACATGCTACTATCATAAATTTGATCAATCTAATGTAAAAGCATATGCATGCTGAGATCATAGAACTTCAAATACAAACATGATAAATAGAAATTTAATAATAAATCATAGCAATTACTTTGCATCACGAAGAGTATCTCAAATAAAGGATCATGAATAATAATGCAAAGAAAGGTAGACGTTTGTTTCAGGTATAGAGAAAGCATGGCAAAGTGATATTTTTCTAGTCCTTAAGAGTGGGGAAAAACATAAATGCCAGGACACCTTCAAAGTTCAAGAGGAAGACTAGAGCAAATAATTTAAGAACAAATAATATCACATTATGAAGTAATTATTGATGTTTATGGGACAAATGCACATAGAACTCAGAATGGCAAAAATGCTCTCTCAACTGTGCATAAAGTTAGAAGATGGAGACTCAACATAAAAGTAAAAGAAAGGCCCTTCGCGGAGGGAAGAGGGGATCACTCATGTGCTAGAGCTTTTATTTTATTAAACAGAGGTATTAAAAGTTTGACACTGAGTGTCTATATTTTGGGAGATGTATGCTAATGTCAATGAATGGTAAACAGAAAATACAATATGTCACAAGCCAACTGGATTCACAAGAGCGGCTCCCATGGTGAAGGACGCGACTGGTGTAGAAGGTCATCCCTCTTTCTCTTTTGTTTACACAATTATGCTTTGACTTATAAATCAGGAGCAAAAATAGTGAAAATAATTTGTTTGTATTAATTTGGGGCTGGGCACCCCGCTGCCAGCTCTTCTATCATTTGGATAAGCGGATGAAGCCACTAGTCCAGGGTAAATCCAATCAACAAGTGAGATAAAGATTCTCTATTGACGTCCTCATGAGCAAAAACAAGAACACAAAACAGGAATAGTTTTGAAGGTTTTAAACGTAACACATGAGCAATTTACTTGGCGTGGCAGTTAAATACCACATGCGGGTAGGTATGGTGGATACAGTGGAAAAAACTTTGGTTTAAGGAGTTTGGATGCACGAGTAGAGCTCATTCTCAGTATAGGTGAAGGCTAGCAAAAGACTGGGAGCAATAAATCAAGAGAGCATAAGAGCCATAATCATGCATAGCGACATAAGAATCATTAATTAAAGCATAAGCAGTATCAAAAGTTCAAAAACTAAGTGGTCATGGAGGCTATTTGTGACTGGTTTGTAGTCATAAACATGGTGTGAGCATGCGCCAAGTCAACCAAATAAAACATTCGAAAGGGAATAACATATATTGATGCTTTACTATGACAAGAACAACTCATGAATCTTTCAAGACATATTAAACACTCTCAGATATTTGAGGATATTCATGCTACTCAATAACCACAAGGCTTTAAAACTAAAATAAAATTTAGCATGGCATGAGAAAGTTCTAGCCACAGTCTATACAAGCTTCTACTAGCACGGTTATAAATTCTACTTCAAGCAACAATTTTCTTCTCCCAACAAGCACCATACGAAACATGATTTAACAAAAATACTCTTATGATACATCAAGAAAACATGAGAGTACTCACATAATACTACTAAAACTAACATCTCTAATAAGAGATGCATGCAAAACAAGAGCTAAATAAATGCAGTAGTCAGACAAGATTAAGAATACAAAGTATTCTCATGAAAAAGCGGAGCGTGTCACTCTCCAATAAAAGAATTCTAGGGTCCAACCAATCTTATTGAAAAAGTAAAAACAAACTGAAAACAAAAACAAACTGAAAAAAAAGACGCTCCAAGTAAAGCACATAAGATGTGACCGAATAAAAATATAGTTTCACTAGAAGTGACCTGATAATGTGTGGATGAAGAAGTGGATGCATTGGGCATCCCCAAGCTTAAACGCTTGAGTCATCTTGGAATTTGCTGGGATGTACCACCGGGGCATCTCCAAGCTTAGGCTTTTCACTCTTCTTGATCACATCATATCACCCTCTTCTCTTGACCCTTGAAAACTTCTTTCACACCAAACTTCTCACAATCTTCATTAGCAACGTTAGTGCAATCAAAATAATAAATTCACATGGTTCAGTTTCAACACAAGTCTAACACTCAA
The DNA here is from genome assembly GCA_028641055.1 of Alopecurus myosuroides. NCBI lineage: Eukaryota > Viridiplantae > Streptophyta > Magnoliopsida > Poales > Poaceae > Alopecurus > Alopecurus myosuroides. The sequence goes on from CM054062.1 coordinate 223,843,326, forward strand.
AAACACATTTTCTACTGTCACAACTTATTTTAAGACTCTTTTTCTCAAAAGAACACCAAAAGAAAGAGATTAAGATGCAAATGCAATAAATGGCAGAAATCTGTCAAAACAGAACAGCAAGTAAAGATCTATTATTTCAAAAATCTTCTGCTTCTCAAATAAAAAAGTGGTAAACTAAGAAAAGTTGAGCATATATCTCAGGATTACGCACAAAAACACTCAGGTCATTTTGATTTTTCTGTGATTTTTTACGGAATAAACAGTGGACAGCAGAAATCTGTTTCCTGCGCAGAAATCCAAAATATAGCCTCAACTTTCCACTAGAGGCTTTATTTGGCTCAACAAAAACTCAAAAGAAAAGATACAGCAGGGTTTCTAAGGAAATAGACAACACCCAGGTGCAAAGCACACCAAAGAAAATGAAATAAAACGGGTTGTAAACAGCAAAATAAAACGGGTTGTCTCCCGGTAGCGCTTTTCTTTAATGCCTTTCAGCTAGGCATAAAAGGGCAACTCAAGTATTTTCAAGTGAAGAAGCATCAACATCATAACTTTCTCTAATAATAGAGTCAAAAGGTAGCTGCATCCTATTTCTAGGGAAGTGTTCCAAACCTTTCTTGAGTGGGAATTGATATTTAACACTCCCCTCTTTCATATCAATAACAACACCAACAGTTCTAAGAAAAGGTATTCCTAAAACAATAGGACAAGAAGCATTGCATTCGATGTTCATAACAACAAAATCAACAGGGAAAAGGTTATTTTTAACCATAATAAGAACATCATCAATTCTACCAAGAGGTTTCTTCTTAGCATTATCAGCAAGATGAACATCCAAATAACAGTGTTCCAATGGTGGTAGATCAAGCATATCATAAAGCTTTTGAGGCATAACTGAGATACTAGTGTTGGAATGCGTAGAGATAAACAAAACTTTTTCCTACGCGGTACTTCCAAGATCTAGCCGAGGTAGAAGGCCACGAGGATTACCACTAGACGCGTGGTTGCGGATTATCGATGAAGCGCGGCGGGGCAGTGTAGTCCCACGATCCGATCGAGCCGATTCAATCCCGCGAATGTCGAAGTGCTGAACGTACAACACCTCTGCCGGTATCCACACGTACGAGGAGGAGCTCCGGCGGCGGACTGCTAGGTCCGGTGCGACGGCTGGACTGAGTGGGGCTAGGGTTCCCAACGCATGGGAGTGGACTAACGTGCCCGCTGGGCAACCTGCGCCCCTCTTTATATAGCGAATGGTATTGGGCTTCACAACACTTGTGGCCCACTCCCTCTGTGAGTCCGACTAACAAACTCAGTCCATTTCTGGTTTGGGTCCAACCCGACTAATACTTGCTCCCGCTCTTAAGTGTGCGACCCTGCAGGCTCATGGCGACTTGGACACGATTGGAGTCCAACTCCTAATCGATCAATCGATAGCGGCTCCTAGCAGAATGTGCCGACTCCCAAGTCCCATTGAGTCATGACGATATACCTTTCAATGTGATATTCATCTTAGTCCCTTTTTCCTCACGATATACCTTGTCGAACTATAGGCGATGTATCGTCATCCCTTTAATAGTTCAACTCTCTTCTCGATCCGTGATATGTGATTCATCTGACTAACTCTTAGTCAACAGACACAGTTAACACTTAACTGAGTCACGCATGGCCATGCTTCCTAAATCATATCACTCGAGAGGGCCCAGAGAATATCTCTTCATTCGGAGGGGCAAAATCCCATCTTGATTATCCACGTCACGCAGCTTGTTTCTCATTCGACCCGAACTCTGCCTTTATAGCTGCCTTGTCATAGAACAACGTTTGACAGAACCTAAGTCGGTGATCCACAACTCGGATTGTGCGACAACCTTAGGTCTAAGTATTACATTGATTGAGACATGCAAATGACGACTTTCTCGTTGCATCTCAATGTGGGTCAGTCCAACTTGCTAAACTCTTTAGCCAAGTCCGTGATCGTTGGAATGGCATCACCATGCCCATGACAAGTGGAACCATGTCATCAGCCAACACTCACATTAGTCTAGGGTGTGTGTCCAGTACAACCTTAATGACCAAAGACAATCTAGTATGAACAACATGAATATATAGTTCCACAATCGAATCACATATTCAATGACATATATCAGATGTTCAAACCAAAGGACAACTTAATAACTTTATGAATACATTGGGAATTACATCATACATGATTGCCTCTAGAGAATATTCCCAACAACTAGAAGCAAGACCACACAAAGCATTGCAATCAAAATCATTTACTTTTATCTTAATGATAGGCTCCCAACCATCATCTAATTTCCTAGGATAGATGTTTCAAGTTTCAACTTTTCTTCCCTAACTTTCATAAGAGCATTGGTAATATGTTTAGTAAAGGCCATATTCATGGCACTAGCATTGGGACTTCTAGAAAGCTTTTGTAGAAAAATAATAACTTCAGAGATATTGCAATCATCAAAATCAAAATTATTAACATCAAAATTAATGGGACCATTATCTCTTATATCTTTAAAAATTTCAGCACTTTTATTAGAAGCAGTTTCATCAATTTGAGGCAATTTAGCACATTTCATCGAAGGAGTAAGGACTTTATTAACATCAACTATTTTACCATTGATAGTAGGAGGTTTACTAGAACTTGGAGCTTCAGTTTTACTAGTGGTTTTGATAGTGCAAACTATAGCAATATTATTCTTTCTAGCCAATTCATCTTCTCTTTCCCACCTAGCACGTAATTCAGCCATCAACCTGACATTATCATCAATTCGAACTTGAATGGCAATGGTTGCAGCAAAAGGATTATCTTCAATGGTTTCAGTTTTAGCAGCCATTTTATTGATCAAAGAAAATTGTGCCTCTGACGGGGCCGAAATACTAATCTCGGCACTTGAAATTTTACCTTGCAAACCAAAGATTTCTCTATTCAAATTTCCAATTTGTTGGCTAATAGTTCTCAACATAGCAGATTGTTCTTCCATAGTTTTAGTAAACAACTTATTTTGTTCATATTGCATTTGCATAAAGTTATTAGTTGCTTTTTCAACTTCTACAATCCTTTCCTCACTAGGCATTCCAGATCTACCATAAGAATAACCACTACAACTATTAGGAGGATAGGGCTTATAATTGTTTCCACCAAAATTATTTCTATAAGCATTGTTGTTAAAATTATTATTTCTAATAAAGTTCACATCAACATGCTCTTCTTGAGCAACCAAAGAGGCTAAAGGAACATTATTGGATCAACTTGAGCTTTACCATTAACAAGCATAGACATAATAGCATCAAGCCTTTCACTCAAAGATGAGGTTTCCTCAACAGAATTTACATTCTTACCTTGTGGAGCTCTCTAAGTGTGCCACTCTGAATAATTTATCATCATATCATCAAGAAGGTTTGATGGAGGGATGATAACCCGGTAGGCCAACGCCAAGGTGTAACTCGGCCCAAAGGACGCTGCGCGAGACCCGGCTAAGGATAAAGGAGCTTCTAGAAGGCCCAAGATCGTAGGCCTGGTAACCCGGACTGTGGGTTCCGGTAAGGAAGTTTAGGGTTTTGTAGGCAGTGTCCGGGTAGGATTCAGAGTACGCGTTGGAGAGCAGGCCAGGAGGTCCGGATGCTTTATAAGCCGGTCCCTAGGTTAGGTTTAGAGAGATCCAAGAGTTAGAACAATATCGCTAGGTATCGAGTATCCAGTGTAACACGAGAGCTGAGTTAATAGATCGAGATCGGAGACTCGACGACTAGATTGCCGGCTACCAGATCGCACATCGTTATGTTTTCCCTTGAGCTAAACCCTCTCCCAAACACCAGAGCCGTCTTGCCCCAAGATAAGTTACCCCCGGTAACGTCTGCCGTGATTATCCCACGACAGTTGGCGCCCACCGTGGGGCCTACGTCCAAGGGTGTTTACATCACGGGAGAAGCTCGGAAGAACATGGAGAACCTTGTCATCGGCGAGATCTACACCGACAACGGAGGAGAGAAGATGGTGGACGATTCCGGCTGGGGGCCAGAGTCGGATCTGCTCGAATCCGGATCTGTCGTGACAATCGGCCAGATCAACGTCTTCATCGGCATGGTACGTACGTCCGGTTCAATCCCTGACGATTTCGGATTTGATTCTGTGTCAGGGGAAGCTACCCACGTTCAATCAGATGGGGAAGAATCGGTCGGGACGGTAGATCCGACAGAAGAGCCCCCCACGAAGAAGGAACAGCCGAAGGAGCCGGCATGGACCCCGCGTGGCCGGGTCATGAGAGAAGATGATACCGAGTCCATCCTGCATCTGCTGGAGAACCGGTACGAGGAAAATAGCAGCGAAGAGGAAGAGTACGAATTTGCGCCAAGCATTACGCGCCAGGTTGCGGTTTACACGGCCCCGGCGATCAATCTTAATCAGGGGAACGTGACCGCGGCCACAGTCGGAACAGCACCAGCAGTGGCCCAGCAGCAAGGTCCGGTTGACGGAAACCCGGTTCTCACCCGAGTTGACGGAGAATCGGCATCGGTTACCAGCCACGCGGCGGACAGCGAGTTGCAGGCAAACATGTTCGGATATCTGGCAAACCGGACGCCAGGGGCAGGTCCTTGAAACCCGCAACACCCCGCCCTATTCAACAACAACTTGATTCTGGATCCAACCGTTTTAGCTACAGTTATCACTCCGGAAAACGCGGCGGAACGTGTCAGAGATCTGGACGTAGCCCGCCGTGCATTGGAGCAACAAAGAAGGCAAGTAGAAGCAGAAAGGCAGGGGATGGCCACCCGCCAACGTGAGCTGGATGCATTGGAAACCCGGCTCCGAGAAGAGACAACCAGGGTGCGTCAAAGGCACCAAACCATGTTACTAGCAACGGGTGGAGTTATAAACCCGACCAACCTGTTTATCACACCTCAGGATCAACCGATTCCGGCAGCAAACCAAGGAACCGTACAGCAACCTGCAACTGGAGGAGCACAGCCGGCAAACATACAAGCCGGGTTACCCACCTTGCAGACTGGAGCCGCTGCCGGCAATACGTTACCACCACCACCACCATCACGATTTCGCACACCGGCAGGTCATTACAACAACCCCATGGATAATGTGTACGCAGCAACGCTCGCATTGAATCAAATCCCCGTGAGAGAGTCACCCCACGCAGAGGAGACCCGGCGGGCGATAGATCTATTGCGCACTGCGGTAGCGCAGCAAGCTAATTACCCGGATCACAGAAGTGGAATGCATGGGACACCATATATCAGCTAGCAGCGAGGCAATACCGGCAATATCCAGACAAGTTCAGCGCGGCGGAGGGAAGAGCAGCAGCAAATGCCGCCTCCTCCCCGTGTTCAGGCAGTACCGGCAGCATCAGCAGCACAAGCTATCGTGGACAGTTCCAGAGCCAGGAGGGTTGCGGCCGGGTCTGCGGTGCATGGGCCACCAGCCGTACCGCGTCCAGCTGCACCTCCCGCAGGATCACATGTTTCCCGGGTGAGGCCAGTTCCGACTAATCTCGCTGGGCCTAAGTGTATGTCGGCTGACATCAGGGCTGAGCCTTACCCGGATAAATTCAAAGAACCGGGTAAAGTTGTGAATTATGAGCCGACTATGGATCCAGAAACATGGTTGAGCAGTTATGAGATGGCTATGTCGATTCGCAATGCATCAGAAAATCTTCAAGCCAAGTTCATGTACTTGATGATGTCAGAAGGAGCAGCAAAGTTATGGTTCAATAATTTACCGGAAGGATCTATCAAATCATGGGAGGAGTTGAAAACTGCGTTTATCAAGCACTTTCATGGGACGTGCAGAAAGCTATTTACTATTGATGACTTAGAGCGATGTGTACAAAAGAAAGGAGAATCGGCGCGCAGCTGGGTGCGCCGGGTTATGGAGATACTTCACTCATCTACGGATATTCAGCCCAAAGATGCGCTACAAGCTATGGCAAAGATGTGCAAGTACATACCTTTAGTGCAGAAGTTAACTCGCATGAAATCTAGTCGAAATGCTTCAGAGGTTACGATGGGAGAGCTAATGGATGCATGCAACAAACACGCTGCAACGGATACTACAGAAGAGGATGTCGATGACAAGAAAGCAAAAGCAAATACAAATAATAATGGAAGAACCGGCAATGGATCAACGCCGGGTAACAATGGAGGTAACAATGGGAACAACCAGAACAAGCGCCCGTTTGACGGAGGCTCCGAGTTTGTCGCTAGCACGGAAGCCGGGTCTTCGAGACCGAGGGCAGAAGGAAATTTCAATACTGGAAACCACAATGGAGGAAATTATCAAGGACCACCAAGGCCGGGTAACAATTGGGATATCTTCAGAATGGCGTGCCCAAAGCACAGCAGGAACGGTAGGCCGGCTAACCACTCATTGGAGCAGTGTGCGGACCTACAGAGATGGAAGAATGAGGAGATAAACAAGGCCATGCGAGGTGCAGGTCGGGGAGGAGGACCGGGTCCGGGTGGAAACCCGGGCAACGGTCCACCCCCAGCCGGTAACCCGGCAGGCGGAAATCCGGTTAACAACCAAGGGGGGCTAGAGGTTTCCAAGCTAACCCCAAGCAATTGGGACAATATCACGTGCATACCACAGGAATTTCTAACAAGGATAAAAAGATACTGAAACAAGCAGTAAACTCGGTTTCTTCGGGTGTCCCGAGATACCTGAGATGGTCAGAGCAGGACGTAACATGGAGCAGAAGAGATCACCCGGAAAGGACAGAACACCCAGGAGTCTTAGCATTGGTGGTGGCACCACATGTTAATGGTTATGAGATAAAAAAGGTCCTAATGGACGGTGGAAGTAGCATCAATATCTTGTATTGGGAAACCTTTCTACGCATGGGTCTCAAGGAGTCTCAGCTGCAGAAGAGTTCAACGGTTTTTCACGGGATTGTGCCGGGTCACTCAGCGTGCCCCGAGGGAAAGATCACATTGGAGGTAGCTTTTGGAGAATCGAAGGACAATTTCCGGGTTGAATGGCTCACTTTCGAGGTGGTTAAGTTGCGCAGTCCTTATCACGCGCTATTCGGAAGGCCGGCTTATGCTAAGTTCATGGCTAGGCCGTGTTATGTGTATCTACAGCTAAAAATCCCGGGTCCTAAGCAGACCATCACCATACATGGAAGCCGGGATATAGCGGCTGAGTGCGATGAGGGAGACGCAGCAATGGCAGAGCAAGCTTGTAGAAAAGAGGAACTTAAGTATTACCGGTCTCAAGTAGACCTGGATGACAGAACAGCGTTAAAAAGACCGAATGCTGAGGGTGAAAGGGCAAAGTTCAAGGCAGCACAGGACACCAAGATCGTGGCCTTCATCGGGGATGATCCCTCCAAACAATCTGCTACAGGAAAAGAAATCGCACGGCCGCTCACAGCCAGCCGCATCATGGAGATGCCTCACCCGGATTGGCTAGCAAACCCGGTACTCATAATTAAAAAGACCAACAAGTGGAGAATGTGTGTCGATTACGCTAGTTCCGGATAGATTCCCAAGAAGAATTAAACAATGTAACGGGCAGCAGGTTTCAGACGCACTCTTTTCCTATCCAGGGTACCTAAGGGGACTGGAGGGTTTTTAATGAGGCGGCTTGCTGACCTAACTTTCTCATATCAATAAAGAGATGGTTAAGCAATATATCTTCTTCACATGTTTTATCAAGTTTTCTTCTTCTATTATGTTTCTATTTTTCTTCCAGGTAAGTATTATTTATTGTTTTTCTTAGTGCGTTAGTTTCTTTAGTATGTTGCATATATTTAGGTCTTGGGGGCTGATTGCTTGAATAGCACAGTTACAAACTCAAAGACCCGGCCATGATGCCTATGAGTTATAAGGGCCGATTACTCGCAAACGAGTACGGCTGCAATCTTATAACCGGACAAAGGAGCCAAATTTCTTGACTTTTCTTACTTAAGCTCGATGTGACTCGCACTAAAGTGGCATGATTTGCTCGCTTACGATTACAATCAGCCATGATGCCCAATGGGACTTGCCTGACCCTGTTTTCGTACAGATGTAACAACATGGTATCCACGCGAAAGCCGGCTTACAGTACAAGAGAGTCAAAAGGGTCATCTAAACCACAAGTTATGCAGAGTACAGGGTTAATAACCGGAAACTCAAAGTCTATCAAGCATAACTTCAACACCTATGTGAAACGGCTCTAGGTTTTGGTCTTAGCAGAAACAATTTGTTTTCTTTGAGAAACCTCACACCCCAGACTCGGAATTTCGGTCCTTGGGGACTGGGAATTTTGAACAAAGAGGCAAGTTATCTAGCTATTAAGCACAAAAACCCAAAAATCCGAGTCTTGGGGACTTGGGGACTTAGAGAAAAGTTCACCCGTCAAAACCCACGAGACCCGGAAACCGTGTCTCACAAAAGGAGCCATAAAGAAAGTCGGAGTATCAAGAGCAAATAAGCTCAAAGGCAGATAAATATCAAAATCATCCAAAGGCCAGAAGGGCCACGAAGTATATTGAGGCATTAAAGTGCATTACAACTCTCGATACTAGTATCAAAGGTGCACAGGCGCACCGTCAAAAATAATTGTTCAAAGGGCCCATCCGCCGAGTGACGCATTCGAAATGACAGCGGATAGAAAGTATCACTCGGCATCCGGGACTGAGGCATCCATCTTCCCCTTGCCTTTGCCAGCCGGGTCTTGTTCCTTAGCTTGCCCTTCAGTACTCTTGGTAGCAGCAACACCCGGATCAGCAGTAGTGCCGGCCCGGGCAGGAGGAGGGACAATCGGCGTGGAGGTAGCAGGCGCAGAATCGGCCTCAGCCTTCTTCTTCGCGGCCTCCTCTCTCAACTGGGCAGCCTCCGCCTTCCATCGGGCCAACATGTCGTACGGCTTGGGAAGATCCGACTTAATCGCCTTACCATCAGCATCGTACGCAGGGATAATTGAGTTGATATCCAAGCCATCACCAATCACACTGGCCGGGTGACGAACTTCCTTCTGGATGGCTTTGAAATTCTTCACAGAGAACTTGGACCCGTCATGGTTGAATTCTGGAAACCCTCCCACAAGCTTGGCCGGCTCGAGCTTAGGAAAATAAGCTTTAGCCAGCGCAAGCCCCCGGGTTACTCCAGCCCGGCAGGACGAGCGCTTCCAGTGCCCAATCCATTCGGGTATAGTGGAGCAGGCGTCCAGTAACCTCTTCAGATTGCCGTGTCCAACACCCGGCCATTGTAGTTCTTGAAGGATCCATTTGGTTCCGGCACAGAGCTGCCGGATAGTGCTCTTGATGGTCTTCAATTTGGCAATGTCATCTTTGAAAGTGCAAACGCGCTTAAATCATCTTATTTTGGTGTTTGTTAACAACACATGTAATCTAATAGGTGTTGATGTATTTTAGGGGTTTACTTCAACGTATTATCATGTGTGGTGCTGAGGTACAAAAAGGAGTTGTTGTCCAATCTCTGTTCTCTGGAGTTTTCTCCAGGCCGGAGTCTCCGGTCTACCAGACCGGAGTCTCCGGTGTGGATATTTGCTCCAAGGATTTCGCTAAGGACCTGGTGGTGTCGCGTATTGTACCCACACCGGAGAGTGTCCGGAGACTGTCCGGAGTCTCCGGTGTGGGCTTTTCTTCAAGGATTTTCGCTAAGGACTTGGTGGTGTCGCGCACTGTACCCACACCGGAGACTTACCGGATACTTACCGGAGTCTCCGGTGTGAGTACTTTTTTCCTTCATTCGCAAGACCACAGACACCCTCTGTGCATATTCGAAGCACCAAGACCGGAGTCTCCGGTCCACCAGACCGGAGTCTCCGGAGTGGATAATCTCTGAAGATTTGGGACACCGGAAACTATCCGGAGTCTCCGGCCCAGACCGGAGTCTCCGGTCTTTACACCGGAGTCTCCGGTGTGATTTTCGCCAGGATTGCTCCAACGGCTCTTTGCATTTATGGGGGGTATAAATACCCCCTCCCCTCCACCTACCTCCAGCCAGCTCGACCAGACTTAAAGACACCATTGTTGGAGCTCAACCACCTTGCTAGATCTCCCAATCCAACCACCCAAAAGCCTAGATCTTTGGTGGATTGAAGGAGAAGGCCCCGATCTACGTCTTCACCAACCGGATTTCATTTCCCCTCTCCTTTGCTTGAGGAATCTTGGCCTAGGGTTTCCTCATGTGGAGAACCTAGGCTTCTTGCTACTCTTGGTGATTTGTGAGTGTTGGGAGCCCCCAATTAAGTTGTGGGTGTGTGCCCCAAACTTGTTTGTAAAGGATTCGATCCCCGCCTCAAAGGGGTTCTATAGTGGAAGGTGAACTAGGCCTTTGTGGCGGAGTTCATCGGAGAATAGGGTGAGGCCTTCGTGGCGTTGAGTAGGCCTTCGTGGCGAGCTCACACCCCTCCAACGAGACGTACTCCCTTAACAAGGAGGAACTCGGGAATACATCGTGTCTCCGTGTGCTTCCATCGGTTATCTCGTTCCTCCCTATTTACTTACTAGTACTTGTTACATTTATTGTTGTACTAGTTGTATTAAGTGTTGTTCTAGTTGCCTTAATTGCTTGCCTTGTCATATAGGTAAATTCACCCCTAGTTGCATAATCTAGAGAATTTACCTTCTTGTCAAGCCTAAATCTTAAGAAAAATTAAAATTGGTCGTAGCACCTATTCACCCCCCCTCTAGGTGCCTATACTTTACTTTCAATTGGTATCAGAGCCTCGGCTCTTCTATCGGGCTTAACCGCCTAAGAGTTTAAGTATGGGTGATGAGGATGACGCTCCGTCCGAAGGAAATGTGTCCATGAATGATCTCAATGCTTTGAGAGAATCATTGACCTCATCCATAGACACTAAATTTGAGGAGTTGCGTCTACTCATGACAACACTCCTCAAAGCCAAGGAACCGGAGGTGGTCGACTCATCCCCTCCGGAAACGGAGGGTGCCAAGATTGGGGTTGATGGTGAACCACTTAAAACTGCTTCCGCCGAACAATCCGCTAAGAAGGGTGCGAATGGAAAGGAAGGATATCATGCCGTTGAAGGCCTATATTCTCCCGATCCTCCCATCCCTTTTCCTCATATAATACCTAGGGGAGATCCACCTAAAATTGATGCATATTCTTTTCGTGAATGGCAATACTACATGGAGACTCACTTGAACTCTTCTTGTATAGATCTTTGGAGAATCACTCGTGATGGATACAAGCCATATGATCCCAAGAATCTCACAAGAAGAGAGGTTGTAGATTGCCAACTCAATTACACCGCTTTATCCATCCTTCATCAAGCCGTGGGCCCCAATCACATGCCGCATCTTCAACACTTCTCCACCGCCAAAGAAACATGGGATGCACTTGTCATCATGTTTGTTGGGAATGAAAGCATGCAAAGAAATCGCTATGACACCTTGACCAATGAGGCCGAAGGATTTTTCATGCGTGATGGAGAAGATCACGTTGACATGTATCGGAGGCTCAAATCTCTTGCCACCGCTTTCTCTAATGCGGGTGCAACACATATTGATGATGCTTGGATCAAGAGGAAGTTCATAATTGCCGTGATGCCTTTTGAGGGCACGGATATGAAGAGCATTCAAGGGAGACATGATTTCTCCACCATGACCTCTACCCAAGTCATGCAAGAATTGAGCTCCTACAAAGTGCAAACCAAGAATGCTCTTGACAACCGTGCTAGGGCCATTGGGATGCATCAAGGAGCTTCCGTTGCTTTGAAGGCCAAGGTGTTGGCAAGAGAAGTTGAGAATGATGAAGATGGTGAAGAAGCATTGCCTCCTTTGAAGGAACAAGAATATGATCCCGTTCTAAAGGATCTAATAGCTCTCACCGTGCAAAAGTTTTGGAACAATCCCCCAAAAGGCAAGAAATTTGTTGAGGAAAAGACCAAGTCTCGTTATGGTAATGATGGGGCTCAAAAAGTGAGATCTTGCTTCAATTGCCAAGACAAGTACCATTTCATTGCGGAGTGCCCCTATGAGAATAGAGAGAACCATAGCGGCAAGCTCATCCGCAAGGACAAGTCCAAGGTTGAATACAAGAAACCTCACTTCAAGAAGAAACCTTTCAACAAGAAGACCCCCACCAAGTTTGTGCTCTTGACTCAAGAGGAGTATGATTCCGGGAGTGATGAAGAAGAAGAAACCACAAGTGAAGTGGCCGCTCTAGCTATTGCTTCCACTCCATCTTCATCATCTCTCTTTGAATCCCCCAATGAAAATCCTCCTCAACGCAATGCCAAGTGCTTCATGGCTAAGGCCACGGAGGTATCATCTTCTCCTAACTCTAAGACCCCTAGTGAACTAGAACATATTGCTAGTCTTAGAGAAGAAGAGGAAAGGGCCTCTTTGGACCGATTTATGTCTAACATGCAAGGGGAGACCAAGAAGTACTTTGAGAATCTCATGAGGCAATTGGGAGAGGCCCAAGAGGCCCTTGAGAAGAAAGGTGAGATTGAGAGAAGGGATGCGGATGAAATTGCATCCCTCTCAATGACTCTTGAAGAAGAGCATGTTGGTAGAGTTTCTCTAGAGGATGAACTTGAAAATATTGAAACTACTCATAATGAACTTGTCTCTAAAATCATTAAGGAACGTGATCTTGCTATTGCTAAATATAAAAAGGCTAAAAAGGATAAAGTAGAGTTTGGGGTTGGTCATGGTAAACTAACCGAGGAGTTTGAAAAGCTAACCATTGCTCACAAAGCTTTGGAAAGCGAACACTCATCCCTCAAAGAGTTGCATGAACAACTTCAAACTCAACTTACTCAATCTAACCATCCTAGCACTTCTACTTCTTCTTGTGATCATGCAAATATTATTGAAGAAAATGCTAGGTTGAAGGATGAGCTAGCAAGGCTCAAGGGCAAAAGCACTCAAGTTGAAAAGGTGGTGCTTGCCACCCCACAAGTGGTTGCCCCAAGCTCTAATGTGGTCATTTCTACACCACAATTGAGTGCTCCAAGGAAACAAGTGGGCAAGCAAGGTCTTGGCTATGTAGCCAAGAAAAGGAACAAGAAGAAGAAGAACAAGAAGAAGAACAAGCATGGTGCTTCGGGTGGTATTGTCATTAGGGACAATCCTACTCGTAGCACACCCGCACAAGCGAGCAATGGTGCCTCAAGTAGTAATGTCATGAGGGACAACACTACTCGTAGCACCTCCGCGGGAACTAACAACCCACACCATTTCTTATATGTTGATTATTATGGTGTTGTGCAAGCTAAATATGTTGGTCCTATTGAGGGTTTTATTGACTACACTATATGGGTTCCAAAGACCCTTGTTGCTAACATGAAGGGACCCAACTTGGGTCCTAACTCTAGTCAATGATCTCTTGCAGGACTATGCTTCCGGTGGGACTAAATGGATTCTTGATAGTGGATGCACTAATCATATGACCGGAAGCAAAGAACTTGTGACGGAGTTGCAACCAAATGACATCCAAGCAACCGTCACCTATGGGGACTCGTCCAAGTCTAAGGTATCCGGATTTGGCAAGGTTGTGGTGGCTCCCGATATCACTATCGTGAACGTCATGCTTGTCGAATCCCTTGGTTACAATTTACTTTCCGTCCGCTCTCTTAGTAAGATGGGTCTTTCCGTCTTCTTTGATGGTGATATTGTGGTCCTTTTGAGAAGCAAGACTCTTGATGTCGTTCATGTGGGACATGTTGAAAATGAGTTCTATGTGGTGGACTTTTCGAAGTCAACCAACACTCAAGCAATGTGTCTTTTCGGGAAGGCGGACTTGCGATGGTTGTGGCATCGCCGCCTATCCCATGTCAACATGAGAACTTTGCAAAGTCTTCACAAAAGTGGCCTTATTGTTGGACTAAAAGAAAATGTTTCCTTTGCAAAGGATCGTGTTTGTAGGTCGTGTGTTGAAGGGAAGATGCATGACATTGTGCACAAGGCCAAGACTATTATTTCATCAAAGAGGATCTTGGAGCTTCTCCATGTTGATCTCTTTGGTGCCGTGCCCGAGGCAAGTCTTGGCGGCAAGAAGTATTGCTTGGTGATTGTCGATGATTACTCAAGATACACTTGGGTTTATTTCTTCAAGTGCAAGAGTGAGACCCAACAAACCATCATCGACTTTTCCAACGAAGTGCAACGTCAACACAATGTGCAAATCATGGCTATTAGGAGTGATAATGGTTCGGAGTTCAAGAACTATACATTGAATGAATTTCTTAGTGAAGAAGGCATTCGCCACCAATTCTCCGCCACGTACACTCCTCAACAAAATGGTGTTGCCGAAAGGAAGAATCGCACTCTCTTGGATATGGCAAGGACCACGTTGGCGGAGTACTCTTCTCCCCAATATTTATGGGCCGAGGCCATATCCACCGCATGCTACTCCTCCAACCGCCTCTACATCCGCAAAGGCTTGTGCAAGACCCCATATGAGATCCTCACCGGCAACAAGCCCAACGTATCCTACTTCCGTGTATTCGGTTGTAAGTGTTTTTATTTGATCAAGGGTATTAGGTTGTCAAAATTTCAATCCAAAACTATTGAGGATATTTTTGTTGGTTACGGTGCCGAATCCCACACTTATAGAGTCTATGACAAAGCCTCACGGATTGTCATAGAATCTTGTAGTGTGGTTTTCGAGGAAAATGATGGCTCCCAAGTGGCGCAATTTCATGTTTCAAATGTAGATGTTGAAATGCCTCAAGAAGCCATAGGAAGGATGGGTGTGGGATTCTTCCGCCCCATCGAGGGACACCTTATGGCGACTCGAGAAGGACTATGCTCTACCCAAGTGGAGCCCTCCTCTACATTTGAAGATCAAGCCAAGGAGCCAACTACTACACCTAACCGAGAACATATTCAAGACCCTCCTCTCATTGATCAAGTGACTCCGCAAGTCGTACCCACTCCTCTCACTAATGCGAGTCAAGATCAAGGCCAAGATCAATCATCCTCTTCTTCCTCTTCTCAAGTTGAAGCTAGTATTGAAGATATTGTTGATGACGATGTTGATGATCAAGGCCATGTTGGTCAAGATGGGGACCCGAATGATCAAGATGATCAAGTGATCCCTCCTCGCAATAATGAGGAGATCGAAGCCCGTCGCATCAAAAGGATAAGAAGAGCTTTGAAGCAAATTGATGCCCAAGATGACAAGGTCTTGGAGGATGTTCAAACTAGAAGGTCCACTAGAAGGCAATTGGCTCATTTTTGTGAACATCAAGCTCATATCTCTATGGTGGAGCCTAAGAAAGTGTTTGAAGCTCTTGAGGACTCCGATTGGGTTGAAGCTATGCATGATGAGCTCAATAACTTTGAGCGCAACAAAATTTGGAGATTGGTTGAGAAACCCAAGGATTGTCACAATGTTATTGGCACCAAGTGGATTTTCAAGAACAAGCAAGATGAGAATGGTATTGTCATTAGGAACAAGGCAAGATTGGTCGCTCAAGGTTACACCCAAGTTGAAGGCATTGACTTTGATGAAACCTACGCGCCCGTGGCTCGCCTTGAGTCCATCCGTATCCTCCTTGCTTATGCATCCTCACATAATTTCAAATTGCAACAAATGGATGTGAAAAGTGCTTTCTTGAATGGTCCTCTAAAAGAGGAGGTATATGTCAAGCAACCTCCGGGGTTTGAGAATCTCAACTTTCCTAACCACGTTTACAAACTTGACAAGGCTCTCTATGGTCTCAAACAAGCACCTCGTGCTTGGTATGAGCACCTTAGGGAGTTGTTAGATGATCGTGGTTTCGAAGTTGGGAAGATTGACCCCACTCTCTTCACCAAGAGAGTAAAGGGAGAGCTTTTCATATGCCAACTCTATGTGGACGATATCATCTTTGGCTCAACTAACCAAGCTTTCAATAATGAGTTCTCTAAGCTTATGACTGACAGGTTCGAGATGTCTATGATGGGTGAGCTTAAATTCTTCCTTGGCTTTGAGATCAAGAAATTGGCCCGTGGTACCTTCATTTCTCAAGCCAAGTATACTCAAGACATGCTCAAGAGGTTTAACTTCCAAGAGGCAAAGATCAAAACCACTCCTATGCAAGTCAAGTGTCATCTATCACGCAATCCAAAAGGGAGTAAGGATGTGGATCAAAAACTTTATCGTTCTATGATTGGTTATTTGCTCTATCTTTGTGCATCTAGACCCGATATCGTTTTGAGTGTAGGTGTGTGTGCAAGGTATCAAGCGGCTCCTAAGGATTGCCACTTAGTGGCGGTTCATAGGATCTTTCATTATTTGGTTCATACCCCAAGATTTGGTTTGTGGTACCCAAAGGGGGCACAATTCTCTCTCAATGGTTATACGGATTCCGATTGGGCGGGTGATCAAGATGATAGGAAGTCAACTTCCGGGGCTTGCCAATTTCTTGGTAGGTCCCTTGTAAGTTGGTCCTCGAAGAAACAAAATTGCATTTCACTCTCCACCGCCGAAGCCGAGTATGTTGCCGCCGCTAGTGCATGCACCCAATTGTTATGGATGAGGCAAACTCTTAAGGAATATGGTGTCCATTTGGACAAAGTGCCTCTTTTATGTGACAATGAAAGTGCCATCAAGATTGCTTACAACCCGGTGCAACACACAAGGACGAAGCACATTGAAATTCGCCACCACTTCATCCGTGATCACGTGGCAAGAGGAGACATTGCACTAAGTTATGTGCCCACCAAGGACAATCTTGCGGATATTTTCACGAAGCCACTTGATGATGCAAGATTCTTGTTCTTGAGGAATGAGCTAAATGTGATTGATTCAAGGAGCTTGACTTGACTATCTTGCACACACCCCTATAGATGAAACGTTTTTGAGTCTAGGTGTAGGCATGGACATAGGGGGAGTGTTATCCTAACACATTGGGTTCTCCCTCCCCCCATTATGCCCAAAGCAAAAACTCATTGTAATCTCTCTTTTTCTAATGTTGAATTGTGAGCTTCAATGTTGAGTAATGGCAATGCCCCCAAGATATATCTTCGCGGTTGCATACCATAAACTCTTACATGGTGGCCTAGGCCACCAACCTCTTCCGTAAAGAATTGGTTCTTATCTGCGAGCTTTTGGCATTTTTTTTAAGGGATGTACTCACCATTTGATGTTCTTCGTTTCCTTCTCGTTGTTCTTGAGTACATTTTTCCCTCCTTGTGTTGCTTCTGTTTTTCGTGCCAAAAACTCATGTTTGTTGTTTTTGAGCATTACATGTTCTTTTGGATAGTGTTTCTGGCGAAATACCGGAGACTCCGGTGTTAACACCGGAGACTCCGGTGTGCTGCGGGTGCTATTTAAACTGGGGGCTGAGGGAAGTTAGGGTTTCATTCCCCACTTCCCCCACGCCCCCCCAAAGCACTGCTGCGCCGCCGCCACCGCCAGGAGCCGTCCCGGGCGATTTCCTCCGCCCCCAACCTCCCCCTTGCCTCTCCCATCCGTGGGAGGGACAATGGCAGGCCAAGGAAGCAAGGGTACATCATCTCCCCACGTTTTTCTCTCGTTTTTGCATCTAGATCTGAAAAACTAGGTGATTTCTTTGGGGATGATGCACCTTCTGTTGGTAGAACTTCCTCTGGCTAGTTTTTGTGTACAGAACATGCTTAGATTCACCAGTAGCACCACCTGTTAAGAACCCTGCACTTTGCTGTTTATCAGACCGGAGACTCCGGTGTCTCGGACCGGAGACTCCGGTGTCTCGGACCGGAGACTCCGGTGTCTCGGACCGGAGACTCCGGTGTGGTTCTTTCAGCTGCGTCTTCTGGTGCATCTGTAGTGTTTCTGCACCTCGTTGGACATGTATGCTCATCTTTTTTGTTTTCTCTGTTGTTGTTTCGTTTGTGTTGGCTTTCAGGAAAAAAGCAGAAGGCCGTGGTCAAGCGTAGTTCTCGTCCTCACTCCCGCAACTATATGGTTATTGATGAAGCCACCAGTCTTTATGGTCAGAGGGGTGCCTTTGAGAGTGAGAGGCGTCAGAAAAACAAGCACGAGAGCAGAATGAATGCTGAAATTGCAAAGAAGGCAAGATATGATTCTTTATCCTCAGTGGCATCCTTGAGCAAGAAGGAGTACAGGCTTATGAGGGGTCGTCCTTTCTTCGAGATGCCCCGCACTGCTCATACAGCCCACTATTGGAGGAGGGAGTCCGAGTTGATCATGGAGGAGATCTATACTCAGTTCAGGCAGCCCGTGTGTCCACAGAAAGTCCTTGACTTAGAGGCACTTGGCAGATCTGAGTACTTTGAGGAGGCAGTCTGGATCACTAGGAAGCTGGGTCTCGAGCATCTTGTGGGCATTCATCAGAACTACAACCCTCCTATTATTCAGCAGTTCTTTGCCACTGTCACTCTTGCTGAAGATGAGAAGGTCACTATGAAGTGGATGTCTGGGACAGTGGAGTGCGAGTCGTCCATGGAACGATTTGCTGAGCTTCTTGGTTACCCTTGGGGAGAAGGGAATGGTGAGCGTATGCACGTTCATGGAGTTGCTTATGATAAGAAGCGCATGGCTCCTATGTATGACAAGCTCTCCAGCTGCAGCACTGCCAAGAATCTGAAGAGGGTCTACAACATTTGCCTTCGTCTCTTTCGCTGCAACATTGCTCCCAAGGTGGGGAATGTTGATGCTATTCGTGGTGGCCTAGTGAACCTCCTTTATCATGCCTTCCAGTGTCACCTTGCTGGCCCTGATGGAGAGGGTTTTGAGATTGATGTGATGCACTTTATTAAGGAGGAGATTTACTGTGCTATGATTGAGATCAAGAAGGTGCCTGTCTATGCTCCATATGTGATGAGGCTCATTCTTGACCAGCTGCCTGGCTTAGCTCACGATACTGTACACCCTGTTGGCTCTCTCCAGATTCTGACCGGACGCTCTCGTGATGATGACACTCCCATGGGGGATGTTGAGGCACCTTCTGGCTCCAGGAGGAAGAATGCCGATCCTCCCTCTCGCCGCTCTAGCAGGGAGGAGACTCGGGATGAGATGAAGAAGCTCACGTGGTTCCAGCGTAACATTCTATGCATGACAGTGGCTGTGCACAAGGAGAACCATGCTGCTTATAAGGAGAGACGCGAGCTGAAGAAGATGATCACCAAGCTGCATGACCATGCGGGCCTTGGTGCTACACCTCCTATGGGTACTCCTCCCACTACTCCACCCACCCCTCCCACCGCTTCTGTGACTATGTCCTATGAGGGGTGGAACATTGATCAGTTTCCTTGGGGTGACTTTGAGGATGTCACCTCGGCTCCTTCTACCTCGACTCACCGTGCTAGGACCCCGGAGATTGAGGAAGACTTTGTTGATGATCAGCCTAAGGATGATCCAGAGGATGAGGACCTTGGGGACTTTGCCTCCGGTGATGATGATGATGATGCTGGGAGTGGAGCTGATGATGATGATGGTGACACAGAACCAGGGGAGGATGATGATGAGGACTACGAGGATGAGGACTGAGCTTTTTGGACCACGTTTTTCTCTTCGCCCCTTTTTGGTGTCTCGATGCCAAAGGGGGAGAAGTAGCTTTGGCTTGGCTTCTCCACTTTGCTTTATTTGCTTCGGAACACAAGTCGTTGAACTTGATTTGCCTCTTATGGCTTGTGTTCCCACTATCTTAGTTGATTTCGATTTACGTGTTTAGTGAACTATGGTTGTTATTTGTGAGAGACCCTGTGGTGAAGCTATCTTATATTTATCATTATTCAGTATGCTTTATCCTTGTCTCTACTTCTTGTAATTGTTCACTAATGATTGTTCAAGTGGGGCTTTGTTTGTGAAAAATAGGGGGAGCTCACTTTGTGAGTGCTCTATCTTTTACAAACTTAGCCTAGCTATGATTTAATTGCCAATTTATGTGTGTTGTCATCAAACACCAAAAAGGGGGAGATTGAAAGTGCAAACGCGCTTAAATCATCTTGTTTTGGTGTTTGTTAACAACACATGTAATCTAATAGGTGTTGATGTATTTCAGGGGTTTACTTCAACGTATTATCATGTGTGGTGCTGAGGTACAAAAAGGAGCTGTTGTCCAATCTCTGTTCTCTGGAGTTTTCTCCAGGCCGGAGTCTCCGGTCTACCAGACCGGAGTCTCCGGTGTGGATATTTGCTCCAAGGATTTCGCTAAGGACCTGGTGGTGTCGCGTACTGTACCCACACCAGAGAGTGTCCGGAGACTGTCCGGAGTCTCCGGTGTGGGCTTTTCTTCAAGGATTTTCGCTAAGGACTTGGTGGTGTCGCGCACTGTACCCACACCGGAGACTTACCGGATACTTACCGGAGTCTCCGGTGTGAGTACTTTTTTCCTTCATTCGCAAGACCACAAACACCCTCTGTGCATATTCGAAGCACCAAGACCGGAGTCTCCGGTCCACCAGACCGGAGTCTCCGGAGTGGATAATCTCGGAAGATTTGGGACACCGGAAACTATCCGGAGTCTCCGGCCCAGACCGGAGTCTCCGGTCTTTACACCGGAGTCTCCGGTGTGATTTTCGCCAGGATTGCTCCAACGGCTCTTTGCATTTATGGGGGGTATAAATACCCCCTCCCCTCCACCTACCTCCAGCCAGCTCGACCAGACTTAAAGACACCATTGTTGGAGCTCAACCACCTTGCTAGATCTCCCAATCCAACCACCCAAAAGCCTAGATCTTTGGTGGATTGAAGGAGAAGGCCCCGATCTACGTCTTCACCAACCGGATTTCATTTCCCCTCTCCTTTTCTTGAGGAATCTTGGCCTAGGGTTTCCTCATGTGGAGAACCTAGGCTTCTTGCTACTCTTGGTGATTTGTGAGTGTTGGGAGCCCCCAATTAAGTTGTGGGTGTGTGCCCCAAACTTGTTTGTAAAGGATTCGATCCCCGCCTCAAAGGGGTTCTATAGTGGAAGGTGAACTAGGCCTTTGTGGCGGAGTTCATCGGAGAATAGGGTGAGGCCTTCGTGGCGTTGAGTAGGCCTTCGTGGCGAGCTCACACCCCTCCAACGAGACGTACTCCCTTAACAAGGAGGAACTCGGGAATACATCGTGTCTCCGTGTGCTTCCATCGGTTATCTCGTTCCTCCCTATTTACTTACTAGTACTTGTTACATTTATTGTTGTACTAGTTGTATTAAGTGTTGTTCTAGTTGCCTTAATTGCTTGCCTTGTCATATAGGTAAATTCACCCCTAGTTGCATAATCTAGAGAATTTACCTTCTTGTCAAGCCTAAATCTTAAGAAAATTTAAAATTGGTCGTAGCACCTATTCACCCCCCCCTCTAGGTGCCTATACTTTACTTTCAATCTTCCTCCGGGATTACTTCATCCGGGCCTGCAGAAAGTAGGAGAAAGGACCGAGTAAGGAAACTCGACTATTTATCAAAATGAGAACCCGGGTCATAACTATTAAAGTTAGGAATCATACTAGCCAGTGCACGATATGTATCGGCAATTTGAACAGAAACTTTTGTCAGCTCATCTTCTGCTGCATGAGCCCTCCTCCTGTATTTCCTCGTGATCTTCCCGCTCCTCCTAGCTTCAGCTTCAGCCGCCTCACGCAGAGCCACCTCTTTCTCAAGGAGCTTGGTGGTCTTCGCCAATTTCTTCCCGGACTGGGCCACGAAAGCCTGAGTGGAGACACAAGGAAGGATTAGTCGGATATACTGCGAAGTTCCAAGCAAATTATCAATAAGTTTACTCGGAACTTGGGGACTAGATAAGGATACAGGCAATATTATTCGGATTTACCTCATGTTTAGCTATCAAAGCTTCTAAGATATTTTCTTCATCGGCCCTCAAGGTGTGAAGGGCCTCCAGCATCTGGGAGAATGTCATGTCTTCGGGCCTGACGCCAGAAGAGCCGACAGCTTGATCGCCTGGCGGGTGAATTTTCCCCGACTTTGGACTCGAGACCCGGACTGTCTGGGTGTCCGGGTTTGGAGAACTCATCTTCGCATCCGGGATCTCAACCTCTTCGTCCTCAGCCTCTTCGGACGGCTTTGGAGACCCGGTTTCCTGGTGAGTTGGGTCACCCAAGGAGCCTTGTCCTTGGTGGTCTTCAGCATCACCGCCAGTCGCGGCGTCCGTATTATCAGTCGGCCCCTCCGTTTCCCGGTTATCGGTCTCCATGTTCTCCGGGTCACTAAGTGTGACTTGGGCGCTAAGGAAAAAAGAAAGAAACAGTTAGTGGCAGTGGATGAAAATTATCAAGTATATAAGGATATCATACAGCAAGGACTCACCCGGTGTTCACAGCATAATCCGGGGGGAGCTCGCTGCTGGAAGTGGACGAAACAGTCGCAGAAACCGATAGCGGAACCCGGAACTGCCCAGCCCGAGGATGGTTGGGGGAGGGGTGATGCCGAGGAGAATTGGAAGGGTTAGGTGGAGGAGTACCGGCACGGCGGACTGGTGAGGTGGCGATACCCGGGTTGAGGGGATCGTCACCCGGGGAACTCCGCGTCACTCTACGCTTGGCCGGAAGAGAGTCCTTCAAATGGGGTGAGTTGGATAATTGTTGATTAAGTTTTCGCATGTTATCAAAGGAATATGGTTTGGAGGACATAAAAGAGAAGGGAACCTTGGATACCACCCCCTGGTCTTCCTCTTGGCCCCAACAACTGCTTCTTGTTCAGGGTCACTTTGATCGGATTCGGTGGCCTCCGGGTCCCCCTCGTCCTTGTCATCTTTGTCCTCCAACCCTATAAGCCGAGTATGCACAGTCGGAAAAAGTTAGATGTGCGATCAAAATGGCGCAAGTGAAGTTGATAGAAGACCCGGATAAATACCTTCGTCATTGTCAGCCGGTTCCTCATCTTCTTCCGGGTCTCCGGAAGAAGGGGAGGTCTCGATGTTCCAGAAAATGTCATCAGCCTGAGACAAAAGCACAAGGGTAAGAATCAACAGTCATATCAAGCGAAAGCATGAAGGTAAAAGCATAAGAGTCGGATTTTACCGCCGGAGCCGGGTTATCCCGGGTGAACGGAGCTAACCCGGCGATGTTTTTGATCACCTCCAATTTTTCCGTCAAGAAACTCTTGATGGTTTTGTTGGTATCGCCGGCTGGGTAATTTTTGGAAGAATATCGAAGCGCGTCCGTGACGTGCCCCGAGTAGTCGCACATTAGCTTGGTGCGGATGGAGTTGGGCTGGATCCTGAAGTCCACCCAGGTCTTGACCAAGTTGAGCCCAAGGAGACCTTGGGCGGAGAGGACGGCTATCTTGGTTAACAGAGGTTGGATGGCCTCCCTGTCCGATTCAGGGGCAAAGGCGTTGAAGGACTCGGAGATATCAAGGATACCCTCCGAGTAACCCGGCAATTTCCTTTCGCCGGGTGGGGATGTGTCTTGGCAGTAGAAGAAGGATAGTTGCCAGTGTTTGACGTGGGAATTCAGATTAAGAGTTGGCATTGGAGAATTTTTGCGGCGCTGGATGGAAACTCCGCCGCAAGCAAGAAGTGCGCCGTCACCGCTTTCGCGGCACGGCTTGCACTGAAAAAGTTCGATAAAGAGAGCCAAACTCGGCGGAGTGCACAAGTATGACTCGGAAAGAACGATAAAATGGGTTATATTCAACATAGAGTTAGGCCCTATGTCGAACACCCGGAGGCCATAGTGGCTCAAGACCTCGCGGAAGAAAGGGTGACCCGGAGGGCGAAACCCCCGGGTCACATGTTCGATGAAGCAGATTACCTCACCGGCAGCAGGCGTAGACCGGGTCTCATCACCCGGCGCTCTCCAATGGATATCTTCCTGAGGGGGGAGGACCCCTAACTCGGCCAGCTCCTCCAGCTTGGCCTTAGTAACTGTGGATCGCGCCCAGTTGGCGGATATTGATTGGGTCGTCCGGGTTTTGGCCGTCTGTTTCCCTTGCTTCTTGGGAGCCATGGGATCAACCTGCAAAGCACAAGACAAAAAGGTACAAGGAATAAGACTCGGAAACCATGAGTTATCTGGGTATGTGCAAGTGGTATCGATAAGACATGGAAGCTAAGAATTATCCGGGTATCATTGTATGGAGCAAAAGTTATGGATTATCCGAGTGTCGAGTATCAGTATAGAAACTATGGGGTACTTACGTATTGGAAAGTGTTTGAGGAAGAAGGATGATTTCCCATGTATCTACTGCAAGCAAAAGAACCGGAAGAAGTGGATTTTCCGGGTGTCAATGACAGTTGCGGAAAATTTGGGCGAAATGGATCTAGATTGAAAAATTTGCGGATGATTTTGTGGAGGAATTGGTGATTAACGGTGATAGGGGAGTGATATATGACCATCTACCAAGCTATTGGACGAACTAGCGTGGAATTAGGCGACCTAATCCGGCGCGGAAAGGGAAATGGCCCACGGTTGACTAGATCCAATCTAGATCGATTCGAAAAATTACAAGGCCAGATTAATGGAAACGAGGAGCTCACCGGAGGAGGTTGAAGAAGAGCGCGGCGACGGCAAATAGCGCAACCTAAATGACCCTTTGCGACTGCCGGCGAGCTGCTCGAGGGCGCGGCGGCGGAGGTTGGCGGCGTCGCGGGACGAGCTGTGGCGGAACGTATCCGGCGGTGGATTGGTTCCGGCGGCATGCGCAAGGACTCCGTGGCGGCGCTCCGTGAGCTTGGGTGCGGGAGTGAAGGAGAGGGAGAAGAAATGGATCGTTGGGGTTAGGTTATCCCATAGGTGCCTATTTATAAGGTGCGGACGGATAAACCTAGACCAACGGGCGATAACCGGAAATTTCGGGATAAAGGATATCCGCCGGATTTTCCTGGATATGCATTAAGTGCTAGACGGGATATCCGGAACAGATGTGAGGCAAATCTTTCCCGTGATACTTGGATCGGTTAGATAGGTGAAGTAAGCCGGATCTTTGGCATCATTATCAGGGCACTGACCCGGAGAAATAAGCGATAGACTTGGAGAAGGCCGGGTTACTATATGGCCACCATGGAGTTAGGCCTAGCTGTTTATTAAAGCAATCTAACCCGGCCTCTATGAACTTGAATGTTGATATTTTTGCAGGGAATAGCGTGCGCTTCAAGGAGAATCCCGTGAAGCCCAAGCTATTCTGGGGACTACTGATGGAGGGATGATAACCCTGTAGGCCAACGCCAAGGTGTAACTCGGCCCAAAGGACGCTGCGCGAGACCCGGCTAAGGATAAAGAAGCTTCTAGAAGGCCCAAGATCGTAGGCCTGGTAACCCGGACTGTGGGTTCCGGTAAGGAAGTTTAGGGTTTTGTAGGCAGTGTCCGGGTAGGATTCAGAGTACGCCTTGGAGAGCAGGCCAGGAGGTCCGGATGCTTTATAAGCCGGTCCCTAGGTTAGGTTTAGAGAGATCCAAGAGTTAGAGCAATATCGCTAGGTATCGAGTATCCAGTGTAACACGAGAGCTGAGTTAATAGATCGAGATCGGAGACTCGGCGACTAGATTGCCGGCTACCAGATCGCATATCGTTATGTTTTCCCTTGAGCTAAACCCTCTCCCAAACACCAGAGTCATCTTGCCCCAAGATAAGTTACCCCCGGTAACGTCTGCCGTGATTATCCCACAACAAGGTTTGTTGCATTGCCCAAAGTGATAGACATAAAGGTACCTCCAGCAGCTGAATCCAATAGGTTCCTTGAGGAGAAATCCAGTCCTGCATAAAAGGTTTGTATAATCATCCAAGTAGTCAGTCCATGAGTGGGACAATTCTTCACCACAGTTTTCATTCTTTCCCAAGATTTAGCAACATGTTCATTATCAAAAATTTTAAAATTCATTATGTCACTTCTCAGGGATATAATCTTAGCAGGAGGATAATATTTTCCAATTAAAGCATCTTTACACTTAGTCCATGAATCAATACTATTTCTAGGCAAAGATAGCAACCATTCTTTAGCTCTTCCTCTCAAAGAGAAAGGAAATAATTTCAGTTTAATAATATCTCCATCCACATCTTTATATTTTTGCATCTCACATAGTTCAACAAAATTATTAAGGTGGGCAGCAGCATCATCAGTACTAACACCAGAAAATTGCTCTTTCATAACAAGATTTAATAAAGCGGGTTTAATCTCATAGAAAGCAGCAGTAGGAGCAGGTGGAGCAATAGGTGTACAAATAAAATCATTGTTGTTTGTGCTAGTGAAGTCACACAACTTAGTATTCTCAGAGGAACTCATTTTTAGCAAAATAAAAGCAAGCAAATAAATAACATCTATGAAGTAAACTATTTTTTTGTGTCTTTAATATAGAGAAGAAAAACAAAACAAAAATAAAAACAAGACAATAAACAAAATAAAGAGGTTTAGAGTGAGAGACTCCCCTTGCCATAAGACTTCTTCCTCCCCGGCAACGACGCCAGAAATTCTTTGCTACTTGTGATGGCGGCCGTTGCGGGAGGAAGTCTTCTTATGTATGTTTGTTCGATCCCCGGCAATGGTGCTAGAAATTCCTTGACTGCTTTGTGTTGGAAACCCCAAGAGGAGGGTCTGATGAGCAAGTGACAAGAATTTCCCTCAGTTAAGAACTAAGGTTATCAATCCAGTAGGAGGAAGAGGGTCTTGGGAAGGTTGATACCACTGATGGTGGTGATGGCGCCTCACCGGTGTCAGCAAAAACGTGGAACCTGCACACAACACAACCAAAATACTTTGTCCCAATGGTAACCTCACCGGTCTTGCTGAAAACAAATATTAGACGTACAGTGTGGAAAATGATGTATGCTTGCTGTAAGTAAAGAGAGCAGGAAATTGTTGTGGTTTGTTTAACAGTGTGGAAAATGGACCGGGGTTCATAGGTTCACTAGTGGTGTCTCTCCATAAAGATAACATGCTGGGTGAACAAATTACAGCTGGGCAATTGACAAATAGAGGTTGCACCGTAGTGCACATTATATCATGATGACTACTATGATATTTAGTGCGGGCATTACAACAATATACATAGAACGAAATCCATTTGCATCTAAGACTAATAATCCACCCTCAGGTTATCATCCGAACCCCCTTATGTATTAAGTTGCAAACAACAGATAACTGCATTAAACAAAGTGTGTAATTTAAGCAATAATTATGCATGCAGACACTCTCACCGCTGTTTTCTCCCTAATGGCAAAAGAACATCCTCCCCCTTCACGTTTCTGTCACTCGAGCAAGGCGGTGAGGAGGCATGAACCCACAATCAAGCATAAATACTCCCTCTTGGAGTCACTAGCAACTACTTGGCCAGAGCAACCACTAGCAACGGAAAGCATGCAAGATCACAAATAACATATGCAATAAAGACTATAATCAACTTGGCATAAGTTCAATATTCATCGGATCCCAGCAAACACAGCATATAGAATTACATAAGATCAATCTCTATCATGATAGGAAGCTCACGAGATCTAAACATGGAGGCATATGAGGAGAAGACAACCATCTAGCTACAGCTACGAACCCGCAGTCCAAGGATGAACTACTCACGCATCACTCCGGAGGCTGAGATGGTGATGTAGAAGCCTCCGGTGATGATTTCCTCTCTGGCAGGGTGCCGGAGACAGCTTCAGAACCCCGCTGATCTAGGGTTGACGGTGACGGCGGCTGCGGAACTTTTCGGGGATTTTTGATTAGGTGCCTAGGGTTTTCCATCCGGGGGATTAAAAAGGCGAAAGGGCAAAGGCGGTGGAGCTCCAGGGTCCCCACACCCATAGCTGGCGCGGCCAGGGGGCCGCGCAACCCTATGGTGTGGCCCCCCTGGTGCCCGTCTTCGACTCTCCTTCGGTCTTCTGGATGCTTCCGAGGAAAATAGGTACTTCGGGCTTTGTGGATCCAATTCCGAGAATGTTTCCAGAACAACTGTTCTGAAACCAAAAACAGCAGAAAACAGGGAACTAACACTTGGCATGTTGTTAATAGGTTAGTCCCGGAAAATGTATAAAAATACTATAAATAAGGGATAAAACATGTAGCAATTGACATAATATGATCATGGAGCGTAATAAATTATAGATACGTTGGAGACGTATCACTTATGCGTTCCTGAATTGTAACAACCTCATATTAGTTTTGTTGCAACAGATGTTGCAAGTTTTACTCGGCGCATGCTACATGATTTTATGTTTCCTCGGATTGTTTTTGAATGTTTTATTATGTGGTTTTTAAATGTTGCAAATGCATGGTCTTTTCTATTAATCGTTTATGTTTTTTGATTGAAACAGGTTATGATTTTAATGAAAAAAGGAATCCGTGAAAAAACATATGTTGCTTATCCACTTTTTAATTTTTGTAAACACATGTTTTTAATAGTATGTGTTTTTTGTTAAAACTGTTCATGATTTTTGTTGCGAAGCAAAGTACAACAGAAAATATTGTTTAGGATTTTGTTATGGCACCGGGGATAAATCATCACAGTGACATTTTAGTTGTAAATATCAGAAATGTCAGGGGCAATGCAATATACTCTCTCGATTTAGTGGATCTGATATATAGCGTGGGTTGTTTTCTAAAAAACTCAAGGACTAAAATACAAAATTACACTACAGCCGATTCTATTTGTTGGATGACCATCTGTCATATGAGGCTTTAGAGAGGGCCTATGTTTGATGATTCTTAGGGAAACATACGTCCCACACTTGGACATGATGTTTTTAGTCATGGGTCTAGATGCACTTGTTATGAAAAATGCATTTTAAGTATATTTAAAATGTCAAAAAAATTCGAACAATTTTTTGGACATATATCCGAACATTATGTCAGCACACAGAAGTTTCGAGATTTATTTTTGTGGGCTGCGTAAAAATATTTAAAAAAATGTCGCGTGAAAATTTATTTTAGAGCACCGAAAATTTTCCTAGCGACAAAAATAATATTTGGGTGAAAGTTTATTTGCGAACATAAAATATTCAGATGTATACTTGAAAATTTTACTTGAACCTTTTGACATTTTTAAACATGGGTTTTCTATAGTAGATGCATCTATATATAGTCACAACTCCGACATGGAAAAGACTCCGACAGGGAGATCCTTTGTCACCTATTTTGTTTAACATAGTAGCTGATATGCTTGTTATTCTTATTCCTCGGGCAAAAGAAGATGGGCATGTAGGTGGATTAATTCCTCATCTAGTCGAGGGAGGGGTCTCTATATTAGAATATGCGGATGCCATTATTTTGTTAATGGGACATGATTGTGCCAAAGCGGTTAATATGAAGCTTATCCTATGTTTATTTGAGCAATTGTCGGGTTTAAAAATTAATTTCCACAAGAGTGAGATCTTCTGTTTTGGAAAGGAAAAAGACAATGAACACCAATATAAGGAAATTCTTGGTTGTGAGTCTGATTCGTTACCTTTTAAATATCTGGGAATACCAATCCATCATAGAACTCTCCGTAATGCCGATTGGTATCCAGTTGAGACTCGATTCGAACGGAAGCCGAGTTGTTGGAAAGGCAAGTTACTATCCTATGGGGATCATCTTGTTCTTATAAACTCGGTATTAACTATGAACTAGTCTTTCTATGTTTATGTTATCTTTTCTCAAAATACCTATCGGGGCAAGAAAGATTAGACTTTTATACATCGCGCTTCTTCTGGCACAGTGACGAAAATAAAATAAAATATAGGTTGACTAAATGAAATATTATTTTCCGACCTAAATACCGGGAGGTTTAGGTATTGAAGTTCTAGAGTTGAAAAACAAGTGCCTTCTTAGCAAGTGGATGTTTAAATTGTTAAACAAAGAAGGTATGTGGCAGGAACTTCTTATGAATAAGTACCTTCAAAATTCGACTTTATCTCCGGTTGTGGCTAAACCAACGTATTCTCCTTTTTGGAAAGGGTTGATGAGAGTTAAAGATGAGTTTTTAAAAAGAGGTTCCTTTAAGTTTGGTAGTGGGACATATATTAGCTTCTGGGATGATATTTGGTTAGGTGATACCCCTCTAAAAGATCAATATCCATCATTGTATAACATCGTTAGAAGTAATAATGCTTCCGTTTATGATGTTATGTCACATGCGTCTCCTATTAATATGAGTTTTAGGAGGTATTTGACAGGTAACTTGTGGGACTCGTGGTCTTAATTGTGCCAAAAATTGATGAAAATTAATTTATCTCACGATGCTGATTCTTTTGTTTGGAAATTAGCAAATAATGGGGTCTTCACGGTTAAATCTATGTATGAAGATTTAATGTACGGTCATAATAGATATCTATGGAAGCTAAAAATCCCACTAAAAAATTAAAGTTTTCATGTGGTTCCTAAACAACAAGTTCTTGCTCACTAAGGATAATCTTGTTAAGAGACAATGACAAGGATGTACTAAATATTCATTTGATGACTCGGAGGAGACTACAGAGTATTTGTTTATTTTCTGCCCTTTTGCTAAGCTTGTATGGAGAGTTGTTAATATCAAACCACTTACTAATATAGCTAACATGTTTGGAAATTGGTTGAATGGTGTCGAAAAAAAAAGCGAGAATCTGAATTGGTGTTTCAGCGTTGTGTTGGTCAATATGGAAATGTCAGAATAATATTGTCTTTAACTGGGCTACAGATATTCATGTTTTGCAGGTTATCTCTATGGCGGTGCACCAGATGCAACAGTGGTTTTTGCTTCTCCCGGTGGATCGGTGAGATCTTATGGTTACCGGGTGTTCACGACTCCTGATGGCCGCTCAGAATTTTTTCAGCCGGGCTTCATGACAGCATATTAGTCACATACGAGATGCGTAGTTCGATACTATTGTTACGACTTGTTTTGTTGGATGTGTCTCAACTGGTTTTTGATCCTCGGTTGTAATGAATTGATACTCGTTTGAATGTTTTTAATAAAACAGCTGCGTGCATCAATCGATGCAGAAGCTGGGGTTTAAACCCCCATTTCTAGAAAAAAAAAATATATTGAAAACATATTTCCCTTAACCCTCCCCTTTTCATTTTCAACAGCAGCTCGTCTTCTTCTTTGACGGGGCGTGGCAGTGTTCAAGGACCTCTAGAGACCTTTTTGTTTTTTTTAACGTATTTGTTCTCGGCACCTGTGTCTTCCGAACGTCATCCGACCTAGGTACAACCCCGTCAGGCATCTTCCACTCCCGAAAAGTAACGTCGCTGCGCCCATTTAAATGGGATTTTGTTACTGTGAAAGCCGTGCTTTGCTAAGTGGAAGTTGCCTAACATGGTCCACCAACCAGGTCGTACTACCCTGGGTCGTATAGGATTTATTTACGGGATAAATCCTATACGACCGAATGTCGTACGACCCAGACCCCATCTTCCGGGGTCTTCCTGTGACTATGAGTGTTGCGTGTGTGTGTTGTACCCATTCGCTTAAATGGAACGTGGCAATTTCCTCAAAAAAAAATGTGGAACTAACTGCAGTGCACCAGATTGGAAAAAGTTGCCGCACCAACAGCCTGCTGCCTTTTGTTCGTGGCCTACTGGCCTTCTGGCGGGATCCCCTGTATCTCGCTTCTAGCGAGCACTACTCTGAAACTCGCTCATGTGTACTACGCTATATGGGCCTGGGCCATCGCTTCCGGCCAGCGATCGGCGCTCCACCAGATAGACAAAGGAAGGAGCGACCGCCGACCAGCCAGGCAAACGGATCGCTCGTCTACACAGTAGCATCCCTAAAGTATCGTGTGATTAAGAGTACTCTGTGATTAAATAACATGTAAGCCTAGTGCGTTGTCGGATCGAGCACAGCTACGCGTTCAAATTAGCCAATACAATTACACGAGACAGCCAATCCTACTGATGTCAGTAGTTCTCAAAAGAAAAAAAAAATACTAGTGATGTCAGCGGCCGGGCTGACGGGCAGAGCGGACTTTCTGCCACATCTTTTTTTTCTTCTTTTTTTTACCCTTTGCTAAACTCTAATTAGAGCATGCATTCACCAAATTGCTCAGAACCGAAATCGTGGCGGAGGGAGATTTTGGGTCTGCGGGGTGTCCGCCTGCATGCATAAATCCTACCAGGAGAACCTTAAACATTTGGATGGAGATTCAGCTAATAGCGGCGTCGGTGTCCAAAATAAATTTCTTACTGCCAACCGAGACAAGGGAGTGATAAAACTCACAATAGCCCACTAATGAAAAATATAACGATCGAGTTGCAGCTTGGCGCTGGCACTTCGATCGACACCAAACTCCCTTAATCATGTGTTTTTTCCCTTTTATAGCTAAGATTTAAAAAGAAAGGGTGAACTGAAAATAATAGTGAACAAAAATTAATAGCGAACCAGAAATATGAGTGAATAAAAAATTATGGTGACCTAAAATGCTAGTGAACCGAAAATACCATCGAACAGAAAATTATAATAAACAAAAAATAAACTAAAAATTCGATAAAATGAGAAAATAATAGTGAACAAACACGGCGATGAACAAAAAATAAATAGTGAACCGAAAATACCACTGAACGGAAATTATAGTGAATAGAAAATGAACTAACGTTCTGATGAAATGAGAATATAATAGTGAACAAACATGCTGATGAACAAAAAATAATAGTGAACGGAAATTTTCGGTGAATCAAAATGGTTCCAAATTTGAAAAGGTTCTAATTTTTTAAAATGTTTCTAAACTGAAAGTGGTTTAATTTTTAAAATGGTTTTAAACCGAAAATGGTACAATTTTTAAAATGGCTCCACATTTGAAAATATAGTTAAGTAAAACAGTAACAAAAAATGATTCAGATTTTGAAAATATCAAAAAACAAACATTTTCAAATAAAAGGAAAATAAAACTAAAAATAAATAATAAAACAGGAAAAAAAACTTAAACATAAAAGAAAATGCAAAATAATAAAAACGAAAAAAAGGAGATAATAAAAGAATTAAAAAGGAAAGTTCTATATGAAATCTGTGTAGCCAAGTGGCTATGCCCCGTAGGACTCCCGAGCTGAGATCTCAATTTCGAATCCCCTTTTGGTTCGTATTTTCTCATCTTCTTACTTTACCGATAAATAAATGGGCCGGCCCGTTTACAATCTACCGTGGGCGAGTTCGAGTTACCACTCGTAATAGGCGACAAATCGTGTCCGCGCTTCTGGCTTGTTCGTACGTAACCTGGCAGGGCAGGCCTTGTGGGCATTTTGGCCCATTAACCGTTTAGACTTTGCGGGCCGCTGTACCCACATGTCCCACGTAAACTTTTTCTCGTTAGTTCGTTTTTTCTTCGACCGATCAAACCTATAGGCTGCTGCACGAACTAAGGGCATGTTCAGTGGTTCCGACGCCGTCCGTCTATAAAATTTATCCAAGTCGATAGCCGATACAACCGATCGTCTTTTTTGGCTATCTGTAACAAGCAAACCGCTGGGCAGTTCCACTGTGTTTCCGTGAAAAGTGGATCCATTCTGACTCAGTACAGACGGCCAACTCGGTACAATGAGAAACAATGCGTCGATAAGCAACGATTTTAACGCTAATAGATCGTCTTTAATTGCACCGACGGACTGTGCCCTTTTTCCTTTTCTCTCTCCCCCACATAATCTAATTTTCTACGTGGCCGCTGTTACAGACGACTGATTAGGCACCACTGTACATTCCCTAAAGGAAAAACACGTCCTGTACAAAGGTAGTTCTCCCATCGATTTTGTTCCGGTGCAACGTAAAACTAGGTTACTATTGCAGTCGGTCGATTTACTTTTTGGTCTTCCAAAATACACCCTCCGTCCTAAATTAGTTGTCATGGATTTGTCAAAATATAGATATATCTAGACATATTTTAGTACATATGTGTTGTATTTGTGTCGAATATAGTGTATATTTTAGGTTACGTTTGGACTAGGAGTTGTAATAGGTGTGGATAGATACGGATAGTGTTCGAGTCGGACACTAGTAGACTTGGCCTCTCATATAATGAGGGGGGCTGGCGAGGGGATGAGTTCTGAACCTATCGGGTGAGGCTACCCGGTCCAAGGCCCAAGACCTATGCCCGAAGGGAGATGCCATAGACAGTTCTAGAAGGCCCACTCAAGGCCCACCCCCAAGGCCTTGATGGTCAAGAAAGGAAACTTGTAACCGTCTTAAGGTTAGGGTTTGTATTCTCCCGGGTGCGGTTTAAGACCTGGGCACCTATATAAGGCCAGGAGAACCACCGAGAGGGGGAGCAAACAATATCATACCACCAAAACCTTGAGATTGAGATCTGACTGTCGACTCGAGCACCCCCAATTGTAACCGATCTATTGCTAATACAGATCGACCGAAGCAGGAGTAAGGGTTTTACCTCTACGAGGGTCCCGAAACTGGGTAAATCGTGTCTCCCTGTTTGCCGACGATTGTCACCAGCGCCTACACGTTCTCCTAATCGAAACACTATCGGTTCACCAAGGGACTTGTTGAGATGCATATTCGACAATTGGCGCTGTCTGTGGGAACGGCGGGCGTTGGATCTACGACATCTTCGGCCTCATCATCGCCAACCTTCAGTTGGAGCCCCGGAGCTTCGACTTCAGCAGATCCAATCCGATTCGGGTCGATCATTGTCGCGCCCCACTCGCCGGAATCGCGCCCGACGTTCAATGGATTGGAGAAAAGCGTCACCCTGACGTTCGGGAAGTTCCACTTCCGCGCCAACAAAGCAGGAATTTTGCACTTACCCGAGCAAACCAATCTCGAGGAATCGGACTCCAAGTCGGTATCGATCCTGGAAACTCTCGACTCGCTGCCCAACCATGATGGTCGCGACCTAGCAACCAGCGACGGATCTGTCCGCCCCAGTACTCGCAACTTCCACACCATCGCTGCAGAGGAACCTTCTCGGGTTGAAAAAACTCGTCAATCCACGCCTAGAACTCACGGGCCATATCCGGCTCAGGTCTGCATGGCACGATCGAACGATCCGCCCGAAGAAACGGAAGAGAGCGCAACAGAACGAGAGCTCATAAAAGTATCGCGAGAAGCTTGGGTCAAGGCAAAGGTGGCCGTACACTCAGGTCAGCCGATTGAAGAAGAAGCCCCTCAGGAAGATCTAATCGCGTACCACTACCATCTAGTGAAAGCGGCAGCGCTGATCAAAGAAGCTCGCAAGGATCTGGACGAACGGAAAAAGCTGGCGGACGAGTCAAGTCTACGTCGCGCGGCTCTCTCCAAAACACACTCGGTAGGGAACAATCCCCCGAAGAAAAGATACGTCTCGAAGATCGCGCCTCTGGACGGCGGGTCTCTCAGTGGGATCAGCAGAACACTCGAAACCTCCCTTATGCACGTCGATGACGACGACAACGTACACCCGACGACCCCCGCCGCAGTCCTGGCTACAGCCATGTACCTGCAGACGAACCAGCCAGGGGAGAACGACCCCCGCGCAGAGCAATACAGGCAAGTCCAGAAGGGGCTAGGCATGGCAGCCGCGAGACTCGCAGCCCAAAGCCGCAAGAACGCAACTGCACAGGAGACTGAGAAAACTCCTCGGAAAGACAAAGACACACCCCGCAGACGCGGGA
This sequence comes from Alopecurus myosuroides, assembly GCA_028641055.1. Lineage (NCBI taxonomy): Eukaryota > Viridiplantae > Streptophyta > Magnoliopsida > Poales > Poaceae > Alopecurus > Alopecurus myosuroides. The sequence goes on from CM054062.1 coordinate 223,878,682, forward strand.
GTACATCGCCCAGAGGGAGAAGTCACCTCGTCGCGCCCAAGAAAAAGAAGCCCGTCGACGCGGTGATAGCCCGAGCAGTAGCGACGACAGCTCGAGAGATCGAGATCGCAGCCCACGGCATCATAGAAGCCGCTCGCGACACCGCAGCAAGGAACCGCGAAAGGAGGTTGATCGCGACCAGCCTGGATACAACGCGCGATCTGACATCGCGCAAAACAAAATCAACAAGGCCCGAGCAGCCAGGAACCGCGCACGTTCCCTATCCACCTCCTCTGACGAAGAGGCCTGCGGCGCATTGTGCTTTACTCGCGAAATCCGCGAGGCACGAATGCCCAGGAGATTTAAGCTTACTACAGAAGTGCCAAAATACGACGGTTCGCTGGAGCCCAAATCCTGGCTGTCGGATTACCTCACGGCAGTAAAATGATAGCGTGGGAACAAGACCACAGCTATGCAGTACCTTAACCTACATATTGAAGGCGTTGCGCGTAGCTGGCTCGAAGGAAGACCGAAGGCGTGCTACGGATCATGGGACGATCTGACCTTCGACTTCCGCAAAAACTTCCAAGCAACATATAAAAGACCCACGTCACTCGAGGTGCTGCGGACTTGCAAGCAAAAGAGTGGTGAGTCTACTCGCGAGTCATCCAGCGATGGACTACGCTCAAAAACACGGAGGGAAACATATCGGAAGAGGTCGCAGTCGAAGCTTTCACCAAAGGAGCTCGAACGAACTGCCTTCAGGGAAGAACTGGGGCGAGCCGCACCCAAAACCATCGGAGAGCTGATGGCTATAGCTGACAGATGGGCCAACGGTGAGGACTCGGTGCGCAACGAAAAGACATCTTCGCCAACACCGGAGGACGACCGTCATGGTCGAAAGAAAAGGAGAAAGAATTACGATTATGACGACCGAGAAGAACTGGTGGCGGCAGAGTTTACGAGAAATCGTGACAGGGGACATCATGGAAATCGCGAATGGAAGCCAAAGCCAGAGGATAAAACTCCCGAGGAGGACCTTGACAGTTATTGCACGCTACATCTATTTACAGATAAGCGCACAGACAAGACTAAGGCAACACACCTCCTCAAGGATTGCCGAAAGTTCCTCGACATCCATGAACACACTCCGTAGGATGAACAAGAACCTGGACGGACTTGCAGAATCAGAGACACCCTTCCACGGGATAGTACCAGGAAAAGCAGTCCGACCACTCGGAACAATCAATTTGGAGGTGGTGCTCGGTAACCGAAGAAACTACAGACGAGAATTCCTCGACTTCGAAGTAGTCGATTGGCCCTCACAGTACCACGCCATTCTCGGCCGAACAACGTTCGCGAGATTCATGGCAGTACCTCACTACGCCTACCTGAAACTCAAACTTCCTGGAGAATACAGCCCCATCACCATAGACGGTGACTTCCAAAATTCTGACGAGTGCGACATCGAGTTCAACGAAATCGCGAAATCTTTCGGGATGCAGGAGGAACTGGAAGAACTGGCAAAAACCACGGACCACTCTGTGATGCCTCTCACCAAAAAGAATGCTCCAGAACTCGAGTTAAGCGCAAACAGCGACACTCGAAAGCATCAAGTACACCCGATGGAGCCCGCGAAGACGACGATGGTGTCCACCACCCTCTCGCCCGCATAGGAAGGCGCGCTCGTCGAACTCCTCCGTGAGTACTGGGAAATATTCGCCTGGCAGGCTTCAGATATGCCAGGGATACCCAGGGAGTTCGCCGAGCACTCACTCGAAGTTTTCAAAGACACCAAACCTATTAAGCAAACAACTCGAAGGTTCTCAGAGCCAAAGCAAAAGGCACTCGGAGAAGAAGTGAACAGACTGCTCGCCGCAAAATTCATCCGAGAGATAAAGATATCCACCTGGTTAGCAAACCCAGTGCTGGTCCCGAAGAAAAACACCGACATCCTCCGTGTGTGCATCGACTGCACGTCGTTGAACAAACACTGCCGCAAGGATAACTTCCCCTTACCACGGATCGACCAGATCATGGACTCTACAGCAGGCTGCCAGCGCCTCTCCTTCTTGCACGCCTACTCGGGCTATAATCAGATCAGGATGAAAAAGGAGGACGAGAAGAACACAACGTTTATCACACCTCACGATGTCTATTGCTACACGACGATGTCCTTCGGGCTAAAAAACGCAAGCGCAACATATCAGCGCTGCATGCAAAAATGCCTCGCCAAGCTCATTGGCAAGAACGTACAAGTATACGTTTACGACATTGTCATAAAAACTCGAGTGGAGGACACCCTCAACGCGTACAGGATCAAGCTTAACCCGACAAAATGCGTCTTCGGTGTCCCCGCGGGACAACTTATCGGGTATCTGGTGTCCGCTCGAGGAATCGAAGCCAACCCAGAGAAAATTCAGGCAATCCTGACAATGAAGGAGCCAACCAATCTTCGCGGCGTACAGCAGCTCGCAAGACGGCTAGCCTCTCTAAGCAGATTCATCGCAAGATTAGGCGAACAAGCATTGCACTTCTACAAGCTGCTGAAGAAGACGGACAAGTTCGAGTGGACACCCGAAGCAAAAAGTGCATTCGCAGACCTAAAGCGAACACTACGGAGTAGGCGTGTTCTGGCAATGTCACAAGAATGGGAGCCACTGTACTTATACCTAGCCGCAACAAACCAAGTCATCAGCACGGTGATCGTGGTTGAGCGGCCGGAGGATGGCAAGGTGTATGGAGTTCAACGACCAATTTATTACATCAGCGAGGTGCTCTCACCGTGCAAACAGCGATACCCCCACTACCAGAAGCTCGCATACGGGGTCGTATTCATAGCCCGAAAACTCAACCATTACTTCCAGGAACATACCGTCACGGTGCCAAACGACGCATCAGTCGGTACTATCATGAACAACCCTATGGCATCCGGAAGAATCGCGAAGTGGAGCATCGAGCTAGGCGCCTGGGACATCATATACGTAGGACGCAACTCTGTAAAATCCCAGGTCGTCGCAAAATTCCTAAGCGATTGGACGGATCTGCAGACCCAGGACCCCCAGAATACACGAGCAACTGGATCATGTACTTCGACGGGTCGAAAAGGAACGAAGGAGCCGGAGCCGGAGTTATTCTCATCTCCCCAGAGGAGATAAGCTGCAGTATGTTTTGCGATTGGACTTCCCACCCAAGGACCCAACATCCAACAACGACGCAGAATACGAAGCCCTTCTTCACGGCATGAAAATGGCAATCGCTTGCGGAGCCACCCAACTGATGATATATGGAGATTCCAACCTCATCGTACAGTAGCCGATGAAGGAGTGCGATGCCATCGCAGATAACATGATCGCCTACCGCGACATGTACAACCTACTCGAAGGAAGTTTCGAAGGGTGCGAACGGAAACACATTGCACGATCCAGCAATGAGGAAGAGGACAAGCTGGCAAACATGGGGTCCACAAACACACCCATACCGGCAGGAATCTACTTCGAAAGAATGATCAAGCGTCCAGTCAAAGTCAAAAAGCTAGCGGGAACACCCGCAGTAGCAGAGATAGCAGCCAGCCCGCAAATTGCTATGATCGAGCTTATCCACAATATTTCAAGGAAAGTTTTTCTGGTCGAGCCAGTCTGGATGCAGAAATACCTCGACTACTTGTCAAACAAACTGCTCCCAGCAGACATTTGCGAGGCTCGGAAAATCGTACGGTGCAGCAAATCCTTTCGGTTGATCAACAGCGAGCTATACAAGCAAAGCATATCAGGGGTATTGCAGAGATGCATAGCATCCGATGATGGCAACGAGTTTCTCCGGGATATACACCAAGGAGATTGCGGCCACCACGCCAGCTGGAGAGCAATCGTGGGTAAAGCCTTCAGGGCAGGATTTTATTGGCTCACAGCAGCCAGAGATGCCAAAGATCTAGTCGACAGATGCAACGCCTGCTAGAGGTTTGCACCCAAGCCACACGCCCCTGCCACAGAACTACACATGATCCCCATCGCCTGGACCTTTGCGCAATGGGGTCTAGACATGGTAGGGCCATTACGCAAGTCGACACCTGGAGGATATACGCATCTACTCATAGTAGTTGACAAATTCACAAAGTGGATAGAGGCTATGCTAGTCACCTCCGCGCACGCCCAGTGCACCGTGAAATTCCTCGACTCCATCGTGTGCAGATTTGGCATACCACACAACATCATCACCAACAACGGCAGCAACTTCATGGCCAAGGAAACACAGGTATTCTGCGAGGAAAAGAGAACCCTCAGCTTCGCCTCGGTAGCTCACCTGCAAACTAACGGTCAAGTCGAGCGATCTAACAGATTAGTCTCAGATGGCCTAAAGAAGCGGCTACTCGATCGCCTGAGCCCAGCAGCAGGGCATTGGGCCGAGGAATTACCATCAGTACTATGGATCCTCCGCACAACGCCAAATCGGTCAACAAACTATACACCATTCTTCATGGTCTACGAAGCCGAGGCCTTCCTACCCGAAGACGTCAAATTTAGTGCTCCACGCGTCGTCGCATACAGCGAAGAAACCTCAAACAGGGCACTCGCAGAAGACGTGGACGCACTCGACGAAATACGAGACATCGCACTCGCAAGATCCGCGGTATACCAGCAATCACTGCGCAACTACCACAGTCGTCGTATACGCCACAGATCCTTCGTGGTAGGAGACCTGGTGTTGCGGCTCAAGCAAAAGGAAGGACACAAGCTCGACCACCATGGGAAGGACTCTTCATAATACACGAAGTTATCCCAGGTGGCGCTTACCGATTGAAGAACCCGGAGACCGGTGGCATCTACTCCAAACCGTGGAACGTTGCGCATCTCCGCAAGTTCTACCCTTAGGATTATCCTATTCGAAAGAAATAAAGATGTACCAGCCATTCTGTAGCTCGATCAAATACATGGCTTCTCAGCCATATCAATAAAACACATGGTTCTTCAACCATAGCTATTCGCATCTTCTATTTTACATGCTAAAACAATAGGTATACACCCCAAACACACGGGGCTACGCCTAACTAGCATAAAATGCAAATCTATACTTCTTATAAGACAAAACCCCACTAAGATGCATTTATGATTTTTCTATCTCAACATGCAAGCTATCCACATCACCCACTATTTTAGCCAATCAATTATCCATGTCATCTCCACTAATAATTGTGATATTACATATTTCATGCCACATAACCATGCACTTCTTTTCAGTTATATAATTATTCATGTCACTAATATTTATTTCTCAAAATATACAACAATTCCACACGAATTAAATTTGGTATATCTATTATATGATCAATTTAATCTTGATAATGAAATATTTTATACACCTTATGCCCATTTCGTTTATAGAATATTTTTTTAAAGAGATATCCGCTGCAACGCGCGGGGTATTTTTCTAGTTTTCAAATACAAGGCACAACAAGGTTCACACCTTATAAACACCTTAAAACATATCGAGTAAGCTATACAGGGTTACATGATATCTACATCCTACAATTACATCTGACGGTGAGCAGTCCTCTCCGCCAGCATTTGATCAATCTCCTCGGAAGTTAGTCGAATAATCCGCTCCGCCGCGGGTTGGACGACCGCGTAATGAGGAGAAAAATCAACTGGAGAGTCGGGAAGCCGCGCCACCGAGTTAAAATTAATCTCAGGATGCCACACCCAGACAAAGGCGAGAGATACCTGAGCTCCACAGATAAGTTGCTGGCGAACGCACTCCCCAACCTCTCCTACTCGACGAAAGACCCTTAGCAAACCGCTCCATCCTTCTGGAACGGTACCCAATGGATAAAACGTCCGATGCACAGAAGAAAGAGCCTCGCGACAAGACTCAAGAAGAATCTTCGCCTGGCTCGGCCGATACTTCAAGGTGGCCAAAATGAAGCCTCTACTGCAGTTTGAACAAAAAATGGTTGCATGTGGTTTGGAGCTACCCGCCTCATAAGAAATGTGGTTATCCACCCAGTGAGTCTCACAAGACCCGTCAGACTCAACAACTGCAAATTCAGCAAACACGTCAAAACAGAAAGGGAAGCAAGCAGCTAAATACTCGGGGGTTTGCAGGCTTACAAAGCATGTCCTTCGCAACAGCCGCCAGCTCTTCCATCACAAACTTTTCACGCTCAGCCGCAAGTTTCTCCTTTGATTTGGCGACATCAGCCACGCCCCGCAGCGCTTTCAGTTTGCGCTCGCCATCCGCAACACGGTCACGGAGGGAGGCGAATGTACTAGCAGCAGCAACAAGGGGATTCACCCGCGTAGCAGACCCACTCGAAGACTCTGCGCTAGGATCCACTACCTGGAAAGAAATGAAGCAAGTTCAGAAAAATTACAAGACCCCACTCGAGAAACACACCACCTATCTATCAGGTGCTCGGGGGCTACTCCCATCGGGAGCACACAATAGCAAGACGCAACAATCAGACACTGAGGATCTCAAGAAACACTTCGATTACGCAACATAAATACGGGAATACATCCCAAGGTTCATTACATCGACAGACAAAAGCAAATATAAACTAGCCTAAGGTGTTGCATCGGAAGTCAAGGGTTGGGCACGAGCCGGCCGATCGATCGGAAGCTTTGCGTGCAAGAGATTTGTTTGTGAAAAAAAAGGAATAAGGTCCTAGGTTCATAGCTAGTATTGTACAAGAGCATCTCGGTGTGGATCAATATTTGATCGTGAGTGCAGCCATGCAAGGTACACATAAGGCTACTGGAAAAAGGGGTGAGTTCCAAGAAACGTCCACAGATGCAAAAGATAATGCAAACGGTTAAAAGGAAGAGGAATAAGCTTGTGCTTACAGAATCCAAAGGGAGTCTGTTTTGCATGGAAGAATTTTTGGGTCTAATGTTTGCGAGAAAAGCTTGAAGCATGTGTGACGTGGACGACGATGTAGGTTTTGAGTAATCTGGAGTGCATCGTCCAGGAGGATCATGCATATACAGGGCGGCGGACAGTGCACGGCGAATGGCGGATGTACCAGGCGCAAGGTGGAGCATGGTTGCAGTCGGATACGTTCGGCTGGGTTGGACTCGACAGTCTGACGGACAGAATACGGTGAAGATCGCCAACGACGACGTAGGAGCGTGACGACTGATGGTGTCCGGATTCTGTGGCGTGGAAACACGTGGCGTATGCCTGAGGGCTTGCGTGCTTTGACATGCGGCGGCGCAGGGTTGCATCAAGATGGCGCACATGTAATATCTTGAGGTTGGAAGGGCGCGGGGTGGACTGATCATCTACCATGGAGGCATGTTGAAGGTGGAGCTGGAGTCTAACGATTCCGCTCGGCTGATGGAGGGGCTACGGCGTAAGATATCGGAGAGTCAAAGCCTAGTCAGCGGGAAGGCGAGAAGCACGTTGGTCGGACTGGACATCAGGGTTCGAGAGATGCGTGGAACTCGGCATCGGTCGGGTATGACTGATGGCTATCTGCAGTGGGGCCTGAGGTGGTGTGGGTTAGCGACCCTTGAGATCTTGGCCAAGACTGCGGATGTTCGACGCGGTAATAGCGGCGAGGTGTGCGGTAAGCACGTGACACGGCGACGGACCAGGGCACGGACGATCGGACATGAGGTTTGCCATGTGTGCAGGGGTTTTGAAGCGGTGTTGGCGAGTATCAGATTTAAGTTGGTGACTGGGTCTATGGAGATTGACGTAAGGTTATAGACATGAGTCAGCCATAAGAAATCTGAGAAAGTGTTGTAAAGTCTATAATGTTAGAAGCTTGGAGAGTACATGGCCGTATATTCTGTGATGTTGAGTGCACATGGCAAAGTGCGGGTTGACAAGATGCAGAAGGAGCCGAAGTGCTATAGCTACAGGACATAGAAGACTATCCAAGCAAAAAATGAGACAACTGTGAATTTGATTCAAAGTGACTAAAGAGCGACGGTGAAATTTCTTCAGGTTGAAATTGCTTTCACGTAGACCAGTGGTCGGTATGTGATGGTGTTCAACGGGACGAAGGGATTACAGTTGCAGGTGGAGTCACTTGGAGTCTGGGAGTAGCAGTGGAGCTCATGGAAGACAACTCAAGTCCGGAGTACATGGTGGTTTGACGCTTGGACGAACTCAAGGTGGTGGAGAATATTCGCCAAGGTGGAGTTTGTTGTATTTGTGTTGAATATAGTGTACGTGTTAGGTTATGTTTGGACTAGGAGTTTTAATAGGTGTGGATAGATACGGATAGTGTTCGAGTTGGACACTAGTAGACTTGGCCTCTCATATAATGAGGGGGCACCACACGTGTAACCTATGATGACTTGATAGCAGCAGGCGCGCTAGGGAAGCCGGCGGCTTGTGCCGGCGACCAAGGCGGCCGGTGTAGCGGTATCAATGGGGAGGTGCGCCCGTAGTCATGCCCCGCAGATGTAGACGAGTTCGCCGAACTGCGTTAACAAATCTCGGTGTCGTCATCATTGCTGTGATTGCTTATCCTCGGTAGATCGATTGTGCGCCTACGATTTGTAACAATATGTACATCTATATTTTAGCAAATCCACGACAACTAATTTAGGACGGAGGGAGTAGATGATTTCCAATTTGTCTAAACTATATACATATTTGAACAAATAGAAGTCATTTATTTTGGAACAGAGGGAGTATAGGAAACACTTATTCTGTCCCGACGCAATACGTACATACACAACACAGTGACGTCATACAGACATGTGCTGGTTGGCGGTGGCGGTCTGAGGCCGGTCACAACAGGGTGTAACTTAGACTAGTAACATGCACATGTTACTGGTTTGTCTGTCTATGTTATTATCTCCATAATGCATAATAATATCAAGGTAAAACTGCTACGTGGTGTTAACTAGCTAAGTTACTCTATTTGTCTCTCTACTCATTAATTAGCTGTCACGACAATACTTTTTTTCTTATGTGCCACTGATATTACTAACTATATACTCCCATTGCGACCTAACCTAAAGAACCGGTGATGAGTCGTCAGTGACGACCAACCTAAGAAACCACTGTCACTGGCGACCAAGTGACACTGCGCGTCCTCGTCTACGCATGTGGCTGCCGAAATCTCGACGAAGGGTGCAATGAGGCCGTCGCGTCGTGAGTGTTTAGTCAGAAGCCACCACATTTCGCGATAAATTTTGAAAAAAAAACACCAGTTTTCGTTTTGATCGCAAAAACCCACCATCTTTTTTAAAAACTTGTTGCAATTCACGCTAAATGGCAGTCGAGAGGAGTAACCCATGTACTAGCAACACCCAAGTACGTTATTTTCTGAGACATGCGTCACATTTCCTCTGGCTCCTTAATCCTCATTTCACGACGAGGGAGTATTTGTGCCGACGGTCGTTCCTGAGAGCGCAGCAGTCGATCGCATAGACGACGAAGACGACCACGACGAAGGCCTTCTATTTCCAGCTGTTCTTGAGGACTAGAGCACGACGAAGACACCGGCCTGGCAAGAGTGGTAGCCGTAGCAGATCTCTGTCTGCAGAGGAAGGGGACATTGATGGAGTTTGGGGGTTTTCACCGTTGTTACAGGGTTCAGGGGTATATTGATTGATGATTGAAGGTGCCGAGATACCGAGGTACTGAGCTAGGGGCAGCGCGGCGGATGTGAGCTTGCATCGAGCGGAGGTCATGGTAGAAGAAAGAGGACAGAGAAAAAACATAATGAGATTAAGATCCTGTTTAAAAATAGCTGAGTTCAAATCATGTTTAAAAATCGAGTTATTGTAAAAAAAAATGTTTTAAATTCGGTCAACAACAACGGACAGCCCCGAAGATCAAAAACCCTACTGAAACGTCGACAGTGCCGTACAGATAACCGTCTGCGCGTGCATGCGATCGTTTGGGCACGTACGGGCTTGGCGTCATGCAACGCCCAGAACAGTGCAGTGCAGTCTTCGGTTTCAGAAAACCAGAAACACACAGAGGAAAAGACAAATGAAACGCATCATGACCCAATTTCACCACATTTACTCCACCCTTCTATAAGCTGTCCGGCAGTTCGAACTTGTATCTTTCCAAGATCTGTATTTATGGCTCACTGGTTCACCTATATCCGGCTAGATATCGTATCCCTCGTTTTGCAGGGAAAGTATATGCAGTCCATGCGACTATCACGTTTTGCCTCTTCCTTTATCCGGACTACCACTTCACATATTTTATTGTATTCCTTTGCAGGAAAAAAAACTGCACCAAAAGGCTGGAAAACAAAACTAACTTTTTGTGTAACACATGTTATATTGTTCACCAGTGGAGTTCTACCCGCATAAGCAACTTAGCAAATCCATTGCGCCGCTAGACAGTAAAATGTGAGTTTTCTGCAACTTTGGCCACAAACAAGGTTGTTTATTGCAAAAAAAAATTTGCAATAACTGTGCCGGTTGAAAAGGCAGATTTTTTTTGGAAGAGAGAAATTTACAATGATAGTTTAATAAGAACAAATCAAATTCGACTTAAGAGCCGACTTATGGAATCGTACATCACTCTCATAGTCAAGTGCGGCATGCATTAGAGCAAAGTAATAGCTTTCCTTATTGGTTCACTGATTTGTAGCAAATTAATTAAACCTTGACCACATGTAGGTATAACAATTTAATAGCCTGTACAAAGAAGAGAGAGAGAGAAAAAGAAAGGTAAATACTAAACATCTGAGTCCGATCGGAAACAAATCCTCGGACCTCTCCCACATCGTCCATCTCTTCTCCATCCAACGGGTTTAGCTTTGCATAAAAAAAGGGTGTGCTGTGGAAATGTCTAATACGTTACCTTCCGAAATCCCTCCCCCAATTAACTGCCGCCATCGTCGCAACCTTCCCATGCTGCTCTCCATGTCGCCCCAGTATCCCCCTGTTCTTCACGCCTCTCCTCACCACCGTGACTCATCCTCCAATCCAGGCCGGTACCTCCGCCTCCATCTGCTAGTACTCGGTCGCCGGCACACATACATGAAGCTCTGCCACGGGGAGACGTCACCGGAGGAGGTGGTACAGCCAGGCGGGCAAGGAACTGGATCCGTCCGAAGCTGCGTGCCATAGGCTGCTTCCTACGCTCATGGTCACCATATCGATCCCAATATACTCGTGTTTCTACAGTTTTGAAGATCAAATCCATCTGTTCATCTATATATGTATTTGTGAAATTCTGTGCTTCCATCATGTGAAAGTTATGTTGAGATTGTTGTTTTGGTTGCTTTGAAATATACATGCTTCATGTTTAAATTAAGTGTGCTTCTTCTCTACGAAGAGTTTCCATCATGTCAACTATGCTTCCATATTTTCATATTCTTAATAAGGTGAAATTTTTCTCTCTTGATATGAAATTTAATCCCGCCTTCTCTTTGAGTAGTGTATGCATCATTTTAATTGTGCTTCCGTGTTTTTAAATTCTTGTTTTAACTATTTAAAACCATATTTTTTTGTGCTTCCATCATGTAGATGGTATGTTGAAATTGCATGAATAAAATACTTCTAAATATCCATGATTTCTATTGATATCACTTTCTGCCTCAAACTACGGTGTATCTCAACCACACTTCCATTCTAGTCTTACTAATTTGCATTTCCATAAGCTTTCATCATATTTCTTTCATTCAAGTTTCCAACTATACTGCTGATACTTTTTATGCATTCCTATATATGGCGTGCTTCCATACTATTGGTATGCATCCATACTATTTAATTAACTAATTGATTTCCACTTCTTAATTTTAGTTCACTCCCCTATCATCGTCAAGGAGACGTAGGCTTTGACCTGGAGGAATGATGACGCAGTACTTCATTCCAGTAAGATTGTGATAGGGCACAAGACACAACGGAGAGATCTTACTCACGGACATGGTTTTTGGAAGCTCGGATTTAGGATACTTGAAGCAAGCTGAACCAGTATAGGAAACAAGCGGTCAAAGTATATGTCTGTTTCATTCAAAGATGCAAATTTCATACATAGGAAACGAAGATGCTTAGTACTTCAAACAATTGTAACTTTGAAGAGTTCATGTATTTGTTTGCAACATGTGTCCATTGTCGTGTCAAAAGAATTTCAGTGTTTGAAAATGAATTTATATTAGTGCACCACTGCAACCATCAGATAGAGCACTTGCAGCATGATAAGAACATTCTCAGATGTAGTAATAAGAGGACAGATTCGGCACAAGTAGGTTCTTTGTGTTTGATACTGGGATGTCTTGTTGCGTTCACGATTTCTTTATGTTTGATACTGGGATGTCTTGTTGCGTTCTCCTAAAAGAAATGCTTCATGATATGTACATTAAGCTTCCTATTTCTATGTATGTGCTTCCTTCCGCATGTTTACTAGTACCATATTGGTGGTTCCGTGAAAGGCTTTGAACTTGTGTACAATATACAATATGTTTCGCGTATTTTTGATAATTGGGCTTCATTCGTTACACAACTCAAGCAATGCTTTGGTATTACTTTTTTCCTGCTTTGGCATCCGATTCCTATTCACGATTTCTTTGTGTTTGATACTGGGATGTCTTGTTGCGTTCTCCTAGAAGCAGTGCTTCATGATATGTACATTAAGCTTCCTATTTCTATGTATGTGCTTCCTTCCGCATGTTTACTAGTACCATATTGGTGGTTCCGTGAAAGGCTTTGAACCTGTGTACAATATACAATATGTTTCGCGTATTTTTGATATATGGGCTTCATTCGTTACACAACTCAAGCAATGCTTTGGTATTAGTTTTTTCCTCCTTCAACGATTACCAAGTTGTGTTTCCGATTACTCACTAGTCACTACCATATAAAGGTATCAATATTACATGTGATATGCTTCTAATGTAGACACAATATGTTTCCTACTTATAACCCATGTGTGCGTGCTTCTTAGGAAAACTAATGCTCATTACTCTGGAAGCAAATAGTTTTTGTGAACCGAAGCAAATTTTAACGGCATCAGAAGCAAAAAAATCATTATCATTGGACTACAAAATATATTATTTAGAAGCATGGATGAAAACACGCGGCCAATCTCTAGATCAGTTACGTGAGACTGTGCTTTGATTGTTTCCTAAAAATATGCATGCAACCCGTAATCACCTCAAGATGTTATTTTAGGAAACAATTACAGGAAGCAGTTAATAGGAAATCTTTAATTGCCGAAAATCATGCATGCCGGTCAACTCCCACAGGCGGGGCCTGGGCGAATATCCAACGTTCGCTTGCTTCCAATCGTAAGGCCAGAAATTGGTCCGACGGGAAGCAAACTATCGGCATCCGATCCCTAGTGATCGCCGAAAAGAAAGGCTAGAACCAATAAGTGTGGCATATAAAGGAAACTTCAAAGCAATATATAACGGAAATGCAGATAAAAAAAAGGAAAATGTATGTTTTTGGCTACGCCGTGCGCCCTACTATTGGTGAGTGCACAATACACTTCTGAACTATAAACTCGACAAATTGAACTCTCAACTCTCAAACCCAAGAAGAATATAATGTACCATGGGACCATTTTAAAGTGGTTTTTACCAATTCAAAGCTATTTTAGATGATGTGGGGTTTACTTGTCAGCCACGTCAATTCCATATTATCTAAAAATAACCTGAGAAAATTTCAAAAAACCACCACAATTGTGCCAAAAGTCCAGAAACCTTGTGGCATTAGAGACCTCGCAAAAACCCACCTACAATGAGGTAATTTACCTCGGTAGCAGCTAATGGTCAAGCTTACATTGTCTAAGAAGGTTTCTAGGGGTGGACCCCAATTTCAGCTCAACAACGCAAGGATAAGATGGTCATGGGCAAACAATTGTTAACGGCGCGGCTGGCATCTTAGTCAAAGACGATTATTGCCTCACTCACGTGCTCTCTCTCACTGGTAGAAAATAGGCCTTCCATACGCCCCCATTAGTCCCCAAAATAATCGAACCGCGACCAAAGGGGTCTTTAGTCGCGGTTCGGGAGGAGACCCGCGACCAACTATCTGGGCCCAGCTTGCTGGGTCGACAGCTGGCGGACGGGAGGGGCTTTAGTCCCAGTTTGCCATGCCAACCGGGACTAAATGTCCTCAGGCTGGACCGAAGGCCTTTAGTCGTGGTTGGCTAGGCAAACCGGGACTAAAGGACCATCCCTATATAGGACTCAACTCACTTCCCTTAGCCACATTTGGTGTCACTTGTATTCATAATATTCACAAGGGGGTGGTGGGTTTGCTTTTGCTTCCTCCTATGCACACAAGGTGTTCGATGAAATGCCCGAGAGCATGAAACAAACATGATATGAAGTGTCCGAGCCACGCTTGAGCTTTCTCATTTATTTTTCCTCCGCGATCGCGGTTAGCAAGTTGAACCTTTCATGATTTGTATTATTTCTAGCTAGTTAGTTCAACAAATGCATGATGGTTAATTATATACTTTATATAATAATAATGCAGATGAATCGGCAATGGATGTACGGTAACCGACTCTCCGGCGAGTTCACTACGGGTTTGAAAGATTTCCTCGCAGTGGCAAATGCGAACAAGCAGTGAGGTTTTATTATCTGTCCATGTGCTTTCTGTAAGAATCAGAAGGGTTACTCCTCCTCAAGAGACGTTCACATGCACCTGCTTCGGCACGGTTTCATACCAAGCTATAATTTTTGGACCAAGCATGGAGAAAGAGGGGTTAGAATGGAAGAAGATGAAGAAGGGGATGATATCGATGACACATATCATGAGGCTTTCGGTGATACTTTCATGGAGGATGATGCTGAAGGTGGGGAAGGGTTAGGTGAAGGTGAAGAAGAGGCACATGATGAGCCCGCTGATGATCTTGGTCGGACCATTGCTGATGCACGGAGACGCTGCGAAACTGACAAGGAGAGGGAAAATTTAGATCGCATGATAGAGGATCACACGAAGTCGTTGTACCGAGGATGCGGCAATAGTCTGAAAAAGCTGGGCTGCACACTGGATTTGCTAAAATGGAAGGCACGGGAAGGTGTAGCTGACTCATCATTTGAAAATTTGCTGAAAATGTTGAAGAATATGTTTCCGAAGAATAACGAGTTGCCCGCCAGTAAGTACGAAGCAAAGAAGGTTGTCTGCCCTCTAGGTTTACAGGTTCTGAAGATACATGCATGTATTAACGACTGCATCCTCTACCGCGGTGAATAGAGAATTTGAATGAATGCCCTGTATGCACTGCATTGCGTTATAAGATCAGAGGCGATGACCGTGGTGACGATGTTGAGGGCGAGAAACCCAGGAAGAGGGTTCCCTCCAAGGTGATGTGGTATGCTCCTATAATACCACGGTTGAAACGTCTATTCGGGAACAAAGAGCATGCCAAGTTGTTGCGATGGCACAAAGAGGACCGTAAGTCCGATGTGGAGTTGAGACACCCCGCTGATGGAACGCAATGGAGAAAGATCGACAGAAAGTTCAAAGATTTTGCAGCTGACGCAAGGAACATAAGATTTGGTCTAAGTACTGATGGCATGAATCCTTTTGGCGAGCAGAGCTCCAGCCATAGCACCTGGCCCGTGACTCTATGCATCTACAACCTTCCTCCTTGGTTGTGCATGAAGTGGAAGTTCATTATGATGCCAGTGCTCATCCAAGGTCCGAAGCAACCCGGCAACGACATCGATGTGTACCTAAGTCCATTAGTTGATGAACTTTTACAGTTGTGGGGCAGACCTGGTGTACGTGTGTGGGATGAGCACAAATAAGAGGAATTTGACCTACGAGCGTTGCTTTTTGTAACCATCAACGATTGGCCTGCTCTCAGTAACCTTTCGGGACAGACAAATAAGGCGGTTACATAGAGGAGATATGGGAACTTGACTATGGACCCTCCTTTAAGGTCCCTTTGTTCCGGTGCAAATGGTTCAAGCTAACAGGAGGTGGGGTAAAGCTGGACGAGCAATACAGAATGACAATTGTGGATTTCAACAATCTTGGTTACCTTGACGAACCATTCGTCCTAGCCAAAGATGTCGCTCAGGTTTTCTATTTGAAGGACATGAGTAGCAAACCGAGGAAACGGAAAGATAAGAAAACGATCAGTACATCATGCGATGATCCAAAACGCCACATTGTTCTTTCATGGAAAAGAAACATCGTGGGAGTGGAGAACAAGACAGACATGTCAGAAGATTATAATATGTTTGGTGAAATTCCGTCCTTCAAAGTGAACACTGACCCAAGCATTAAGTTAAATGATGAGGATGCTCCATGGATATGGCACAATCGTAAGCAAGCAGGGACACAAGGGAAGAATTGATGTGTAATAATTTATTGTACCAAACTTTGTTGAATGGATCATGTGAATTATATTATCTCTGATGTGTTTTGGGGCTTCCTTGGGCCCACCCTAGCATGATGTATCAAACCTTAAAGGGGGGTGTAGTTAAATTTCTCAAAACCTTGTGAGAGAAGAAGACTAATAAAATGGCTCAAATAAAACCAAGGGTTAAAAAGGACATGATGCATTCATAAGGACTGGAAAACAGATGCGCTAGCGCGCCGCAGTGTCGCCGGAATACAAATTCTATTGTTAAAAACAGAAAACAGACGAACACTACTTCTCGTCGTCGTCGTCGGGGAACTCGTTGGTGACCTCCTCCGGGTCATCGTCGTCATCGAACTCGTCAGTGACCTCCTCGTCGCCGTCGGAGGTGCATGATGGTATGTCTGAGATAGGCCCCCACCTTGGATCGTCGGAGGCCCAGACTTCGCCGGCGTGGTCGGCCCGACGAAGCACTTGCAGCGCCTTCGTACTCGCCTCCCGAGCGGCATCTAACGCGAGGTGGAGTTTGAGGCGGCGCTCCGCCCGCTCAGCCGCGCGGGTCTGCCAGAGCTCCTCGTCGGCGATCTCCTCTCTCGGGTTGTTCCGGTAATATTATTTGTATTTTTAAGATTTTCAAATGAATTAGTTTTATTTTTCTGAATTTTTTGATATATTATTTGTATTTTTAAGATTTTCAAATGAATTAGTTTTATTTTTCTGAATTTTTTGATATATTATTTGTATTTTTTAGATTTTCAAATGAATTAGTTTTATTTTTCTGAATTTCTTGATATATTATTTGTATTTTTAAGATTTTCAACGATTTTTTTTTTAAAAACTACCTTTAGTCGCGGTTCGTGACACGAACCGCGACTAAAGGCTCTTTCCGCGCGGGAACGAAAACGCCGCGAAAATCCCCTTAGTCGCGGTTCGTCACACCAACCGCGACTAAAGGTACCTTTAGTCGCGGTTCGTGTCCCCAACCGGGACTAAAGGCTCGCCCTATATATTCGCGCTGTCTTCCTGCCCCGAAAATTTCTAAGGACCAAACCATCTCCGCCCTGCTCGTCTTCCTCGCGCCGCCCTGCTGCTCGTCTTCCTCGCGACGTCCTCGCCGATTCCGACCGCAGAGACATCCGCGCCTGCGCCCGCCGCCCCTGCGCGCCTCCGATAGGTGCCCGCCGCCCCTGCGCCCGTCCTCCCATGCCCCTGCCCGTGACCGGAAACGGCGACATCTCCGCGAGCTCCATTCTTCGACGGGTGACCGGCCGGAAACGACGACATCCACAGCACATGCTTCACGAGGGGAGAGAAAACGGTAGAGAGGGGAGAGAAAACGAACGCGCGCGACGAGAAAACGAAATCGGCGGGAGGAAGACGTAGGGAGACGTCACGCTCGCGTCACCGGTGGGTTCCACCTGGCAGAGAGAAAGGGGCGCGGGCTGCTGGCAGTTTTTTTTTCAGCACAGGCTGCTGGCAGTTTTTTTTTCAGCACTCATTTTTTTCTAAATCAAAAAAATTCCTAAGTCAAAAAAATTGTAAGTGTACTAACCCTAAGTCTACTAACCCTAAGTATATATTCTTTAGTCAAAAAAAATTCTAAGTCTATATTCCTAAGTCAAAAAAATTCCTAAGTCACAAAAAATTCTAAGTGTACTAACCCTAAGTCTACTAACCCTAAGTATATATTCCTAAGTCAAAAAAAATTCTAAGTCTATATTCCTAAGTCAAAAAAATTCTAAGTGTACTAACCCTAAGTCTACTAACCCTAAATATATATTTGTACTAATATTTGCTAAGTCTACTAACCCTAAATATTCCTAAGTCAAAAAAGCTAAAAAAAAATCGAAGCACTACTAACCCTAAATATATATTCCTAAGTAAAAAAAAAAGTACGGTCATTTCATCACTAAGTAAAATATTTGTACTAATTTTTGCTAAGTCTCATTCTACTAAAACATCACCGTCAATATTTGCTCCTCCTCTATACCGTACCCCCTAAACCCCCACCGCCCCCGAGCGGCTCCCTGACACGTACCGTACAGCCGTCGCTGCTCCTCCTCTATGTCCCCTTAATCTTATTTTTTTAATTCCTTTATACTTAATTAATTTTACTACATGCAGGAGTGACATATGACGGATGATAGAGCCGAGCCGCTTAGGGATCCGGAGGCTGAACGTTATTTAATGGGCATCATAAACAACGAGATTCCTTATGTGCCGGTCTCAGAAGATGAGCAAGAAGAGGATGTAGTCTCTTCTTTTTTGAACCTTGCCGGTGGAACAGACATTGTCAATTATCAAGAAGGTGAAGGAACGGACATTGTCGACGGAGGTCAACCGTCGACAAATGACGATCTCGAATTGCAAGTAGCAACCACCTCCGGCGAGGTATATATATACATTGAGCCTCTCGTGATACAAACTTACTGAAATGTGAATACATATGTATTAACGCGCACGAGTCTCTTTCTTTCTTTAGCCCTCGGCTGGATCGAGTACGACAAAGAGTGGCAAATCCAAGGCGATGAAACAAGGAGAAACATATACCATCTAATTAGTCGGTGAAACCAGCAAGCCCCTACAACACACCACAAAGTTTATCAACCAATGCGGAGTCGTTGTTAGAGACAACGTCCCGATCACCGTCCATGAATGGAAGGAGCCAAAGAAGGCACGTCTTGGTTTCAGTTTTGTCGACAAGAGAACAAAAAAGGATTGCTGGAGAAAGTTTATGGAACATTTCATTCTACCTATAGAATACAACAAAGTCGATGAATTCGGTAACGAGGTTCCGGGTGGACGTGAGAGGAGGAGGCGCGTCAAAGAGTTCGCTCTTCAGAAGATGGCCGAAGCATTCCGGAACTTCAAGAAAAATTTAACCCGTGACTATGTCAAGAAGGGCAAGACTCCGGATTTCACTGGACAACATGAGAGACTGAAAGATGATTGGCCAGAATTTGTGAGGCAAAAGAAATCGGAGCATTTCAACGAAATATCGAAAAAAATAAGGTTAATGCGGATAAGAAACAGTACCATCATGTTATGGGGCCAGGAGGATACCGCCTTTCGGCGCCTAAGTGGGTGAAGATGGAGGAGGGCCTGAGGGTGCGAGGAATACCTCTAGGTACAGAGGGATATGACGAAAGGGCCAAAAGCTGGTGGTACGGGCATGGGGGTTCGCTAGATCCGGAGACAGGGGCGTGTGTTCATCGGCAGAAAACGTTTGCTCCCACCCAAGCCCTTATTGACGCAATGACCCAAGCTCAAGAGGGCTTGATCAAGTTCAACAGAGAGGAAGACGCACTGAAAAAAGCCCTCGGGAATGATGAACACGGAGGACATGTACGAGGCAAAGGCTGAATGCCGTGGAAAGTAGGGTTTTTCCAGGACAATGACCCGTACTGTTACAGAAGCCGTAAGAGAAAGACGGACCGGGATGCAGATCTTTTGGCGAAGGTTGCATCAGAACTTAGTGAGTTGAAGCAGACCATAAATGGACTTGTACTGAAAGAAAGATCGGCTGTAGGGCCGCATGAAGATCATGAAGCGGATCTCGGAAGCCAGCATCGGAGAAGCAGCGTGGCTTCCACGGAGGCCCCGCCAGCAGGTGCTAATGCACCGACGATCGAGATTCGTGCACCGGAGCCTCACTACCCCGTGGATGATGTCAAGGAGATGAAAGAATGTGATCTGCATTATCCCGTGGGGAACATTTCCACGAAGGTAGCTACCGGCAGTGCTTTACCCTGTACACCTGGAGCACTCCACCACAACAACCCCATTCCATATGGCTATGCTCGTGTCACGGTGGAAGACATAGTCCAAGTGTTTGAGGACCTGGAGATTGACATAGCTACACCCGAAGGGGAGAGAAGACTTGGAGATGTCAAGCGCCAGATCATTCTATGGAAAAAGAAGTACATAGTGTTTCCAGGCGAGGCGCCAAGGCTAACAAGTCCACCCCCTCTGATGGTGGTGGTGGTGGTGGTTCACCTACACCTCCTTCGGCGGGTAAGCAGCCGCCGCCCCCCAATCCTCCTCCGGCGGGTAAGCAGCCGCCGCCCCCCAATCCTCCTCCGGCGAAGAAGCAGAAGCAGGCGGACAGCAAGGAAACCCGCTCCTGAACTATTAACCCGGACCCTTATGTACCTAAGACCACACGGGTACCGGAGCCATCACTGAAGCCTATCCTCCCAAGGGCTTGGGAACTTAGTGAAGCTGAAACCAAATTGGCCGCATCTGCTGATTATGAGAAATGGAAGGCGAATAAGAAGGCGATAAAAGAGCCTGAGCCCAAGCAAGTATTCACTGTGAAGCAAAAGAAGTGGGCTAAGGATTTTTTGACGACACCGTCCCAAGCCGAGCTGAATATGCCTGACGACTATGGACGTGAACTTCGTAGGCAAGCAGAAACATTGAAGGAGGAGAAAGACGAAAGTAAAAAAAGCGGGAAACAAGTTGACCAGCTCGGGATGCAGAATAAACAATCGATCCCCCCGCTCATAGTGAAAGCCCGTACGGAAGAGGACCCCGAGATCATAGCAGCTGCGGCAGCAAATGGATTGACTGTAGCGAGTTCCATGAAACAAGCACCCGAGATGTGTTTGACTCTTCGTGCCTCGTTAGGCCTTGAGGATGCGCCAACTAGTGAGGTAGCATTACAATATGTGCGGAATGGGCCTCTCGTCGAGCCTACGCAGGAAAAAAGTCTAGCACCACAAATGCGAAATCTGCTACGTTGGTACAAGCATTTCATAACATGGGCCGACAAAGATTATGTTTATGCGGATGTTACAGAGGAGCATCACATCAAACAGTACTCTGTAGAAGTTCATATGAGTGAATTGTTCCAGCTGTTCAATCTGCGCGAGCTCGACAAATCTATGCTGAGTTGCTACGTTCTGTAAGTGATTTATTTCTACCTCATCTCGTTCTTCATTTCCTGCACTATATATATATATATATATATATATATACGTACGCTATTATGTAGATTGAAGATTTGGGAATGAAAAATAAGAAACATCCATGATGTTGGGTTCATTGACCCACATTCGTTAATGGATATGTGTTACAACGTCACCCCGGAGACGTGGAGAAAGACTTGTACATGATTCTTAGAAAGCATCAACTCAAAAGTCATATTCTATTTCCTTACCATTTTGGGTGAGCGTTTCTCTCTTGTGCCCATTCTCTTTTGTTTACTCCATGCATGGTATGTCTAATCGATGAGTTATGCATGACTGTGCATGTAACGTGTCCGCAGGTTCCACTGGATTCTACTAATGATTGAACTTCACACCTCCAGAGTTCTAATCATGGACTCTATGGATTCGGATTCAAAGCTCTGGGCCGACATGAGAAAAATGCTACAAAAGTAATTATTTTCAATCATTTGCGCTCTATATCGATCGGTCTCTTTCGTTCATTTCCTAATATCAAGTAACTAATAACTCTCTTGTTCATTTAATTTTCTTTGCTCTGTAGGGTTTGGAGACGGTTCTCAGAAGAAATTGTCGGTGAATTCAAACATGAGCTAGATTTTAGAAGGTTAGTTAATGTGGATAAGCAGGCACCGGGGACCAATCTATGTGGATACTATGTTTGTGAGAACATCCGGAAACACACCTCTGAGCGGAAGGCGTCGGATAGCGTGTGGACGGCGACGGATAACTTGCGGAGGAAGCTTAGTCCAGAAGCTCGCTTCCGACCAATTCAAGAGGAATTAGCAGGATTTTTCATGAGGCAAGTCCTCGATCCTAAAGGAGAACACTATACCGAGGACGAATCAAATTATATGCATCTCCGAGATTGAAA
Source organism: Alopecurus myosuroides (assembly GCA_028641055.1). Taxonomy (NCBI): domain Eukaryota; kingdom Viridiplantae; phylum Streptophyta; class Magnoliopsida; order Poales; family Poaceae; genus Alopecurus; species Alopecurus myosuroides. The sequence goes on from CM054062.1 coordinate 223,900,732, forward strand.
TTTGTTCGAAGTTGTGTATGGTCATCCATCTTATTTGTGTATGGAAACTTGTTCGAAGTTGTATATGGTCACCCGAGATTGAATAATATATATATATATATATATATATATATATATATATATATATATATATATATATATATTCCTATTGAATTCTTCTTGTTTGAAATTTCATATGCATGTATATAGTAGCGTAGAATATATATGTGTAATGAAACTTCATCAAAATTAAAATAAAACACAAAATAAAATATAAAAGAAATAAAACAGTACAAATTAAAAAGAAACCAGGTTTAGAGGGGCTAAAACCCTAAACCCGCGAAGGAGGCCTTTAGTCCCGGTTAGCCACGAGAACCGGGACTAAAGGTCCTCCGCCCCGACGGACTCCTGGCGCCCACGTGGACGGGCCTTTAGTCCCGGTTCGTAATAGGCGCGACTAAAGGGGGGGGGCTTTAGTCGCGCATATTTAGTCCCGGTTGCACAGCCGGGAATAATGGCCTTTGCGAACCGGGACTAAAGGTCTATTTTCTACCAGTGTCTCTCTCTCTCTCTCTCTCTCTATATATATATATATATATATATATATACCTTTCGGTCACCATCTCTTCCTGGAATAACACGAGACTAGCAGTAGCAGCAACAACCTTCTCTCCTTCGAGAACGCCAATATGAGTTCCTCTCCCCTGCTAGAGTTAATAATTGGGAATAATTCGAGCTCGAAATTACGTATTGAGCATGTGTTTGCGCGATTTATTAGCTTTTGCTTATTTTTAATGTGCTCGAGACCATCTACAACCCGGTTTGGGAGGACATGGAAGATGCCAAGTGCAAGATCAAGGAACCGTCACCATTGAAAAAAAAACTGGAAATATGTTTACTTCGAAGGACTAACACACGGAGAAGGTTCTTGGGATGTCCAAATCTTGTATGGATTCATTTTATATTGTAGTTCCTAGTATATTAGTCTACAATGTTCTTGTTATTGCTAGAGTTGATACGTCGTCAGAGAATTTGTGGTGTTTGGTTAACCTGTGTAACATAATGTGAAATATTTTAGGAAAATATTGTCAGCTATTTGTAGTTTTAAATCTTAGCTGTATTTTTTAGGTATGATTGCTTTAGTGGCATTATAGCTCTATAAATTGAAATTCTTGTTTTTTCAATATTTTAAATTGAATAGAGTGTTGGAACAGTGGAGTGGGTGCATAATCTAATGCTTATATTTTTGGGATGGTGGTGCAAAAGTGTAGTGGTTGATCCAGAGTGGAATGGTCATCTTAAGAAATGTTTGGTGAAGTTATGGAGTTGTATGGATTTGTAATAAGTAAGAGAATTAAGGATGGTTGTACTGCAGGCGAAAATATTAGAAAGCTTTCACTAGAGAAGAATCAGCTTGAATAAACAAACAAGAATTTTTAGATAGAACTGAACAATGCAATCAATGAGATCCAGAGTGGATCAGTTCACATGATCCTCTAAATATTCATGAATTATTGAGGCGAAAGGTAGAGAAATAGCAGGATCATCGAATGGAGGATAAGAACAAGATGGAGTATGAAATCGGAGATCTGTTGAAGGTAGGAGAGGTGAACAAGAACAGGTTGCATAAGCTTCATACGTGTCAAACATATCTATAATTTTTTATTGTTCCATGCTCGTTTTATATCGTTGCTATATGTTTCTACTACCTTTTTATATGATTTTGGGGCATTTTTTCAGACTAACCTAAAGATGCCTAGTGTCAGTTCCCGTTTTCTTTTTAAGTTTCAGAAAATTTGTTCTAGAAATATCCACTTGAAAAATCCTAAAAAATCAGAAAGTCATTTTTTACCCAGAATGAAGATGGAGTCAAAGGAGGGTTGAAGAAGGCCACTTGGATGCCCAGGTGGGCCCCAGGCGCGGGTCATGGGGAGGTCGCGCACCCAACCTGGATGGCCTCTCTGATGCTCCACCTGGGTTGCCTCTTCGCCTATAAATTGGCCCTTGACCTAGAAACTTCGGGGCGGACATTATTTTCCAGAAAACATAACCAGAGCCACCGTCATATCGAAACTCTAATTTGGGGTTCATGTAGTCCTATTTCGGCACCCTGTTGGAGGGGGAATTCGTCATAGGAGGCCTCTTCATCACCATGTTTGCCTCTGAAATGATGCTGAGTAGTTCCTTCTTGGACTACATGTCCATAGTAGTAATCAGATGGTTGTCTCTCCTTGCTGTGCTACCATGTCATGGTCTTGTGAGCTACCTAACATGATCAAGATTTATATTATGTAATTGATACATGTTGTGCTGGGATCCGATGAATTATGAAGCTATGCTCAGATTGTTCATGTTTCTTATATGATCTTAAAATTATCATGTACTCCCTCCGTTCCAAAATGTAAGCCATTTCAGGAAGCTAGTTTAGTTTGGTAAAAAGGGTTACATTTTTGAACAGAGGTAGTACATGCTTTATTTATGTTCTTGTATTCTCTCCAATTTGTGTGGTTACTTTGGAAAAGTGATTGTATGAATCTCAAGAGAGAGTTTGTACTAGATAGTAGGTTCATGCCTCCTACGTACATGTGCACGAGTGACAGAAACGTCTAAGGTCGAGGATGTGTTGTTTCTACTAAGGGTAAAACAGAGGTGTTTATGTCTAATTATCTATTATGAATATTGCTTATATTATTACCTAAGTTTAATGCAATTATATGTTACTTTGCAACTTAATATCAGTGAGGGACAAGCATATAATCTCTCTTACTGGATTATTAGTTGTAAATGCAGTTGGATTACGGTCTATATATATTTGATGTAATTCATACATTGATTGCAATGAAATTTGTCTTGTCATAATAATTGTTGTTCCATATCTATCAATTGTCCAGTTGTAATTTGTTCACCCATTATGTTTGCTTTTTTATCTTTGGAGAGACACCACTAGTGAAAATATGCCCTCGGGTCCATTATTTTACATTGATTACAACCTCGTTTACTTGTTTTCAACCATTACTTGCTCGTTGGTCCGTTTTACTTTCATTGATTTCATCACTGATTTCCACACTACATGTTTAACCTTTTGTTTTCAAAAACACAGGAAGCTTGACAACTGTTGTGTGTTGGGATAGCCCAAGAGGAGGGTCTGATGAGCACAACGGTAGGAAATTCCCCTTAGTTAAGAACCAAGGTTATCAATCCAGTAGGAGAAAGAGGACCTTCGGAAGGTTGATGCCACTGACAGTGGTGATGGCTCACCGGTGTCAGCAACAACGTGGAACCTGCACACAACACAGCCAAAATACTTTGCCCCAACGGTACAGTGAGGTTGTCAATCTCACCGGTCTTGCTGAAAACAAAGATTAGACGTATAGTGTGGAAAATAATGTATGCTTGCAGTAAGTAAACAAAGCAGGAAATTGTGGGTGTTTGTTTAACAGTATAGGAAAATGGACCGGGCTTCATAGGTTCACTAGTGGTGTCTCTCCATAAAAGATAGCATGTTGGGTGAACAAATTACAGCTGGGCAATTGACAAATAAAGGTTGCACCGTAGTGCAAATTCATGAAATGATGACTACTATGATATTTAGTGCGAGCATTACAACAATATACATAGACCGTAATCCAAGTACATCTATGACTAATAATCCACCCTCAGATTATCATCCGAGCCCCCTTAGGTATTAATTTGCAAGCAATAGATAACTGCATTAAACAAAGTGTGTAATGTAATCAATGATTATGCACGCGGGCACTCTCACCGCTGTTTTCTCCCTAATGGCAACACCACATCCTCCCCCTTCACGTTTCTCACTCGAGCAAGGCGGTGAGGAGGCATGAACCCACTATCAAGCATAAATACTACCTCTTGGAGTCGCTAGCAACTACTTGGCCAGAGCAACCACTAGCAACGGAAAGCATGCAAGATCGCAAATAACATATGCAATAAAGACTATAATCAACTTGGCATAAGTTCAATATTCATCGGATCCCAGCAAACACATCACATAGAGTTACATAAGACCAATCTCGATCATGTTAGGCAGCTCACGAGATCTAAACATGGAGGCATATGAGGAGAAGACAACCATCTAGCTATTGCTATGGACCCGTAGTCCAAGGATGAACTACTCACGCATCACTCGGGAGGCGGGCATGGTGATGTAGAGGCCTCCGGTGATGATTTCCTCTCCAGCAGGGTGACGGAGACAGCTTCAGAACCCCCCTGATCTAGGGTTGACGGTGACGGCGGCTGCGGAACTTTTCAGTGATATTTGATCAGGTGTTTAGCGTTTTCCATCCGGGGGATTAAATAGGCGAAAGGGCAGAGGCGGTGGAGCTCTGGGGGCCCCACACCACCCCCTGGCGCGGCCAAGGGGGGCGCCACCCCATGGTGTGGGACCCCTGATGCCCCTTTTCGTCTCCTCTTCGGTCTTTTGGATGCTTCCGGGGAAAATAGGAACTTCGGGCTTTGTGGAGTCCAATTCCGAGAATATTTCCAGAACAACTTTTCTGAAACCAAAAACAGCAGAAAACAGGGAACTGGCACTTGGCATCTTGTTAATAGGTTAGTCCCGGAAAACATGTAAAAATGACATAAAGAAGGGATAAAACATGTAGGAATTGGCATAATATCATCATGGAGCATCAGAAATTATAGATATTTTGGAGACATATCAAGCATCCCCAAGCTTAGTACCTACTCGTCCTCGAGTAGGTAAACGATAAAACAATAATTTCTTAGGTGACATGCTACTAACATAATCTTGATCATAAAAATGTAAAGGCATATGCAAGCTGAGATCATACAACTTCAAACACAAACATGATAAATAGAACTTCAATAATAAAGCAAAGCAATAACTTTTCATCATGAAGAGTATCTCAAATAAAGGATCATGAGAAACAATGCAAAGAAAGATAATTGTCTGTTTCAGGTATAGAGAAAGCATGGCAAAGTGATATTTCGCTAGTCCTTAAGAGTGGGGCAAAACATAAATACCAGGACACCTTCAAAGTTCATGAGAAAGACTAGAGTAAATAATTTAAGAACAAATGATACCACATCATGAAGTAATTATTGATGTTCATGGGACAATGCTTGTAGAACTAAGAATGGCAAAAATGCTCTCTCAACTATGCATAAAGTTAGAAGATGGAGACTCAACATAAAAGTAAAAGAAAGGACCTTCGCGGAGGGAAGCAGGGATCACTCATGTGCTAGACCTTTTATTTTATTAAACAGAGGTATTAAAAGTTTGACACTCCTCCCATCCATCTTTCACAAACCATGGCTAATCGAATCCTCGGGTGCCTGCGAACAATCACATACCATGGAGGAGTGTCTATATTTTGGGAGATGTATGCTAATGTGACCGAATGGTAAACAGAAAATACAGTACGTCACAAGCCAACTAGATTCACAAGAGCGGCTCCCATGTAAAGGATGCATCTGGGTAGAAGGTCATCCCTCTTTCTCTTTTGTTTACACAATTATGCTTTGACTGATAAATCGGGGCAAAAATAGTGAAGAGATTTTGTGTGTATTAATTTGGGGCTGGGAACCCCGCTGCCAGCTCTTCTATCATTTGGATAAGCGGATGAAGACACTAGTCCAGGCTGTGAAATCCAATCAACAAGTGAGATAAGATTCTCTATTGACGTCCTCATGAGCAAAAACAGGAACATAAAGCAGGAGTAATTTTGAAAGTTTTAAAGGTAACACATGAGCAATTTACTTGGAGTGGCAGTTAAATACCACATGTAGGTAGGTATGGTGGACACAATGGGAAAAACTTTGGTTTCATGGAGTTGGATGCATGAGTAGATCTCGTACTCAGTACAGGTGGAGGCTAGCAAAAGACTGTGAGCGACAAATCAAGAGAGCATAAGAGCCATAATCATGCATAGCGACATAAGCACCATTAATTAAACCATAAGCAGTATCATAGTTCAAAACTAAGTAGTCATGGAGGCTATTCGTGACTGGTTCATAGTCATAAACATGGTGTGAGCATGCGCCAAGTCAACAAAATAAAACATTCGAAAGAGAATACAAAAAATTTATGCTTCCTTATGAAAAGAATAGCTCAAGAATCTTTCAATGACATATTAAACACTCTCAGCTATTTGAGGCTATTCGTGCTACTCAACATCACAAGGATTTAGAACTAAAATAACATTTAGCATGGCATGAAAAAGTTCTAGCAACAGTCCATACAAGCTTCTACTTGCACCAGTATAAATTCTACTTTAAACAATTGTTTCTTTCTCCCAACAAGCACCATACACAATATGTTTTAACAAAAACTCTCTAAATGCTACAACAAGCAAACATGAGAGTACTCACATAATGCTACTAAAACTAAAATCTTTAATAATAGATGCATGCAAAACAGGAGCTAAATAAATGTAGCAGTCAAACAAAGATTAAGAATACAAAGTATTCCCATGAAAAAGTGGAGCGTGTCACTCTCCAATAAAATAATGCTGGGGTACAACCAAGCTTATTGTAAAAGTAAAAACAAACTGAAAGCAAAAAAAACAAAAACAAACTGAAAACAAAAATAAAAAATGCTCCAAGTAAAGCACATAAGATGTGACCGAATAAAAATATAGTTTCACTAGAAATGACCTGCTAATTTGTTGATAAAGAAGGGGATCCTTGGGCATCCCCAAGCTTAGACGCTTGAGTCTTCTTGGAATTTGCTGTGATGTACCACCGGGGCATCCCCAAGCTTAGGATTTTCACTCTTCTTGATCACATCATATCATCCTCTTCTCTTGACCCTTGAAAACTTCCTTCACACCAAACTTCTCGCAATCTTCATTAGTAACGTTAGTGCAATCGAAATAATAAATTCACATGGTTCAGTTTTGAAACAAGTCTAACACTAAAAAACACATTAGCTACATCACAACTTCTTTTAAAACTCTTTTTCTCAAAAGAACACCAAAAGAAAGCGATTAAGAAGCAAATGCAATTATTGGCATAAATCTGTCAAAACAGGACAGCAGGTTAAGATGATTTTTTTTCGGAAATCTTATGTTTCTCAAATCAAAAAGTGGTCATCTAAGAAAAGTTGCATATATAACCCAGGATTACGCACAAAAAAACTCAGGTCATTTTTATTTTTCTGTGATTTTATACGGAAAAAACAGTGGACAGCAGAAATCTGTTTCCTGCGCAGAAATCCGAAATATAGCCTCAACTTTCCACTAGAGGCTTTAATTGGCTCAACAAAACTCAAAAGAAAAGATACATAGGGTTTGCTAAGGAAATAGAAAACACCTAGGTGCGAAGCACACCAAAGAAAACAAAAGAAAACGGGTTGAAAATAGCGAAATAAAAATGGGTTGTCTCACGGTGGCGTTTTTCTTTAACGCCTTTCAGCTAGGCATAGAAAGAGAAACTCAAGTATTTTCAAGTGAGGAAGAATCAACATCATAACTTGCTCTAAAAGTAGAGTCAAAAGGTAGCTTTATCCTATTTCTAGGAAAGTGTTCCATACCTTTCTTAAGTGGGAATTGATATTTAATACTCCCCTCTTTCATATCAATAACAACACCAACAATGTCTACATATGAGCCAAGCATATTGAAACGATCAAAGACTTTTCTAGCTTCTATAGCAACATCTCCAAATTATTTAAGCATAGTTTCTAATATGAAGTTTCTTTTCTCAATATCTTCAATGTTATTCAAGTTGAGGAACATATGTTGTATTATGGAATGGAGGTTAACAAACCTAGCTTCTAGCATGTGAACTAAAGAAGTTGCAGCTGTCTCGTAATTGGGAGCAAGTTCTACTATGGATTTTTCCTCAAAGTTATCATGCTTACTAACATGATCAAAGAATTCTTTGATAGTGTCCTTTCCAAGTATAGAACCACTTCCTACCGGCAAATCTTTCAAGGTAAACTTAGGGAACAACATGATGAGAAATAACAACCTAGAGACAAAAATAACAACTAGAATAAGAACTATTTTTTTGTATTTTTGATAAAGAGAAGCAAAACAAGACAAAAATAAAAACAAGACAATATGAAAAATAAAGAGGTTGAGAGTGAGAGACTACCCTTGCCAGAAGACTTCTTCCTCCCCGGCAACGGCGCCAGAAATTTCCTTGATGTTGTGTTGGGATACCTCAAGAGGAGGGTGTGATGAGAACAACGGTAGGAAATTCCCCTTAGTTAAGAACCAAGGTTATCAATCCAGTAGGAGAAAGAGGACCTTCGGAAGGTTGGTGCCACTTACGGTGGTGATGGCTCACCGGTGTTAGCAACAACATGGAACCTGCACACAACACAACCAAAATACTTTTCCCCAACGGTACAGTGAGGTTGTCAATCTCACCGGTCTTGCTGAAAACAAAGATTAGACGTATAGTGTGGAAAATAATGTATTCTCGCAGTAAGTAAAGAAAGCAGGAAATTGTGGTGCTTTGTTTAACAGTATAGGAAAATGGACCGGGGTTCATAGGTTCACTAGTGGTGTCTCTCCATAAAAGATAACATGCTGGGTGAACATATTACAGCTGGGAAATTGACAAATAAAGGTTGCACCGTAGTGCACATTCATGACATGATGACTACTATGATATTTAGTGCGGGCATTACAACAATATACATAGACCGTAATCCAAGTGCATCTATGACTAATAATCCACCCTCAGATTATCATCCGAACCCCCTTAGGTATTAAGTTGCAAGCAACAGATAACTGCATTAAATAAAGTGTGTAATGTAAGCAATGATTATGCACGTGAGCACTCTCACTGCTATTTTCTTCCTAATGGCAACAACACATCCTCCCCTTCACGTTTCTGTCACTCGAGCGAGGCGGTGAGGAGGCATGAACCCACTATCAAGCATAAATACTCCCTCTTGGAGTCACTAGCAACTACTTGGCCAGAGCAACCACTAGCAACGGAAAGCATGCAAGATCATAAATAACATATGCAATAAAGACTATAATCAACTTGGCATAAGTTCAATATTCATCGGATCCCAGCAAACACAGCACATAGAGTTACATAAGATCAATCTCGATCATGTTAGGCAGCTCACAAGATCTAAACATGGAGGCATATGAGGAGAAGACAACCATATAGCTACTGCTATGGACCCGTAGTCCAAGGATGAACTACTCACGCATCACTCTGGAGGCGGGCATGGTGATGTAGAGGCCTCCGGTGATGATTTCCTCTCGGGTAGGGTGCCGGAGACAGCTTCAGAACCCCCTGATCTAGGGTCGACAGTGACAGCGGCTGCGGAACTTTTCGAGGATATTTGATCAGGTGTTTAGGATTTTCCATCCGGGGGGATTAAATAGGCGAAAGGGTAGAGGCGATGGAGAACTGGGGGGGGCCCACACCACCCCCTGGCGCGACCAAGGGGGGCGCCACCCCATGGTGTGGGCCCCCTAATGCCCCTCTTCGTCTCCTCTTGGATCTTCTGGATGCTTCCGGGGAAAATAGGCACTTAGGGCTTTGTGGGGTCCAATTCCGAGAATATTTCCAGAACAACTTTTCTGAAACCAAAAACAACAGAAAACAGGGAACTGGCACTTAGCATCTTGTTAATAGGTTAGTCCTGGAAAACGTGTAAAAATGACATAAAGAAGGGATAAAACATGTGGCAATTGGCATAATATCATCATGGAGCATCATAAATTATAGATACGTTGGAGACGTATCAACAACCTTCCTGAAACATTGGATCAAAGTGAAGGTGTGTGTTGTTGTAGATCCATGCCATCAAAGGTTTATGGCACTTTGTTGGAGATCTCTAAGTTCTACTGGTTTGATAACTTTTTCCCAAAACCGAGGGAAAACTTCCTGCTACACTACATCACCTTCCTCTTGGGGACCCCAACGATTAGTGACAGTTCACCGCATCAAGGAGATTTTCTAGCACCGTTGTCGGGGACTTCAGAGATGCAAAAAGGGGAGTTACAAACTTTCATTTATTTATTTTTTGTTCTTACTTAGTTACTTTTTGCTTAGCTTTTTTTATCTTGCTTGTTTTCCCTAAAAAATTAAAACACAAAAAAAATAGAATTTTAGCTTTTAGTCTTTTCATGTTTTGTTAGTTTAACTTGTTTTTATCTTTCTATGATGGGTTCAACTGGGAACACTAAGTTTTGTGACTTTACTAGTACTACTAATAATATTTTTATATGCACACCAATTGCTACTCCTACCACTAAGGCGGAATCTTATGAAATAAAACCTACTTTGTTGAATTTTATGATGAAAGAACAATTTTCTGGTACTAGTGGTGATGATGTTGAAGCCCATTTAAATAAATTTGTGGAGTTATGTGACATGCATAAAATATAAATAGGTAGAATGTTATATTAGAAAACTGAAATTTCCAGTCTCATTAATAGGAAGCGCTAAACCATGTTTTTTGTCTTTGCCTAGAAACAACATTGATCCTTGGACTAAATGCAAAAATTATTTTATTGGAAAGTAATATCCACCTTCTAAAACTATACAATTAATGATTAAAATAATAAAATTTAAACAATTTGATATTGAACATGTTATTCAAACTTGGGAAAGAATGAAATATATGGTTAAAAATTGTCCCATGCGCGGATTAACTATGTGGATGGTCGTTCAAACTTTTTATGCAGGTCTAAAATTTTCTTCGAGTAATATATTGGATTCAGCTACAGGAGGTACCTTTATGTCCACCACATTAGGGGCAACAACTAAGCTTCTGGACGATATGATGTCACATTATTCTCATGGAGCAACGAAAGAGCTCCAACTTGTAAGAAAGTAAATTTGGTGAAGAGATCTCTTGTTTGAATGATAAAGTGCATATGATTATGCCTATGCTTATATCAAACAAGTCTATTTTTATCCTAACAATATTCGCTTAGCTTCCTTGATTTCTCAAGAAAAGGATCAGGTTGATGTTAATTTCATTGCTAGAAACAATTTCAACAATAATGATTGTAGGAATGTGTTTGATGATAACAACTATAGGCCTTATCCTGCTAATTATAGTAATTCTTGTGAAAATTTCTATGATAATTTTACAATACTAATAAAAATGTGCCCTCTAATCTTCGAAGTGTTCTTAATTTTTTTATCACCACAAGCTTTCAATATAACTGTTGAAGAAATGTTAGAAAAATTATAATCTTAGGACAACCGCCACTAGTGAAACTATGTCTCCCGATCCATTCTTTTACATTGATTACAACCTTATTTATTTGCTTTCAATCATTAATTTCTCACCTAGTCTTTTTTACTTTCATTACTTTCATTATTTTTATCTTGAAAATATCACTTTAACTATTTTGCGAGAAATCGTCACCCGACAAAGTTGTTTCATGTACCAAAAGAACATATGACAAACAAATCTCAATGAACGCGGTAATTGATGGTGCATGACTTGCACTCGTTGGGAGACCCCAAGAGGAAGGTATGATGAGCACAACAACAAGTTTCCCTCAGAAAGAAACCAAGGTTGAATTGGCCAGTAGGAGGAAGGAGTAACTTCAAAAGGTTGATGCAGCTGAGATGGCAGGGCGCACTACCGGTTCAGCAGCAACGTGGAACCTACACAACAAAAACAATTCACTTTGCCCCAACGAAGCAGTGAGGTTACCAATCTCACCGGTTTTGCTGATAATAAAGAGGTTAAATGTATGGTGTGGAAGACAGTATGAGAATAGTAGGAGCAGTGTGAAAACAAAAATTGCAGTGGTTGTATTATCAGTATGAGAAAATAGACCGGGGTCCACAGTTCACTAGTGGTGTCTCTCCATAAAAGATAGCTAACATGCGTGGTGAACAAATTACATCTGGGGAATTGACAGATATAAAGGTTGCACTGTAGTGCATATGCATGACATAAAGATTACTATGAGATTCATCTGGGCATTACAACAAAATACATAGATCGTCATCCAACTGCATCTATGACTAATAATCCACCCTCCGAATATCATCCGAACAAACTTTGGGTATTAAGTTGCAAGCAACAGATTATCGCAGTAAGTAAAGTGTGTAATGTAAACAATGTAAACGAAGTAAACATCGTTGTTTTCTCCCTAATGGCAACATCACATCCTCCATCTGTCACGTCTCTGTCACTCGAGCACATATGAAAAGGAGGCATGAACCCATTATCGATCATAAATACTCCCTCTTGGAGTCACTAGCATCTACTTGGATGAGCATCTACTAACAACGGAGAGCATGCAAGATCATAAATAACATACACATCAAGATAATATGATAGATTGGTAATCAAAAGACATAGCATTCAATATTCATCGGATCCCAGCAAACACAACATGTAGCATTACAATAAGATGATCTCGGTCATGTGAGGCAGCTCACGAGATCTAAATATGAGGCATAAAGTGGAGAATACAACCATCTAGCTACTGCTATGGACCCGTGGTCCAGGGATGAACTACTCACGCATCACTCCGGAGGTGGACATGGTGGTGTAGACCCCTCGGGTGATGAATTTCCCTCCCGTCAGGGTGCCGGGGATAGCTCCAGAACCGTCCCGATCTCGGGTTGACGATGACGGCGACCTCGGGTGTTTCTCGGAAAAAAGTAGTATATTTTTAGGGTTGACGTATCAGGGGGAATAAATAGGCGAAAGGGCGATGGCGGTGGACGCCCGAGGGGCCCACACCACCCCGAGGCGCGGCTAGGGGGGCGCCGCCCTATGGTGTGCCCCTGTGGCCCCCCTCCCGGCCTCTTCGGGACTCCGTGGAACCTTCAGGAATTCTAAGACTTTCGGGCTTCAAATTCTCCAATTCCAAGAATATTTCCAAAACAACTTTTCTGGAACTAAAAACAACAGAAAACATGGTACTGGATCTGTGGCATCTTGTCAATAGGTTAGTCCCGGGAAATCGATAAAAATGACATAAAGTGTAAGGAAAACATGTAGCATAAGGCATGAAAACAACATGGAACATCAGAAATTATAGATACGTTTATGACATATCAACATCCCCAAGCTTAGTTCCTACTCATCCTCGAGTAGGTAAACGACAAAACAAATAATTTCCGAGGTGACATGCTACCAACATAAACTTGATCATCATAGTAATGTAAAGCATGTAAACTAGGATCAAATGGATAAAGGTTGTGGTTTATAGTTGATATCAAATAATAATGTATAAACCATTAGGAAAAACAAAGTATAACTTTTCAACGAATTAATACTAAAAGATAATCCATTGTGGATAGTATATTAAAGATGATTTAAGCTTCAAGAACAACAATATAATCATCCAAGGCATCAAACTCTCAGAACAACTCCTGTTAGGATCAAGGCAAGTGACAACAATATGCATAAAGGAAAACCATTAAATTAATTGTGCACTCAAAACAAGCAAGCGTTCTGTATTGGTTCCTGGCACCAGGATGTTGTGGCTAAAATAACATTATGGGGGGTTTGGATGGTCAATGGAAGAAAGTCTCACACAACTGGAAGTGATCATTAGACAAGAGGAAGTCTTATAATCGAAGTTATGCAAGGAGTAGTGATTGCCACACCACGATGCACATAGAGCTATAAGTGTATGAAAGATCTCCAATGGAACTAGTGGGGGTGCATCCAACTCGCTTGCTCACGAAGACCTAGAGCTCTTTTGAGGAGGCTCATCATTGGAATATACAAGCCAAGTTCTATAATGTAAGTTCCCCACATAGTTATGCAAGTCTTAGTATGAAAAATCTCTCCAAACTGAAGTAATGATGCTAGCCAAGCACAAGTGTGGAATAAATGATAGTAGTGATGCCCCCTCTCTCTTTATTTTCTCTCTTTTTTCCTCTCTTTTTTATCTTTTGGGCTTTTCTTTTTTATATATATAACCTCATAGGTAGGGGCAACACTCTATTTTACAATGAATCAACACACTTTTAGTACTCATAGCTCGAAATGAAATATCTCTGATGTAAATAAAATTAAATGCTCCTGCCAGTGTAGCAGTATGCAAAATAACAATGAAGCATGACAAGTAACATAATGATGATGGATGTTGTATGCAAAATTTATCTTCCTCGAAATGCCATGGTAGGTAGGTATGGTGGCTGTTTTGAGGAAGATAAATTTTAGCTTATGTGTAGAAGAACAAAGTTCTCCCACGGGGTTTGGATGTACTGGCGAAGTTTGCACCAACTCTTAATGTGAGAATGAGCAATGCACAGTACTGAAGAGGCTAGCAAATATGCATGGTGGAAGTGCCAGAAAACCGCAACATATTCCAAATAAAATCATGATCTCACAAGGCATAATGAAAATAACTCCAAGAGGGTCTATGGCAGTGAAAAGTCGCGATTAGCTACCCCGACCGTAGCGCGTCACAAAAACCATTACGATTGCTATCAGCAAAGGAAGTCATATACCATTATCCTATCAACTGGTTATTTGAGTGTGGCACAGTTTCAAGCTTCTAGACCAACCATTAATTGTTTTTACTCTACTATACCAGCAAGTTTACCATTAAGCATATTAATATCTCCAAACAACAACAAATAATCAAGTGAACAGTTTAATGATCTACAAGAATATGCAAGCTTTTTTCGTTATAACATCTACCACACGTACCATTTTCTAGTTCCATGAAACACCAAACAACAACAACTCTCCAAGAGATATAGAAATGAAACAAGAGAGTACTAACAAAACTCTACTAAAACTAACAGCTCTGAATAAGAGATGCACGAAAAACATGAGCTAAACAAGATTTTTGCAGCAGCTAGAAGAAAAACTAAGAATACAAGCATAGCAAGTATTCAAATAAAAAAGCGGAGCGTGTTTCTCACCCACACAAATAATGCTAGGATCCAACTATATTATTGCAGCAAGGAAAACAAAAGAAAAACAAACAGACGCTCCAAGTAAATTTCATATGATGTGACCGAATAAAAATATAGTTTCACTGGAAGTGACCTGATAAATTGTTGATGAAGAAGGGGATGCCTTGGGCATCCCCAAGATTAGAAGCTTGAGTCTTCTTAGAATTTTCTGGTATGAACCACAGGGGCATCCCCAAACTTTGACTTTGCACTATTCTTGATCACATTATATACCACTCAAAGAGTAATTCGCATTAGAGTGTTAGTGCAGCAATTAAAAATCCATGGGTTCTGTAAGTTCACAAGTTCTATTGATAATTTTAAATATTATCTACAGACATTGATGTTTTTTGAAGCAAATAAATCCACTTGACATCGTAAAAGAGAAAATGCAAGAAAAATGGCAGAATCTGCCAAAACCAAAACAGTCTGTAAAGACGATTTTTTGGGGGGCACTTACTTTGCTCAGATAGAAACACTTAAAGAACAAAAAAGTTTCAAAATTATCTGGGTAATAAGCACAAAACATTTCAGGCCATTCTGATCTTT
The DNA here is from genome assembly GCA_028641055.1 of Alopecurus myosuroides. Taxonomy (NCBI): domain Eukaryota; kingdom Viridiplantae; phylum Streptophyta; class Magnoliopsida; order Poales; family Poaceae; genus Alopecurus; species Alopecurus myosuroides. The sequence goes on from CM054062.1 coordinate 223,916,110, forward strand.
CTGGATTTTATACGATTTTTTACGGTGCACAGCAGAAATCTGTTTCCTGCGCAAAAATCCAAAACCAACTCCAACTTTCGTTAGAAAAACTCCACTTGGCACAACTAAAACATGAACATAAAGATAGAAAAGAGTTTCTACAGATGTATACAACCCCTTAAATCAAAGAAAACGGATAAAAACAAATCAAAAATAAAACCATGGGTTATCTCCCAAGAAGTGTTTTTCTTTAACGCCTTTTACCTAGGCCCAGAAAAGTGGATTCACGTGTTTTCAAGTGAAGAAGCATCCAAATTGTAATTTTTTTCGAATAATGGAATCAAAAGGAAACTTCATTCTATTTCTAGGAAATTGTTTCATACCTTTCTTGAGTGGGAATTGAAATTTAATATTCCCCTCTTTCATATCAATAACAACATCAACAGTTCTAAGAAAAGGTCTTCCCAAAACAATTGGACAAGAAGCATTGCATTCAATATTCAAAACAACAAAATCAACGAGGACAAAGTTATTATTAACGATGATAAGAAAATCATAAACTCTCCCCAAAGGTTTCTTTCTAACATTATCAATAAGACGAATATCCAAATAACAGTGCTCGAAAGGTGGTAAATCAAGAATATCATAAAGTTTCTTAGGCATAACAGAGATACTAGCACCAAGATCACATAGAGAATTGCAATCAAAATCATTCACTTTCATTTTAATGATGGGTTCCCAAACATTATCTAGCTTCCTAGGGATAGAGGCCTCACATCTTAATTCATCCTCTCTAATTTGCATGAGAGCATTTGTAATATGTTTTGTGAAAGCCATATTCATAGTACTAGCATTAGGACAACTAGCAAGATTTTGTAGGAAATTAATCACTTCAGTTATGTTGCAATCATCAAAGTCAAGATCATTTTTTATCAAATGTAATGGGACCATTGTCTCCCATGTTTCTAAAAATTTCAGCACTTTTATCAGGAATATTTTTAGCAGTTTCAGGCAGTTTTGCATTTTTAATAGCAGAAGTGGGAGTATTGCAAACACCAATTACTTTACCATTGATATTAGAAGGTTTACTCGCATGAGAAGCTTCAGTTTTACTAGTGGTGGTAATGGTGCAAACATTAGCTATATTATTCTTTCTAGCTATTTCATCTTCTCTTTCCCATCTAGCATGCAATTCAGCTAACATCCTAACATTATCTTCAATTCAAATTTGGATGGCATTTGTAGCAGAAAAAGGATTCTCATATATGGTTTTAGTTTTAGCAGGCATTCTATTGATCAAAGAGGATTGAGCTTTAGACATGGATGAAATAGAAGTTTCAGCATGAGCAATTTTAACTTGCAAACCTGATATTTCTCTATTTAAGCTCTCAAGTTGATAGCTGATATTTCTTAGCATAACAGATTGTTCATATTGTTTTTGCATAAAGTCTTTAGTGGCTCTTTCAACTTCTGAAATTCTTTGATTAGACATTCTAGTTCTATCATTATTACCACTATTAAAAGGATATGGCCTATAATTATTGCTACCAAAATTATTCCTATAAGCATTGGTGTTGAAATTATTATTTTTAATGAAGTTCACATCAACATGCTCTTCTTGAGCAACCAAAGAGGCTAAAGGAACATTATTTGGATCAATAGGAGCATGGCCATTCACAAGCATATGCATAATAACATCAAGTCTATCACTCAAAGAGGAAGTTTCTTCAACAGAATATACCTTCTTACCAGTTGTAGCTCTCTAAGTGTGCCATTCAGAATAATTTACCATCATATCATCAAGAAGCTATGTTGCTGCCCCAAAAGTAATGGACATAAAGGTTCCTCCAGCAGCTGAATCCAGAAGATTTCTTGAAGAAAAATTCAGACCTGCATAAAAGTTTTGGATGATCATCCAAGTAGTTAGTCCATGAGTGGGACAATTTTCTACTAAAGACTTCATTCTTTCCCAAGCTTTAGCAACATGCTCATTATCAACTTTCTTAAAATTCATAATGCTACTTCTTAAAGATATAATCTTAGCAGGAGGATAATATTTTCCAATGAAATCATCTTTACATTAAGTCCAAGAATCAATACTATTTCTAGGCAAAGATAGCAACCATCAAAGAGAAAGGAAACAATTTCAGTTTAATAATATCTCCATCTATATCTTTATATTTTTGCATCTCACATAGTTTAACAAAATTATTAAGATGGGCAGCATCATCATCAGTACTAACACCAGAAAATTGCTCTCTCATAACAAGGTTTAACAGGGCAGGCTTAATCTCATAAAAATCAGCAGTAGGAGAAGGTGGAGCAATAGGTGTGCTAATGAAATCATTGGTGTTGGTGCTAGTAAAGTCACACAACTTAGTGTTTTTAGGAGTAGTCATTTTAGCAAGACTAAAAACAGGATAAAAACTACAACTATAATAAGAACTATTTTTTTGTGTGTTTTTGATAAAGAGAAGCAAACAAGACAAAATAAAATAAACTAAGCAAAACTAAAACAAAGTGAAGAGATTAGAAGTGACATACCCCCCCTTGCAGAAATTCTCTTCCTCCCCGGCAATGGCGCCAGAAAAATGCTTTGATGGTGCAGGACTTGCACTCGTTGGGAGACCCCAAGAGGAAGGTATGATGAGAACAACAACAAGTTTCCGTCAAAAAGAAACCAAGGTTGAATCGACCAGTAGGAGGAAGGTGTAACTTCGGAAGGTTGATGCAGCTGAGATGGCAAGGCGCACTACCGGTTTAGTAGCAACGTGGAACCTACACAACACAAACAATTCACTTTGTCCCAACGAAGCAGTGAGGTTATCAATCTCACAGGTTTTTCTGATAACAAAGAGGTTAATTGTATGGTGTGGAAAATAGTATGAGAACATAGACCAGGGTCCACAGTTCACTAGTGGTGTCTCTCCATAAAAGATAGCTAACATGCGTGGTGAACAGATTACAGTTGGGCAATTGACATATATAAAGGCTGCACCGTAGTGCATATGCATGACATAAGGATTACTATGAGATTCATGTGGGCATTACAACAAAATACATAGATCGTCGTCCAACTGCATCTATGACTAATAATCCACCCTCCGAATATCATCCGAACAAAAGTTGGGTATTAAGTTGAAAGAAACATATTATCGCAGTAAGAAAAGTGTGCAATGTAAATAATGTAAACAAAGTAAACATCGTTGTTTTCTCCCTAATGGCAAAATCACATCCTCCATCCGTCATGTTTCTGTCACTCGAGCACAGATGAAAAGGAGGCATGAACCCACTATCGAGCATAAATACTCCCTCTTGGAGTCACTAGCATCTACTTGGCCAGAGCATCTACTAACAAAGGAGAGCATGCAAGATCATAAATAACATACACATGAAGATAACATGACAGATTGATAATCAAAAGACATAGCATTCAGTATTCATCGGATCCTAGCAAACAGAACATGTAGCACTACAATAAGATGATCTCGATCATGTGAGGCAGCTCACGAGATCTAAACATGAGGCATAAAGGGGACAAGACAACCATCTAGCTACTGCTATGGACCTGTAGTCCAGGGATGAACTACTCACGCATCACTCCGGAGGCGGGCGTAGTGGTGTAGACCCCTCCGGTGATGAATTTCCCTCCCGGCAGGGTGCCGGGGACAGCTCTAGAACCCTCCCGATCTCGGGTTGACGATGACGGTGGCCTCGGGTGTTTCTCGAAAAAACTGGTATATTTTTATGGTTGACATATCGGGGGGAATAAATATACGAAAGGTAGATCGCGGTGGACACCTAAGGGGCCCACACCACCCAAGGAGCGACCGGTAGGGGGCGTCGCCCTATGGTGTGGCCCCCCTGTGGCCCCCCTCTGGGCCTCTTTGGGACTCCGTGGAACCTTCGGGAATTATAATACTTCCGGGTTTCGAATTTTCCAGTTCCGAGAATATTTCCAGAACAACTTTTCTGAAACTAAAAACAACAGAAAACAGGGAACTGACTCTGTGGCATCTTGTCAATAGGTTAGTCTAGGGAAATAGAGAAAAATGACATAAAGTGTAAGGAAAACATGTAGCATAAGGCATGAAAACAACATGTAACATCAAAAATTATAGATACGTTTATGACGTATCAGCAATCGTAAAGTCGGCTCGGGCCACTAATCACACAATACTTCCAAGATAAAAATAGAAACACCGGGAAGGAAGATACAATCAACAATGCCAGAATTCACCAATTCCTCTATCTGTACTTGTGCCTACACATAGGTTGGCTCTGATAACAAAGTCGGGGAAGGCACTACGGAAAACAAACAATTTATAGCACATAAACGAAGATCAAATGCAAGGTGAGAGGCAATAGAACATACCCTCATCTATCGAAATAGCGAAAGATTGTCGGTGATGAGATCGACGTGGAAGTAGACGTAGTCGATCAGCAATTAGATGTGTCTAATCGCGAGGAGATGTATTATCTCATGATCAAGTGCCACAAGCGCAACACCTCCGCGGTATCCACATGTATGTGATCATAAACACGGTGTTGTAACGTGATCAAGCACCAATGACGAAGCCAAGACGTTGTTGATGAATATCCGGGGCTCTCTGCGATCACCAGCGAGAACTAGGTCACGCTGGAGCAGTAATCCGACAGAGCTCCCACATCATGGATGAAGTAGACAAAGAACTGGAGCACCGTTAGAGACTCATAGTGTGGTGGTGGGTGCGGCTACCGGGGGCGCGTACAATGAGGTGCCCTTTGTGGTACACCCTTACTATATATATGGAGCCAATCCGATTTCGGGGAGCGAAGTCCTTGTAGGACTCCCTCCTTCCCTAGCCTCGCCATGGGGGGAGTTGGAGCCACATTGGGACTTCTCCCTTCCATATATGAGTTGGGGGTAAAGGTGGAGCCCTCCGAGGACTCCCTCCCCCAATCCAATTCATGTGGGGGGTGTCCGAGACCAACTATACATGTTTGGGTTGCACCACTTAGTTGGCCCATGTGCCCACTATCACATGTGGTACCACTAGGTTTTTCCCATCTATATTGGACTTTCCAGAAAAATCCAGCTGGACTCCCCTGAAACTTTCTGAAACTTTCGTGAACCATTCCACCACTTTCCATAAAATGTCCCAAACCATTATGTGCACTCTCGGTGACATTCCAGACTCCTCCATCATGTCCCGAGACTCTCAGATGTTTCCTTCAGAGTTACTTTCACCTATATCTTCCATCGGAACACAGCTTCTAAATGTTGTTGATCCTTAAGTGTGTGACCCTAGCTATGGATTCAAATACATGCGGACATGTCCAGAACTCATTCTTCTACAATGATCATTAGCGGTACCTTGATGCAGATAATGACCCCCCACACATGTCACGAAGGTCTTTATTGTGAGAACCACCCGTATTACTAACATTCACTTATTGTACTGCTTCTCGATACATTACATTGGCCGGGGTGAAATATTTTCCATTACCCGAGATCTAATATTTACTCAATCTATATTCTGGTGTTCCTTTATGATCATCACCATGATCAAGTGTCTGCGTAGACGATGACGAAAACCGTCATATCTGAGAGGGCCCAGAGTATATCTCTCCATAGTGAGTAGCAATTCTCATAACCATACCATATACAAAATTGGTGTACTATCCGGTAAATTCGAAAGACCAATTTTATAATTACAATGTTACATTGTAACGTTTGGAGGTTCCCATCATGTCCATATCTTACCCAGTCCTATATGTGTCTTATCGTCAAACAATCATAGTGACGATAATACTAAAAATACCGATAACAATATTGACGATGTGTTTCAATGATACATTAATTGAGTATTATCCATCGTTGTTGTTTCCCAAAACAACTCCAATCTCATATATTTTTGGCAACACAACAATATATTTTCTTTTGCCACATAGTCAGGAAACCAATACTATCAATAATATATGAACCATTCGTAGAGTTGTAACTGGGGATATCTATGGTGTTTATATTCTACACATGAATTAGGATTTTCCTACGAATACTCACTATTCGGGACTAACACAATTATAGCATAAAACATACTTAATCATGAAACAGAAATATGAATAATAACACCTTTATTATTGCCTCTAGGGAATATTTACATTAGTTAACTCAATCTCTTCTTGTATTTTCTTTTCTTCGCAGTCTTCATCTATGTAATCCCCCTATTTCATACAAAAATTAATAGTTTGAAGCATCTTCATCATCTTCTTATGTACCAACTTCTTCATACCAAAATCATATTCTCCATAACCAAGCCTTTCTTCTTCATAATCTATCTGAACTTGCTTCCCCTTAATATTATGTAAATTGTTGCTTTGTTGAGTGTAGAGATACAACATTTTTGAATAAATTGTGTTCTAATGACTCTGAAATATAACGAATGCATTGTCGACATCATAACTACAAATTTTCCAACCTCTACAATAGGTATTGATTCTCCTCTGCGGTGTTCATGTCTGAAGGCAGCACACATTTTCTAGCTTTGACCTTGATCACGGTCAAAGAAATGCACTTACTATTCTTAACCATTTCATCGACCTTAGCCATGCCATCCACAATTTCCGTGGCTTCCAAGCCTCTAACCTCTTCTTTAACATAATACAGGTTGTCATTTATCCCATATCCCTATGTCTCAATTAGTGGTAAGATGTTCATATATGTAATATCAGATCGGCCTAACATCCTTTCCAAATTATCACTCCCAGCAAAATTTATTCCAATATCCTAAATGTCATCATCCAGGCTACAAGAATTGATAGAAAAAGTAAATTCAAGTGGACCATAAACCCTAGCAACCAAATCAAAGATCCCCCCAAAATGGAGACTCTAAATTGGCAATGCAGAAGAAGTTGGTGAGGGAACTTACTAAACACCGCCAAGGGAGGACGAACACCGCTCGCTTTGCATCGAAATGGCCTTCCAGACCTTGTTCATGATCACCACCAACGGGGAGGAGCGACATTCTCATAGCAGTCGGGTTAGATCCACCATAGCAGTGCACCTCATCCAAAAACAGGTCATATATCCTAGAGTTGTGTGTTCTCTCCCTCTCTTTTCCGACAGTGGCACTGCCGCCCCCACCATCGTGATTCACCTCTTATCCATGCCGAGAGTGAGAGAGAAGGCGTAGGAGAGAGTGAGGGCAGTGAATGTCTACCTGTCCGAATGGGGCTAGGTCACACGACACAACACACCGTTAATTGTTGTATGCCCTCACCATCGATTTATTGCAACGACAACCTAATACCAAGGTCCACCCATGAGTAAACTTGTCGGCCAGCCTACCCCAATGTTAAGTGCTTTCTGTGGTCACTTACCTCATTGTTGTGGGTTTGTGAGTTCTTGCAATGTTGTGGTCTTTTGATACCCTAACCATAATTATGGCGATTTTTTTTTGCAATTCTCTCAAAAAACTTAATCAATAGATTGTACGGTGATCTTTTGGAATAATAAACTTTCCTTTTAAATTTTAGTTTTTTTCAGCACCATGACCCTATGTATATTGAAAAATAAATTTTGCGACAATTTGATTTAGAAGATTGGGTAGATTATATATATATAAAAAGGAATTTTCATGTTTCAGAAGTTAATAAAATATCGAACATCCATTTTAATTTTTGGAAAACAAAATTATTTCTTTGTTATTTTTTTATCCCATATTTTTGTAAGTTCGAAAAACCCCATTCACTCGGTTTTCTATCTTTTAAATGTGTCGTAGAGGTGTTGTGGCAGAGACATAGACGCCACACCATGTAGAACCAATCTTTTACAGGGAGTTATTCAGAACCACTTTGAAGTATGATCTGAGCTGATCAACTCGGCTTCAAAATGGGTAAAGGTTTATAGATTCTTTGATGTATGAATTCGGCGAGGAAAAGAGATAGATGTGCACATCTTCATTCGAGCTCTGGAACATGCATTAATGATAAATGCGTAGTAACTAGTTCTACGTGAACATAACACTTCAAAAAATCCAGCATCACTATTCAGAAGAGGTAAAACATAATTTTGACAACTTAATCTCCAACCAGTCAGCAGTACTGCTTTGCTTAAACATGTTCACAACCTGAGAAGTTTAATGTGCAAGGGGTTTTATAACAGTGTAACTCCAGCTAGAAGAGAAAGAGAAGCTTTGTATTGATCCCATCCAGAGATACACACACCACCACGCTAGTTACTCGATCACACAAACAAAAGAAACACTAGTATAAATCAATGGGGGCGAAAACCTAAACGAAAAGAGGTGAAAATTAACAGTACGCACTTGCCAGTTTGGGATCGGAACAAATGATCCATAACTAGTACTGTCATAACCTATGAGAGATTGGGATACTATGAGAGGTACTGTGGTGCATGTACGTTGTGTTATACCCGCTGTTTCCTTCCGTCTCCGTTTTGCAAGTCTGGTAGTGGATCATGATCGTGTAGTATGGAAGCTAATAATTAGCCTAGATGGATCTGTTTTCCAGGATCGCCGAGAGGCTCGTGGTGCGCTGCCGCTTGAGCCCGCCGCTGGCCGAGCCCCCCGAGTCCTCGCCCCCGGGCGACGCCGTGCGTTCCATGACCGCCCTGAGCGCCTCCTGGATGGACGCGACGGTGTGCTGCGGCGACATGGGCGGCGGCGCGTCGTCGTCGTCCGGGCACGCGAGGCTGTCGTCCTCGGTGACGAGGAGGACGTTCTTGACGCGGCCGCCGAGGGTGGTGATCTCGGCCTTGAGCGCGCGGAGGCGGAGCGCCTTGAGGGCGCGGATGAGGTCCGGGAGGAGGTCGGCGCGGTCGTCGCAGCAGAGCGAGGCGCGCACGAGGAGGCGGCCGTCGTCGTCGCTGGAGGCGTCGACGGTGAGCTCGTCGGACTCGGTGGGGAGCGGGCAGGCCTCCTCCCTGATCTCCGACGTCTGCCGCTTCAGCTCCTTGACGTGCTGGATCACCTCCGCCAGCAGCGACGCCTTGTCCGTCTGCAACACCAACACGTACATACAAGGAGTAAATCACAAGGAAAGGCCGGAGACGCACGCACGCACGCACGTACGGCGGCGAGAGCTAGTTGACAAGTAGTTAAATCGCCGAGCTTTGCTAATAATGTGACGGCAGGAGGACGCATGCATGGGGTGAGGGGAATGATGGATGGGGAGTACGCATGCAGGGGAAAAAGGGCAATCGTGCCGTGGCATGCATGCCTCCGAGCGAGCGAACGAGTGAGCGTGGGACTCACTCGAACTCCTCTCCATCGATATACGAAAGAAAAATGGTTAGTGCATGGCTAGCTTGGCTTGCCGCCGCTGCTGTTGGTGGTGCTCGCATGCACGCTTCCACAAGCGACCCGCGTTCTGCCCTTTTGGTGTTGAGTGGGGCACCAGCACCAGACCATCACCACTGATCTGCGTATTATCTATACTTGTTATGTTATCATGCCAACAATGCCCGCCGGCCCGCGGTCAAATCCGGCCTAAGTACGTAGCCCCTGGTCCTGGGGTTTATACGTGTAGCACTAGCAAGCTCTAGACGATGGATCGTCTAGCTTATCCACCATCCATAACAGACGCCTAGAGATCAGTCAACAGAACACAGTAACAATGCCCCTAGCTAGCTAGTTGCTGCCTTTTGACCGTAAAGATTTTGGAGATGCAAATCTAAGAGCAAGTACAATAAGCTTATGTAAGCGGGCTATAAGGATTAGAATACTATTTTTGTGATGACATGGAAGAGAGAGAAGAGGAGAGAGAAGATGAGTGGGCTCTCATGCAAGAGCTAGCTATAGCACGTGCTCCTAGGCACTTTGTGAGAGTGGGAGGTGGGCCATATATCAATAAAGTAAGACATTCTTATAGCTCACTATTGTACAAGTTGGCTATAAGTTGGCTATAGGTGACATGGCAATTTCTTATAGCCAGCTGCTAGCTATACTATTGAACTTGCTCTAAAATCGACTTGGTCCATACTACTACTACCAGCAGGGGATTTAGCTCAGCGGTAGCATAGGATAGTGTACTACTAGTACTAGTACATGGCTTGTTTGGGAATATAGCTAGGCTTAGAATTCTTGGGAGCAGGGCGGTAACCAGAAGGATCTCTCTCGAGATGGTCAGCTTTCTTATGTTTGCTGCCGGTACTCGATCAGTGAGCACTTCTGACACCAGCTCGCGGATTTGTCTCTCCTCCGAGAGGCCAGCTCCCAGCAGTAACTCTCGAGTTGCAAGCTTTTTGGTCTCTCTTTTCTGCGTCAACTAGGCGGCTCCCCTCCGCTTGTCTCCTCCTAGCTCAACCCTATAATGCAATACACGATGGAATGCAGAGCCGGCAATGGAGTATTGGAGCTCGCGCCGCATGCACAAACATGCATGTTGGGTTATGCATGCGCACATGCATGCTTGCACGATGGATGGGTTCAAGACGCCGGTACCTTGGTTGTGTTGGGGAGGAGGCTCCGGAGGCGGGCGAGGTGGGAGTTGATGCGCTCGCGGCGGCGCCGCTCGGCCTCGCTGTGGCTCTTGGACGCGGCGAGGGCCTTGGCGTCCATGATCTCCTGCGCCGTCATCCGCCCGAAGTCGCCGAACGGATGAGACGCCCCGAAGGGCGGCGGCATCATCATGCCGTGGCCATGGTGCCCCATGTAGAGCCCCGCGCCGAAGCCGCCGAGCGGGTCGGACGAGGAGGACGCGCCGCCTGAGTGATGATCGTACGCGAACTGGAGCGCGCGGCGCGCGTAGAAGTCGGCGAAGAACGGCGGCGGCGGCGGTGGCTGCGGGGGGAGCGGCGGCAGTAGCGGGAAGAAGGGGCCCTGGCCGCCGCCGTCGTCGCCGCCTATGTTATGGTGGTGGAGTTGCTGCTGCTGCGACGACAGCGACGGGGCCGGCGGAGGCCAGCAAATGATCGGGGGCGGGCCCATGGTCGCACTGACGCTCCCCACGCTGCTGCTGGCTTCGAACACCATGCCGCCTCCACCATCCTGAGAACCGCCTCCTAGCTGATCTAGCTCTTGCTCCATCCCTCCGCTGGTGGCTCCGCCGCAGCCTCCTCCTCCGTGCTGCTCGAGCTCCTCGTCTTGGTCCAGTAGCACCCCGACCTCTTCACGACGGTGGCGTCGGCGATCACCATGGGCGCCCATCGGTGTGGATCGATCGATCTGGATCGGAACACGAAGCCGGCCGCGCAGCCGGGATCTAGCTAGCTAGGTGGTGTACGTTGTTGCGTGTGTGATCGATCGGTGAGATGGATGCTTCTGCTGGTGTGTCTAGGGCTAGCTTTTGTATAGGGTGTGGCATGTGGCAGCATGATTCGCCTTTCGGCCTTTTTGTCTTTCCCTTATGATCTTGCCCGCGCTCGCAAGAATTATGGCCACCTCCTCCCCCTGATTCCTCTCTCACACACACAGGACAGGAGAGAAGAAAAAGGCCTCGCCTTTTCTCTCGCTGGCTCCGGCCGGCCGACCTGGTAGTGTAACTTGGCTGCCACGCCTTTCGATGGCCTTGTGGGGGCAAAGGCTAGTAGGGTAACATAATAACTAGGCCGGAGTAATGGAGACAGGAGGAGAAAGGGCGGGGGCGCGTGGAAATGGAGCTCGATCAGGCCTGCGGGCAGCAAAGGCCAAAGGATTGCATGGAAGGGGAGAGGGACGACATAGGAAAGCGAGCAGGTAGCGCACTGTAGCCTTGTGCGTATGTGTCATTGTACTCATGCGTGTGGGTTCGATGGAATGCGCGCGTCGTCGTCGGTCAAGGCCCATGTTCTGCAGCACTCCTCCACTTCACTTTACCAATCCACGCCTCCGCCCGCCTCCCCGAGAGACACAATCATTCTGTCTTGAAATACACTCCTCCCCCTGTGGTGGCGCAGGGATTAGCAGGCTTAATCGGTTTTGTTACTACTACTCCAGTCTACACCAGCTGCGCGCGCGGAGGAACGAAGCAAGCAGAGAATCTACGCCAACAGCAGGCTAATGTTGTATACTCATCAACTAGCAACTGTGCTTATCGAGTAGTACAAATCTTAGCCCATGATTAAAGAGCAAAGGCAGCTGGAGCCGTACGTAGACCACAGGTAGTAGGAGCAGGAGGAGGACTCTAGCTTGCTTGCTTGCCCGCTCGCTAGGTGCAGGTCGCGAATGAAACGGAATGAGATCCCCGGCCCGGCCGGCGCCATGATGCGTGCCAGGCCCCTGCGTCGACGACACGATCATTCATTCATGCCTCTCGCGAGCTCGCTCTCGCTGGGGGTTAGTAATTCCGCAGCGCGGAACGAGGCAACCCGACAAGCGCTGCAGCTTCCTACCCCCTGATGCCGCATTCCTCCCCTCCCCTTCTCGATCGTCCACGCCGTTCGTAGTAGTACGCCGGCACAGTACTGCGGCCTCTGTGGTGGGGAGGGAGCGGGCGGAGGAAGCCATCAGAGATCTCGCCAACAGAAGCTCATGGGCCTCGGGCGATGTGCGTCATGCAACGTGATCCATCGATGGATCCACGACGAGGGCGCTCCGGAGAGGATCAGTCGATCGACAAGTGGGAGAAACTGCTCCTAGCTACCGGTCCAGGCAAAAACCACCGACGTGAGCTCATGATGCATGTAACTCTACCTGGGTTATGGACATGTACATGTACGAGGGTTCTAGGCTGAGCGCACTCATGTGGAGAAGATCAGCCAGGCTGCAGCTGCCCAATCACATCTCGCCTGGGCAAAGTGTATGCAGCTGACACACACGTCATGGCGCCGATCTACATGAGTCGGACCTCCTCGATTGAGTCACAGATGTGTTCCGGTCATCCTCTCGGTGATTTCGTCGTTTGGCGCATGGCGCCACTGGATTTCTAGATTGGAATCGATCCGGTCGTGCGCTCCCCTAGATCATGCCAATTATGTCATGTGGGAGTGGCGTGAAGCTTCTCTTCTTAATGGTGCTATGGGGCATATTCTAATTAGATCTCCATGGCATTGACAGAGGTGGAGAAAGTCTTGGTGTTTTCGATTGGAGTTTTGACTTGGTGGAGAGGTGTAGTAGTCGCGGTGAAGGATGGCGACATAGGTTTTTCCTGTGTGTTGAGTGTTGGACACTTGCAACAACAGCCTTGGTAAGAGGGGGAGACAACACAGGTGGACTGCTTCTGTGGCGGTACTTATTGAGTACCGAGTGGCGAATTCCAGGGTGAAAGCCCAAGGTCTGGCCTTAATTGGTTGTGCCTGGCAATGGTCTTGATGAAGACATTGTTTTTATGGACTCGGACTTTCTTCAGGGTGAAAGCTTAAGATCTTTGATCGGGCGACGACAATGTTTGCGCTTTGTTTCCTTCTTGAAGGCGTCGTCTTTTGAGAATCCCGTCTGCGGTTCAGGTGTTGTATTCGGTGATGGTTAGAGTGTTGTTGTAGCGTGTGTTCCATCACCGCAACGGGATCTTTGTTTTTATTTCTCTATTTTTATTTTTTTCTTCGCTGTGTGCATCCGAGTTGTCCTTCGACAACTAGTTGGTGCAGAGGCTGGGTGTAATTGGTATCTTTGATATTAATATATTCTCTTTATCAAAAAAAAAAAAAAAAAAATCATGCCATGGCTCCGCCGCATTAATTCTCTCCTCCTTTCAACCCCCGGCGAGCTTGTACTACTGCTGTCTGTGTGTGTATTTATGTTTCGCGTCTGTGTCATCACGAAAAAGATCCACCCAGCCCGGCCGTGGGCGGACCACTGTATCGTATAGCCACTTTGTTTTCTTCACAGGATATACCCACTTTGTCTATAATAAGAACGTACAGTTACCACAAAACGAGAAGTGCTGTCTATATAGCCAAGTTGAAGTTTCACAGTCGAAGCTATATACTACTATATCGAATGTTGCTTTTGAGGAGGGCGTGCCACTAGTTAACGCTGTATCCTCCTCATTTCTGAGGTCTACTCGTACGTCGAGAATGACAAGTTCTTAAGTATTGAGCCTAACGAACTCTGCTGACCATCTGATGCGGAGTGGTTAGCTTCTAGATGGCTCGATCTTCACGAATCGACCAAGAACACGAAGAACGCGATGAACATGATGAATACGAGAGGGGGAAATTGTGGGAAAACGCAGGGAAACACAAGGGACATAAATAGCGAGAACCGAAAGACCCCAAATCTCCCGTCAACTAAACCCCGAGAGTCGCCTACGGAACGATCGATCCAACTGAGCTCACCTTGATTGAAACCGCTTCACACCCGTAGCCGGTCCACTACGCTAATAGAACCTCACGGGTTAGTTGAGGAAGATTGGAAAGTCCCTAGCTGAATCCCAAGAGGAGAGGATAGGTAACTCGGTGAATTTTGATACGGTCCTAGATACAAATCATAGGAGTAGCCTTGATACGTTCCTAGGTACAAACCATAGGAGTAGCCTTACAAGAGGGATACAAGAGCAATGCTCAAAATACTAATTCATCTCTAACCCTAGATCTGACCGGAGGGGTCTCCTTATGTAGCCTTGGGGGTTGGTGGGATGGAAAAGGGGCATTTTCACCCACTTTTGCGAGCTGGTAGGGAGGCCGGCCTGGAGGCCGGGCACTTCTGCGTGGAGGCCGGCATGGGGTCGCAGGGGAGCCGTCCTAGGCCGGGCTTTAGGCCAGGGGCTTCGGGCAGGGAGCCGGCCAGGGGGCACAGGGAGGCCGACCTAGGCCAGGCTTCAGGCCGGGAGGTTCTGTAAGGATCCCGGCCTGGAGGCCGGCCTGGCTGGGTAGCAGGCCGGTCTCCCTGCACTCCACTTCCTTCTTCTTATCCCCTTCTTCCTTGAGGGCTTCTTCTTGGTCATCTTTCATAGCTTCTTGGGCAACTTCTTGAGCACGTTTTTAGGCACCTTGAGCATCGTCTTGGGGGTCCATGGTGGGGTCAAACCTGAGCACACAAAGGGCATTTCCATGAGGTAGCGCACCATTCACCAAGTCACCGAAAGCATGAAGAGAGAGGAGTGAGTTCACCTTGTCATTTATGGCCTTTGCTCGTGATCTTGTCATTGGTCCACTTGGTGGAATTGGGTGGGCTGCATCATCTCCCCCCCTTTGAAAAAGAGTCGACCTCGACTCTCCGTCGTTTTCATCACTGGGGTATCCATGTAAGGGAGATAGATCCTTGACATTGAAGGAGTTGTGGACGAGGTACTTGGATTACGGTAAGTCGAGCATGTATGCGTTGTTGTTGGTGCGCTTGATGATCTTGAAAGGTCCATCGCCTCTTGGCTTGAGTTTGAGTTGAGCTCTTGTGGTAAGCGGTCCTTGCGCAAGTGTAGCCACACGAGGTCAGCTTCTTGGAACACCATGGGATTCTTGTTCTTGTTCATTATGGAGATGTCGAGACATCGTAGTAGAGTTCATAGACTGGGGTGCCATGAGCCTACGGGTAGAGACGTGGGGGGACGTGGTAACACAACAACCAGGAACACCAAATTTACCCAGGTTCGATACGTCTTAACTAGGCGGCGTTCCTACTCCTGCAATCTCACTAAATCAGGGTTGAAGCCTCAAGTATACAAAGTACAATGTGAGTAGGGTTTCGCTAACTCGGCGAGGATCAACTTCCCGACGAGTTGGCTTCTAGCTAATTGTCCTCTCTGTTCTTCTCTCCCGTCCGGCTTTATATAATAGCCGGGTTAGGGCTTACAGAAAGGAAATCTAGAAGACTACGGAAAGTATCCTAACTTGGAAGGAAGGAATCCGTCTTCTATTCCAAGCCGCACCACTTTGGGCCATGGTCCGGGTTCTTCTAGAATCCGGCTTTTGTGCGTCAGCTTACTGGGCCGCCTAATGCACTGTGATCCATTACCAATCAGGCCACCCTGGTAATCTGGCTCTTTAGGACCATGCCGGATATACCCCTACTCTGTATATATCCGACAGTAGCCCCCAAGAAGGATTGAGACTTGATCCCGACACCTTTCGTCAACTCGCATCCTGCTCCGAGAAATGTTGGCTCTTTGTCTGGATTCTTCTTTTTCCCAAAATACCCTAATGCATAACTCGAATTTCATAAAAATCCGGCTTTCCCTTTCACGAACATGCAGAAGGAGTTTCTTGACATGTAACCCAAAACTCGGATTTTCCAGAATCCGGCTTTTCTTCCACGAGCCTTCGTGAAGAAGGAACCTCAAGACGTCAGCGATAAAAGCGTGCTGACATCACGGACGTTTGGGTTCAGTCAAATCCTTAAACGTATCTCTGACAGATTCTCGCGTGAAACGAGGAGATAACAGTTATCATTCCGCCCCCTCATTTCCCGGATTTTCTAGCGTTGTAACATCCCAAGTATGAAAAAATAGCCATTAGAATGTTTGCTCTCTGTTATTTTATGTTTTGCATCATGGCATCATGTTCATTGCATTTGTTTTGCTTGTTTTCCTTTTGTTTTCCTCTGTTTTCATTTGTTTTCCAACTGTTTTCATTTGTTTTCCTTTGTTTTCTATTTGAATTTCAAACCAAAATTCAAACCTTTTGTTTCATCCTTGTGATGTTACAATTTCAAAATGAACATTTCAAAATAAAACAATAAATTGTTTCCATTGAATCCCTAAGGTTCAACTATTTAAAATTGTGGTTTTTAATAGTTCACTTAATCCAAATTTATTCAAATTCAATTGCCTTTTTCCATATAGCAACCATTTGAAAGTAATGAAACAAAACAACTCCAACCAGTTTGTTTCAAAATAACTTGAGGTTACAAAAACTAATTAAATGTTATTTTTACTAAATCACTTAATCAACAATTCATTCAAATTCCTTTCCAAATTCAAATAAAAACCCAAACAGCAAACCATTTTTGAAATTATGAAACTTACAAAACCAACATTCATTTGGTAGCAAATAAACATGAATTTTTTAAACAATGCTTTTGAATTGCTTCAATTCAATTAATCCCTTAATTCAAATATAAAAGTGAATTCATTTTTCTTTTTCCAAACATTAACATGAATCCAATATTTTGAAAACAAAAGCTGATACAAAGTTGTTGTTGACCTAATTAATTTACATAAGTTTCACTCAATTTTTTCTACCCCACAAACCATCTTCTTTTCTTCCTATTTCTAATCAGCAAAAAAAAAGAGAAGCAAGGAAAAATAAATAAAAGGCTAACAGAGCAAAGAGAGAGAGAGGAGGCCCAGCCCAACAAATTTTCCTCCCAGCCCATACCCCTTCGAGCACCCCCTTTCTTCAACCTCACGTACGGAAGAACATCCAGCACCCCCACGTGGTTCAGAGAGACAGGCAACGGCCGATGATCCTCCCCCTACTCCTATATCTAGCCCTAGGGCTCCTGCCAACCCTAACCCTAGTTTCTTCTCCCTCCTCTCTTCTCCCCCGCAGCTCTCTACCTTTCCTCCCTCTCTTTCTTCTCTGAAACCTCCCCTCTGTACTGAACCCAGCTCCATCCGAATTTTTCCCTCAACTCCTCTGGCGATCGCCGCCGTTGGGGGCCCCCTCCGGCCAGGGAGAGGCCGGGAATGGGAACGCCCCACCTCCCTCTCGCTCCTCCACCTCTCGGACTGGACCGGGAGCCATGGATGCGCCGCCGCCGTCGCCTCCTTCCCGCCGGCCGCTGCAGCCCCGAGCGCCTGCAGGTCTACAGCATGGTGAGCGCCTCCCGTTCCCCTCCTCTCCCTCTCGCTCGCCTCCCTCAATCTCCCTCCCCTTCGCAGCTCCCACACGACCGCAGCACCCCCAAGCCCCAGCGCCTCCGGCGAGTGCCACTGCTGACCGCTGCCGTCGATGGTTCTCTCTGTCGAGGTACAGGAAGTCGGGTTCAGTTAAAGTTTCAGTTAAGCCCGAGAGCTACACCTCAAACCCCCCCCCCCCCCGTTCCCTTCCTTTCAACACACAGCGCACCAGCCCAACTGGTATCAGCACCCCTTGGCGCAGCAGGAGGTGGGGGGATCGAATCCCCCCTCCCACAATTAAAACCATCTTTTTATTCTCCATTGTTTTGGTCACAGAACTTCCAGGAAATCACCAATAGGCCCTTGCAAATTATTTCTAGCCCCTGTAATAATTTTTCCTAAGTCCCTAGTTACTAAAAAATGGCAGATTTGCACCAAATCTTGTAAAATGCATAATTAATTCATCTTAACTCCAATTTTAACTTTTTAAATATGTTTTCTGTCCCAAATTAAATGTTCTTTCCAAATATATTTTTTTACTGTTTTGAATATTTTAAATTGGTGAAATATTTGAATTCTTGTTTAAATCACTTAATTTTGCAAAATTCATAACTTGAGCATAAAAATTCCAAATTCAACAAACTAAATATGTTTTCCAATCAACTTTTCATGTACTTTCCAAATATAAATTTTGTTTGCTGTTTTGAATAATTTAAATTGCTGAAAACAATTGTTTCCTAATTATTGCATTTAAAATTGCCAAAATAATAACTTGCTCATTTTAAATCCAATTTCAACAAATGAAATATGTTTTCCATGCAAAATTGAACCACCTTTTCAAATATAAAATTTGTTTCATGTTTTTAATAATTAAAATTGGTTAAATAATTGAAACCTTGTTTAATTCATTTAATATTGCTAAATTTATAACTTGATCAAAACAAATTCTTTTAGGACATATAAAATATGTTTTCAACCCACAAAAGCATAACCTTTTCAAATATGAATTTCACTTAATGTTTTGCACAAATAAAAATTCAAATAAGTTCATGTTTGAATTAAATTCATTTAATTCTTGTTTAAACTTGTTTAATTCATAAGTAATTCATCCAAAATCCTTTTTCATCAAGTGAAACATGTAATCCACCTAAAATTTGGTGTTCTTTTCAAATATGAACTTTGTTATCTATTTTGAACAATTAAAATTGGTGAAAACAACAAATGCTTGTGTGACACCTTTAAGTAACCAAAATTCCAAAACTTAATAAATGAATTTCCAAACTTGTTAAACCTTATTTCCAATTGGTTCTATTGTTGTTATTTTGTTGTTTTCCTCATCCATGCATCATGCTAATCCACTTTCACATGTTGCTTAGTTGTAGAACAATTAATTCAACCAAAATTCATGGGCTTTCCATATGCAATCCAATTGCAGATGGGTCCATTTAATCATGTTGCTATCTTGTCAACTAGTTTATTCTGATGCATCCATTAAATTGACATGCATAATCCCATGTTTGTGCATTATGCCATGATATTGATTGTTTATCTTTCTGCATTGTTTGTTTGCTTCTTCTCGGATATACGACGACGTTGAGACCGACGATACTTACGACACCCCTTCTAAGGAGTTAGCTCAGTACCAGGCTACTGGGTTTTGCAGGCAAGTTATCACTCACATGAACCACTGTGTTCCTTTCAACATTGGTTACCGATACTTTCCGTTGTCTATTCTGCTAGCCCTATGAATAGTTGCTTCTGTTACGAACCTATCACATGAATCCCTTAACCCTGATATTGCCTCACCTCCATACCTATAACCTTTTGCTTGTTGCCCGTGTCTTACTAGCATGCTTAGGTTGTTTTGCTCGAGTCTGTTACCCGTTACTTTCTGTTACTATATTCCATTATGTTCTGGGGGCTCGATGTTTAATCAATCAATCATGCTAATGTTATTATCAATAATAAATTTGATGATAAGGCACCGGCAGGAGGCCCTTTGTGGTTTTGAGGCCTGCTAGTGTCGACCCTAATAGGAAAAGGGTCTTGTCTACTGATCCATGGTGAGCGCACTACCCGCATGTGGGAAGCGAGTATGGGCGCCCCCCTCAATTTGATTCGATTCGCATCTCGTCCAAATCGCCTTATTTAGTTCGGGTTTTCCATTTGCTGCATGCATGATCTTGCGAGCCCTTGGTACCCGGGTGGAACTTTCGTAGTCGGCATATAGGGGGACACGGTCTTAGAGTGCTATGAGGGTCCATTTTCTTCTGGGCTCGATTAGCCGTGCGCCCAAGGTGCTTTGGGCTTGATGCGGAGAAGAGTTGAGTTGTGTTGAGTGCCCCGCTTGGTGGAAGGGCCTTTCCATCTGGCGGGTTATTCATACGTGTACGGCCAAATTGGTGCACCCCTGCAGGGATAAATCTTCTCGAGAAGCCGTGTTTTCCGCGGTTATGGACTACTTGGTGAAAGTACTGGCTAACAAGTACTCATGACAACTTAAACCTAATGATTAACAACCTTACACCCAATGATTAACAACTTGACTAGTAATAGGCTTATTGACACAATAATCTGAACCATCATTAATCCAACTGTGTGAGTTATCCTCGGATTGCTTCTTTGGATAAGGGGCGAGATCCAGGATGGGTTTGTTTGGTGGTTAGCTATAGTTGGTTACGATACGCGATCTCATCTCCTTTCTGTTAGCCGGAAGTGGTAGTAACTCTGTAGTTGTTTAGAGCAGCCAGTTGCAGCATCCTTTTATCCCCTTCCTTCCGTTGAACCCAAAGCATCTGTGCTTGGTGTTGACGGGTTACACTTTGGTGAACTGTGAGTCTTGCTTGCCAGTACGTTTATGTACTGACCCCTTTGGGTCTGTGGTTTCCGCAGACCTACGTTTCCGTGGATCTACATGGTGGCTACTACGTGGAGTATGACGAGACTGCTGACGAGTAGATAGCGGACCCGGGCAGGATCCGAGACTTCGTGGATGGGCTCCGTCTGTTCGTTTCCGGGCTCTTAGGCCTATTTGGTTCTTGTCTGTACTCAGACATTTTGAATGCTTCCGCTGTGATGTAATGATGAATTGTTGGGACATGTGTCCTCTGGATGATTGTATTTGCTATCTCTGCTCTAATGAGAGCTATTTGCCACTTATTTCCATCTTTTGTGTCGTAGAGATCTGTTGTGATATCACTTGTTCAAATGCCGTTGACGTACCATGTGTGTATGTTTTGAAGTACGTCAACGGAAGTGTCTGGATTTCTATGGGATGGTTTGCGCAGACGATGAATAGTAGGGAATGGTTGTCACACGTTTACGTGTTGGCCTGCTCATATTGAGATGCGGGTGCCGGTATGCCCCGTAAGCCATTCTATCTACTGTTTAGCGGACTGTGAGTATCCCCTAGAAGTCCGGGTGCGACAAATGGTATCAGAGCCTGTCTGCCTGTAGGATCCCTTTTTACTGGTCGCAGTTGAGTCTAGAAACTATTTTTGTAGCTATATAGGAAAAATGAAACGTGAGAGTAGGAATTCTGTTCTTTTTCTTCTTTCCCCACCCACCCACCCTTTTCTGGTAAGGAAGTGCAACGTTGTTTTCTCTTCTCACCTAAACTTTCAAGTTAGGTTTTCACGTATCCTGGTTTCTCTAGGATGGTTATATCTACTAGACCATAGGAATGGAGGTGGTTGTGACATGATTTATCATGTTGCCTACTCACGATTGAGAACGGAGGCGTGTAAGCCCCGGAAGCAGATCCTCTATTCCTTAAGCAGTAGATATGGATCCTTTAGAAGCCCGGATGGGTTTTCAGTAGTACCTCAGGGTGTTTTGATCTCGTGTTTTCCCGGAGTTGCTTCATTATCCTATTCTTCACAACATCCTTTTCGTCCGTTGAAATCTTGTTGTTGTTTTCCACTTCAATTCTTCTACCGGCGTCTAATCAAAACTTCCCAAACATCAAGTCTATCTGGCCAGAAAGGTTGTTGTTGTTGTTGTTGATTCCAGGCTATGAGAGCTGGCATTCCTATCACCTGGGGTTGTTTCGAGGAAGCATTCCTGAATCACCACATTCCAGATAGTCTATTCTCCAAATGAATCAAGTTCTATCCAGCTATACACCCTCCATACAAAACCTATCCCTTTACTTAAAAATGTTCCGGTGGTTTGTGAATTTCCTGACGTCTTTCCAGAAGAGTTGCCAGGAATGCATTTCATCTTGAAATTCCAGAAAAACTATCCAAGTTGCACGATGTGTTTCACGTGTCACAGCTCAAGAGGATCTTCGCAAGAAGTATCCGTACCTTTTCTTTTCTCAGTAGGAATCTCGGGGCGCGATTCCTTCAAGGGGGGCGTTTTGTAACATCCCAAGTATGAAAAAATAGCCATTAGAATGTTTGCTCTCTGTTATTTTATGTTTTGCATCATGGCATCATGTTCATTGCATTTGTTTTGCTTGTTTTCCTTTTGTTTTCCTCTGTTTTCATTTGTTTTCCAACTGTTTTCATTTGTTTTCCTTTGTTTTCTATTTGAATTTCAAACCAAAATTCAAACCTTTTGTTTCATCCTTGTGATGTTACAATTTCCAAATGAACATTTCAAAATAAAACAATAAATTGTTTCCATTAAATCCCTAAGGTTCAACTATTTAAAATTGTGGTTTTTAATAGTTCACTTAATCCAAATTTATTCAAATTCAATTGCCTTTTTCCATATAGCAACCATTTGAAAGTAATGAAACAAAACAACTCCAACCAGTTTGTTTCAAAATAACTTGAGGTTCCAAAAACTAATTAAATGTTATTTTTACTAAATCACTTAATCAACAATTCATTCAAATTCCTTTCCAAATTCAAATAAAAACCCAAACAGCAAACCATTTTTGAAATTATGAAACTTACAAAACCAACATTCATTTGGTAGCAAATAAACATGAATTTTTTAAACAATGCTTTTGAATTGCTTCAATTCAATTAATCCCTTAATTCAAATATAAAAGTGAATTCATTTTTCTTTTTCCAAACATTAACATGAATCCAATATTTTGAAAACAAAAGCTGATACAAAGTTGTTGTTGACCTAATTAATTTACATAAGTTTCACTCAATTTTTTCTACCCCACAAACCATCTTCTTTTCTTCCTATTTCTAATCAGCAAAAAAAAAAGAGAGAAGCAAGGAAAAATAAATAAAAGGCTAACAGAGCAAAGAGAGAGAGAGAGAGGAGGCCCAGCCCAACAAATTTTCCTCCCAGCCCATACCCCTTCGAGCACCCCCTTTCTTCAACCTCGCGTACGGAAGAACATCCAGCACCCCCACGTGGTTCAGAGAGACAGGCAACGGCCGATGATCCTCCCCCTACTCCTATATCTAGCCCTAGGGCTCCTGCCAACCCTAACCCTAGTTTCTTCTCCCTCCTCTCTTCTCCCCCGCCGCTCTCTACCTTTCCTCCCTCTCTTTCTTCTCTGAAACCTCCCCTCTGTACTGAACCCAGCTCCATCCGAATTTTTCCCTCAACTCCTCCGGCGATCGCCGCAGTTGGGGGCCCCCTCCGGCCAGGGAGAGGCCGGGAATGGGAACGCCCCACCTCCCTCTCGCTCCTCCACCTCTTGGACTGGACCGGGAGCCATGGATGCGCCGCCGCCGTCGCCTCCTTCCCGCCGGCCGCTGCAGCCCCGAGCGCCTGCAGATCTACAGCATGGTGAGCGCCTCCCGTTCCCCTCCTCTCCCTCTTGCTCGCCTCCCTCAATCTCCCTCCCCTTCGCAGCTCCCACACGACCGCAGCACCCCCAAGCCCCAGCGCCTCCGGCGAGCGCCACTGCTGACCGCTGCCGTCGATGGTTCTCTCTGTCGAGGTACAGGAAGTCGGGTTCAGTTAAAGTTTCAGTTAAGCCCGAGAGCTACACCTCAAAACCCCCCCGTTCCCTTCCTTTCAACACACAGCGCACCAGCCCAACTGGTATCAGCACCCCTTAGCGCAGCAGGAGGTGGGGGGATCGAATCCCCCTCCCACAATTAAAACCATCTTTTTATTCTCCATTGTTTTGGTCACAGAACTTCCAGGAAATCACCAATAGGCCCTTGCAAATTATTTCTAGCCCCTGTAATAATTTTTCCTAAGTCCCTAGTTACTAAAAAATGGCAGATTTGCACCAAATCTTGTAAAATGCATAATTAATTCATCTTAACTCCAATTTTAACTTTTTAAATATGTTTTCTGTCCCAAATTAAATGTTCTTTCCAAATATTTTTTTTTTACTGTTTTGAATATTTTAAATTGGTGAAATATTTGAATTCTTGTTTAAATCACTTAATTTTGCAAAATTCATAACTTGAGCATAAAAATTCCAAATTCAACAAACTAAATATGTTTTCCAATCAACTTTTAATGTACTTTACAAATATAAATTTTGTTTTCTGTTTTGAATAATTTAAATTGCTGAAAACAACTGTTTCCTAATTATTCCATTTAAAATTGCCAAAATAATAACTTGCTCATTTTAAATCCAATTTCAACAAATGAAATATGTTTTCCATGCAAAATTGAACCACCTTTTCAAATATAAAATTTGTTTCATGTTTTGAATAATTAAAATTGGTTAAATAATTGAAACCTTGTTTAATTCATTTAATATTGCTAAATTTATAACTTGATCAAAACAAATTCTTTTGGGACATATAAAATATGTTTTCAACCCACAAAAGCATAACCTTTTCAAATATAATCTCACTTAATGTTTTGCACAAATAAAAATTCAAATAAGTTCATGTTTGAATTAAATTCATTTAATTCTTGTTTAAACTTGTTTAATTCATAAGTAATTCATCCAAAATCCTTTTTCAACAAGTGAAACATGTAATCCACCTAAAATATGAATTTGGTGTTCTTTTCAAATATGAACTTTGTTATCTATTTTGAACAATTAAAATTGGTGAAAACAACAAATGCTTGTGTGACACCTTTAAGTAACCAAAATTCCAAAACTTAATAAATGAATTTCCAAACTTGTTAAACCTTATTTCCAATTGGTTCTATTGTTGTTATTTTGTTGTTTTCCTCATCCATGCATCATGATAATCCACTTTCACATGTTGCTTAGTTGTAGAACAATTAATTCAACCAAAATTCATGGGCTTTCCATATGCAATCCAATTGCAGATGGGTCCATTTAATCATGTTGCTATCTTGTCAACTAGTTTATTCTGATGCATCCATTAAATTGACATGCATCATCCCATGTTTGTGCATTATGCCATGATATTGATTGTTTATCTTTCTGCATTGTTTGTTTGCTTCTTCTCGGATATACGACGATGTTGAGACCGACGATACTTACGACACCCCTTCTAAGGAGTTAGCTAAGTACCAGGCTACTGGGTTTTGCAGGCAAGTTATCACTTACATGAACCACTGTGTTCCTTTCAACATTGGTTACCGATACTTTCCGTTGTCTATTCTGCTAGCCCTATGAATAGTTGCTTCTGTTACGAACCTATCACATGAATCCCTTAACCCTGATATTGCCTCACCTCCATACCTATAACCTTTTGCTTGTTGCCCGTGTCTTACTAGCATGCTTAGGTTGTTTTGCTCGAGTCTGTTACCCGTTACTTTCTGTTACTATATTCCATTATGTTCTGGGGGCTCGATGTTTAATCAATCAATCATGCTAATGTTATTATCAATAATAAATTTGATGATAAGGCACCGGCAGGAGGCCCTTTGTGGTTTTGAGGCCTGCTAGTGTCGACCCTAATAGGAAAAGGGTCTTGTCTACTGATCCATGATGAGCGCACTACCCGCATGTGGGAAGCGAGTATGGGCGCCCCCCTCAATTTGATTCGATTTGCATCTCGTCCAAATCGCCTCATTTAGTTCGGGTTTTCCATTTGCTGCATGCATGATCTTGCGAGCCCTTGGTACCCGGGTGGAACTTTCGTAGTCGGCATATAGGGGGACACGGTCTTAGAGTGCTATGAGGGTCCATTTTCTTCTAGGCTCGATTAGCCGTGCGCCCAAGGTGCTTTGGGCTTGATGCGGAGAAGAGTTGAGTTGTGTTGAGTGCCCCGCTTGGTGGAAGGGCCTTTCCATCTGGCGGGTTATTCATACGTGTACGGCCAAATTGGTGCACCCCTGCAGGGATAAATCTTCTCGAGAAGCCGTGTTTTCCGCGGTTATGGACTACTTGGTGAAAGTACTGGCTAACAAGTACTCATGACAACTTAAACCTAATGATTAACAACCTTACACCCAATGATTAACAACTTGACTAGTAATAGGCTTATTGACACAATAATCTGAACCATCATTAATCCAACTGTGTGAGTTATCCTCGGATTGCTTCTTTGGATAAGGGGCGAGATCCAGGATGGGTTTGTTTGGTGGTTAGCTATAGTTGGTTACGATACGCGATCTCATCTCCTTTCTGTTAGCCGGAAGTGGTAGTAACTCTGTAGTTGTTTAGAGCAGCCAGTTGCAGCATCCTTTTATCCCCTTCCTTCCGTTGAACCCAAAGCATCTGTGCTTGGTGTTGACGGGTTACACTTTGGTGAACTGTGAGTCTTGCTTGCCAGTACGTTTATGTACTGACCCCTTTGGGGTTGTGGTTTCCGCATACCTACGTTTCCGAGGATCTACATGGTGGCTACTACGTGGAGTATGACGAGACTGCTGACGAGTAGATAGCGGACCCAGGCAGGATCCGAGACTTCGTGGATGGGTTCCGTCTGTTCGTTTCCGGCCTCTTAGGCCTATTTGGTTCTTGTCTGTACTCAGACATTTTGAATGCTTCCGCTGTGATGTAATGATGAATTGTTGGGACATGTGTCCTCTGGATGATTGTATTTGCTATCTCTGCTCTAATGAGAGCTATTTGCCACTTATTTCCATCTTTTGTGTCGTAGAGATCTGTTGTGATATCACTTGTTCAAATGCCGTTGACGTACCATGTGTGTATGTTTTGAAGTACGTCAACGGAAGTGTCTGGATTTCTATGGGATGGTTTGCGCAGACGATGAATAGTAGGGAATGGTTGTCACACGTTTACGTGTTGGCCTGCTCATATTGAGATGCGGGTGCCGGTATGCTCCGTAAGCCATTCTATCTACTGTTTAGCGGACTGTGAGTATCCCCCAGAAGTCCGGGTGCGACAAGCGTGACACGCGTCGCAGATCTAACGGTCAAAAGAGCCGTTAGCACGTATCGCAACGCATTTCCAGCTATAAATAGCCATCCACAGGCACTCTGGTTGCCCTTCCGCTCTCTCTTCACCTCCCATCCCTCAAGCGCCATAGCCCCCGAGCCAAGGTTCTATTAGCGAGAAAAGAGCCCATGCACACCGCGCCGTCCCTGAAACTTTACCATCGGAGGCTCGCAATCCTCTCCGCGCCACCCGCAAATGGCATCCAGTGACTCCCCGCGCGCCGCAGAGGAAAACGTCGTCGCCCGCGACATCGACGACATCATCAATGACATTGACCCGCAGCTCGACTCTCCGAGCCGCGCCGCCACGAACACGCCGGAGAATCCTTCCGACGACCAGGCCCGCGAGGATCCCCTTCTCGCGGCTGAGAACCTGGCAGCCTCCTCGTCTGCGCCGCCTCCGCCATTCGTCCCCGAAACAGCGGAAGAAAAAATCCTCCTCGTCGGAGAGGAGCTCGCCGCTGCGGCCGCCGCCGCCGGAGCCGAGGACGAAGGCGAGGTATCCGGGAATCGGAGCCGGTGCAACCTAGCCCCTTCCCTTCTTTCGACAATGGAGAAGGAGGGGCTGATTGTGAAGGGTAAATGGCGGCACGAGGAGGACGACTTCGAGCCCTTGCCCAAAGCCGGGGAAAGGGTTCTCCTAACCTCGCATCTTTCTCGAGGTATGGGAATTCCACCTTCCGCCTTCTTTCTCCAGGTGCTTAACCACTACAACATACAACCCCACAATCTGCCTCCAAACTCCATTCTCTATCTAGCCGGGTTCCAGGCTCTCTTTGAAGGGTATCTAGGATTAGAGGCTAGGTTAGATTTTTGGCAGTATTGCTTCGGGGTTAAGCGAAACCCCTCTGAGGGCGCACTCCCGACTTGCGGGACCATATCCTTTACCCTACGTAGATTTTGGGAGGATTGGTTCCCCAAGATCAAAACAACGGAATCCGTCAAATTTTGGACGGGTTCCTTCATCTACCACGAAGACATCCCGTTTCCTGGAAAGGAAACGGGGATTCCATCTTTTGCCAACTGCGCTGCTACTCCCCAGGACAACTGGGCTGTGGAGGCAGTTTAGACTCTGCCGCCGGACCTTCTAAGGATCAAACGACGCATCACGAAGCTCGTTTCCGCGTCTCCTCCTCTCACCGGCATGGATATAGTCCTATGCTGGTTGGAGAGGCGAATTCAACCTCTGGCCCACCACGGTCCCCGGCTCTTATGCGAATACACGGGAACCGAAGACGCCATGCGGACAACGAACAAATCTTTGACGGCGAAAGATTTGAGGAAGCGCGTAAACCAGTTGGTCGCAGCACGCGACCAATATGAGGAAAGTCGGCCGATGTACACGACGACAAATCCGGCTCCAAAGGTACATCTTTTACATTCTGGGCTTTGGTTTTGCATTTCTTCTTTCTCGGATAATTGTCTTAACCCGGACTTTGTCTTTTTTGACAGATTGTCGATCTTCCTGAGATAGATCTTGCGACCGATGCCGATTTGGACGCAGTGCGTGCCAACTTTGCAGGCGGATTGAAATGCAAGAAGCCTTCCGCTACCGAGGAGGTAATCGATCTTGACGGGGTTCCCGTCGCTACTTCCAGGTAAATTATCCTGGTTACTTTTTTTCCAGCTTTTTGTCGCAGGACTTCTTATTATTTTCTCGGAATTATAACATCTCGGATTTTATATTTCTAGCCTGGCTCCGACAACATTGAAGCCAAAAGGCAGGAAGAAAATCAAGTTTGTGGTTCGAAGAGGACCACAACCTTCTCCTGCTACTGCTCCAGACACTCCGGTCACACCCGCAGAAGGAAACACTGCTGCCAGGGAAGAAGAAACCCAGCAGACCAGCCAGTCTATTATGCCGGAAACGGGAACGAGGGAAAAGGCGGTACCGGAAATGGGTGGTCCTTCTCACACAGCTGAGGAGGATCCCATTCCGACTTTCAATAAGGATTTCGAGTTAAAAGAAGAGCCTTTTGACGAACACGGATTTATAAAACCGTGGGCGACAAGACACTTCACTCATGTTCCTTTAACCCGTCCTTGGCCAAAAGGCGGGTTTGTTGTCCGAAATAACTTCGTATTTTCACCTCGGCAGGTCATCCAGGACGGCCTCTGCCACGTCGGGATTCTTTTTGTAGAGTATGCAAAAGAATTTAACAAAAAGTTGTCGGGTCTACAGCGGATGAGCCAGGTAATATCTCTAGCCCCCAAGCAATAAGTCAAATGCATACTTTTGTCTTAATGCTTTTTCATTGTTATGCTTGTTTTTAACTTAAGCATTTTTTGTCTCTTTTCCGTGTTTCAGCAAACTGCTGAGAACATCAACATGGAAGTTTTTAATAAACTTACCATCAAGAACAAGTAGGTGAAAACCCTTCTTACAATTCTTGAAGATAAGGAAGCAGAACTGGCATCCATTCAGCAACATCTGAGTGAATCAGTAGGTAAGATTTTTCTCTGCTTTCATTTGTGATTTTTTCTAAGTAGTTTTCCGAGTTTTTAACTCTTCCTTTACTTTATTTTAAGCTTCTTTGGCGAAAGCCAAACAAATTGCTGAAGATGCCGGCAATGCTGGGAACCTCCGGCGTGAGAACCTGGATCTTCACTAGCTGTTGGCATTGACGAGTCTAAGGCCTCCAGCCAGGCCGAGAAAGACAAGTCTACAATCATGGACCTGGAGAACGCCCTGAACCAACGCCTGGAAGAAGGCACCGAGATGGATCGGATTCTCGGTAAGTAATTTATCTTTTTTACCAGATTTTTCATGTTTCCCTTCTTCTGTTTTTCCTAACATTTGTCTTGTTAATTGAAATAGAAGGTAGCCCCCAGCTCCGGATTGAGAGAATCCGGGCCTTCAGGAAAGTCTTCACCGCGCTCAAGACCGTGGGAATGCTACTTATTAACAAGTACATTCCCCAGAAATCCGGGGAGCTCTCGGAAGTCAGCAATCTTCCTGAGGCTATTGTAGAGGTGGTGAACCGCAAGGAGTCGTGGCTCCGCTCCGCGACTCGTGGTGGTGCACGCATGGCCCTTGCCCCACCGCCAAATCTTGGTGTGTGGCGTCCGGCATCCCGCAAGGATACACGGATGCCCAACGTACCAGCATCTTTGATGAAATCAAAGGTCACGCCACCAAGATTGCTACTATGGTGAACATCTCCACCTTCTACCCCGAGGAGGCAATCCCGGCAACTCCTGAGGAATCCAGCAGCGAAGAAGAAGAGTCGGATGCCTAAGAAGCTACTTGGTCCTGGGTAGGAGATAGGAAAATAGAAGCATTACTGATCTTACAATGTAACACTTATTGCAATGATATCTATTATTTTGTATAAACAAGTACTCCGCTTTTGCAGTTAATTTATTAAGTCTTTGCAAGTTTTCCGGATTTTAATTCCTTTATCTTCTTAGTTCTCTGGTTTGTATGTCTTAAATGTCCTTAGTGTTTGAAATGGCTCGATAGTACGTAATCGTCATGCCAAGTGACTGGGTACAACCAACAGTCGAAACTCAGAAACATGGATCGTAATAAAGGCATTTTTACTGACTAGTTCCAGTGACCCAACATAAAAACAATCAGATAATACTTAGAGAAAAAGTAAGGAATTGTAAAAAAGTATGAAACTCAGGCACACAGGCACAATTTGGGTTTCCTTAATCCTCCTTAGGCTGAGTAGCATTCAGTTTTTTATAACTCCGAGCACGCAGGCACAATTCAGGTTAACACTGAGCATTTTTAAAGATCATTGGGAAATAGATAAAACGGACTTATGCTTTGCATGAAAACAGATAAAATAGTAATGCATGAATTACGACAACTTTATTTCATGATCTCAAATATGTTTACATAGAAATTGAACTAAGTGTAAAAGGGACGTAACTGCTGGATGCTCCAGGGCCTTTTTGTCTCTCCTAGCTCAACATCTATCTTTCTCTTTCTTTTGCGATTCGTACGCTTGGGATCATCTTCCGTGTCTCGAATATCTACAAGATAATAAGACCCATTTTGCATAGCCTTGCTAATGACAAATGGTCCCTCCCAGACTGGGGCTAACTTGTGCTTCCTTTCTTGCACCAATCTTAGCACTAGGTCACCTTCTTTGAAAGATCGATACCTGATTTTACGACTATGGTAGCGTCTCAATCCTTGATGACAAATGGCAAATCTTTGAAGCACAAGGTCTCGTTCTTCTTCTAAAAGATCGACGGCATCCTGTCGAGCACATTCGGCATCCGAGTCATCGTAAGCCTGCACTCTTGGGCTATCATGGAGCATGTCCGTTGGAAGCATTGCTTCTGCACCATAAACTAAAAAAAACGGGGTTTGCCTTGTTGATCTATTTGGCTTCGTTCGAATACTCCAAAGCACGGAAGTTAATTCTTCTACCATGCTCCAACTGCTCTATGAAGAGGAGATTGGAGTCTTGGGCGTATTCCTTGCAGGATTGAGCTATTCATTCTTTCAACATGCCCATTGGATTGTGGGTGAGCCACAGATGCAAGGTCTAGGCGTATTCCCGTTTGTTGGCAATATTTTGCTAACTCTCCAATAGAGAAATTTGTCCCGTTGTCGGTGATTATACTGTATGGAATGCCATATCTCATGACTACGTCAATGATGAAGTTTCTGGCGGTCACACCGTCATGTTTTTTGATGGGTTTTGCCTCCACCCACTTGGTGTACTTATCCACTGCAACGAGTAGATGTGTAAGTCCGCCTCTTGTAGTTTTGTATGGTTCCATCATATCTAGCCCCTAGACCGCGAACAACCATGTTATAGGGATAGTTTTGAGTGCTTGAGCTGGCATATTCGTCTGTTTGGCGTAATACTGGCATCCGGCACATGTGTTTATTATGCGTTCGGCATCTGTCTTGGCTGTGAGCCAGAAAAACCCTGCACGGAATGCTTTTTTGACTATGATTTTTGATTGAGCATGATGTCCGCAATCTCCTGCATGGATTTCTTCCAAGATTTCCTGTTGGGGGGATGATAACCCGGCAGGCCCATGCCTGGGATGAGACCCGGCCGAAGGGAAGTTGCACGAGACCCTGCGCTGTAATGCTGAGCCAGGTGTTATTAATGGGCCAGTGATTCCGTTGGTGACCCGACCTGTCACATCCCAATTTTGGAATACCTGAAAACACAGTTGTTTTGCTAATTGCTTGAGAAATAAACTTTGGTTGTGTTTGTTTGAGTGCAACTAAACAAACTTAAAAAGATAGCAAAGCAGTAAACTAAAAATATTCAACATATTGTTCCAATGACCTTGGCAATATTTTCTAAAGTAAATATTGATCAAAGAGTTTTCCAAAACTATCTTATGAATCCCATACTTGTTGGATATTATTCCAAGGCCTAAATTAAGAAAGAGGAAACACTTAATAAATTTCTCTAAAAGATTATCAGGAAAAAGAGGCATTCTTAGATGCTTCACCAAAATCTTGTAAAATGTTTTTCCAACCTTACAAGCTTAAAAACAAAAGTATTGGAGAGCATTGACTTGCTATCTCTAGTCACATAAACATTTTGGCAAAGCATTGTTAAAGAAAAGCCAAGTGCCTTATTAAATTGAATTTCCAATATTTCCAGAAACAGGAAACTCAAACAAGTTACTATTGGAAACTTTCTTAAAATGATCTGATATTGATACCAGTGCTTCCTTATATCAAATAAGGAACACACACAAGAGGAGACCAAAAATTGAATCCATTAAAGTCATGAAAACATGATTTTTCTCCACAGCAACAATTGGAATTTTGAACAAGTTTGTTCTACAAACTTTTTCAAAATGCCATGAAATAAATACCAAATTCTCTATATCTCAATTGAGGATGAAAACCAAAAGGGCACAAGTTTTTGAATAGTTTAAGTTGCCAAAAACTCCTGTTTTCTAGACAGCACCTTTTTGAAATTTGAACAAGTTTGTTCTATGAAGTAACTCAAAATGACTTGAATTTTCTACCACACAAGGAACACACCAAATAAGGAATGTGTGCCAAAAAGTATCATTTTTGGAAGCTCCTAAGTAGTCAAATAAATTCAATGTCCATTTATGTCAGAATTGAAATTTGAACAACTTTGAACTATCAAGTTTATCCAATTGAGCCAATTTTCACATATGTTGTGCATATCAACTAATAAGAATTTTGGGCAAAAGGATTTTAAATTTAGACTTTGTTTTCCTAGTGAAAACAACATTTTTCAGAGAGGAAAAGGATGTTTTTGAAAATAGCTAGGGACCTATTTGTAATCCGAGTCATCCCTTCTTATTCCTCCTGTAGCCTTGCTGTAGCTGCAGTGCCCCTACTCCATTGCCTTCGAGTAGAAGGTATCCTTGTGGATAAAACCCCCATGTGCTTGCTACCTGCCCCCTCTCTCTCCCCTCGAGCTTCTCTCTCTCTCTGAAAAATATCCCCAACCGAAACCCTAGCCAAATGGTCGCCGTCGATTCGGCCGTTGCCGAGCTCACCGGCGGCAGCCATGGGTATCATCCTCTCTGCCTCGTCGTGCTGAACGTGTGGGCAGAAGGAATCGAGGTGGGATGCCTCGAGGAGCCCGCGCCGTCCGGTTCCCTTCTTCGGGTCCGGCGAGCTCCGGCGGGGAATCGCCGTCGCCTCGCTTCTCCTCCGCCCTCGCCGAGTTCTTCCTCGCGTTCGTGGTGAGCGTGCGCCCCTCACCGACCCCTTTCCCCTCCCCCTTGCGCTCTGAATCTTCGTCGTGCCGTGCTCACGTTTCGGCCGCCGTGCGTCGCCGTTGCCGATTGCTCTCCGGCGACTCCCAGGAAACGAGACCGCCCTCATTTGGTTCCCCGCGTCGAGAGCAACGAGTAGATGCATTTGATTCGAGAAACGGTGGCCGTATGCGCCGGATTTTGGCCTCGCCGGAGTCCTCCCGCCGGCGAGTGACGTCGTGCTGGCGTCAGCGGGCCTTGACCCCGCGCTGGAGCAGTCAAACCCGCGGGTGGGCCGCGCTGCCCGCGTGGCAGCCACCGTGGCTCGCTGGCCCGCTGGTCAGCGACTGCGGCTAGATCTGCCCGCGGTGGAGATTGTTCTGGCCGGCCCAGTAGTGGAACTAGCCCATCCATGTTTACTTTTTCCATTTAACTTTTACAGAAACGAGCATGTTTACTTTTGGCCCTAAAAGCTAATCTAAAAGATGAATTTGACCAAAATAAAATTCGCAGTGGTAAAGCAACAAAATCTAAACCATCTCCAATTTGTAGATCTACATTTGGATGGACATTTTAGACATGAAAAATGTTTTGGTCAGAGGTACCAGAAACAGAAAAATGAGCACCATTTTAAATACACAACTTAGAATGAGGTGTATCCAATTGCATTGGAAAGCCCTTGAAATTTCCTAACAGGAGCAATTAACCTTGCTTCCAAATTCCTAGTATTTTTGAAATGGCATGCAATTTGGTAAAACACCAAAGAGCACTTCGGTGATTTTTAAAAAATCATTAAAGATGATTTTTTATGCAAACTAAATTGGATGGTCTTGTATATGTTTAGGGCTATCCATACCTATCTGGGTTTAATTTTTAGAGCATTATAGAAAATTTGGTGGACAGATCTTTATTTTGCATGTTTCTGCCATTTTGGCATTTTAGGTGTTAATTTGAGTGATTATATTTTTGTGTTGCAATATTGTTTTCTAGCATGTACAAGTTGTGTGAACTTGTTTTCTAAGGTTTACTTAGCTATTTTAGCATGTTAGATTGTGTGGACTTGAGTGGAGAAGAAATAGGATTTATGAGAATAGCAAATGTTTTATCTCTAGTTAATACTTGCATAGAATTTTTGAGTGATGAACTTATGTGCAAGCACTTGGATTGTTGTGTTGAGAGTTTGGATACAGTACCATGTTGGTACTTATTTTTGTTTGGTATCACCTCTGCTATCTTGAATTTGAGTTGGTAGAGAAGCATGAGTAGTTTAGTCATCACTATGCAAATGTTGGAAAAATTCTCTCATGTGTAGAATTTTTGGCATAAACATTTGTGGTTGTGTAGCCACATATTTTTGTGTTGTGTTCATAGGACCAGTAGCATTTTGATGATGTTTTTTATAAGTACTTGACCCCTGAAGTTTTCACTTGTGTGGGAATAATAGCATGAGTATCATTACCTTGCTTATTTTAGCATCCTATTATTTTCTACTAGTATGGTTATTGCACTAGATGCTAGTTTAGTCTTTTGTTAATTTTTAGCAAGTGTGACCAGAGGCCTTGTGACCTCTTAATGCTTTGATATGCTAGTGTAACACCCACTGGTGTCATTGCATTTTTGGTGGAAACATTATTTCCCCCACACTAGATGTGTTTCTTTTATATAGTTCTCTAACTAATGAGTGCCTAGTATTTTTGCCTTGCACTTTTTGAGTGCTAAATGAAAATGTGTATGCTTCTGTTTGTAAGGGGTTGTAATCATGTATGGCTTGTTGGGAAAAACCCATTCTTGGAGTGTTGTTTGACTCCTCTAGTAATGCCCTTTTTTTTACCACTAGTATGTAGGAGTTGCCTTGCAAATTGATGCTTTGTTTTATTAAATGGGGTATTTTTGTTATAGAAAGTATAGATGTTTTTAACTCCTGTTTTTATGACATGGACCCTCTGGTTGTATTTCAATTACTTGATTGAAATGCATCCATTGATTCTTCATGTTTGAGTAGTACTAGTTTCCCTAGCATTTTTGTATTGAATTTTTCCTGCCAACTTGTGTTTGGTAGATATTTGTGTATCCTAGCATGAGGACATGTTTTCATTTCCCATTATGATAACATGGTTCCTTGTTTGCATTTTAGTACTTTACTTATTATGCATGCTTGCATAGAAAACTTTTAGTAGAAACATGTCAATAGGATTCCTCCTTTTTAGTCATTGTTTCTATTGTTCTCAGCATGAGAATTGTGTGTTTTGTGATGAGTCTATTGCCTTGTTGCACTTGTGTAGGCTCACTGATTTGTAAAAGTCACTTTTGCAAATCATGTGCCTTATTTATTCTTGATGTGAATTTAGGCTTAGTAGATTAGCTACCATGTTCTTTTTGTGGTTTGGTTGATAAACCCATTGCCATGATTATTATTGTGCATGTTTTGTATACTTTTAGTAGTCTCACCCATGTGAAACTAAGTGTATTTTGGGTTTCTAAATATCTTGGTATGAGAGTGGCACACCCACTGAATCCATGATATTGAGGTTGTGAGATATGTTCCTCCAACCTTGAGTTGTCTTATTAAATGGCATTTCTGCCAAGTGTGTTTGTTTGATTGTTTGCCTCAATTGATAATTGGGTGATTGGTTACTATTAGTTTCCTTGCTATATGTATTGTTATGTATTGTTGCTTGCCTTGATTGGTTCTGAATGTGTGTCCTTTATTCTTTTTACGACGTTAGAAAAACGAAGATGAAGGAAGTGTCGGGAAGCTCTGTTTCAAGTTCCAGTCACTCCAAAACCAGGGACACAAGGAGTTACCAAGCAAGCCATCCTGATGCTTGCTGATACAATACTTATCATTATCTATCATGCATGTTTTACCTCTGAAGTTTTACCAAAACTTGATTATCAAAACTACTTTTGATGTGGCTATTACTACTATACTATTATATAGGTTACTATCATGCCAGTAGTTAAACTTGGTAATACCAAGCCCATAAGCCACCATATGGTATTTATTACCATCAAATATACTAGTCCCTAAGTGGACACCCTAAAATTGTGATTTTACAAAACAAAGGCTTTACGGAAAAACCCGGAGAAAAGGTGGATCCTTATTCTCCGGAGGAATGTGGAAGTGGTCATTTTTGAGAAATTGGTGTTTTAAAAAATGACACATAACCTAGTCTTCGCCGGACAACCTTTACCGTACTGCCACCCTACCCCAACATGGGCACGGGCTTAACTTGAAGTTTGTTCTTATTAGTGTGTGCTATCTCACTTGCTATAAGGGGCGTCGTACCCTCGAACCGAATGTCGTCAAAACTCCCTATGTTGAGGCATATAAAGTGTGGGATTAATTTCCCCCCGGACGCATTCGTTGAGGCTCCCGGCTAGGCAGAGTGGGACTTGTTGCCGGGGAGATTCTACTCAACCGAGAGATAGGCATATTCTAGTTTGAATATAGTGGATGGTTATGATCAGATACCTGATGTTTACATACTGTTGTTATAGTCCGTGGTTGTTCACGGTAGGTGTACTGGATCTGGTGGATGAGTACACCTCTGCAGAGTACAACTTTTTCGAAGAAGCCGCGTCCTCGGATATGGACAGTTGAATGGCCATGTAGCTAGCATTGTGTCAATGTTTTCAAAAAGGTGTTTTTGAAAGGAAGTGTTGAACTTGTGAAGTTCGGAAAGGAAGGAAAACTTATACCGTGGAGGTATCGTCGATGATGAAAAGCCAGAAGTTGTTATACAAAACAAATTGGTTTGCAAAGAAAACCTTTTCTACTCTAAGCAAGAATTCTGGAAACTGATTCCAAGAAGTTTTGCAAAGAGAAAATATTCTTTAACAAAGCTTTACAAAACCTCTTGTACATGTGATATCTACAAGAGAAAGAAAATTATATTATTTTCTTCTGAAGTATCTTCTTTAACGAAGATACAGATTAAGCTGACTGCAACTGTGGTGTCATCATATATGAACACCATTGATAGTGAACCCTATTTATAGCCTACCTATTCCACCATATAAGCATACTTGCATGTTGGTAAGTGACATGATGGATGTCTTGCTGAGTACATTCAAATGTACTCATTATGGTTTCGCCCCTGGTATCTACTTGCCAGACTTTGAGAAGGAGCCTCCAAAGGAGATCTATGAAGAGAAGTACGGAGCTGACGGCTTTGCGAACTAGGATCGTCTCCGGGTCAGCAGCCTGTAGGTTAAGGCGTGACTTGGGCTCATCTACGTTGTGTTTTATTTGTCTTCCGCTGTGTTTGATAAGTTTCCTGCCCTATGTGGCAGTGGTGTTAATCTTGATCATGTGATCTTTTATGTAATACCTTTATGTATTCGTGTAATGGATGATGTATTTATGTATGCCAACTTTGTATGTTGTTCACGACTGATCTTTCTGGGATCGTGAATGTATGCATACGGAGGGTTTCAGACTGCCGGTCTGGGGTCCTTACAGAGTTGGTATCAGAGCCAGGTTGACCTTAGGAGACCTTAGTTAGCATGGACGTCAGATAGGAAAGGAAAGTATTTTGAGTAAAAACCTATTTACTATCTAAATTATTTTTATCTAAGGGAGTTTTAGTATATTTTCCCTCCTTCTTATATTTTCAAAAGATTCTAAAGGCATATCTCTCTCGGTTAAGAGTTTATTTCTTACTTGTTTGCAACTGCTCCACTCTGTTTTTGAAACATCTCTCATCTTTGAAGTTTTCTGTTCATAAAATAGTTGGGGTTTCAAAAACAAATTGTTGCATAGTCTTACCTCTCTTAGTTAAAATTTTTATCAAAACTTTACTTCTATTATCTTGTTTCCATCCAAAAACTTGTATACTTGCCGATGTCCCGAGAAGACCAAAATAATTTCCTAGCTCTACAGTGATGATGGTCAGAAGTAGATATAGTTCTTCAGCCACTTCTAGGATTTTGGATCAGTCTAGTTTGGAGTAATTTAGCGATGACCCCATGAGTCGCCTCCCCCGACGTAGCTCCAATGGAGCCTTGCTTGTGTGTTATGGCTTGCACATGTGTGTCCGTAAGACTTTGTGCTATTGTGTGGTGTAGAATTTGGTTCATCTAGGCTTCTATATGTTTGTGGGGTGCTCAAAATTTGCAAATTTGTGATTGCCCCGCTCTTGTTTTTGAATCGCCTCTTGTTAGGTTTTTGCAAGCAAAAATGTTTGTATAGTATTCAAAAACAAGAATTTGTTGCTTAAACTTATACTTGTTTTCGCTTCATAATGCGACCCGTCGTGAACCACCACCATATCCCCCACAATCAATGAAAGCACCATTGGGCCTAATAATAGAGGACCATCAAGCCACACGAGCTGATAGCGTTGCTACCAGTGATGCACTCCAACAGATAAAGCTCCAACAACGACATCCTTCAAAGAAAAAAAAAGGCGTGAAGAAACCAACCACTACTGACCAACACCTATGTGTTTGTCTGTTTGCAAAAGAAGTCTTCACATGCCATGATGCGCAACCCCCTCAAAAGCCAATCCGAAGAGCACGATTCAATATTCGACGTACGATGACGCTAGTCGTATCTTGTCGGACAAACATGATTAAATAGAAAGCTAACCATACTAACATGCTTTGCCTAATCTTAGGTTGACACCTAACCAAAGCATGCGAACTACTGACAACTCTTTCTAAACCAAGGAATTAAGTGACTTAGGACACCTTTTAATCTAGTTGGTAAAAAGGAGAAGTCACGAGAAAATAAGATGATGACCTATTCGTTTACTAGTCAATAGGATATCGGGTGTATCTACTTGGGAAACCAAATCTTAGTAGACGTTGTAGGTACTATGAAATTCGGGGTTTAGAAATTAAGTGAACGATGGAATGGTTATGATAGATCTAGAAAACAGCAGTTTTCCTGTTTTTGTTTCTTTGTGTGCTCTTGATTGAAATGAATTTGTGTTTTATTTAATCTTGCTTCCTAACTTATATGGAGTTGTTAGGACTTTTTATTATGTTGTTTTATTACAATAAATCTACCCTAGAAAGTGTGTGCATGATTGGAAACTCGAATAAAAATGAAATAGCATTTGTTACCTTCTAGTTTATTATTTGGAAGTATGGTGAGAGCTAGATCTGTGTATATTTTCTTAGTAGATTTTGTGCTATGTTTTCTTTGAGTCCAGTACCATTTAGGTACTGTTATTTTGATGCTTGTACCTCTGTTAGCTTGCATGTCTCTTAATAGTAAAGCATGTGTAAGCATTGCTATTAATATGCACTAGTATTGTTTCACTAGATTAAATAGCCTTATATTTTTATCTTGTATGCACAGTTTTTCATGTGTAACCAGAGGCTTAGAACCTATTTTTCCTTGGTATTAGTAGGCCATAGCCCACTGGTCCCATTGCATTTTGGCTTGAGGATGAAAATCCCCAACCATACACATGTGTGAAAATAGCATGTTTCACTATGTGATTGATTTCTATTTTCCACCATGGAAAATATAATTGTTTGTTTTCACCTATGCAAGTGAGAAGTTTTTTTCTTATTAGTAAATACTAGTATGTTTAGGTGTGATTCTTTTGTTCGCATAATATTCCTTAGGGGTATCATGTTAAGAAATGTTTCACTATCGTGTGCTAAAATTAAATTGTTCGCAAATAGAATAAATTCCTCTTGATTGGTAGATTGTTTGTGAATAATTTTAAATTGAGTGTATGGATTTTTGAAAAGGTTTAGATAACTTTTCATTATTTGCATAGATACTGGTTGTGTGAGTTATACCTTGCTTGTTTGCTAGTAATTGGTTAAAGAAAAACAGAAATTGCTAGAAGAAATTTCTGCATGCTTAATGGTTGATTCGTAAAATTACTCTGGTGCTTGTGCTTACTAACATGAGTAGGATTGGTGTACTGTTATTAGGTACACTTATATTCATGACTTTCTGGTTTAGGTTTAAACATCATGATAGCATTGTTTGCTTCTCTAGGGTGAAACTAGTTTCACCACTAGAAAATGGTGATTTTTGCTCTAGTATTACCCTCTTTTTATTTTATGAGTATATGTGTTGATATAGCATGTTTAGGAAGTTACTACTTCTGTTATCATGCCATGAATTATTTAGTTTCATGTTCTATGGTTATAGGATATGATTATCTCTTATAGCATGCTGGTGTAGATTTTTCATACTTGTGTGTTATTTGTGCAGTCCTGTTTTTTTATGCCTGTGTAATAGGAGTTTTATCTAGTGTGAAGATGGTGTTTTAGAGTATCTTTATGATTGGATTCATTGGTTTTTAGCTACTTGTTGTTTGCTAATTGTTCATGATTGATGGATTCCAAAACCTCTAGTAAACAATAACCTAGTGATTAAATAGTCTATTCATCTGTGGTGTTGTTTGCTTGCTTATTGGATTTTGTTTAAATGTTTTACCTTAGCATGATTTTATACGTTTGTTATGATTGTGCTTAAGAGTATCTTACACCACTCCATATGTGGTATGTAAGATGTGGGATTATAGCTAGGAACTCATGTAATAATTGACGGTACGTTTCGAGGTAGTTCTGCACTAACCTTAATTTTGTTTGGCGGTTGAGTAAATTGATAGCTAGAGAATTTTTTTTTTGAAGACGGGTGTTTGGATCTAAGGTTTTGAGTATGACACCCAACTCCCGTGAAAAGAATTTGCTAATTTAGGGGAGTACCCCGCCTCCCAAGAAAAATCAAAGGGGGGAAACACCTGCACTCCAACACTAACATTGTGTTTGTTGGCCCTCCCTTAGTCCTCGCTTGCGAATCTCGGGGACGAGATTCTTTTTAAGGGGGGAAGACCTGTCACATCCCAATTTTGGAATACCTGAAAACACAGTTGTTTTGCTAATTGCTTGAGAAATAAACTTTGGTTGTGTTTGTTTGAGTGCAACTAAACAAACTTAAAAAGATAGCAAAGCAGTAAACTAAAAATATTCAACATATTGTTCCAATGACCTTGGCAATATTTTCTAAAGTAAATATTGATCAAAGAGTTTTCCAAAACTATCTTATTAATCCCATACTTGTTGGATATTATTCCAAGGCCTAAATTAAGAAAGAGGAAACACTTAATAAATTTCTCTAAAAGATTATCAGGAAAAAGAGGCATTCTTAGATGCTTCACCAAAATCTTATAAAATGTTTTTCCAACCTTACAAGCTTAAAAACAAAAGTATTGGAGAGCATTGACTTGCTATCTCTAGTCACATAAACATTTTGGCAAAGCATTGTTAAAGAAAATCCAAGTGCCTTATTAAATTGAATTTCCAACATTTCCAGAAACAGGAAACTCAAACAAGTTACTATTGGAAACTTTCTTCAAATGATCTGATATTGATATTAGTGCTTCCTTATATCAAATAAGGAACACACACAAGAGGATACCAAAAATTGAATCCATTAAAGTCACGAAAACATGATTTTTCTCCACAGCAACAATTGGAATTTTGAACAAGTTTGTTCTACAAAATTCGTCAAAATGCCATGAAATAAATACCACATTCTATATATCTCAATTAAGGATGAAAACCAAAAGGGCACAAGTTTTTGAATAGTTTAAGTTGCCAAAAACCCCTGTTTTCTAGACAGCACCTTTTTGAAATTTGAACAAGTTTGTTCTATGAAGTAACTCGAAATGACTTGAATTTTTTACCACACAAGGAACACACCAAATAAGGAATGTGTGCCAAAACTTATAATTTTTTGAAGCTCCTAAGTAGTCAAATAAATTCAATGTCCATTTATGTCAGAATTGAAATTTGAACAACTTTGAACTATCAAGTTTATCCAATTGAGCCAATTTTCACATATGTTGTGCATATCAACTAATAAGAATTTTGGGAAAAAGGATTTTAAATTTAGACTTTGTTTTCCTAGTGAAAACAACATTTTTCAGAGAGGAAAAGGAAGTTTTTGAAAATAGCTAGGGACCTATTTATAATCCGAGTCATCCCTTCTTCTTCCTCATGTAGCCTTGCTGTAGCTGCAGTGCCCCTACTCCATTGCCTTTGAGTATAAGGTATCCTTGTGGATAAAAACCCCCATGTGCTTGCTACCTGCCCCCTCTCTCTCCCCCTCGAGCTTCTCTCTCTCTCTCTCTCTCTCTGAAAAATATCCCCAACCGAAACCCTAGCCAAATGGTTGCCGTCGATTCGGCCGTTGCCGAGCTCACCGGCGGCAGCCATGGGCATCATCCTCTCCGCCTCGTCGTGCTGAACGTGTGGGCAGAAGGAATCGAGGTGGGACGCCTCAAGGAGCCTGCGCCGTCCGTTTCCCTTCTTCGGGTCCGGTGAGCTCCGGCGGGGAATCGCCGTCGCCTCGCTTCTCCTCCGCCCTCGCCGAGTTCTTCCTCGTGTTCGTGGTGAGCGTGCGCCCCTCACCTCCCCCTTTCCCCTCCCCCTTGCGCTCTGAATCTTCCCCGCGTCGTGCTCACGTTTCGGCCGCCGTGCGCCGCCGTCGCTGATTTCTCTTCGGCGACTTCCAGGAAACGAGACCGCCCTCATTTGGTTCCCCGCGTCGAGAGCAACGAGTAGATGCATTTGATTCGAGAAACGGTGGCCGTATGCGCCGGATTTTGGCCTCACCGGAGTCCTCCCGCCGGCGAGTGACGTCGTGCTGGCAACAGCGGGCCTTGACCCCGCGCTGGAGCAGTCAAACCCGCGGGTGGGCCGCGCTGCCCACGTGGCAGCCACCGTGGCTCGCTGGCCCGCTGGTCAGCGACTGCGGCTAGATCTGCCCGCGGTGGAGATTGTTCTGGCCGGCCCAGTAGTGGATCTAGCCCATCCATGTTTACTTTTTCCATTTAACTTTTACAGAAACGAGCATGTTTACTTTTGGCCCTAAAAGCTAATCTAAAAGATGAATTTGACCAAGATAAATTCACAGTGGTAAAGCAACAAAATCTAAACCATCTCCAATTTGTAGATCTACATTTGGATGGATATTTTAGACATGAAAAATGTTTTGGTAACAGGTACCAGGAACAGCAAAATGAGCACCATTTTAAATCCACAACTCAGAATGAGGTGTATCCAATTGCATTGGAAATCCCTTGAAATTTCCTAACAGGATCTATTAACCTTGCTTCCAAATTCCTAGTATTTTTGAAATGGCATGAAATTTGGTAAAACACCAGAGATCACTTTGGTGATTTTTAAAAAATCATTAAAGATGATTTTTGATGCAAACTAAATTGGATGGTCTTGTATATGTCTAGGGCTATCCATATCTATCTGGGTTTAATTTTTAGAGCATTATAGAAAATTTGGTGGACATATCTTTATTTTGCATGTTTCTGCCATTTTGGCATTTTAGGTGTTAATTTGAGTGATTATATTTTTGTGTTGCAATATTGTTTTCTAGCATGTACAAGTTGTGTGAACTTGTTTTCTAAGGTTTACTTAGCTATTTTAGCATGTTAGATTGTGTGGACTTGAGTGGAGAAGAAATAGGATTTATGAGAATAGAAAATGTTTTATCTCTAGTTAATACTTGCATAGAATTTTTGAGTGATGAACTTATGTGCAAGCACTTGGATTGTTGTGTTGAGAGTTTGGATACAGTACCATGTTGGTACTTATTTTTGTTTGGTATCACCTCTGCTATCTTGCATTAGAGTTGGTAGAGAAGCATGAGTAGTTTAGTCATCACTATGCAAATGTTGGAAAAATTCTCTCATGTGTAGAATTTTTGGCA
This sequence comes from Alopecurus myosuroides, assembly GCA_028641055.1. Classification (NCBI taxonomy): domain Eukaryota; kingdom Viridiplantae; phylum Streptophyta; class Magnoliopsida; order Poales; family Poaceae; genus Alopecurus; species Alopecurus myosuroides. The sequence goes on from CM054062.1 coordinate 223,960,307, forward strand.
TAAACATTTGTGGTTGTGTAGCCACATATTTTTGTGTTGTGTTCATAGGACCAGTAGCATTTTGATGATGTTTTTATAAGTACTTGACCCCTGAAGTTTTCACTTGTGTGGGAATAATAGCATGAGTATCATTACCTTGCTTATTTTAGCATCCTATTATTTTCTACTAGTATGGTTATTGCACTAGATGCTAGTTTAGTCTTTTGTTAATTTTTAGCAAGTGTGACCAGAGGCCTTGTGACCTCTTAATGCTTTGATATGCTAGTGTAACACCCACTGGTGTCATTGCATTTTTGGTGGAAACATTATTTCCCCCACACTAGATGTGTTTCTTTTATATAGTTCTCTAACTAATGAGTGCCTAGTATTTTTGCCTTGCACTTTTTGAGTGCTAAATGAAAATGTGTATGCTTCTGTTTGTAAGGGGTTGTAATCATGTATGGATTGTTGGGAAAAACCCATTCTTGGAGTGTTGTTTGACTCCTCTAGTAATGCCCTTTTTATTACCACTAGTATGTAGGAGTTGCCTTGCAAATTGATGCCTTGTTTTATTAAATGGGGTATTTTTGTTATAGAAAGTATAGATGTTTTTTACTCCTGTTTTTATGACATGGAACCTCTGGTTGTATTTCAATTACTTGATTGAAATGCATCCATTGATTCTTCATGTTTGAGTAGTACTAGTTTCCCTAGCATTTTTGTATTGAATTTTTCCTGCCAACTTGTGTTTGGTAGATATTTGTGTATCCTAGCATGAGGACATGTTTTCATTTCCCATTATGATAACATGGTTCCTTGTTTGCATTTTAATACTTTACTTATTATGCATGCTTGCATAGCAAACTTTTAGTAGAAACATGTCAATAGGATTCCTCCTTTTTAGTCATTGTTTCTATTGTTCTCAGCATGAGAATTGTGTGTTTTGTGATGAGTCTATTGCCTTGTTGCACTTGTGTAGGCTCACTGATTTGTAAAAGTCACTTTTGCAAATCATGTGCCTTATTTATTCTTGATGTGAATTTAGGCTTAGTAGATTAGCTACCATGTTCTTTTTGTGGTTTGGTTGATAAACCCATTGCCATGATTATTATTGTGCATGTTTTGTATACTTTTAGTAGTCTCGCCCATGTGAAACTAAGTGTATTTTGGGTTTCTAAATATCTTGGTATGAGAGTGGCACACCCACTGAATCCATGATATTGAGGTTGTGAGATATGTTCCTCCAACCTTGAGTTGTCTTATTAAATGGCATTTCTGCCAAGTGTGTTTGTTTGATTGTTTGCCTCAATTGATAATTGGGTGATTGGTTACTATTAGTTTCCTTGCTGTATGTATTGTTATGTATTGTTGCTTGCCTTGATTGGTTCTGAATGTGTGTCCTTTATTCTTTTTACGGCGTTAGAAAAACGAAGAGGAAGGAAGTGTCGGGAAGCTCTGTTTCAAGTTCCAGTCACTCCAAAACCAGGGACACAAGGAGTTACCAAGCAAGCCATCCTGATGCTTGCTGATACAATACTTATCATTATCTATCATGCATGTTTTACCTCTGAAGTTTTACCAAAACTTGATTATCAAAACTACTTTTGATGTGGCTATTACTACTATACTATTATATAGGTTACTATCATGCCAGTAGTTAAACTTGGTAATACCAAGCCCATAAGCCACCATATGGTATTTATTACCATCAAATATACTAGTCCCTAAGTGGACACCCTAAAATTGTGATTTTACAAAACAAAGGCTTTGCGGAAAAACCCGGAGAAAAGGCGGATCCTTATTCTCCGGAGGACTGTGGAAGTGGTCATTTTTGAGAAATTGGTGTTTTCAAAAATGACACATAACCTAGTCTTCGCCGGACAACCTTTACCGTACTGCCACCCTACCCCCAACATGGGCACGGGCTTAACTAGAAGTTTGTTCTTATTAGTGTGTGCTATCTCACTTGCTATAAGGGGCATCGTACCCTCGAACCGAATGTCGTCAAAACTCCCAATGTTGAGGCATATAAAGTGTGGGATTAATTTTCCCTCCGGATGCATTCGTTGAGGCTCCCGGCTAGGCAGAGTGGGACTTGTTGCCGGGGAGATTCTACTCAACCGAGAGATAGGCATATTCTAGTTTGAACATAGTGGATGGTTATGATCAGATACCTGATGTTTACATACTGTTGTTACAGTCCGTGGTTGTTCACGGTAGGTGTACTGGATCTGGTGGATGAGTACACCTCTGCAGAGTACAACTTTTTCGAAGAAGCCGCGTCCTCGGATATGGACAGTTGAATGGCCATGTAGCTAGCATTGTGTCAATGTTTTCAAAAAGGTGTTTTTGAAAGGAAGTGTTGAACTTGTGAAGTTCGGAAAGGAAGGAAAACTTATACCGTGGAGGTATCGTCGATGATGAAAAGCCAGAAGTTGTTATACAAAACAAATTGGTTTGCAAAGAAAACCTTTTCTACTCTAAGCAAGAATTCTGGAAACTGATTCCAAGAAGTTTTGCAAAGAGAAAATATTCTTTAACAAAGCTTTACAAAACCTCTTGTACATGTGATATCTACAAGAGAAAGAAAATTATATTATTTTCTTCTGAAGTATCTTCTTCAACGAAGATACAGATTAACCTGACTGCAACTGTGGTGTCATCATATATGAACACCATTGACATTGAACCCTATTTATAGCCTACCCTATTCCACCGTATAAGCATACTTGCATGTTGGTAAGTGACATGATGGATGTCTTGCTGAGTACATTCAAATGTACTCATTATGGTTTCCCCCTGGTATCTACTTGCCAGACTTTGAGAAGGATCCTCCAAAGGAGATCTATGAAGATAAGTACGGAGCTGACGGCTTTACGAACTAGGATCGTCTCCAGGTCAGCAGCCTGTAGGTTAAGGCGTGACTTGGGCTCATCTACGTTGTGTTTTATTTGTCTTCCGCTGTGTTTGATAAGTTGCCTGCCCTATGTGGCAGTGGTGTTAATCTTGATCATGTGATCTTTTATGTAATACCTTTATGTATTCGTGTAATGGATGATGTATTTCTGTATGCCAACTTTGTATGTTGTTCACGACTGATCTTTCTGGGATCGTGAATGTATGCATACGGAGGGTTTCAGACTGCCGGTCTGGGGTCCTTACACGACCCAAGGGAAAGGAAGCCCTAGAAGACCTTAGAGGCGGTGCAAGCCCTGTAGCTCGTGACTTGGGAGTCACGGTAGGAAACTTAGGGTTACGTATGGGTCCCGAGTAGGATTCCGGAAGTATCTTGTAAGGAAAGCCAGGAAGCCGGGTATGATATAAACCGGCTTCTAGGGCATATATATAGAGTGAGATTGAGAGAGATAGAAGGATTCGAGTATTCTAGGTATACGAGAGCAAGTCTTTGTAACCCTAGATTGGAGTCTCGGCGATATTGCAGCCCGAGCCTCTAGATCACCAGTTAATATGATTGCATCCGAGCTAAACCCTCTCCCAAACACCAGAGTCGATTTGCTCCAAACTAAGTTACCCCCGGTAACGTCTGTCGTGACTATCCCACGACAGTTGGCGCCCACCGTGGGGCCTACGTCCAAAGGTGTTTACATCACGGGAGAAGCTCTGGAGAGCATGAAGAACCTCGTCATCGGCAAGATCGTCACCAACCCTGAAGGAGAGAAGATCGTTGATGACTTTGGCTGGGGGCCAGAGTCGGATCATCTAGAAACCGGATCTGCCGTCACGATCGGCCGGGTCAACATCTTCGTCGGCATGGTACGTGCGTCTGGTTTTATTTCTGACAATAATGAGTATGAATCTGTGTCAGGGGACGCCACCTGTGTTCAATCGGACGGGGAAGAATCGGTAGGAACAGCAGAGCCAGAGAAGGCACCCACCACGAAGAGGGAACAGCCGGAGGAGCCGGTATGGACCCCGCGTGGCCGGGTCGTTGGAGAGGATGATATCGAGTCTATCTTGCATCTGCTGGAAGATCGGTATGAAGAAGATAGCTGCGAAGAGGAAGAGTCTACACAGCCCCTGCGATAAATCTCAATCAGGGCGATGTGTCGGCAGCCGCGACTGGTGCGGCGCAAGCGCAGGCCCAACAACAAGCTCCGATTAATGGAAACCCGGTTATAGCCCGGGTTGATGGTGAGCCGGCGTCTGTTACTAGCGAAACAGGGGAAAGTGCTCATCTCATAAACATGTTTGGATTCAGCGCGAACAGAACGGCTGGGGCAGGAACATCACACCCACCAAACCGGCTCTGTTCAGCAATAACTTAATCTTGGATCCCACAGTGTTGGCGACGTTGAAAACCCCAGAGAACGCGGCGGCACGTGCCAGAGATCTGGACGTGGCCCGCCGAGCGTTAGAACAACAGAGGAGAGATGTAGAATCCGAGAGGCAAGGGATGGCCTTGTGCCAGCGCCAATTGGAAGAATTGGCGGATCGCATACAAACCCAAACAACTAGAATATATAATCAGAGGCATCAGACGAGACTACCTATGACAGGCGGAAACCTACAGCCGGCCACGTTGTTCGTTACACCTCAAGACCATCTGATCCCAGCTGTGAACCAAGGAACCGGGTATCAAGGAGCGACGCTTGGGGGAAAGCCGGCTAATGTGCCAGCCGGGTTACCCGCGCTACCCGCTGGGGCCACTGGAGGCAATACCGTGCCACCACCATCGCGATTTCATACCCCATCAGGTCACTTCAATAACCCCATGGATAACGTGTATGCCGCAACTCTAGCGCTTGACCGTATTCCATTGGGAGAATCGCCTCAAGCGACTGAGACCCGGTGAGCTATAGATATGCTACGCACCGCGGTGGCTCAGCAGGTTAACTACCCGGATAACAGGAGCGGTTTGCACGGGACACCATATATCAGTCGACAGGAAGGCAATACGAGGAACATTCAGTCGGCATCAGCATGACGGAGGGCAGAGCAGCAGCAAATGCCGCCTCCTCCACTTAGGCCAGCAGCTCCGGCAGTTTCAGCGGCACGGGCTATTGTGGATAGTTCCCGGGCAAGGCGTGCGGCCGGGTCTGCGGTACGAGGTCCGGCAATTGGCGCGCCTCCCGCTGCGGGAGCTGAGGCTTCACACGTTTCAAGAGTAAGGCCAGTACTGACAAACTTAGCCGGACCCAAGTGTTTATCAGACACTATCAGGGCCAAGGCTTATCCGGATAAGTTCAAGGAACCGGGTAAAGTTGTCAACTACGAGCCCACCATGGACCCTGAGACCTGGCTAAGCAGTTACGAGATGGCTATGTCTATTTGCAACGCTTCAGAAAAGCTCCAAGCCAAGTTTATGTATCTTATGATGTCTGAAGGAGCAGCAAAACTATGGTTCAACAATTTGCCTGAGAGGTCAATCAATTCGTGGAGTGAGTTAAAGTCGGCTTTCATCAAACATTTTCATGGAACCTGCAGAAAACTATACACAGTAGACGACTTAGATAGGTGTATCCAAAGAAAAGGAGAATCAGCACGCAGTTGGGTACGCTGGGTCATGGAGATACTTCACTCTTCCACTGATATTCAGCCAAAGGACGCGATACAAGCTATGGCGAAAACATGTAGATACACGCCTTTAGTGCAAAAATTGGTGCGCATGAAATCCAGTAGGCATGTTTCAGAAATCACTATGGGGGAGTTGATGGATGCGTGCAACAAGCATGCCTCCACTGACACCACAGAAGAGGATATCGAGGACAAGAAAGGAAAGGCTAATGTGAACAACAATGGAAGACCCGGCAATGGGGCCGCGTCGGGTAACAATGGAGGTGGTAATGGAAACAACCAGCATAAACGTCTGTATGAGGGGAACTCCGAGTTAGTCGCCAATACCGAGGCCGGGTTTCCAAGGCCTAAAATAGATGGAATCTTTAACGGAGGAAACTTCAACGGAGGAGGCAATTATCAAGGGCCGCCACGGCCGGCTAACTAGATAGAAGCCTTCAAGATGCCTTGCCCGTGTCATAGTAGGAATGGCAAGTCGGCTAATCATTCATTGGAGCAATGCGTGGACTTACAGAGATGGAAGAACGAGGAAATACAGAAGGCCCTGCGAGGTGCAGGACGGGGAGGAGGACCGGGTCTGGGTGGAAACCCGGGCAACGGACCACCCCCCGCAGGCAATGTAGGAGGTGGCAACCCGGGTAATAACCAGGGAGGCGCAGGTGGTTTTCATGCTAATCCAAAACAGTTAGGACAATATCATGTCCACACCACCGGGACCTCCAAAAGGGAGAGAAAGGTACTCAAGAAAGTGGTAAACTCGGTTTCCTCGAGTGTCCCGAGATACCTGACATGGTCAGATCAGGAAGTAACATGGAGCAGGAGGGATCACCCAGAAGCAATAGAACATCCGGGTGTGTTAGCTTTGGTGGTAGCGCCGCAGGTCAATGGCTAGGAGCTGAAGAAGGTTCTGATGGATGGCGGAAGTAGCATCAACATCCTGTACTGGGAGACCTTTTTACGTATGGGGCTCAAGAAGTCTCAGCTGCAGAAAAGCTCCATACTTTTCCACGGAATTGTGCCAGGACACTCGGCCTGCCCTGAGGGAAAGATAACACTGGAGGTTGCTTTTGGAGAATCCAAGGATTATTACAGAGTAGAGTGGCTCACATTCGAGGTGGTGAAGTTGCGTAGTCCTTATCATGCAATGTTTGGAAGGCCGGCTTACGCCAAATTCATGGCAAGGCCGTGTTATGTTTACCTACAGCTAAAGATCCCGGGTTCTAAGCAAACCATCACTATACATGGGAACAGGGCTGTGACAGCAGAGTGTGATGAGGGAGATGCGGCTCTTGCAGAAGAAGCTTGTGCAAAGGAAGAACTCAGGTATTATCGGTCTCAGGTAGACCCGGAAGATCGGACATCTTTGAAGAAACCGAACACAGATGACGAGAGAGCTAATTTTAAAGCAGCCCAAGACACGAAGATGGTGGCTTTTATTGAGGGAAATTCTTCCAAACAGTTTGCTATAGTTCTAACCTGGATAACAAGGAGGAAGAGGCACTCATAAAGTTCATTCGCGAGAACCAGGATGTGTTCTCTTGGACACCTAGTGACATGCCGGGTATCCCGACTGAGCTCGCTGAGCATAGTTTGCATGTTGATCCCAAGTCCCGACCAGTGAAGTAGGGTTTGAGAAAAATGAACGAAGAAAGGAGAAAGGCTATAGGAGCAGAGGTAGCTCGGCTCCTAGCAGCCGGCTTTATCATGGAGGTTTTTCACCCCGACTGGTTGGCAAACCCGGTTTTAGTGCTGAAAAAGAATAATGAGTGGAGAATGTGCATAGATTACACGAGTCTCAACAAGCATTGTCCTAAGGATCCGTTTGCCCTTCCAAGGATAGACCAGATCATAGACGCAGTGGCGGGAAGTGACCTGTTATGCTTCTTAGATGCCTATTCCGGGTATCACCAGATAAAGCTCAAAGAGGAGGATTGGGAAAAGATGTCATTCATAACCCCCTTTGGAGCCTTTTGTTACAAAACCATGACCTTTGGATTGAAGAATGCCGGCGCAACATACCAACGGTGCATTCAGAAGTGCTTTAAGGATCAGATTGGACGCAACGTTCACGCTTACGTTGATGATTTAGTGATCAAAATAAGGAAGGCAGATACATTCATTGATGACCTAAAAGAGACATTCAAGAACCTGAGGAGGTACCAGATGAAGCTCAACCCAACAAAGTGTGTGTTTGGGGTCCCTGCATGGAAGTTACTCAATTTCATTGTTTCTGAGCGGGGGATAGAGGCTAACCCGGAAAAGATCAAAGCCATCCAGAGCTTGAAAAATCCGGAAGAGTTGAAACATGTTCAGAAACTTACAGGATGCGTGGCAGCGTTAAGCCGGTTCATATCTCGGCTCAAAGAAAAAGTGATACCCTTATACCGACTCTTGAAGAAAACAGACAAGTTCGTATGGGGTCAAGAGGCAGACGAGGCATTTTAGGCTCTAAAGAAGCAGCTATCTGAGGCGCCGGTTCTGGCTGCGCCGGGTCCCAAGGAGCCTATGTTGCTGTATGTTGCAGTTGGGCCTCGGGCAGTTAGCATAGTGGTTGTGGTTGAGCGCAAGGAGGATCGAAAGGATCACCCGGTGCAACGGCCGGTTTACTATGTGAGCGAGGTTTTATCAGAAGCAAAGCAACAATACCCTTATTGGCAAAAGCTAGTTTTTGGGGTATTCATGGCCAGTCGGAAATTGAAGCCGTACTTTCAAGAACATCCCATCACGGTGGTAAGTTCGATACCCATGGCAGATATCATAAGAAATTCGGACGCAACAGGCAGGGTGGCCAAGTGGGCTATCGAGATGGGAGATTATCACATCAACTATGAGCCCTGGTCTGCGATCAAGTCTCAGGCTTTGGTTGATTTCGTTAATGATTGGACTCAAACAAGCATGCCCTTAGTGGTGCCAAGTTCGGAATCCTGGGTTATGCATTTTGATGGTTCCAAGCAGTATGAAGGGTCAGGAGCTGGTGTGGTGCTCACATCGCCAAAAGGAGATAAGTTGAGTTACGTGTTGCAAATTCACTTCGATTGCTCTAACAACGTAGCCGAGTATGAGGCCCTGCTGCATGGACTACGAATAGAAAAGGAGATGAACATTAAGCGTATAAGGTGCTATGGAGACTCGGATCTCGTGGTACAGCAGGTCTCAGGAACGTGGGACAGAAAGGATGCAACAATGGCAGCATACCGCGGAAAGGTGGACAAGGTAGCCGGGTCATTTTCCGGGTATCAGGTGGAGCACATTGATCGGCAAAAGAACGAGGCCGTGGATGCGCTTTCGAGACTCGGCTCCCGTCGAGAGCCGGTTCCGCCTAACGTCTTCTTGGATGAGTTATGGCGGCCTTCTGTTAAAACTGAGTCAGAGGAAGAAATAGCTCATCAAGACCCGGATTTGGAGTTTGTGGCCGCGGTGCGCGCTATCCCGGAGTGGACTGAGCCGTTCCTGGCATTCCTATTATGGGGTGAGTTACCACAGCAGGAAGTTTTAGCCCGGCAAATCTTGAGACGGGCAAAGGGTTATTCTATCATTAACGGAGATCTTTATAAGAGAAGCGATGAAGGTGTCTTTCTATGTTGCGTAGCCCCAGAAGAAGGCCATCAAATACTGAAAGAAATTCATGAAGGTGATTGTGGACACCACGCCTCCACAAGATCCCTTGTGGCTAAGGCGTACCGACACGGTTTCTTCTGGCTTACGGCGTTAGGAGACGCGGAGCGCTTGGTAGCAAGGTGTGATAGATGTCAAAGTTACGCTCGGCAAACTCATGTGTCGGCTATGGAGTTACAAACAATTCCTTTGACTTGGCCATTCGTTGTTTGGGGTATGGACATGGTAGGCCGTTTCCACATGTCTCCATGCAAAAAGACCCATCTATTGGTGGCTATCGACAAGTTTACAAAGTGGGTTGAGGTCATGCCTGTTACAAACTGTGAGGCAACCACAGCCGTCAAGTTCTTGAAGAAGATTATATATCGATTTGGATACCCCACATCATAATCACGGACAATGGAACCAATATGTCCTTAGGAGAGATGGAGAAGTTTTGTGGAAACAATGACATTCGGCTTGATGTAGCCTCTGTGGCCCATCCACAAGCTAATGGGCAGGTGGAGAGGGCAAACCAGGAGTTACTTCGTGGGTTGAAGCTACGATTATGAGTCCCGTGTCTCCGAGCTGCGGGAGCATGGGTTGAGGAGTTACCCTCTGTGGTATGGGGAATCAACACTACACCTAACAGATCTACTCAGATGACCCCGTTTTTTATGGTTTATGGTGCAGAGGCGGTCCTTCCGAGTGATATCATCCATGACTCGCCACGAGTGGCGGCCTATGTTGAGGTGGAAAACGAGAAGACCCGGCAAGACGCCGTGGACATGTTAGAAGACCACAGGGAGCAAGCATTGGAACGATCCGCCATATATCAGCAGGATTTGAGGCGGTATCACAGTCGCCGAGTCAAAACCCGTGTTTTCCAGGAAGGAGACCTGGTGCTGCGATTGGTACAATCCAAGGAAGGAAAGCACAAGATATCTCCCCCATGGGAGGGTCCGTTCATTATAAGCCGGAATCTGCACAATGGATCGTACTACTTGATAGATGCAAGAGAAGAGTCGGATTCCACCAATGATACTGCCCATTCCACTTCATCTATGCAAGAGCGTGAAAGGCCATGGAACGTGGCTCAGCTGCGTCCCTACTACACTTAGTATAGACTCGGTTTGCAAATTGTATTACACGATGTAACAGGCAGCAGGTTTCAGACGCACTCTTTTCCTATCCAGGGTACCTAAGGGGACTGGAGGGTTTTTAATGAGGCGGCTTGCTGACCTAACCTTTTCATATCAATAAAGAGATGGTTAAATCATGATAATTGTTGCGTTTCCTAAGTTTTGTCAACTTTTTGCATGTTTTTTCTATGTTTTATCCTGCTTTATATTAAGTAAGTGTATTATGTTTAGATAGCTATGTTTATCCAATTGTAAGAAATATAGTTTAGTAGGCTTAAAATTTACATATATTTTCCTTTTATTACATTCAAGCTATCTGTAAGTCAGCAGAGCTGAAAGCCTACTGTTGCATAGCATATATATCTAGGTCTTGGGGGCTGATTGCTTGAATAGCACAGTTATAATCTCAGACCCAGCCACGATGCCATTAATTCGTGAGGACTGATTACTTGCGATAAGTACAGTTGCAATCTCATAACCCGGACAACAGAGCCAAATTTTTCTTGGCCTTTCTTGTGTAAGCTTGATGTGACTCGCAATAAAGTGGCATGTTTGCTAACCTATAAATTCAATCAGTCATGATGCCCACTAGGACTTGCCTGACCCTGTTTTCATAGAGTTATAGCAACATTGAGTATCCACGCGAAAGCCGGCTTACAACAAAGAGGGTCAAAAGGGTCATTCAAACCATAAGTTATGCAGAAGTAAAGGCAACAGCCGGAAACTCATAATACATCGAGCATAACTTCAAAGTATATAAATATAATAACATGGTTGAGGACTTGGAAAAACAAAAAGTTTTCTTAAGCCATCAATCCACAGATCCAGAATCCGGGTCTCGGGGACTTGGGGACTTGAGAAAGCAAAAAAAATTCTTAACCCAAAAAACCCCCAGACTCAAAATCCGGGTCTTGGGGACTTGGAAGAAATTTTTCACCGTCCCAAAACCAAGACTCGGCATCTATCGCGAAAAGCATATAAAAAGCAAAGTTGTGCCAACATAAGGTTGAAAAGTGCATATCAAACCGATAACCAACAGGGTCATCAAAAACATAGGAGTTCAAATACGTTAATAATCTTAAGAGTAGTACCAAAAGTGCACAGACGCACTATCAAATAAAAGTATATGAAAGGCATATTACAATGCCTATTGGCCGAATAGTTGTTCGCTGGAAAAGGGTAATATTTTTACTCGGCTGCGCCAGCCGAGTCATCAGGAGTGGTCTTGGCAGCCGGGTCTTCAGTGTTTTCTTCCGTTGCCTTCTCCTTCTTAATGTTCGGGTTACCCCCGGAGGCAGCACGTGGTGGAGGAGGGACAACCGGAGTTGAGGAAGATGGCACAAAGCCGGGGTCGACCGCAGCCTTTTTCTTCGCAAGCTCCGCCTTGAAACGAGTCAAGATGTCAAAGGTCTTCGGGTCTTCGTTAGGCACAGGCTTGTCCTCAGCATCATAGGCGGGAGTAAGCTTGTTCACGTCGAGGGTCTCCGCGATCAGGCTGGCCGAGTGACAGATCTGGACATTGATGGCCTTGAGGTCTTTCCCCGAGAACTTAGATCCGTCAGTTTTAAACTCGGGAAAACCGTTCACAAGCATTGCCGGCTCAATCTTGGGATAATAGGCTTTGGCAAGTGCAAGAGCACGTACCACTCCAACTCGTCATGTTGAGTGCTTCCAAGTCTCGATCCAAGAGGGTACCGTCGAGTATGCCTCGAGCATCTTGGTAACACCCGGGAAATCACCCGATAGCTTCAGAGATTCAAGAGCCCACTTTTTCCCTGCCGAGAATCGCCAGATAACGGTCTTGAGTATTCTCAGCCTGTGGTGGTCATCTTTCACCTCAGCAACGTCAGTCGGACCTGTGGTACAAAAGAGAAATAAGATACCCGGATACCGGGTCAAAAACACTACTGGATAGGGAAATCCGGGTAGCACAAATCAACAGACAGAACCTAGACTCACCAATGAGGGAGTTATAAGTATTGCCGACAAAGGTCGAGTACTCCTTGATAAGCTCATCTGCGGTCCGGAGCTTCTTCTTTTGATTTTTATGCCTCTTGGTGAGATCCTTGAGGCTAGCTTCCAGTTCTTCACGGAGTTTAATCTCCACTTTCAGCAGTTCATTGGTCTTAGCCAAAATTTCATTAGTACGGGAAACATAAGCCTGAAATCGACAGATAAATATTAGTCGGCATATTAGTGAGTACCGAGTGACTGTATACAGAACACTCGGAACTTGGGGACTAGGATGAGTGTATGAGTAATGTTGGTAAGGTTAACCTGGTGCTCAGCCGCCAGGGACTCGATTATCTCCTCCTCAGTGGTCTTCAAGGACCGATACTCCTCCAGTAGCTTTTCAAAATTTTGGCTGCTGAGAGTCGGCCTGGAAGAGCTAGCGCCGTAGCCAGTTGGTTGGGCTGCCGCCTTTGTTTCCTGCGGTTCATATCTGGCAGTGGCGGTTTTTGGAGCAGCAGCACTCTTCTGGGTCCCAATGTATTCGACCTCAGGATCATCCGGCTGGGGCACGTGAGGAGGAGACTCGGTTCTTGGGCTGGTGGCGTTAGTCGGCCCTTGTTCTTCAGCAGGTGGAGGGTTGGCAGCGCTTACCGGGTCTTCCGCCATTGGGTCATCAGCGGGGGTTTCCACCGGATCGCTAAGTGTGACCTTGGCTTTGAGGAAAGGAAAATAAGAAGTTAGTGTGCTATAGAGGAAAAATGCGCAAAGTATAGAAGTATTGACAGGCAAGGTATGAAAATTACCCGGCATTCACGACAAAGTCGCTGGGGAGGTCATTGCTAGACCCGGAGGACACGGATAAAGAATCGGAAAGTGAGACTCGTAGTTGTCCGGCTAATGGATGATTTGGAGATGGATATTTTCGAGGAGTCTAGTCAGGATAAGTTGAAGGAGTACTGGCTCGGCGAGCAGGCGACAGAGGGATCCCAGGGTTGAGGGGCTCGTCACCCGAAGAAGTCCGGGTTGCCCGTCGCTTGGGTGGAGGAGTTGTGTCCTTCAGAGATGATATAGTGGTTAGATATTCGTTAAGTTTGCACATACCGGCATATGAGTACGGCTCTGTGGTCATGGAGGAGTATGGCACCTTGAATGTGACCCCCTGGGCTTCCTTTTCTTGCCTAACTCGGCATTCGGCTCTGCCTCGCTCTCCTCCGACTGAGAGCCGTCCTTGTCAGCCGGCGCTGGTAGTTGTGATGTATTGATGGTAAGAGGAGAATTTTGATCTAAAAGATTGATATAATACTTGGTCAGTAACCTGGAAATTACCTTCCTCGCTATCACTCGGCTCTTCGTCCTCCGAGTTTTCAGAAGGGGGAGGGGTGACAATCTTCCAAAACTCGTCAGTTTCCTGGGTAAAGAGCAACAAAGTTAAAAGTTAGTACATATGTATCTGGAAAATTAATCGGTATAGAAAAGATTAGCCGGTTCTTACTGGGGGAGCCGGGTTTGAGAGAGTGAAGGGGCCGAGCCCAGAGACGCTCTTGATGGCATTCATCTTCTCCGCCAGAATTTTTTTCATGACCTTGTTGACATCTGCGGCCGGGAATGACTTCTCCGAGTATCGGAGAGAGTCGGTCAGATGGGCCGAGTATTCACAGAGGAGTTTGGGGCGGACACTATTTGGATGGATCCTACAACTGATCCAGGTCTTGATCAAGTTTAGCCCGCAAAGACCGTGGGCTGCGAGGACGGCTAATTTATGGAGGAGAGGCTGAATAGATTGTCTGTCGGTTTCTGGAGCGAAAGCGCTAAGGTTATCGCTAAGAGAAAGGGTGTCTGTGGAAAAACCCGGCAAAGGCTTTTCGCCTGGTCTAGATGTGTCCTTGCAGTAAAAGAACGTTTTCTGGCAGTGCTTCACGTGGGAGTGAAGACTGAGAGTCGGCATTAACGACTTTTTGCGCCTTTGGATGGACACTCCCCCACAGACAAGGAGGGGTCCATCCGTGTTCTCACGGCAAGGCTTGCATTGAAAGAGCTCAAGGAATAAAGCGAGATTGGGGGCTATGCAAAGATAAGCCTCACAGAGAACAATGAAATGGCAAATGTTCAAAATCGAGTTAGGACCAATATCGAAAACCCGGAGCTTATAGTGGTGAAGGACCTCACGAAAGAAAGGATGACCCGGGGGCGGAAACCCCGGGTCACGTGCTCGAGAAAAACAACAATTTCACCTGATTGGGGTGAAGGCCGACTCTCCTTCTCTGGCGCTCTCCAGGAGATCTCCGACTGAGGGGGGGAGGACCGCAGACTCGTCCAGTTCTTCCAGTTTTGCGAGCATCATAGTCGACTGATCCCAGTTTGCCGAAATGGACTGACCAGGCTTTTGCTTCAAAGCCGGGGTCTTGCCCTTGGACTTGGGGCGGCTTTGGGTGCCATTGAAATGGATCTAGATGGAACCAAAAATTAAGAACAAAACAAGGAGAAAATAGAAGCTAGGAGCATAACAAACACAAACTCAAGAACTAAGGGAGAAAACTTAGATCTACTAGCGCTTACCGGAGAGCGGCAGCGGGGTAAGGTACGGCGAGCCCAGCGCGGTGCGGTGGCCTGGTTCTCAAGGACAGTGGCCGGCGTGCGTGAGGGTTGGCGCTTGGACCTTCAGCTTGGAGCTCGGCCATCAATGGCGCGGTTAGATCTTTAAGAAGAAGACCAGCGGGCGCGACGGTACGGTGCGGCGGCGCGAGGCGGCGACCGACTGTCGGGGTCTACGGCGGGAGCACGGAATCCGGTGGCTCGCGTCTTGGGCTCGGGTCCTTGTGCGCTAATGCTGAGCAGGAGGAGGAAGAAGAAGAACGGTGTGGTGACGTTTGGGTTTAGGGTTTTCCCCGGGCTCTACTTATAGGTGCAGAGAAACCCTAGAATCCAAACGGTAACACGGAGAAAATTGCGGGAAGATATGAACCGGCCATTGATTACGGGATAAGATCTTGGGAGTTATTTCCAAGCTGCCGAGTTACTGATGACCGCCAAAAGAGTCGGACTCGAAACTGTTACTCGGACCAGCTTGTGAAGAAAATGAAAGCCGGGTTAGAAGATGCACGTCATGGAGAGCTGAGCTGAGAAATGATAGTCGGCTCAGTATGATAATAGGGCTATTATATGGCCGCCGAAAGAGCCGGCCTGGCTATAAGAAATGTAATTTAACCTGTGACATTGTATGTGTAAGTGTTTGTTATTTTGCAGGGAATAGCGTGCGCTTCATGGTCGACTCAATGGTTTAAAGTGTCACGACCCCGGACCCAGAGATATACATACGGTTATGTGCTCCTAGCCATGGACTCACAAGGGCTTCAGGGTTACCAGCCCCGGCCGCAACAAACAACGGCAGGCAGACCGGATTCATCGGCACGTAGTCCGGATCCCCAGTCTACTACTCCTTGTATCCATGCTAGTCATAACCAACTATGCATATCAAAGCGTCCACGAATCGACTGAAACTGAAGGAAACGGGACCAAAGCTATACAGAGATGCTATGTGTCCAGAAAGTGCAACAACAATCGAGGGTTACTGGGGTTACCTCGCCCCAGGCCGATCACATCGACAGGCGGGCTCGGCCATGGATCATCGGCTCCACAACCCCTCGACTGCGACAACTATGCAGGCATAGCCAAAACTGTATAACAATGAGCTCGAAACTAACAACCGATCAAAGCAGTACTCTAAACATGAAAGCTGTATTCAACAGGTGTTACTAGAGTATATCTTACAAACAGAGGTCACATGACCCAACATTACATCAGACAACGGAAGGCAAATTATGTTGCTAATCAACAAGAACCAAAAGGCCTAAGAGGCCGCAACATAAGGCAACGTCCCAGCCCATAGATTCCAGGCTGCTACCTGGGAACCCCAAACTACTCGTCGATGTCCACCTTGATTCACCACTGAAGTGAGAAACTCCACCTGAACCAAATTAAGCAAACCTGAGTACGGGATGTACTCAACAAGACTTAATTAACCTATTATATATCTGCTAACTTCAGAAAGGGTTTTATGAAGGCTATTTTGCGTAAAGCAATCTTTGTTTTCCAAATAGAGGAGGAATAGCACGTCTCATAGAATGTTTTCAAAACAGATGAGAAAGCTACTCAACTACTGAGATCATCTTCTTCTTGTGTTCCACCAAGTCCTTATCATTCCCACACTATCTCATACTACAAGGATCACCCCTCTCGGCATCTCCGAGGAGGCACCCTTCATTCATTGCCAACATCTTTTACGCCACTTTCAAGTTATCTATGACCCCGTGACTTTCACCAAGTCGTCCATAACCGTGGACACGGCTTTCCGAAAGATTTATCCCTGCAGGGTGGTACACTTTACCCACACGTACCCTCCGACTCTTAGCGCCACATGTACGCTCTTCCATGGAGCGCGGCAGAGGGTGGCTGGCTCCGACCTTTACCTTGCTCGACCCTATCCATGAGTCAACCCAAACAGGGCCACCCCGTCAACAGGGAGTTGGCCACCTCCTGACGGCACCTGTTCTGTGAGTCGGGATCAAGATCCGTGTACGTCCATCACTTGTCCCGGTCACGCCCTAGGTTTTCTCCAAATCGTTTTCTGACTCACACGCAGATGGAAATAGCAAACTACGTGACTCATGGATGTGGCCAAACAAGTTAGTTAGTCGAGCGAGGTTCATTGGCTCGCGCGTGTGGTTGCACGCTCATTCTTGGTTTCCGCGGCGAGACCTTAATCCTAGGGTTGGCAAGTACAGGACAAAGAACCACTTCCCAAGTGGCCTCCCGTCCTCGCCTTAGTCAGGTTAACCACATAATGCTCATCTCACCACGTCATCATATCATACTAGATTATCGCAGCTCTGATTCATCAACCGGATGGAGCAGAGATAAACAAACATGTATGATTAAGCGAAGCAGATATGAGGCTCTCGCGATGCGCACAAGCAATTCTATGGCAGCTAGGAGCAGTGGATCAGGATATTGAGCAATGCAGTATATAGGTGAACTATATCTAGTAGCATCAAATACTTTGGAATCGAATGCAAAGTACGAGAATCAAATGTTGTTCGAAAACATATATGAGCAGATAAGAGGTTATGCTTGCCTTGGTTATAAGAAAACCAGATAAAGATCTTCTGGAATAAGTGCTTGACTTGTCGGTTAAGATCAAGTATTCACCATTGGATTGTTGGCCTTCTCTTCGGAGTCACGTTCTGCCGAAGGGGAAACAACACCGAAAGAGAAAAACAACAATCAAACATGGCATCGATGCAATGCGCAATATGTATGCATGAGCAGGTTAATGCACTGAAATAAAGCCCTAAGCATGTAGATAGGGTTGCTAGGGTTCGCATGTCAGTTAATCATTTTTACTGAAAAAGTCCCGAAATAGACCCCGGAGGGGGTTTCGGTTGATTATGAAGGTGAATACCATTTTAGTTGCTCAAATAGGGTTGAAAACATCATAAACAGGTTGCATTTGTCATTTTGAGCAATTTGGTATATAACTTTTAATTTTCTAATTTTTGTGAATAAAAACTTATTTTTCTATTTTTAAATGAATAAACAATCTCTACTATATAGTTTCTCCTAACGACCGTACGTACGTCAACAAAACCAAACGATCGATCGCTATAAAAAACCACGATCGCTAAAAAAACCAGGCAGGGTATATGTACAATCGCTAGAAAAACCGAGAAGCGGTACGTCCGTCCTGTTTCCTTCCTTTCATCCTACGTCGCTACCGAAATTTTCTTTCTAGCTAGGTTGTCGCGTGGCGAGCCCGGCCTCCTTCTCCTGTTTGTACACGTATATTCCCACCGTCCGTTCCTTTTTTGGGCTTATGTTTCTCTTTGGTCCGTTCGTACGTCGTCGCTCGACCCGATCGCTGGAAACTTTTCCTAAGTTATCCCTCTCGATCTGGACTCTCACCCGGGGTGGAACCCTCCCATATATAATAAATACCCTACTGGAAGCGCACGCAGCGATGCCACCGAGGAAGAGCCGAGGTCAGTGGTGACGAAGCCCTTGGCCTAGCCCAAGCCGAGGCCGACGGCGACGAAGCATCAAGCCCTTCTGCCTGCAACGAGGTTATACACGCAAGGAGCCCAGTCAGTGACCGTGCAACGAGGTTGGAGTACACCACGGCTCCGATAGGATCTGGCCTCCACTATTCAGGACGGCTGCGATGGGATCCATCACCCATGCGAGCAGGAGCAGTGCGGTCGCAGCGGTCTGCTCGATCTCCGGCCGGCAGCATACAGTGGGCCTCAGTGTAGCGTAGGCGAGCGTGGCGGCGGCTGAGCACCCTCCAGCCCCTCCCCTCCGTGGCTCTCATGGTCGCCCAGCGAAAGATCCACCTAACGACCCCTCTGGTAGTCTGGTACCTCCCTCCCTCTCGCTGAGCTCTGTCAGCCTTGTTTCCACGGCTTGAACGAACTAGGAAGAGAAATTGGTGGCAGCGAAGAGATAAGGTTGATACTTGATAGTGCGTCCATATGAACTGTCGGCAGGTTAGCTATGTGCGATAAAAACTGTAATTTCATGGCTACAACTTCAGTTATTAACATGTCTGTCATACACACGATTGGGCGAGCAAATACTTCATCTTCTTTAGAAGTGTGAACGCCCATTACATCAAATCTGCATTTACTATTTCCCTTTTTGATAACTTTGTAGGTGAATTTTCTAGAATTAATAATATTTCAGAAGGTTAAATGCCTAAGAAGTTTAACTGAATTAAACAATAGAGGGAAGATAGCAAGTCACTAGCTCTGAAAACATATAAATATTTCAGGTTTTAGGCCACTACTCAAGTTTGAAAGTTATTTATATATTTTCTAAACTGTGGGACTACCCTTTTTTTTTGGTATGATCCATCCAATGAGTCTTTTTTTTAATAACTCGCAGCGTTCATTGTATTGAGCATATAGAAAGTCCTTACATGATGAAGGAAAACATAAAACCAAGCCACCTAGAAGCCAGCCACTTTGGCTAGGCAACAAACCGATAAAACACTACTCGATCTCTTCGGATCACCCACCAATATCTAACAACCAAACCCCCTACTCTGAAATAATAGTGTCCCGTACCGTAGTGAGAGGTAAAGTTACCATCTTTAAGCTTCTGAATATTGTGTGAATTCTTGAAAATCCATCTACTGAATAGATGATTTGAATTCCATATGATGATGATGAATCTATTTGGTAGGTGGGATAGGATTTATACTTATACAAATTACGCAATCAATTTTACCACATCTGCTTCCAACAAAGAACATGTGAACAATAAATTTATACTTCTTCAGAAGTTTAAAGATGATAACAAAATTAAGGTAAGAATCTGATTCTAAGTGAAGCAGACGACTAAACTTTTTATTTATTGGCCCGTTGCAGCGCACGGGTATTTTGCTAGTATTAAATAATGTCCAAAATTGAAATGTGTCAAACATGTATGAAAGTGACATTTTTGGGTTCCAAATAATTTTCTGAACATTTCCATACCTTCATTTTATTTTTCTGAGATATAAAACAGAAGTTATTAATTAAACAAATTTCATTCATTTTCTGGAATTTAAATAAAGGTGGGGCCCACGTGTCATTGTTTTATCTTTTATTAAAACATTTCCGAAAACAGGAGGCTGGCCCATGATGACGTCCGCATGACGTCATCATGACGTCAGCGGCGGCCAACATCTCTCTGCCGGCGAGCAATTGCTCGAATGAGCAAAGGATTCACGAATTGGAATGCTCCAGGGTGTAGAGGAGACGGCAACGAACATTAGGGTGGTGGCGCTGCTACCCAAACGCCACCGGACCGTTGCCGGCGAGCCTAAATGGCGGCGGCGCTTGTCGGTCTCCGGCGACCACATGGAACAGAGGACGGGGCAGGCAGGGGAGGGTTCAAGGGAGGCGGGAGCTCACCAGGAGCGTTGTGAGGAGGTCTAGGGGGCGGAGAGGCCCGGGCGGCGGCGAATCGGCGGCGGGGCCGACGGCCGGAGGCGGAGAAGATGCGGACGGCGGCGGCGGTTAGGAGCTCCTCGGATCGATTCCTTGGCTTAGGGAGGAGAGAAGACAACCACGGCGACCTTGATGTGCTCGAGGGAGCTCGGGAGCGGCCGGAACGGCGTCGACGACCGGCGGCCGGAACGGTTCGGTAGGGTTTGATTTTTCTCTTTACAGAGACAACACGAGGAGAGAAGGGACAGTGAGGGGGCGAGGAGGGGTGAGGAGAGGGCGCGGACGACTCTCTGCGACCTTATCCCCGCGCGGAAGACAAGCAGGAGGTGGCACGCTCTCACCGGCGTCGTGCCTGCCTGCCTGGCACGAGGAAGACGACTGGCAAAAAGGGTTTCTTGGAAAAAAACCCCGAAGGAAAAACTAAATTACAAAGAAGCCCTTCTAAGGTTTAAAACTGAACAGAACTTTATGTTTTGAGGGCCTTTTTGCAAACAGAAAATTTTCCAAAAAATGCATTTTGGAAAGCTCATGAAATTTCCAACAAAACCATGTTTTGCTTTGATGTGTTTGAAATATTTTTCAGAACAAGATTTGGAGAACCAAAATAGGTACCATTTGTGAGATTTTCTGAAACCATTTGAATTCATAATTTAAATTGTTTCAAACGTGATTAAAGTTTTGTTTCATGCATGTATGACATGAACTCAACACCACACACCCTAGTTTAGCAAAACTGGGATGTTACAAATCTACCCCCCTTACAAGAATCTCGTCCCGAGATTCCCGAAGGAGAAGAAAGAAGAAACACCGGTTTTGAACGACCTTCTTGAACGTTACGGTTCTTTTCTCGAAGAGGTTGATCCGTAGCACTTGCGAAGATTCTTCAGCGGCTACACCTTAGGTGAGAGGGAAAACTCTTAAGATTTGATCTTCACGAAGATCGAGTATCCCATGGCTAACTCAGGACAAGAATGTTTTTAAGAACTATTGAGTTAACAAGCATGAAACACATCAAGTTTAACGGAGTGGATAGAAGATGGTTTCAAGTTTGCGGACGATAGTTCTTGAAAGGATTTAGAATATGAGCTTTGCACAAGACTTTAAATCCTTTTGGAAAAGAAAGGTTGGACAACTTGTAACATCGAGGTTTCTTCAAACAGAAAACCAAAATGGAAAGGATTGTCTTGAATATCATGGAGTGATATCCTTGGACGAGGGAAAACACGAGAAAACACTGTAATCGTGCGTCGGAGAGAATTTGATACAGGATCATGTTCACTCTTCGGAGTGGACACGGAAGATGAAGGAACTTTCGACCATTCCGTAACAACTTTCTTGAAATCCTTATTAGGGATCGGGATGTTATTTCACGGCATAAGATGAGTAACCGAAAGATGTGGAAATACCGTAACAAAGGAGGAATTCTTGATCACACCGTTAGTATGGGTAACCAACGAGGATTGAAATACCGGAAGGAATAGGGAATCTCTTCCTATTGTGGTTTGGATGTAGCAATACATCTACCACGTGGTTAAGATCCCATGGCTGAAGTAACTGACAAATTCACACAATGTGTGAGATGAACAGAACTTCAAGTACAAACAACTTGAAAAGGGGAACTGATAACTGGTGGTTACGAAACACCACGAGTTTTCTCATGATGAACTTGTTTCCACTAGAACGGAGGTTTTGGAAGATTAACGGGAAGATATTGGAAAAATCAACTTCCAACTTATCCTTGATGTTCTAAATACCGATAGCAGGCTCACGACAAGCCTTCTATAGGTCATCAAGTGAAAGTAAAACTCCGGTTTGGAAGATCGGGGAGGAAAACTTGTTGAAAACGAGCCACACAAGAATTCTCACGGAGAGTGGTTGTTCTTACGGACTCAAACAGATATGACATTAGTACTTCCGGATAATTGTGTCAACCACAACATCAACCATGCCGGATTTTGAAAAGACCTGATTCAATACTCTTGAGGAAACACCAACCATCGTTGCTGCTTGAGATTCAGCTCTGGGTAGTGGATTTAAAAACAAGACTCGGTATGTATGAACGAAGAGATTCCTCCGGTTATCAACGAGATACCTATGTTGGATTCTCAAGACATGGACTACGATGTCAAGCTCAAAAAGATGAGCGAGATTGCAGAACTCATGTATTAGCAACTTGCGAAAGACAGTTGCACCTACATGGACTAATTGCAAAAGAATACATCAGAGTCCTGGTTGGGAAGATGATAACAAAGATAACGAAGTTCTTAAACTTCTTCTCTTTTACGAAAGATCAGTCAGTGGCCTAGTGTGGATGTACAACTTCTTCAAGGAATGGAGGTAACAACCAATCATCTCAAGAATAGTCCACACATACATGACCGACTTGGGATTATTCCCGAAGGAACAAGGAAACTTTACTCGAATCCACGGCGACAACTTTCACCATAAGCACATGGACTGGGGTAAGTTACTTCGAACATCCAGAACACAACTTCGTGATAACACAAAGTTGGTTCTCGAAAGTTTCCAACATTGTTGCAAGTTGTTCAACATGAGCCTCTCGCAACTTGGAGAAAATAGGAATGTCATCGATGGGCTCGAAAACACACTTATCAGAACACTCCAAGAGGAGGGATTCATATGCTATATGAACAAGGCAGAATATTGGTCAGACCATAGGACATGAAGATGTACTCGGCAAAACACCATGAAGATAGTCCTTGGACCTTTTCTCGATTTGACGATAGCCCAAATCAAATCAAGGGGTGGAGTGATAGCTTTTTCACAGAGGATGCAATATCCTGCTTCTACACGAAGGAAACTAGACATCCCTTAACAAAGGATCAAGTTAGGTGGAGCTGTTGCCTTTCAACTCTCCAAGTTGTTGTTTAAGCTCAACCAACTAATCCAAGGTGTCTAGCGTAGGTTCTTGGAGAGAGGAGTGGTTCAAATTTACTCCTGGTTTAGACATCACGGTCAGGTAAAACCTGGTGATACTTCTAGAAAGACAACCAGAATATCACAACCTACCGTTAGGTCTAGGAATTTGAAAGGAGGCTTGCTTTTCAAAGCAACTAGTATGAACATGAGAGATTGGCATGAACCTAACTCTCTAACCGAGGATATGCACCGGAATGGACGGGTTTGGTAACACAGTCAACTTCAAAAAGAGGCTGGGTGACCAGTAGTGCTAAAAAGGATACAGATGTTTCTTAGACTTTTCAAAGAAATAAGAATTGCTAGAAACATCTGATACACACATCAATGCACTGACCCATCATACTCCAGCATTCAAGCTTGGAGGAAGGAAGAGTGAAGATGTGTGAGAGCGCATCACTTCATCAATAAGGCCATGAAACTGAACACAACCTCTTGATATAAAAGAATGTGACACTCGAGGGTGGAACATAACAGAAGCTACTGAAACTTCTTTGATCTGCGGATTACAAAACTTTGACCTGGTTCTAGAGATGAACGAGATACTGGGGTTTGTTTCTCCTGACATTCCAAGGAGGAATGTTCTGACAGAACACGAGAGCAGATGTATTGGAAACTCCAACACACTTATGAAATTTGGTGTCCGGAACAACGGAGGAAGATCTGAGAGCAACTAGAAGGTAGAAACATGCACAGGAGAATCCAGAGATCATGTGGAATGCACGGGGTAATACTCATGTGTAGAACCCATGCCAAAAGGTTGGTATAGCTGAACCAAGAACAAAGATATGGGAATCATAAGAACACTTTTGTCGTGATCCTTTTGATTCCTAGAGAAAACCTATGGCTATTAGAGCTGAGATTACCTAGCCATCTTGAGGTAGAACGGATTCTTCAGCATTTAAAGAAAACAGAACTTGGGTTAAAGGTCAGCATCCTGTACTGATAGCGTGAGCATCACATGGTTATGAAACCACATGACTCAACTCACCACAATTCAGCACATTCTGGGACCTTCGGTTCAAGTCCAAGGTTAGAAACCAAGAGAAAGGAATAACTACTATCTTAGTGACTTGAAGGACAGTATGAATAGCAATCACGAAGTATCTTTCAAAATACAACGATAGCTCCGGAAGAACTTTGAGCAGAGGATAACAGATATTTTCGAGATGGCAAGCAGATCTCGAGGTTCAGGATTTAGAACTTGGAAACATGTAGGAATGTGGAATCCACACAACTCTGAGAGACTAGGATGGAAAGGAATCTCCCAACTTAAGAGGTAACGGAGGATGGAACTCACACGACTCTAGAAACTTTAACACTAGGTCAACTTGGGTAAAAACGTCCTTGCCAGAGAAGGCACCTAGGTTTTGAATGAACAGAAGAGATAGCAAAACCTTTTCAAATCCAAAACAGGTAAGGAGACCCAGAGTTAGAGCGATACCAGATAAGGAGTAAAAAGAATCCTAAGAAGGTTTTTTCACAACCCATTTGGAGTTTTAAGTAGTTTTCACAAACACTAGACTCAACATCGACCAAGCAATAAGGTTTTCCTACAGGCAGTCCTGCTATGATACCATGACTTGTCACGACCCCGGACCCAGAGATATACATACGGTTATGTGCTCCTAGCCATGGACTCACAAGGGCTTCAGGGTTACCAGCCCCGGCCGCAACAAACAACGGCAAGCAGACCGGATTCATCGGCACGTAGTCCGGATCCCCAGTCTACTACTCCTTGTATCCATGCTAGTCATAACCAACTATGCATATCAAAGCATCCACGAATCGAATGAAACTGAAGGAAACGGGACCAAAGCTATACAGAGATGCTATGTGTCCAGAAAGTGCAACAACAATCGAGGGTTACTGGGGTTACCTCGCCCCAGGCCGATCACATCGACAGGCGGGCTCGGACATGGATCATCGGCTCCACAACCCCTCGACTGCGACAACTATGCAGGCATAGCCAAAACTGTATAACAATGAGCTCGAAACCAACAACCGATCAAAGCAGTACTCTAAACATGAAAGCTGTATTCAACAGGTGTTACTAGAGTATAGCTTACAAACAGAGGTCACATGACCCAACATTACATCAGACAACGGAAGGCAAATTATGTTGCCAATCAACAAGAACCAAAAGGCCTAAGAGGCCGCAACATAAGGCGACGTCCCAGCCCATAGATTCCAGGCTGCTACCTGGGAACCCCAAACTACTCGTCGATGTCCACCTTGATTCACCACTGAAGTGAGAAACTCCACCTGAACCAAATTAAGCAAACCTGAGTACGGGATGTACTCAACAAGACTTAATTAACCTATTATATATCTGCTAACTTCAGAAAGGGTTTTATGAAGGCTATTTTGCGTAAAGCAATCTTTGTTTTCCAAATAGAGGAGGAATAGCACGTCTCATAGAATGTTTTCAAAACAGATGAGAAAGCTACTCAACTACTGAGATCATCTTCTTCTTGTGTTCCACCAAGTCCTTATCATTCCCACACTATCTCATACTACAAGGATCACCCCTCTCGGCATCTCCGAGGAGGCACCCTTCATTCATTGACAACATCTTTTACGCCACTTTCAAGTTATCTATGACCCCGTGACTTTCACCAAGTCGTCCATAACCGTGGACACGGCTTTCCGAAAGATTTATCCCTGCAGGGTGGTACACTTTACCCACACGTACCCTCCGACTCTTAGCGCCACATGTACGCTCTTCCATGGAGCGCGGCAGAGGGTGGCTGGCTCCGACCTTTACCTTGCTCGACCCTATCCATGAGTCAACCCAAACAGGGCCACCCCGTCAACAGGGAGTTGGCCACCTCCTGACGACACCTGTTCTGTGAGTCGGGATCAAGATCCGTGTACGTCCATCACTTGTCCCGGTCACGCCCTAGGTTTTCTCCAAATCGTTTTCTGACTCACACGCAGATGGAAATAGCAAACTACGTGACTCGTGGATGTGGCCAAACAAGTTAGTTAGTCGAGCGAGGTTCATTGGCTCGCGCGTGTGGTTGCACGCTCATTCTTGGTTTCCGCGGCGAGACCTTAATCCTAGGGTTGGCAAGTACAGGACAAAGAACCACTTCCCAAGTGGCCTCCCGTCCTCGCCTTAGTCAGGTTAACCACATAATGCTCATCTCACCACGTCATCATATCATACTAGATTATCGCAGCTCTGATTCATCAACCGGATGGAGCAGAGGTAAACAAACATGTATGATTAAGCGAAGCAGATATGAGGCTCTGGCGATGCGCACAAGCAATTCTATGGCAGCTAGGAGCAGTGGATCAGGATATTGAGCAATGCAGTATATAGGTGAACTATATCTAGTAGCATCAAATACTTTGGAATCGAACGCAAAGTACGAGAATCAAATGTTGTTCGAAAACATATATGAGCAGATAAGAGGTTATGCTTGCCTTGGTTATAAGAAAACCAGATAAAGATCTTCTAGAATAAGTCCTTGACTTGTTGGTTAAGATCAAGTATTCACCATTGGATTGTTGGCCTTCTCTTCGGAGTCACGTTCTGCCGAAGGGGAAACAACACCGAAAGAGAAAAACAACAATCAAACATGGCATCGATGCAATGCGCAATATGTATGCATGAGCAGGTTAATGCACTGAAATAAAGCCCTAAGCATGTAGATAGGGTTGCTAGGGTTCGCATGTCAGTTAATCATTTTTACTGAAAAAGTCCCGAAATAGACCCCGGAGGGGGTTTCGGTTGATTATGAAGGTGAATACCATTTTAGTTGCTCAAATAGGGTTGAAAACATCATAAACAGGTTGCATTTGTCATTTTGAGCAATTTGGTATATAACTTTTAATTTTCTAATTTTTGTGAATAAAAACTTATTTTTCTATTTTTAAATGAATAAACAATATTAAATAATGTCCAAAATTGAAATGTGTCAAACATGTATGAAAGTGACATTTTTGGGTTCCAAATAATTTTCTGAACATTTCCATACCTTCATTTTATTTTTCTGAGATATAAAACAGAAGTTATTAATTAAACAAATTTCATTCATTTTCTGGAATTTAAATAAAGGTGGGGCCCACGTGTCATTGTTTTATCTTTTATTAAAACATTTCCGAAAACAGGAGGCTGGCCCATGATGACGTCCGCATGACATCATCATGACGTCAGCGGCGGCCAACATCTCTCTGCCGGCGAGCAATTGCTCGAATGAGCAAAGGATTCACGAATTGGAATGCTCGAGGGTGTAGAGGAGACGGCAACGAACATTAGGGTGGTGGCGCCGCTACCCAAACGCCACCAGACCGTTGCCGGCGAGCCTAAATGGCGGCGGCGCTTGTCGGTCTCCGGCAACCACATGGAACAGAGGACGGGGCAGGCAGGGGAGGGTTCAAGGGAGGCGGGAGCTCACCAGGAGCGTTGTGAGGAGGTCTAGGGGGGCGGAGAGGCCCGGGCGGTGGCGAATCGGCGGCGGGGCCGACGGCTGGAGGCGGAGAAGATGCGGACGGCGGCGGCGGTTAGGAGCTCCTCGGATCGATTCCTTGGCTTAGGGAGGAGAGAAGACAACCACGGCGACCTTGATGTGCTCGAGGGAGCTCGGGAGCGGCCGGAACGGCGTCGATGACCGGCGGCCGGAACGGTTCGGTAGGGTTTGATTTTTCTCTTTACAGAGACAACACGAGGAGAGAAGGGACAGTGAGGGGGCGAGGAGGGGTGAGGAGAGGGCGCGGACGACTCTCTGCGACCTTATCCCCGCGCGGAAGACAAGCAGGAGGTGGCACGCTCTCACCGGCGTCGTGCCTGCCTGCCTGGCACGAGGAAGACGACTGGCAAAAAGGGTTTCTTGGAAAAAAACCCCGAAGGAAAAACTAAATTACAAAGAAGCCCTTCTAAGGTTTAAAACTGAACAGAACTTTATGTTTTGAGGGCCTTTTTGCAAACAGAAAATTTTCCAAAAAATGCATTTTGGAAAGCTCATGAAATTTCCAACAAAACCATGTTTTGCTTTGATGTGTTTGAAATATTTTTCAGAACAAGATTTGGAGAACCAAAATAGGTACCATTTGTGAGATTTTCTGAAACCATTTGAATTCATAATTTAAATTGTTTCAAACGTGATTAAAGTTTTGTTTCATGCATGTATGACATGAACTCAACACCACACACCCTAGTTTAGCAAAACTGGGATGTTACATAAAGCTACAAGGAAATGCGTCAACCAAGATGCCCAAGCTATTCTGGGGACTACTGTTGGGGGGATGATAACCCGGCAGGCCCATGCCTGGGATGAGACCCGGCCGAAGGGAAGTTGCACGAGACCCTGCGCTGTAATGCTGAGCCAGGTGTTATTAATGGGCCAGTGATTGCGTTGGTGACCCGGCCCAAGGGAAAGGAAGCTCTAGAATACCTTAGAGGCGGCGCAAGCCCTGTAGCTCGTGACTTGGGAGTCACGGTAGGAAACTTAGGGTTACGTATGGGTCCCGAGTAGGATTCCGGAAGTATCTTGTAAGGAAAGCCAGGAAGCCGGGTATGATATAAACCGGCTTCTAGAGCATAGAGAGAGAGATTGAGAGAGATAGAAGGATTCGAGTATTCTAGGTATACGAGAGCAAGTCTTTGTAACCCTAGATTGGAGTCTCGGCGACATTGCAGCCCGAGCCTCTAGATCACCAGTTAATATGATTGCATCCGAGCTAAACCCTCTCCCAAACACTAGAGTCGATTTGCCCCAAACTAAGTAACCCCTGGTAACGTCTGCCGTGACTATCCCACGACATTTCCCGTCCTTCTTCTGGCAAAATACATCACTGAAAAATTCCGATAGTGCTGCGCTTGTACATGAAACCATAATTACCGTGTATCCTTTACATCGACGTTGTATCTGTCTTTGCACGACCTCGTCTGCTCCATCCGGGAACTTCTGATCAACTAACAAGTTTAGGTATGGAATTGTCCAATCCGGGTTAACGAGCAGGACTTCAATTGACTAGGAAACAAGAGGATAATCCACATCTCCACCTTTTATTGATGGTTCGTGCAAATGCTGAACAAACACTCCAGGTGGTAAGGTTCTCACTCTTTCCGATCCCATGCGGGCTAATGCATCCGCGTTCCAATTTTCTTCCCTTTTGATGTGAAGTACTTCAAATCCAAGGAAACAAATTGCAAACTCATCCACCGTTCTCCGATATTCGTCCATGATGGGGCTTTTGGCGTCCCAAGTTTGGTTTAGCTGATGTTGTACCAGATCTGAGTCACCATAGCATAGTATGCGTTTGACACCAATTTCTTTTGCAATATGCAAGCCATGAAGCAAAGCTTCGTATTCTGCCATGTTATTACTGGCGTTGAAGTGTATTTGTAATACATACTCCATAATGTCACCTTTTGGGGATTTTAGCACTACGCCAGCTCCAGCGCCTTCTTTCATCTTGGATCCATCAAAGTGCATGATCCAGTATTCCGACTCCGGCATTGGTGTGTTCTCCATTGCTTCTGTCCAATCAGCGACAAAATCTGCCAACACCTATGATTTAATAGCCGTCGGGGGTTGGTACTTAATGTCAAACGCAGCTAGCTCGATGCCCATTTGGCTACTCGTCCTGTTGCGTCTGCATTGTTAATGATATCCCCCAGTGGTGTTTTGCTTACCACTATTATTGACAGGGGGATGCTAACCCGGTATGCCAAGCTCTGAGGAAATAACCCGGCCCGAAGGATGGCGTGCAAGATTCAGCTAAGAATAAAGAAGCTTGTGGAGGCCCAAACTTGTGGGCTTAATGGCCTGGGTTATGGGCTATTGTAAAGGAAAGTTATGGTTAGTGCGCCGTGTTCATGTAGGATCCGGAATATGCTTTGCCGAATAAGTTAGGGGGTACGGGTGCTTTATAAACCGACCCTCAAGTATAGTTTTAGAGAGAGAGATCTAAGAACCCTAGCAATATCGTGTGATATCGAGTATCCAGTGTAAACCCTAATCGAGTTATTGTATCGAGAATAGAGATCCGGCGACTTCGATTGCCGGCTGTCAGATCAAGTTGTACCATGACTTCTCTTGAGCTAAACCCTCTCCCGAACGCCTGTGTCGACTTGCCCCAAGATCAGTTACCCCTGGTAACATCTGCCGTGATTATCCCACGACAGTTGGCGCCCACCGTGGGGCCTGCGTCCAAAGGTGTCTACATCACGGGAGAAGCTCGGAAGGGCATGGAGGATCTTGTCATTGGCGAAATCTACATCAACCACGAAGAAGAAAAGTTGGTGGACGATCCCGGCTGGGGGCCAGAATCGGATCACCTCGAGTCCGGATTTATATTGACGATCGGCCGGATCAATATCTTCGTCGACACGGTACGAACGACTAACTTAAAAGGACAATATCATGTGCATACTACAGGAACTTCTAGCAGGAACAAAGAGGCATCAAAGCAAGCGGCAAATTCGGTTTCATCAGCCGCGCCGGGATATCTTAGATGGGCAGAACAAGAGATAACGTGGAGTAGAAGAGATCATCCGGAAAAGGTGGAGCGTCCAGGAGTCTTGGCGTTGGTGGTTGCTCCACAGGTTAATGGTTACGAGCTGAAGAAGGTCCTGATGGACGGTGGAAGTAGCATCAACATCCTTTATTGGGAGACCTTCTTACGGATGAGTCTCAAAGAGTCCCAGCTGCAGAAAAGTTCAACAATCTTTCACGGGATCGTACCGGGTCACTCGGCGAGCCCCGAGGGAAGGATCACCTTGGAAGTTGCTTTTGGGGAATCGACGGATAATTATCGAGTGGAGTGGCTCACGTTCGAGGTGGTCAAGTTGCGCAGTCCTTACCACGCGCTGTTGGGGAGGCCGGCTTACGCCCAATTCATGGCTAGGCCGTGCTACGTGTATTTGCAGCTGAAAATCCCGGGTCCTAAACGGACCATCACTATACATGGGAACCGGGATATAGCGGTCGAGTGTGACGAAGGAGATTCAGTTATGGCCGAGCAGGCATGCAGGAAGGAAGAGCTCGAATATTACCGGTCTCAAGTAAATCCGGACGATAGAACAGCCTTGAAAAAGCCGAATACTGAGGATGAGAGAGCAAAATTCAAGGCAGCGCAAGACACCAAGAAGATAGATTTTGTCGAAGGGGATTCTACTAAGCAGTTTACCATAGGATCTAACCTGGGAAAAGAGCAGAAGGGAGCGCTCGTGGAGTTCATTCGCTCGAATGCAGATGTGTTTGCCTGGACACCTAGCGACATGCCGGGTATCCCTACAGAATTGGCTGAGCACAGTTTGCATGTGGATCCCAAGTCCAGGCCCGTGAAACAAGGTTTGAGGAAAATGAATGAGGAGAGAAGGAAAGCTATAGGCGAAGAGATCGCTCGGCTATTGGCAGCCGGCTTTATCATGGAAGTATTTCACCCGGATTGGTTGGCTAACCCGGTTCTGGTGATGAAAAAGACCAACGAGTGGAGGATGTGCATTGACTTCACTAGTCTCAACAAGCATTGCCCAAAGGATCCGTTCGCGCTCCCAAGGATAGATCAGATTATAGACGCAGTAGCTGGAAGCGATCTGTTATGCTTCCTGGATGCATATTCCGGGTATCATCAGATTAAGCTCAAAAGGGAGGATTGGGAGAAAACATCATTCATAACCCCGTTTGGGGCCTTTTGTTATAAAACTATGACATTTGGGTTGAAGAACGCTGGCGCAACTTACCAACGGTGTATTCAAAAGTGCTTTGAGGACCAAATCGGACGTAACGTCCATGCTTATGTGGATGACGTGGTCATCAAGACCAGGAAGGCGGAGACATTTATCGATGATCTAAAGGAGACATTCAAAAACCTGAGGAGGTACTAGATGAAGCTTAATCCAACGAAGTGCGTGTTCGGAGTTCCGGCTGGGAAATTACTCGGCTTCATAGTTTCCGAGAGAGGAATTGAGGCAAATCCAGATAAAATCAAGGCAATCCAGAGTTTGAAAAAGCCGGAGAACTTGAAGCATGTTCAAAAGCTCACGGGCTGTGTAGCAGCCTTGAGCCGGTTCATATCTAGACTCGGAGAAAAGCAATACCCTTGTATCGGCTCTTGCGAAAATCGGATAAATTCGTATGGGACGAAGAGGCAGATGAAGCGTTTGAAGCACTAAAGAAGCAATTATCTGAAGCACCAGTACTAGCGGCGCCGGGTCCTAAAGAGCCTATGTTGCTATACGTGGCAGCTGGCCCCCGAGCCGTTAGCGCAGTGGTTGTCGTGGAACGCAAAGAGGACGGGAAAGGTTACCCGGTTCAGAGGCCGGTTTATTATGTCAGTGAGGTATTATCAGAAGCAAAGCAGCGCTATCCGCATTGGCAAAAGCTGGTGTTCGGGGTCTTTATGGCTAGCCGGAAGTTGAAGCCGTATTTCCAAGAGCATCCGATAACAGTGGTTAGTTCAATACCAATGTCGGATATCATCAGAAACTCGGACGCGACGGGAAGAATAGCCAAATGGGCGATAGAGATGGGGGATTATCATATCAACTACGAACCCAGGTCAGCAATCAAGTCTCAAGCTTTAGTTGATTTCGTTAACGATTGGACACATACAGGCATGACTGCAACGGTTCCAAATTCCGAGTCATGGGTCATGCACTTCGACGGATCAAAGCAGTACGAGGGATCAGGAGCTGGGGTGGTGCTAACATCACCCAAAGGGGACAAATTGAGTTACGTGCTACAAATTCACTTCGACTGTTCCAACAACGTGGCCGAGTATGAGGCCCTATTGCATGGCTTAAAGGTAGCCAAGGAGATGAACATCAAGAGGATACGGTGCTTCGGAGACTCGGACCTTGTGGTACAGCAGGTGTCAGGAACGTGGGACAGAAAGGACGCAACTATGGCGGCATACCGCAGGGAAGTTGATAGGGTAGCAGGATGTTTTTCCGCGTATGAGGTGGAGCATATAGACAGAAGAAAGAACGAGGCAGCCGACGCCCTCGCCAGACTCGGCTCGCGCAGAGAGCCGGTTCCACCTAACGTTTTCCTGGACGAGTTATGGCGACCATCAGTTAAAATCGAGTCAGAGGAGGAATTGGCAAAACAAGACTCGGATTCAGGGCTCGTAGCCACTGTACGTACTACTCCCGAGTGGACAGAACCGTTTTTGGCCTACCTATCACGAGGCGAGTTACCACAACAGGAGGTATTAGCAAGGCAAATTTTGAGGCGAGCAAAGGGGTACTCTATCATCAATGGGGAATTGTACAAAAGAAGTGCAGCAGGAGTCTTTTTGCGCTGCGTAGCGCCGGAAGAAGGCAGACAGATTCTCAAGGAAATCCATGAAGGCGACTGTGGACATCATGCGTCCACAAGGTCTCTTGTGGCTAAAGCTTATCGACATGGGTTTTTCTGGCTCACGGCCCTAACGGATGCGGAGCGATTGGTAGCAAGGTGTGACGGATGTCAAAGGTACGCTCGCCAAATCCATGTGCCGGCTATGGAGTTGCGGACTATCCCGTTAACTTGGCCGTTTGCCGTCTGGGGTATGGACATGGTTGGCCCCTTCCATATGTCACCATGCAAGAAAACACATCTTTTGGTGGCCATCGATAAGTTTACCAAGTGGGTTGAGGTTATGCCAGTTACTAATTGCGAAGCAGCTACAGCAGTCAAGTTCCTGAAAAGGATTATCTACCGGTTTGGGTACCCCCACAGTATAATTACCGACAATGGAACCAACATGTCCCTTGGTGAGATGGAGAAGTTTTGTGGCAACAATGGAATCCGGCTCGATGTGGCATCGGTGGCTCATCCCCAGGCCAATGGACAAGTGGAGAGGGCAAACCAAGAATTGCTTCGCGGATTAAAACCACGATTGCGAGTTCCCTGTGTCAGGGCCGCTGGTGCATGGGTCGAGGAACTTCCTTCTGTGGTTTGGGGTATCAACACTACACCTAACAGATCCACTCAGATGACACCCTTCTTCATGGTCTATGGTGCGGAAGCAGTGTTACCAAGTGATATTATTCACGATTCGCCTAGAGTATCAGCTTACGTCGAAGTAGAGAACGAAAAAACCCGGCAGGACGCCGTAGATATGTTAGAAGAGCAAAGAGAACAAGCCCTGGAAAGATCAGCCATATATCAGCAAGATCTACGGAGGTATCATAGCCGGCGTGTGAAGACCCGGGTATTCCAGGAAGGAGACTTGGTTCTGCGTCTGGTACAGTCAAACGAAGGAAAACACAAATTATCACCACCATGGGAAGGACCATTTATCATAAGCCGGAGCCTACATAACGGATCATATTATTTGATAGATGCAAGGGAAGAGTCGGCTACAGTCAATGACACCGCACACACCACTTCATCTATGCAAGAAAGAGATAGACCATGGAACGTGGCTCAGCTGCGTCCGTATTATACTTAGTAAAGACTATATTGGCAAGTGGAATTGCACGATGTAATAGGCAGCAGGTTTTCTGACGTACTCTTTTCCTATCCAGGGCACCTTTGGGGACTGGACGGGTTTTTAATGAGGCGGCTTGCTGACCTACATTTTTCATATCAAGTAAAGAGATGGTTATCAAGAAAAGAGATGGTTGTTATCAGTTTTTCATATCAAGTAAAGAGATGGTTATCAAGAAAAGAGATGGTTGTTATCAGGTTATGTATTCTCAGTACGATGCGTATATCTAGGTCTTGGGGGCTGGTCGCTTAAATAGCACAGTTACAAACTCAAAGACCCGGCCATGATGCCTATGAGTTATAAGGGCCGATTACTCGCAAACGAGTACGGCTACAATCTTATAACCGGACAAAGAAGTCCAAATTTCTTGGCTACTCTTACTTAAGCTCGATGTGACTCGCATTAAAGTGGCATGATTTGTTCGCTTACGATGGCAGTTAGTCATGAAACCCGACGGGAATTGGCTGGCTACGTCTTCGTATTGATGTAACAACATGGTATCCACGCGAAAGCCGGCTTACAGTACAAGACAGTCAAAAGGGTCATCTAAACCACAAGTTATGCAGAGTACAAGGCTGAATAGCTGGAAACTCAATGACTATTAAGCATAACTTCAAAACCGATGTGAAACAACTCATGGATCTTTGTGAAAATAGCAATAAGCATTTTGTTGCCTTTTCAAGATCAAGTGTCCTAGGCTCGGCAATCCGGGCCCGGTAGCTTGAAATCTTGAAAAGAACTGGCTTACTTGTATAGTTGCAAAAATCCAAATATCCGAGTCTTGGGGACTTGGGGACTTCGAAGCAAAATCCGCTTGTCAATACCCATGAGACCCAGAAATTGAGTTTTCACAAAAGGAGCAATAAATAAAACCAGATATCGAGAACAGATGAGCTTAAACTTACAAAGGTCGGAACAGGCATCGAGTATATCAAGGCCTTAGTGTGCATTACAAAATACTGGTGAAAAAATATCAAAGGTGCACAGGCGCACCGCCTAAAAAATGACTGTTTCAAAACGTATGTCGACCGACTGACGCTTAAGAAGAGGCATCGGAAACCATATATCACTCGGCGCCCATCTTGGCCTTACCCTTGCCATCATTGGTGGTAGCAGCAACACCCGGATCGGCGGCGCCAGCACCTGCAGGGGGCGGAACGACTGATGTTGAGGCAGCAGGAGCAGAGCCGGCTTCAGCTTGTTTCTTGGCAGCCTCCGCCCTTATCGCAGCAGCTTCCTCCTTCCACCGAGCCAGCATGTCATAAGGCTCAGGAAGATCCGACTTAATTGCTTTATCGGCAGAATCATATGCTGGAACAAGTATGTTAACATCCAGTTCATCAGCAATTACGCTGGCCGGGTAACGGACCTCCTTCTGGACGGCCTGGAAATCCTTTACTGAAAACTTGGATCCGTCAAGCTTGAACTCTGGGAAGCCGCCCATAAGCTTCGCTAACTCGAGCTTGGGGAGATAAGCTTTCGCAAGCGCAAGCCCCCGGGTCACTCCAACCCGGCAAGATGAGCGCTTCCAGTGCCGAATCCACTCGGGAATAGTGGATAGGGCGTCCAACAGCCTCTTCAGGTCAACATGTCCTCTACCCGGACACCGTAACTCGTCAAGGATCCATCTGGTCCCGGCACATAGCTGCCGGATAGCACTCTTTATGGTTTTCAGCTTGGCAATGTCATCTTCATCCGGTATGGCTTCGTCCGGGCCTGAAGCAAAATGAAGATATAAGTCGGACAACTTTTGCTGTTTGTCAAAAGGATAAAACCGGAGAAGGAGGCATACCAAGCAAAGAACGATAGGTGTCAGATATTTCGACGGAAAGGCTTGTCAGGTCATCTTCGGCTTGGTGAGCCCTTCTTCGGTACTTCTTCATCAATTGCCTGTTCCTCCTGGCTTCAGCCTCGGCTGCTTCACGTAAAGATATCTCCTTTTCAACGAGCTTGGCGGCGTCCGCAAGTTTCTCCTCGTATTGAGTCACGTAAGACTGCATGGATGTTAAAAAAGCATTAGTCAGGTAGAAGAGCACAGTTATCAATCATTGGTATAATAAAAGTACCGAGCAAGTCATGAATGAACTCCCTCGGAACTTGGGGACTGGACAAAGGTACAAGCAACATTAATCAAACTTACCTCGTGTTTGGTTATCAAAGACCCCAAGATATTTTCCTCGTTAGCCCTTAAGGCGCGCAGGGTCTCTAGCATCTGGGCAAAAGTTAACTCCTCGGAGCGAGTCCCGGAAGAACCGGCAGCTTGATCATCTGGTAGGGGGGTTCCCCTTGCATTTGGAGTGGAGACCCGGACAGTCTGAGTGTCCGGGTTAGGAGGGCTCATCCTTGTATCTAGAATTTCTATCTCTTCGTCTACTGGTTCCGATAAGGAAGGAGATCCGACGGTTTGGGAAAGTGGATTGTTCAGAGGGCCTTGTTCCCGGTTAGTGGCCGCATCACCACCAGTTGCGGCGTCTGTGTCGTCAGTCGGCTTCTCCACCTGGAGGTTATCCGTTTCTGTGTTTTCCGGGTCACTGACGGTGACCTGAGCGCTGAAAGAAAGATGAAAAAAGGCAGTTATTAATGATGACGGCGGCTCGGATGAAAGTTCGCTAGAGGTAAAAAGAAGTAGTAAGGTAAAAACTTACCCGGCATTTACGGTGTAATCCGATGGGAGCTCGCCACTTGAAGTAGACGAGGTATTCGCAGGAACCACTAATGGAACCCGGAATTGCCCGGCACGTGGGTGGTTAGGAGAAGGGTGGCGCTGAGGAGAGTTGGAAGAGCGAGATGGAGGAGCACTGCCACGAGGGACCGAGGGGGCGGAAATGCTCGGGTTAAGTGGATCTTCACCCGGGGAGCTCCGAGTTACCCTGCGCTTGGCTGGGAGGGAATCCTTCAAGCATGATGAATTTGATAATTGATGGTTAAGTCGTCGCATGACGTCAAAGGAGTAAGGTTCAGAGGATAATGAGGACAAAGGAACCTTGGACACTGTCCCCCTGCCTTTCCTCTTGGCCCCGACTGTTGCCTCTGGGTCAGACTCGGTTCTCTCCGGGTCGTCTTCATTGTTTCCACCCTCGTCCTCTAGCCCTGCGAACCGGGTGTGCATTCATTGGAAAAAAGACAGACGGGAGGAAAGTAATGCAAGTAAAAATATGCAGATCCTGAGTGAATACCTTCACTATCGTCAGTCGCCTCGTCCTCCTCTTCCGGGTCTCTGGAGGGGGGGAGTGGTTCAACTCTCCAGAAAGGGTCATCAACCTGAGGTAAAAAGATAAGATTAAAGGCTTAGAAGCAGTATCGAGTTGAAATGCGGAAACAAGCTATGAGCGCCGGGTATTACCGCTGGAGCTGGATTTTCCCGGGTAAACGGAGGTAACCCGGCTATGCCCTTTATCGCCTCCAGCTTCTCCGCCAAGAAGCCCTTGATAGTCTTTATAGTATCACCGGTCGCAAAGCTCTTGGTGGAGTAGCGGAGCGCGTCTGTGGTGTGCCCCGAGTACTCGCACATCAATTTGGCGCGAACGGAATTAGGTTGGATTCGGAAATCGACCCAAGTTTTTATTAAATTGAGCCCTAGGAGGCCCTGGGCTGAGAGAATGGCTATCTTGGCTAGCGAAGGAAGGATTGCCTCCCTGTCTGAGTCTGATGCGAAGGCATTGAAAGACTCGGAGAGCTTGAGGGGGGCCTCTGAGTAGCCCGGCAGCTTCTTTTCGCTGTCGGGGGAGGTATCGTGGCAGTAAAAGAAGGATAGCTGCCAATGTTTAACGTGGGAGTGTAGGTTGAGGGTTGGCATCAGAGAATTCTTACGGCGTTGGATGGATACCCCGCCGCAAGTGAGAAGCGCTCCGTCGCCGCTTTCGCGGCACGGCTTGCACTGGAATAACTCAATGAAAAGAGTCAGACTCGGTGGCATGCACAAGTACGACTCAGATAGAACAATGAAGTGGGTAATGTTTAACATGGAGTTAGGCCCTATGTCAAACACCCGGAGTCCATAATGATCTAAGACCTCCCTAAAGAAAGGATGACCCGGAGGACGAAATCCCCGGGTCACGTGGTCAACGAAGCAGATTACCTCGTTTTCTTCGGGGGTGGGACGAGTCTCATTACCTGGGACCCTCCAGTGGATGTCTTTTTGAGAAGGGAGGGTTCCTAATTCGGCTAGCTCGTCCAATTTGGCTTTGGTGGTTGTGGAACGCCCCCAGTTGGCAGATATGGTTTGGGTGGTCCTTGTCGGAGCCGGCTGTTTTCCTTGTCGCTTGGGAGCCATGGGGCCAGCCTGCAAAACATAAAGAGAAGAGGCGTGTGAAATAAGACCCGGGAATACTGAAGCATCCGAATATAAAGGTATCAAGAAGGTGCGAAGTCGAGAACTGTCCGGGTATTGAGCACACTTGTGAAATTGTTGGTCACTTACATAGGGAAAGGTATTCGGGGATGACGGATGGTTGCCCATATTTATATCGCAAATGAAATGGCTGGAAAAGGAGGGTTTTTCCGGGTGTTAATGCAATAGGCGGAAAATTGAGGAGGAACGGATCTAGATGGAAATGCTTGCGGATGATTTTTAAGTAAAATTGGTAGTCAATGAGGGTTGGAGGATCATTTGTGACTATAGGGCAGATGATTAAAGGAGTTGGCAAGCCTCGAGTCGATCTAGTTTGGTGCAATCGGACAAATGACTTGCGGGTTGACCTAGATCCGATCTTGGGTAAATTGAAAGTCGTGAGGATTGATTGACTGGTTGCGAGGAGCTTACCGGGGAGATTGGAGTCTAATACGATGGCGACGGGCGGCGTGGATCGAATGAGAGAAACGGAGGAGCAACGATGACACTTGACGGTGGTGTAAGGCGACTCGAGGGCGGGCGCGGTCGCTGGTGAGCTTGCGTCGGTGACCGGTGCGAGCTCCTCACGGTGGTGTCGCGAGGGTGTTGGGAGCAAGGAAGAAGAGGGGAAGTTGTGGCGTGGTGAGAGGCATAGGGTTGCCCATTAAGTACTATTTATAAGGCAAGGGTGAGCCTATCCTAACGGCCAGTAGCCGGAAACCGCGGGGTAAAGGTTATCAGCGAAGATCTTGCGGGATATGCGTTGAGTATTGAGCGAGGCATTGGGACCGAAGAAGGAAAGGATTTGCCCCGTAATGACGGGACTGATTATCGAGCATGAGATCTTGGCATTTTCGTGGCAGTCTGGACCTGGGAATTTGAACCTAAATGTCTGGAGGCCAAATCCGGGTTATCACATGGCCACTCTGGAGTGAGGCCTAGCCGAATATCAAAACATCTTAACCCGGTCTTCATACGCCCGTATGATCTATATCTTTGCAGGGAATAGCAAGCGCTTCAAGGAGATCCATGAAGCCCAGGCTATTCTGGGGACTACTGACAGGGGGATGCTAACCCGGTATGCCAAGCTCTGAGGAAATAACCCGGCCCGAAGGATGGCGTGCAGGATTCAGCTAAGAATAAAGAAGCTTGTGGAGGCCCAAACTTGTGGGCTTAATGGCCCGGGTTATGGGCTATTGTAAAGGAAAGTTATGGTTAGTGCGCCGTGTTCATGTAGGATCCGGAATATGCTTTGCCGAATAAGTTAGGGGGTACGGGTGCTTTATAAACCGACCCTCAAGTATAGTTTTAGAGAGAGAGATCTAAGAACCCTAGCAATATCGTGTGATATCGAGTATCCAGTGTAAACCCTAATCGAGTTATTGTATCGAGAATAGAGATCCGGCGACTTCGATTGCCGGCTGTCAGATCAAGTTGTACCATGACTTCTCTTGAGCTAAACCCTCTCCCGAACGCCTGTGTCGACTTGCCCCAAGATCAGTTACCCCTGGTAACATCTGCCGTGATTATCCCACGACAATTATGGAATGTCCTTGGAAATAATGGCGGAGTTTTCTAGATGCAAAAAACACGCCATATGCCAGTTTTTGATAATGTGGATACCTTTGCTTTGACTCGGAGAAAACTTCACTAACATAGTATACAGGATGTGATCCGGTATACTTTGTTCTTCTTTCCGCCTTTCCACAATTAGCACAATGCTAATAACCCTGTTTGTTGCTGTAAGATACAGCAACATAGGTTCTTCGTCTTTTGGCGATGCCAAAATTGGTGCTTTCATCAAGGTTTCTTTTAGCTGGGTTAATGCTTTTTCCGCCTCTTCTGTCCACTCAAATTTGTTGGATTTCTTCAACAATTTGTATAATGGCAGAGCTTTGTCTCCTAGCCGGCTTATAAACCTGCTGACTTCGCTGGAAAACCCGTTAATCTTTGTACATCTTTTAAGCACGTAGGCTTTGTGATGTTCAAGATTGCCTTGATCTTTTCCGGGTTTACTTCTATTCCTCTGTGAGAAACGATAAAACCCATAAGTTTTCCCGAAGGAACCCAAAATACGCACTTTAATGGATTCATCTTCATTTTGTAAGTGCGCAAATTTTCGAAAGTTTCTCGTAGATCTTCAAGGAGTGTATCTTTTTTCTTGGAAACGGTGGCAATGTCGTCCACGTAAACGTGAACATTTTTGCCAATCTGACTATGCAAGCAACGTTGCATGCAGCGCTGGTAGGTTGCACCTGCATTCTTCAGGCCAAAAGGCATGGTTATGTAATAGTATGTTCCATACGGGGTTATGAAGAAAGTTTTGATTTGATCCTCTTCCCTCATACGTATTTGATGGTACCCGGAATAAGCATCCAAAAATCATAAAAGCTCAGAGCCAGCAGTGGTATTTATTATTTGATCGATTCGCGGTAATGCGAACCTATATTTTGGACACAGCTTGTTCAGGCCAGTGTAATCTATACACATCCTAAGAACAATACTATCTTTCTTCGGGACTAATACTGGGTTCGCAGACCAGTCAGTATGTATAACTTCCTAGATAAAATCAGCTGCTAAAAGCCGGATAATTTCCTTGCCTATAGCCTTCCGTCTTCTTCTATCAAAACGACGGAGACCTTGTTTGACGGGTTTTGAACCTGGAATTACCTTCAATTGATGCTCAGCAAGTTCTCTGGATACTCTCGGCATGTCCGCAGGACACCAGGCAAAACTATCCCAGTTCTCACGGAGGAACTCGATGAGCGCGCTTTCCTATTTGTCGGTCATCCCTGTCCCTACTACGATGAATCTTGTCGGGTCTTTGGGATCAAGGATAACATGTCTTGTATTCTCGGAAGCTTTGAAGCTATCTACCGGCTTTCGGCTTTCTTTTCCTGCCGGCATTTCCATCGGCATACTTCCTTTGCCAGCTCTTTTAGTTCTTCCTTTGCTATTACTTTTTCAGCACAAAGGGCGTTTCCTTTTTCCAGCTCGTTAGCCAGTTTGAAGTCTCCTGATATGGTGATTACTCCTCCTTTTGGCCCTGGCATCTTTAGCTTGTTATAAATATAACATGATCTTGCCATTAATTTGGCGAAAGCTGGACGTCCGAGTATTGCATGGTATACACTTTCGAACGGCACAACTTCGAATGAGATTTTTTCCTGTCAGAAATGTTCTGTTTCTCGGAAGGTTACATATAGGGAAATTTATCCTAGGGAATATGCTCGCCTGCCAGGAACAATGTCGTGGAAACGTATGTTGCTATGTTTTAGCTGGGTCTCGGAGATTCGCAGATGCTTCAGTATATCCAAGTACATAATATCGATACTGGATCCTCAATCCATCAGCACTCTTATTAGCCTAGTGTTTTGAACAATAGGGCTTACAATTAGAGCTTGTGTGCCGGGTTCTGGGATATTTCCGGGATAATCTGACCGGTCTCAGGTAATTGGCATATTGGAATACTTCAAGAATTTGGGCGTTGGTGGAACCACCGCGTTTATTTCTCGAAGTGTTCGCTTTGCCTGTTTTGCTGAAGGAGTTGCCAGGAAAGTTAAATTGCATTCTCCATTGACTCTCGCGAATTTTGGTTTGCCTTTTCGCTGTTGTTCCTGGATTTTTTCATCAGTGTCCGATTCACTGTCTTCTTTTTCAGCTTCTGGCTTTTTCTTGGAGAATTTCCTCTTGGAGTTCTTTCCTTTATTCCCGGATCCTCCAGCGCCCTTCATATGCTTATTGAGGCGACACTGCGCGTTTGTGTGGGTACGCTTCCCAAATTGCGAATGGTAGACACAGTTTTCCGACTTAATTTTTTCCCACTCTTCCTTAGAATAGGAGATAGATTCTGTGCTTCTTCCTTTCCATTTGCCACCAGTATCCTTTCCAAAGGTTAAATTTACTTGTTTGGGTTTTGGCTGTGCTTCTGGAGTAGTATTCTTTTCAGAGGGAGGCGTCTTTTTGGCCTGAACCAAAGCATCAATATTTCCACCTCTCGCTCTGATGTCATCTTTGGCCGCTGCGTGCTCATTGGTTGTAATAAGCATAGATCCGAGATCTCTGTGCTCCTTTGAACCAACCATGAACGGTACGAGGCCGGGTAATCCATTGATGAAAGCATGCATTGCTTGTACATCACTTACTCCAGAGCAGCTGTTTTTCATTGTTGTCTATCTTGATATAAAGTCGACATACGACTCATCTTCAAATTGGATGCAGCGATTTAGCTGGTTGATGCTCTTAGGGCATTTGTACGTACCCCGGAAGTGCTGAGCGGACACTTTCGCCATATCATCACATCTATCCACTGTTCTTGACGGAAGCCCGTTGATCCAATCTCTGGCTCCATCCATTAACATTAGTGGGAGGAATTTTACTGCTTCCAAGTTTGTTCCCTTGTTGATATGGACGACAGTATAGTAATCTTAAAGCCATGTATCCGGGTTTGTACTTCCGGTATACTTTTGATAAGTTGGACCAACTTTGGCAAAACCAAAATGTAGAGTTATTCTTCGGATCCTGTCAGTGAAAAACTTAGGTACAAAATATAGATCATCTCTTTCCGCCTTATCGGCGTGTGCGGAATATCTACCGGCTGAATGGACAGAGGGGGATCTACTCCTTTCTGGCCCATTGTTGCACGAATGCGCTCTTCCGGGATTATCCCCGTTTCGTCCGTTATCGTGTCCTTTGGAATGAGGCGGAGTTCTACTCCTTGTCATTTCCTTATTCCTAGGAGGAGTACGGGACCTTTCACGTCTGTGAGGATTTTCAGGTCTTCCGGCTTTTTCAGCAGGGCGTCTCGGAGGCGGCATCATTTTTCCGTCTTTCCGGTTTTGTTCCTCCCGGCCTTTATGATCGCATGGTATATTTCCGCCTTTCGGCATATGAGATCTCGTTCTGGACGCTTCATCCCTATTGTCCGGGATTTTCTTATCCTTCTTGGGATCTCTTTTCTTATCTTTGGAATTGCCTGAATCTCCAGGTTTGCCAGGTCCAGGTGCTCCAGCGGCGCATGTGGCGGTTTTGCATAGGGCCGAGTCGTCATGCAACTTCCCTGATCTTGCCTGC
Source organism: Alopecurus myosuroides (assembly GCA_028641055.1). Classification (NCBI taxonomy): domain Eukaryota; kingdom Viridiplantae; phylum Streptophyta; class Magnoliopsida; order Poales; family Poaceae; genus Alopecurus; species Alopecurus myosuroides. Next base: position 224,004,268 of record CM054062.1, read on the forward strand.
CCTCGTTGTTGTTGTTGCAATGCCTTTCCTAAGAAATCATACACCCCCTGCAGCTTTTCGTCATTGGAGTACAAATCATCATTGAGGATGGCAAACGCGGCCTCCGCGTTTTCAGCTGCGGTTTTATAAAAGCGTTCACCCTTAGCGTTTACGCCGTCAACCTGTCATTGCCAGGAAGGGTTTTGGAACCGTTCTTTTGCTGGCAGTACATCCGGCCTTGCGATTCCGGGTAGTCTTGTGGGTTTTATCCCGGACATATTCCGACTTTCGAATTCTTCAATTTCCTCTTGCTTTGCTTTTACAGTAGCTTGGGCTTTGAGGAGATTTTCTTGCGATCGGAATAGTTGTTGTTGTTGCCGCATAATGGCTTGCCTTCTGGCTTCCAGCACTTCCGGCGGCTCGTATGGTCCGACCGGGGTTTGGATCAGATTGATCTCGTCCTGCTCTGACAGTTCAGGGACAGAGATATCCTTCTTTTTCTTCTCCACAGGTGTGACCCCGCTTGCTCCTCCTACTTCCAGGTTTTGGCTAGCATTATCGTCTAATTTTTTCTTCTGGAGTTTATACTGGAGTTTCTTGGCAGTCTTCTTTTTCTTCTTGGAAGAGAGAGGTTTTTTACCAGGTTCTTCCTCTGTCAATTCCTTGACATCGGGGTAAATAGGGCTGGTTTCACCATCCTCTTTTTCCTCATCTGGTGGAGGTGTTTTGGGGTCTTCATCGTCTTCAGCATCCGAGTTATCAGTCGGTTTTGCCATAAGCACTTCATGTAAATCCCCTTGCATAGATTTAACCTTTCTTTCGAAAGAGTCTTCATCTTCGTCTTCTGAATCTATGTCTTTAGATCTAGGTTCCGACTCCAATCTTGCCTCTATGGCAGCTAGTACAGAATCGGCTTCTGAGTTCGTCGTCGTGTCGACTGGTGTCGGATCTTCCACCTTTGTTGTGGGATTGTTTTCTTCTGCCTCTTCCACGGGATTGCTTTCATCCGTGTTTTCGGCGATCTCAGATTGCACCATACCAATGAAGTGAGATCTGATTGTGGGCATCTCCGAAGAGGCAGCAAATTCAGCAGGATATTGGCGATCTGAGCAAAACCCGACATCATAGTTTTCTTCAACTGGGTATAGGGCGGGTGGGATAAATCTACTTCCACCACAGAATCTCATTGCCTCTGCAGTTAATCCGATAAAGATGTTTGCAGATCCAATAGGTAAAACGCAGGCACTTACCAGATGATTCCGTGCTGGCATGTACGATCCGTTGTCGAGGAAGCGCCCGACGTCGTTGTCGAATTCCAAACTTCAGACAGTTATGGTACTGCCGATTCCGCTGAGTATCCCCGATCGAAACATAACGCCTGACGTCGGCTGCCCCACGGTGGGCGCCAACCGTCGATATATCGTAGTAGAGTTCATCGACTAGGGTGCCATCAGCCTACAGGTAGAGACGTGGGGGGACGTGGTAGCACAACAACCAGGAACACCAAATTTACCCAGGTTCGGTACGTCGCAACTAGGCGGCGTTCTGTGGTGACCCGGCATACCACTGCATGTGTAGTACGCCAGTCGTTGATATAACACTCACATAACACCATTCCGCAAATATTACATCCCTCAGGGTGGTACAACAGAAACATTGCAGGACTGATTATCATACAACAAATATATTACAAAACAAAATGTACTGATAAGAGGATGAGCTCATGATGAGATCATCCCATTATTGAAGTTAGAACGACAACCGAAAGTAAGCAGATGCTAACACGGGAACTCAACAGCCATTATGAGAGTCCATGGCTGCTCGATTCGACTGTGATAAGTATTTATTTCGGACTAGGCTAAACCTAGTCCGACTCAGCCCCCTCGGGGTCAACTCCGTACTGAATGGTGTAGTCGACTCCTTCCACTCCTCCGGAGAGGTCTGGCTCCTCGTAGAAGATGTCGTCTTGGCCTCCAAGGATATTGAAGAATGATTCCTCTAAGTTTTTTCATAGCCTAAGCAGGGGGTCAAACGGGATTGAATGAGTAACGAGCATTACTCGGCAAGTTCATTAAGTACAGAAGTAATTGATGCACTAACTATGGTCCTCGACTCTAAAGAGTCTAGATAGATGCAAAGTTTTTTTTCAAGCTTTCTTCAAGAGATTGCTTTTAATACTGAAAACTATGCCCGCCAGACCATCACGGGACTAGAACTTCATGGAGTTGCCTTTCCTGTAGCGTTCGCAGTTCCATCCCGGAACAAGGGGTAACATGCAACATCATTTTACACTCTGCAGAGGTGCGTTACTTTACCCATGGGCGACCAAGACCATGTTGCACAACCAGGCGCGCGATCCTGTCCACTCCCACTCAGGTGTGGGGCCTGGTGGTTGGTCCAAGCCAAACCGTGCTTCTCCGCACAATGCATGCCCACCCATTTCTGCCAGCAGGTTGAACGCCTGATTCCACCCCTCACAATGGATATCTACGTGCCCCTGGCAGACCATCATAGACCCGCAGAGTCCGTGGGAATTAAGGTATCCCACCCATGTGCATGCAGTCTCGCAAGACCTACAGCGTACGTCTCTGGCAGCCCGTTGACATGCGAACGAGAAAAGATCACAGCTGACTTACTCCCCCCATCGAAGACCCATGGTCAACACGATATCTACGGCGCACCGAGTTCTGACGGCATTGGTTGTTAACTCCTAGGTAATACTTTCCCATGCAGATGGAACCTTCCTTGGACCTATCTATACTTCTTATAAAGCAAAACCCCACTATCATGCATTAATTATTTTTCTATCTCAACATGCAAGCTATCCACATCATCCATCCTATTAGCCAATCAATAGTCCATGTCATCTCCACTTATATTTATTAATTATCACATGCAAACTACCCATCATTTATTTATTAAACCATCCATTTGTTCAAAATAACAATTTATAATACACAACCATCATATGTCTATTAAATTTACTATGTCGAGTTCGACTGAGTTTTACATATTTATTTAGACAACAAAATTTATCATACATGTTTTTTTTATTGTTCAACCACTTGGTCGAACTTTTCATGCATATATGTGTTAGAAAAATTTACCATACATGTGTTTTTAGAAAAGTACATTGAGATCCTCTCCCTCTACTTCGAAATGATGCATATGAAATTTATTATAGTTACTAAATGGATCCCGCCGCAACGCGCGGGGTATCCTTCTATTCATCTTACCATGGCTCCATCCGCCCACCAAACAGAACACTACCACTCGGGTAGTCATTCAATTAGTCATATTATTATAAAAGTAGGATCATGCATTCTTTTGAGCAGAGGTGGAATTACGATAGGGCTTTGAAATTAGTTTGTTATCAGATAGTTCAAAGGACATGAGAAAGTGAGGAACTTGCCTTGATACGGACAGGTATTGAAGTCTGATGCTTGGAACAGATCCCGACTTCCTTGTTCTACAAAACACCATCATTGTCTGGTAAAGACAATGTTTAAAGAAGCAAACGATGCTATTGTGCATAATGATAGGATGTATGCATTTTTTAACACAATGATCATTTCGGTGTACTAAGCTTTTTGTAAAACTAATTTGTTTGTGAATTCATTATTTTTCATGATTATTTTTATTATTAATATTATTTTTATTTTATTTTTATTACTTTAATTATCAAAGTACTTATTGTTCTATCAGAAAACATATATTTTGGAATGTTTTGAAATGATTAAGTATTAAGTTTTTAGAGGATGTAATTTTATTTGATTTAATAAATTTGAATAACAAGTTTTTATTATTAATTATTTTAAAATTATAATTTTAAGACTATAAGTATTATTGTATTATTTTTCTTAATTTTTATACAAAAACTTTACTGGATTTATATTGTAATTGTTTTGAAATTCGAGGAATCTTATTTATTATTTTTCTGTAATTTTAACAATTCTTTTATTAAAGAATTTGGTCAAATGACCATTTTGCCCCTAGGGCTGACAGGTGGGTCAACCACATTCGGGTTGAACCCAACCCACTGGTCTGGCTCGACCGGACCAGCCCGCACACGCACCCACGCGCTACCCCCTCCTCTCATCCTTTCCTCGCCCGCGGCGATTCTCGGGCGACCGCGTCGCCGTCGCCTCCGGCGAATTCTTCCGGCGCCCTCCGGCCGAATCTGCCGCCGTGGCTAAGCGCAATCGACACGCCATCTAGCCCTCTACCCTCTCCTCCACTTCGATCTGCTTTCCTCCCGATGTGCCTCTCGGGAACAACCAAACCCTAACCCTAGGGTTCGGGAGCTCGGGGTTCTCCACTCCTCTCCGGTGGTTCCTGCTCCACGAGGTGATCCAGGGTGCTCCCGGGTGGCTCAAATGCTACTGCTGCTTCCTCATGGTGGTTGCGGTTGCGAGGACGATGCCGCCGGGACGACTCCTGGAGAGCAACCGTGGCTCGTCGCCATTCAGCGCTTCCTCGACTGGCTGTGGTCACCACGATGGTGACCACCTGTGAGTTCTCCTCCTCCCCTTCTCTCTGCCCCTCTCTGCTCTCTCTCTGCCTCCTCTTCCCCCTTGCTCTGGAGCCTGGCCATCGTGCTAGTGCTCATGCCATGCCCCTGTGATTCCTCTAGGAGGTTGTGGATGAACTGATTGGGCTTTGGGGAATTTCCCCATTGAGTTCTTGGTACAGAGACTATGGAGATTTTGTTATGCTCTGTGATGAATTGGAGATATGAATGCTTTGGTGGATTGTTATACTCCTAGGGGTTATGTATCTGATGTACTATACTGTGGGATTTTTGTGGGTATCATCTTGGTGATGGTAGTGCAAAATTGTCTGGGATTTACTCCCAGTCATTGCTGTGAAATGATTTCCTTTGGATATCATTCTGTGATAATTCCCCTTGGCTGGCTATCTGTTGAACAGATCCCACTATCCTGTGTGGCTTCCAAACTTTCCATGGGTGTGCTCTATATTGATTGGTATTACTCTGAATTTATGATTCAGAGAATATGCCATAATACTGTCATTTCCTTTTACTACTTGCATGTTCTTGTAAGGTTGTGTTGAGGTATCAGATCTTTGGATCTGGTGCCCAGCAACCATGTTTGTGTGACATGATACAGTAGCTCCTTGGCTTATGATTTTCTTCAGGATCCTTTTGCTAATAAAATCTATACTTGCTGATTTGATGCCTCTTTGCATCAAATGATAAGAACAGATTATTTCACAGGATGCTTTTGCTTCTCTGAAGTTTATTAGTTAAGAACAGATACTTGCACTTGTTTCTTTTGCCCCTAAGCCTATGATGCATAGCCTGAGGCCTTTCTCTAATAAGAACAGATGCTTAACTTAATAGATCTATCCCCAATGATGAGCTATAGCATAGCATCACTATGCCTCTCTGAGGGTACTTAAATCCCAGAAAATCTTGTGTGCAACTAGCCAATAAATGGCCCAAATGGTACCAAGAGATTCACCTTAGGTGATGATCAAAAGGGTTGGTGGATTTTGGTGCTTGTGGCTTGCTTGATTATCTCCTGCTGCTTCGTGGTACCTTGGCCTTGTATTCTTGATTGCTGGCTTGCAATCAGATGCTCCAGTACTTTTGGAGGTTTTATGAGTGGATGATTTGGTGGATGTACTTGTCATGTTCTTGGTTGCTTTTACAACCCGAGCAGTACCTGGGGAAAGTGATGTGTTTGCCCCCTCTCCTACGGCCGTTGTGGTATTTATACCACAGTGGTGGTTTTGACAGCACAAAAGCATGTACCTCAGTGTGCTGTGTGCATGTATGCTGGTGAGGAGGTATTTTCTCCAGGCATTGCGGATGATCTTATCCTTGCCTGCTATTTTTCTTGTGATGCCAGTTTTAATTCCTAGTCCCTGCCTGTGATGTTGGTCTGAGGCAAATTTTTAACAGAACAGATACTACACACTTAATATTAACCCTGTGATGAGTTTATCAGTGCAACTCACTGACAATCTGAGGGTACTAATTCCCCCTAACCATTCTGCTTTTGTTTTTGTAGCGTTCCCACATTTAAATAATGTAAGGACACATGTATTATTGTGCTAGTCCCTGGATCAATTGCTAGCACCACAGTACAAAATGAAATATCATGCAAATGCATCAAATTCTATTACATCGCATGATCCAGTCTTTACAAAATAATATTACAACTTGCATAGTCTTAAAAGACTAGCAGAAAACAAAGATATACAACGGAAAACATGAATAACATTGAGCCCATCTTCTTCATGTGCCACAGGCAAAACATGTTGGCGATAGTCTCGAGATCCTAAACGAAATCCTCACTCGTCTTCAGAAATATCTGCAATATGGAATATGCAGCCACAAGGGAGTCAATACAATTTAATGTATTGGCAAGTAACACTATGGTGGATATAAATGGCAAGACTAATACTACATGCTTATTTGGCTGAGTGGAGTTTTTGGCTGAGTTTTGCATAAAGCCAGTTTTCTCCTATCACTTTTGTAAAACCAACTTTTCTTTTCAAAAAGGGTGGCAACATTGGATTAAGATCCAAGCACCACAATACTGTTCACTTGGTCAAAATTTTACTTATTGAAATTGATGATGAGATTCTTCCGTCAATCCTTGTCCAGCTGCTCATAGTTGTCCATAACCGGGGACACGGCTAAGATCTTAGTTTGTTGACTCTGCAGAGGTTGTGCACTTTCACCCTTTGTCTTCAATTAGCCCAAACATCCTATACACCCGGAGTGCATCATGGAAAGGAGAGAATTGAGACGAGATCTTTCAGAAGAAGAAGTCCAAACCCACCGGCAAGACCCGTTCCACCTATAATTTTGCTACATCTGCTTGTCAAGCCTGGGCTGAACCCTCACAACTTAATTGATCAAGACAGAGCCCATATTGTCAAAAGGCTGCACAGGAAGCTACTAGATTTAGAGGGACATAGTAATCTCTTTGTTCCTGGGTGGCCATCCACAAGTGACAACCTCAAGTGGAATAACCCTTAGACAAGGGCCCTGAGGAAACACTCAACATAATCCAGTCTTACCACTTCCACCCAGGTGGTTCATTTATTAGTTATACTTAGAATTTTTCCTCAACATCTAGTAAAACAATTTGTAATATTGCATATCATCTACTAAGTTCTAAGGCTATCAAAATAACAAGGGTAAAAGAGATGGCTACACACTACTAGGATAATAGCATAGCATCATATAACTTAGTAAAATTTCCTATCATGCATGCTACTCAAAATCAACTAATGCATATAGAAAATAATGGGTAGTTGATGGTGTGTTACTTGCCTTTTTGAAGTTGGTGTTGATCACACACTCTTCAAGAAAATAACGTTTCTCTCCGTACAATCTATACATGGAAAGAACAAAACAATAAACAAGCATTCTAACAAATATACAATACCACATGAAACATTAGCATCAAGCGTAACAAGATATCCAACTAGGTTGGTTAAGCAAGGTTGTTATGGTTTATCACATAATTCAATTACAAAAAGAATTATTGTGATCGAGTTATAGGGTTTAACATAACTAAAAAAAACATGATTTTCTATTAAAATCGTTCTCACATGTTTATCAAACAAGTGAAATTAAATAAGTTTGCTTTTGTTCTCTCTGGTCTTAGAACGCATGCATGAAGCTTGAGGACAAAATCATGCATTTAAATTAATTGAAAACATTTTTATAGTTCAAATAGGGATGTAAACAATTAATTCATGTTTCTGTTATAAAAATATTTTATAAGATCCAAAAATGTTTTCCCTGGACAGAGGGTGTCAAATAGGAACAGTAGCAATTGGATTCTCTCAAAAATTATTTGTTAAACTCATTTTGTAAGCAAAACAATGTAACATAAGTTTCTGCAATAAAAAAAAATTATGCGTGAGGCAAACATGGAATAGTATGCTCCACTAGATTCTACACAATTTTCTGAGTTCGGGGACATAAAGATCATTGAATTTGGCTTTGTAGAACTAAAGATATGGATTATTGAAGTTCCTATGTTTTCCTGTCCAAAATCCGAAAATTAGAAAACATATGCCAAGTGTCGTGATTTTATTGGAAGATACCCTTTCATTAAGTCATTATTCTGATACGTTGGATCTTCATCTGATGGTCATGAAAGAATCTGAGAGGACACCTTTTAAATCTTGGATAAATAAATTAATTTTATATGACGCAAACATCAACATTATGATCCTAAAATATTCTACCCGTTTCAAGTATTTTAGAGATATCCTATTTTCTAAATCTATAAGGCCGGAAGAAAAGATATGATTTTTATATTTATTTGACCATTTTCTTGTCTAAACAAATGAATTTTTTAACAGAAAAATATGTGCGGAAGGTATTAAAAACGGAGATCGGCTGCTTGCCATATGGTCTCGTGTACGAGTAGATTACATTCATGCATCATACCAGAAGTTGTAGCTAGCTTGAAATAGACCCATCTAAATCCTAGTATAGGTACGTGTGTGTACTGACTTGTAAGCACTTCGTTGAGTTGAATCTAAACAAGTAAACATGAGGCTATTGCGTGTGTTACCTGAACTATTAGGAGCAATACATCGAAGTGTTAGCACATTAACATGTGGAGTCTTTGCGGTTTGAAGTTGTACCGGTGTATCGTCTCGCCGAATCGTTCTCGGTTGTCGGGACTCGACGGCAGGAAAGACCCAACACTGTTTTCTCCATGGGGGCCGGACATGAACATGTCGATATGTCCAGGTTACTCTGTAGTGGCGTCGGTCAACAATAAACACCGGACAGACACGGTGGCACCGGCGAGCTCGGGTCATACTTGTTCTGCCCGTTTTGCTGCGGCAAAAAAAATCGAATATGGTTATGATAAGACGCGCCAGGACGAGAGGGAGAAGAGAGGCACAAATATGAGGCGGGATTTCCCTACCATGGCAAGAAATCATGAAGAACGACGGCTGCACTTCGGCGTTCCAGCGGCGGCACGACAAATGTATTCATTTCGATGAACGACTATGTCCTGGAGCTAGGCCTTGACGAGCATAGTCTATTGGTACAAGGAATTGACAATGTGATTGCCGTGGAAGACAAGATCTAACTATGAACACGAGTTTTGAGCGGAAGTGGGCATGGACGGTACGGGGTGTATGGAGGTCCTTTGGAAAATGTTTGAGAATGAAAATGAAGGAGGAGGAAGAGGGGCACACACTGGACAACTTGATTCGGCTTTATATTGGATGAGGAGGGAGATCAGGAGATCAATGCCAACGGATGGCATTCGGTTCACCGGTTTCATTTGGGTGATTAAGACAGTGTAATGGGAAAATAACTCCCTGAATGGGACCGTGGTAAAGAGGGGATTAATTTTCGTTTTGAAGTCGACGGGAAACGGTCGCTATAATGGAGGGGAGGAGGAGAAGAGCAAATGCCATGGCTGTAACCTGTAACGTACCACATGTACGTGAACAGGAGGAAGACGACCGATCGGTTTGCTTCGATGGGCCAAGATTCGGCCCAGTTTGGGTCGTTCGGCCTTTTTTTTTCCTTTGCTATTTTATATAGTTTTTTTTATCTTTTATTTTAATTATCCAATTGAGCTCAAACTAATTTCTAAAGAGTTGGAAAACCAAAACCTATCAACAGAAAACATGTGTGTGTTCTTTTTAACACATTTCAAAAACTAAAATATTGAAATGTTTGTATAAATTTTAGCTGACACTTTATGTCAAATTTAAAATTGAAGAATAAGAAAATATATTAATCGTATTTAGGTGCCTAATAAAATCTTGTAGAATCATTTTATCGTTCAAAGCATTGATGAATAATTTAATATCTCATATAAAATACTTTTGGGGTTATAAAGTATTTTTGATGCTAGAAATAACCAAGGATCATAATACCCAATTTATAAAGTTCAAAGCATTCTTTTCACAAACAAATATTTGAATAAAACAAATAATATGAAATATGTATAGCTTTAAATAACTTGAATTTACTTTGTAAAATATTTTATTAGGGATAACTTTCCAAGTTTATGAAATATAGGATTATTTAGATATCAATCCAAGTATCTTGGCATAAGTTATAAAATTTGTTTTGTGATTTGATTTTTTAGGATTTCGGTGACTTGTATTAACAAGAAAACAAAAGTTTAAATTTTTAGTGATTTTTGGACTTTGCAAAAATCAGGGATGTTACAGACTACCACCCTTAAAAGAAATCTCGTCCCGAGATTTGGGAAGGCTAGAAAGAAAGATTGTGCAACTGGGTTCCAGAACAACTAGGTGGGCTACCACCCTTAAAAGAAATTTTTTTTTGGTAGTCTATTTTCATTAGATTGGAGTGTAGCTGGATTCCAAATTGGATTGAGTAGAACTTTCCTTCGCGGTAGAGCTGTAGACCAACATAGATCTGTTGAACTACCTTTGAAACCGAGGGGTCACTCTTTGGGTCAATCAAAATTCCTTGGGTCACTCTCAACTTGGTCTTTTGATGTCGTTGGCAATCTTCCATGTTGTTTTTGCCGTCTTTGAAGGGAAACACCATGCTATTTCTAACAAAACTCTCATGGCAGGCAAAAATTCTTCCATTTGTTTGATACCTCCAAGGTTGGCTTGATCCTCACCGAAAATAGTACGTTTTCAGCAACACTAACATAGGGTCATGATTGTTTCTACCATTCTATGGTTCTGGTTTAATATCATCGTCTCTCTAATAGGTATGTCACTCAGATTTAACATTCCTCATAGCAAAAGTAATTAATGTGAGTAGTCACCATGGGGGCCAATCCATGTTGCACTCAATCATTACCTTGTACTTGGATTGATGAATCTTGTTTAATAACACTAGGTCACCTCACTTGTCTAACAGAAAGTTTCCAATATGTAAGACAAACTTGAGCTAAACTATCATTTCTCAACTCTAGTGGGTTGCGTAAAACTCTTATGTAACACAAACTGGATAGTTGTGTTTCTTCATTATTTCTTCTCTTGGTGTAGTTGACTCTGAAATCTTCATAGCTAATGCAACTTTGAGTCCACTTCTCTATCTTCTCTTGTTGATTGGCTTGCTGCTCCTTATTATGTAGTTGGAATTGATCATGGATATGATTGTTCCTTCACACAAAAGGATATTGAAATCTGTGGCATTCCTCAATTGTATGGCTTGTGTCTCTATAGAGAACTAGTCATGAAATTCTTGGGTGAAGGGTTTATACTTGCACTCCATATGGTAGTTCTCTACGGTTGGTAATTGGGTATAGGATTTGGTTTGGCTTAGAATGGATGAGTAGAGATTATAAAGATCTAAGGAAGATCCTACTCCAACACAGCAGATCAAGGAAACTCATCTTGCAAACAACACATACCAACATATGGCATTACATTTATCACACCAAACAACAAGGTTTTTAGAAAACTCTAATATTGTCATACCACACTCATTGGTATGATCAACACGTTAACGTTGTTCTAACAAAGCAACTATATTGGTGGTCTCATCTATATCTTCTTGAGTTCTTCAAATTCTTCTCTCCATTTCCTGAGGTCTTCTTGATTGTGGTGAAGTCTAAGTTTTTCTTCAAGTTCTTCAATAATATTGAATGTAGGTCTTCATTTGGTGAAACACTTCTTGCACTTCTTGGTATGGTCATCAACATTCTTGTCTTGATGGTATTGAAGAGGAGGTCATCTAGGAATTTTTGAAGGTGAATAATAGATGAGAGGATATGAGAAAGATCAAGAGGATTGTTTTGTTTCTAGAAAGTTTGAACATAGAAGGTCTTCAATCCTAGGCTGATCAATGGGTTATTAACAACTTTTTGCAAATTGGATATTCACTATAGTGAGAAGGACAATGCACCCGCAAGCCAATCATGGAACGGTCTCGTGTCTGTGGACACGTAAAGTTGTCCGGGCCGCTTCATCTCACTATGCCGCTAGGATCCAAAATACTCTAAGGAGATAATAACATGATCAAAAATGGCTTCCAAACCTAAGGGTCTCGAATCCTACAGGCAACGCAATGCTCTGATACCATTTTGTAGCGTTCCCACATTTAAATAATGTAAGGACACCTGTATTATTGTGCTAGTCCCTGAATCAATTGCTAGCACCACAGTACAAAATGAAATATCATGCAAATGCATCAAATTCTATTACATCGCATGATCCAGTCTTTACAAAATAATATTACAACTTGCATAGTCTTAAAAGACTAGCAGAAAACAAAGATATACAACGGAAAACATGAATAACATTGAGCCCATCTTCTTCATGTGCCACAGGCAAAACATGTTGGCGATAGTCTCGAGATCCTAAACGAAATCCTCACTCGTCTTCAGAAATATCTGCAATATGGAATATGCAGCCACAAGGGAGTCAATACAATTTAATGTATTGGCAAGTAACACTATGGTGGATATAAATGGCAAGACTAATACTACATGCTTATTTGGCTGAGTGGAGTTTTTGGCTGAGTTTTGCATAAAGCCAGTTTTCTCCTATCACTTTTGTAAAACCAACTTTTCTTTTCAAAAAGGGTGGCAACATTGGATTAAGATCCAAGCACCACAATACTGTTCACTTGGTCAAAATTTTACTTATTGAAATTGATGATGAGATTCTTCCGTCAATCCTTGTCCAGCTGCTCATAGTTGTCCATAACCGGGGACACGGCTAAGATCTTAGTTTGTTGACTCTGCAGAGGTTGTGCACTTTCACCCTTTGTCTTCAATTAGCCCAAACATCCTATACACCCGGAGTGCATCATGGAAAGGAGAGAATTGAGACGAGATCTTTTAGAAGAAGAAGTCCAAACCCACCGGCAAGACCCGTTCCACCTATAATTTTGCTACATCTGCTTGTCAAGCCTGGGCTGAACCCTCACAACTTAATTGATCAAGACAGAGCCCATATTGTCAAAAGGCTGCACGGGAAGCTACTAGATTTAGAGGGACATAGTAATCTCTTTGTTCCTGGGTGGCCATCCACAAGTGACAACCTCAAGTGGAATAACCCTTAGACAAGGGCCCTGAGGAAACACTCAACATAATCCAGTCTTACCACTTCCACCCAGGTGGTTCATTTATTAGTTATACTTAGAATTTTTCCTCAACATCTAGTAAAACAATTTGTAATATTGCATATCATCTACTAAGTTCTAAGGCTATCAAAATAACAAGGGTAAAAGAGATGGCTACACACTACTAGGATAATAGCATAGCATCATATAACTTAGTAAAATTTCCTATCATGCATGCTACTCAAAATCAACTAATGCATATAGAAAATAATGGGTAGTTGATGGTGTGTTACTTGCCTTTTTGAAGTTGGTGTTGATCACACACTCTTCAAGAAAATAACGTTTCTCTCCGTACAATCTATACATGGAAAGAACAAAACAATAAACAAGCATTCTAACAAATATACAATACCACATGAAACATTAGCATCAAGCGTAACAAGATATCCAACTAGGTTGGTTAAGCAAGGTTGTTATGGTTTATCACATAATTCAATTACAAAAAGAATTATTGTGATCGAGTTATAGGGTTTAACATAACTAAAAAAAAACATGATTTTCTATTAAAATCGTTCTCACATGTTTATCAAACAAGTGAAATTAAATAAGTTTGCTTTTGTTCTCTCTGGTCTTAGAACGCATGCATGAAGCTTGAGGACAAAATCATGCATTTAAATTAATTGAAAACATTTTTATAGTTCAAATAGGGATGTAAACAATTAATTCATGTTTCTGTTATAAAAATATTTTATAAGATCCAAAAATGTTTTCCCTGGACAGAGGGTGTCAAATAGGAACAGTAGCAATTGGATTCTCTCAAAAATTATTTGTTAAACTCATTTTGTAAGCAAAACAATGTAACATAAGTTTCTGCAATAAAAAAAATTATGCGTGAGGCAAACATGGAATAGTATGCTCCACTAGATTCTACACAATTTTCTGAGTTCGGGGACATAAAGATCATTGAATTTGGCTTTGTAGAACTAAAGATATGGATTATTGAAGTTCCTATGTTTTCCTGTCCAAAATCCGAAAATTAGAAAACATATGCCAAGTGTCGTGATTTTATTGGAAGATACCCTTTCATTAAGTCATTATTCTGATACGTTGGATCTTCATCTGATGGTCATGAAAGAATCTGAGAGGACACCTTTTAAATCTTGGATAAATAAATTAATTTTATATGACGCAAACATCAACATTATGATCCTAAAATATTCTACCCGTTTCAAGTATTTTAGAGATATCCTATTTTCTAAATCTATAAGGCCGGAAGAAAAGATATGATTTTTATATTTATTTGACCATTTTCTTGTCTAAACAAATGAATTTTTTAACAGAAAAATATGTGCGGAAGGTATTAAAAACGGAGATCGGCTGCTTGCCATATGGTCTCGTGTACGAGTAGATTACATTCATGCATCATACCAGAAGTTGTAGCTAGCTTGAAATAGACCCATCTAAATCCTAGTATAGGTACGTGTGTGTACTGACTTGTAAGCACTTCGTTGAGTTGAATCTAAACAAGTAAACATGAGGCTATTGCGTGTGTTACCTGAACTATTAGGAGCAATACATCGAAGTGTTAGCACATTAACATGTGGAGTCTTTGCGGTTTGAAGTTGTACCGGTGTATCGTCTCGCCGAATCGTTCTCGGTTGTCGGGACTCGACGGCAGGAAAGACCCAACACTGTTTTCTCCATGGGGGCCGGACATGAACATGTCGATATGTCCAGGTTACTCTGTAGTGGCGTCGGTCAACAATAAACACCGGACAGACACGGTGGCACCGGCGAGCTCGGGTCATACTTGTTCTGCCCGTTTTGCCGCGGCAAAAAAAATCGAATATGGTTATGATAAGACGCGCCAGGACGAGAGGGAGAAGAGAGGCACAAATATGAGGCGGGATTTCCCTACCATGGCAAGAAATCATGAAGAACGACGGCTGCACTTCGGCGTTCCAGCGGCGGCACGACAAATGTATTCATTTCGATGAACGACTATGTCCTGGAGCTAGGCCTTGACGAGCATAGTCTATTGGTACAAGGAATTGACAATGTGATTGCCGTGGAAGACAAGATCTAACTATGAACACGAGTTTTGAGCGGAAGTGGGCATGGACGGTACGGGGTGTATGGAGGTCCTTTGGAAAATGTTTGAGAATGAAAATGAAGGAGGAGGAAGAGGGGCACACACTGGACAACTTGATTCGGCTTTATATTGGATGAGGAGGGAGATCAGGAGATCAATGCCAACGGATGGCATTCGGTTCACCGGTTTCATTTGGGTGATTAAGACAGTGTAATGGGAAAATAACTCCCTGAATGGGACCGTGGTAAAGAGGGGATTAATTTTTGTTTTGAAGTCGACGGGAAACGGTCGCTATAATGGAGGGGAGGAGGAGAAGAGCAAATGCCATGGCTGTAACCTGTAACGTACCACATGTACCTGAACAGGAGGAAGACGACCGATCGGTTTGCTTCGATGGGCCAAGATTCGGCCCAGTTTGGGTCGTTCGGCCTTTTTTTTTCCTTTGCTATTTTATATAGTTTTTTTTATCTTTTATTTTAATTATCCAATTGAGCTCAAACTAATTTCTAAAGAGTTGGAAAACCAAAACCTATCAACAGAAAACATTTGTGTGTTCTTTTTAACACATTTCAAAAACTAAAATATTGAAATGTTTGTATAAATTTTAGCTGACACTTTATGTCAAATTTAAAATTGAAGAATAAGAAAATATATTAATCGTATTTAGGTGCCTAATAAAATCTTGTAGAATCATTTTATCGTTCAAAGCATTGATGAATAATTTAATATCTCATATAAAATACTTTTGGGGTTATAAAGTATTTTTGATGCTAGAAATAACCAAGGATCATAATACCCAATTTATAAAGTTCAAAGCATTCTTTTCACAAACAAATATTTGAATAAAACAAATAATATGAAATATGTATAGCTTTAAATAACTTGAATTTACTTTGTAAAATATTTTATTAGGGATAACTTTCCAAGTTTATGAAATATAGGATTATTTAGATATCAATCCAAGTATCTTGGCATAAGTTATAAAATTTGTTTTGTGATTTGATTTTTTAGGATTTCGGTGACTTGTATTAACAAGAAAACAAAAGTTTAAATTTTTAGTGATTTTTGGACTTTGCAAAAATCAGGGATGTTACAGTTTTATGTTTATTTTGCAGGTGTAGAAGATATGAGATGCTTTTTAGTTCTAGGTTCAAATTCTTGTAATAGCACATATATAATATTGTTGTAATATTTCCATTATGGAATCCATTGTAAAGACTTTGTAACTTGTGTGATTATTAATAAAGTTTAATTGTTTTTCTTTATCTATTCTTGTTGATATTATGCATATTCAATATTTGTGTTATTGAACTATATTTTAGGATATCATCATGTTTATTCAATTTGATTTCAAATTCAAATACAATTCAAATTTAAATTCAAACATTCCTAAATTTAAATAATTCAAACCTTTATATTCCAAATTCAAAATATAGCCCAGAGGTCATGTCCAAATTCATCCAACTTCCAGTGTCTACCTCTATCTCAGAATTCGTTAATTGATGGAGCCTCATTCACTCGAGGGTTTTAATTTTGCGAAAAAATTATTCAGGTTTTGCAAACAATGCATGCAGATGCACAAAATAATATTCTACCCCCCGTGAGTTCCTAAACGCTGGGACATTACACGTTCCTACTCCTGCAATCTCACTAAATCAGGGCTGAAGCCTGAAGTATATAAAGTACAATGTCAGTAGGATTTCGCTAACTCGGCGAGGATCAACTTTCCGGCGAGTTGGCTTCTAGCTAATTGTCCTCTCTGTTCTTCTCTCCCGTCCGGCTTTATATAATATCCAACTTAGGGCTTACAGAAAGGAAACCTAGAAGACTACGGAAAGTATCCTAACTTGGAAGGCAGGAATCCGTCTTCTATTCCAAGCCGCACCACTTTGGGCCATGGTCCGTGACGAATATATGGATCCTGGACCCTGCGAATAAGGACACCCCCTCTCAGGCCCAAGGTTGAAGGCCCAAGAAGAGGAGCCCTTGGAATACTCCAGAAGGCCCACGCGAAGCCCACCTACACTAACTTGCGGGTTAAGATAGGAAATATGTAACCGACCTAGTTAGAGTTCGAGTCCTCTCCGGGTAGGACTCGAGACCTGGCCACCTATATAAGGCCAGGAGAGCCCCCCGGGAGAGGACCAAGCAACACAACGCCATCAAAGCCTTGAACTCGAGATCTTACTCTCGATTCGAGCATCACCATTGTAACCGATCTTTCCATCAATACAGATCGACAAGAGGCAGGAGTAAGGGTTTTACCTCTACGAGGGCCCCGAACCTGGGTAAATCTCGCCCCCTGTCTAGCCGACGATTCCACCAGCGCTCATGACTTCTCCTAGTCGAAACCCGATAGGGTCACCTAAGGGATTTGTAGAGTCATAGATTCGACAATTGGCGCCGACCGTGGGGAAGACGGGCGCTGGATCACCGGCATCTTCGGCTTCATCGACAATGCACTCTCGTTGGAAACCATCGACTACGGCTCCGAACAATCCTATACGGATCAGATCTGTCGTGGTCACACCTCACTCGCCGGAATCGCGCCCGGTATTCGAGGATCTGGAGAAAAGCGTCACCTTGACGTTCGGGAGCCTAAAATTCGTGAATAACCGGGACGGAATCCTCCACTTCTCGGACGAATCGGAAACTGAATCTGGAGCTGTTGACTCACGCCGTCATCTGGAGAAAAGCGGCGAGTCCATCCGCTTCAACACCAACGACTACCATACTCTTTCGACAGAGGAACCATCAAGAATCCAAAGAAACTTTCGACCTACGCCTAGGACGCGCGAGCCTCGACTGGCTCAAGTCTGCATGGCAGGATCGGAACAAGCCTCGAAAACAGAACACAACGCGGCAGAGCGCAACATAATCGGCGTCTCACGGGAATCCTGGAACCGAGCAAAGGAGGCTATGCGAACGAGCAAGCCACCCGCATCCGGGGCCTCACACGAAGACATGGTTGCCTACCACTATCACCTAGTGAGAGCAGCCACGACTATCAAGGACGCTCGGATAGATCTGGCCCGCCGAAGAAGAGCGGCGGACGAGTCGAGCCAAAGGCGAGCCGGGCTATCCATAACACCTTCGGTTGGAACCCGGCCCGCGAGAAAGGGACACACATCCACATCCAGGAACAATGAGTCCCTAGCCGGAATCAGCAGATCAGTCACCCCTTCTCTCATGCGAGTCGACGACGATGGCAATGTCTACCCGCAAACTCCTGCTGCCGCGGTTCTAGCCGCAGCAACTTACATGCAGATGAACCAACCGACGGAAAGTGATCCTCGGGCGGAACAGTATAAACAAGTACGCAAGGGATTAGGGCTGACGGCCGCAAGGCTCGCCGCTTATGATCGAAAGAAGGCCGCAGAGCAGCTGGAGAAGGAACAGGAGAAGGAAAAGACAAGGATAGGGAAGCATCCCATAAACGCAAGAGTTCTTCGCCAAGAAGAGACAGGTCACCACGTCGTGGTCGAGGAAAAGAAGCACGGCGCCGTGATGACAGTCGAAGTAGCAGCGAAGGCAGTCCGAGAGACAAGAGCTCGCGGCATCATAGCAGCCGCTCGCGAAAGCGAAGCAAGGAGCCAAGGAAGGATACTGATCGCAACTGGCCAGAGTACGACGCGCGACCAGATCTCGCGCAAAAAAGGGTGGATAAGGCGAGGGCTTCGCGATATCGCGAGCGCTCCTCGTCTGGCTCCTCGAATGACGAAACCTGCGGCGCTCTCTGCTTTGCCTGCAGTATCCGCGAGGCGCCCCTACCCAAAAGATTCAAACTTAGCACGGAAGTAACGAAGTACGACGGCTCACTCGAGCCCTCTCAATGGATAAGTGATTACCTCACGGCAGTAAAATACCAACGTGGGAATAAAAACACGGCTATGCAATACCTCAATTTGCATCTCGCCGGCGCGGCTCGCAGTTGGCTGGAGAGACGACCAAAATCTTGCTACGCATCGTGGGATGATTTGCACCGCGATTTCTGCAAAAATTTCCAGTCGACTTACAAGAGGCCAGCCACAATTGAAGAACTGCGAGCATGCAAGCAGAAAAGTGGCGAGTCCACCCGCGAGTACATCCAGAGATGGACTACGCTCAGGAATACCGCAGGAACCATTTCAGAAGAAGTAGCGATTGAAGCCTTCGCAAAGGGCGCCCGAAGAACGGCTTTCAGAAAAGAACTGGGCAGAGCCGCACCCAAGACTATTGGGGAGCTGATGAACATAGCCGAAAAATGGGCTAACGGAGAAGATGCGGTGTGCAATGAGAGGGCATCATCACCTGCACATGATGAAGATCGTCATAGTCGAAGGAAGAGGATAAAATACTACGATCACGAAGACAGAGAGGAGTTGGCCGCAGCGGAATTCACGCGAGGCCGCGACTCCGGTCGCCCTGGGAATCGCGAGTGGAGACCAAAAGCTGAAGAAAAATCACCTGACGAAGACCTCGATGGATACTGCTCGCTACATCTATTTACAGATAAACGCACGGGCAAAACTAAGGCAACGCACCTTCTTAAGGATTGCCGAAAGTTTATCGATATCACAGAAGCACTCGCAAGGAAAAGAGCTGCACACGCGCAAAATTACCCACCGGTTCCAGGAGGAGGCCACCAAGGGTTCCAGCCGCCCCAACCCCCACCTCCACCAGCAAATCCAAACATGGCATTAGCCGCGCTACCTGCACCACCAGCTCAAAACTCCAGGGCCAACGCGTACCCGAATCCAGCAGGGAAACTCGCGATGATCCAGAAGGTATGTCCATCCCGCAGAGCTCAAAAGACTAACACAAGGCAATTGTGCATGGCCGTGCAGACACCGCCAACAAAAACAGAATACTTGAAGATGGCGGATCAGCCAATAACATTCTCGATGAAGGACAACCCGCCACGAGTCTATCGACCAGGACACGCCGCCCTTGTCATCCAAGCACAAATTGGCAACTACGACTTGGCCCACGTATTCATCGATGGTGGCAGTGGCATCAACATTATCTACGCGGATACACTCCATCGGATGAACAGGAACTTGGACGGCCTCCAGGAATCAGAAACATCCTTCCACGGGATAGTTCCAGGAAAAGCAATCCGTCCACTCGGAACAATTAACCTAGAAGTTGTGCTGGGCACTAAGAGCAACTACAGAAGAGAATTCCTCGACTTCGAAGTTGTCGACTGGCCTTCGCAGTACCACGCCATTCTTGGTCGAACAGCGTTCGCCAGATTCATGGCAGTACCGCATTACGCCTACCTGAAGCTCAAATTACCTGGAGAACATGGCGTAATCACCATCGACGGATATTTTTAGAAATCCAACAAATGCGACATTGAATTTAATGAGATCGCAAAATCTTTTGGGATGCAAGAAGAACTTCAAGAGCTGGGAAAAACCACGGATCACTCCGTGATGCCCCTCACGAAGAAAAACGCGCCTGAACTGGAGTTCAGCACTAACAGCGACACTCGAAAGCATCAAGTGCACCCGACAGATTCTGCGAAGACAGCGCTGGTTTCCACCACCCTTCCGCAAGCATAGGAAAGCGCTGTCGGGGGGTTACCCCCGAGTAGGGTAAAGGCAAGTGGTAAAGGCAACAGTCAGAAGAGAAGTTTGGTCGAGTAGCCGTCTACCCGGTACTTGCTACCCGGTCGACTGCTACTCGGTCTCACAAAAAGATGACCAGAAGGAGATATCAAGCAAGTTATATTTGTTTGAGTAGAAGAGTTGGCCCGAGTAAAACTGGCGGGAACCTACTCGGGCCAGAAGTCAAAGGAGCCGTTCTGACACAGGATCCCGCGTATCCCGGGTCCGCACTTGGCACTGTTCACAGCACTGTTCATCTGGGGACGGCGTGCCTGACAGCGACAGTCTGTCAGCAGGGCGTCGCAGGATAGGGGGGACCTACTCTGTGTTCGCACAGTGATAACAGACTGGTTACTTGGTTTTGCCCAACGACTTTCTGCATCAGGACAAGCTTAGAAGCCAAAGCTGTCAGCGGGAACTCGGAAGAAGGACGATGTGCACACAATGTCGACACTTGTTGTATTTGGCTGTATCCGGCAGGGCACCAGGTATATAAGGTGCCCAGCCGCCTCCTGCGCGAGGCATGCTTCACACGTTCACAAGGGACACTTCACACGTAGAGATTCTTGACCTAATCCTACCCGGAGAGTGAAGAGTGGCTACTCGGTAGCAAGAACATTTGTACTGTGGCTACTCGGTGAGGCACCAGAATACATAGAGAAAGGCAGGAGTAGGGGTTTTACCTCCTCACAAGGGCCCTGAACCTGGGTAGATCGTGTTGTTTGCAGTGTTTGATCTTCACCTCACGTGGCTACACGTCGCGTGATCCCTCCCCGAGCACCTCCAGCGTCCTTTGTCCCCACATCTTTAGCCATCCTATGGCATCTGCCGTGACACCACCACGACAGTTGGCGCCCACCGTGGGGCAACCAGCGGCGCTGGCTGGAGTTTCTGTTCGGACGGGATCTTCTTCAGCGGAGCGCGTAGTCTGTGGCCTTGTCCACAGATTCGGCTCCTTCGACTTCGTCACCGACAACGCAGGCGACTTAAGCGGCAAGGCCATGCCGGAGGGCGGCACGGTGATCTCCTTCGGCGCGCACCTCGTCTACGTCGCCACCGTCATCGACCGCGACTACCCCGAGCTGGTGCATGACGCGGAGGATCCTCCTGCTGTGATCACTGCTCGCGGAAGGCCTGCGCGCTGTTCTGCGGACCGCGCTGAGGTGATGGTGACCGGCTTGGCGGCAAACGCCGGCGCAGCTGCTACTGGCGCCGCGGTCATCGTTGAGGATCTTGCTGGCTCGAGCGCTGGTGGCAGGACCCACAGGCCTTACGAGAAGGACTGCAACCTCCCTCCCTCCACCACTCCGACCATTCCCGCGTCGGCTGGGCGGAATGGCATGCCGCCTCCCACTGACCTCGAGCTCTTGACCATGAAGGAGCAGCTCGACAGGCAGCGCCAGGAGTTGCTCGCCGAGCAGGCGTAGTTGGAGAAGGTTAGGCTTGAGTTGAGTCTAGACCAGCTTGAGTACAACAAGGCTCACGGCTTCACGCCAGTCACTAGGAGAGCTAGCAGAGTAGGCGCCACGCGGCGCAACCTTGGTGCCGAGATGGCGACAGTTGTAGAGGTTCCCGCTCAGTCCGCCACCGCAAACACTTCCACTAGGCCTAGATACAGCACACCCGCCAAGACACTTAGAGCTGCAGAGGCCGTGGCCGCCGAGTTGCCTCGTCTCGACGGCGACGCGCGCGTTAGGCAGCAGGAAAGGCTCAATGAGTTGGTGTTGGAGGCCGCTAGGCAGAACGAGGAGTTCCGAAAAGCCAACCCTGGTGCCGGAGCTTCTCAGGTGGTGCACTCGCACGCGGCTAGGTCTAACGATCAGGCCTCATCTCCGCACCCCAGCCGCGAGAAGAGCCGCAGCGGGCGTTCTGGCAGAAGTAGGCAAATGCAGGTGTATGATCCGACTGCTGCCGTGAAACAGCTCGCTGTGCCGCAGCAGCCCGGTCAGGAACACAACGCTGCGGGAGCAGGCTTTCAAGCCCATAGAGCTCAAAGCCAGGCCCGAGATGGAGAGCGCCCAGGCCCTTCTCGGCATCCCATTGCTCAGCCTACTCGGCAGAGGCAGCAGCCGCGTGCAGTGGCGCCAGTCGCCAACCCGGTGGAGCAGCCTGCAGCTGTGCAGGTGGAAAGATATGATGACGGCTACTCGGCCATGGAGATGGCCGGCTATGATATTCTGGATCGTGTTGGCGAGCGCGTGTTGGCGCCTGGAGATGCAAGGCACCAGCTGGACCGGATCAGCTTGTCGGCGCGGCTGGAGAACACGGGTCCTCCTGGTCCCGAGTGTTTTGGCCCGCGCATCATGAACGAGCCGTCCGTGAAGAACTTCCAGCTTGCAAGGGGCACCAAGAGCTACAACGGCAGCACCAAGCCGGAAGATTGGCTCAATGATTATGTCACCGCGGTTCACATCGCGAACGGCAACCGGAGATGGGCGCTGCGCTACGTCCCGCAGATGCTAGAGGGTCCAGCTCGCACTTGGCTCAACAACTTGCCCAAGAACAGCATCAATTGCTGGCTGGATTTCTCGGACGCCTTCATCAGCAACTTCACGAGCACATACAAGAGGCCGAATAGGCCGCATCAGCTGTCCGCTTGCAGGCAGCGAGAAGATGATACGGACCGCGAGTACCTTACTCGGTGGAGCACATTGAGGAACACCTGTGAAGGTGTGAATGAAGCCCAGGCCATTACTTGGTTTGCGCAGGGTTGCAGACATGGCAGTATGCTGTGGCAGAGGTTGCAGAGGGAGATGCCAAACACTCTGGCGGAGACTATCAAGATTGCGGATCAGTACGCGCTCGGTGACCCTACTCAGCCCCTGATGGATTCATCTGAGCCGAGAAGAAACTTCAGCAACAGCAAGCGCAACGAGTTCCGCAACAAGCGCAGGGGTGACCGAATAGATACTCGGTATGACCCTGAAGAGGTGAATGCAGTGGCTGTTGGAGCTGGGGGTAGCCAATGGCAGAAACCTGCTGGAGCCTACGGGCAGAACCAGAACCAGGGCCAAGGCAACAAGAAACCATTCCGTGCTGCTCAGTCGGGTAGCGGCAACTCCGAGCAGCCGAGGAAGTTCGTCTTTGACGACATGAAGGATGGACCATGCAGTTTTCACACTCACCACCCCTCAAGGCCTGCTAACCACACTACTCGGCAGTGCGAGTGGTGGGATGTGATCAAGAATGATGGCTTGCCTCCTCCTCCTCCTCTGCCAGCGGCCAATGCCAATGTGCAGCCTACTCGCGCACCCGCAGCTCGGCCGCCAGTGTTCCCGAGAAGAGAAAATGTGAACCAAGTGGCTTTAGGAGCCAACCGTCACTTCAACAATGCGGGCTATCGCAACAACAACAACAACTACAATCGCAACAACAACAGAGTCAACAACAACAACTACCAGGGCAACAACAACAACGGCAGCAATGGGGGCGGAGGCTCCAACCAGTACCAAGAGCACCATGAGAGCTACATGATCTTCACTTCGGAGCCAGTCGACAAGCAATCACAGCACAGGCGTGCCATGGAGGTCAATGCAGTGATTCCTGTTGTCCCTCACTACATGTATTGGTGTGACCAGGAGATCAGGTGGTCCCGAGTAGATCATCCCAAGGTGATGCCCAACCCGGGTAGCTACGCCTTGGTGCTGGATCCTACTTTCCTGGGTCCCGAGAAGAATGTGAGGTTCAGCAAGGTGCTAATCGACAACGGCAGCAACATCAACATCGTGTACAAAGACACACTCGAGAAGCTTGGGCTGGCCGAGAACATGCTGCTGCCCAGCAAGACCACCTTCCATGGTATTGTGCCCGGGATCTCGTGCAACCCGATTGGCCGAGTATGGATAGATGTGCTATTCGGCACCAGGGAGAACTGCCGCACAGAGCGCATGCAGTTCGAAGTGGTTGATCATCAGAGCCCTTACCATGCTCTACTCGGCAGGCCCGCTCTGAGCAAGTTCATGGCCTCTACTCATGTTGCATATCTGAAGATGAAGATCCCTGGTCCCAATGGCATAATTACTATCTCTGGTGATTACAAGAAGTCCATGGAGTGTGCCTCTGCTGGTTCCCAGTTGGCGGAGTCGATGGTGATTGCTGCCGAGAAGAAGAAGATGTATGAGGTGGTGGCCATGGCGCAATCCGCGCAAGCTGGCGCGCAGGGCGTGCCAAGTACCCAACACGGGACCGCGTTCCAGGCATCTCAGGAAACCAAGAAGGTCCAGGTCGACCCCGAGTTCCCCGACCGCGTAGCCATCATTGGCTCCGGGTTGGCGGAGAAATAGGAAAGCGAGCTCATCCACTTCCTCCGTGAGAATCGGGATGTATTCGCCTGGTCCAATGAAGATTTACCAGGAGTCCCGAGGGAGTTGGTTGAGCACTCATTACATGTGCGTCCTGACGCCAAGCCAGTGAAGCAGGCTATAAGCCGCTTCGGAGATGAGAGAAGGAAAGCCATTGGCGACCAGATCACCAAGCTGCTGATAAGCAACTTCATCATGGAAGTGCTGCATCCGGATTGGCTAGCCAACCCGGTCATGGTCGAGAAGAAGAAGGAGGATCCCAAGGCTGCCACTGCATGGCGCATGTGTGTCGACTACACCGACTTGAACAAGGCATGCCCCAAGGATCCCTTCCCGCTACCTCGCATCGATCAGGTGATCGATTCCACTGCTGGTTGTGAACTGTTGTCTTTCATAGATGCCTACTCTGGTTTCCACCAGATTGCACTCAATCCTGCTGATCAAATAAAGACTGCTTTCATTACCCCGTACGGGGCTTATTGCTATCGTGTCATGTGTTTTGGCTTGAGGAATGCGGGTGCAACCTATCAGAGATGCATGCAGAAATGCTTGCACGACCAGCTCGGCAAGAATGTGCAGGTGTACGTAGATGACATTGTCATCAAAACGAATAAAACACATACTCTGCTTGCCGACCTGGAGGAAACCTTTGCTAACCTACGCAAGTACAAAATGAAGCTGAATCCGAGTAAATGCACCTTGGGTGTCCCGGCTGGCAAGCTACTCGGCTTCCTGGTGTCTAGTCGGGGCATTGAAGCCAATCCTTCAAAGATAAAAGCTATTGAGAGCATGTCTTTGCCGAGATCCCTGAAGGATGTACAGAAGTTCACTGGTTGCTTGGCATCTCTGAGCCGTTTTCTGGGCCGAATGGGCGAGAAGGCCCTGCCTCTATACCAGCTGATGAAGAAAAGTGACAAGTTTGTCTTGACTCCGCAAGCGGATGTGGCATTCAACGAGCTGAAAGCAATGCTGGCTAGCGCTCCCATCTTGGCTAGTCCGCTACCCAAGGAGCCAATGCTGCTGTACATTGCTGCCACTAACCGAGTAGTCAGTGTGGTGATTGTGGTGGAACGAGAAGAAGAAGGCAAGAGTGTGCAGCGCCCAGTGTACTATCTCAGTGAAGTGTTGTCTAGCTCCAAGCAAAACTACCCGCACTACCAGAAGATGACCTACAGCGTGTACCTGGGCGCCAAGAAGCTAAAGCATTACTTCCAAGAGCATCCTATCACGGTTGTGAGCTCTGCTCCCATCTCGGATATCATGGGCAACAAGGAGGCGAGTGGCAGAGTAGCCAAGTGGGCAATCGAGCTGGCCGCGTATGCACCCGCGTACGCGAGAAGAGAGGCTATCAAATCTCAGATTCTGGCGGAATTTCTGGTGGATTGGGCCGAGGTGCAGTATGAACCTCCTGCTCCAGTTTCTAATTACTGGAAGATGCACTTTGATGGCTCGAAGGTGAAGGAAGGCCTTGGTGCTGGCGTGGTGCTTACGTCACCCAAGCGAGATCAACTCAAGTATGTGCTGCAGATTCATTTCAAGGCGTCCAACAACGTAGGAGAGTACGAGGCAGTGGTGCATGGTTTGCGAGTAGCCAAGGAGGTTGGCGTGCAGCGCATTATATGCTATGGCGATTCAGATCTAGTGGTGCAGCAAGTCTCTGGCACCTGGGATGCTCTAGATGCCAACATGGCATCATATCGCTTCCTGGTATAGTCTATGACTGGGTTCTTCGAAGGCTGCGAGTTCCAGCACATTCACCGAGCAGAGAACGAAGCGGCAGACGAGATGTCCAAGTTGGGATCTTCTCGGCAATCCATCCCGGCAGGAGTTGCCTTGGAGAACTTGAGGAAGCCATCCATCAAGCCCTCTCCCAACTCGGAATCCATATTTGTTCCTTCTCTGCCAAGCGAGGAAACTGATCCCATGGAGATTGACTGGGAGAATGCTACAGGAAACCCGGGGACTGCTGCTCCCGACTCGGGGACTGCCGTCCTCTACTCGGGGACTGCCACTCCCTACTCGGGGACTGCCACTCCCTACTCGGGGACTGCCACTCCATACTCGGGGACTGCTGCCCTTAACCCGGGGACTGTCGCATTCATTGAGGAGGTCCTCGCCAATCGATCAGGGCTCCAGAGAAGTGCTCCCAACCCTAAAGAGCAACCAGAGGTGCCTGTCCCAATGGAAGTGGACGAACCAGTGTTTCCCACACGGGAGACACCGAGTTGGGCCATGCCCATATTATCCTTTCTAAGGGACGGTACTCTGCCAGAAGATGAGGTGGCCGCAAGACAGATTCAGAGAAGATCCAAGGGCTACACTATATTCCGAGATGTGCTGCACAAAAGAAGTGCCACCGGCGTGCTGCAACGTTGTGTGGACCCAGAAGAAGGAGGAGAAATTCTGCTGGAAATACACCAAGGAGAATGCGGGCACCACGCCTCTTCTCGGGCATTGGTCAAGAAAGCTTTTCGGCATGGCTTCTACTGGCTCACAGCTCTGCAGCAAGCTGAAGATATCGTGAGGAAGTGCAATGGCTGCCAGATGTTCGCGAGTAAGATTCACATGCCCGCTTCCGAGCTGAAGACAATTCCTATCACATGGCCGTTTGCCGTATGGTGCCTGGATATGGTTGGCCCCTTCAAGCCGGCTAAAGGCAACATGACACACATCTTGGTCATGGTGGACAAGTTCACCAAGTGGATCGAAGTGAAGCCTATTCGGAAGTGTGATGGGGCCACAGCTGTGAAATTCTTGAAGGATGTGATCCTGAGATATGGCTACCCGCATAGCATCATCACCGACAACGGCACAAATTTCGCAGAGGGGGCAATGGTGCGGTTCTGCAGAGATAAGCACATCCGACTAGATGTTGCGTCTGTTGCGCATCCAGCCTCCAACGGACAGGTGGAAAGAGCAAACGGCATGGTACTGGCAGGCATAAAGCCAAGGCTGATTGAGCCACTACTGAAAACACCTGGGTGTTGGCTAGACGAGTTGCCAGCAGTGTTGTGGAGTCTAAGGACTACCCCTAACCGGTCAACCGGCTACACGCCATTCTTCTTGGTATACGGGGCTGAGGCCGTGTTGCCAATAGACCTAGAGCATGACTCCCCCCGAGTAACCCTCTATACTGAGGTGGAGGCGAAAGAAGCTCGAGAAGACGACGTTGACCTGCTTGAAGAAGCAAGAGAGCTGACTCTGTCACGTTCGGCTATCTACCAGCAAAACCTGCAGCGTTATCATAGCCGAAAGGTGAACCCAAGGGTTTTCCGAGAAGGAGACATGGTCATTAGGCTTATGCAGCGCACAGCCGGGATGCACAAGTTGTCTCCTCCATGGGAAGGGCCTTTCATTGTGAGCAAAGCGCTGCACAACGATGCATACTATCTTGTAGATGCGCGCTCATCACAGGCGAACAGGGCAGATAAAGCTGGAGAGGAATCTAAGCGTCCCTGGAATGTAGCTCTACTCCGTCGTTTTCATTCGTGAGCAAAGACGTGTATGTACCCTCTTATCCGAGTTGAAATTCTATTCTGCAATCTGAAATTGAACTCGGGGACTGCCCTCGTCCTAAATTGCTCTAAGTGTTTCTACTCGGCTTTACCTTTTGCCTATTCGGTTGCTCTACTTGAAAATTCAAAGGTACATTGAGTACTGTGTTTAAACCTACATGCCAACTCTTCGACTTTGCTGCTGTCCGAAACCCGGCTTCATGGCAAGCAAGAGAACAAGCAAAAGGTCCATGAGCACAAGAAAAATTACTAAGGAAAGGAAGAGTGCAGGAACCGAGTAGGGTGCGTTTACTACTGTTCTTTGTCTTATCTTTTCGGCTAAGTGGTGGGATGCGTTACTATGATTGTTTCTAAGCGGCTAAGTATTTGCAGCTCTGCTCTTTAACTCTTGTGACTCGAATACCAAAAAAGCAACAAGTTGCGGGTAGAGCTGAGACGAAAAGAGAGAGTGAATAAGAAATGCAACTCGGGGACTCGCATGATAACGCAACCCGGCATCGAGCCTAGGCTGAACAAATTGACTAAGTTAAAAATAACAAGTGTGAATAAAAATGAGTAGCAACGGCATAAGTAGTCTGATACATTTGCACCCGGCATCCCGGGGTTCTGATAAGTGTTTGAGAAATAAGCTGCAGGACAGATTCAGGTCGAGGCGGCGTTCTCGGTGCTAGCCTTAGCTGCCTCACCTTCAGTAGTGGCCTTGGTCGCGTCTGCCTCCGAGCTGGCGTCAACAGTCTTCACAGCTTCGTCCTCGGTCCCGGCCTTGGTCGCATCCGCTTCCAGGTTGACGGGGACGGTTTTCGCTAGCTCGGCGTCAGGCTCGGTGGCTTGGGCGCGAAGGCTGACGGTGTCGTCGAGGGCAGCTCCTGACGAGGTGCCGAACTCGAGTGCGGAGGTGTCAATCGACATCTTCTCGTTGTCGTCCTCTTCATCGCTATCCGCGACGACCGTGGCCTTCCCCTTCCCGGTCTTGCCACCAGGAGACTCGAAGCAGCTCAGGTCCAGCTCCTCTGTGTCCGTCTCCTCATCTTCATCCTCCTCCTCGCCTTCGTCCACCTCGGTGTCGGGCTCGGTGAGGCCGTCGATGAAGGTTGCAGTGTCAGCATACTGAGCGACCTCGTGAGCGACCAGCTGGCGGATAGCCACGCAGTCGGGGTTCTTCTCCCACTTGGAGTCCTGGCGCATCTCGCGGATAATCTGCAAGTTGAGATTGTCGTACCAGCTAATGATGAATAGAAGCATCATGTCCGCGCCGGCCCGAGCTCCCGATGCGCGCCACTTCTTCAGCTCGGCTTTCACGAGCTGCAACTTCAAGGCAAGTCCGGAGATTGTTGTCGGCGCAGAGTCATCAGGCCATAAAAGGCTGTGGATCTGGAAGGCGACGCGCACCAGCTCGGTGCCCACGCCCGCTAGCCGCGGAACCTGCCCTTGCATAATCAGGATGCTCTCCTCGATTTCTGCTCTGGTGTCCAGAGGCTCGCCCTTCTCAGCGCGAGCTGCTCGGACCTTTGCCAGGGCAGGCACGCAAGAAGACTCGAAGTCGGGGAAGACTCCTGCAAGAGCTATCGAGAAGATCAGAAACAATAACAGAGTGGAAACGTGAAACGAGAAGCAGAGAAGAAAGGTGCAGCCGAGTAGCAGAGAAGCAGAGAAAAAAGAGCACTTACTGTTCAAGTCATGGCGCAGCCCTTGCAGCTGGGTCTTCCATGTTTCCTCGTTGGATAGATGTTTCTCTTCGATCAAGCGGAGCTCCTCTAGCTGAGTGAAGAGCCCAGCATTGCTCTTCTTCAGCACCTCGCACTCCTGTTCGAGGGTTCTCTCCCTGGCCTTGGCTGTTGCTTCGTTCTTTTTCTTCTCCGCAAGCAGCTCTATCTTCTCGGCTGCTAAGTCTAGGGCATCCTGAAGTGCAGTGCGCAGCTGGAGTTGGAGCTTCTCCATCTCGGTAGCGTGTTCCTTCTGCAGCGCAACAGATTGGCTTGATAATTGCTGCTGCACCTCAGCAGGCTTGAGACAGTCTTGATGTTCTTCGGCAAACTTCTTATGATCTTCTGAAAAGAGCAAAGCACGGTCAGCAGAGTAGCGAAGAAAGAAACACAAAGACAAGCCGAGAAGATGGCAACGTACCTTCTAGTCTTTTGATGGTGGCTTGGCCATTCTCAACGAAGGCACGGCAGTTCTCGTGCTCGTCGGACAGGGCCTTCAACTTCCCTGAAGAGTAAAATTGGTTGGCGCAAAAAGCAGAAGCGGGCGTAAACACCAAACGCAAGAACCGCGTAGCTAAAAGCGCACCTTCAACTTCAGAAAGCCTCAGGGTGCTATTCATCACTTCTTTATCAGCCGCCTCGGCGGCTATCTTCTCTTTTTCCAAGGCGGCAATGCGTCTCCTAGCAACGGCATGGTTCCAGAGTAGCCGACGATGCAAGTCGGTCCGCTTCAGTACGCTATTCTGAGAAGCAAAAGAAACAAGAATCAGACAAGGTAGTAGAGATTCGGCCCGAGAAGGCGGCTACTCGAGAAAGTATCCTCCTACTCGGCCAGAATCTCGGGGACTGGGTGATGGATAAGGAAGAAAAGAAGAGTAGAAGAAAAACGAAGCGCAACTCGGAGAGGATAAATAGAAGCTTACCGCATAAGACTGCTCAAGGTCCTCTGCATTCTTGCGGTGGACAAACATCTTGGCGGCAAGTGTAGCAGAGTTGGATGAGATAGTCATGGGTTTGTAACCCAGGTCTACCTTGTTCCAATCAACACGCATATGGTCTATGTCGCCCAAATCTGTGCCGTTCCAGTTCGAGTTGCCAAGGACCTTGCTGTCCCACTTGGCATCAATGAAGCCAACCAGATCGAGCACTTGCTCAAGGCCTTGGGATGTCACCGTCTTGTCCTGAACCTCACGCGAAGAAATGGAGAGGGATTTGTCCGGATTTGGGGCCGGGGGCCTGGAGTCCACTGCCACGGCCTTCTTCCCTTTCTGAAGAGCAAGCCTCTGATCCGCGGGCGTGAAGCCAACCTTGTGCTGCTGGCTGACCTTCACCATATAAGGCGGGTAGCTGGGTGAATCCGAGACGCCGGATGCAGCAGCGGCGACAACAGCTGCGCCGGGATCGCGGATAGCCAGCTGACCGGATGGGGCAGTTGATGTTGGCGGCGGCATGTCAGCTGCCCGCTTCTTCGACATTTCCTTCTTGGCGGCCGGCTTCTCGGTGTTTGGCTTCTCGGTCATCTTCTTCTCGGTTGCTTTCTTGGCCTTCTCCTCGGCGGCCTTCTTCTTTGCGGCTTCCTGGGCGCTCTTCCTCGTAACCGGTTTGGCCGGAGAGCTGGTTGCAGTCTTGGTTTTCTGCACCAAGGAGGAGTCTGGTGCAGTGGGCGGCGCCAGTGGTGCGCTACTCGGCGCGGCGTCTGGCTGAGCGCTACCCTGCGCGGCGCCTGGTTGCGCGTCACTCAGAGGGTATTGCTCCGCCTCGTCGACTACTTCTACCCGCTGCTCGGCAGCGGGATCTGGCTGTGAGGCATCTGTTGCTTCTGTCCGCGCCTGGGCCGCCGGGTCTTCCTGTTCAGCAGCCCCTGTGGCTGGCTGCTCTTGTTCTTCTTCCTGCCGCTCAGGGGCGGCGTCGTGGTGCATCTCTTGATCTTGATCTTGGTTCTCCTCGGCTGTGTTGGCCGGAGGAGAAGGCGGCCTATCTTGGTGAGCAGCATCCTGCGCTTCTTG
Source organism: Alopecurus myosuroides (assembly GCA_028641055.1). Taxonomy (NCBI): domain Eukaryota; kingdom Viridiplantae; phylum Streptophyta; class Magnoliopsida; order Poales; family Poaceae; genus Alopecurus; species Alopecurus myosuroides. The sequence continues at coordinate 224,036,476 of CM054062.1, forward strand.
ATCCGCGTGGGACTGCTGCTCCAGCTCGACATTCTGGGCATCCGTGTCCATGTGTCCATGTGCGTTGGCGGCTTCGTTCTCGTCGCCGTCAAGGTCGATGAGCTTATCAATGTCGATGGCGGCCTGCTTCTTGGTCTCAGTGGGCGCACGAGTGGCATCCGCGTCCAGGGGGGCTCTGAAGAAAAAATTGCGTTCAGAAAATAAGAAGAGGGCAGAGGAAACTAAGAGGAAACAGTGAAGTAAAAGGATTGGGAAGCAACCGAAAAGAACGAAATAAACCAAAGTGTGCAATCGAGAAGGGACTTACCCCTTGCGGGTAGGGATCGCTGGTCGTTTCTTCTTCATGACCTTCTTGGTCGTCTTCTCGGTCGGCTTCTTCTTCTTGGCGGGAGGTTCTTGGGCGCCGCTACCCGCGCGCTTGCGGGTAACAGGAGCAGCGACTGCAAGAGGATCGACGACCAGGGCTGCCTCGTCCTCACCCTCATCCTCGCCGTCATCCTCAGCACCAGCACCATCTGAGAAATTGAAAGGGAGAAAGGCAATTCAGAAGCAGGAAGCAATTAGTTTGTGCTGCTCGCAATCAGACGGGATAAAATCAGTTACCTTCATCTTCGTCCTCGGACCAGTCGCGAAGAGATGCGTCGACGTGATGCTTACTCGTCTGGGCGGCTTCAGGAGGATCAAGCTTGTCCGCGGTCTCGAAGGAGACCTCATCATCTTCCTCTCGGTCATCTGACCAGTTGCCCTCGAAGCGCTCACTGCTCTCAGCGAGTTGACGATCAAGGACCTGAAGAATAGATAAACATCGCAAAGTGAGCCGAGTAGCGTGAAGGCACTCTACCCGACTAGGCGTGCAGACACCAAGCACATTAAGCCTAAGCGATTCGCTAAGTGTCCTACTCGGCAAGGCGTGCAAACATCAAGCACATTAAGCCTAAATGTTTCTCCTAAGTGTGCTACCCGACAAGGCGTGCAAACAGCAAGCATACTAAGCCTGAGCAGTTCCGCTAAGCGCCCTACTCGGCGCAGAATGCGAATGCTAGTCGCAGCAAGGAGAGGAAGCTATCTACTCGGATTGCATATACGAGAAGCAGATTGAGAAGAACGTACCCGTGGAATCGGCTTTGTGCGGCTGTATGGGATGTAGCCATACTGCCAGTTGTCGCGAAGGCCGGTGGTCAGGATGGACCGAGCGTAGGCGGCGACATCCGCGTTGCTGAGCTCGAAGGTAGTCGTCCGAGTACAGTCGCGAGGCCCACCCATGTAGCACATGGGGTGGGAGCGGCGTTGCAGAGGCAGCACGCGGTTGCGAATCCAGCAGGCGACTGGATCGTCGCTCTTGAGCCCTTCCCCGATCAGATGGGCGAGCCGCTCCTCCATCTGCACCAAGTTCCTGCTGTTCGACGGCTTGCTCTTCCAATTCTGCCCGGTAGGAACTCGGTTGCTCCAAGGGGGCAGATTGATGCGGTCTTCGATCCTGGCCTCCTTCGTGGCGGGGATGTTCTTCACATACAGGAAGGACTTCTGCCATTTGCGGACAGAATCCAGGCCCTTGATGCGAGGATGATTGGTGCCCGGGCGCTGCACCATCATGGCGCTGCCGGTCTCGGTTACCCGGCTACTGGTGTCCGCGCCATCCTTCTTGCCCTGGCTCTGTTGGCGGAAGAAGAAGTACTTCGACCACGACTCCGTCGTGGGGCGAACGCCGAGGAAAGCTTCGCACACCACGGCGTGGTAAGATAGGAAGACAACTGCATTGGGAGGAAGATGATGCATTTGGAGGCCGTAATGGTCCAGGAAGGAACGGAGGAAATTGGATGCGGGAAGGCCAAATCCCCGCGCGAAGTGCGCGAGGAAGACGACGTGCTCCCCGTCCTCTGGAGCCGGAACAATCTCGCCGTTGGATGGCCGGTAGCGAACACCGGGAGGAACCCTCCGGGTGTTCACGAGCCACTGGCAGTCCTCCGCGGTGACATCGGAGCCCGCCCAGCCGGCGCGAGCACTGTCACCGCGAGCCATGGCAGCGAGCAGAAAGACTGGAGAAGTTTGGAAGAGATTGGTGGAGTGGACAAGCCCGCGGCGGCGCAAGGAGTTGCGCGGCGGCGGAGAGCTCTGAGGCGGCGGAGAATCGAGGAGACATAAGGGGAAAATGAAGCGGAAGGAGAAGAGGAAGTTACCGTGGGGGTATTTATACCGCACCACGGATAACCGTTACGAATTGGAGTAGTGGGATCGATCGTGGCACTTAATCATGCGGCGTGGGGTCTGTGGCCGGTTGGAAACGCACACAGCGCGGAACGCACGCGTAACGGCCGCATTGGATCCCACGACGAGATCGTGGGCGATTACTGCGCACGATGGGACATTACGAGGTCGTGGGCCCACTCCGTGAAAACTGGGCGCGTGGCCTGTCAGGTCCTGGGCAGCGAGGCGTCGCGGTCCTGGATGCGTGACACGTGCCCAGTTGCAGCACGGAAAGCCGGATTGTGCTCTGCGCTGCAGAGATTCGATTGAAGAAATTCCCTAAGTCTTTTTACTCGGTTACAGAGAAGGAGGCTAGCTCTATTCGAAAGAGAGGAAACTCAAGGTACTCTTCAAAGTGCTACTCGGAGGTTTTACTCGGCATATTGAGGTTCAAGGGCAAGGTTGCCAAGCTTGGTTTTAAGCTGGCAGGGCCCAGTGAACGAGTTCGCAGGGCTCTACCAGCTTTGGGGACTGCTGTCGGGGGGTTACCCCCGAGTAGGGTAAAGGCAAGTGGTAAAGGCAACCGTCAGAAGAGAAGTTTGGTCGAGTAGACGTCTACCCGGTACTTGCTACCCGGTCGACTGCTACTCTGTCTCACAAAAAGATGACCAGAAGGAGATATCAAGCAAGTTATATTTGTTCGAGTAGAAGAGTTGGCCCGAGTAAAACTGGCGGGAACCTACTCGGGCCAGAAGTCAAAGGAGCCGTTCTGACACAGGATCCCGCGTATCCCGGGTCCGTACTTGGCACTGTTCACAGCACTGTTCATCTGGGGACGGCGTGCCTGACAGCGACAGTCTGTCAGCAGGGCGTCGCAGGATAGGGGGGACCTACTCTGTGTTCGCACAGTGATAACAGACTGGTTACTTGGTTTTGCCCAACGACTTTCTGCATCAGGACAAGCTTAGAAGCCAAAGCTGTCAGCGGGAACTCGGAAGAAGGACGATGTGCACACAATGTCGACACTTGTTGTATTTGGCTGTATCCGGCAGGGCACCAGGTATATAAGGTGCCCAGCCGCCTCCTGCGCGAGGCATGCTTCACACGTTCACAAGGGACACTTCACACGTAGAGATTCTTGACCTAATCCTACCCGGAGAGTGAAGAGTGGCTACTCGGTAGCAAGAACATTTGTACTGTGGATACTCGGTGAGGCACCAGAATACATAGAGAAAGGCAGGAGTAGGGGTTTTACCTCCTCACGAGGGCCCTGAACCTGGGTAGATCGTGTTGTTTGCAGTGTTTGATCTTCACCTCACGTGGCTACACGTCGCGTGATCCCTCCCCGAGCACCTCCAGCGTCCTTCGTCCCCACATCTTTAGCCATCCTATGGCATCTGCCATGACACCACCACGACAAGCGCGCTCGTCGAACTCCTCCGTGAGTACTGGGAAATTTTCGCTTGGCAGCCATCAGATATGCCAGGAATACCCAGGGAGTTTGCCGAGCACTCACTCGAAGTCTTTCCAGATGCCAAACCAATCAAACAAACTACTCGACGATTTTCAGAACCCAAGCAGAAGGCGCTTGGAGAAGAAGTAAACAGATTGCTAGCAGCAAAATTCATCAGGGAGATCAAGATATCCACTTGGTTTGCAAACCCGGTACTGGTCCCCAAAAAGAACACGGACATCCTTTGGGTATGCATCGACTACACGTCGTTAAACAAGCACTGCCCCAAGGACAACTTTCCCCTCCCGCGAATCGACCAGATCGTCGACTCTACGGCAGGCTGCCAATGCATCTCTTTCCTGGATGCCTATTCGGGATATAATCAGATCCGGATGAAAAGAGAAGACGAAGAAAAGACAACATTCATCACACCTCACGGTGTCTACTGCTACACGACAATGCCTTTCAGGCTCAAGAACGCAGGCGCAACATACCAGCGCTGCATGCAAAAATGCCTCGCCAAGCTCATTGGCAAGAACGTACAAGTGTACGTTGACGACATAGTCATCAAGACTCCAGTTGCGAGCACACTCCTCGAGGATATTAGGGAAACATTCGATGCCCTCAACGCATACAGGATCAAGCTCAATCCGACAAAATGCGTTTTCGGCGTTCCAGCAGGGAAACTTCTCGGGTACCTGGTATCCGCCAGAGGCATCGAAGCCAACCTAGAGAAAATACAAGCAATCTTGACAATGAAGGAGCCAACTAATCTACGCGGAGTCCAACAGCTTGCAGGGCGACTGGCCGCCCTGAGCAGGTTCATCGCACGATTAGGAGAGCAAGCGTTACCCTTCTACAAGCTGCTGAAGAAGACGGACAAATTCGAGTGGACACCGGAAGCTAAACAAGCATTCGCGGACTTAAAGCGATCATTGCAAAGTAGGCGAGTCCTTGCAACACCGCAAGAAAGAGAGCCACTCTACTTATACCTAGCCGCCACAAACCAGGTCATCAGCACAGAAATCGTAGTCGAACGACCTGAGGAGGGCAAAGCGTACGGAGTTCAGCGTCCAATCTATTACATCAGCGAAGTACTCTCTCCATGCAAACAACGATATCCTCATTACCAGAAGCTCGCATACGGGGTGGTCCTTACAGCCCGAAAGCTCAAGCACTACTTCCAGGAACACGACATCATAGTAGTTAATGATGCATCACTCGGGACAATCATGAACAACCCCATGGCATCCGGAAGAATAGCCAAATGGAGCATCGAGTTGGGCGCCTGGGACATCACTTACGCAGAGCGCAACGCAGTCAAATCTCAGGTGCTCGTGGAATTCCTAAGCGAATGGACAGAACTACAAACGCCCGGCCACCTGAGTACACGAGCAATTGGATAATGTATTTTGACGGGTCCAAAAGAAATGAAGGAGCAGGAGCTGGAATTGTCCTCATATCGCCACAGGGAGACAAACTGCAATACGTCTTGCGATTGGACTTTCCACCAGATGATCCAGCATCGAATAACGATGCAGAATATGAAGCCATGTTGCATGGGATGAAGATGGCAGTCGCCTGCGGAGCTACTCGATTAATGATTTACGACGACTCCAATCTCATTGTGCAGCAGACAATGAAAGAATGTGATGCAATTGCTGAAAACATGGTCGCGTATCGCGACATGTACAATCTACTCGAAGGAAGTTTCAAAGGGTGCGAGTTGAAGCACATTGCAAGATCAAGCAATGAAGAAGCAGATAGGCTGGCAAACATGGGTTCCACAAATACACCCATACCACCAGGAATATATTTCGAATGGATGATCAAGCGATCGGTCAAAGTCAAGAAAGCTACAGGAACACCCGCAGCGTCAGAAACAGAGGTCAGCCCGCAAGTCGCCATTATCGAGCTTACCCATAATATATCACGACAGGTTTTTCTGGTCGAGCCAGTCTGGACGCAGAAATATCTCGACTACCTGATCAACAGACAGCTCCCGGCCGATCCACGCGAGGCTCGACAAATAGTGAGACGCAGCAAATCCTTTCGGGTAGTCAACGGAGAATTATACAAGCAAAGCATCTCGGGTATACTTCAGCGCTGCATCGCACCCGAAGACGGCAAAGAATTACTCCAGGACATCCACCAAGGAGACTGCGGACATCATGCTAGCTGGAAAACTATCATGGGAAAGGCTTTCCGAGCGGGATTCTACTCGCTAACAGCAGCTACCGATGCAAAGAACCTGGTCGAGCGATGCGATGCTTGCCAGCGATTCGCACCAAGACCACATACACCTGCTACGGAATTGCACATGATACCCATTGCCTGGCCCTTCGCACAATGGGGACTGGACATGGTTGGACCACTACGCAAGTCCACACCTGGCGGATATACGCACTTGCTGGTTGCAGTCGACAAGTTCACTAAATGGATCGAGGCCATGCCGGTAACTTCGGCTAGCGCCCAATGCGCCGTCAAATTCCTCGACTCCATTGTATGCAGATTTGGCGTGCCACACGACATCATTACAGACAATGGTACAAACTTCACAGCAAAGGAAACGCAACAGTTTTGCGAGGAAAAGGGCATCAACTTCAAGTTTGCTTCAGTTGCCCACCCGCAAACTAACGGTCAAGTCGAAAGATCCAACGGCTTAGTTTCGGCTGGTATCAAGAAACGTCTACTCGATCGTCTACACCCCGCCGCAGGACATTGGGCCGATGAGCTACCCTCCGTACTATGGAGCCTCCGCACAACTCCAAACCGATCCACAAAATACACACCATTTTTCATGGTATACGGGGCAGAAGCAGTCCTACCCGAGGATGTTAGATTCAGCGCCCCACGAGTCGTGGCCTACAGCGAAGAAACCTCCAACAAGGCACTCGCGGAAGATATGGATGCACTCGACGAGATGCGAGACATCGCGCTCGCAAGATCCGCAGTATATCAGCAATCACTGCGAAACTATCACAGTCGCCGCATACGCCAGAGAGCATTCGCGGTTGGAGATTTAGTGTTGCGGCTCAAGCAGAAGGAAGGGCACAAGCTCGAGCCACCTAGGGAAGGACCCTTCCTCATACACGAAGTCATCCCAGGCGGAGCCTACAGGCTGAAGAATCCGTCGACTGTAGGAATCTATTCCAATCCTTAGAATATCGCACACCTCCGCAAATTTTATCCCTAGGATTTCTTATTATCACAACAAATAAGGCTATACTAGCCACTCTTGTAGCCCGAATACATGACTTCTCAGTCATATCAATAAAATACATGGTTTCTCAACCATATTTACTCGAAGATTATCTATTCTTACATGCTAAAATAGTTACAGGTACACACCCCATAAACACACGGGGGCTAAGCCTACAACTAAGCATCACAAGAAAATTCATACACACAAGGTTACACACCTTATAAACAGTTTTTACAAGCTATACAGCATACAATCAGTCATGGTGATAAGCATTCTCAGTCGCCAACACTCTCTCTACTTCTTCAGAGGTCAATCGAATGATTTTCTCCGCTGTAGGACGAACAGCATCGTAATGCGGAGAAATATCATCGATTGGTCCATCTGGGAGGCTAGCTACGGAGTTAAAATCTACTTCAGGATATCGTATTCGGACAAAGGAGAGAGCAACCACCGCGCCGCAAATCATATGGTTGCGCACACACTCGCGAATTTCTCCCTCCTGCCCGAAGAGCCCAAGGAGATACCTCCAATCTTCAGGACCCCTCTCAAGCGGGTAGAATGCAGCGTTTATCGCGATCAAGACCTCGTGAAAAGAACTCACAAGAACTTTTATCTGGGAGACACGGAACTTCAAAGTAGCTAACACAAAACCTCGGCTGCGATCAGACCAAAAATTGTTCGCATGAGGCCTTGAGCTGCCAGCTTCTTGAAGAATGTGGTTTTCCACCCACTGTTTTTCCTCCCTATCATCCGGTTTAACAACTGCAGAAAAGAGTACGTAATCAGATAAGGAAGCAAGACAAAGAAGACTTGGGGGCTGTATTACTTACATAACAGTTCCCTAGCAAGGGAAGCCAGCTCGTCCATCACAAACTGTTCGCGTTCAATCGCCAGTTTTTGCTTGCCCACGCAACACTTTCAGTTTGCGCTCGCCATCAGCTACACAATCACGAAGACCCGCCAAAGACCCAACAGCTGCAACAAGTGGATCAGCTCGGGCAGCAAGTCCACCTGAGGATTCTGCGACAAATCCAGTAGCCTGGAAGAATACAAGGAAAGAAGTAAGACGCCCTATTCGAAGTATTTCTAGTCGCACATTTGACGAATGCTCGGGGGCTACTCCCATCGGGAGAGAATACACAAATTACCAGAAGCAATTTCCAAGCAAACATTTCGATTAAAGATAATACGGGAATACATCCCAAGGTTCATTACATTCAAAACGGAAAAGGAATACAAATCTACGAAGCTACAGTGGTACTCCCGCTAGCGGCAGTCGCCCCTCCTGTGAGTCGAGCAAATAGCTCAGACAGCTTCCGAGCAAGGATGGCGGCTTGCTCGCCAAAACGAGAGAGCCGTACCTTTTTGCCCGTGGAGGGGTCGACTGGAAGAGCCGAGTAGGCTTCCTCCAAACCGGTGACTCCATGTGCCAGCGCGAACTGGATCGCGGTCTTTGCGCCAGACTCCGACTGGGCAACCGCGTAGGCATCCAAGAGACTGCTCTTCGAAAAGATCTTCAGCAAGTCGTCTAGAGCAGATGGAGGTGCAGCGTTGGCGAGGAAGCGACCGTGCAGTTGCGTCAACACATGAGTGGCATCACCAATCAAGGAGCAAACTCCTTCGGCGTGCCTCTTGAGTTGAGCAAGAGTGTCGGTTAGCACGTCTACCCGTTGGATCCCAGGGATCTCCAGAGGAACATCCAGAAGACCTGCAAAAGAAAAGAATATCAAGACCTGGCAAGTTCAGCAGGATAAAAGATGAAATCGCGAGAACTTAAATTATTGCCCGCGAGACGCTCAGCAAGGGGACGGAGGAATGTGACAAGGTCAGAATCGGCCTTATTGCCAGCATCCTCTTGATCTTTTAGATCCTTCCGCGCATCCGCAAGTTGCCTTTCAAGATCCTCCGATCGCATGCGGGAGGTCTCCAATTCTTGTCGGGTGGCCGCCAGATCAGCCCCCTAAGTGGTTACCCGCTCAGAGAGACTGCCCTTCTCGGATTCCGCGAATTCGAGTCGGGATGCATAGAAACACTTGTCAGAAATCAAGAATTGAAGAAAGAATAGGAAGAAGAAAAGATGATAAGACTTACTCTTAAGGAGCTCGTTCTCAGACGAGAGTCGACTGCAGTCTGATCGAAGCGACTCACATTCTGACTCGGCAAGAATAACTCGGCGACCAATCGCCGCAAGAGAGTCAACAAGCGACTACAAAAATACAGAGATAGAAGAATTAGAAGATATAAACTGGAGCCTGTACCCGATTAAATTCAATCGACTACAGCCTCGGGGGCTACTTCCATCGGGAGCACTGCCGTGCACCCGATAAAATCAAGAAGAAGAAAAAGACAAGGCTTTAGAGCCTGTAGCCGACCGCACGCGATCGACTACAGCCTCAGGGGCTACTCCCATCGGGAGCACTGTCATGCACCCGATAAAAATATTATGACAAATGACAAAGTTTACCTGGCCCGTGGCGCGGGAGAGGGGATCCACGGAGCTATCCGTCACTTCTTTCGAAGCTGAAGTCCTGGCGGCAAAGCTAGGCGCCTCACGTTCCACAGTCGCCGCATGGGGGGCTGCGCTGGGAGAATTCTGGACAGTGCCAGCAGTGGGAGTCTCACCCGCAGCTCCTGCTCTATTCCTCTTTTCGAGAGGAACAGAAGAAGCATACCTGCGAGGACTGATGGTTTGCAACCTGCAGCAGATACACATCAACATAGGTGCAAAGGAAAAAGTTCGACTAAAGGACAAGAAGAAGAACTCACTCATCATCTTCATCTTCATCTAGCAAATCCGCGTTCCAAGCGGGCGCGATCACTGGGAATGAAGAGGAAGGGGCGAGTGAGCGAAGTGGAGTCGCGGAGATAGGGGCCTTCCCAGGCGATTCTTCCAAGGAGTTATCCTTGGAAGTAGCCTCGTTATCATCCACTCGACGACGCTTGTGGTGATGAAGGCCGCCATTCGATCCCTCCGCATCATCCGAAGAATCATCCTCGGAGCTCGAAGAAGCATCGGCTACACTGGTATCGGCTAAGCCGTCCAGGTGACTCGCCAATAACTCCGAGGCGTCCTCTCCCGCAACTGGCGGGTAGCAGTTCGCCACTGCTAAGCTCTACAAAGAAGGCAGAAGAAGGCAAGAAAAAATTCAGTCGACTAAAGCTCAAAGCAAAGAAAAGAAATAATAGAAGACAGAAAGGGTAAACTAACCGCGGCTGGTGGAGGTTTCGAAGCGTTGAAGGCTTCGACTGTGCAGTCGGGGAACTTCTCCCCCACCTTCAAGCTAGTGATAGCCGCGATTTTCTTCTCGAACTCAACGTTCGAAAGCTCCTCGCGGCTCACTTGGCTAGGATCCTCAGCGCCTTGGTATTCCCACATGGTGGAAGGCCTTTGCTGCAGCGGTTGGATCCTGCGCTTCAGAAAAATACTCGCCAGCAGTTTGATCCCGGAGAGCGGACACCCTTGCGAGTAGGGGCATGACAACCTGGGTTTCTTCGGCTGACAGCTTGTGCGCCAAGGACTTCCGCCTCTTCAAAACAGCGAACGGGTGGAATTCTACGATCCCACCCGAGCTGTTGTCGATGACGTAAAACCACTTTTTCCGCCAGCCTTGGGCGGAGTCAACGAAGTGCATGTTGAAGTAGCTGCTCTCCAGTCGCGCCTGGATCCCGAAGCCACCTGTGCGTAGCGGCTCGCCAGGCTCGGAGTCCACCCGTGATTTCTCGCGGAAGATGCGAACTTTGAAGAGGGCCTTCCAAAGCGCCCAAGGAGGACGAATGCCAAGGAAGCATTCGCAGAACACGATGAAGCACGATATGTGCTGCACCGCGTTCGGAGGAAGATCGTGAAGCTGTATGCCATAGACATACAGCAACCCGAGGAGGAAAGGATGGAGAGGGAAGGAAAGACCCCGAGACACGTGGTCCGCGAAGACCACACGCTCGTTCGACTGCGGGTTTGGTACCTCTTCTTTGTTCCCGAGGCGCACCCGCTTCTCAGATTCAGCCGGCAGCAGCCCCTCCCGCTGCATCTCTTTGATGCTCTTCGCGGTGGTGTTGGGCGAACGCCAGTCGCCAGCTCGAGGCGCAGGTTGCGCGGAAACTTCTCCGGTTGCAGAGGTGGCAGCGCCACGTCTTTTGCCTCCAGCCATGGTTGACAGCACGAGATTGAGCGCGAGGAAGAAGATGGGCGCGAGGAAGAAGATGGATTGAAGACGAAGGCTGGGAAGTTTTTACCGCAGCGCTAAGTCCCGTATTTATACACGGAGCGAATCAGCCCCAGCCATTCGATGCGCTACGTGGCGCCTATCGCAGCCACCACGTGTGAAGATGAAACGAGGAGACGGTGAAACGCTGTTCCGTGCCACAATCTTCTGTAGCCACCACGTGTGAAGATGAAACGAGGAGGCGGTGAAACGCTGTTCCGTGCCACGATCTTAACAGAAGATCGTGCGCATTTACTGCACCGTTCACGTAAAAACCGGGAGCGGCGTCTCGTTTCCCGGTCAAAAAGCTGACTAGGTGGGCCAACCCATCTGTTACCACTCCGTCACGTCCCATCGGGAGGAGAAAAGTGCGCCATGACGTCATGACACGCATCATCAAATTCAAGAACCTTCGAATGGAAAATTCAAACACGAAAACAGCTTCGTATGAAATTCCTTCGATTAAAGGCAATTCCTTTGCGAACAAATCATGGAGCAGGACCTCTTTAAAACAAGAGAACTACCCTATACACGAAAACTCTTTCGTATGGGCACAACAGTCCAAACGTGAAAACTCTTTCATATGGGCATGACTCTCCTCAGAACGAAAATTCTTTCGATTGAATCTTAAACAATCACTCGGGTAGGAAGAACCCACCTCCATTCACACATGATATTTTTACATCATAAAGACCTGGATTGTTCAGCCGACTAGGCACATCCGGATGCCATATTCTTCGAATATGAAGGTAAGACCCAAAAAGATCTTTCTTAAGGGCCTGGAATCACACTCGAAAGCTGCGTCCTCCGGTATGATTCCGTGTCAACAACACGAAGAAAAATCCTAGCGGACGCGCCGGGTACCCCCATAGGTTAAGTTCGACTCGATAAGTCCACAACGGCTCAGTCGCAACAATCACCTTACCGGGTTCGAGTCGGAGGTCTCGAATCTATGTAGGCCAGGAATGTTTTTGCCCTAGTCGCAATTAATTGGCCCTGATCTCTCGGGAGATCCAAACTACTGTGCCGCATCCTTCTGCAATAAAAGCCGCGAAAACAGGCACCTACATTGCTTGACACTCGAGCATGAAGACTCGTTGCACAGGGAACACACCCTTTTAAACAGGAAACAACCAAGCTGGTTATCCATAAGAAAGGCAGACCAAGAAAGGCTTGACCGTCTACTCGACTGGAAAAATCCCACTCGAGCAAACGCTCGGGGGCTACTGACGAATATATGGATCCTGGACCCTGCGAATAAGGACACCCCCTCTCAGGCCCAAGGTTGAAGGCCCAAGAAGAGGAGCCCTTGGAATACTCCAGAAGGCCCACGCGAAGCCCACCTACACTAACTTGCGGGTTAAGATAGGAAATATGTAACCGACCTAGTTAGAGTTCGAGTCCTCTCCGGGTAGGACTCGAGACCTGGCCACCTATATAAGGCCAGGAGAGCCCCCCGGGAGAGGACCAAGCAACACAACGCCATCAAAGCCTTGAACTCGAGATCTTACTCTCGATTCGAGCATCACCATTGTAACCGATCTTTCCATCAATACAGATCGACAAGAGGCAGGAGTAAGGGTTTTACCTCTACGAGGGCCCCGAACCTGGGTAAATCTCGCCCCCTGTCTAGCCGACGATTCCACCAGCGCTCATGACTTCTCCTAGTCGAAACCCGATAGGGTCACCTAAGGTATTTGTAGAGTCAGAGATTCGACAATTGGCGCCGACCGTGGGGAAGACGGGCGCTGGATCACCGGCATCTTCGGCTTCATCGACAACGCACTCTCGTTGGAAACCATCGACTACGGCTCCGAACAATCCTATACGGATCGGATCTGTCGTGGTCACACCTCACTCGCCGGAATCGCGCCCGGTATTCGAGGATCTGGAGAAAAGCGTCACCTTGACGTTCGGGAGCCTAAAATTCGTGACTAACCGGGACGGAATCCTCCACTTCTCGGACGAATCGGAAACTGAATCTGGAGCTGTCGACACACGCCGTCATCTGGAGAAAAGCGGCGAGTCCATCCGCTTCAACACCAACGACTACCATACCCTCTCGACAGAGGAACCATCAAGAATCCGAAGAAACTTTCGACCTACGCCTAGGACGCGCGAGCCTCGACTGGCTCAAGTCTGCATGGCAGGATCGGAACAAGCCTCGGAAACAGAACACAGCGCGGCAAAGCGCAACATAATAGGCGTCTCACGGGAATCCTGGAACCGAGCAAAGGAGGCTATGCGAACGAGCAAGCCACCCGCATCCGGGGCCTCACACGAAGACATGGTTGCCTACCACTATCACCTAGTGAGAGCAGCCACGACTATCAAGGACGCTCGAATAGATCTGGCCCGCCGAAGAAGAGCGGCGGACGAGTCGAGCCAAAGGCGAGCCGGGCTATCCATAACACCTTCGGTTGGAACCCGGCCCGCGAGAAAGGGACACGCATCCACATCCAGGAACAATGAGTCCCTAGCCGGAACCAGCAGATCAGTCACCCCTTCTCTCATGCGAGTCGATGACGATGGCAATGTCTACCCGCAAACTCCTGCTGCCGCGGTTCTAGCCGCAGCAACTTACATGCAGATGAACCAACCGACGGAAAGTGATCCTCGGGCGGAACAGTATAAACAAGTACGCAAGGGATTAGGGCTGGCGGCCGCAAGGCTCGCCGCTTATGATCGAAATAAGGCCGCAGAGCAGCTGGAGAAGGACCAGGAGAAGGAAAAAGACAAGGATAGGGAAGCATCCCATAAACGCAAGAGTTCTTCGCCAAGAAGAGACAGGTCACCACGTCGTGGTCGAGGAAAAGAAGCACGGCGCCGTGATGACAGTCGAAGTAGCAGCGAAGGCAGTCCGAGAGACAAGAGCTCGCGGCATCATAGCAGCCGCTCGCGAAAGCGAAGCAAGGAGCCAAGGAAGGATACTGATCGCAACCGGCCAGAGTACGACGCGCGACCATATCTCGCGCAAAAAAGGGTGGATAAGGCGAGGGCTTCGCGATATCGCGAGCGCTCCTCGTCTGGCTCCTCGGATGACGAAACCTGCGGCGCTCTCTGCTTTGCCCGCAGTATCCGCGAGGCGCCCCTACCCAAAAGATTCAAACTTAGCACGGAAGTAACAAAGTACGACGGCTCACTCGAGCCCTCTCAATGGCTAAGTGATTACCTCACGGCAGTAAAATGCCAACATGGGAATAAAAACACGGCTATGCAATACCTCAATTTGCATCTCGCCGGCGCGGCTCGCAGTTGGCTGGAGAGACGACCAAAATCTTGCTACGCATCATGGGATGAAAAACAAGGTGGCAAAATGTGAAGCATCGTCCGTTCTATGGCATGGAATGAAATGTGCCATCTTAGAGAAACGATCAACAACGACAAAGATGGAGTCCATGTAGGTTTTAGTGCGTGGGAGTCCTAACACAAAGTCCATACTAATATCACTCCAAGGTGCATGTGGAATAGGTAATGGCAAGTAAAGACCATGAGGATTGGAAGTGGACTTAGCTTTGAGGCTTGTAGGACATCGTCTGACAAGGCGTTCAACTTGGTGCTTCATCTTAGGCCAAAAGTAGTGGTTGGAGAGCATGGCATATGTCTTGTCACGTCCAAAGTGTCCCATGAGACCTCTTTCATGTGATTCCTTCAATAACAACAAACAAGACAGGACTCGGGAATAGACAATTTGTTAGCCTTAAACAAGAAACCTTTATGGATATAGTAGTCATCAAAACCTTGGTTAGGCAAGCATTTCTCAAAAATAGGACCAAAGAAAGCATCCGAAGAGTATAAGTCTTTGATTTCATCCAAACCAATCACATTGATGTCAAGGCGTGTAAGAACACACTCCTTTCTAGACAAGGCATCCGCTACAACATTTTCTTTACCTTTCTTGTACTTAATGACCTAAGGAAAAGATTCAATGAATTCTACCCATTTAGCATGCCTTTTGTTCAAATTAGCTTGACTTTTCAAATATTTCAAGGATTCATGATTGGAATGAATGACAAATTCTTTAGGACAAAGATAGTGTTGCCAAACTTCTAAGACTCTAACCAAAGCAAATAGTTCCTTATCATATATTGGATAATTGAGTCTAGCACCATCTAATTTCTCACTATGTTAAGCAACGGGACGTCCATTTTGCATAAGAACGTCACCAATTCCTATACCACTAGCATCACATTCAATCTCAAAAGTTTTCTCAAAACCCGGCAAGACAAGCAAAGGAGCTTCGGTCAAACATTTCTTAAGTGTGTCAAAAGCTTTTTGTTGCGCGTTGCCCCAAACAAAAGGTACATTTTTCTTTGTGAGTTCATTCAAAGGGCAAGCAATGGTTGAAAAATCTTTCACAAAGCGGCAATAGAAACCGGCAAGGCCATGAAAGCGCCTTATCTCACCCACGGAAGTAGGTGGAGGCCAATTCCTAATTGCCTCGAATTTCTTGTTGTCGACTTCAATTCCATTGGAAGAGATCACAAAACCCAAGAAAACAAGCTTGTTGGTGCAAAAATTGCATTTGGAAAGATTGGCAAAAAAGTTTTGCTTTGCGAAGAGCCAACAATACTTGAGAAACATGATCAAGGTGATCTTCCAAAGACTTTCTATAAATGAGGATGTCGTCAAAGTAAACCACAACAAATTTTCAATGAAGGGACACAAGACTTCATTCACGAGACGCATAAAAGTTGATGGGGGCATTCGAAAGACCAAAGGGCATGACAAGCCATTCATACAAACCAAGTTTTGTTTTGAAAGCCGTTTTCCATTCATCACCTACACTCATGCGAATTTGGTGATATCCACTTTTAAGATCAATTTTGGAAAAGATAGTAGCACTACTCAATTCATCAAGCATATCATCGAGCCTAGGAATAGGATGTCTATATCTAACTGTGATAGCATTGATAGGGTGACAATCCATGCACATGCGTGAAGTAGCATCTTGCTTTGGAACAAGTATAACCGGCACGGCACAAGGGCTAAGGGATTCGCGGATAAAACCTTTGTCGATTAGTTCTTGGAATTGGTGCTCAATCTCCTTAGTCTCCTTGGGGTTGGTGCGGTAAGGAGCGCGGTTTGGAAGTGACGCACCCGGGATGAGGTAAATGCGGTGCTCGATTCCTCGTAGGGGAGGTAGACCCGGAGGGAGTTCATCGGGAAAAACGTCTTGAAATTCCTGCAACAATGGCAACAAAGATGGAGGGAAACTTGTAATGTCGTTAGTGTCAAGTGCTTCCCCTTTGCACACGAGGACAAAGTGGAGGATGGATGGGTCATCTCGTAACTCTCGCATCTCCCTTTTGGTGGCAATTAAGGCAAGGCCTTTGGGAACACTCGGACTTTTTCCACTCATATTTTCTTGTGGCTCTCACTCTCTTTGAGGTGGATCACTCTCGCACCACTCATCTCACGAGATTTGAGCTCTTCTTGTTTACGTGCAAGAGTCTTGGTGTTGTCGGCGATCGCTTGGCTAGGAGACATGGGACGTAGCACAAACGTCTTGTTATTCCACTTGAAGCTATACTGGTTGGTACGCCCATCATGAATATCACTATTGTCGTATTGCCAAGGTCGGCCAAGAAGAATATTACACACGGTCATAGGCACAACGTCACACTCAACCGCGTATTCATAAGGGCCAATCTTGAATTGCACGGAAACCATATGTTGAATCTTGAAGGTTCCGGAGTCACTAAGCCATTGGACATGGTATGGATGAGGATGTTGCTTGTAAGTCAATTGGAGTTTGTCGCAAAGCTCTTTGCTGGCTAAGTTGTGGCAACTACCGCCATCGATGATAACCTTGATTGATTTGTCATTGATGCCGGCTCTAGTTTGAAAGAGATTGCAACGTTGGTGATGCTCATCTTGAGGAGAAGTAGTAAGGACTCTTGTCACCACTAGCGATGGATTCTTGTCCTCATCGCAATAGACACTTTCTTCATCATCATTTGGCACGTCCAAAGAGTCGAGAGCAACTTGGTGCAAGGCATAGTATTCGCCTTCACCCATGGAATCACGTTCACCATCTTGGCTGACAATCATGATCGTCTTGTTGGAACATTCGAAAGACTTGTGTCCACTTCCACCACACTTTAAGCAAGTTATAGTGCTTTACTTGACTTCAGGAGTACTCGAAGATGTTGTGGGAGGCACTTGTTTCTTAAACGGTTGTGGAGACTTGTTGGTAGCATTGGAAGCTCTAGAGGTGGTCTTTTCTTAAACGAAGAAGAGGAATGCCTTGCGGCAAAGAAGGCCTTTTGCTTATTGTACTTGAGGTCTTCCACAATTTGGCGTTCGGCTTTGAGGGCTTGATGGACAAGGGAAACGATGTTGTCATATGGTTAATACTCGACAATCTTCCTTATAGGATAGTTGAGGCCATTGAGGAAACGGGCCATTGTTTGCTCTTGAGATTCCATCACATGAGCTCGAATCAAAGATGTCTCCATTTCCTTGTAGTACTCATCAACGGATTTCAAACCTTGACAAAGTTCTTGGAGTTTCTTGAAGAGGTCACGCTTGTAATATGGAGGAACAAAACGAGCATGCATGAATTGCTTCATCTCATTCCAAGTGGCAATAGGAGCAATGCAGTTGCGAACTCTTTCGGCTTGGAGACGGTCCCACCATTGGAGTGCATAGCCTTCGAATTCCAAAGATGCCAAGGAAACCATTTTCTTGTCGGTGAAGTTGTGAATGCTGAAGATCTTGTCCACATTGAGATCCCAAGCAAGATATTCTTCGGGGTCATTCTCACCATTGAACTTTGGTACATTGAAACGAAGGGCACTCATGTTTTTGTCTTCTTGTTGACGATGGGGGCTCTCATTGGGGTCTTCGTCATAGACGGGTGGTTAATCATCGTATGGGTCATCCTCATTGTCTTGGTGCTGGTGGTCATGATGGGGAGGATGACAATGGTGGTCATTAGGAGGTGGTTGTTGGTGGTGACGGAGTCTTGCTTCACGGCGTTCACTATCATCATTGTCATTGTGTTGTTTTCGAGGACGCCCTTGTTCATGGTGAGGGCGTTGCGGACGCGCTTGTTCATCTCGAGGGTGTTGAGGACGATCATGTTCTTGGCGGTCATTGTGGTTGGGACGCGCATTGCGCCTTGGTGGCCTTCGATGTTGACGAGCACCTTCCACAAAGTCATTGTGGCCATAGTCTTGAGCGTGGCCTTGTGGAGGTGGGTGATGATGTTGTCGAAGGTCCGGGCGTTGCGGTTGTTGAAGAGGTTCACCATGGCCTTGGGGATGTCGAGGAGGTGGTGATGGCGAGCTATCTTCGTACCAATTTCGTCGTGGAGCTTGATGTTGAGGAGGTGTTTGTGGTTGTTGAGGTTGTCCACCATCCTCCATGTTGGTGTTGCGGTCATGGCGATCATGGCGGTCATGGCGACGAGCTTGGTGAAGATCTTGATTGTGGTGGCTTGAGCGGCGAGACCTTGAGGACGATGATGAATGACGGCGGTTGGCAAGATTGGCCAAGTTGATTTTGATGCGCGTCATTTGATCATTCAATCGAGCCTCTTGATCTTGGAGTCGACGTTCATAGCGTTGCAATCCGTGCTTCATGAGTTCACGGAGTTGGAAATGTTCATTGTAGGTGACGAAGTTGGCGTAAGCATTGTCGTTGAAGAAAGGGTTTCTATCATCCTCCGAGCTCGGACTTGTGAATAATCCTTCCCTAGCCATCTCAAAAACACACAAGGAAGATATTAAGAAATGGATGTCTCACTTACCCAACGTTACCTTTTTTGGTCGTATTGAGGCTAGTGGACGAGCCTAGGTGTAGGGCGGTATGTCAAGACTGAGTCCAAAAAGATTGAAAGAAAACCGCAAACGAAAACACACACGCTTTATGTGGAAGGAAAATGGGTTATGAAAGTAGCAAGGAAAAAACTACAAAATCCGATGAAAAGTTTGTTGTAAAACGTGGAGGAGAACCAAAAAAAATTTAGCACAAAAATCAATCCTAGTGGAGAAAAATGATATGGTGGAAACACACACACACAAGGGATAAATGGGGTTAGTATGGCCAATGGACGACCGGAGACGAAATGTACCTAACGAAGACTAAGCTCAATGCCACACCAACACAAGGAGGACGCTAGCTCGAACCGCAAACTCTAAAAGGCAACAAGATTTGCACCGTGGCAACCTGTCACTCTTTTCTCTTTTGCGACACAAAGCTACACGTGCCTACAGAGGATAGCAATAGGCATCGATGTTTTGCTTTTTTTTCCTCTTTTTGATGGATTCCAAAATGCCAATGCCTACTCGAAACTATTCTCTCACAAGCGCCAAAATCGCACTCTCGGTTCCACTAATGCGATGTCAAGCGATGTAAAAGAGCTAGTCCGAATATGTAAGGTACACAATGGATGGGTTAGTTCAAGCGGAAGCAAGTTATATCTAAGCGGTGGATGATCACGGACTTGCGGCCGGTGGGTGTCAATGTCGTGTTGATCCGTTGATGTAGTTACGTAGGAGATGTCTATGGCGACGCGTAGGAACTTGTCTCACTCAATTCGGAGCAACGACGACAAAGAAAAACAAGTTACAAAATTCGTCCGAAAATCGAAGAGCAGAGATTTTCTGTGATTTTTGCTCAAATTCGAAATTCCTTCAAAATCAAGATTTTTTTGTGACAAATTTGAGAAAAGTGGCTGAATAGAAAGGTGGGGAATGGTCTTTGGCAACAAATCTATGGATCAAAACCACGAAAAACTCAACAAATCCACAGATCGGTCGAAATCCCTTTTGGTTATTTTTGGTGAAATTTTCGAATTTATGGTGGATAGAAAAAAATGGTGGAAAATGAGGGGAGTGGGGGTCGGATTTGTGTCAATCTAGCTCTGGATACCAGATGATGCAGAGTTGTTAGATCCTATATGGCCCGATCTTCACGAATCGACTAAGAATACGAAGAACGAACGAAGAACGCGATGAACACGATGAACACGAGAGGGGGAATCGACGGGAAATTGTGGGAAAACGCGGGGAAACACAAGGGAGATAAATAGAGAGAACCGAAGGACCCCAAATATCCCGTAAACTAAACCCCGAGGGCCGCCTACGGAACGATCGATCCAACTGAGCTCACCTTGATTGAAACCACTTCACACCCGTAGCCGGTCCACTACGCCAATAGAACCTCAAGGGTTAGTTGAGGAAGATTGGAAAGTCCCTAACTGAATCCCAAGGTGAGAGTATAGGTAACTCGGTGAATCTTGATACGGTCCTAGATACAAATCATAGGAGTAGCCTTGATACGGTCCTAGGTACAAACCATAGGAGTAGCCTCACAAGAGGGATACAAAAGCAATGCTCAAAGTTCTAATTCATCTCTAACCCTAGATCTGACCGGAGGGGTCTCCTTATGTAGCCTTGGGGTTGGTGGGGTGGAAAAGGGGCATTTTCACCCACTTTTGCGAGCTGCCAGGGAGGCCGACCTGGAGGACGGGCACTTCTGTGTGGAGGCCGGCCTAGGGTCGCAGGGGAGCCGACCTAGGCCGGGCTTCAGGCCGGGGGCTTCGGGCATAGGGCCGGCCTGGGGGGTGCAGGGAGGCCGGCCTAGGCCGAGCTTCAGGCCGGGAGGTTCTGTAAGGGTGCCGGCCTGGAGGCCGGCCTGCACGGGCAGCAGGACGGGCTCCCTGCACTCCACTTCCTTCTTCTCCCCTTCTTCCTTGAGGGCTTCTTCTTGGACATCTTCCATAGCCTCTTGGGAAACTTCTTGAGCACGTTCTTGGGCACCTTGAGCATCGTGTTGGGGGTCCATGGTGGGGTCAAACCTGAGCACACAAAGGGCATTTCCATGAGGTAGCGCACCATTCACCAAGTCACCGAAAGCATGAAGAGAGAGGAGTGAGTTCACCTTGTCATGTATGGCCTTTGCTCGTGATCTTGTCATTGGTCCACTTGGTGGAATTGGGTGGGCTGCATAACCATCAGAGTTTTCAAGCTTCCAAAGCCATTTAAGTTAATAACTTATAAATCTCAACTACACCCTGTCCCTTGATCTTGAGTTTGATGCACGATAGCCCATTTGACCAGGTGTGATTTCTAACACCTTGACTTTCTTTCCAGAACAACCTTTTTTTGTAAAGAAATATAATCTTTTTTAGGAACTTCGATCCGGTAACTAAAACATAGACAACTCAAACTAGCAAGAAATAAAAGCAAGACTTCCACCATAGCACAAACATTTTCACTCACAAGTAAG
Organism: Alopecurus myosuroides; assembly: GCA_028641055.1. Taxonomy (NCBI): domain Eukaryota; kingdom Viridiplantae; phylum Streptophyta; class Magnoliopsida; order Poales; family Poaceae; genus Alopecurus; species Alopecurus myosuroides. The sequence goes on from CM054062.1 coordinate 224,057,759, forward strand.
TATGTAACATATTCCCGAACTTTTCCTTGGTGTATTTGTAATCCCAACTTCTTAATCCTTTATAATAAATAAGAAATCCTAAGTATTTAAAGGGAACGTTCCCTCCCACACAATTAAGAATAGAAGCTTATTGTTTACTCTTAGGAATAGCATCGAGATAATAAGCATAAAACTACCACTTTTGGCGCTAATGTTCGGAAAACTATCACAAGACGTTTCAATCGCAAGAAAATACCAGATTTTTTTGCTCCGCTCGCAATAACCACTAACCCAGTGTCGCACCCGGACTTCTAGAGGATACTCACCGTACGAACTGAACAGTATTCTGATGGGATTACGGGGCTTACTGGCACCCGCGTCCTCTTACGAGTAGGCCAACACTTATGTGTGACAACCCATCGCTACTGTTCATCGTCGATGTAAACTATCCCGTAGAAATCAGGACACTACCATTGACGTACTTCATACCATACACACATGGTACGTCAACGGCTTTGAACAAAAGGATAACACAACATGCCTCTAAGACACAAAAGATAGAAATAAGTTGCAAATGGCCCTCACTAGGGCAGAGATAGCAAATACAATCATCCAGAGGACACATGTCCCAACATAGCATCATTACATCTCAGCGGAAGCATTCAAAGGGGTCTGAGTACAGACAAATCCAAATAGGCTTAAGAAGCCGGAAACTGAAATAAAGACGGAGCCCATCCACGATGTCTCGGATCCTGCCCGGGTCCGCTAACTACTCGTCAGCAGCCTCGTCAAACTCCACGTAGTAACCGTCACCTGGATCCTCGTAAGCGTAGTCTGCGGAAACCACAGCCCCAAAGGGGTCAGTACATAGACGTACTGGCAAGCAAGACTCACAGTTCACCAAAGTATAGCCCGTCAACACAAGCACAGATGACTTGGGTTCAACGGAAAGAAGGGGATATATTGAAGGGAATATGCCCGAGAGGCAATAATAAAATGGTTATTATCTTATTCCTTGTTTATGATGAATGTTTATTTCTCATGCTAGAATTGTATTAACCGGAAACGTTGATACATGTGTGCTTAATAAACAAACAATGGTTCCTAGTAAAGCCTCTCTTTTAACTAGCTCGTTGATTAATAGATGATCAAGGTTTCCTGATCATGAACATTGGATGTTATTAATAACGGGGTCATGTCATTAGAAGAATGATGTGATGAACATATACCCAAAGATAATATAGCAATGCGATCAAGTCATTTAGTTTACATTGTTATATCAAACATACAAAGTAACTTATTCCTTAGACCATGAGATCATGTCAATCACTGATACCGGAAGAGTGCTTTGATGGCATCAAACGTCACACCGTAACAGGGTGACTATAAAGGTGTCGTTAAGTATTCGTAAAGTATTAGTTGAGGATCATGGATCAAGAGTGGGATTTGTCCATCCAAATGACGGAGAGATATACTCTGGGCCCTCTCGGTGATATCACATCGAAACCGCTTGCAAGCACGTGATATGATCACAAAGGATATTATATCACGGGAACGAGAAAAGAGTACTTGTCGGTAACGAGATTGAACAAGGTATGGTTGATACCAATGATCGAATCTCGGACAAGTAAAATATCGCGAGACAAAGGGAATAGTTCACGGCGTTGTTGGTTCACACGATCACGAGAGTCATCGTTGAATATATAGGAGTCATCACGGATCTCCAGATCCCGCTGTTGATTATTGATCGGAGAGGAGTCTCGATCATGTCTATCTTATTCGCGAACCGTAGGGTGACACACTTAAGGTTCGATGACGCATTTGAGAGGATACGGAATATCGGAGAAAAGTTTGGACAGCACCGAAATTGTTTCGGGGAATATTGAAATAGTCACCAAAATTGTTTCGAGTAATTTTGAAATAGTTCAAGGGGATTCTTATCAAATGGTTGTTAATAGATTTAACAACTAACTCAAGGGGTTATATGTTAATGTCTGTTAATGGAATTAACAAATATTAAAATAAAGAAATAAAATTGTTTTATTTATTTATTAAAGAAAACCCTTGGGATTTTGAGTGGGAATTCATGGAAGAATGAGTGGGTTGAGTGGAGACTCCACTCACATGATGAGGGAGAGGTGGAGGCAGCCAAAAATTCGTGGCTGCCATCCCCTCCTATAAAAGGAGGGGTGAGAGCTCCCTCTCCCACTACACACACTTGTGTCATCTCTTCCTCCCTCCTGCCGCTGCTCCACCACTTGTTCGTGCGCTTGGCGAAGCCCTGAGCAATGTTTTTCTCCACCACACCACGCCGTCGTGCTGCTGGAGTTCCGAGGGATCCTCTACTTCCGCGCCCCGCTGGAACGAGGGAACGGAGGTCGTCATCAACCGTACGTGTGACCGATCACGGATGCACCGCCGGATTGCGGTGCCATCTTCTCGCTATCGGGATCGGTGTGAGTACGACTACGCCAACAACGAGATTTGATCTCGTACCACTTTGAGTCTTCGAGGGTATGTGTTCTCCTTAACCCTCTTGTTGCCCGTTGCACTTCGTCTCCTAGATTAGATCTTGGCCTTTCGGGTATCTCTCGCGTAGGAAAATTTTTGTTTTCTATGCTACGTTCCCCTTCAGTGGTATCAGAGCCGGATCTATGCGTAGATGTTTTGTACGGGTAGAACACATAGGTGTATGTGGGCGTTGATGATCATGTTATTACCTCCTTGATTATTTTATGATCTTAGTGGCATAGTGGGATGAAGCGGCCCGGACTAACCTTACATGTCCACGTACATGAGACTTGTTCCACAACTGACATGCAACTTGTATTGCATAAGTGGCTTGCGGGTGTCTGTTTCTCCTACTATAGTTAAGATCTAATCTATGAAGGGTTGTTAAAAATGTGTTTATCAACGTTGTGGTTGATGTTCGTAGGTATGAACGGTTCTATCCTCGAAAGCCCTAAGCCATGTAAAATATGCAAAAATAAATTAGAAGCGTCTAACTAGTTTTTGCTGGGCATGTGATGTGATATGGTCAATATTACAAATTTGATTATGAGATGATCTATTTTGTAAATTATTGATATACCGTAAGGTATCCATATGGTTGTCTTCTTATTGATGGACAAACAAGTTTGGGGTACCATGGTACTTGGTACCACGCCGGTGGAATGATTGAGATCATACCATAATGCACATGATGGAGATCAAGTGCAAGAAGGACCATATCATATCATGTTATCCTTTCATGTGATGTCTGTGATGTTGATCCTTTTTTATGCATCTTGTTTTGCTTAGATAACGTTGGTAGCATTATAAGATGATCCCTCTCACTTAATATCAAGATAATAATGTGTTCTTCCTTAAGTATGCACTGTTAAGAAAGTTCGTCGTTTCGAGACACCACGTGATGATCGGGTGTGATAGACTCAACGTTCGCATACAACGGGTGTTTTCAAGCCTAGCATGTACAGACATGGCCTTGAAACACACGCAATACTACGGTTCTACTTGGCGAGCCTAGCATGTACAGACATGGCCTCGGAACACGTAACCGAAAGGTAAAGCATGAGTCATATGGATGATATGATGAACATGTCGATGTTCGCCTTTGAAGCTACATCATCTCACGTGATGATCGGTTTTGTTGTAGTGAATTTGGTTCGTGTAATCACTAAAGACGACTAAGAGGGATGTTGTTTTTGAGTGGGAGTTCATGACTTAATTTGAATTAACTTGAACTTATTTATCATGAACAACAAATCAAAGTGAATTTGCACAACTTGTAGTAGTCATTGGCATCCTCATAACTATCTTACACTTAGATTGTTAATTGAGATATAACTGTTATGATCTGGTAAATACCATTTAAGATTGGTACCGTATTAGTGAAATTTAAAATTGAGTCCTATTGTAAATTTTTGGTATTTCCTACCTAGCTCCATGTGGTTAATGATTGATTAATCTAGAGAGCAAATAATTCCTACTTAGAATCCAGAGTCATGATTGCTTCCGTATTACTTTATCTTCAAAAGAATGTTTTGTTGATCAAGGTGATTTAGGGACTGAAAAGAGTTGTTTTCAGAAACAATCAAGTGAAAGATATATTGATATCTAGAAACTTATTTGTGGCAACATGACTGAGTATAATTTAGCGTGACAATGTTTGCTTATATTATCTGAATATATGCAATGATTGAAGACGCTAGGCGTTTGAATATTCCAAGAAATTGGATGCTAAAAAATCATCCTCTAAATTCCTTCCTTCGAGCTATAATAGCTTAATCATAAAATTGTTATGATGGGATGGATTAGAAGTATGGGTAAAGTAGTTTACCTTACTTGGAAAATGCTAAGAGTGGAATCTAGAAGAATGCTATTAATATGGTGATATTAGTAGAACAATCAAACTCAAAGTATGACTCAATGGGTGATAGTATATGACTAACACGCCAAAGAAAATGAGCTAGTAAGACTAGCATTGTTTGATGTTGAATGATTCTTCTATAAAGGAAAGGGAATATTGAAAATAGAATTACAAATAGATATATGGCAGAAAAGAAGATAACTGGAAAAGTCCAGCTCAGGAGTATATACTTGATATACAAGATATAGATGTATTACTAGTTAACAAAGTATTTTTGGTATTTTGATACCACATTGGTTGGTATGAGTTGTCATACAAAGCAACGCAATGAAAGAAATACAAGGGCCTAAAAGGAACTAGTAATAGATGTGGAATCGATTATGACAAGAACATAAATAAAGTGTTATTGTGTTCATTGTCGTATCGAACCAACCAGTCAAGATTTATTTGAAGAACTTAATAATTTGTTATTTTGTTCTAGTCTTTTGTGAGAACAAATGATATTGTTCAAACTATGATCATATTCCATAATTGATGGATATGTTAATATAAATCATGTTGGTAAAGTAAACATCTATAAGACTAAATGCTAAACGTTGCAAGACGTTGAAGAGTTTCACTTAAATTGTGACACCACCATTTTAGTTCATATCGGAAAGGAAAACATGAAGGAACTCCATATTGATGGACTTCCGGAGTCATTTTATTGACGCTTGTGAGACCTCTTCCAAAAGATGACTAGAATTCCGTTCTTAGGCCAAAGTAGAATGGACGACTAATTTAGTGGAGATTATACATATTGATGTATATAGTCCATTATGTGTAGTCATGTATGGTGGATTAATTTTTCCTTCATAAAATTCTGTCGATGATTTAAGTAGATATGTGAGTATATCTATTTAAAGGGAACAGAGTTTGACATTTTGAATTGGTTCAAAAGGTTGTTAATATGAAGTTAAAATCAATGTAACAAGATAATCAAGTATTTATGATTGGATCATAAAGGATAAAGTTTGAGTTACAAGTTTAGCAAAACATCTGAGAAGTTGCAAAATTGTTCTACAACTTATACTTCTCGAATACCCCACATTAGATTGGAGTATTCAAAAGACAAAATCAAACCCTGTTTGACATGGTAAGATTAATAAAATTGCCATTATATGTTTGTAGTTTATACATTAAGGACAACCGCTTTTACACTGAAAAGAGCACCATCATGATCCGTTGAAATTGACAACATATAAGATATGGTTTGGGTAATGACCTGAATTGTCATTTTTCTTAAGTTTTGGTATGCATAGCATGTGTAAAATGTTTACAACCAAAATAGGATAAATATATGTTTATAAGGTTATCCCAAATAAAACATTGGGTATTTATCCTATCACCGAACCAAAAGACAAATGTTGTTTGTCAGAAAGGGTTGATTTCTCGAGAAAGTAGTTCTTGCGAAACAAGTGAGTGGGAGCACGGTACAAACTCAACAAGATTACAGAATCTCCGTTATCATGTCAAGAGTAGCGCAGCACTGGAAGTTGTTCCGGGGTTTACTATTTTGACTAAGTAGAAGACACTACAAATGTTGTAGATACTTCAAATGAGTTTGCGAACTGTACCAGAAAAGTCCAAAAACTTTGTACTTTGAACAACTTGTGGTTTAAGTATAAAGTGTTGTTTTGACAACAAAGGACCTGGACCTTATAAAGGAAGCAAATGATGGGCACTGACTTCGTAAAATTGACTATGAGTCATTATATCCGCCATAGTATCCTTGTATGAATATCAAGTATGTGACTTGGTAGTCCTTTCAATAGGAATGATGCCTAACGATAGCAAAAGGGTCTATATAGCGACAAAGACATGGATACTTATCGAAAAGTTGTTTTCGACGAAGTTCAAAGAGTTCACTACTACAAGATTTTGATCTTCCGTAGTGATGCTTAGTCTTTGCAGATAGTTCTAGCAAAGTTACATATTATGATATGGATGTTGAATAACAAAACCAATTCTCCTCTCGAGGAAGTTTGTTCAAGGATGTGTACTTGACACAGTCTGAGAGTTTTGTAAAATTCAAAAGGTTGCTAGAAAGGCATGCGCACTTCAATGGTTGAAGTGAGCATAACGAAGTTGAAATCTTTACCTTAATGAAGTTATCAAAAGAGTTTGATTCCATCATGAATGATAAAGATGCTTGTAGAGTTACAAGAAATTAAGTGGGAGCGTTATGACATATTTCCAATACTTTATGTAGATGACATATGGTTGATTGGAAAATATGTATTTTAAATTAACACGGTTAAGATTTCATATTGATGAAAGGCTTAGAAGATATTGGGCATCGATATCTATAAAAGATGGATTGAAGCGCCTGATATGATTGAAGCCAAATTACATAGATGAAATATTGAAGTAAGTCAATATAAAATTGATAAGAAGGAGTTCTTGTCACATGGAAAATAATTGAGCAAGATTCATGTGTTTTGACACATGATGAGCATCATTGAAATTGAGATTTCTAAGTCATGTTTCCATGCTATGTACACAACCAGATGAGTCCTATGCTATAAAATGTTATAGTAGGATAATTCATATGATGATTACACAACAGTGGGAGAGATCCTTGTGTCATTTTAGAAATGCTAAGGATATGTTTTCCTATATAGTAATGACAAAATAATAGTTGTAATATGTTACACTAATAGTCTTGTCATTTATTCAAGTAATTTTATCTCAATTAAAATATGTGATGAAGGGTAGCACAATAGGATGGAAGAAAGTTCCATGCTGGATTTGAAAGAGTTTCAAAATTAAAATATTGTGACAGATACTACAACAAAGGCTAAAGTATATCGTTGTGTTGACAACTAATTATAAGCGTATTTTGTGTCAAGGAGTTCTTTATTGAACTTGGTGAATTTCCAAGAATGCTGAAACTATGAAGCTACATTTTCACAATGTTAGTAACATCAGTTTAAGCTGAGGAATTAAGGTATCACCGGAACTTGGTGAGTTTCCAAGAATGCTAACACTATGAAGCTACATTTTCACAATGTTAGTGACATCAGTTTAAGCTGAGGAATTAAGTTTTCACGAATTGACTATATATATACAAAGCCATCTCATTAGAGAATGAGTGATGCGTGTAGACGCAAAGAACATGCAAATACAATAGGACCTGAACAGTTCAGATCTTTTTGATGATGTTTACCGCATGCGAAGCATGGTAATAACACTGGTACGCCATATGTGTTAAAGTGCTTACAGACTAGATTATTGACTCTAGTGCAAGTGGGAGACTGAAGGGAATATGCCCGAGAGGCAATAATAAAATGGTTATTATCTTATTCCTTGTTTATGATGAATGTTTATTTCTCATGCTAGAATTGTATTAACCGGAAACGTTGATACATGTGTGCTTAATAAACAAACAATGGTTCCTAGTAAAGCCTCTCTTTTAACTAGCTCGTTGATTAATAGATGATCAAGGTTTCCTGATCATGAACATTGGATGTTATTAATAACGGGGTCATGTCATTAGAAGAATGATGTGATGAACATATACCCAAAGATAATATAGCAATGCGATCAAGTCATTTAGTTTACATTGTTATATCAAACATACAAAGTAACTTATTCCTTAGACCATGAGATCATGTCAATCACTGATACCGGAAGAGTGCTTTGATGGCATCAAACGTCACACCGTAACAGGGTGACTATAAAGGTGTCGTTAAGTATTCGTAAAGTATTAGTTGAGGATCATGGATCAAGAGTGGGATTTGTCCATCCAAATGACGGAGAGATATACTCTGGGCCCTCTCGGTGATATCACATCGAAACCGCTTGCAAGCACGTGATATGATCACAAAGGATATTATATCACGGGAACGAGAAAAGAGTACTTGTCGGTAACGAGATTGAACAAGGTATGGTTGATACCAATGATCGAATCTCGGACAAGTAAAATATCGCGAGACAAAGGGAATAGTTCACGGCGTTGTTGGTTCACACGATCACGAGAGTCATCGTTGAATATATAGGAGTCATCACGGATCTCCAGATCCCGCTGTTGATTATTGATCGGAGAGGAGTCTCGATCATGTCTATCTTATTCGCGAACCGTAGGGTGACACACTTAAGGTTCGATGACGCATTTGAGAGGATACGGAATATCGGAGAAAAGTTTGGACAGCACCGAAATTGTTTCGGGGAATATTGAAATAGTCACCGAAATTGTTTCGAGTAATTTTGAAATAGTTCAAGGGGATTCTTATCAAATGGTTGTTAATAGATTTAACAACTAACTCAAGGGGTTATATGTTAATGTTTGTTAATGGAATTAACAAATATTAAAATAAAGAAATAAAATTGTTTTATTTATTTATTAAAGAAAACCCTTGGGATTTTGAGTGGGAATTCATGGAAGAATGAGTGGGTTGAGTGGAGACTCCACTCACATGATGAGGGAGAGGTGGAGGCAGCCAAAAATTCGTGGCTGCCATCCCCTCCTATAAAAGGAGGGGTGAGAGCTCCCTCTCCCACTACACACACTTGTGTCATCTCTTCCTCCCTCCTGCCGCTGCTCCACCACTTGTTCGTGCGCTTGGCGAAGCCCTGAGCAATGTTTTTCTCCACCACACCACGCCGTCGTGCTGCTGGAGTTCCGAGGGATCCTCTACTTCCGCGCCCCGCTGGAACGAGGGAACGGAGGTCGTCATCAACCGTACGTGTGACCGATCACGGATGCACCGCCGGATTGCGGTGCCATCTTCTCGCTATCGGGATCGGTGTGAGTACGACTACGCCAACAACGAGATTTGATCTCGTACCACTTTGAGTCTTCGAGGGTATGTGTTCTCCTTAACCCTCTTGTTGCCCGTTGCACTTCGTCTCCTAGATTAGATCTTGGCCTTTCGGGTATCTCTCGCGTAGGAAAATTTTTGTTTTCTATGCTACGTTCCCCTTCATATATAATATGCTGCAACTGGCTGCGCTAACCAACTACCGAGATTCTACCACTTCCAACTATTAGAAAGGGGATAAGATCGAGTGTTGTAACCAACTGAAAGATAACTTCAAAACAAACCCATCCTGGATCTCGCCCCTTATCCAAAGAAGCAATCCGAGGATAACTCACACAGTTGGATTACAGATGAATCAAGTTATTGTGTCAATAATCCTATTACTAGTCAAGTTGTTAATCATGGGGTGTGAGATTGTGAATCATTAGGTTTAAGTTGTCCTGAGTACTTGTTAGCCAGTACTTTCACCAAGTTAACCATAACCGCGGAAAACACGGCTTCTCGAGAAGATTATCCCTGCAGGGTTGCACCAATTTGGCCGTACACGTATGAATAACCCGCCAGATGGGATGCCTCCCACCAAGCGGGGCACTCAACACAACTCAACTCTTCTTCGCATCAAGCCCAAAGCACCTTGGGCGCACGTCTAATCGAGCCCAGAAGAAAATGGACCCTCATAGCACTCTAAGAACGTGTCCCCCTATATGCCGACTACGAAAGTTCCACCCTGCGCTGGGCTCGCAAAAACATGCATGCGGCAAATGGAAAACACGAACTAAATGAGATGATTTGGACGAGATGCGAATCGAACCAAATTGAGGGGGGCGCCCATACTCGCTTCCCACATGCGGATAGTGCGCTCATCATGGATCAGTAGACAAGACCCTTTTCCTATTAGGGTCGACACTAGCAGGCCTCAAAACCACACAGGGCCTCCTGCCGGTGCCTTAACATCAAATTATTATTTTAACAATACCATTAGCATGATTGATTGATTGATTAAACATCGAGCCCCCAGAACGTAATAGAAATATAGTAACTGGAAGTAACGGGTAACAGACTCGAGCAAAACAACCTAAGCATGCTAGTAAGACACTGGCTCAAACAATAGGGTTGTAGGAGTGGTGGTGAGGCAATATCAGGGTTAAAGGAGTCATGTGATAGGTTCGTAACAGAAACAACTACCACCAAGGATAGCAGAAAATAGACAACGGAAAGTATCGGTAACCAGGGTTGAAAGGAACACAATGGTTCATGTGAGTGATAGCTTGCCTGCAAACTCAGCAGCCTGGTACTGAGCTAGGTTCTCAGAAGGGGTGCTGTAAAGATCGTCTGTCTCAACGTCGTCGTCTATTCGAGAAGAAGCAAACAACCAAGACAGAAATATAAACAATCATTATCATGGCATTGTGCACAATCAAAGATGATGCATGACAAGTTAATGGTTGCATCAAAATAAACTAGCTAACATGATAACACAATTTAAATGGACCCCTATGCAATTTTGAGTTGCATATGGAAAAGGTTCATGGATTAAGTTGGAACCAAATGATTTACAATTAATTATTAGTTGAAAGTTGTTAGCATGATGCATGCAGGATGTTAACAACAAAATAACAACAAATAACAAAATAGATGCAAGTGATAAAAGGATTTAACAAGTGTTGGAAATCATTTATTAAGTTTAGAAATTTTGGGTTACTTAAACATGTCACACAAACAATTGTTGTTTTCATCAAATTAAAGTGTGCAAAACAATTAACAAAATTTATATTTGAAAAGAACATCAAAGTTTAGTTGGATTACATGTTTCAAATTTTGAAATTGGAATTAGGATGAATTTATTATGAATTAACAATATTAAACAAGTTTTAATTGAATTTAAAACAAGTGTGAATTTTATTTGAATTTTATTTATTCAAAACATAATTTCAAACTCACATTTGAAAAGTTCACACTTTGATGGTTTGAAAGCATATTTTGCATGTTCAAAAATATTTTATATTAAGCAAGTTATGATTTTATCAAATTTAAATGAATTAAACAAGTATTAAATTATTTAGGCAATTTAAATTATTCAAACAATGAAACAAAATTTATATTTGAATAGGTTATTCAAAATGGTATGGAAAACATATTTTATTTGTATTTATTGGATTAATAATGAATTAGTTATTGAATTTAGCAAATTGCATTTGAATTATTCAAATTTGAATTTTAAATGTATTTGGGAAATTCAAAACAGAACACAATTGGAACATTTGGAAAGATGACTAAATTTGGAACAACAAACATATACAACTTTTATTAATTGGACTTATAGATTAAAAGTTATTAAAGGTTTAAGTTTAGTGTTTTATTCTGCCATTTCAAAGTAATTGGAAAATAAAACAGAAACGTTTTAAACTTTTGTTACGGGCCAGCACCCTAGCCGCAGCCACTGCAGGGTGGGCCACGGGCCCTGGTGTGCTGGCGTGGCAAGGGAGAGGCTGACAGGGGGCCCTCCCTGTCAGCGCTTGGCCGCAAAAATTGGGGGAAAAATCCCGCGAGGGCAGGGGCTCGAACCCTGCACCTCTCGCTCGCTGCGCGTGCTCTGAATCAGTGCGGCTGCTGCGTTTGTTTGTCAGACAACGGATGCGCAGGGAGGATATAGTTACACAGGCGCTAACTGAATTTCTGACGAACAGAAACAACCGCGACTGACAGAGACGGAGCGGCACGGCGGCGTTCTCCGACGTGCGCGCAGCAGCTGGGGTGCAGAATCGGGTGCAAACTCGTGCGTATACGTGCGCGCTACGGAGGGGAAACATGAGGGGGTGGAACGCGTGCTCACCGGGACTTGGCCGCGGAAACAGGTGCTCGGGGTGGCGCGGCCGGCGACGATGTCGTTGACGGCGTCGCAGATGTGGTGGCTCTCCGGGGAAGCTACTGTGTCCAACAGGAAGAGGGTAGAGTGGTGAGTTGGTTCCCAGGGCTAGTTGAGGTGGAGGTGGCTCATGGCGACGGTGGCGTGCTCGGATTCAGAGAGTGCTGTCGCCGGTGAGGTGGATACAGAGAGGGAAGGTGGCCGGGAGAGGGCAGACGGCGGCGGAGAAGAGGGGGGACAGGAACCCTAGGCTTAGGGCACGGCGCCAGGGCCTAGGGGGGTACTTATAGCGCCCTAGGGCTGCTCCTGGCCGTCGGGCGCCGCCGTACGGCGACGTGGCCTGCCCCGATGAGCGGCCGTACTTGAGACAGGACGATTGCACGCAAATCGAAGCGGTACGAGGCGCGGTAACGGGCTGGGCTGCGGTTTAGAGGGTTAGGTGGGCTGGGGTTAGGCTTAGGTGCTGCGCGCGCTGCAGTTTTCTCTTTTTTCCTTTTCTGTTTTATATTTTTTTTTGCAGAAAACAAATGGAAGATAAAGGAGGCTTTTAGGTTAGCAAAAATTTGGTAAAAATTATGGTTAGTCTAGTTTTTTAATTAGCAACTAGAAACCAACTTTTGTTTTCCAAAAGTTTTCAAAACTTGCTGTTTTGCAAAATGGTTTGAATTTGGGATAAAATGCAATTTAATTAATTAGTAATTGAAAACAACAAGTTTAATATGGTGAACCCTATTATTAATTGGATTAAAACATTAGATTAGTTTGTTAGCTTTCATGAGTTGGAATTTGGTGCTGTTTGACATGAGTTTTGAGTTTGAAAGCAATTTGGGGAATTATTTAATTGAAATGAAAGCACCATTCTATTTGTTGATCAATATTGAAAAATAAGACAACAAATGGGTTGTGTTTATTTGTGATTTTTATTTCAAATGTTGTAACCGAGCAAGTATGAAAAATAATGTTGGGCTATTGTTTGAATTTCAAATGTGAAAACAAGATAAAACAGATGCAAAACAAATAGTAACAAATGCAAACAAATAATTAAACATGATGACATGATGCAATACTTGAATTAAAACAAGAAACAAAACATTCTAAGGGTATTTTCATACTTGGGATGTTACACCCAGCTCTCAACGCGAATGGACACGGAAACTGACCGGTTGGGCCCTCCACTTTGATGACGTGGCAGTGGGTGAGGTTCTTCTCGGGCGCGGCCGTTTCCGCCCGTTAACGCCAAGTGGGGCCCATACGCCAGCGTGGCAATATGAACACCATGCCATTGAAGCAACATCTACTCGAGCGCTGCCTTCTTCTCTTCCCTCCTATGTTGCGCCGCCGCCATTCAGGCTCACACCGCCGCCGTCGCCATGCCCAGCTCGCACGACGGCTCTTCGTCGGGCAACGCGTTCCTATCTGTAAGTTCTCCCTCTGTGCTTTTAATGTCGAATTTAGGGTTAGGTTTAGAGGAGCTAGGAGATGGGGAAAATCGCAGTATTTGGTTGATTAATTCCGAATTGACTGTCGATTAGGACATCACGGAGCTCGATCTTGCTCCTGAAACCATGGAGGACCCGACATTTTTCGGTACTGCTCTAGATTGCCCCAATGTTTGCCGCGTGCACAAGCTCAAACCTAGGAGCTGTGTTGCATTCCAAGGAAGCAACACTGGCCGCGGATTCTATCTCTGTTCTGTTGCAAATGTAAGTAATGCAAAGTTTGATATTTTCCTTTGTATCTTTGGCCGCGGATATACATATTGTTCCTCTCTGCCCCATTTATCCTCTTTTGACTGAACTACAATGATGTAACAAGTAGAGAATTTCAGTAGAGATTTTTTTTGAAGAATGTAGAGAATTACTTGCAGCTAGTAGAGAATTTCACTTAATATTAATGTAGCAGAGAACATTTCATATAAATTAATATGCTATAATTACTTTCAGTAGAGAATTACTTAATATTAATGTAGCAGAGAACATTTCACTTAATATTAATGTAGCAGAGAACTTTCAATATGTCGCACCCGGACTTCTAGAGGATACTCGCAGTTCCGTTGAACAGTAGTGGATTGGATTACGGGGCTTACCGGCACCCGCATCTCTTACGAGTAGGCCAACACACGTATGTGTGACAACCAACCCCTATCTGTTCATCGTCTACGTAAACCATCCCATAGAAATCAGGATACTACCATTGACGTACTTCATACCATACACACATGGTACGTCAACGGCGTTGAACAAAATGATAACACAACAGATCTCTAGGACACAAAAGATGGAAATAAGTTGCAAATAGCTCTCACTAGAGCAGAGATAGCAAATACAATCATCTAGAGGACACATGTCCCAACATATCATCATTATATCTCAGCGGAAGCATTCAAAGGGTCTGAGTACAGACAAATCCAAATAGGCTTAAGAAGCCGGGAATGAAAAGAAAACGGAGCCCATCCAGATGTCTCAGATCCTGCCCGGGTCCGCTACCTACTCGTCAGCAGCCTCGTCAAACTCCACGTAGTAGCCGTCACGCGGATCGTCGTAAGCGTAGTCTGCGGAAACCACAGCCCCAAAGGGGTCAGTACATAAACGTACTGGCAAGCAAGACTCACAATTCACCAAAGTGTAACCCGTCAACACCAAGCACAGATGCCTTGGGTTCAACGGAAGAAAGGGGAGTATAAAAGATGCTGCAACTGGCTGCACTAACCAACTACAGAACATACTACAACTTCCGGCTAACAGAAGGAAGATAAGATAGCGTATCGTAACCATCTATAGCTAACCACCAAACAAACCCATCCTGGACCTCGCCCCTTATCCAAAGAAGCAATCCGAGGATAACTCACACAGTTGGATTAATGATGGATCAAGTTGTTGTGTCAATAAGCCTATTACTAGCCAAGTTATCATTCGTTAGGTGTAAGTTGTTCTGAGTACTTGTTATCCAGTACTTTCACCAAGTTAACCATAACCGCGGAAAACACGGCTTCTCGAGAAGATTTATCCCTGCAGGGGTGCACCAATTTGGCCGTACACGTAAGAATATCCCGCCAGATGGAAGGGCCCTTCCACCAAGCGGGGCACTCAACACAACTCAACTCTTCTTCGCATCAAGCCCAAAGCACCACGTGCTGTGCGTGCGCGGCTAATCGAGCCCCACGAAGAATAGGGGACCCTCATAGCACTGGAAGACCACGCCGCCCTAAATGCCGACTACAAAAGTTCCACCCTGGCCTCGGGTTCGTACCTGCATATGCGTGCATCAAATGGAAAGCCCAAACTAAGTGTGGCGATTTGGACGAGATGCGAATCGAATCAAATTGAGGGGGGCGCCCATACACGCTTCCCACATGCGGGTAGTGCGCTCATCATGGATCAGTAGACAAGACCCTTTTCCTAATTAGGGTCGACACTAGTAGGCCTCAAAACTACGTCGGGCCTCCTGCCGGTGCCTTATCAGCAAATTATTATTACCTCAAATTAACAGGTTGTTGTTTAACATCGAGCCCCAGAACATGATAGAAATATAGTAACAGAAAGTAACGGGTAACAGACTCGAGCAAAACAACCCTAAGCATGCTAGTAAGACACGGGCAACAAACAATGGGGTTATAGGTGTGGAGGTGAGGCTATATCAGGGTTCAGGGTATCATGTGATAGGTTCGTAACAGAAGCAACGATACATATGGCTAGCAGAAATGGACAACGGAAAGTATCGGTAACCAATGTTGAAAGGAACACAGTGGTTCATGTGAGTGATAACTTGCCTGCAAACTCAGCAGCCTGGTACTGAGCTAGATCCTCAGAAGGGGTGTCGTAAGGCTCGTCTGTCTCAACGTCGTCGTCTATCCGAGAAGAAGCAAACAAACAATGCAGAAAGATAAACAATCAATAACATGGCATAGTGCACAATCATGGGATGATGCATGTCAAGTTAAGGGATGCATCAAAATAAACTAGTTGACATGGTAACACAATTTAAATGGACACATATGCAATTTTGAGTTGCATATGAAAAAGCCCATGAATTTTGGTTGAAACAATTGTTTTCCAATTAACCAACAGGTGAAAGTGGATTAGTATGATGCATGTATGAGGAAAACAACAAAATAACAACAATAGAACCAATTGGAAATAAGGTTTACCAATTTAGAAATTTATTTATTAAGTTAGGGAATTTTTGGTTCCTTAAAGGGATTACACAAATAGTTGTTGTTTTCACCAATTTAAATTGTGCAAAATAAATAACAAAATTCATATTTGAAAAGAATACAAAATTTTAGTTGGATTACATGTTTCAAATATTGAAAAAGGAATTACAATAATTTAATTATGAATTAAACAAGTTTTAAATGAATTTAAAACAAGTTTGAATATTATTTGAATTTTATTTGTTCCAAACAGAAATTCAAACTCATATTTGAAAAGTTTATACTTTTCTAGTTTGAAAACATATTTTATATGTTCAAAAATATTTTAATTTGAGCAAGTTATGAATTTAGCAATTTTAAATGATTTAAACAAGGTTTAAATTATTTAAGCAATTTTAATTATTCAAAACATGAAACAAAAATTATATTTGAAAAGATGGTTTGAAATAGCATGGAAAACATATTTTATTTGCATTATTTGGATTAAGTATGAATTAGTTATGGATTTTATCAAATTTCAAATGAATTGTTTGAATTTGAAATTTGAATGCATTTGAACTTACCAAACAGAAAACAAATGTTATAAATAGATAGATAATTTAATTTGGGGCAGTGTACATATTTTACTTTTATTATTTGGATTTATAAAATGGAAGTTATTAGCATTTTATTTTCAGGGACCATTCTGCA
This sequence comes from Alopecurus myosuroides, assembly GCA_028641055.1. Taxonomy (NCBI): domain Eukaryota; kingdom Viridiplantae; phylum Streptophyta; class Magnoliopsida; order Poales; family Poaceae; genus Alopecurus; species Alopecurus myosuroides. The sequence goes on from CM054062.1 coordinate 224,074,618, forward strand.
ATTTAAAGGGACTTGTTTTAAAAAGAAAAATGTTGAATTTCTTTTTATACCGCACAGCTAGTTACCCCAGGGCACTGCCAATGGGCCCTGGGCCAGCGTGGCATGCATGCGTGGCAGCAGTGCCACACAGCAGCTGACAGGGGGGGCCACCCTGTCAGCGCGCTGCGCAAAAAAAAAGGTGGGGGTTTTTTCCCTGCGGGAGGGGGAATCGAACCCTGGCCCTCCCGTGTGCGTGCGCTGCGTGCAACCACTGCGCTGCTCTCGATCGTTTGATAGTATACGCTACGCGACCAAGGTAAGGTTCAGTTAGCGAGTCTGAAATTTTAACTGACGAAAAACATGTCTGAACTTTGATAGGGAAACGTTGCCGGCGGCGAGCCGTGGTCGTGGCGGTGCTGTGCTGGGCTGCTGCTAGATCGTGTGCGTGCGGGTGTTGCGCTCGTCTGCGCGTGCTTGCGCAAGCAGAGAGAGAGGAGGTGGAGGCCACGGTGAGCTCACCGTCGGGGTTGGGGAAGCAGCGGCGCGGTGCAGAGGTGGACGGCGGCGATGCTGAGGACGGTGGCGGCGATCCAGTAGGTCCCCGGGCTTGAGGAAGTGTCGTCGAGGGAGAGGGAAACACGGCGGTTCGATTTCAGTGGTTAGGTGGGAAGGTGGCGCCTCGAGGTGGCGGTGTCCATCGGAGGTTCAGAGAGGAGCTCGCCGGGGTGAGGTTCAGAGAGAGGTGGAGGGTGGCAGAGAGAGGGAATCGGCGGCGGAGCTCGAGGGAGGAGGGAGCTGGTAGGTTAGGGCTGCTCGGGGGAGGCCTAGGGGGCTTTATAGAGGGCTAGGGGCGAGGATGGCCGTCGCCTGAGCGCAGCGGCGACGTGGCACCGGCAGATGCGCTGCCGTACGCGAAACAGAAGGAGGGGAGCGAGGGCGAACCGGTATCGGGCCAGGGGAAGGAGGAAAAAAAGTGGGTTGGGCTGCTCCCCTGGCCTGTGTGGTCGTTTTTTTTTTTTTTGATTTTTCTCCTCTGTTTTTTTTTTGCAGAAAATGGAATAGGAAGAAAAATGAGGGTTTTAGAGTTAGGAAAAATTTGGAAAAATTTGGTTAAGTTAGTTAGGTCATCAACAAGCAAATGCCAAGTTCTGCTTTACAAATATTTCAAAATAACTTGCTGTTTGCAAATTGGTTTAAATTTGAATTAATTTGAGTATTGATTGAATTATTGAAAACAAGAATTTAATTATTTGGAACCCTATTGTTTAATTAGAAACAATTGATTAGGATTGTTGTGTAATTTTCATAATTTGAAATTGGGTGCTGTTTGTGGTTTGATTTGGATTTTGAAAATCATTGGAATTAATTGATTGATTAAAAGCCACCATTTTTAAATGGTTGAACCTTATGGATTACATGGAAACAAATGGTTGTTTTTATTTGAACTTTTAATTTGGAAAGATTGTAACAGAGCAAGTATGAAACAATGGTTTGAATATTGTTTGAATTTGAATTGTGAAAACAGAGAAAAACAGGTGCAAAGCAAAAGGAAAACAGATGCAAAACAAATGCAAACAATTCAATGAGTATGATGACATGATGCAAAACTTTAAATAAAACAGGAAACAAACATGCTAAGGGTGGTTTCTCATACTTGGGATGTTACAAAATGCCCCCCCTTGAAGGAATCGCGCCCCGAGATTCCTACTTAGAAGTGAAAAGGTCCGGATACTTCTTGCGAAGATCCTCTTCGGTCTCCCACGTTGCCTCTTTATCGGAATGATGCAACCACTGCACTTTCAAGAACTTGGTGCTCTTGTTGCGAGTCTTACGCTCGGTCTCATCGAGAATACGAACAGGGTGCTCCTCATAAGAGAGATCATCTTGCAGTCCAATGGAATCATGATCAACTGCACGATCTGGATTTTTGAAACACCTCTTGAGCTGTGACATGTGAAACACATCGTGCACCTTGGATAGTTTTTCTGGAAGTTCAAGACGATAGGCATTTTCCGCACGTCTTGAGAGAATGTTGAAAGGACCAATGTATCTCGGTGCAAGCTTTCCTTTCACACCAAAACGATGAGTGCCTCTGAGGGGAGTTACACGGAGATATGCCTTGTCACCAGGTGCATAGATCATGTCCCTGTGCTTGCTGTCATAGTAGCTTTTCTGACGAGACTGAGCAATCTTGAGATTGTCACGAATGATACGAACTTTCTCCTCGGCTTCCTTAACAATGTCAGGGCCTAAGAGTGAACGTTCACCAGCTCCATACCAATTGATTGGACTCCTGCATCTGCGGCCATAGAGTGCTTCAAATGGTGCCATGCCTAGGCTTGCCTGGAAGCTGTTGTTGTAGGAGAATTCAGCATATGGAAGGCAGTCCTCCCATTTCATGCCAAAGGAGAGACCACATGCTCTGAGCATATCCTCGAGAATCTGATTGACTCTTTCGACTTGCCCTTGAGACTGAGGGTGATAAGCTGTGCTGAAAAGAAGTTTGGTGCCCAATGCTTCTTGAAAGCTTTTCCAGAAATCAGAAGTGAAGATACTTCCACGGTCTGAGCTTATTTCCAATGGAACACCATGAAGAGGAACAATCTTTGTTGTGTAGAGCTCTGCTAACTGGCTAGCTGAGGTTGTTTCTTTCACAGCAAAGAAGTGAGCTACTTTAGTGAGACGATCAATGACAACGAAGATTGCATCGTTGCCCCTCTTGGACTTTGGAAAACCAGTGACGAAGTCCATTTCAATCATGTCCCACTTCCACTCAGGAATTTTCAGAGGTTGGAGTAGACCGGCTGTTTTCTGATGGACTGCCTTAACACGTTGACAAACATCGCATTCAGAAACGTATTGAGCAATTTCACGTTTCATGCCAGGCCACCAATACAGTGTCTTAAGATCCTGGTACATCTTTGTACTTCCAGGGTGGATGGAGAGAGGAGTTTCATGAGCCTCCTTGAGAATGATATCTTTGAGACTTTGAACTTGAGGGACTGCAATGCGTCCTTCGAAGAACACAGTTCCTTTGTCATCAACTGAGAAGGACTTAAATTTCTCCTTGCCTTCTTTGATGTGTTCTAGCATCTTCTTGATTTCAGCATCACGAAGTTGTTCAGAACGAATCTTGTCCTCGAGAGTTGGACTGGCTGTCAAGCTAGCAAGATAGCCTTGAGGAACAAGACCAAGGTTCAGCTTCTGGAATTCTTCATGAAGTGGAGGATGGCTTTCCATGATCATGAGATTATTGCAATATGACTTGCGACTGAGAGCATCGGCCATAACATTAGCCTTGCCTGGAGTGTAAGAAATGGTGAGATCAAAGTCTTTAATCTTTTCAATCCATCTCCTTTGCCTGAGGTTTAGATCTGGTTGAGTGAAGATGTATTTCAGACTCTTATGATCGGAAAAGATTTCAGTGCGATTACCCAACAAGTATTGCCTCCATTTCTTGAGGGCAAACACAACTGCTGCAAGTTCTAGATCATGAGTGGGATAATTTTGCTCATGTGCATTCAACTGACGTGAAGCATAAGCCACAACTTGACGTTCTTGCATAAGAACTGCACCTAGACCCTGGAGAGATGCATCGCAGAATATCTGGAAAGGTTTGGTAGTATCTGGGCCAACCAGAACTGGTGTAGAAGTGAGTTTAGTCTTCAGGAGATTGAAACTTTCATCACATTGTGGAGACCAAACGAACTTCTTGTCCTTCTTTGTGAGATCAGTGAGAGGTTTGGCAATCTTGGAGAAGTTTTGGACGAAACGACGGCAATAGCTAGCCAAGCCAAGAAAGCTTCTTACTTGCTTCACCGTCTTTGGAGGTTTCCAATCAACAATTGCTTTAACCTTTTCTGGATCAATGGCTATGCCCTTGGCAGAGATGACATGACCAAGGTAAGCAACTTCTGGAATCCAGAACTCACATTTGGAGAACTTGGCATATAGACGATGCTCGCGAAGTTTCATGAGAGTGAGACGAAGATGTTCTCCATGCTCTTCCTCGGATTTGGAGTAGACTAGAATGTCATCAAGATATACCACAACGAACTTGTCGAGGTATTCATGGAAGACAGAATTCATGAGTCTAGAGAATGTCGCCGGTGCATTGGTGAGACCAAAGGACATGACGGTGTATTCATATAGACCGTACCGAGTGGTGAAAGCTGTTTTTGGAATATCTTCCTTTCTGATCTTTATTTGATGGTAACCCATTCTCAAGTCCAACTTGGAGAATATTGAGGCTCCAGCAAGTTGATCAAAAAGATCATCGATACGAGGAATTGGATACTTGTTTTTGATGGTTTTCTCGTTAAGAGGACGATAGTCAACAACGAGTCTCTTTGTTTGATCCTTCTTTGCAACGAACAGAGTTGGGCAACCCCAAGCCGAGGAACTAGGTTGAATGTAACCTTTTTCCATGTACATATCGATTTGCTCCTATAACAATTTCAGTTTAGGAGGAGCTATCTTGTATGGATGCTTAGAGATTGGAGCAGTACCTGGTTCAAGCTCGATCACGAACTCAACTGCTCTGTCCGGAGGCATCCCTGGCAACTCTTCTGGAAAGACGTCAGGGAATTCACAAACCACCGGAACATTTTCAAGTAGAGGCAGAGGTTTAGCATCGAGGGTGTAAAGCTGAACATAACTTGATTCATTTGGAGAATAGACTATCTGGCCAGAAGGGTGGAACAGAGTTATTGACTTCTGAGCACAATCAATCATAGCTTTATTGGCCTTCAACCAATCCATGCCAAGAATGACATCAATGTCAGAATTGCCAAGCAGAATGAGGGAAGCAAGGAATATGTGACCTCCAATTAGAATCTGATTTTCATGACTGATCTTGGAAGTTTGCATAGTTGCTCCCGGGGAGTTTACTACTAGCGGGGAACCCAAACCAACAAAGGGTAGTTTAACTGCTGTCGCAAAGATCTTTGACACGGAAGAATGCGATGCTCCGGTATCAAACAACACTTTAGCTGGAAAAGAGTTTACGGGGAATGTACCGAGAACGACGTCAGCAGCTTCCTCAGCTTTGTTGACCTTGACATGATTCACCCTTGCGGTCCTCCCGACAGGCCTGTTGTTGGAGTTGAAGGCTTTAGCCGGGGGAGCACGCACCATTTCCTGGTTTGTGTTGGGACGAGGTGGTGGTGGAGGTAGCTGCCTCTGCGTGCACTTGTCAGCGTAGTGCCCCGTCTGCTTGCATTTGTAGCAAGTGACGACACGAGGAGTATCTGGCCTTGGCTGCCCCATTGAAAACCTCTGAGCCTGCATCTGAGCTGGGTTGGGTGGGCGGGGAGCAAAGCCTGGAGAAGTTTGGGCATATGGAGCCCGAGTGACAGCACCATTTGGCACCCAGATTCGGCGCTTCTGCGGAGGGGTGGTCATGTTGGAGGAGGAACCACCCTCACGCGAGTGCTTCCGAGACTCCTCGAACGCCTTGCGCCCATTTTCCTCATTGAGCGCGGTGTTCACGAGCTCCTCGAAGTCTTTGGCCTTGATGTTGGTGAGGGCGTACTTGAGTTCCGGGTTAAAACCTCGGCGGAACCTTGCCATCTTCTTAGCCTCAGTGGACACCTCATCACCAGCGTAACGAGCGAGGCGATTGAACTCACTCTGATAGCCAATGACGTCCAGCTTGCCCTGCTTGAGAGAGCAAAACTCTTCACGCATCCTTTCCATGAGACCATCTGGGATGTGGTGCTTCAGGAAAGCTTCCTTGAAACAACCCCAGGTGATTGGGTAGCCAGCTCTCATGGTCTGGTAGTTCTCCCACCAAGTAGCTGCCTGACCCTTCAGTAGGTAGGAGGCATACTTGACTTTGTCTTCCTCAGCAACGTGAGCAATGTCCAGAGCCCTGGCCATCTCACGGATCCAGTCATCAGCATCCAGAGGCTCGCGTGTTGCCACGAAAGCTCTCGGCCCCAGACTCAGAAACTCCTTGATACTGACTCGTGGAGCGTTCTGGTTGTTGTGCTGATTAGCCTGGAACTGGGCCATCTGCGTTACGACCTGAGTCATCTGAGTCAACAGCTCCGTGATTGGCGGTGGCTCAGGCGGGTTGTTCCTTGTTGGCGGCATCCTGAATGGAAATGCATTTTAGCACAACAACAGAAAAGGATAGACTTGGTAACCGAAAGCGAGATTATTCCGACGCATGAATAGATAACCAACAGGTACATCATCACATGTTCAAATACATCAGAATATCCAACACACCACAAGTGGTTCGAAAGCCAAAGGATAACTAAACATAGCTAAGAATGGATACATCGGTACTCCCATGCTCATCACGCAGGACGGCGGTGAGTAGTACGACGAGAGGTACGGTGCGGAGCACGCCCACGAAAGTAGGTAGAACGACGATCCACATAGATCTGACGTGGTCTGAGAGCGACTCTAGGTGTGGTGAAGTACATAGCGTCGACTCCCTGTGCTCCAAAGCGTGGAATCCCAGTGTAACCAGCACCGAGGTTGAGGAGTGGACCTCTGATCGGCTCGTAACCTCCAGCATCTGGCAGACGACGACCAACTGGCTGATCGAAACGTGCAAAGCGCTCATCTCCAACAAAGTTTGTGGTGTACGTCGCCAGACGAGTCAAAGCAAGGTAGAGCTACTCTCTGACTGAAGCCAACTCCTGACATAGTGTGCCGGCAACTGCGTCACTGTGTCTCACAAACTGAGCGGTGGTGTGCGGCCTGGTGTTATCATGCTCGTAGACATCCAGGTTGTCGTAGAGAGTGAAGTGAGCTCCCTCCGAAGTGATGTAACCACGGGGGACGTGGCGATAGATAGAATCGTCAAATCCCCAGTATTCAGCACGAAGGACGGTGAGACTCACATAAGCTGCCTGCTGCACAGCCATATCCACTGTGGAACCTACTGCCTCGTAGCGGTGGACGACGCTCATGCCATCATCTGACAGAATGTAGACGATAGCCTGGTAGTAGGTCTGGTCAAACTCTCGCTGCTGCTCGTAGACCTGGTACTCTGGTGCCCAACGGAACCCCAGATAAGTGACCATGTCCCTCAGCATCTCCGGATAACCGGCAGTGCTCTCGCAACGAGTCATCCGAACCACCTGCGGGTAGAACCTGAGATCCATCTGCAGATGATCGGGGAAGTTTTGATTAGACGCCGGTAGAAGAACTGAAGTGGAAAGCAACAACAAGGTTTCAACGGACGAAAAGGATGTTGAGAAGAACAGGATATCGAAGCAACATCGGGAAACACGAGACCAAAAACTCCTGAGGTACTATGGAAAACCCATCCGGGCTTCTAAAGGATCAATATCTACTGCTTAAGGAATAGAGGATTTGCTTCCGGGGCTTACACGCCTCCGTTCTCAATCGTGAGTAGGCAACATGATAAATCATGTCACAACCACCTCCATTCCTATGGTCTAGTAGATATAACTATCCTAGAGAAACCAGGATTCGTGAAAACCTAACTTGAAAGTTTAGGTGAGAAGAGATAACAACGTTGCACTTCCTTACCAGAAAAGGGAGGGTGGGTGGGGAAAGAAGAAAAATGGAAGAATTCCTACTCTCACGTTTCATTTTTCCTATATAGCTACAAAAATAGTTTCTAGACTCAACTGCGACCAGTAAAAGGGATCCTACAGGCAGACAGGCTCTGATACCATTTGTCGCACCCGGACTTCTAGAGGATACTCGCAGTTCCGTTGAACAGTAGTGGATTGGATTACGGGGCTTACCGGCACCCGCATCTCTTACGAGTAGGCCAACACACGTATGTGTGACAACCAACCCCTATCTGTTCATCGTCTACGTAAACCATCCCATAGAAATCAGGATACTACCATTGACGTACTTCATACCATACACACATGGTACGTCAACGGCGTTGAACAAAATGATAACACAACAGATCTCTAGGACACAAAAGATGGAAATAAGTTGCAAATAGCTCTCACTAGAGCAGAGATAGCAAATACAATCATCTAGAGGACACATGTCCCAACATATCATCATTATATCTCAGCGGAAGCATTCAAAGGGTCTGAGTACAGACAAATCCAAATAGGCTTAAGAAGCCGGGAATGAAAAGAAAACGGAGCCCATCCACGATGTCTCAGATCCTGCCCGGGTCCGCTGCCTACTCGTCAGCAGCCTCGTCAAACTCCACGTAGTAGCCGTCACGAGGATCCTCGTAAGCGTAGTCTGCGGAAACCACAGCCCCAAAGGGGTCAGTACATAAACGTACTGGCAAGCAAGACTCACAATTCACCAAAGTGTAACCCGTCAACACCAAGCACAGATGCCTTGGGTTCAACGGAAGAAAGGGGAGTATAAAAGATGCTGCAACTGGCTGCACTAACCAACTACATAACATACTACAACTTCTGGCTAACAGAAGGAAGATAAGATAGCGTATCGTAACCATCTATAGCTAACCACCAAACAAACCCATCCTGGACCTCGCCCCTTATCCAAAGAAGCAATCCGAGGATAACTCACACAGTTGGATTAATGATGGATCAAGTTGTTGTGTCAATAAGCCTATTACTAGCCAAGTTATCATTAGTTAGGTGTAAGTTGTTCTGAGTACTTGTTAGCCAGTACTTTCACCAAGTTAACCATAACCGCGGAAAACACGGCTTCTCGAGAAGATTTATCCCTGCAGGGGTGCACCAATTTGGCCGTACACGTAAGAATATCCCGCCAGATGGAAGGGCCCTTCCACCAAGCGGGGCACTCAACACAACTCAACTCTTCTTCGCATCAAGCCCAAAGCACCACGTGCTGTGCGTGCGCGGCTAATCGAGCCCCACGAAGAAAAGGGGACCCTCATAGCACTGGAAGACCACGCCGCCCTAAATGCCGACTACAAAAGTTCCACCCTGGCCTCGGGTTCGTACCTGCATATGCGTGCATCAAATGGAAAGCCCGAACTAAGTGTGGCGATTTGGACGAGATGCGAATCGAATCAAATTGAGGGGGGTGCCCATACACGCTTCCCACATGCGGGTAGTGAGCTCATCATGGATCAGTAGACAAGACCCTTTTCCTAATTAGGGTCGACACTAGCAGGCCTCAAAACCACGCCGGGCCTCCTGCCGGTGCCTTATCAGCAAATTATTATTACCTCAAATTAACAGGTTGTTGTTTAATATCGAGCCCCAGAACATGATAGAAATATAGTAACAGAAAGTAACGGGTAACAGACTCGAGCAAAACAACCCTAAGCATGCTAGTAAGACACGGGCAACAAACAATGGGGTTATAGGTGTGGAGGTGAGGCTATATCAGGGTTCAGGGTATCATGTGATAGGTTCGTAACAGAAGCAACGATACATATGGCTAGCAGAAATGGACAACGGAAAGTATCGGTAACCAATGTTGAAAGGAACACAGTGGTTCATGTGAGTGATAACTTGCCTGCAAACTCAGCAGCCTGGTACTGAGCTAGATCCTCAGAAGGGGTGTCGTAAGGCTCGTCTGTCTCAACGTCGTCGTCTATCCGAGAAGAAGCAAACAAACAATGCAGAAAGATAAACAATCAATAACATGGCATAGTGCACAATAATGGTATGATGCATGTCAAGTTAAGGGATGCATCAAAATAAACTAGTTGACATGGTAACACAATTTAAATGGACACATATGCAATTTTGAGTTGCATATGAAAAAGCCCATGAATTTTGGTTGAAACAATTGTTTTCCAATTAACCAACAGGTGAAAGTGGATTAGTATGATGCATGGATGAGGAAAACAACAAAATAACAACAATAGAACCAATTGGAAATAAGGTTTACCAATTTAGAAATTTATTTATTAAGTTAGGGAATTTTTGGTTCCTTAAAGGGATTACACAAATAGTTGTTGTTTTCACCAATTTAAATTGTGCAAAATAAATAACAAAATTCATATTTGAAAAGAATACAAAATTTTAGTTGGATTACGTGTTTCAAATATTGAAAAAGGAATTACAATAATTTAATTATGAATTAAACAAGATTAAACAAGTTTTAAATGAATTTAAAACAAGTTTGAATATTATTTGAATTTTATTTGTTCCAAAAAGAAATTCAAACTCATATTTGAAAAGTTTATACTTTTCTAGTTTGAAAACATATTTTATATGTTCAAAAATATTTTAATTTGAGCAAGTTATGAATTTAGCAATTTTAAATGATTTAAACAAGGTTTAAATTATTTAAGCAATTTTAATTATTCAAAACATGAAACAAAAATTATATTTGAAAAGATGGTTTGAAATAGCATGGAAAACATATTTTATTTGCATTATTTGGATTAAGTATGAATTAGTTATGGATTTTATCAAATTTCAAATGAATTGTTTGAATTTGAAATTTGAATGCATTTGAACTTACCAAACAGAAAACAAATGTTATAAATAGATAGATAATTTAATTTGGGGCAGTGTACATATTTTACTTTTATTATTTGGATTTATAAAATGGAAGTTATGTGCATTTTATTTTCAGGGACCATTCTGCAATTTAAAGGGACTTGTTTTAAAAAGAAAAATGCTGAATTTCTTTTTATACCGCACAGCTAGTTACCCCAGGGCACTGCCAATGGGCCCTGGGCCAGCGTGGCATGCATGCGTGGCAGCAGTGCCACACAGCAGCTGACAGGGGGGGCCACCCTGTCAGCGCGCTGCGCAAAAAAAAAGGTGGGGGTTTTTTCCCTGCGGGAGGGGGAATCGAACCCTGGCCCTCCCGTGTGTGTGCGCTGCGTGCAACCACTGCGCTGCTCTCGATCGTTTGACAGTATACGCTACGCGACCAAGGTAAGGTTCAGTTAGCGAGTCTGAAATTTTAACTGACGAAAAACATGTCTGAACTTTGATAGGGAAACGTTGCCGGCGGCGAGCCGTGGTCGTGGCGGTGCTGTGCTGGGCTGCTGCTAGATCGTGTGCGTGCGGGTGTTGCGCTCGTCTGCGCGTGCTTGCGCAAGCAGAGAGAGAGGAGATGGAGGCCACGGTGAGCTCACCGTCGGGGTAGGGGAAGCAGCGGCGCGGTGCAGAGGTGGACGGCGGCGATGCTGAGGACGGCGGCGGCGATCCAGTAGGTCCCCGGGCTTGAGGAAGTGTCGTCGAGGGAGAGGGAAACACGGCGGTTCGATTTCAGTGGTTAGGTGGGAAGGTGGCGCCTCGAGGTGGCGGTGTCCATCGGAGGTTCAGAGAGGAGCTCGCCGGGGTGAGGTTCAGAGAGAGGTGGAGGGTGGCAGAGAGAGGGAATCGGCGGCGGAGCTCGAGGGAGGAGGGAGCTGGTAGGTTAGGGCTGCTCGGGGGAGGCCTAGCGGGCTTTATAGAGGGCTAGGGGCGAGGATGGCCGTCGCCTGAGCGCGGCGGCGACGTGGCACCGGCAGATGCGCTGCCGTACGCGAAACAGAAGGAGGGGAGCGAGGGCGAACCGGTATCGGGCCAGGGGAAGGAGGAAAAAAAGTGGGTTGGGCTGCTCCCCTGGCCTGTGTGGTCGTTTTCTTTTTTTTTTTTTTTGATTTTTCTCCTCTGTTTTTTTTTTGCAGAAAATGGAATAGGAAGAAAAATGAGGGTTTTAGAGTTAGGAAAATTTGGAAAAATTTGGTTAAGTTAGTTAGGTCATCAACAAGCAAATGCCAAGTTCTGCTTTACAAATATTTCAAAATAACTTGCTGTTTGCAAATTGGTTTAAATTTGAATTAATTTGAGTATTGATTGAATTATTGAAAACAAGAATTTAATTATTTGGAACCCTATTGTTTAATTAGAAACAATTGATTAGGATTGTTGTGTAATTTTCATAATTTGAAATTGGGTGTTGTTTGTGGTTTGATTTGGATTTTGAAAATCATTGGAATTAATTGATTGATTAAAAGCCACCATTTTTAAATGGTTGAACCTTATGGATTACATGGAAACAAATGGTTGTTTTTATTTGAACTTTTAATTTGGAAAGATTGTAACAGAGCAAGTATGAAACAATGGTTTGAATATTGTTTGAATTTGAATTGTGAAAACAGAGAAAAACAGGTGCAAAGCAAAAGGAAAACAGATGCAAAACAAATGCAAACAATTCAATGAGTATGATGACATGATGCAAAACTTTAAATAAAACAGGAAACAAACATGCTAAGGGTGGTTTCTCATACTTGGGATGTTACAAAACGCCCCCCCTTGAAGGAATCGCGCCCCGAGATTCCTACTTAGAAGTGAAAAGGTCCGGATACTTCTTGCGAAGATCCTCTTCGGTCTCCCACGTTGCCTCTTTATCGGAATGATGCGACCACTGCACTTTCAAGAACTTGGTGCTCTTGTTGCGAGTCTTACGCTCGGTCTCATCGAGAATACGAACAGGGTGCTCCTCATAAGAGAGATCATCTTGCAGTTCAATGGAATCATGATCAACTGCACGATCTGGATCTTTGAAACACCTCTTGAGCTGTGACACGTGAAACACATCGTGCACCTTGGATAGTTTTTCTGGAAGTTCAAGACGATAGGCATTTTCCGCACGTCTTGAGAGAATGTTGAAAGGACCAATGTATCTCGGTGCAAGCTTTCCTTTCACACCAAAACGATGAGTGCCTCTGAGGGGAGTTACACGGAGATATGCCTTGTCACCAGGTGCATAGATCATGTCCCTGTGCTTGCTGTCATAGTAGCTTTTCTGACGAGACTGAGCAATCTTGAGATTGTCACGAATGATACGAACTTTCTCCTCGGCTTCCTTAACAATGTCAGGGCCTAAGAGTGAACGTTCACCAGCTCCATACCAATTGATTGGACTCCTGCATCTGCGGCCATAGAGTGCTTCAAATGGTGCCATGCCTAGGCTTGCCTGGAAGCTGTTGTTGTAGGAGAATTCAGCATATGGAAGGCAGTCCTCCCATTTCATGCCAAAGGAGAGACCACATGCTCTGAGCATATCCTCGAGAATCTGATTGACTCTTTCGACTTGCCCTTGAGACTGAGGGTGATAAGCTGTGCTGAAAAGAAGTTTGGTGCCCAATGCTTCTTGAAAGCTTTTCCAGAAATCAGAAGTGAAGATACTTCCACGGTCTGAGCTTATTTCCAATGGAACACCATGAAGAGGAACAATCTTTGTTGTGTAGAGCTCTGCTAACTGGCTAGCTGAGGTTGTTTCTTTGACAGCAAAGAAGTGAGCTACTTTAGTGAGACGATCAATGACAACGAAGATTGCATCGTTGCCCCTCTTGGACTTTGGAAAACCAGTGACGAAGTCCATTTCAATCATGTCCCACTTCCACTCAGGAATTTTCAGAGGTTGGAGTAGACCGGCTGTTTTCTGATGGACTGCCTTAACACGTTGACAAACATCGCATTCAGAAACGTATTGAGCAATTTCACGTTTCATGCCAGGCCACCAATACAGTGTCTTAAGATCCTGGTACATCTTTGTACTTCCAGGGTGGATGGAGAGAGGAGTTTCATGAGCCTCCTTGAGAATGATATCTTTGAGACTTTGAACTTGAGGGACTGCAATGCGTCCTTCGAAGAACACAGTTCCTTTGTCATCAACTGAGAAGGACTTAAATTTCTCCTTGCCTTCTTTGATGTGTTCTAGCATCTTCTTGATTTCAGCATCACGAAGTTGTTCAGAACGAATCTTGTCCTCGAGAGTTGGACTGGCTGTCAAGCTAGCAAGATAGCCTTGAGGAACAAGACCAAGGTTCAGCTTCTGGAATTCTTCATGAAGTGGAGGATGGCTTTCCATGATCATGAGATTATTGCAATATGACTTGCGACTGAGAGCATCGGCCATAACATTAGCCTTGCCTGGAGTGTAAGAAATGGTGAGATCAAAGTCTTTAATCTTTTCAATCCATCTCCTTTGCCTGAGGTTTAGATCTGGTTGAGTGAAGATGTATTTCAGACTCTTATGATCGGAAAAGATTTCAGTGCGATTACCCAACAAGTATTGCCTCCATTTCTTGAGGGCAAACACAACTGCTGCAAGTTCTAGATCATGAGTGGGATAATTTTGCTCATGTGCATTCAACTGACGTGAAGCATAAGCCACAACTTGACGTTCTTGCATAAGAACTGCACCTAGACCCTGGAGAGATGCATCGCAGAATATCTGGAAAGGTTTGGTAGTATCTGGGCCAACCAGAACTGGTGTAGAAGTGAGTTTAGTCTTCAGGAGATTGAAACTTTCATCACATTGTGGAGACCAAACGAACTTCTTGTCCTTCTTTGTGAGATCAGTGAGAGGTTTGGCAATCTTGGAGAAGTTTTGGACGAAACGACGGCAATAGCTAGCCAAGCCAAGAAAGCTTCTTACTTGCTTCACCGTCTTTGGAGGTTTCCAATCAACAATTGCTTTAACCTTTTCTGGATCAATGGCTATGCCCTTGGCAGAGATGACATGACCAAGGTAAGCAACTTCTGGAATCCAGAACTCACATTTGGAGAACTTGGCATATAGACGATGCTCGCGAAGTTTCATGAGAGTGAGACGAAGATGTTCTCCATGCTCTTCCTCGGATTTGGAGTAGACTAGAATGTCATCAAGATATACCACAACGAACTTGTCGAGGTATTCATGGAAGACAGAATTCATGAGTCTAGAGAATGTCGCCGGTGCATTGGTGAGACCAAAGGACATGACGGTGTATTCATATAGACCGTACCGAGTGGTGAAAGCTGTTTTTGGAATATCTTCCTTTCTGATCTTTATTTGATGGTAACCCATTCTCAAGTCCAACTTGGAGAATATTGAGGCTCCAGCAAGTTGATCAAAAAGATCATCGATACGAGGAATTGGATACTTGTTTTTGATGGTTTTCTCGTTAAGAGGACGATAGTCAACAACGAGTCTCTTTGTTTGATCCTTCTTTGCAACGAACAGAGTTGGGCAACCCCAAGCCGAGGAACTAGGTTGAATGTAACCTTTTTCCATGTACATATCGATTTGCTCCTATAACAATTTCAGTTTAGGAGGAGCTATCTTGTATGGATGCTTAGAGATTGGAGCAGTACCTGGTTCAAGCTCGATCACGAACTCAACTGCTCTGTCCGGAGGCATCCCTGGCAACTCTTCTGGAAAGACGTCAGGGAATTCACAAACCACCGGAACATTTTCAAGTAGAGGCAGAGGTTTAGCATCGAGGGTGTAAAGCTGAACATAACTTGATTCATTTGGAGAATAGACTATCTGGCCAGAAGGGTGGAACAGAGTTATTGACTTCTGAGCACAATCAATCATAGCTTTATTGGCCTTCAACCAATCCATGCCAAGAATTACATCAATGTCAGAATTGCCAAGCAGAATGAGGGAAGCAAGGAATATGTGACCTCCAATTAGAATCTGATTTTCATGACTGATCTTGGAAGTTTGCATAGTTGATCCCGGGGAGTTTACTACTAGCGGGGAACCCAAACCAACAAAGGGTAGTTTAACTGCTGTCGCAAAGATCTTTGACACGGAAGAATGCGATGCTCCGGTATCAAACAACACTTTAGCTGGAAAAGAGTTTACGGGGAATGTACCGAGAACGACGTCAGCAGCTTCCTCAGCTTTGTTGACCTTGACATGATTCACCCTTGCGGTCCTCCCGACAGGCCTGTTGTTGGAGTTGAAGGCTTTAGCCGGGGGAGCACGCACCATTTCCTGGTTTGTGTTGGGACGAGGTGGTGGTGGAGGTAGCTGCCTCTGCGTGCACTTGTCAGCGTAGTGCCCCGTCTGCTTGCATTTGTAGCAAGTGACGACACGAGGAGTATCTGGCCTTGGCTGCCCCATTGAAAACCTCTGAGCCTGCATCTGAGCTGGGTTGGGTGGGCGGGGAGCAAAGCCTGGAGAAGTTTGGGCATATGGAGCCCGAGTGACAGCACCATTTGGCACCCAGATTCGGCGCTTCTGCGGAGGGGTGGTCATGTTGGAGGAGGAACCACCCTCACGCGAGTGCTTCCGAGACTCCTCGAACGCCTTGCGCCCATTTTCCTCATTGAGCGCGGTGTTCACGAGCTCCTCGAAGTCTTTGGCCTTGATGTTGGTGAGGGCGTACTTGAGTTCCGGGTTAAAACCTCGGCGGAACCTTGCCATCTTCTTAGCCTCAGTGGACACCTCATCACCAGCGTAACGAGCGAGGCGATTGAACTCACTCTGATAGCCAATGACGTCCAGCTTGCCCTGCTTGAGAGAGCAAAACTCTTCACGCATCCTTTCCATGAGACCATCTGGGATGTGGTGCTTCAGGAAAGCTTCCTTGAAACAACCCCAGGTGATTGGGTAGCCAGCTCTCATGGTCTGGTAGTTCTCCCACCAAGTAGCTGCCTGACCCTTCAATAGGTAGGAGGCATACTTGACTTTGTCTTCCTCAGCAACGTGAGCAATGTCCAGAGCCCTGGCCATCTCACGGATCCAGTCATCAGCATCCAGAGGCTCGCGTGTTGCCACGAAAGCTCTCGGCCCCAGACTCAGAAACTCCTTGATACTGACTCGTGGAGCGTTCTGGTTGTTGTGCTGATTAGCCTGGAACTGGGCCATCTGCGTTACGACCTGAGTCATCTGAGTCAACAGCTCCGTGATTGGCGGTGGCTCAGGCGGGTTGTTCCTTGTTGGCGGCATCCTGAATGGAAATGCATTTTAGCACAACAACAGAAAAGGATAGACTTGGTAACCGAAAGCGAGATTATTCCGACGCATGAATAGATAACCAACAGGTACATCATCACATGTTCAAATACATCAGAATATCCAACACACCACAAGTGGTTCGAAAGCCAAAGGATAACTAAACATAGCTAAGAATGGATACATCGGTACTCCCATGCTCATCACGCAGGACGGCGGTGAGTAGTACGACGAGAGGTACGGTGCGGAGCACGCCCACGAAAGTAGGTAGAACGACGATCCACATAGATCTGATGTGGTCTGAGAGCGACTCTAGGTGTGGTGAAGTACATAGCGTCGACTCCCTGTGCTCCAAAGCGTGGAATCCCAGTGTAACCAGCACCGAGGTTGAGGAGTGGACCTCTGATCGGCTCGTAACCTCCAGCATCTGGCAGACGACGACCAACTGGCTGATCGAAACGTGCAAAGCGCTCATCTCCAACAAAGTTTGTGGTGTACGTCGCCAGACGAGTCAAAGCAAGGTAGAGCTACTCTCTGACTGAAGCCAACTCCTGACATAGTGTGCCGGCAACTGCGTCACTGTGTCTCACAAACTGAGCGGTGGTGTGCGGCCTGGTGTTATCATGCTCGTAGACATCCAGGTTGTCGTAGAGAGTGAAGTGAGCTCCCTCCGAAGTGATGTAACCACGGGGGACGTGGCGATAGATAGAATCGTCAAATCCCCAGTATTCAGCACGAAGGACGGTGAGACTCACATAAGCTGCCTGCTGCACAGCCATATCCACTGTGGAACCTACTGCCTCGTAGCGGTGGACGACGCTCATGCCATCATCTGACAGAATGTAGACGATAGCCTGGTAGTAGGTCTGGTCAAACTCTCGCTGCTGCTCGTAGACCTGGTACTCTGGTGCCCAACGGAACCCCAGATAAGTGACCATGTCCCTCAGCATCTCCGGATAACCGGCAGTGCTCTCGCAACGAGTCATCCGAACCACCTGCGGGTAGAACCTGAGATCCATCTGCAGATGATCGGGGAAGTTTTGATTAGACGCCGGTAGAAGAACTGAAGTGGAAAGCAACAACAAGGTTTCAACGGACGAAAAGGATGTTGAGAAGAACAGGATATCGAAGCAACATCGGGAAACACGAGACCAAAAACTCCTGAGGTACTATGGAAAACACATCCGGGCTTCTAAAGGATCAATATCTACTGCTTAAGGAATAGAGGATTTGCTTCCGGGGCTTACACGCCTCCGTTCTCAATCGTGAGTAGGCAACATGATAAATCATGTCACAACCACCTCCATTCCTACGGTCTAGTAGATATAACTATCCTAGAGAAACCAGGATTCGTGAAAACCTAACTTGAAAGTTTAGGTGAGAAGAGAAAACAACGTTGCACTTCCTTACCAGAAAAGGGAGGGTGGGTGGGGAAAGAAGAAAAATGGAAGAATTCCTACTCTCACGTTTCATTTTTCCTATATAGCTACAAAAATAGTTTCTAGACTCAACTGCGACCAGTAAAAGGGATCCTACAGGCAGACAGGCTCTGATACCATTTGTCGCACCCGGACTTCTAGAGGATACTCGCAGTTCCGTTGAACAGTAGTGGATTGGATTACGGGGCTTACCGGCACCCGCATCTCTTACGAGTAGGCCAACACACGTATGTGTGACAACCAACCCCTATCTGTTCATCGTCTACGTAAACCATCCCATAGAAATCAGGATACTACCATTGACGTACTTCATACCATACACACATGGTACGTCAACGGCGTTGAACAAAATGATAACACAGCAGATCTCTAGGACACAAAAGATGGAAATAAGTTGCAAATAGCTCTCACTAGAGCAGAGATAGCAAATACAATCATCCAGAGGACACATGTCCCAACATATCATCATTATATCTCAGCGGAAGCATTCAAAGGGTCTGAGTACAGACAAATCCAAATAGGCTTAAGAAGCCGGTAATGAAAAGAAAACGGAGCCCATCTACGATGTCTCAGATCCTGCCCGGGTCCGCTACCTACTCGTCAGCAGCCTCGTCAAACTCCACGTAGTAGCCGTCACGGGGATCCTCGTAAGCGCAGTCTGCGGAAACCACAGCCCCAAAGGGGTCAGTACATAAACGTACTGGCAAGCAAGACTCACAATTCACCAAAGTGTAACCCGTCAACACCAAGCACAGATGCCTTGGGTTCAACGGAAGAAAGGGGAGTATAAAAGATGCTGCAACTGGCTGCACTAACCAACTACATAACATACTACAACTTCTGGCTAACAGAAGGAAGATAAGATAGCGTATCGTAACCATCTATAGCTAACCACCAAACAAACCCATCCTGGACCTCGCCCCTTATCCAAAGAAGCAATCCGAGGATAACTCACACAGTTGGATTAATGATGGATCAAGTTGTTGTGTCAATAAGCCTATTACTAGCCAAGTTATCATTAGTTAGGTGTAAGTTGTTCTGAGTACTTGTTAGCCAGTACTTTCACCAAGTTAACCATAACCGCGGAAAACACGGCTTCTCGAGAAGATTTATCCCTGCAGGGGTGCACCAATTTGGCTGTACACGTAAGAATATCCCGCCAGATGGAAGGGCCCTTCCACCAAGCGGGGCACTCAACACAACTCAACTCTTCTTCGCATCAAGCCCAAAGCACCACGTGCTGTGCGTGCGCGGCTAATCGAGCCCCACGAAGAAAAGGGGACCCTCATAGCACTGGAAGACCACGCCGCCCTAAATGCCGACTACAAAAGTTTCACCCTGGCCTCGGGTTCGTACCTGCATATGCGTGCATCAAATGGAAAGCCCGAACTAAGTGTGGCGATTTGGACGAGATGCGAATCGAATCAAATTGAGGGGGGTGCCCATTCACGCTTCCCACATGCGGGTAGTGAGCTCATCATGGATCAGTAGACAAGACCCTTTTCCTAATTAGGGTCGACACTAGCAGGCCTCAAAACCACGCCGGGCCTCCTGCCGGTGCCTTATCAGCAAATTATTATTACCTCAAATTAACAGGTTGTTGTTTAATATCGAGCCCCAGAACATGATAGAAATATAGTAACAGAAAGTAACGGGTAACAGACTCGAGCAAAACAACCCTAAGCATGCTAGTAAGACACGGGCAACAAACAATGGGGTTATAGGTGTGGAGGTGAGGCTATATCAGGGTTCAGGGTATCATGTGATAGGTTCGTAACAGAAGCAACGATACATATGGCTAGCAGAAATGGACAACGGAAAGTATCGGTAACCAATGTTGAAAGGAACACAGTGGTTCATGTGAGTGATAACTTGCCTGCAAACTCAGCAGCCTGGTACTGAGCTAGATCCTCAGAAGGGGTGTCGTAAGGCTCGTCTGTCTCAACGTCGTCGTCTATCCGAGAAGAAGCAAACAAACAACGCAGAAAGATAAACAATCAATAACATGGCATAGTGCACAATCATGGGATGATGCATGTCAAGTTAAGGGATGCATCAAAATAAACTAGTTGACATGGTAACACAATTTAAATGGACACATATGCAATTTTGAGTTGCATATGAAAAAGCCCATGAATTTTGGTTGAAACAATTGTTTTCCAATTAACCAACAGGTGAAAGTGGATTAGTATGATGCATGGATGAGGAAAACAACAAAATAACAACAATAGAACCAATTGGAAATAAGGTTTACCATTTTAGAAATTTATTTATTAAGTTAGGGAATTTTTGGTTCCTTAAAGGGATTACACAAATAGTTGTTGTTTTCACCAATTTAAATTGTGCAAAATAAATAACAAAATTCATATTTGAAAAGAATACAAAATTTTAGTTGGATTACATGTTTCAAATATTGAAAAAGGAATTACAATAATTTAATTATGAATTAAACAAGATTAAACAAGTTTTAAATGAATTTAAAACAAGTTTGAATATTATTTGAATTTTATTTGTTCCAAACAGAAATTCAAACTCATATTTGAAAAGTTTATACTTTTCTAGTTTGAAAACATATTTTATATGTTCAAAAATATTTTAATTTGAGCAAGTTATGAATTTAGCAATTTTAAATGATTTAAACAAGGTTTAAATTATTTAAGCAATTTTAATTATTCAAAACATGAAACAAAAATTATATTTGAAAAGATGGTTTGAAATAGCATGGAAAACATATTTTATTTGCATTATTTGGATTAAGTATGAATTAGTTATGGATTTTATCAAATTTCAAATGAATTGTTTGAATTTGAAATTTGAATGCATTTGAACTTACCAAACAGAAAACAAATGTTATAAATAGATAGATAATTTAATTTGGGGCAGTGTACATATTTTACTTTTATTATTTGGATTTATAAAATGGAAGTTATTTGCATTTTATTTTCAGGGACCATTCTGCAATTTAAAGGGACTTGTTTTAAAAAGAAAAATGCTGAATTTCTTTTTATACCGCACAGCTAGTTACCCCAGGGCACTGCCAATGGGCCCTGGGCCAGCGTGGCATGCATGCGTGGCAGCAGTGCCACACAGCAGCTGACAGGGGGGGCCACCCTGTCAGCGCGCTGCGCAAAAAGAAAGGTGGGGGTTTTTTCCCTGTGGGAGGGGGAATCGAACCCTGGCCCTCCCGTGTGCGTGCGCTGCGTGCAACCACTGCGCTGCTCTCGATCGTTTGACAGTATACTCTACGCGACCAAGGTAAGGTTCAGTTAGCGAGTCTAAAATTTTAACTGACGAAAAACATGTCTGAACTTTGACATGGAAACGTTGCCGGCGGCGAGCCGTGGTTGTGGCGGTGCTGTGCTGGGCTGCTGCTAGATCGTGTGCGTGCGGGTGTTGCGCTCGTGTGCACGTGCTTGCGCAAGCAGAGAGAGAGGAGGTGGAGGCCACGGTGAGCTCACCGTCGGGGTAGGGGAAGCAGCGGCGCGGTGCAGAGGTGGACGGCGGCGATGCTGAGGACGGCGGCGGCGATCCAGTAGGTCCCCGGGCTTGAGGAAGTGTCGTCGAGGGAGAGGGAAACACGGAGGTTCGATTTCAGTGGTTAGGTGGGAAGGTGGCGCCTCGAGGTGGCGGTGTCCATCGGAGGTTCAGAGAGGAGCTCGCCGGGGTGAGGTTCAGAGAGAGGTGGAGGGTGGCAGAGAGAGGGAATCGGCGGCGGAGCTCGAGGGAGGAGGGAGCTGGTAGGTTAGGGCTGCTCGGGGGAGGCCTAGGGGGCTTTATAGAGGGCTAGGGCGAGGATGGCCGTCGCCTGAGTGCGGCGGCGACGTGGCACCGGCAGATGCGCTGCCGTACGCGAAACAGAAGGAGGGGAGCGAGGGCGAACCGGTATCGGGCCAGGGGAAGGAGGAAAAAAAGTGGGATGGGCTGCTCCCCTGGCCTGTGTGGCCGTTTTCTTTTTATTTTTTGATTTTTCTCCTCTGTTTTTTTTTTGCAGAAAATGGAATAGGAAGAAAAATGAGGGTTTTAGAGTTAGGAAAAATTTGGAAAAATTTGGTTAAGTTAGTTAGGTCATCAACAAGCAAATGCCAAGTTCTGCTTTACAAATATTTCAAAATAACTTGTTGTTTGCAAATTGGTTTAAATTTGAATTAATTTGAGTACTGATTGAATTATTGAAAACAAGAATTTAATTATTTGGAACCCTATTGTTTAATTAGAAACAATTGATTAGGATTGTTGTGTAATTTTCATAATTTGAAATTGGGTGCTGTTTGTGGTTTGATTTGGATTTTGAAAATCATTGGAATTAATTGATTGATTAAAAGCCACCATTTTTAAATGGTTGAACCTTATGGATTACATGGAAACAAATGGTTGTTTTTCATTTGAACTTTTTATTTGGAAAGATTGTAACAGAGCAAGTATGAAACAATGGTTTGAATATTGTTTGAATTTGAATTGTGAAAACGGAGAAAAACAGGTGCAAAGCAAAAGGAAAACATATGCAAAACAAATGCAAACAATTCAATGAGTATGATGACATGATGCAAAACTTTAAATAAAACAGGAAACAAACATGCTAGGGGTGGTTTCTCATACTTGGGATGTTACACAATAGAGAATTACTTGCAGCTAGTAGAGAATTACTTTCCTCTGTTCACTGAAACATGCAGTAGGTGGCATATATTTATGTAGAAGAGAACATTTCATATAAGTTAATATGCTATAATTATTTTCAGCCAGTAGAAAATTATGGGTTTGTCTGTTGGATAGATGGAGAATGGCCAAAAACAGCCCATAATGCAATAGCAAGACTGTGGGCAATGTATAATAAATGCAGGGAGTGCCAGAACTGATGAGAATTATGAGCATGCAATGGTTGTCAATGACCTGTATGAAGAGAAGAACAAGATAGAGAAGCAGTACTCTACTCTTGTAAAGGATGTCAACAAATATTGCACTGGTACTCACAATAGGGTGATGCAGGAGAACTATGCAAAGATAATGAAGGAGGGCAGTGATGATGACAAGCTGTTGTAATGAAGGTGAAGCAGAAAAATTACAATGCTGATATGTTGGGTATGAAACAGGAGCAGGAAAAATACACTGTTGAGATGTTGGGTATGAAACAGGAGCAGGGAAAATAGGAAGCTGGGAAGTTGGCTATGAAAGAGGAGAAGAAAAAATTGAAGTACATGATCTAGTAAATGGTGAATGCAAGTGAGACTTTAAAGGATAAATTGAAGAATATTAGGGGAATATGTGATGAGTAAAATGTAATTTTCCAGTAATGTTGCTACTGTTATTTTAATTTCAGTGAGATGAACTTTTTAGTTTGAATTGTAATGGCACATTTTAAATTATGGTGAGTTGAACCTTTCTGTTTGAATTGTAATGGAAGATTTGAGTTGTAATGGAAGATTTGAGTTGTGCTTTATTTCAGTATTAATGATTGTGGCTTATTTGAATTACCAAATGGTTTATTTGAAAGGAAAATATCCAAGTTTAGATAATAGGGGTTGTCGAGAAGTTTTAGAAACTCTGGACAACCCTATCTTAGTGAATGGAAGAGGTTGATTTGAGCCATCGAGAAGTTTCTGAAACTTCTCGACAACCCTATTATCTAAATTTGTGTTGTCGACAAGTTTCAGAAACTCTCGACAAACACTTCCACTCCAACCAAATGGTTCATTTGGGTTGTCGACAAGTTTCAGAAACTCTCGACAACCTATTCCCACTACAACCAAATGATCCATTAGGGTTTTCGAGAGTTTCTGCAACTTGTCGACAACCCTATTTGTTCATTTGGGTTGTCGACAAGTTTCAGAAACTCTCGACAACCTATTCTAGCCCAACAAATGGTCCATTTGGATTGTCCAGAGTTTCTGAAACTTGTCGACGACACTTTTTTAGATCATCCAAAATGAAAGGGGGATCAAAATGGTAGAAACACAAACCGACATAGTCTTGAACTCAAAATCTTTCTTACAAACATAGTCTTGCAATGTCAACAAACACAAACTGACATAGTTTTCAACCAAATGTACCAAACTGGCATAGTTTTGAACCAAACGGACCAAATTGACATAGTTTTGAACCAAATTACCAAACTAACATAGTTTTGAAATAGAGGACATGCCCTCACTTCTTTTAGCTGTTATGCTTCCCAGCATTGAGATAGGCTTCCATTCTCCTAGTCACTTTAGGTTGTCTTTTTCCTATAGAACTAGTGCCAGGTTCTAAAGCACTGGAGCTCCTTGGTGCATAGAATAATATTTGGCCTGATGTAGCTCGAGCTGTTGGTGGAGGTGTAGTTGCTCTACTTGCTGCTGCTTGAGGTGGTCTTGGTGCTGCTGGGGGGCGGTGTAGCTGCTCTAGTTGATGCTGGAGGTGGTGTAGCTCCTCTAGCTGTTGCTGGAGGTGGTGTGGCTGCTCTAGTTGCTGGAGTAGGTGTAGTTGCTGATATAGTACCAGAAGTAGATGAACCCTCACACAAGTTGTGCCTGCTAGTCTGCACAGAATGACAGTTGTTAGAGCAAGAAATGTTATTTTTTTTCAAAGTACAAGATTTGCTAAGTACGTGGTGTATATTTTCCTAATTTGAAGCTCTGGCTTCAATGTAGTTGGATAGCTAGTCCACTTATGTCCTACCAAATTGCAGTTGCTACAAGTGATAGAGGTTATCCTAGAAGAATCCCTGGGTGCAGGCGCCTCAAATTGTCCCTTCCTTATATTCACGTGCTTTCTTCCAGATTTAGCATGGAAGACTGGTGGTTCAATATACTGGGTATCTGTCTTATTCCAGTCCTCAGGTCGAGGTACATGATATATGGTATGTTTGAAGGCTTATGTATACATTGGCTTCTATAAGAAATCATGGACATAGTCTTCTTGATGTTGTTTAAGCTTCATTATTGTAGCAACTGCATGGTTGCATGAAATGTATGTTAAGTCCCATTTCCTACACCCACAAGTTTTTTCCCTTAGATCAACTACAACTACCCTGCCACTGAAACTAGTGACTTGCCATAGACCTATCTCACTGTTAACAGCTTCACAATCTCTAGACCACCTCTTTGATATTTTTCAATTTTTCTGTGTAGAGAGGCGTAATTTCCCATCTTGCTTCTTCTAGCTTGTCTCTTGTCCCACTGTACTTCACCATTAGTTTGTTCCTGATACCCTCAAGCATAGTCCTAATAGGCCTGTTCCTGACATCCAAAATCATTCTGTTAAATACTTCACTGATGTTGTTGACTACAAGGTTTGTCTTGTAGTTTGTGTCAAAGAGATGCCTAGCCCAAGTTTCGGGGGATTTGCACAAGCCAGTTGTATACTTCCAAGCAATCATTTTTTAGACCTTTCATTGTTGTGTCAAATCCATTCTTGGTGTAGGAGTAGCTTGCATCTTCCATGTATTTTTTCAGCTTTAGGCCTCTAAATCCCGCTCTTTGGAAATTGGCATAAATATGCCTTAAACAGAACCTTTGTGGTGAATCTGGGAACACCTTAGATATTGCATTGAGCAGTCCTTGCATATTGAAAGGAGACAACACTTAGCATAGAACAGAGACTACAAATTCAATGGAATTTCAGGACAAAGTGCTTGCCTTTTGCCTATCTGATATTATAGTGTATCTCCCAAAATTTCCACTCTCTCCAATACAGTACTTCAGTTGGGTTAAAAACCACAACCAACTTGGATTGTCTTCCTTGTCAACTACTCCACAAGTAATATGAAAGATATTGTTGTTACCATCTCTACCTGGTGCAGCAAGAATTTGCTGCCCTGTTGTCAATTTGATGAAGCAACCATCTACATCTGCATTTCATAACAAAAAAACAGTGAATTATGCAACCGACACAGTGAAATAAATGCAACAATTACTTGCATGACATGGTATTTAAATATTATCTACAATTGGCCTACATCCATTAAGAAATCCCTCCTATGATGCATTCAAGCATATAAATAGACCATGGAATCTTAGATTAGCAGCGGGATCCCCCATCTCCTAGATCCGCTAAACATAACCCTAAATTCAACATTAAAAGCACAGAGGGAGAACTTACAACTAGGAACTCGTTGCCCGACAAAGAGTCGCCGTGCCAGCTGGGCATGGCGACCGCGGCCGTGCGAGCCTCAATGGCGGCGGCGGTTGCAGCGTGCGAGCGTCAATGGCGGCGACAGCGCAACAGAGGAGGGAAGAGAAGAAGGCGACGCTCGAGTATATTCTGCTTCGATGGCGTGGCGTTCATATTGCCACGCTAGCGTGTGGGCCCCACTTGGCGTTAATGGGCGGAAACGGCCGTGGCCAAGAAGAATCTCACCCACTGCCACGTCATCAAAGTGGAGGGGTCCACCGGTCAGTTTCCGTGTCAATTCGCGTTCAGAGCTGGGTTAGTGGTTATTGCGAGCGGCGCGAAAAAATCTGGTAGTTTCTTGCGATTGAAACATCTTGCGGTAGTTTTCCGAACATTAGCGCCAAAAGTGGTAGTTTTATGCTATTATCTCAATAGCATCACCAACAACAAACCTCACTTTTACAAAAATTGATCCTCAAACTAGAAATATGTTTAAAAAATACAAAGAACAATGTTTGGATGTCTAGCACTTTCTAAACAACCTTCAAAATATGGCATTTGGATATTGTAACATGACCACGCCACCAGGTAACAGATTAGAAATCACACATATCATTAAGCCATGATCATGAGAGCTCTTCTAACTAGAGTTGTCAGCACATCTTCCGCTAACCTAAAACAATATAAGAGAACCTTGCCCGACCCCGCTCGCGGTTTAAAAGAAAGGACCAACCTGATCAGTAGCTAACACATCTACACTACCATCATCCGGTGTGCTCACCACCAACTCACAAAGTTCTCGAGAAATCCTTTTATCGCCAAAATTTATTGTAAAAATGATGTGCCTAACTTATCAAAATCTTTTTCAAAGTGAACACTGAATAAACACGACAACAATTTTGGTCTTATAAATCTCGTGCAAAGATTTATGAAGCAAAACTGCTCCATCTAAGATGTATCTTCCTTTTACAAAAGAATCTTGAACATTAGACATATATTTCTCTGTTACAAGTATGGCTCTACTATTAAATTCCTTTGTAACAAAAATTACGAATCACACTGAGAATCTCTTCTCTACTATATAATTTTTGTTAGCGACATGGTACGTGGTACGTCGTCGTATGCCCTACTTGCTCTCGATGGATCAGCGACCGTTTCTCAGCTGGGTGAGGCCTCCTGGCCTCGAGTCAGCGACCGTTTCATGGGCTGTGTAATTTCTCCTGGCTGGGATGTGACGCGTACGGGAAAAGAGCAACAAATAGCACCGATCCGGAAAAGAAGTCCTGGAAAACTCCTAACGAGCAACGGATCACGTATCCGCATGAGCTTCCCTTTAAAAGAAAAAAAGGTACCGCGAGCAGCAAAATAACCAGAACCGTATGTTCAATATCCAGTATATAAAATGCATGCATATACACAACTCTACTAATGCCGTGAATTCGTAAAAAACGTTTTTATCCTGTAATTTATTCTTTTCCCCGTGTGTCGTTTCCTGTGTGTTAGTACGGACGACGTTCCTGACAATTAACCTGGCCAGAACAAAAGATAGGTAAGTTGGATTCACTTATTTTAGTTTAAAATTTCACCATTTTACAGATTAATTCCAAGTCTCGTCTAAAGAATAAAATCCTATTGTTCCACATGTGCTCGACATGACCGCCGTCAACAATTAAAGTATTGTATGTTTAACTTCTATTTTTTTATTATTGTCGTTGCTGAAAAAGGTAGATCAATGCTAACGGACTTTAAATATTTGAGAACAAAAAAAAAGCTAAACAAGATATGAAGCGAAATAGTTTGGCAGTCGAGTTAATGGAGGAGATTAATGCTTCTCGAAAACCAGCTACAATTTCTCGATTGGCATCTTTTGCTTGGTCTCCGGTAGGATAGGAAGAGCATCCATAATCTTCTCTATGAGCACTACAAGTAGGCGGCCATTTGAGAGGTTGCCATGATCAATGACGCTCTTGGAGTGAGAGGTTGGTCACCTGGTGGTGGTGGGGTGATAGCAGAAGTATTTTTTTTTTTTTTTGCGTTTTAAGAATTTCCATTAAGCAGTACCAAGGTTACAATCATTCGTTACAGCCTCACTGATTTCAGGAGGATAATCATGAAGCCAGAAAGCATTCCTAGCATGAATTCTACCCAGTTTAGCTAGTTCATGACTCACAGTATTGGCTTCACGGCCAATCTTGGCAATGACAGTGTCCCTTTCACTAAGGCTATCTCTAATAGCATTAATACGGAATGCATAGATGGATGAATTGGTTTGTTTCTCCTTGATCAACTTAACTGCTTCAGCGCAGTCCGTTTCTACCATAAATTTCCCGGTAGTCCAAGCCATGGTCAGATGAATGCCTTCCTCGATTGCCCTTAACTCAGCATCCGTGGCGTCTACACACTGGTTCAGAGAACGGCAAGCCGCGAAAATCACCTCGCCTGTGTGGTCACGCAGGATCATCCCTGAACCAGCCCCTCCGTCCTTGGTAAAAGCCCCATCGACATTCAGCTTGGCATAGCCAGCATCCGGTGGTTTCCATATTTTTCTCCCCTTTTGCCTCCCTTTCTCAGTATCAGAGACCTTCCTAAACCCTTGTTCCAGCGATACCACTGCCTTACCTTTAGCCGGATCAGCAGTTGGCTGCTGTTTGATCACCAGTAGCGAATTGAGGTAACTCACTAAGAACCGTCTTGATCCTTCGATGGGGGGACAAGGTTTTTCATGCGTCATTTCATTGTGGGCATGCCAGATACGCCAAATGATCATGAGAATTCTAGCTCTCTGTTCCTCCGAAATTGGCAGTAGGGCTTGTAACAACCACTCCGTACCTGATGGTCTCAACAACTCACTTGGTGGCAGTGACCATACTTCTCTCATGGCTAACCACAGGGCATTGGCATGGTTACAGCGCACAAACACATGGAATGTATCTTCAGTTTCTGTTCCACAAAGCACACAAGTTGCATCCTGTACAATGCCTCTCTTCTTTAAATTTTCTCTGGTAGCCAAAGCGTTGTGACACAGTTTCCAAGCCAGCATTCTCATCTTGGGGGGGATGGGGCACTTCCAGATCATATCCCAGCATGGCCGCTCACCGTGTGGTTTTGTACTCGTAGCACCTCTATCTTGCATCTGCATGCTATGTGATAGGGCCAACCGATAAGCACTCTTCACAGAAAATTGACCTCTTTTATCAGGTTGCCAGGCCACGAAATCTTGCTCATTTCTCCTCGATGTTTGGATCTTCAAAATATTCATCACATCCTCCCCGTTGAAAAACATCTGTAGCCGTTGCACATCCCACTGACCATCAGGCTGAATGAAGTCCGAGACCCACCTAAACCGGCAGCGTCCCTGTTCAGAAGTCGGTCTGTAGTGAGGCTCCTTTGGAATCCACGGGTCACGCCACACACGAATTTGTGAACCATTTCCAACACGCCATATGATACCTTTCTTGAGCAGCTCCAGCCCATACTCTATGGCACGCCAGGAGGGTGAGGCATTGCCAGAGAAGACTGTATCAGTGATGGAGCCGTACGGAAAGTACTTCGCTTTCAGTAAACGCGCACATAAAGTGTCAGGTAACTGAATTAGACGCCAAGCCTGACGTGCGAGGAGTGCTTGGTTAAAGAGACGCATGTCCCTAAAACCAACACCTCCGAAAGCTTTGGGCCTAAGCATTATATCCCATGCGATCCAACATGTTTTTCTTTTGCCTTTTTCTGCACCCCACCAGTACCTTCTGATCATGCTAGTCAATTCATCACACAGCCCCAAAGGCAGTTTGAACACGCTCATGACATAGACAGGAATAGCCTGGGCCACTGATTTTATGAGTATTTCCTTGGCCGCTTGTGACTTGTGATTATCATCCCACTCAATGAGGCATTTTGCAAGACTGGCCTGTAGACTTACAAACTTATCCTTTGTCATGCGGCCTTCCGGGGTGGGGAGGCCGAGATATTTGGTTTCAAATGTCTCCTGTGTGATGTTTAGAACATTTTTAACCCCTTCACGGATCACCTCGGGGCAGGAGTCACCAAACAAAATGGAACACTTATTGGGGTTGATGAGTTGACCTGTACTTCTGGCATATGTATCCAAAATTCCTTGGATGCGTTGTGCTTGCTCTACCTGGGCCTTAAAAAAGAGCAGGCTGTCGTCAGCAAACAGGAGATGAGAGATCCCTGGTGCATTGCGACAAATTTTGACGCCCTCAATGTTACCCAAAGTGATCTCCTGTTCCAAAAGTGCAGAGAGACCATCAGCTATAAGCAGGAATAGAAAGGGGGATAAAGGATCACCTTGCCGGAGGCCCCGAGAAGGCGAAAACGAATCCAGGAGGCTCCCATTAAATTTTACTTTGTACTGTACCGAGGTGACGCAAGCCATAATCCAGTCCACCCATCGATACGAGAAGCCCAACCTTTGCATCATTTTCTTTAGAAAATCCCAGTCCACCCTATCATAGGCCTTTGATAAATCCAATTTGTAAGCACAGTAGTTCTTGTCTTGATTTGTGTTATGCTCAATGTAATGTAAACATTCAAAAGCAACTAAAGCATTATCGGTTATCAACCTTCCAGGGACGAATGCACTTTGATTGATGGATATTAAATCTCCCAGGATTGGCCTTAGTCTGTTCACCATACATTTTGATATCACCTTGTAAATAACAGTACACAGGCTTATAGGTCTGAAGTCCTTAAGTGTTTCGGGTATCTCCTTTTTCGGAATGAGGACAATAGCAGTGTTGTTCACCCCGTGAGGCATGTTACCTGTGACAAAAAACACTTTCACCGCATTAATAACTTCCTCCTTGATCGTACCCCAATTCCGTTGATAGAATCTCGCCGGGAATCCGTCCACTCCCGGTGCTTTCAGGGGACCAATTTGGAAAAGAGCATCCCCGATCTCATCATCCGAGAACTCCTTAATAAGGCTCTCATTCATCTCCGGTGTCACCTTTGCCTGTATTAGGGATAGAAGAGCATCAGCATTTAAGGAGGGGTCCCTAGTGAATAATTCCTTGAAGTAGGAAGTGGCCATGCGTTCCATGTCCGTAGGGACGTCATTCCAAACTCATTGGTCATCCTTTAGTTTTTTAATTTTGTTTCTCCTTGCTCTCCACTTGGCAGTATGGTGGAAAAACTTTGTATTTCGGTCTCCTTCCTTTAGCCATGTAACTCTAGACCTTTGTAGCCACATCATTTCCTCTCTGAATAGCAGCTCGTTGAGGTGGTCATTTGCACGTCTGATAGCATGTTGATCCGCATTCTGTAGCATTAATTCTTCAAGTTCTCTGCGTCCTTTCTTGAGTTCCCGAATGACATTGCCAAACTTTTTACTACTCCACTCTTGGAGAACATCCATAACATGATCCAAACCTTGCATGATGTCCCCTAAATTACTTTTCTGCCCTGCTTCTTTCCAGGCCATGTCCACGTATTCTGGTAGTGCCAACTCCCTCTCCCAAAATATCTCATACTGTCTCCTTGTCTTACATGGGCTGCGTTGCTCCTCCTGTGTACATTGCAACAGAATAGGATTATGATCCGAGACCGAAGTGACCAAGTGCCTGACCTGAGCATCCGCGAAGATATCGCGCCAGATCGGGCAAGCAACGGCTCTGTCCAGCCGTACTTTCACGTTTGCTTCACCCCTTCTTCTGTTATCGTATGTGAAAGGTACACCTACAAAACCCAAATCAGTTAGATTACAGTCCATAAGCACATCTCTGAAAGCCTCCATTTGTCTCGGGGATCTAGGTGTTTTGGACAGGTGTTCTTCAGGCCAAAGAGCTTCATTAAAATCCCCTATAATTAGCCATGGAAGATCGGATTTTGCTTTAAGAGTACGGATTGTATCCCACATGCGATGTCTGTTTTCCACACGGGGTTCACCATATACACAGCTAAGCCTCCACTGTGGTTCATTCGGAGAAACACGGACATACGCATCAATAAACCTTTCAGTAATATCAAGAATTTCTACATCGATGTTCTCATGCCAAAAGAGGGCTAAACCCCCGCTTAAACCATCACTACTAAACCCAGCAAAGCCCTTTAAACCTAGCATATTCCTGAGACGTCTGACTTTATTCTTATGTTGTCTAGTTTCACACAGAAAAAATAAATGTGGTTTCCAAGCTTGGGAAAGAATTGCGAGCTCCCTAGCTGTCAGGGCATTCCCGGAACCCCGACAGTTAAGGGACAAACAATTCATTGCTGCTGACGAGACCAAACATTAGGTCTCGTCGGTGTACCGGTAGCCCCTGGACCGGTTGCTGCCATGTTTTTACCTCCTGTCTCCTTCCCCTTCTTCACTTCCGCAGTCCTTGTACTCCCTTGTTCAGTCTCTTCCGCAGTCTGTCCCGCCTTTATAATTCCCCTCTTCTTTGCCGAGCCATGTATGGCTAAAGATAGCTCCATCCTCTTCCCTTGGACCTCTTCCTCTGCTCCCCTTTTGCCCAGCACCGAATCTGCCGCGGTCATGGAAACGTCCGCATAGCTGCTCAATGGTGTGGACAGGTTAGACAGATTGTGTATGGGAGGTATCATCTCCTTTGGTTCCAGGAAAAGAGGGTTGCCAAATTGAGTATAATCATCGATCAGCGGCGGCATCAAAGGATCCTGGCTTGGTATCCCACTTTTCTCAGCCGTATGCGTATCCTTGTATTCAGATTGGCCTTCCGAGTTGGACTGATCCCGAGAGCTAGCCTTGTTGTTCAAGTCAAGGCCCAGCTTCAGATTCATGCATCTAACAGTTTTGGCAAGCGAGTTCTCCACCTCTTCCGTAGTTCGAAATTTTCGGTCTCAAATTCATCTCTGGCATCAACCGCTTCCGGTATCTCCACCGTATGTTTTCCAACTTGATCAGGTGCCCTTGCCTTGCTGCTATTCGGTCTCCCCAGCGAGGAATTGGAGTGGACGCTGCCCGAGGGAGAATTAAAAACCAAGCTTTTCTTAGCCAGTGGTTCTGCTGCCCCAGTCACCAAGCGCCTATCATATTTCCTCTTAGGAGAGCACCGGAGGGAGGCATCGTAGCCGAGTGACGGAGTGCCACGGATTTTCTTTTCGCACTCCTCCTTATCATGCCCCATGAAGCCACAATGGAAACAGAAGTGTGGTACCCGTTCATACCGGAGCAGATAGACTCTCTTTTCATTAGTTCCTTTGATCGCTGTGGTAAAACGATTCTGCAGACGCCTGTTCAGAGGGATAACAATACGGATACGCAGATAGTCATTATACTCCAAGCCTGCTGGATCAACATCCACTTCCTCTACTTTCCCAAGATATGAGCCCACAAATCTGCCATATGCCTCCGTTTGCTTGTTCCAAGGCACGTCATAAAATCTAACCCAAAGTGGGATATAGTCCAGTACTGCTTCTGACGGTCTCGCCTCCTCTATGAACGGTGCGATCAAGCAAGCCACCCCTTTCTTAATCCAAGGACCTCCACGGGCAACAAATTTATAGTCCCCTTCGGTATTGAAAGTGATGACAAAGAAGTTATCTTTTAGCGGTGCAAACGTCATCGTTCCACGGATCTTCCAGACTTCCATGAAGTGTTTGTGCAACTCATAATAATTTGCCGCTCGAACAGAATAATACCTCGCAAACAGACGCCATACCGTGGGGTTGCTGTTGCTTGGTAGCTCCTCATCCGGTTCCTCCACGCAGATATCATCTTCCAGGTCTACCTCGCTTGCGATACGGGCTCCAGGTCCAGCGTTAGGTCCATCATCTTCCACAGCATCCCAATTCCCATCTTCGTTCTCCCTTGGCTCAGCAATCACGAGTTGGTTACCCAACCTCGCAGGTACAATCGCGCCGGCGGCAGAAGGCTTCGGGTGGGTAGGGGCCTCAGCAGCCCCCCCTTGATCACCCCCACCATCCAACGACGACATCGCTTGAGGCCTAACGAGATTGGATCTTGCACCAGGGTCGAAAATTGCAGATTGATTGACAAGAGGCTTGATTGGGTTGCGACCCACGCCCCCTGTTCGTTCCCTTTTAAGGTGATCCTCGATCAGGATTTTCGGCGCCCTAACGGAGTCGTGATGTGCCAGGACTCCTCCGATCGGTGTGGGGATCGGCCTGGACTCCGTTCCTACCTCGTAGACTCCTATTCCTTCCAATCCGATTGCACTCCCGTCCATGGTTTGGCGGCGGCGCCCGATCGCCTCGGTTGTCGCCATAACCCTAGGACGTAGTGTCGTGGGATAATCACGGCAGATGTTACCGGGGGTAACTGATCTAGGGGCAAGTCGACACAGGTATTTGGGAGAGGGTTTAGCTTGAAGGAAGACATGGCGAAAAGCAATCTAAGAGCCGGAACACAACTCGCCGGATCTCGATATGATTATACTGGATACTCGATAATAGGTGTTACAGTTATGACTTGAATCTCTCTCAGGCAAAGCCTAGGGGTTGGTTTATATAGTACTCATACCCCCTTTGGCTTGCCATACAAAGCGCTCCTTGAGTCCTACTCGAACTCTATATACAAACCTAACTTTCCTTACCATAACCCACAATCCGGGTTACGATCCTTACAAGCCCTGGGCCTTTCTGAAGCTTCTTTGTTCTTAGCCGGATTTGGTCCATCCGCCGTTTGGGCCGGATTACACCTGGGAGTTGGCATACCGGGTTACTATCCCCTCATCAGTAGTCCCCAGGATAGCGCGGGCTTCATGGATTCATTCTTGAGGCGCTCGCTATCCCGATAGCTCGATCCTTCCTCGAACGCCTAATGGGCCTTTCCATATTTGAACCCTTGCTCCGAACGCCCACAACGCCAAATCCGCGCGGATAATTACTGTTCCGCAATTTCCGGCTTTCTGGCCGCGGGTGAGCTCACCACCTCCCTTATAAATATCAGCAGAGGGTAACCCTAAACCATTCACCTCGTTTCGTCATTTCTTTCTCCTCGCTCCCTCACATTTCCGGCCGCCGGGCTCACGCGCGCTTCCAGAGATAAGGCCACCTCCGGCCGCACCCGACCTCGAGCTCTCCAGCGCCGCCATCGAGCCCCGCCGCCACGCTCTTGTTTCTTTCATCAAGGACTGTGGTGAGACACTCAAGCCGCGCCGCGCACCGGCCTCAGTTCGGACCTCAACTCCTTCGGTAAGCCCCTCTCAACCATCCAACTGAAACCGGCAATTTCATCAATTTGACCAAGATTGGATCTGAGTCAACCCGCAAATCAATTTTAGGGAACCATCAAATTAGTCCGCTTCGATAGTCCTTAGCTTCTTCAAGCACCTGATACGCAATCACCACCCATTTCCGCGCCCTTATTAACCATTAAACTTCATATAAGATTACTTGCAAGTCCTTCGATTCTAGATCCGTTCCGCCTTGTTTTCTCCGCCTGCCGCATTAACACCCGGATAATCCTTCTTTTCCAGTTAATCCCTCCTCAGTAAGGTATGGGCAACCATCCATGTTCACCCAACCCACCTCAATACGTAAGTAATTAACAATTTACTCAACTTCATCCGACACCCGGAAAATCTTCAGCACTTAGCTTCGTAGCGCATTACCCGGGTCTTGTTTTAGCCTTCAGCGTCTTAATGTCTCCAGATTCAAATGAGTTGATGTTCCGAATCTTACCCCACACATTTCTTGTCCCTTGCAGGTCAGCTCCATGGCTCCTAAAAGACAGGGAAAACACCCGGCTCCTGCAAAGACCTCCCAAACCGCTTCTGCCGACTGGGGCCGGTCTTCAACAACGAAGGCCAAACTGGATGGGATGGCCGAGCTAGGAATCCTTCCTTCCCAAAAGGAAATACACTGGAGGGCTCCTGGCGATGAGACCCGTCCCACTCCTACCGGAAATGAGGTAATCTGCTTTACCGAGCACGTGATCCGGGGGTTCCGTCCTCCGGGTCACCCCTTCTTCCGAGAAATCCTAAGCCACTACGGCCTCCGGGTGTTCGACATAGGGCCTAACTCTATGCTGAACATCACCCACTTCATAGTCTTGTCCGAGTCTTACCTGTGCATTCAACCAAGCCTAGCTCTTTTTACCGAGTTATTTTACTGTGAACCGTGCCGCGAGAGCGATGACGGAGCAATCCTTACTTGCGGCGGGGTATCTATCCAACGCCGCAAGCACTCGCTGATGCCAGCCCTTAATCTGAACTCCCACGCCAAAAATTGGCAGCTATCCTTCTTCTATTGCCATGATACCTCTCCGGATGGCGAGAGGAAATTGCCGGGTTACTCGGAGACCCCCCTCGAACCCTCCGCGTCTTTCAATGCTTTTGCGCCTGATCCTGATAGGGAAGCGATTCAGCCCCTTCTGGCCAAATTAGCAGCTTTCTCAGCCCATGGCCTTCTCGGGCTCAACTTAGTAAAGACCTGGGTGGAGTTCCGGGTTCAACCCAACTCCATTCGTTCAAAACTGCTGCACGAATACTCGGGCCATATCACAGACTCCCTCCGCTACTCCACCAAAAACTTCCCTGCCGGTAACACCATCAAGACCATCAAGGGCTTCTTGGTGGAGAGATTGGACGTCATAAAGAACACCGCCGGGTTACCCCCGTTTACTCGGGAGAATCCCGCCCCAGCGGTGAGTCCTGCCCCCTTTTTCTTATTTCAGTACTTTCGTCCGCTACAGCCTTTAACCATCATTTGTATTTACCTGTTTACAGGCTGACGATCCCTTCTGGAAAGTCGAAAACTCTCCTCCTTCTCAAGACCCCGAAGAAGAGGTCGAGTCTGTGGATGATGATGAGGGTATTCCTCCATAACCTTTATACCTGCCTTTTATCTGTGCTGTTTCCCTTATCTGATACTTACTCGGCTTTCAGGGTCGGGGGATGACGAGGAGGAAGAAGAAAATGACCCGGAAGCCACCGAGTCTGACCGGGAGCCTCCAGTTGGAAACAAAAGGAAGGCTAGAGGGGTAGTTGAAAAGGTTCCCTTCTCTTCTGTGTCTCGTGCGCCTTACTCCTTTGCTGCTATGCATGAACTTAACGAGCGATTATCACATTCACCCTTCTTGAAGGATCCTCTTCCGACTAAACGTAGGGTGACCCGGAATTCTCCGGGGGATGATCCCCTTAACCCGGGTATTCCCACTTCACCTACTCATCGAGCCAGTACCCCTCCAGCTCAACCTTCCCAATCTCCTCAGCGTCACCCGTCTCCTACTCATCCACTTGCCGGGCAATTTCGCGTCCCGCAGCCAGTGCTCTTGCCAACGTCATCCGCTTCCAGTGGCGAACTTCCTCCGGACTACGCCGTAAATACCGGGTAACTACCTTTATTTGCATTTTCTCGTACTTGTTACCTTTCCTTTTTCGGTACCTTCCACCGATCCATGTCCTCCTTCTTGTCTTCAGCGCCACAGTTACGCTGAGCGACCAGGATATTCCTGAACCGGAAGGACAGGAAGAGGAGAAGCCGAGTGATGACATGGACGTTGAGATTGAAGACGAGGCCGAGGACGGAAAAGAAGAAGACCCTTTCAAGGACCCAATTCCACCGAAAACTGCATCACCCCAGCCCT
This sequence comes from Alopecurus myosuroides, assembly GCA_028641055.1. Lineage (NCBI taxonomy): Eukaryota > Viridiplantae > Streptophyta > Magnoliopsida > Poales > Poaceae > Alopecurus > Alopecurus myosuroides. Next base: position 224,112,232 of record CM054062.1, read on the forward strand.
CTAAAGAAGTGGACGAAGACATCATCTTGGAGACCAAGCCGGGCTCTCCTAACCCGGACGTTCAAACGACCCGGGTTTCGACCCCCAGACCCGGAACAGCTCCTCCACAAGAGGGCCAATCCTCCGGCCCTTCTCAACTTCGTCCTGAAGACATGACCTTTGCTCAGATGCTAGATGCCCTTCATACCTTGAAGGGTGACGAAGAAAACTTACTAGATGCCTTAATACTCAAGCACGAGGTAATCCCGACTAACACCAATTGATTCCATATATAGTCCCCAAGTTCCGAGTAAATTACTAGGTAGCTTGCTTGGAACTTTGCATAATGTTTCTGGCTGACCCTTCTTCATGCTTCCCTACAGGACTATGTTTCACAGTTGGAGAAGAAACTGGCCAAATCCACCAAGCTTGCTGAAAAAGAAGCGGCCCTTCGTGAAGCTGCTGAGACTGAGGCTCACAGGTGCCAGAAGATGACGAAAAAGTACAAGAAGAGAGCTCGTAAGGCAAAAGGCAAACTGACAACTCTTTCTGCTCAAATTGATGGTGTTTATCGTACCGCAACTGGTAAGATTTTTGAATTTCACCTTTTGTGACTCGGATTACTTTGATTTGAACAACTGCACTTGTTTGCCTACTATCTTTGCTTCTTTTGCCTTTTTTAGCAGGGCCACATGACGCTGCCCCCGAAGGAGATGATGCTGCCAAGCTTAAAACCATCAAGAATACTCTTCGCCAACTTTGCAGCGGAGTCAGTTGGATACTTGACGAGTTACGTCTGCCGGGTATCAGGCCAGATAACATGAAGAAGTTACTAGAAAGCTGCTCTACCATCCCCGAATGGATTTGGCATTGGAAACGGTCCTCCTGCCGCTTTGGGGTAACCCGGGGACTCGCGTTAGCTAAGGCCTACGCTCCCAAGCTAGAGCTGTCCAAGCTTATGAGCGGATTCCCAGAGTTCAACTTGGATGGGTCCAACTGTCGTGGGATAATCACGGCAGATGTTACCGGGGGTAACTGATCTAGGGGCAAGTCGACACAGGTATTTGGGAGAGGGTTTAGCTTGAAGGAAGACATGGCGAAAAGCAATCTAAGAGCCGGAACACAACTCGCCGGATCTCGATATGATTATACTGGATACTCGATAATAGGTGTTACAGTTATGACTTGAATCTCTCTCAGGCAAAGCCTAGGGGTTGGTTTATATAGTACTCATACCCCCTTTGGCTTGCCATACAAAGCGCTCCTTGAGTCCTACTCGAACTCTATATACAAACCTAACTTTCCTTACCATAACCCACAATCCGGGTTACGATCCTTACAAGCCCTGGGCCTTTCTGAAGCTTCTTTGTTCTTAGCCGGATTTGGTCCATCCGCCGTTTGGGCCGGATTACACCTGGGAGTTGGCATACCGGGTTACTATCCCCTCATCACGTAGCGTAGACATGCAACCCAAGATAAACTGAAAGTACATGTCACAAATAAAGAACGAATATGATTAGGGTGTTTATATCTTTGCGTTTTCCTTGCAACGCAATCCGTTGCAACACACGGTTTTTGTGCTAGTATAGGTAGGTATTTAAACTTCAAGCGTACCAGCACGTTTACACTTAGGTAAAAGATATACAATACCATAATTCTATCTAGAAATGTCTAGTATCCCATGAAAAACTCACGCTAGTACAGAAACAGTCAATGAACACGAGCGAAAACCCTCATTGATGTGGGGCTCTCAATCCCAAGTTGCAGGAATCTAAATTTGGGGAGAGCTACTTTATGCTAGAAAATCATGCAATCGAGAGAAAACAGCTCACGGATCAGGTTAAGTTATATTCTTTTTTCTAAATTAAAATCACCTAGGTTTTTTTTTATGACCAAGCTTTGCTAGAGCTTTTTTTTTTAGGGGACTTGGCCATTTTTTTGAGGAGAGAGTATTAAAATGGCCAACCGGACCGACGGGTACCAACAATGTAAGCATGGGCCCAAGCTGCTGTAATTGAAGTCAATTGGCCTGTAGTTTTGTCGGGCCTAATCCAGCGATTGTGTAGTCCATTGGCCCGGCAGAGAGAAGGACCCGTATTCCACTACTTTGATCAAACGTTCATATTGGGCCCACTAGAAACATGTCGTCATTCCACAAGGTAGGCCCAGCAGCCGAGGACGGGCGTTTTGGGCCCTTGTAGTAGCGGTTTATTCTCTTTCGAGTTATCGCTCAAAAAAACTCTCTTCGAGTTTCATGCCCTCTCACAGAGAATAGCCAAAACAATGGAGACTTCTACTTTTTATTTCGAAATGGGGAAAGCCCCGGCGAACATTTCCATTACGGAGTATTAAAGTTTTTTTTTACGGAATGAGCTCCTTTTTCAGGGAACGCTAGAAAACGTTTAACATGAAGTAAAGACTGTAGAAAAGAACATCGCGGTGTAGACGTCCTGGCGCGCCGTGTTTTGTCCAAGCAAAGGAGTAGTTAATTGAGGTTAAACCGGAACCGGCGACTTTGAAAGATTCCGGCAGGACGTTGGTGTGTCACGTGCACTGCCCGCGCGACCCGCCGGCGGCAGAAGCTTCTCTGCCACTCAAATTCACCGCCATTGTTTTTTCCCGTGCAAGCATTGACTGTTAAGAAGCGATCAGGAAGCTGGCAGCTGGCACAAGTAAAAGGTAATCTATCAGCCTGCTTGTCCTCGTCCTCTCGACTCTGACATCTTACGGTGTCGCCTATCAGTTGCATTCGTACTTGCTGTTGCGCCTGCCGGCCATCCTGGAGATGCTACGCAAACTACTTTGTAGAGATGTGTTGTGTATCAATGCTAGCGGAAAACGATACCTTTGTCTCGGTTCGTTGTTGCATGTTATATAGAGGCAAAAGTGCCGAGTTTTACAGATAGAGATCAAAGGAAAACGAGCCTATCTATCCGAACAACCTTGTAGATACTTGGAGGTTCGGTTACATATTGGTTTATATTCTAACATTCCCCCTTAATCAAAACTTATACAGGTTTAGATTACGCTTAAACTCTTGTAACTCTTTATATGGTAAAGGCTTTGTAAATCCATCTGCAACTTGATCTTTAGTAGAGATAAAACGAATATCAAGCAAACCTTGTGCAACCCTTTCCCTTACAAAATGAAAGTCAATTTCAATATGCTTTGTCCTCGCATGAAAAACAGGATTAGCAGATAAATATGTAGCCCCCATGTTATCACACCATAAGCATGATTTTTCATGAAGTTCAATACCAAGTTCCTTGAGAAGAGTTTCAACCCATATAACTTCAGCTGTGGCATTTGCTAATGATTTAAATTCAGCTTCTGTACTTGATCTTGAGACAGTTGCTTGTTTTCTGGCACTCCATGAGATAAGATTTGGTCCAAAGAATATAGCAAACCCACCAGTAGATCTTCTATCATCAATACACGCTTCCCAATTAGCATCTGAAAAATCACTTATAAGAGTGGAAGTGGATCTTCGAAAAGTGAGTCCAAGGGCAAGAGAGCTCTGTATATAACGGAATATCCTCTTTACTGCAGTCCAATGTACTGTGGTGGGAGCATGAAGATATTGACATACTTTATTTACTGAGAAGGAAATATCAGGCCTTGTTAATGTCAGGTACTGTAAGCCTCCAACTATACTTCTATATCTAGTAATATCATCCAATCCAAGGGGTTCTCCTTCATAAGCTGACAGTTTTTCAGTAGCAGATAATGGGGTGTTGAATGATTTGCAATCTTTCATTCCAACTTTTGCTAATAATTCCAAGGCATATTTTTCTTGAGTAAGAACTAGACCATCATTAATTTTCCTTACTTCAATACCCAAGAAATAATTAAGCTCTCCAAGATCCTTGATAGCAAAATGTTTATTTAAATCATCTACTAGAGTGCAAATTGCTTGGTTTGATGAACTTGTTACTATAATGTCATCTACATAAACCAGAACAAAGACTGTGATACCTGACTGATTATAAATAAAGAGGGATGTATCTCCTTGTGATGGTTTGAAGCCCAATTGCTGAAGTTTGGTACTCAAACGTGAATACCATGCTCTCGGGGCCTGTTTGAGACCATACAAAGCTTTGTCAAGCTTGCAAACGTGATGAGGATAGTCAGCCTTTTCATATCCAGGAGGTTGCTTCATATATACTTCCTCTTCTAGAACGTCATGCAAAAACGCATTCTTGACAATCGAGCTGTCTAATAATCCAGTTCCTGGAGACAGATATAGCCAGAACAAGACGAATAGTGGCAGCTTTTACAACAGGACTAAATGTGTCCTCATAATCAATACCATATCTTTGTTTAAACCCCTATGCCACTAAACGAGCCTTATAACGATTAATAGAACCATCAACATTTCTCTTAATTCTGTAAACCCATTTGCAATCAATAATATTATTGTTACCATGATGTGGGGGTACTAGATGCCATATGTGGTTGTTTTGAAGAGCAGTGTATTCTTCATCCATATCCTTGCGCCAATCAGGGTGATCGAGGGCCTCACGCAAGGTATAGGGTTCTCCTGTAGTACACAAAAAATTACAACGAACGCATCCATCTTTCCAAATTTTTGGGTTAGTAATACCCTTTTGCAACCGAATGCTCTTGGCAGGGGGGCTGTAGGATCCAGTGCCACAGACGATCCGCGCACCTGGGAGCCAGTCTGGCGGGTGGCATGCGGATCTCCGCTGCGGCGAACGCGTGATTGCCGTGTGGACTGCGGGCCCCCTTCCGCCTGGCGCGTAGCAGGGACAGACCGACCAGCCGGTGGGTGTGCATCCGGCGTGGGCGCACCTGATTGGTGCGGGTTGGAGCCGGGTGGGGTTATCGAGGAAGTGGTCGGGGACGCGCTCGGTGAGGCAGACGCGGACGCCTCGTGCTCTGGGTGGTCAGCGTCCCAATCATTGGGCGCAGAATCTGCTCCGTGATCTGCCCCGCGATCTGCTTCGAGATCGGAGCCTGATTCCGAATCTGCCTGGGATCGCGAGCTGGTTTCGTTGTCTTCTTCTGACATAGAATCATACTCGTATACTGCATCATTTTGGCCCAAATTTTCACCAAATTGCTCCATATTTTCTCCTGCATTCTGTAAAGGACTAATAACAGGCATTTGTGAGATATGATCAGTCACTTGTTCATCATTATCCGTACCCCCTTCTTGTGGTAATAGGCGTTGTGGAAGAAGTAGGATTTCTTTCCTAAGAAGAGCACCGGCATTTGGATGGAGTTGGGAGAAAGGGAAAAATGCTTTCATCAAACACAACATCCCTAGATATGTAAACACGACCAGTGGAGATATCTTAGGCATTTAAATCCCTTGTGTCTTGGACTATACCCAAGAAACACACATTGCTTTGATCTATAGGCTAATTTTCGATTATTGTAGGGACGTAAATTTGGCCAACATGCACAACCAAATACTCGAAGGGATGTGTAATTAGGAGCAACTCCAAGTAATTTTTCAGAAGGACTAATGTTGCCAATGACTTTGCTTTTCATAAGATTAATGAGATAGGTGGCGGTGAGAAATGCCTCATCCCAAAATTTGAGGGGCATTGATGCATGTGCTAGGAGAGCTAGGCCAATTTCTACTATATGACGGTGTTTTCTTTCAGCAGATCCATTCTGCTGATGAGCATAGGGGCATGAAACATGATGTGCAATGCCTAGTTGTTGAAAGAAAGGATTTAACTTCTCATATTCTCCTCCCCAATCTGTTTGTGTCGGGGGGTTACCCCCGAGTAGGGTAAAGGCAAGTGGTAAAGGCGTCTTACAGAAGAGAGGTTTGGTCGAGTAGCCGACTACCCGGTACTCGCTACCCGGTCGACTGCTACTCGGTCTCACCTCAAGATGACCAGAAGGAGATATCAATCAAGTTCTATCCTTTCGAGTAGAGGAGTTGGTCCGAGTACAATTGGCGGGAACAATTGGCGGGAACCTACTCGGGCCAGAAAGTCAAAGGAGCCGTTCTGACACAGGATCCCGCGTATCCTGGGTCCGTACTTGGCAGCATTCGAACTACTGTTCATCTGGGACCGGCCTGCCTGACAGTGACAGCATGGAAGCAGGCCGTGGCAGGATAAGGGGGGCCTACTCTGTGCTTAGGTACAGTGATACCAGTCTGTCCCCTAGTTTTGCCCAACGACTTTCCAGATGAAGCCAAGGTTAGGAACCAAAGCTGTCAGCGGGAACCCGGAAGAAGGACGGTGTGCACACTATGTCGACACTTTTCTAGATTTGGACGTATCCGGTTGGGCACCAGGTATATAAGGTGCCCCGCCGCCTCCTGCATGAGGATCGGTCGCATACTGGGTCACGCATAAACCCTAGAACCCTAAGTTCTTGACCTAGCTCTACTCGGAGAGAGGAGAGTGGCTACTCGGTAGCGATATCATTTGTACTGTGGCTACTCGGAGAAACATCATAATACATACAGAGAGGCAGGAGTAGGGGTTTTACCTCCTCACGAGGGCCCTGAACCTGGGTAGATCGTGTTGTTTGCAGTGTGTTGTTCTTACCTCACGCGGCTACTCGTCGCGTGATCCCTCCCCGAGCACCTCCAGCGTCCTTCGTCCCCACATCTTTAGCCATCCCATGGCATCTGCCGTGACACCACCACGACAGTTGGCGCCCACCGTGGGGCAACCAGCGGCGCTGGCTGGAGTTTCTGTTCGGACGGGATCTTCTTCAGCGGAGCGCGTGGTCAGTGGCCTTGTCCACAGATTCGGCTCCTTCGACTTCGTCACCGACAACGCCGGCTGTTTCGGAGGCATGGCCATGCCTGAGGGCAGCACGGTGATCTCCTTCGGCTCTCACCTCGTCTACGTCGCCACCGTCGCCAACCGCGCGTACCCCGAGCTGGTGCAGGACGCGGAGGATCCCCCCGCGGTGATTGCTGCTCGCGGAAGGCCTGCATGCAGCTCTGCAAGCTGCGCTGAGGTGATGGTGACGGGCTTGGCGGCAAACACTGACGCAGCTGCTACTGGCGCTGCAGCCGTCGTCGAGGAGACGGATGAACCGCCTGCTGGTGGCAGGACTCACCGGCCCTACGAGAGGGAGAGCAACTTGCCGCCTTCCACGTCTACGGTCATCCCCGCGTCTGCTGCGCGAGCCGGAATGCCCACTCCCACCGACATCGAGCTCCTAGCCGCGAGGGAGCAGCTCGAGCGGCAACGCCAGGAACTGCTTGCTGAGCAGGCGGAGTTGGAAAAGATCAGGCTTGAGCTGAGTCTAGACCAGCTCGAGTACAACAAGGCTCACGGCTTCACGCCGGTCGCCAGGAGGCCTAGCAGAGTAGGCGCTACGCGGCGTAACTTGGGTGTCGAGATGGCAACGGTTGCGGAGGTGCCCGCTCAGTCCGCCACTGCGAACACCTTCACAAGGCCAAGGTACAGCACACCCGCCAAGACGCTCAGAGCTGCAGAGGCCGTGGCTGCCGAGTTGCCGCGCCTGGATGGAGAGGCGCGTCTCAGGCAGCAGGAGAGGCTCAACGAGTTGGTGTTGGAGGCCGCTAGGCAGAACGAGGAGTTCCGGAAGGCCAACCCGGGAGCTGGAGCTTCGCAGGTAGTTCACTCGCACGCGGCTAGATCTAACGATCAGGCCTCGTCTCCGCATCCTAGCCGCGAGAAGAGCCGCAGTGGGCGCTCGGGTAGAGACAGGCAAATGCAGGTGTATGACCCGGCTGCTGCCGCGAAACAGGTTGCTGTGCCGCAGCAGCCCGGGCGGGAACACAACGCTGCAAGAGCAGGCTCTCAAGCCCATCAAGCTCAAAGCCGTGCCCGAGATGCCGCGCGTCCAGGTTCTTCTCGGCAACCCGCAGCTCAGCCTACTCGGCAGAGGCAGCAGCCGCGCCCAGCGGCACCAGTCGCCAACCCGGTGGAGCAGCCCGCAACTATGCAGGTGGATAGGTATGATGATGGCTACTCGGCTATGGAGATGGCTGGCTATGATATTCGTGACCGTGTTGGTGAGCGCGTGTTGGCGCCTGGAGATGCAAGGCACCAGCTGGACCGTATCAGCTTGTCGGCGCGGCTTGAGAGCACGGGTCCTCCTGGCCCCGAGTGCTTTGGCCCGCGCATCATGAACGAGCCTTCCGTGAAGGGCTTCCAGCTTGCAAGAGGCACCAAGAGCTACAATGGCAGCACCAAGCCTGAAGATTGGCTCAATGACTACGTCACCGCGGTCCATATCGCGAATGGCAACAGGAGATGGGCGGTGCGCTATGTGCCGCAGATGCTAGAGGGTCCAGCTCGCACTTGGCTCAACAACTTGCCCAAGAACAGCATTAACTGCTGGCTGGATTTCTCGGATGCCTTCATCAGCAACTTCACGAGTACATACAAGAGACCGAATAGGCCACAGCAGCTTTCAGCTTGCAGGCAGCGAGAAGATGAGACAGACCGCGAGTACCTTACTCGGTGGAGCACCTTGAGGAACACCTGTGAGGGTGTGAATGAGGCACAGGCCATTACCTGGTTCGCGCAGGGTTGCCGACATGGCAGTATGCTTTGGCAGAGATTGCAGAGGGAGATGCCGAACACTCTGGCAGAGACCATCAAGATTGCGGATCAGTACGCACTCGGTGATCCCACTCAGCCACTGATGGACTCCTCTGAGCCGAGAAGAAACTTCAACAGCAGCAAGCGCAACGAGTTCCGCAACAAGCGCCGAGTAGATACTCGGTATGATCCTGAAGAGGTGAATGCAGTGAATGTCGGAGGCGGTGGTGGCCAAAGGCAGAAACCTGCTGGAGCCTACGGGCAGAACCAGAACCAGGGCCAGGGCAACAAGAAACCGTTCCGTACTGCTCAGTCGGGTAGCGGGAACTCCGAGCAGCCGAAGAAGTTTGTCTTTGACGACATGAAGGATGGCCCATGCAGCTTTCATACTCACCACCCCTCAAGGCCTGCGAACCATACTACTCGGCAGTGCGAGTGGTGGGATGTGATCAAGAGTGATGGCTTGCCTCCTCCTCCTCCCCTGCCAGCCGCCAATGCTACTGTTCAGCCTACTCGCGCACCCGCAGCTCGGCCGCCAGTGTACCCGAGAAGGGAGAATGTGAACCAAGTGGCTTTAGGAGCCAACCAGAACTTCAACAACGAGAGGTACCGCAACAACAACAACAACAACAACTACAACCGCAACAACAACAACAGAGGCAACAACAACAACTATCAGGGCAACAACAACAACAATGGCAACAATGGGGGCAATGGCTCCAACCAGTACCAAGAGCACCATGAGAGCTATATGATCTTCACGTCCGAGGCAGTCGACAAGCAATCACAGCACAGGCGGGCCATGGAGGTCAATGCAGTGATTCCTGCTGTTCCTCACTACATGTACTGGTGCGACCAGGAGATCAGGTGGTCCCGAGTAGATCATCCCAAGGTGATGCCCAATCCGGGTAGCTATGCCTTGGTGCTGGATCCAACCTTCCTGGGTCCCGAGAAGAATGTGAGGTTCAGCAAGGTGCTAATCGACAACGGCAGCAGCATCAACATTGTGTACAAGGACACACTCGAGAAGCTTGGCCTGGCCGAGAACATGATGCTGCCCAGTAAGACCACCTTCCATGGCATTGTGCCCGGGATCTCGTGCAACCCGATTGGCCGAGTGTGGATAGATGTGCTATTCGGTACCCGGGAGAACTGCCGCACAGAGCGCTTGCAGTTCGAGGTGGTGGATCATCAGAGCCCCTATCATGCTCTACTCGGCAGACCTGCTCTGAGCAAGTTCATGGCCTCTACACATGTGGCTTATCTGAAGATGAAGATCCCTGGTCCCAATGGCATCATCACCATCTCGGGAGATTACAAGAAGTCCATGGAGTGTGCCTCTGCTAGCTCCCAGCTGGCGGAATCGATGGTGATTGCTGCCGAGAAGAAGAAGATGTACGAGGTGGTGGCCCTGGCTCAGTCCGCGCAAGCTGGCGCACAAGGTGTGCCGAGTACCCAGCATGGTACTGCCTTCCAAGCTGCCAAGGAGACCAAGACAGTCCAGGTCGACCCCGAGTTCCCCGACCGCGTAGCCATCATTGGTTCCGGGTTGGCGGAGAAATAGGAAAGCGAGCTCATCCACTTCCTCCGTGAGAATCGGGACGTGTTCGCCTGGACTAACGAAGATCTACCAGGAGTCCCGAGGGAGTTGGTTGAGCACTCTTTGCATGTGCGTCCTGACGCCAAACCAGTGAAGCAGGCTATGCGCCGTTTCGGAGATGAGAGAAGAAAGGCCATTGGTGACCAGATCACCAAGTTACTGATAAGCAATTTCATCATGGAGGTGCTGCATCCGGATTGGCTAGCCAACCCGGTCATGGTTGAGAAGAAGAAGGAGGATCCCAAGGCTGCCACTGCATGGCGCATGTGCGTCGACTACACCGACTTGAACAAGGAATGCCCCAAGGATCCTTTCCCGCTACCTCGCATCGATCAGGTGATCGATTCCACTGCTGGTTGTGAACTGTTGTCTTTCATAGATGCCTACTCTGGTTTCCACCAGATTGCACTCAACCCTACTGATCAAATAAAGACTGCTTTCATTACCCCGTACGGGGCTTATTGCTATCGTGTCATGTGTTTTGGCTTGAGGAATGCGGGTGCAACCTATCAGAGATGCATGCAGAAATGCTTGCACGACCAGCTCGGCAAGAATGTGCAGGTGTACGTAGATGACATTGTCATCAAAACGAATAAAACACATACTCTGCTTGCCGACCTGGAGGAAACCTTTGCTAACCTACGCAAGTACAAAATGAAACTGAATCCGAGTAAGTGCACCTTTGGTGTACCGGCTGGAAAGCTACTCGGTTTTCTGGTTTCTAGTCGGGGCATTGAAGCCAATCCTTCTAAGATAAAAGCTATTGAGAGCATGTCTTTACCGAGATCACTGAAGGATGTACAGAAGTTCACAGGTTGTTTGGCATCTCTGAGCCGGTTTCTGGGCCGAATGGGCGAGAAGGCCCTGCCTCTGTACCAACTGATGAAGAAAAGTGACAAGTTTGTCTGGACTCCACAAGCGGACGTGGCATTCAATGAGCTGAAAGCAATGCTGGCTAGCGCTCCCGTCTTGGCTAGTCCGCTACCCAAGGAGCCTATGCTGTTGTACATTGCTGCGACTAACCGAGTAGTCAGCGTGGTGATAGTGGTGGAGCGAGAAGAAGAAGGCAAGAGTGTGCAGCGCCCAGTCTATTATCTCAGTGAAAGTCTGTCCAGCTCCAAGCAGAACTATCCGCACTACCAGAAGATGACATATGGTGTGTACCTGGGCGCCAGGAAGCTGAAACATTATTTCCAGGAGCACCCCATCACTGTCGTGAGCTCTGCTCCCATCTCGGATATCATGGGCAACAAGGAGGCGAGTGGCAGAGTAGCCAAGTGGGCAATCGAGCTAGCAGCATATGCTCCCGCGTATACGAGAAGAGAAGCCATCAAGTCTCAGGTCCTGGCGGAGTTCCTTGTGGACTGGGCCGAGATGCAGTATGAACCTCCTGCTCCAGTTTCAAATTACTGGAAAATGCACTTTGATGGCTCAAAGGTGAAAGAAGGCCTTGGCGCTGGTGTTGTGCTTACGTCACCCAAGCGAGATCAGCTCAAGTATGTGCTGCAGATTCATTTCAAGGCATCCAACAATGTAGCCGAGTACGAGGCAGTGGTGCATGGTTTGCGAGTAGCAAAGGAGGTTGGTGTGCAGCGCATTATATGCTATGGCGATTCAGATCTAGTGGTGCAGCAAGTCTCAGGTACCTGGGATGCTTTGGATGCCAACATGGCATCGTATCGTTTCCTGGTGCAGTCTATGACTGGTTTCTTCGAAGGTTGTGAGTTCCAACACATTCACCGAGCAGAGAACGAAGCAGCAGACGAGCTATCCAAGTTGGGATCTTCTCGGCAGTCCATCCCGGCAGGGATTGCCTTGGAGCATTTGAGGAAGCCATCCATCAAGCCCTCTCCCAACTCGGAGTCTATATTTGTCCCTTCTCTGCCAAGTGAAGAATCTGACCCAATGGAGATTGACTGGGAGAGTGCTGCAGGGAACCCGGGGACTGCCGTCCTCTACTCGGGGACTGCCAATCCCTACTCGGGGACTGCCACTCCTTACTCGGGGACTGCCACTCCCTACTCGGGGACTGCCACTCAGTACTCGGGGACTGCCGCCCTCAACCCAGAGGCTGTCGCATTCATTGAAGAAGTTCTCGCCAATCGGTCTGGGCTGCAGAGAAGCGCTCCTACTCCTCCTGTGCAACCGCAAGAGCCTGTCCCAATGGAACTGGACGAACCAGTGTTTCCCATACGGGATACACCGAGTTGGGCCATGCCCATATTATCCTTTCTAAGGGACGGCACTCTACCTGAAGATGAGGTAACTGCGAGGCAGATTCAGAGAAGATCCAAGGGATACACTATTGTCCGAGATGTGCTGCACAAGAGAAGTGCCACCGGCGTGCTGCAACGCTGTGTGAGCCCAGAAGAGGGAGAAGAAATTCTGGTGGAGATACATCAAGGGGAATGTGGGCATCACGCCTCTTCTCGGGCATTGGTCAAGAAAGCTTTTCGGCATGGCTTCTACTGGCTCACTGCACTGCAGCAAGCTGAAGATATTGTGAGGAAGTGCAATGGCTGCCAGATGTTCGCAAGTAAGATTCACATGCCTGCTTCCGAGTTGAAAACAATTCCTATCACATGGCCATTCGCTGTTTGGTGCTTGGATATGGTTGGCCCCTTCAAGCCGGCTAAAGGCAACATGACACATATCTTGGTCATGGTGGACAAGTTCACCAAGTGGATTGAGGTGAAACCTATTCGGAAGTGCGATGGGGTCACAGCCGTGAAGTTCGTGAAGGATGTGATCATGAGATATGGCTACCCGCACAGTATCATCACCGACAACGGCACCAACTTTGCAGAGGGGGCAATGGTGCGATTCTGCAGAGATAAGCATATCCGACTAGACGTTGCGTCAGTCGCGCACCCTGCCTCCAATGGGCAAGTTGAGAGAGCAAATGGAATGGTACTGGCAGGCATCAAGCCAAGGCTGATTGAGCCACTGCAGAAAACACCTGGGTGTTGGCTAGAAGAGTTGCCAGCGGTGTTGTGGAGTCTAAGGACTACCCCTAACCGGTCAACCGGCTACACGCCATTCTTCTTGGTATACGGGGCTGAGGCCGTGTTTCCAATAGACTTAGAGCATGACTCCCCCCGAGTAGCCCTCTACACTGAGGTGGAGGCGAGAGAAGCTCGAGAAGACGACGTTGACCTGCTTGAATAAGCAAGAGAGCTGACTCTGTCACGTTCGGCTATCTACCAGCAAAACCTGCGGCGTTATCATAGCCGAAAGGTGAACCCAAGGGTATTCCGAGAAGGAGACATGGTCCTTAGGCTTGTGCAGCGCACAGCCGGGATGCACAAGTTGTCTCCTCCATGGGAAGGGCCTTTCATTGTGAGCAAAGCGCTGCACAATGATGCGTATTATCTTGTAGATGTGCGCCCATCGCAGGCGAACAGGGCAGATAAAGCTGGAGAGGAAACCAAGCGCCCCTGGAATGTAGCTCTACTCCGTCGTTTTCATTCGTAAGCAAAGATGTGTATGTACCCTCTTATCCGAGTTGAAATTCTACTCTGCAATCTGAAATTGTTCTCGGGGACTGCCCTCGTCCAAAATTGCTCTAAGTGTTTTTACTCGGCTTTACTGTTTTCCTACTCGGTTGCTTCACTTCGAAACTCATAAGCGTATTGAGTACTGTGTCTAAACCTATATGCCAACTCTTCGACTCTGCTGCTGTCCGAAACCCGGCTTCATGGCAAGCAAGAGAACAAGCAAAAGGTCAATGAGCACAAGAAAATCGCTAAGGAAGAAAGAGTGCAGGAACCGAGTAGATTTTTTATTACTTTTGTTTCCTGTTTCGTCTTCTCGGCTAAGTGGTGGGCTGCGTTATCATGATTGTTTCTAGCGGCTAAGTATTTGCAGCTCTACTCTTTGATTCTTGTGACTCGAATACCAAAAAAGCAACAAGTTGCGGGTAGAGCAGAGATGAAAAGATAGGGTGAATAAGGAAAGCAACTCGGGGACTCGCATGGAAACGCAACTCGGCATTGAGCCAGTGTTGCTCAAATTGATTAATGTTGAAATAAACAGAGTGGGCATAAAAACTGAGTAGCAAGCAAAACAAAGATAGTCTATTACATCTGCTCCCGGCATCCCGGGGATCTGATAAGTGTTCGAGTAAAAAAGTTTGCAGGTAAAGTTATGTGGAGGAAGCGGTGTTGTCAGTGCTGGCATTGGCTGCTGCAGCTTCTGTGGTGGCCCTGGCTGCCGCGTCTTCCTCGGCGCTGGCATGGGTGGCATCCGCCTCCGACTGGACGGTGGTGGACTCCTCCATCACGACGTCCTGCTCGGTGGCTGCCTGGTCAGAAGTGGCCGTGGCCACCGAGATGGGCCCTGGAGCTGAAAAGGAACCGGAGGCTCGGCTGGGGGCGAGTACCGTGTCGTCAAGAGCAGCTCCTGAGGAGGTGCCGAAGTCGAGTGCCGCGGTGTCGATATGCGCGTACTCGTCCTCATCGCTACTCGCGACGGCGACGTTCTTCCCTTTCCCGGCCTTGCCTTCAGGCGATTCGAAGAAGCCGTCCAAGTCGGACTCCGCGTCATCATCTTCCTCCTCGTCCTCCTCCACTTCGGTGTCGGGTTCGGGGAGGCCGTCGATGAAGACTTCCGTTTCAGCACACTCCGCGACCTCGTACGCAATCAATTTGCGCGCGGCCACACAGTCGGGGTCTGTCTCCCACTTGGAGTCGTTGCGCTTCCCGCGGATGAGTTGCATGTTAAGATTTTCATACCAGGAGGCAATGCAGAGGAGCATTATGTCCGCGCCAGCCCGAGCTCCCGAGGCACGCCATTTCTTCAACTCGGCCTTCACATTCTGCAGCTTGAAGGCGAGACCCCGCATGGTGGTTGGCTCAGGATCCTGAGGCCAGAAGAGCTTGTGGAGCTCAAAGCTCACGTGCACCAAGTCAGTACCAACGCCGGCTAGCTGTTCGAAATACCCTCGCAGCACCAGCAGGCTGTCCTCGATCTCGGCCCTGGTATCAGCTGCCTCACCCTTCGCAAGGCGAGCTGCCTGGGCCTTTGCCACAGCAGGCGCGCTAGTGGAATCAAGATGAGGCCAGATTTCTGCAATAGCAAGGGAAAGATTCAGAACCGAGAAGAAAATCGACCAAGAAGAAAAGATGCAGTGAAGAAAAGACTCACGGGTCAGTTCACGGCGCAGATGCTGCAGCTGGGTCCTCCAAGACTCTTCGTTGGAAATATGTCTATTCTGAATCTCGCGCAGAGTGGTCATCTGAGCAAAGAGATCAGCGTTGGTTTTCTTCAGCGTCTCGCATTCCAGCTCAAGGGCCTTCTCTTTGGCTCTGAAGGTTGTCTCGGCCTTGGCCTTCTCGGCGATCGCTCTGTCTCTCTCCTTGCCAATGTTGATGGCGTCCTCGAGTGCTTTCTGCAGCTGGAGTTGCAGCTGCTCCATCTCTGTCGTATGGTCTTTCACCAACTCGACAGCCTGGTCGGACAGCCGCTGCTGCACCTCCTCAGGCTTGAGGCAGTCCTGGTGTTCTTCAACGAACAATTTATGATCTTCTGCGGAGAGACAGACAAGGTTAGCAGAGAAGCAGAGAAGAAACAGAAACAAGAATGATGCCGAGTGGACGGCTACTCACCTTCTAATTTCTTGATAGTGGATTCGCCGTTCTCCACAAACGCACGGC
This sequence comes from Alopecurus myosuroides, assembly GCA_028641055.1. NCBI lineage: Eukaryota > Viridiplantae > Streptophyta > Magnoliopsida > Poales > Poaceae > Alopecurus > Alopecurus myosuroides. Next base: position 224,127,981 of record CM054062.1, read on the forward strand.
ACTTCTCGTGCTCCTCAGCTAAGTTCTTCAGGTTCTCTGCAGAGTAGGAAAGGTTAGCGCAAAAGAAAGCAGACGCGGGCGTAAACAAGAAACGCAGTAACCGCATAACTAAAAGCGTACCTTTCACTTCAGCCAGTTGCTGAGTGCTATCGCTGGCATTCTTGCTCGCTGCCTCCGCAGCTGCCTTTTCCTTCTCCAATGCAGCGATTTGCCTCCTGGCGATAGAATGGTTCCAGAGAAGCACGCGGTATAAGTTGGTCCGCTTCAGGACGCTATCCTGAGAAGCGAGAAGAGAACAAGTTAGACGAAGCAGAAAAGATTCAACCCGAGTAGGAGGCTACTCGGAGAGTATCCGCCTACTCGGCCAGAATCTCGGGGACTGGGTGATGGTAAAGGAAAGTAAAGGCGAATAGGAGAGAAGAAAAAATCAACTCGGAGAAGGACAAGTTGAAGCTTACTGCATAGGCTTGCTCGATGTCCTCGGCGTTCTTGCGGTGCAGGAACATCTTGGCAGCGAGAGTGGCGGTGTCGGTGGAGACGGTCATGGGCTTGTATCCCAGATCCACTTTGTTCCACTCGACGCGCATGTGGTCAATTGCGCCGAGACCAAGGCCGTGCCAGTTGTCCGTGCCGAGAACCTTGCTGTCCCATTTGGCGTCGATATAGCCAATGGTATCCAACACCTGCTCGAGGCTTTTCGTGGTTATCGTCGGATTTTGGACTCCCCGAGAAGCAATAGTGACGGACTGGTTCTGGTTTGGATCTGGGGGAGGGGAGTTCCTGGCTACGGCCTTTCGTCCCCTCAGAAGGGCAAGCTGCTTGTCCTGGGGAGAGAAGCCAATTGTGTTTTGCTGGCTAACCTGAACCATGTAGTCCGGGAAGCAAGGTTGGCCAGCGGCGATGGCGGCGGCAGCGGTCGCAGTGGCAACCGGGCCGGACTCTCGAATCACCAGCGCTCCGCCCGAGGTTGGTGGCGGCATCTGATCTCTGGCCCGCTTCTTCGCCTTCTCGTTCTCAGCTCTCTGCTTCTCGGGATCTTCGAGCTTCTTTCCCTCAGCTCTCGCTTTCGCCTTCTCGGCGGCTTCCTTCTCGGCTGCCTCTTTCTCAGCCTCGGTCTTCTCGGCAGCCTCTTTCTCGGCTTCTGCCTTCTCGACGGTTTCCTTCTCGGCAATCCTTTTCTCGACTGCCTCCTTCAGGGCATCTAGGGCCTGTTGCCTGGCTGGGTTCTGGTTCTGTGGCACTGAGGAGGAAACTGGCGGTGTGGTGCCTTGAACGATTGGAGGCACCACGGAACCATCACCTTGCGCGGCATCGGGCTGGGCGCTAGTCGGTGCGGCACCTGTGTGCGCGTCGCTCAGTGGATAGGCATCTGTGATGGTGGCATCCGTGGCGGTATCATCTTCTACCCGCTGCTCGGCAGCGGGATTCACTTGGTCTGCAGCATCTGTGGTGGGCTGCTCTTGCTCAGATTCTGGCCGCTCGTGGGCGGTGTTGTCTTGCATCTCTTGATCTTGGTTCTCCTCGGCATGGCTAGCCGGAGGAGAAGGGGGTCTCTCATGGTGTGCAGCAGTGTCCTGTGCTGCTGACTCTGCTCCTTGAGCATCCGTGGTCTGTGCATTGGCAGCAGCAGCATTGGCGGTGTCCTCCTCCTCATCGTCGAGATTGATCAGAGGTACTGGTGGTTTCTTGGCCTGGTCGGGCGCAAGAACGGCATTCGCGTCCATGGGAGGTCTGCCGAGAAAGAAAGAATCAGAAATTAGAAGGAGATTGGGGAAAACAGCACAGCGCGAGAGGAGAGACGACCGAGAAGAAAACTTACGCAGTGGTAGAAGGTAGCTTTCGCCTCGGCTTCTTCGCGACCGCCTTGGTCGGCTTCTTCTTCTCGGCTGGCTTCTTCTTCTTAGCTGGAGGCTCTTGGACGTCACTGCCAGTCCGCTTGCGGGTGTTGGGGGCTGCGACGGATAGAGGTTTGACGACAAGGACCGCATCATCCTTGCCCTCGTCATCGTCCTCGTCCTCGTTCTCGTCAGCAGCTTCATCTGCGGGTTCGAGAAAAGAAAGGAAGAAAATTAGGAACAGCAAGCAAGGGATTGACGCTTCTCGCGAGCAAGCAAAGTGAGTATGTTGTTACCTTCGAATTCGTCTTCAGACCAATCGCGAAGAGACGGTTCGGCCTCGCGTTTCTCCGTCGTTGGGGAGCGAGGGAGATTGATCTGATCCGCGACATCGAAGGAGGGCACATCGTCCTCCTCGCGATCGGCAGAGAAGTTGCCATCGAAGTGCTCGCAGCTTTCAACTTTCTGGCGAGTAAGGATCTGAAAAACAGAGAAGGGTCGCAGATTAGCCGAGTATCAGGAAGGGATTCTACTCGGATGAGCGTGCAAACACAAAGCACACTAAGCCTAGGCAGCTCACTGATTATTTCTATCCGGATAGGCGTGCAAACACAAAGCATACGAGGCCTAAGCATGATTGGGGAATATCCTACACGGAAAGGCGTGCAGGCACAAAGCACACTAAGCCTAAGAATTGTTCCCGAGTAGGCTACCCGACAAGGCGTGCAAGCATTAAAGCACATTACGCCTAGGCGATTCGGCTAAGTATCCTACTCGGTGCAGAAGGCAATTGCCACTCGCCGCAAGAAGAAGAATTATCTACTCGGAAAGCATATGCAAAACCAGAGTAAAGAGGACGTACCCGTTCAATCGGCTTCGTGCGGCTATACGGGACGAACCCGTACTGCCAGTTGTCGCTGAGGCCTGTCATCAAGATGGCCCTTGCGTGCCCGGGAACATCAATGTTGTCAATCTCGATGGTTGTCGTCCTGGTGCAGTCGCGGGGGCCTCCCATGTAGCACATGAGATGGCAGCGCTCCTGCAGAGGCAGCACTCGGCGCTGGATCCAGCAAGCCACCGGATCATCATTCTTGAGGCCTTGCTCTATCAGCCAGCCAAGCCTGTTCTCTATCTCGATGGCGTTGTCGTCATTGGCGGGCTTCTCCTTCCAGTTCTTCTGAGTGGGAGCACGGAGGCTCCAGGCGGGAAGATTGATCCTGTCGTTTACCACGGCTCCTTCGGTGGCAGGGATGTTCTTGACGTAGAAGAACGTCTTCTGCCACAGTCGGACGGAGTCCAGCCCTTTGACACGGGGATGGTTCGTCTGGGACCGCTGCACCATCATGGCACAGCCGTTGTCGGTTGCGCGGCCGGCCACGCCTGCGGTTTCCCTCTTCCCGACGGTCTGCTGGCGGAGGTGGAAATACCTCAGCCAGGTATCTGTCGTCGGGTGGATGCCGAGGAAGGCCTCGCATACCACGGCGTGGTAGGCGAGGAAGACGACGGCGTTGGGCGGCAGATGATGCATCTAAAGGCCGAAGTGGTCGAGGAACTTACGGAGGAAATCGGAGGCCGGCAGTCCGAAGCCGCGCTCGAAATGCGACATGAACACGACGCGCTCACCCTCCCGTGGGGTTGGCACGAGTTCGTCGTCAGGCGCCCGGCACTCCACGCCGGGAGGAACTCTCCTGGTGTTCACGAGCCAGGCGAAATCTTCAGTGGTGACGATTGAGCCCGCCCAGCCGGCTTTAGCCATCGTTGCGAGTAGGAGGAGTGGAAGAAATTGGACGAAGTTGGTTGGGCGAATTGAGTCTGCGGCGGCGCGAAAGCTTGCGCGGCGGCGGAGAGCTCGGTGGCGGAGGAAAGCAGAGGGCGAAAGAGGAATAGTGCAAGGGAAGGGGAAAAGGAAGTTACCGGCGGGGGTATTTATACCCTCTCCGCGAGTTTACCGTTACCATCGGCGTAGTGGGATCAATCGTGGCCATGATTGCTGTGTGGTGGGGCCTGTGGCCGAATAGAAACGCACGTAAGCGCGGGACGCGCGCGTAACGGCCACAGTAGATCCCATGATCAGATCGTGGCCTATTATTACGATTGATGGGACATAACGAGCCGGTGGGCCCGCACCATGAAAACTGGGCGCGTGGCACGATGTGTCGTGGGCAGCGAAACGACAGGGTTGTGGATGCTTGACACGCGTCCGGTTGCGGCACGGACGGCTGGATGGTGCTCTGCGCTGCAGAGATGCCAAAGGAGAAATTCTCTAAGTCTTTTTACTCGGTTGCCGAATAGAAGGCTGGTGTTACTCGGAAGACAAGAAACTCAAAGTAATCTACGGAATACTACTCGGAGGTCTTTTACTCGGCATCTTGAGGTTCAAGGGCTGAGTTGCAAAGATTGGTTTTAAGCTGGCAGAGCCTAGTGAACAAGTTCGCAAGACTCAACCAGCTTCGGGGACTGCTGTCGGGGGGTTACCCCCGAGTAGGGTAAAGGCAAGTGGTAAAGGCGTCTTACAGAAGAGAGGTTTGGTCGAGTAGCCGACTACCCGGTACTCGCTACCCGGTCGACTGCTACTCGGTCTCACCTCAAGATGACCAGAAGGAGATATCAATCAAGTTCTATCCTTTCGAGTAGAGGAGTTGGTCCGAGTACAATTGGCGGGAACAATTGGCGGGAACCTACTCGGGCCAGAAAGTCAAAGGAGTCGTTCTGACACAGGATCCCGTGTATCCTGGGTCCGTACTTGGCAGCATTCGAACTACTGTTCATCTGGGACCGGCCTGCCTGACAGTGACAGCATGGAAGCAGGCCGTGGCAGGATAAGGGGGGCCTACTCTGTGCTTAGGTACAGTGATACCAGTCTGTCCCCTAGTTTTGCCCAACGACTTTCCAGATGAAGCCAAGGTTAGGAACCAAAGCTGTCAGCGGGAACCCGGAAGAAGGACGGTGTGCACACTATGTCGACACTTGTCTAGATTTGGACGTATCCGGTTGGGCACCAGGTATATAAGGTGCCCCGCCGCCTCCTGCGTGAGGATCGGTCGCATACTGGGTCACGCATAAACCCTAGAACCCTAAGTTCTTGACCTAGCTCTACTCGGAGAGAGGAGAGTGGCTACTCAGTAGCGATATCATTTGTACTGTGGCTACTCGGAGAAACATCATAATACATACAGAGAGGCAGGAGTAGGGGTTTTACCTCCTCATGAGGGCCCTGAACCTGGGTAGATCGTGTTGTTTGCAGTGTGTTGTTCTTACCTCACGCGGCTACTCGTCGCGTGATCCCTCCCCGAGCACCTCCAGCGTCCTTCGTCCCCACATCTTTAGCCATCCCATGGCATCTGCCGTGACACCACCACGACAGTTTGCATGGTAGTAATTTTTCTCTCAAATTTTCTTTCAAGAAGGTTCATGAAGTTTTGGAATACATCAAAAACATCAGATTTCTTTTTGAGTAGGTATATCCAAGTGAATTTGCTAAAGTCATCAATGAAACTAACATAATAGTTGTGGCGCCCTACAGATGTATTTGCAGGACCCCAAACACCAGAGAAAATTTGTTGCAATGGAAAAGTGGAAACACTTGTAGAAACGGGATATGGTAGTTGATGAATTTTAGCTCTTTGTCATGAATCACAAATAGTTTCAGAAATAGAATCCTTGGAGTGAGGAAGACTAAACTTATTCAAAATAAATTGCACTATTGCTTTATTTGGATGCCCTAGGCGACTATGCCACCTTGAAGAGGTGGGCTTTGTGATGGTGTTTGCTTGCTTGATCTCGGATGAATAGGAGATGATAGGATAGAGACCACCTTCACACCGTCCTCTAAGAAGAATTTCCCCCGTTGCCCGATCCTTTATAAGAAAATGCCAAGGGTGAAATTCTAGAAAGATATCATTATCAAGAGTAAGTCTATGAACAGAAAGTAAGTTTTTCGTTGCACTAGGGACATGAAGCACATTGTTGAGTTGAAAATTGGAATAAGGGGTTTGAATAGATGAATCTCCAATGTGACTGATTTTCATACCTTCACCGTTTGCGGTGTGAATTTTGTCGTTGCTGTGGTATTTCTCGCGGATCATGAGTCTCTCCAAGTTCCCGGTGATGTGATCCGTCGCCCCCGTGTCGGGATACCAGTTGGTATCCACACCATAGGCATATGCATCGTTGGCACCACGGTGATCACCCCTGTTCTGATCATGATTCCCACCGCGATCATTGCTCTCCTCGTAGTGCCCCCAGCACTCCCCTGCTGGATTCCCGTGTTTTTTACATATCTAGCAACCGACGTCTTGATATGGAGAGGGAGCACGGCCTCCTGGACCGCGTCCTCGCCCGCCGTAGTCGCCGCGGTGACCATCGTGCCCTCCGCGGTGACCACCGTAGCCACCTCGGTGACCATCGTAGCCGCCACGGTCACCGTAGCCACCGCGGTGACTGTCATAGCCGCCACGGTCACCGTAGCCGCCTCGGTGTCCTCCATCATTGTCCCGGTCAAAAAATTGACCCCAGGACTCCTCGCGTTCACGCCCATCGCGATCGCGACGATTGTCGTTGAAGTTTTTGTTGTAGCCTTTGTAGGTGTTGGTGTTGCTGTCACGTCGCTCACGGCGCGCTGCGTTCGCCGATGACTCGAATCCTTTGTTGCCACCTAATAGCCTTGTTTGACGCATATCATATGCAGAGATCATCGAGTGCAATTCGCTTACCGAGCACGAGGACATGACGTTGACGGAAGCGACGAGGGAGGTGTAGTCGTCATCGAGTCCGTTGAGGATGAACTCAACTAGTTCATCTTCGTCCACGGTGTGTCCAACAGCTACTAGCTCGGTGGCGAACCCTCGCATCTTGCCAATGTATTGGTCAGCCGTCAGCCCCTCCTTCTTGGTGTTGGCGAGCTCGCCGCGCAGATGTGCAACGTTTGCCTTGGATCGTGAGGAGAACAGGGATGTGATCAGACTCCACACCTCTGCCGAGTGATCCAGCCCCACCGTTTGTGCCAGGATCTCAACTGACAAGGAATTGAGAAGATAGCTCAACACCTTCTGGTCCTTCAAAATCCAGGTGTCATAGGCAGGGTTTGGTGTTTTGACCTCCTTGTCGTTCTCGGTGGTGATGATGAACTCCGGCGGCGCTGATTCTTTCCCTTCGAGAAGCCCGATCACTCGTGCACCGCGCAGGGTGGGCATCACCTGTGCTTTCCATAGCAGATGGTTGGTGCGTTTGATCTTTTCAGCGGGCGGATTTCCTAGGGGCTGAGGGGTGTTGGTGGTTGACGAGGCCATTGCGCTCTGGTTTTTTTTTCTGGTGATGGTAGATTCGATCTGGGTTTTGGTGTTTGGGTATTCTGGGTATGGAGGTACTCGGGTGCTTGGTGAATCTGATTTGTGGTGTTCTAGGTTTGAGGTTCCCTTGGTGGATTGGTGTTCGGGAAAGGGTGTTTCGTATTAGAGTTATTGTATTCTATACGTATTGGGTATAGGATAGTATCCTACCCCAATACGTATCCCTCTGTAATTGCCACCACAGGGGCTTTTCCTGTGTCATATAACACGCAACCAGCGACCCCAACGGGTACGACCGTTCACCCTAACAATCAACATGGTATCAGGCCCCTCCCTTCCAACCCTCTAGCCGCCGCCTCGGAGATCTTCTCCGCCGCCGCCACGATTTTTGTCGCCGACGTTTTGTCGCCGATCACGATCCACACCACGACCTAGCCTCTACGGACTACGATCTCTCCAATACGTACGACTCCAGTGCTGATCCCTGCTTCGATCGGCCTCTTCTACGACCCCAAGGTTGGATCGGTAGCCGCAGCCTCCGGTTCCAATCTCACGACATCGACGCCGACCGGACCTGCAAGCTCCTGCTGTCTGGTTTTTCCGCCGACATCGACAACCAATCGGCCTGAGCTGCTGTTGTCTGCTTCGAGCCGTCTACGATCTTTTTTCGCGCACTGTTTCCATCCACGTACATCGAGATGGCTGCTTCCTCCTCGACAGGGACGTCCTCCATCGGTACCCCTCCCGCAACTCAGCTTATGAGGGAAAATTTCCTCTCCTGGCAGGCGCAGGTCTTGCCCACCCTTCGAGGAGCACGTGTGATGCGCCTACTTGAGGGATCTGAACCAGCCCCTCCCGAGTTCATCGAACATGAGGATTCAAATCAGAAAAGGACACAGGTTCCTAACCATGCTTATGATGTTTGGATTGCTCGTGACCAACAGGTTGTCAGCTACATTGTCAATTCCCTCTTCGATGAAATTCTTTCTCATGTCTATGGCTTGGTTCATGCTGCTGAGGTCTGGAGTGCAATACACAACCTGTTCTCTTCGCAATCTAAGTCTCGTGTCTCTAATCTTCGTGGTGCTCTTACCAACACGAAGAAGCAAGACATGACCGCTCAACAGTATATTACAAAGATGAAGGGTTTTGCCTCAGAACTTGCAACGGCTGGAAAAACTGTGGATGAAGATGAACTCAAGGACTATATTATGAATGGGCTTGATAGCTCATACAATGGTTTTGTTGCTGCCCTCAAAGTGGTTCCTTTTACCTCTCTCAATCACATGTGCTCTCAGCTTCTCTCCTATGAAAACTGTGATGCTATGCTCTCCAACGCAACCAATGGGTCCGGGACTGCTAGTGGCTCCTTCATGTCATCCGTCAATGCGGTTCCTCGGGTCTCATATGGTGGCGCCCCTAGGCCGTATATGCCACCGCAGCAACAGCAGCAGTACGCCCCGCCGCCACAACAGCAGTACACCCCGCCGATGGCTCCTTATATGCCCTCGGCCCCATATTATCAGCCGCAGCCTACACCACACCCGTCACCTATGCCACCGCCACATCATCTCCCACCGCCATCCTATCCACCTACCTATCCACCGACGCCCTACATGCCTCCCTACAACCCACATGTCCCCTACCCGACACCCTATCAACCAACCTACCCACCACCTTATCACCAGCCGCCATATATGCCTCCACAAACCCGACCACCCCCTCCTCCGCAGCAACCGCAGCAACAGCAGCGGCCACGTCCCAATCAAAATCGTCAAAAACAGCCGTGCAAAGATCGTCGTGCATCTCCATGGCAAGATGGTGTGTTCTGTCAAATCTGCACGAAGGAGGGACATCCTGCTGATGAGTGTTGGTGGCGCTATGGTGATGATGATGATGAGGACAAACCACCCAAGGAGACAAAAGGTGCGTATGGAGTTGATACTAATTGGTATGTAGACACTGGTGCCACAAATCACGTCACGGGACAACTCAATAAGCTTAATGTTCATGCACCATATGAGGGGGGTGATCAAGTTAATAATGCTAGTGGACAAGGTATGGATATTGCTAATATTGGTCATTCTGTTTTGCACACCCCTGCTAGTTCTCTACATCTCCGTGATATTTTACATGTTCCTGATGCATCCATGAGTTTACTTTCTGCTCATAAACTCAGTCTTGACAATAATTGTTATATGGAAATTCACCCTTTCTTTTTCTTGATTAAGGATCAGGAAACGCACTGCATCATCTTTAGGGGTCCTTGTCATGGTGGCCTCTATCCTCTTGTTCCAGTTTCGGATCCCAAGCATGCACTGGTCACTATTCAGCCTTCATCCTCTACGTGGCATCGTCGTTTAGGACACCCTTCTTCATTTATTGTTCAGAAAATTCTTAGGAAGCATAAACTTTTACATTCTCGAGAAATAAATCCTTACATATGTGATCCTTGTCAGCAGGCAAAGAGTCATCAGCTACCCTATCCTGTATCCAGTAGTGTGTCTACTGTTCCTTTGGAACAAATATTTTCTGATGTATGGGGTCCAGCTCCTCTCTCTATAAGCAACCATGCATATTATGTAAGCTTCATTGATGATTTTAGCAAATTTACTTGGATTTATTTGCTTAAGAAACGTTCTGAGGTTTATCAGGTTTTTCTTGATTTTCAACAGTATGTTGAACGACAGTTTGGTCGCAAAATTCTCACCATGCAAACTGATTGGGGTGGTGAATATGAGAAATTGAATAGTTTCTTTCAACGTGTAGGCATTGTTCATCATGTCTCATGTCCTCATGCTCATCAACAAAACGGTTCTGCTGAACGCAAACACCGTCATATTGTTGAAGTAGGCCTTGCTCTACTTGCTAATGCCTCCATGCCTCTCAAATATTGGGATGATGTATTCATTACAGCTACTTCTCTCATCAATATGCTTCCTACAAAAGTCCTAAACTTTGCCACTCCCACTGAAAAACTCCTTCAAGTTACACCACAGTATGAGTCTCTTAGAATTTTTGGTTGTGCTTGTTGGCCCAATCTTCGTCCTTATAACAAGCACAAACTCTACTTCCGGTCCAAACAATGTGTTTTTCTTGGGTATAGTCCACGTCACAAAGGAGTAAAATGTCTTGATGTAGCAACGGGCCGTGTGTATATCTCTCGTGATGTTGTTTTTGATGAAAACATATTTCCCTTTGTATCCCTCAATCCCAATGCGGGTAGACGTCTACGGGATGAAATTTTACTTATATCTCAGCATGATTCATCTACTCCATGTTCGGATAGGGGTGTGCAAACTAATGATCATTATTTGCGTCTTGTTCCCACTAACATTGTTTCCCAGGTCACTGTTGGTACTAGTTCCACAAATACTGCTGAAAATTCGGAGGAATTTGCTTCACACAGCACATCAAATAATGTTGCCAGTGATGCGCATGGGACAGAAAAGGACAGCACGGATTTTGAGTCTGCACATGCCGATCCCGAGGTTGATCCTTCTTCGCCTCGGGTTTCCGCGTCGAATGATTCTCCTGACAGCAGCAGAGCTGCCCGCAGCTCGCCTCCCTACAACGACCAGGGCGTCGTCAGCCCCGACCCGCACTCCACCTCGTCTCCCGTGCGGGCGGGTGGTGGCGCTCCGCCTGACAGCAGCCCCGACCCGCACTCCACCTCGTCTCCCGTGCGGTCGGGTGCTGGCGCTGCGGATACTGGCGCTGCGCGCGACAGCGACCTCCCGTCGCCCTCTGCATCGTCTGCCGCGCCTGACCGCACTGACGCGACAACAGGCCATGATGGCTGCCATCATGACCCAATGATTACACATCATGATTCAATGATTACTGCAGACAGCGCTGCCCCTGATTCTTCTGCTGCTGGGTTTTCTGCGGAAACTGATCCCGAGGATAATCTGCCACCTGCTGCTGCCCCGCGTACACGTTTGCAACAAGGAATTCGAAAACCCAAATTGCCCACATATGGCACGGTTCCCTATGGTAAGAAAGCAAAATATTTACAGTGGTAATCTTGTTAAATATGGTTTGCTAACATCCACAGGGGAACCAAAGAATTTGCGTGAAGCACTTAATGATTCCAAATGGAAACAGGCTATGGATGAAGAATATGATGCACTCATTCGTAATAATACTTGGCACTTGGTACCTCCAACTGCTCGTAAGAATGTTATTGATTGCAAGTGGGTTTATCGTGTCACATGCTGATGGTACTGTGGACAGATATAAAGCACGTCTTGTTGCTAAAGGTTTCAAACAAAGATATGGTATTGACTATGAGGATACTTTCAGTCCAGTTGTCAAGGCTGCTACTATCAGAATTGTTCTTTCTATCTCAGTTTCTCGAGGTTGGAGTTTACGGCAGCTAGATGTGAAGAACGCGTTCTTACATGGTGTTCTGGAAGAGGAGGTATATATGAAACAACCACCAGGTTTCCAGTCTTCCGCTACTCCAGATTATGTTTGCAAACTTGATAAAGCCTTATATGGTCTGAAACAAGCTCCTCGAGCATGGTACTCTCGTTTAAGCTATAAATTGCACACTCTTTGTTTTATTGCATCCAAAGCTGATACATCCTTGTTTCTTTACAACAAATCAGGACTCACTATGTTTCTGTTAATATATGTTGATGATATCATTGTTAGTAGTTCATCTGACTCAGCTATTTCAGCACTATTACATCACTTGAGCTCATATTTTGCTCTCAAAGATCTTGGTGATCTACATTATTTTTTAGGCATTGAGGTTCAGAAACAGTCTAGTGGATTGGTCTTAAGTCAGGAAAAATATGCTACAGACTTATTGGCTCGTGTTGGTATGAGTTCGTGTACACCATGTCCAACACCCCTTTCTACAACAGAATCACTCAGGCTGACTGATGGATCTCCTCTTGGATCTGAGGATATCACACATTATAGGAGCATTGTTGGAGGTTTACAGTATTTGACTCTGACTCGGCCAGATCTTTCTTTCTCAGTTAATAAGGTCTGTCAGTATCTTCATGCTCCTACCACTGCGCATTGGACTGCAGTCAAACGTATTTTGAGGTATATTCAAGGTACAATAAAAATTGGACTTACTTTTCAACAGTCTAGCTCTACTCTTCTCAGTGCCTATTCAGATGTTGACTGGGCAGGTGATTTGGATGATAGACGCTCCACAGGTGGATTTGCTATATTTTTTGGTCCTAATCTTGTTTCTTGGAGTGTCAGAAAACAGCCTACTGTGTCAAGGTCAAGTACAGAAGCTGAATACAAGTCTCTCGCCAATGCTACTGCTGAATTGATTTGGGTTGAAGCATTAGTTCGAGAGCTTGGTGTTTCTCTCAACGAGAAACCATGCTTATGGTGTGATAATCTTGGTGCTACGTATCTCTCGGCAAATCCAGTTTTTCACGCTCGCACCAAACATATTGAGATTGATTTCTGCTTTGTTCGAGAACGAGTTGCTAGCAAGAAACTTGACGTTCGGTTCATATCCAGCAAAAACCAAATTGCAGATGGGTTCACAAAGACTTTATGTGTAAAAAAGTTAGATGAGTTTAAACGTAATCTAAACCTCTCCCAGGTTTCGATTAAGGGGGGATATTAGAGTTATTGTATTCTATACGTATTGGGTATAGGATAGTATCCTACCCCAATACGTATCCCTCTGTAATTGCCACCACAGGGGTTTTTCCTGTGTCATATAACACGCAACCTGTCGTACCCTGACTTCTAGGGGATACTCATCGGGCCGAACTGGATAGCAGATGCTTGGATTATGGGGCATAACTGCTCCCACGTCCCAGCTTCCTGGTAGGCCTGCGCTTATGCGCGACAACACAAGCCCTGCTATTCCATCGTCGATGTAAACTATCCACTAGAGATCAAAGGCACTACTGTCGACGTACTTCATACCAAACACACATGGTACGTCAACAGCGTTAAACGAATGATAATCACAACATATCTCTACGACACAAACGATTGAAATAAATTGGCTCTCATTAGAGCAGAGATAGCAAATACAATCATTCAGAGGACACATGTCCCAACATTACATCAGTACATCACAGCGGAAGCATTCAACATGTCTGAGTACAGACAAGAACCAAATAGGCCTAAGAGACCGGAAACGAAAAGACGGAGCCCATCCACGAAGTCTCGGATCCTGCCCGGGTCCGCTATCTACTCGTCAGCAGTCTCGTCATACTCCACGTAGTAGCCACCATGTAGATCCTCGGAAACGAAGGTCTGCGGAAACCACAGCCCCAAAGGGGTCAGTACATAAACGTACTGGCAAGCAAGACTCACAGTTCACCAAAGTGTAACCCGTCAACACCAAGCACAGATGCCTTGGGTTCAACGGAAGAGAGGGGATATAAAAGATGCTGCAACTGGCTGCGCTAACCAACTACAGAGATTCTACCACTTCCGGCTAACAGAAAGGAGATAAGATCGAGTATTGTAACCAACTGAAAGATAACTTCAAACAAACCCATCCTGGATCTCGCCCCTTATCCAAAGAAGCAATCCGAGGATAACTCACACAGTTGTATTAAAGGTGAATCCAGTTATTGTGTCATCAACCTATTACTAGTCAAGTTATTAATCATTGGGTGTAACATGTTGGATCATTATGTTTAAGTTGTCATGAGTACTTGTTAGCCAGTACTTTCACCAAGTAATCCATAACCGCGGAAAACACGGCTTCTCGAGAAGATTATCCCTGCAGGGTTGCACCAATTTGGCCATACACGCAAGAATAACCCGCCAGATGGAAATGCACTTCCACCAAGCGGGGCACTCTACACAACTCGACTCTTCTTCGCATCAAGCCCAAAGAACCTTGGGCGCACGGCTAATCGAGCCCAGAAGAAAATGGACCCTCATAGCACTCTAAGAACGTGTCCCCCTATATGCCGACTACAAAAGTTCCACCCTGGCCTGGGCTCGCAAAAACATGCATGCGGCAAATGGAAAACACGAACTAAATGAGGCGATTTGGACGAGATGCGAATAGAATCAAATTGAGGGGGGCGCCCATACTCGCTTCCCACATGCGGTTAGTGCGCTCATCATGGATCAGTAGACAAGACCCTTTTCCTATTAGGGTCGACACTAGCAGGCCTCAAAACCACACAGGGCCTCCTGCCGGTGCCTTATCATCAAATTTATTATTAATAGTAACATTAGCATGATTGATTGATTAAACATCGAGCCCCCAGAACATAATAGAGTAGTAACAGAAAGTAACGGGTAACAGACTCGAGCAAAACAACCTAAGCATGCTAGTAAGACACTGGCTCAACCAAGAGGTGATAGGAGTGGAGGTGAGGCAATATCAAGGTTAAGGGATTCATGTGATGGGTTCGTAACAGAAACAACTACTACTAAGGCTAGCAGAAAAGAACAACGGAAAGTATCGGTAATCAATGTCGAAAAGAACACGATGGTTCATGTGAGTGATAACTTGCCTGCAAAACCCAGTAGCCTGGTACTGAGCTAACTCCTTAGAAGGGGTGTCGTAAGTATCGTCGGTCTCAACGTCGTCGTGTATCCAAGAAGAAGCAAACAGACAATGCAGAAAAGGTAGACAATCAATATCATGGCATAGTGCACAATCATGGGATGATGCATGTCAAGTTAATGGTTGCATCAAAATGAACTAGATAACATGATAACACAATTTAAATGGACCCATATGCAATTGGATTGCATATGGAAAGAGTCCATGAATTAAGTGGAAACAAATGATCTACAATTTAATTACCATGTGAAAGTGGATTACCATGATGCATGCATGATGATAACAACGTAATAACAACAAGAGGTGCAAGTGGAAAAGGAATTTAACAAGGTTTGGAAATCATTTGTTAAGTTTGGAAAATTTGGTTACTTAAAGATGTCACACAAACAATTGTTGTTTTCATCAAGTTAAAGTGTTCAAAACAAATAACAAAGTTTATATTTGAAAAGAACACACAATTTTAGGTGGATTGCATGTTTCACTTGTTGAAAAAGGATTTCAAATAAATTATTTATGAATTAAACAAGTTTAAGCAAGAATTAAATGAATTTAATTCAAACATGAACTTATTTGAATTTTTATTTGTGCAAAACATTAAGTGAGATTCATATTTGAAAAGGTTATGCTTTTATGGTTTGAAAACATATTTTATATGTCCCAAAAGAATTTGTTTTGATCATGTTATAAATTTAGCAATATTAAATGATTTAAACAAGGTTTAAATCATTTAACCAATTTTTAATTATTCAAAACATGAAACAAATTTTATATTTGGAAAGGTGGTTTAATTTTGCATGGAAAACATATTTTATTTGTGGAAATTGGATTTAAAATGAGCAAGTTATTATTTTGGCAATTTTAAGTGCAATAATTAAGAAACAGTTGTTTTCAGCAATTTAAATTATTCAAAACAGCAAACAAAATTTATATTTGGAAAGTACATGAAAAATTGATTGGAAAACATATTTAGTTTGTTGAATTTGGAATTTTTATGCCCAAGTTATGATTTTTGCAAAATTAAATGAATTAAGCAAGAATTTAAATATTGCGCCAATTTAAAATATTCAAAACAGTGAACTAATTTTATATTTGGATAGAGAATTTAATTTGGTATTGAAAACATATTAAAAATGTTGGATTTGGAGTTAAAATGATTTTCTTATGCAATTTACAAGATATAGTGCAAATCTGCCATTTTTAATAGCTAAGGACTAGAAAAATATTTTGCAGGGGTCTAGATTAATTAACAGGGGCCTAGCTGTGATTTCTGGAAGTTTCTGTGACCAAATCAATGGAAAAAAAATGATTTGGTTAAATGAGGGAGGGGGGATTCGAACCCCCCACCTCCTGATGCGCTTAAGGGTGCCTAACCATTGGGGTGAGCTGCTGCTTGTGATAGGGAGGGGGCCTCGGGGTGGATAAGGTGGTGGGTGCGGTGGTAACTGAACTAAAATGGAAAAAAGGAGCAGAAAAGAGTGGGGGGATGGGATTCGATCCCCCCACCTCTGGCTTGCGTGAAGGGTGCAGGAACCAGTGGGGCTGGTCTGCGTTTCTTGTCAGGGAACATAGCGACGGGGGCTTAAGGTGTGGCCTGCGGCTTTTGACTGAAATTTTCCTGCACGTACAGATGCAGTTCGCTGCAACAGCAGGGACACCGGCGTTGGTTGGCTGCTCGCCGGAGGGCGCCGGGTGGCTGCTGCGAGGGGGGAGGAGGAGAGGCGAGGGAGTAGGACGGATCGAGGGGAAGGGAGTAGGGGCCGGAGGCCTCACCTCGATGGCTCCCGAGCGGCAGAGGAGCAGCGATCGGGGTGGAGTCGGGGCAGCGATGCAGGGAGCGCCGGCCGGCGATGGAGGGGATGGCGCCGGCGAGGGGAGGCTCCTCGGCCCATGGCGCCTTCACCAAAGATGACGTGCTTGAGGTGGTGGTTCCATTCCCGCGGTCGGCAACCCGCGGCACCTCCCCTTTCCCCGCCGCCATGGTGTTCCTCCTCCGGCCATGGATGGTTTAGTTACAGAAGGAAGCAGAGATGAGGGATATGGATTGGAGGAAGAGGATGGCGGCTGGGGAGAGGAAGAGGAAGGAGAGGGGAAGGCATAGGGAACCCTAGGGCAGGGCTAGGTCTTATAGAGGGATCGATGGAGCTGCAGCCGTTGCTCCCTTCCCTCTGAATACGTGGACACCATGGATGTCCCTCCGTACAGAGGAGGAAGAAAAAGGGGAAGGGGTATTGGGCTCTGGTTTTTTGGTGGGCTGGGCCTGGCTTTCTCCCCCCTCTAAACCGTTTTCTTTTTCCTATTTTTCAGTTTTCTGTTTTTTTTTGTAGCAAAGAAAATGGAAAAGATAGATAGGTTTAGAGTTGCAAAAAATTTGGGAAAAATTCCTGTGGGTTAATTAGGTCAAAACCTAACAAATGTCAACTTTGGTTTTCAAAAACATTTGAATTATAGTGCTGTTTTGTAAATTGGTTTGAATTTGGGTAATTTGATAATTAAATGATTATTGATGAAAACCATGTTTTTATTAGGGTGACCCCTATAGATTAAATAGAACAAATGTGATTATAAATTGTTTGGTACCTTTATAACTTTCAAATTAAGTGCTGTTGATGATTGCTTGAATTTGAACCCAAGTTGGAAAATTAATTAATGGAAATAAAAAACACCATTTTATTAGTTGATCAATGTGGAATGATATGAAAGCAAGAATGGTTGTTTTTATTTGAGATTTTTATTTAAAAGTTGTAACAGAGCAAGTATGAAAACAAAGCATTTGAAATTGTTTGAGTTTCATTGTGAAAACAAATAAAAACAGGTGCAAACAAATAGTAAACAAATGCAAACAAGGGAGTAAAATGATGCCATGATGCAATACTTTAATCAAACAGTAAATCAAACATTCTAGGGGGTAGTTTTCATACTTGGGATGTTACAAAACGCCCCCCCTTGAAGGAATCGCGCCCCGAGATTCCTACTGAGAAAAGAAAAGGTCCGGAAACTTCTTGGGAAGATCCTCTTGAGCTGTGACACGTGAAACACATCGTGCACATTGGATAGACGTCAGGGAATTTGCAAACCACCGGAACATTTTGAAATAAAGGGAGAGGTTTTTGTATCTAGGGTGTAAAGCTGAGTAGAGTTTGATTCATTTGGAGAATAGACTATCTGTAATAAGGGTGGAACAGAGTTATTGACATCAATGGAACACCAAGGATGACATCAATGTCAAAATCAGCAACATGAGAGAAACGAGGAATATGTGGCCTCCCATTAGAATTGGATTGTTCTTACTTATCTTGGAAGTCAACATTTGAGATCCCGGAGAGTGAACGGTGATTTGATTGTTTAGTGGAACCAGAATTGGGTTGTATGTTGTGGAAAAGATTGTTGACACAAAGGAATGTGATGCTCCGGTATCAAATAACACTTTAACTGGATAAGAGTTTACGAGGAAGTTTTGATTAGACGCCGGTAGAAGATTTGAAGTGGAAAACAACAACAAGATTTCAACGGACGAAAAGGAAATGTTTAGAAGAACATGATATTGAAGCAACACCGGGAAACGAGAACAAGATTCCTGAGGTACTACGGAGAACCCAAAACACGTGAAATCCTAACTTGAAAGTTTAGGTGAGAACAGAAAACAACGTTGCACTTCCTTACCAGAAAAAGGGTGGGTGGGTGGGGAAAGAAGAAAAATGGCAGAATTCCTACTCTCACGTTTCATTTTTCCTATATAGCTACAAAATAGTTTCTAGACTCAACTGCGACCAGTAAAAAGGGATCCTACAGGCAGACAGGCTCTGATACCATTTGTCGCACCCTGATTTCTAGGGGATACTCACCGTACGAACTGGATAGCAGGTGCTTGGATTATGGGGCATAACTGCTCCCACGTCCCAGCTTCCTGGTAGGCCTGCGCTTATGCGCGACAACACAAGCCCTGCTATTCCATCGTCGATGTAAACTATCCACTAGAGATCAAAGGCACTTCCGTCGACGTACTTCAAACCATACACACATGGTACGTCAACGGCGTTGAACAACTGATATCACAACAGATCTCTACGACACAAAAGATTGAAATAAGTTGCAAATGGCTCTCATTAGAGCAGAGATAGCAAATACAATCATTCAGAGGGCACATGCCCCAACATAACATCATTACATCACAGCGGAAGCATTCAACATGTCTGAGTACAGACAAGAACCAAATAGGCCTAAGAGGCCGGAAATAAACAGACGGAGCCCATCCACGAAGTCTCGGATCCTGCCCGGGTCCGCTATCTACTCGTCAGCAGTCTCGTCACACTCCACGTAGTAGCCACCATGTAGATCTTCGGAAACGTAGGTCTGCGGAAACCACAGCCCCAAAGGGGTCAGTACATAAACGTACTGGCAAGCAAGACTCACAGTTCACCAAAATGTAACCCGTCAACACCAAGCACAGATGCTTTGGGTTCAACGGAAGAAAGGGGATATAAAGGATGCTGCAACTGGATGCGCTAACCAACTACAGAGATTCTACCACTTCCGGCTAACAGAAAGGAGATAAGATCGAGGATGGTAACCAACTGAAAGATAACTTCAAACAAACCCATCCTGGATCTCGCCCCTTATCCAAAGAAGCAATCCGAGGATAACTCACACAGTTGTATTAAAGGTGAATCAAGTTATTGTGTCATCAACCTATTACTAGTCAAGTTATTAATCATTGGGTGTAACATGTTTGATCATTATGTTTAAGTTGTCCTGAGTACTTGTTAGCCAGTACTTTCACCAAGTAATCCATAACCGCGGAAAACACGGCTTCTCGAGAAGATTATCCCTGCAGGGTTGCACCAATTTAGCCGTACACGCAAGAATAACCCGCCAGATGGGAGATCACCCCACCAAGCGAGGTACTCTACACAACTCAACTCTTCTTCGCATCAAGCCCAAAGAACCTTGGGCGCACGGCTAATCGAGCCCAGAAGAAAATGGACCCTCATAGCACTCTAAGAACGTGTCCCCCTATATGCCGACTACAAAAGTTCCACCCTGGCCTGGGCTCGCAAAAACATGCATGCGTCAAATGGAAAACACGAACTAAATGAGGCGATTTGGACGAGATGCGAATCGAATCAAATTGAGGGGGGCGCCCATACTCGCTTCCCACATGCGGTTAGTGCGCTCATCATGGATCAGTAGACAAGACCCTTTTCCTATTAGGGTCGACACTAGCAGGCCTCAAAACCACACAGGGCCTCCTGCCGGTGCCTTATCATCAAATTTATTATTAATAGTAACATTAGCATGATTGATTGATTAAACATCGAGCCCCCAGAACATAATAGAGTAGTAACAGAAAGTAACGGGTAACAGACTCGAGCAAAACAACCTAAGCATGCTAGTAAGACACTGGCTCAACCAAGAGGTGATAGGAGTGGAGGTGAGGCAATATCAAGGTTAAGGGATTCATGTGATGGGTTCGTAACAGAAACAACTACTACTAAGGCTAGCAGAAAAGAACAACGGAAAGTATCGGTAATCAATGTTGAAAGGAACACGATGGTTCATGTGAGTGATAACTTGCCTGCAAAACCCAGTAGCCTGGTACTGAGCTAACTCCTTAGAAGGGGTGTCGTAAGTATCGTCGGCCTCAACGTCGTCGTGTATCCAAGAAGAAGCAAACAGACAATGCAGAAAAGGTAGACAATCAATATCATGGCATAGTGCACAATCATGGGATGATGCATGTCAAGTTAATGGTTGCATCAAAATGAACTAGATAACATGATAACACAATTTAAATGGACCCATATGCAATTGGATTGCATATGGCAAGAGTCCATGAATTAAGTGGAAACAAATGATCTACAATTTAATTACCATGTGAAAGTGGATTACCATGATGCATGCATGATGATAACAACATAATAACAACAAGAGGTGCAAGTGGAAAAGGAATTTAACAAGGTTTGGAAATCATTTGTTAAGTTTGGAAAATTTGGTTACTTAGAGATGTCACACAAACAATTGTTGTTTTCATCAAGTTAAAGTGTTCAAAACAAATAACAAAGTTTATATTTGAAAAGAACACACAATTTTAGGTGGATTGCATGTTTCACTTGTTGAAAAAGGATTTCAAATAAATTATTTATGAATTAAACAAGTTTAAGCAAGAATTAAATGAATTTAATTCAAACATGAACTTATTTGAATTTTTATTTGTGCAAAACATTAAGTGAGATTCATATTTGAAAAGGTTATGCTTTTATGGTTTGAAAACATATTTTATATGTCCCAAAAGAATCTGTTTTGATCATGTTATAAATTTAGCAATATTAAATGATTTAAACAAGGTTTAAATCATTTAACCAATTTTTAATTATTCAAAACATGAAACAAATTTTATATTTGGAAAGGTGGTTTAATTTTGCATGGAAAACATATTTTATTTGTGGAAATTGGATTTAAAATGAGCAAGTTATTATTTTGGCAATTTTAAGTGCAATAATTAAGAAACAGTTGTTTTCAGCAATTTAAATTATTCAAAACAGCAAACAAAATTTATATTTGGAAATTACATGAAAAATTGATTGGAAAACATATTTAGTTTGTTGAATTTGGAATTTTTATGCCCAAGTTATGATTTTTGCAAAATTAAATGAATTAAGCAAGAATTTAAATATTGCGCCAATTTAAAATATTCAAAACAGTAAACAAATTTTATATTTGGATAGAGCATTTAATTTGGTATTGAAAACATATTAAAAATGTTGGATTTGGAGTTAAAATGATTTTCTTATGCAATTTACAAGATATAGTGCAAATCTGCCATTTTTAATAGCTAAGGACTAGAAAAATATTTTGCAGGGGTCTAGATTAATTAACAGGGGCCTAGCTGTGATTTCTGGAAGTTTCTATGACCAAATCAATGGAAAAAAAATGATTTGGTTAAATGAGGGAGGGGGGATTCGAACCCCCCACCTCCTGATGCGCTAAAGGGTGCCTAACCATTGGGGTGAGCTGCTGCTTGTGATAGGGAGGGGGCCTCGGGGTGGATAAGGTGGTGGGTGCGGTGGTAACTGAACTAAAATGGAAAAAAGGAGCAGAAAAGAGTGGGGGGATGGGATTCGATCCCCCCACCTCTGGCTTGCGTGAAGGGTGTAGGAACCAGTGGGGCTGGTCTGCGTTTTCTTGTCAGGGAACATAGCGACGGGGGCTTAAGGTGTGGCCTGCGGCTTTTGACTGAAATTTTCCTGCACGTACAGATGCAGTTCGCTGCAACAGCAGGGACGCCGGCGTTGGTTGGCTGCTCGCCGGAGGGCGCCGGTTGGCCGCTGCGAGGGGGGAGGAGGAGAGGCGAGGGAGTAGGGCGGATCGAGGGGAAGGGAGTAGGGGCCGGAGGCCTCACCTCGATGGCTCCCGAGCGGCAGAGGAGCAGCGATCGGGGTGGAGTCGGGGCAGCGATGCAGGGAGCGCCAGCCGGCGATGGAGGGGATGGCGCCGGCGAGGGGAGGCTCCTCGGCCCATGGCGCCTTCACCAAAGATGACGTGCTTGAGGTGGCGGTTCCATTCCCGCGGTCGGCAACCCGCGGCACCTCCCCTTTCCCCGCCGCCATGGTGTTCCTCCTCCGGCCATGGATGGTTTAGTTACAGAAGGAAGCAGAGATGAGGGATATGGATTGGAGGAAGAGGATGGCGGCTGGGGAGAGGAAGAGGAAGGAGAGGGGAAGGCATAGGGAACCCTAGGGCAGGGCTAGGTCTTATAGAGGGATCGATGGAGCTGCAGCCGTTGCTCCCTTCCCTCTGAATACGTGGACACCATGGATGTCCCTCCGTACAGAGGAGGAAGAAAAAGGGGAAGGGGTATTGGGCTCTGGTTTTTGGTGGGATGGGCCTGGCTTTCTCCCCCCTCTAAACCGTTTTCTTTTTCCTATTTTCAGTTTTCTCTTTTTTTTGTAGCAAAGAAAATGGAAAAGATAGATAGGTTTAGAGTTGCAAAAAATTTGGGAAAAATTCCTGTGGGTTAATTAGGTCAAAACCTAACAAATGTCAACTTTGGTTTTCAAAAACATTTGAATTATAGTGCTGTTTTGTAAATTGGTTTGAATTTGGGTAATTTGATAATTAAATGATTATTGATGAAAACCATGTTTTTATTAGGGTGACCCCTATAGATTAAATAGAACAAATGTGATTATAAATTGTTTGGTACCTTTATAACTTTCAAATTAAGTGCTGTTGATGATTGCTTGAATTTGAACCCAAGTTGGAAAATTAATTAATGGAAATAAAAACACCATTTTATTAGTTGATCAATGTGGAATGATATGAAAGCAAGAATGGTTGTTTTTATTTGAGATTTTTATTTAAAAGTTGTAACAGAGCAAGTATGAAAACAAAGCATTTGAAATTGTTTGAGTTTCATTGTGAAAACAAATAAAAACAGGTGCAAACAAATAGTAAACAAATGCAAACAAGGGAGTAAAATGATGCCATGATGCAATACTTTAATCAAACAGTAAATCAAACATTCTAGGGGGTAGTTTTCATACTTGGGATGTTACACAACCGCCGACCCCAACGGGTACGACCGTTCACCCTAACAATCAAATTTCGATCTGTGGTGTTTCTTTGATAGTTTTCGCTACGATGTCATGGAAGGGAGATTGGCTCTGATACCATATCAATGCTAGCGGAAAACGATACCTTTGTCTCGGTTCGTTGTTGCGTGTTATATAGAGGAAAAAGTGTCGAGTTTTACAGATAGAGATCAAAGGGAAACGAGCCTATCTATCCGAACTACCTTATAGATACTTGGAGGTTCGGTTACATATTGTTTTATATTCTAACATTGTGGCCCTGTTGGTACACTTTGGTTGTAGGGATTGCGGGCAATTTGTGTAGGGGCTTCAACCGGGAAAATGCAATTCAGGATCTTACACAGGTGAATCTATTTTTTTTTTTGAAACTTTTGCAAACTTCGTACCTTTAAGTAAGTTCTGGAAAAATACAAAAAGAGTCATGCTTGTAGACAATGCGGAAGTAGGGTTGCAAAGCGTGATCCCGCATAGTCCCGCAAAACTGGCGGAACAACACAAACTGTACTAATCATGTACATGTCAATTTAAAGCTAAACGCTAGTAGTTTAAGTACGAAGCGGGGCGGATCGGGCGCCGCTCTGCAACCCTATGCGGAAGGCCTTATGCTCTTATTTTCTGTTAGTTCAAAAAGACTGTTCATATGTTTCGATGTTCTAGAATCAACTCTAGGTTGAAATCCTTCAAAAAAGGGAATTTATACGGATACTTCGGATCTTAGAAATGATCTACCAAATTCTTCGGCATGGCTTTGTATGCATAAGTGTGAAAATTCACTTCAAACTCCTTGTACCTTTGTGTAGGATTGAATCAATTTTTCATATGCTTTTATCGAGCCAATTATCAATACCTGCAATGCCCGTACGTTCTTAAATATCTTCTCTATGTTTGTCTAAACATATCATTTCTTTTTTTAGAGGAAATTTATTACTTAAGCATGGTGTTAGATTCGGACCTTACAATAACATCAACCTTAGAAGGACAAAATGTGCTACCATCTTTGCGAGATAAATAAATATGAGTATTAGTGCTACGATCCAAATAGGCTCTTGAATGACCAAGCTTATTATATCAGTTTTTCTTTTATGAAAATAGGTTCTTCGAACTTGTTTTTTTCCCCGAAAACTACGAACTTGTTCATACCTTCTTAACATAAATTGGATGGGAATTGTTCCATTACCGTCGGGTCGCCATGATGTATTCACATACACATATTTTATTTATAAGCTCTAGAGGTGTGTATTTTTCCTTTCTTTATTCCTCTAACCAACATGAGGAATGGATGGAAGGCTCGAGGAAACCCCAGCTGCCACCACCGGTAGAGTACATGTTCTGAAACATAAAAAGGTAAAAGAGCGATAAAATGATGCACGCAGGTAGGCAAAGGTAAAACATAGTTCACGACTGTGCCCGACACCAACCAACAAGCTAAACTGAACATTTGAAATGTAAAGATAATGACGAGCAAACTAGTCCTCTCCAACAGTAGCACGGAGTGCATGAATCCTGCCAATTGTTAGCTCCAACGCCTAGCGACCGGCTTCCAAGCTGCACGAAAACCGACATTATGTATAAATCATCAGCCGGATGTGTCGGGAACTGATCCTCAATAGTGAAATTGTTACGAAGGTTCCAGAGAGTCCAACAAAGGGTTGCGGAACAGATAAAAAACATGATCAGTTTTGTTTGCCCAACCAGCCGCTAATGTTCCTATAGATGTCCGTAAGGTAAGAGAGGTTCCAAGTGCGTTGATGCAATTCCCTAACTACGCTCCTCGTGAACCTGGCAAGGGCGCATGTGAAAAAATATGTGATTCGTGTCCTCCATCTCCCCACAAAGGGCACACCGGTCATTATACAACCCATGCCTGTGTCTGATGTTGCCATTGGAAGGGATGTGCTTCCGAATCAGCTGCCGCGGGAAAATTCTGATCTTCATGGGGATGGCAATTCTCCAGATTTTGCTAAAATGTTTCCTGGGTGTCCCTTGGCACAAGGCGAGGTAAAGGGTGACAGAAACGTAAATGGGTGGGGGATATGTTGTTGCCATTAGGGAGAAAAGAACAATACTTTGTCTAAGGATGATGTTATTGTTTACATTACACACTTTTCTTACTGTGATTATCTGTTGCTTGCAACTTAATACTCAATGTTTGCTCGGATGATATTTTGAGGGTGAATTATTAGTCATAGATGTAGTTAGATGAGGGTCTATGTATCTTGTTGTAATGCCCGTATGAATCACATAGTAATCATTATGTCATGCATATGCACTACGGTGGATCCTTTATATCTATCAATTGCCTACCTGTAATTTGTTTACCACACATGCTATCTATCTGTCTTGCTAGAGACACCTCTAGCGAACTGTGGACCCCGGTCCTTTTTTCTCATACTGATAATACAACCACTGCAATCTCTGTTTTCATACTGCTGCTACTGTTTTACTACTGCCATCAATCTTTTCTTTCATCTACTGCAAACAAATATTATTTTCCACACGGTACGTTTAACCTCTTCGTGTTCAGCAAAACCAGTGAGATTGAAACCTCACTGCTTCGTTAGGGCAAAGTGATTTGATTGTGTTGTGTAGGTTCCACTTTGCTTCTGAACCGGTAGTGCGCCCTGCCTCCTCAGCTGCATCAATCTTCGGAAGTGATTTCTTTCTCCTACTGGTCGATTCAACCTTGTTTTTTTTTCTGAGGGAAACTTGCTACTGTGCTCTTCATACCTTCCTCTTGGGGTCTCCCAACGAACGTATGTTACACGCGCATCAACGGCCACACGTCGAGCCTAGATCACCAACATGCATAGTAGCTTACTAGCCAAACGCACACACCCAACTACGCACACCAGCACTAGCTAACCCAACAGACAGAGAGGGGGGCACAAACAACAAACTGTAACGAAGAGCAGACAACTCGGGTTCAAGATTTCTGTAGCACTTTCGAGTGGTATCCGTCTTCGATCATGATCATTGAAGAATTCTCCAATGTCTGTGCAAGGGCCCTCGTCGTGTCCTCACAGTATTCATCTCGTGGAGAATAGCGATGACCACGCTTCACCTGCTTCTCAGTCCCAGATATCAGGAAAAGTTTCCTCAATTTGGAACTCACTAGGGCAGTTGGGGTATGGGCTTCGCACTAGATGTTCCACAGCTCCAAACCCTTTCACCAGCTCCCTCGTAGCTTGTGAGAGCAAGACATCCACTAAAAAAGTAAAGAAGCTAAGCTTCTCCAAACTACCTGCGTGTCGGTCCAAGGCTCACGGTTAAAGCACAAGTTATTCCTATGTTTCCATAGAGTCAACATAACTACAGAATTGAAAACATTAACATCTTCATGCTTTATTTCACTAAGCCACGGACTGGCCACTTTATCATAATTAGCAGGCAATAAGGAAAGTCCAATTATTTTGCATACTTCACCCCAAACCACTTCAGCCACTGCACAACTAAATAGTAAGTGACAACAAGATTCAGGTTCATTGCTAAATAAAAAAGACAGGTCATGCATAGCTTGTCTTTTCACAAGGTTATCTCTAGTGAGTAACTTATTATGTGAGAAAAGCCAGAGAAAAAAAATCTTGGTAGGAATTCTGATTTTCCATAAAGCATGCACATTTGTTGGGATAACCCTCCCCCCACCCCCCCCCCCCCCCCCCCCCCCGCGCGCCCTGAATTGGCCACTGCATATATGGAACTTACGGAAAACACTCCACTAGATTCAAGTTTTCACAAAATTGCATCCTCCTCGGTACTCAGCTTGATGAAGCCAGCAGTTTGCAATAAATCATACCACTGTAAAAGCAGATACTCATCAAAACACCTTATAAAAGTTACTGTAATATGTTCACCATCCCAAACCTCACAGACGGTGACATTTTCCTCATTAGCAATGACATAAATCTCCCAAAATTGGATAGCCAAGCTCGTGTTGCCAAATCAATGGTCCTCCCAAAAATTAATTTTGCCGGTTCTCCCAAGAACTTGGCACCCGCCAAAACCCACATTCTTGTTTCATACTCAATATCCACAACAATGCTCGATGTGAAGGAATAGGTATGGCAAAAAATCTTGGCGATCATTTTGGCTGGTGCCATTTTGGCAAGCAAACGACGTCATGCGGTCGATAGGTCGACGTGGCCATGATGACCGGCTTCAGTGTCGGCATCGTCCATCACATAACCACGGTTCACAGGAACATATGTCACAAATGGAGACTAGGCAATTCAGCTTAGTCAATCCGAGCTCTCTAGCGGTGTCTCAGACTGTCATCTCGTCGTGCAAACCCATCGGTCACCGGTAATCTAGGATGGGGGCGCGACCATTAGTTGTTTACCCTTTTGAGAGTCGTCTCGAGGCTTCCACCGTTTTCGCTGGCTCGTCCCACATTCCTCTCCGACGGCGTCGGTGCTCGGCGTGGATGCGATGGCGAAACTTGGCTTGTAGATAGTAGCGATAGGTCGTCTTTGGCTTGTGTGCTAGGTTTCGCCGCTATGGCGTCTTTCTTCTTCCTCGGCCGGTGTCCGGCGACTCGCAACGACGCGGGAGCTAGTCTCTTCTTTCTTGCAGGTCGAATCCATGGAGGTTTCCCTACTGGATTGAAGATGGACAAGGCTGATTCAATAACATCGCTTGTCGTATCAACCACTCTGCAGATCGTGAGAAGAGATGTTGACGTATTCCCCTGGCCGGCCGTGGCGGTGAGGAGGGGAGGAGGTGCTACTTTTCTTCCTATGGATTGGTGGAGTGGCTTCAACTGCATCCTCGATCTCCTCACGTGGTGGTGATCTTGTTCACGGTCGCGATTAATGGCCCAAAGGGTGGCCAATGTTCAACCTCCATGTCGGAGGCCTGCTCGATCCAACGTCGGAGTTCGGCTTCGCGAGGTATCCAAGTGGTTCATCCCCGGATACGTCAAGACTGCCGACGTCAGCGGTTGTTCGCCGGAAGGGAGAGTCCGAGTGCCCCGCTGTGCTATGTTCTCGGTGCCTTGTGCGTCTGGAGAACGCCGGCGACGAGTGGTGAAGGCGCCCTAGGACCTGATTGCTTTTTCCCTTTTTGTTCTAGGGTGTTCTATGTAAAATCACAGGCCCTTTCTTCGAATTTTAGGTCTTTCAGGTCAATAGACGAAAAGGGCTTGTGTGGAATTTGTACCTGCCACATGTTGACTTTATCGCAGTTCCGGGGTCTTCGACCCCAACCTTTGTTAAAAAAAACCGGTCACGGGTATTACAGTCGTAGTGGTTGGTGAGACGTAGTAGTGTTAGTCCGTTAGATCCCGGCTGGTCGAAAGTCGCTTCGCCACTTTTGCACTCACCGATCAAGACACGGTGGAAAGCCAGCGACCAAGCCACGCCGAACCCGCCAGGCTGCTACCCGCACTCTCCGGCGACCCATCCATGCCCACGCTGGCATGTAAACCCCCTCCTTCTCTCCGGCTCTCCCTCCGGTGCATTCATCTTCCTGCCCTCTCTGTGTCTCTCTTTAAAACTTTAACTAGTCGATTGATTGCCAGATACCAACATGGAAGATATAATGTCTAGTGTTTATTCTGTTACTTGTTTCTACCAACCAAATTTATTTATTGATTATTTTAAAAGTATTAAAATGTATCCTCGTATTGGCGCATTTTCAGAATGTCGTATTTCCGTATCCATATCGGCCCGATACCGATACTCGTATCCATATCGGTGCCGCGTATTACGAATATGTTTGGTAGTTGGCTAAATGGTATTGATAGGAAAACGAAGGCACAAATTCGAATTGGTGTCGCTGCTTTCCTTTGGAGTATTTGGAATTATCCAAATGATGTGGTTTTTAACAAACTGAACAATGTTCACTTTTTGCAGGTTGTAAACAAGGCGGTCTATTTTATTCAGATGTGGTCCTTTCTCCTCCCTGTCGATCAACGAGGACTTATGGATTCAGGCTGTGTCCGGCTGATGACGGTCGTTCGGGTTATCTACAGCCAGGCTGGGCGGCTTCATGCTAGACGACTAGATGCATGAAGTTGTTATTTTCGATTGGTTGTTTTTTGTAGCCATCTTAAGTGACTCGTGAACTGTAAAAACTGCGATTTGGAATGCTTTCTTCTGTTTAATAAAAACCGGCTGTGTGCATAGTCCTGATGCAGAGGCTGAGGCGAGGCTCCCATTTCTAAAAATAAAAAAATCGGTGCCGCGTAGGTGTTAGATCCCGGCTGGTCCAAAGTCGCTTCGCCACTTTTATACTCACCGATCAAGTACACCGCCACCCAGGGCCCCACACACCCAGTCCAGACTCACTCAATTCTTGAAATCAACTTAAGTCCAAGCTATGCAGCACGGACACCCCTCCTTCCGACACTCTCCCAGCCCCTCCTGGCCTCCTCTCCGTTCACGCTCACCCGAACTGCTCGCCTAGTCGCCACAGCACAACCCCGTCGTCGCTTCTACTGCTGCCGGCAATAGGTTGCGAGCCTTGCACCCGGCGGTGTAGTGTGCGCCTCGCTATGGTTTGCTGCTCTCGACGGCGAGAGATGCCAGCGGCCGGCCGGCTGCTCGGGTCGTGGCTCCTCATCGTCGTGCTCATCCACACGGTACGTTTAACCTCTTCGTGTTTAGCAAAACCAGTGAGATTAAAACCTCACTGCTTCGTTGGAGCAAAGTGATTTGATTGTGTTGTGTAGGTTCCACGTTGCTTCTGAACCGGTAGTGCGCCCTGTCTCCTCAGCTGCATCAATCTTCGGAAGTGATTTCTTTCTCCTACTGGTCGATTCAACCTTGGTTTCTTTCTGAGGGAAACTTGCTACTGTGCTCTTCATACCTTCTTCTTGGGGTCTCCCAACGAACGTGTGTTACACGCGCATCAACGGCCACACGTCGAGCCTAGATCACCAACATGCATAGTAGCTTACTAGCCAAACGCACGCACCCAACTACGCACACCAGCACTAGCTAACCCAACAGACAGAGAGGAGGGCACAAATAACACTACTGTAACGAAGAGCAGACAACTCGGGTTCAAGATTTCTGTAGCAATTTTGAGTGGTATCCGTCTTCGATCATGATCATTGAAGAATTCTCCAATGTCTGTGCAAGGGCCCTCGTCGTGTCCTCACAGTATTCATCTCGGGGAGAACAGCGATGACCACGCTTCACCTGCTTCTCAGTCCCAGATATCAGGAAAAGCTTCCTCAATTTGGAACTCACTAGGGCAGTGGGGGTGTGGGCTTCGCACTAGATGTTCCACAGCTCCAAACCCTTTCACCAGCTCCCTCGCAGCTTGTGAGAGCAAGACATCCACTAAAAAAGTAAAGAAGCTAAGCTTCTCCAAACTACCTGCGTGTCGGTCCAAGGCTCACGGTTAAAGCACAAGTTATTCCTATGTTTCCATAGAGTCCACATAACTGCAGAATTGTAAACATTAAAATCTTCATGCTTTATTTCACTAAGCCACAGACTGGCCACTTTATCATAATTAGCAGGCAATAAGGAAAGTCCAATTATTTTGCATACTTCACCCCAAACCACTTCAGCCACTGCACAATTAAATAGTAAGTGACAACAAGATTCAGGTTCATTGCAAAATAAAAAAGACAGGTCATGCATAGCTTGTCTTTTCACAAGGTAATCTCTAGTGAGTAACTTATTATGTGAGACAAGCCAGAGAAAAAAAAATCTTGGTAGGAATTCTGATTTTCCATAAAGCATGCACATTTGTGGGGATAACCCTCCCCCCCCCCCTCCGCCCCGAATTGGCCACTGCATATATGGAACATACGGAAAACACTCCACTAGATTCAAGTTTTCACAAAATTGCATCCTCCTCGGTACTGAGCTTGATGAAGCCAGCAGTTTGCAATAAATCATACCACTGTAAAAGCAGATACTCATCAAAACACCTTATAAAAGTTACTGTAAGATGTTCACCATCCCAAACCTCAGAGACGGTGACATTTTCCTCATTAGCAATGACATAAATCTCCCAAAATTGGATAGCCAAGCTCGTGTTGCCAAATCAATGGTCCTCCCAAAAATTAATTTTCCCTGTACAAAATCTCCCAAGCACTTGGCACCCGCCAAAACCCACATTCTTGTTTCATCCTCAATATCCACAACAATGCTCGATGTGAAGGAATAGGTATGGCAAAAATCTTGGCGATCATTTTGGCTGGTGCCATTTTGGCAAGCAAACGACGTCATGCGGTCGATAGGTCGACGTGGCCGTGATGACCGGCTTCAGTGTCGGCATCGCCCATCACATAACCACAGTTCACCGGAAAATATGTCACAAATGGAGACTAGGCAATTCGGCTTAGTCAATCCGAGCTCTCTAGAGGTGTATCAGACTGTCATCTCGTCGTGCAAGCCCATCGGTCACCGGTAATCTAGGATGGGGGCGCGACCATTAGCTGTTTACCCTTTTGAGAGTCGTCTCGAGGCTTCCACCGTTTTCGCTGGCTCGTCCCTCGTTCCTCTCCGACGGCGTCGGTGCTCGGCGTGGATGCGATGGCGCAACTTGGCTTGTAGATAGTAGCGATAGGTCGTCTTTGGCGTGTGTGCTAGGTTTGGCCGCTATGGCGTCTTTCTTCTTCCTCGGTGGTGTCCGGCGACTCGCAACGACGCGGGAGCTAGTCTCTTCTTTCTTGCAGGTCAAATCCATGGAGGTTTCCCTACTGGATTGAAGATGGACAAGGCTGATTCAATAACATCGCTTGCCGTATCAACCACTCTGCAGATCATGAGAAGAGATGTTGTCGTATTCCCCTGGCCGGCCGTGGCGGTGAGGAGGGGAGGAGGTGCTACTTTTCTTCCTCTGGATTGGTGGAGTGGCTTCAACTGCATCCTCGATCTCCTCATGTGGTGGTGATCTTGTTCACAGTCGTGATTAATGGCCCAAGGGGTGGCTAATATTCAACCTCCATGTTGGAGGCCTGCTCGATCCAACGCCGGAGTTCGGCTTCGCGATGTATCCAAGTGGTTCGTCCCTGGATACGTCAAGAATGCCGACGTCAGCGGTTGTTCGCCGGAAGGGAGAGTCCGAGTGCCCCGCTGTGCTATGTTCTCGGTGCCTTGTGCGTATGGAGAACGCCGGCGACGAGTGGCGGAGGCGCCCTAGGAGCTGATTGCTTTTCCCCTTTTTGCTCTAGGGTGTTCTATGTAAAATCACAGGCCCTTTCTTCGAATTTTAGGTCTTTCAGGTCAATAGACGAAAAGGGCTTGTGTGGAATTTGTACCAGCCACATGTTGACTTTATCGCAGTTCCGGGGTCTTCGACCTCAACCTTTGTTAAAAAAAACCGGTCACGGGTATTACAGCCGTAGTGGTTAGTGAGACGTAGTAGTGTTAGTCTGTTAGATCCCGGCTGGTCGAAAGTCGCTTCGCCACTTTTACACTCACCGATCAAGACACGGTGGAAAGCCAGCGACCTAGCCACGCCGAACCCGCCAGGCTGCCACCCGCACTCTCCGGCGACCCAGCCATGCCCACGCTGGCATGTGAACTCCCTCCTTCTCTCCGGCTATCCCTCCGGTGCATTCATCTTCCTGCCCTCTCTGTGTCTCTCTTTAAAACTTTAACTAGTCGACTGATTGCCAGATACCAACATGGAAGATATAATGTCTAGTGTTTATTTTGTTACTTGTTTCTACCAACCAAATTTATTTATTGATTATTTTAAAAGTATTAAATTGTATCCTCGTATTAGCGCATTTTCAGAATGTCGTATTTCCATATCCATATCGTCCCGATACCGATACTCGTATCCATATCGGTGCCGCGTATTACGAATATGTTTTGTAGTTGGTTAAATGGTATTGATAGGAAAACGAAGGCACGAATTCGAATTGGTGTCGCCGCTTTCCTTTGGAGTATTTGGAATTGTCGAAATGATGTGGTTTTTAACAAACAGAATAATGTTCATTTTTTGCAGGCTGTAAACAAGGCGGTCTATTTTATTCAGATGTGGTCTTTTCTCCTCCCTGTCGATCAACGAGGACTTATGGATTCAGGCTGTGTCCGGCTGATGACGGTCGTTCGGGTTATCT
The DNA here is from genome assembly GCA_028641055.1 of Alopecurus myosuroides. Taxonomy (NCBI): domain Eukaryota; kingdom Viridiplantae; phylum Streptophyta; class Magnoliopsida; order Poales; family Poaceae; genus Alopecurus; species Alopecurus myosuroides. Next base: position 224,161,244 of record CM054062.1, read on the forward strand.
ACAGCCAGACTGGGTGGCTTCATGCTAAACGACTAGATGCATGAACTTGTTATTTTTGATTGGCTGATTTTTGTAGCCATCTTAAGTGACCCGTGAACTGTAATAACTGCGATTTGGAATGCTTTCTTCTTTTTAATAGTTGCGATGTACGTGCAACGCACGTCCTTACAATTAAATGAGACAATTTACACGAAATAAACGACCATACGGGTGTCTACTTGAACTATTTATCCGGTGCAAATTAATACTCTAGAACTCATCCACGTCTCCCACGCACTCAACCTCATCGATTGTCTAGAAGTGTCTCCCTCGCACTCAAACTCATCGATTCTCGGAAGTATCCAGTGCAGGAGGAGGCTGAGTGTGGAGACGGAAGAACCTCGGACTGCAAGCCCAACTATTTTTGTAAATAAATAAAAATAAACATCTTAACAAAAAAGAGGGCACATCAGCCAACCGAGGCCGCACCAGGGATGCTAGCTTACGGTCACCCGTGGGCACGGTCAAAATTCCGATAGTCCACGGGTGCCTTTTTTGTCGGAACGGAGTAGGACGAGAAGAGAACGCCGCCGCCGTTGGTCCGGGAGTAGTTTTCTTCTCCGGCGGCGGTAGGCCTCCCCACCCCCACGTTGAGTTACTTCCGAGCCTACGTTGGCGACGCCACCTCCGGATCGGTCCATCCTCGCCATCGCCGGCCGTTACGTCACCGTCTCCGGTTCACTGGCCGTAGACGATCTCTGCTTTCCAACACCAGTGACATGGCCCCGTCTCTCTATCTCTCTCGATGGGGAAGGAAGCGAACAAAGAGGCGGAAGGAGTTGAGATACGATCGGGAAGGAGAAGGATAAGATGCGGTCGTGGTGGGGTCCACGGGTGAGCGCATGTCACAATCGATCGTAGATACGACCACCCTGTGAGGAGTCGTTTCGACCACCACGGACCAAGGCCAACCACGGCCTTATTTCTGAAAAACTACTCAACAATTACGATGATGCTTAGCTGGAAAAATACAATTACCATGATGCACCTTATATTAGAGAAAAATGAATTACATAGAGTCCACTTAAATTTAAGAAGACATGTCATGCCTGAACAGCAGTAAACTTTTGCACTCAAAATTGATACATTCCTTATATATATATGGACTCATTGTAAGATGAGCATCAATGCCACCGCAAGATTGATATATTTTGCATCTCAAACCCGAATACATACATGTGGACATGTGCTATATCTAGGAACAATCAAATTCTTCCACAATCAACTGCACTTTTTTCGATACCATTGGCAGATAACAGTAAACAAAGTGATTTGTATCCATAATACATTGGTCCGACGAACATACTGGTACATATTGAGGTATCCTCGGTATGGACGATGGATATCAGCAGATATGCCACTTCCTCCCGCAATAACTGTTGTTGGTGGACGTATGTTGTGCTCGTGGTGGTACTGCAGGTCGGCAGGTTCGGCTAGGCGGCAATGGTCAGCTCCACTCCGACACCCTACCTCGTCCTCGATCTCCAACCTTGGTCGTCCTCGCCTCCTTGCTCCGCCTTGTGCCAGACTGGCCACCGTCGTTCCTCGGCCTGTTTTTTCTTTCCAAGTTCGTGCCTGCTGTTGTCGCTGCTACTTTGCTCTGCAGGTAGAGCGTCCCTGCTAGTGCTCCGATGTCCTTGCTACGGTGCTACCTCTCGTTGCAGCCCAGAACTTGTCGTCATCTTCGATCACCATCCAAAGCGGGACACGGAAGAGGAAAATCAGATCAGAAAAATTATTAATTGAACAAGCAAAACGGCTCCTCCTTGAGCTTCGCCTGGAGAGCAGTCTCCGTCTGAACTCTAAATCATGGGCGTGGTCATCGGAATTAGAGGAGCTTGGAGGCGCACACCAGAGCCGTACGGTGCTGAGCAGCAGCGCTCAGACTTGCGCAGCTCGGGCTGAGGCAAGGCGAGCAGGTGCTCGTGCCGGGGCCAGACGGGCGCGTCGCACAGGTCGGGTGGGCGTGTCAGTGCGCAGTTCGGCTCGGGCTGAGACAAGGCGAGCAGGAGCTCGTGCCAGGATCGGAAGAGTGAGTCGTTGTGCAGGTCGGACGGGCGCACAAGTGTCCGGAGTAGAGGTGCTGCAGGGCGAGGAGGACGTCAGCATGGTCGTGCGCCCTCGTCGTCGTGAAGCAGGAAGGACCATGGAGGCACCCGTGACGTGGAGAGGCGGCAGATGCAGCACGGACAGGAGGTCGTCGGGGTGGAACCCGACCTGCTGGCCGAGCTGGAGGCGCGGAGGACGAAGGAGGGTTGCCGTGGAGAGATGCTCAGGGAGGAGCTCGTTGGAGAGAGGGAGAGGGCGATGGTGTGCTTGTCCTGGAACGAAGGGAGGCGGGGCCGCGGTCGCCAGAAGGCGTGTAGAAGAGGAGGCGCCGAGGGTGGTTTAGTGCAGCGGGCCATAGCCCGCGCAGAGGACGCCGGGAGGCGCACGTGCCGAGCTTGTCGTCGGGGGGCTCCTGGCGATATCGTCGGGTGAAGGAGAGAGGAGGCGCCATCGGGGGGGGCGCCGTCGAGGGGAAGGAGCTAGGGGCGGCGCTGGGCTTGGACGCCGGGTAAAGGAGAGAGGAGGCGCCGTCGGGGGGAAGGAGCTAGAGGTGGCGCTCGGCTTGGACGCACCTCTGGCATGTTCACTACAAATGCTGGAAATAAAATATATCCCCGTACCGATTTTTCTTCTAGAAACACAGTACAAACGCAAGCGCTCATATACACGCGCATACACTCACCCCTATGAACGCACACACGCACACTCTACCCCTATGAGCACCTCCAAGGGGCCGAGCCGGCGGGTCTTGAGATTGACGAGGTCACCACAGGCGACTCGCTGTCGACGGGAACGTCGTCTCCCACTGAAAGAATATTCCGCCTAAATGCAACACACAGATGTCAAATCTGGGGTTTGAACTCTAGTGGGCTGGGGGTATAACCATCCTCCTAACCATCCAACCAAAGGTTGGTTTGCTCACCGTACTGATTCGGGTAGCTTTAGGCGGTGTCAATTTTGTAATTTTGAACTGTGTCGAGGAGCTCAACATTGGAGCAATCTCGTCCGTTTGATCCACTCAATTTGATGGCTGAGATCAAATATATCTACGAAGTTTGCTCTTTTATAAGTAGTTTAGATAAAAACCGGCTGTATGCATAGTCCAGGCTGAGACGAGGCTCCCATTTTAAAAAAAATACGGTGCCGTCTAGGTGTTAGATCCCGGCTGGTCCAAAGTCGCTTCGCCACTTTTATACTCACCGATCAAGTACACCGCCACCCAGGGCCCCACACACCCAGTCCAGACTCGCTCAATTCTTGAAATCAACTTAAGTCCAAGCTAAGCAGCACGGACACCCCTCCTTCCGACACTCTCCCAGCCCCTCCTGGCCTCCTCTCCGTTCACGCTCACCCGAACTGCTCGCCTAGTCGCCACAGCACAACCCCGCCGTCGCTTCTACTGCTCCCGGCAATAGGTTGCGAGCCTTGCACCCGGCGGTGTAGTGTGCGCCTCGCTATGGTTTGTTGCTCTCGGCGGCGAGAGAAGCCAGCGGCCGGCGGGCTGCTCGGGTCGTGGCTCCTCATCGCCGTGCTCATCCACACATCGTTCTTCGGATCGACATTCATATTGTCCGTCAACGCTGCTCGGACGTCGGCGTTCATGGCCATGGCGCCGCTGCCTATGGCCATGGCCCCCTCGCCGGTGGGGCTCAAGGACGACAAGAGGCATGTGCCCACGGGTTCAAACCCTTTGCACAACGATGAAACAGATTAATTGCAAGATCGTGCGCGAAGAGCCGCACGCATAGGAAGCGGCTGATCTGTCGGGTGAGTGATACAGGCAAGGGAATGTTGCTAGCTGATCAACTTGCGATCTCAAGTTGGACAGCGCCGCGCGAGCTTCTGATTCCACTTCTTTTCTCCTCCGCGTCAAGTAAGCCTTTGATGTCTTTCTCTTGGTTCATCTTCGTTCTCGGAGCCTCGGAGGAGAAAGGAAGTTGAATGAGAAGGGCACTGCTCGATCGCCGCTGGTTTTGAGTATGCATTAGCTAGCTAGCTAGGTATAGTACGTGCGTCCTCCTTCTTGCTAATTTGTACTCCATGATTGAGCTTCAAGTAAAGTAATTCATGTAATCGTTTGTTATTCCTTTCATTTTTTGCCTCGAGGTTTCTCATTTCTTCTTATTTACGATGGGTCAATAAATATATATGTTCGTTTCTGTGCACACTATCTTCTTCCATACATTGTGCATGGAGACGATGATACCACCTCTGATGCCTGCAAAACTCGCTGTCGTGCACGATCCGGCGACTAGGGTCATGACGCTAGTACAAAAGCACTAGCTGGTGCATAGGACGCCGTAACCGAGGAATTTGACCTCAACAACAGATGGCCAGTTGCAAAATAGAAACCGAGTCAAAATAATTAGGGTCCAGTTCGAAACTTCGCTCGATCTCTCATGGCCATCGTTGCTCGTGTGGTCAAATTCAGATATCGTTACTCTCTCCTGCAGTAATAATGTATTCAGATATCGTCAATAGTACTTGGGATTTGGGGTCGAGGTATATATAGTATAGTTATAACGCAACAATTGATGATCCTTGTTTCAAGTGCATCAATTCCGTTGTCCGAACGGAAGCGTGTTTGTGGGATTCATGGACATGTTTGGCATTTTCCTCTTGGAAGCAAGCACATAACTGTCAGTGTTGCATATGCGGGTCGCGGGCGAGAGCGTGCGCGTTACTGCAAACTTAACGCACAAGACGCCGGAAAAGGTGCCCTCATGTTCTCCGCCCCCGGACTATTAAATCATGCTACAGTGACTGCGATGATCTGATCTCCCATCTGCATCGCACCCGTTGAGAGGATCCAGAACATCCAAGTCATCTCTTGCATGCTTAGTTTAGTAAGGTCAAAATGAGCTGACATGCATGCGTACTCATGCATTGGAGCGCCCCCAGTTTTGTTTAATTAGCCACGCACGTACGTACACTACAGGTGCACCACGCGAGTTGCCATGTATATACAGGGAGGTATAGAAATAGTTTTTCTTGGTGAAAATATATTGATGAATTGATCAGGGAGTATGTATGGTTATGACGGTGTATAGTGTACTGCCCTGAGACGTACGTGATTTTTGAGCAGTGTATGTACCCCGGCCCGGCACAAAAAGCGAGAGAGAGATCGATGTATAAACAGTGTGTACGTACACGTAGACGCCAGGCAGTACCGGTTCGTACTCTTGCTAGCATTTAGTGACGGCGCGAATCGGTCGAGATTTGACCGCGCTGTCTGACGAGATATATAGAGTAACATTCAGCTTTCATTTGTTTCGGACGGCAGGATCAGACTCGTAGACGTGGGTCAGGTCGACCGCCTCATATCACTATAGGAAACAGACCAGACGCTGCCTGCCGGCCGCCGTCGGCGTATACGCGAATCCCGTCAGCGTAGACCTACCCTAACGGGGCCATCCGTGTTTTGGTCCGTTGGGTAGGGAATCCGCGTATCGGCATACAAATTATGGGACCCACCTGTTGTCAGAAACATGTCAGAATGGATTCAATACGTGGACGAGGTGGCCGATGGTCTATAGAGCCACCTGGCAGCCCCTGTGCGCCTGGAGAGGGCATACGCCGACGGGGTGGCCGCCAGCCTATCCATATGTGCTGGCCACGTGGCAACACCCCGTGCGTATGGATAGCATACGCCTACAAGGTTGTCGTCGGCCTATCCGTGTGCGTCTGGCCACGTGGCAGCGTCATGTGCGCCTAGGTGAGGCCTACGCCGATGAGGTTGCCGTCGGCGCATGCTCCGTCCAATTTTTTCCCCCGACTGCTGCTTTTCGGTTTTAAATTACAGATTTCAAATAGAATTTAAATTGCGGGAATTTTAAAATTCAAATCAAATAACAAAAACATCATGCATATAATTCAAACATCATCCATAGCATACAAGCTCCCTACATACAATGCATACAAACTTCGATATCATACAGAAACATGCATATAAATATCGATCATAGACATATCATCCTATCTATATGCCCTGAGAGCTCGAGATGTCCATCTCGGACCGCGTGAGAAGAGACGACCATCCCATCGGGTAGCCGTCGACCCGCTTAACTCGATGAGGGACTACCGCGGGCATCAACCGACGTGATCTTGCGTGACGGACTCGGCCCTGTTTATACATGGCCAGCAGCCATATACTCCTACACAATAAATCCAGCGAGATCTAGTACTAGTAGTTTAGTTGAAGTGTGAAGTGAAATAAATGTCATAGAAGTGCGGCCCTGTTCGTCCCGGCCACCTCTCCTCCGGTTCCGGTTGCTTTGATTAAAGAGATATATACACTTCTAGTCTCACAACTTGCTTAGCACGAACAAATTAGTCCCACAACTTGTAAACTGGACATCTCTAGTACACAAACTTGTACTGAGTGAACAAATAGGTCCAAAATCATTTTGAAGATGACATGTGGCATAGTAACTTTTGCAAAAATAACCTTTTATAGTTTTTTTGCCTGGGATGTGTTGCTTCCTGACATGCGGGCCCACATGTAAGTATAGGACGAAAGAAATAAAATTGTCTAGGGGCCGCGAGAGATCGAACGCACGACGCGGAATTTTAGCTTGGCGTCCATGCATAGCCATCAGGGTACACGATCCATTATGACAAAAACTGGACTGCAACCTCTTAAATCTAACCTTATTCGTACACCTTTCTAAAACAGAAAACAAATCTATTTTATTCAGTCAGCTAGTACCTTGCTGGGCGAATATATCTCAGATGACTATTTCAAAAAATTCTCAACAAAATTCAGTACACCTCTAATTTTTATCCGGAACACATATGATTCAATGGTTCGGGTTGGCGTGGCTACACTCACATATGTAGTCAGCTCGGGATCTATACAAGTGTTCTCCGTATGTGTAAACTTTAGTAAAAAATGACACATGTAGTTCTCTATTCCAAAAAAAAAAAAAAAAAATCAATGCTATTACAAGACATTTTTAAATCTTATGTTGGACAATGATATTGTCCTTTTTTTTTGTCTAGAGCACCACAAATGTTATTTTTGCACGAAAATTTTTATGTATATATAAAATTTGTCCCTAATTTTGTTGAGATTTTTTGAAATAGGCATCTGAGATGTATTCGTCCAACAAGGTACCCAGCTGATCTCATATTAAAATGATGATTGAACAAAATAGCTTTTTTCTGTTTTAATAGAAACGTGTACCGAATCATCCAGAAAAAAAAATGTACCCAAATAAGGTGATTATCTATAATAGGTTGCAGTCCAAATATATGTCAACATGGACTGTGTACACTAGTGGCAACGCACGCCAACATGGGACTCTACATATTGGGTTCGATCCCTCAGGCTCGACAATTTTAATCCATCCGCCATATACTGACATGTGGGGCCCGCATGTCAGGTAGCATCAATGTTCACATTTGCCCGACAAAAAAGTATAGAAGGATCTTTTCACAAAAATTACCACTCTTTTGGACCGTTGTGGACCTATTTGTTCACTTAGTACAAGTTTGTGTACTAGAAATGTCCAATTTACAAGTTGTGGGACTAATTTGTATATGCTAAGCAAGTTGTGGGGCTAGAAGTGTATATACCTCTTGATTAAACCAGGGAAAGAACTTTTGGGTCACGCAGCTCAAGAGATTCCAAGTCGCCGGCCTCCTCCGCGCATGTCCCGCGCTGGGCGCAGGGGATCCAGCGAGCGAGCGCCGACCGTTGCCTGGGTGGCCACGGTTTCCCGGGCATTGTTTATCGCATCGAAGGCGTTGAATGTCTGCTACTCCCATTAATGGTCACGTGAGGTGGAAGCCAACTCTCGCGAAGCATTGGCTGCTTCTCGCTGGGCGCGCGCGGCTGGATCCATCGGGGTCAGCTGCCTCCGATCCACAGGTCAAATTCATCGCGATGGATTAATGTGGAGATAAATATCCTAAAAGTTGTCCACATGTGTAAACTAGTCTCAATTCTCAAAAACTGGTACCAGGTGGTACTAAAAGTTGCTAGGAGGTGCAAATTAGTCTCAAATAAGCTCTAGAGCTGACATGTGGCCGAATATTTTTGCAGAAACACCCCTATCAAGTTTTCGTATTGCACAAACCACTTTACATGCATTGACAAACGCGGAACCCGCATGTCAGTGAGCGCGGAAAAATGCCAAAATTGTTGCAGTCCTCGTTGGGGATCTATCCCGCAACCAATCGCTCTATCAAAGACCCGCTTCCACTGCAGCTCGTCAGGATTCGCGTCAAACAAGTAAACTGAGAACTTTTATAGTAATATAACCAAATAGGCTGACTAATAGACGTGGGGCCAGTGCCAAATAGGCTGACTAATAGACGTAGGCCTCTCACCGCAGAAGGAAAAATGTGGTTGATCAGTTGGTAGTGGAGGGGATCAGGGTTACCGGGCAGGAGGAGAAGGCCGCGGCCGTGGATGATTTCTTTGAGGGCCTCCTCGGTACGCAACCCGATAGGCCATACTCGCTCGACTTGGAGTTTGTGGATTTACCCTCGACAGATCTCTCTCATCTAGAGGCCGAGTTCTCTGAAGAAGAGGTTTGGAGGACCATTCGTGCCATGCCGTTGGACAAATGCCCTGGCCCAGATGGCTTCTCCACCCGCTTCTTTGTGGCCTGCTGGGGAATCATCAAGGAAGACATCATGGAGGCCTTCCATTCCCTCCATAGGCTGGACGCGCGGGGGTTCGGTGCAGTCAACCAGGCCCTTATCACGTTACTGCCAAAAAAGCAGGATGCAACAGAAGTGAGGGACTTCAGACCTATCAGCTTGATCCATGGGTTCGCTAAGTTGGTGGCCAAGGTCCTCGCATCGCGAGTTGCACCTGTTATTCCTCAGTTGGTGGGTTCGCATCAGAGCGCGTTTATTCGAGGTAGATGTCTGCACGATAACTTCATGTTGGTGAGGGGCATGGCCAGGAGGTTGCATAGCATGGCTACCCCAGCCATCCTTCTGAAGCTTGACATCACTAAGGCCTTCGACATGGTGGATTGGGCCTTCCTGCTGGAGGTTCTCCGGAAGATGGGCTTTGGTGAGAGGTGGATTGCTTGGGTCTGCGCCCTGCTGGCTACGGCATCTACCAGAGTCCTCCTTAACGGGATAGCGGGGCGCCGCTTTGGTAACATGCGTGGTTTGAGGCAAGGGGACCCTCTTTCCCCCCTGCTCTTCATCCTAGTCATGGAGGTTCTCTACAGATTGGTGGAGAAGGCCACAGAGCTCGGCCTGCTATCACGGTTGTCTGCTTCCGGTAGCCAGCACCGCACTTCCATTTATGCGGATGATGTGGTCACTTTCCTGAGTCCGAGGGAGGTAGACCTGCGCGCCTTCGCCGCGTTGCTCGAGGACTTTGGGGCAGCCTCTGGATTGCGTGCCAACTTCCAGAAGAGCTCGACCCACCTGATCCGTGGTTCGGTGGAAACTGAGCAACTAGTAGAGGAGGTGCTGGGGTGCAGAGTCCTCCCCTTTCCCTTCCGCTACCTCGGGCTCCCGCTCGGGCTGCGTCCGCCTTCGGCGGCTCAGTTACAGTACCTTGTGGACAAAGTGGATGACCGCCTACCCAGTTGGGGAGCTGGGCTGATAAACCAAGGTGGACGTCTGGCCCTGATCCGCTCGACGTTGTCGGCGATTCCGGTCTTTGCACTAATGTCGTTAGACATCCCAGAAGAGACCATTAATGCGATTGAGAAGACCTTGCGTGGATTCTTGTGGAAAGGGCGCAGACGTGTTCATGGTGGGCATTGTTTGGTGGCTTGGGATCGGGTGTGTCTTCCCCGACACCTTGGTGGCCTCGGCATCCTGGATTTGAGGAGGATGAACATGGCCCTGCGAGTCAGGTGGCTGTGGTTGGAGCGTACGGCCACAGACAAACCATGGCGCGATTTCAACCTGCAGATGCCCCAGCAGGTTTGCCGCATATTCGAAGCTGCCACCCGTTCCGTCCTCGGGGACGGGGCTTCGACCCTCTTCTGGACCGATAGGTGGCTCCCTGGCGGCCGGCTTAAGGACCTTGTCCCGAACCTTTTTGCGGCCGTGCCAGCTAGGGCGAAGCGGACTCGCCTAGTGCGGGAAGGGATCGCGGGAGCTTGGCTGGAGGACCTCGGTCCCAACCTCCCTGCCCGGGCGATCCAGGAGCTGTTTCGAGCTGCCGACTTGTTTTCCGGAGTGACCCTCTCGCCGGAGCGACAGGACACCTTCATGTGGATGTGGGACTCCAGCGGCTCTTACTCCTCCCGCTCGTGCTACAGGACGCTCTGTCTTGGGTTGGAGGACATGGCCGGGGCTCGCCACATCTGGAGGTCGAGGGCGCCGACCAAATGTCGTTTCTTCCTATGGTTGGCAGCAAAGGGTCGTTGTTGGACGGCCGACAGGCTCGAGCGCCGCAACCTCCCCAGGCCTACTGCCTGTCCTTTCTGCGATCAGCACGATGAGACGATCGATCACCTGCTAGTGGGATGCGTGTTTGCACGCACCGTCTGGGCGATCTTCTTCCGGCGGTGGGAGGCTCCGGATTGGATACCGACGAACGAACCATCCTTTGTGGCGTGGATAACTTCGCACAGGGCCCAGGGGGTTGAGGAGAGAGACCTCTGGACCGCGGTGGCGCTTGTTTCCTGGACCCTCTGGACCCATCGCAACGACATTGTGTTCCGTGGAGCCTCGCCCTCGTCAGCTCAGGTGGTTGACAAGGCGGCTAGTGAGGCAGTCTGTTGGTGTAAAGCCGGTCTCTTTAGGGGTAGCCTAGCTCAGGTAGATAGGTGGACATGCCGCGAGTAGTCCCGATTGGATCTGTAGCTGCCTTGGCAGTGTGGCTGCGTGTCTGGCGTCTGTGCCAGCCCGCGTTGTAACTTTTAGCCTTCTGGCTTCCCCTTCTATGAAACCCGATATGCCTTTCCAAGGCATATCCTTGAAAAAAAAAATTTGCAGGCATAGGGGTTCCGCTCGAGCTAGGTCATTCTGCCAATGCGACTCAAAAGTATTTGTGCCCAACCAATAGACTCATCTCTTTTATACTCCCTCCGTCTTGCGTTAATTGTCTTAAACTTGGACAAAAGTGTATGTATCTAACACAAACTTGGACAAAAGTGCATGCATAATAGACATGTTTTAGTGTTAGATGCATTTCCTTTTGTCCAAGTTTGAGATAATTAATTTCAGACGGAGAGAGTACTTATATACACAAATAGATTGGCAAATAAACCGATATAAAGTTTAAGTGTGAAAAATTATATTTAGTATTATGATTATGTTATATTAGTATCAAATTTATTTTCTACTTTCTAAAATACTTGTGAATACTAATATGACCAGTCAAACTTTATAATTTGTCATATTTTATATTTATATAGTAAGTGAGCACGCTTATACGTGTACAAGCGTTAAACGTGTTCGTTTTTGAATAAAAGCCAAGAAAATAGTTAGACAGAATAAGAAATTTATGATTTTATATATAGAATTATACTCGCTGCATTTAAAATAATTTACGTTAGACAATTTGAACCAACGCGATGGACGAAAACCTGTCAATGGATGTTCCAACACGAAAGCATGTATGGTTTAGTGGTTACAACATGCTTGCAAGCAGGTTCCGGGTTCGAACCCCAGCGCCTGCATAAAAGTTTGCATTTTTCCTTACCGCCTGACATGTTGGACCCACCTCTATTTGTTAGTCTATTTGTTTACATCAGTATAAAATACGTCCGTCTATGTGTTTGATGCGAATCCTTACGAGCTGCAGTTTGATGCGAATCCTTACGAGCTGCAGTGGCAGTGGGTCGTTGATCGAGCGATTGATTGCGGGATCGATCCCCAACGAGGACTGTTACAATTTTGGCATTTTTTCGCGCCGACTGACATGCGGGACCCGCGTTTGTCAACACATGTAAAGTGGTCTGTACAATACGAAAACTTGATAGGGATGTTTCTGCAAAAATATTCTGCCACATGTCAGCTCTAGAGCTTATTTGGTACTAATTTGCACCTCCTAGCAACTTTTAGTACCACCTGGCCCCAGTTTTTAAGAATTGAGACCAGTTTGCACATCGTAGACAACTTTTAAGACCTGTAGTGTATTTATCTCATTAATGTGGCACTGCTGAGATGGGGTTGTTGGCTTCAAAATTCAAAGACCGACCCCAACATATATACGTCCAGCGCTCGAGGTCAACCACCCAAGGTTTCGTTAACCCAGCAGAGATGTCCAGGTCAAAGCACCAAGGCCCAAGCCCCCAGCTTCGCAAGTGCTTTGGAGCTTTATGCATGGCTTCGTATATGTATATCTTGACATATTTTAATAGCAGATACATCTATTTCAGAGTTATCTAATACTTCCTCCGAATAAGGCGCGCACGCTTCTCTAGATTTGTCTTTGACCAAGAATTAATCCATATATATAATAGTATTTGGTATAAAATCAATATCATTAGAAAATGTTTTTCAATACGAATCTAACAATATCAAATTTGCACTATATAGTCAAGATATTATTACTCAAATATTTCGGTCAAAGTTTATCCTGAAATGCGTGTACGCCTTATTCATAGGAACGGAGGTAGTATCTAACAGAGGGAGTAGCACTTTATCATAGACGCGTTTATAACTTACTCCTAGTACAATGCGTTGTTTTTTAGATGGTGTATCTAAATTTAATGATTTAGTGCTCATGCATGCATGTGATTGGTCTATTAAGCATTTTTGTCTATGGTGACGTGCAAGGTTGTATCCTCTCTTTCATCATTAATTATTATGCCACATAAGCAAAACGCATATGAAACCGCGCTAAGAAACCTCCATTGACACATGCCTTAACTAAAAGTATCGTTACCTAAACAATAAAGGGAAATGATACAGTAAGGCGTCGGCTGGCATGTGGCTCCACCCGAGCGAGACGCGCGAGACATGAAATTGCCCACGTTTGAGATGGAACCGTCCACGCGAGGCGCGCGTGACTAACGGGCAACTGACAGGCCCACCTGTTTGTGTATGTGAGGAACCGTCGCACATTCTCCGTTTGCGTCGCGCCGTCAAAGTGGTCCTACTTGTCAGTGATACGGGGAAAATAATGTGTGATCATTTTTGAATTTTGGGAACCATTGACAGGCCAGTTTATGTCCGATTTTTTCCTCGCCCTCTCTCATCTCCGGCGAAGGGGAAGGCGATTTTCCGTTTCTCGTTGCCTCGCCAGGAGTTCCCGTCACCCCCCCCCCCCCGCCCGCCAGTGGAGAGCTTTGCAATCGCGTGCCTCACTGTGGTGAGCCCGCACCCCTTCTCATCCTCTCTAGCCCGCACCTCCCATCCCCCCGTCACTTTTTTCGGCTCGTTTTACTGCAGGTTTGCCGTTCCCCACGGTGGAGAGCGTTGTGTTACCTGGAATTTTGTCGTTCCCCGCCGGTGGAGAGGTCCGCTGTCGCGCCCCTCGCCCTGGTGAGCCCGCACCCTCCCCCCTCCCCTTGCTATTTGCTTTGTTCCCCTGTGTCGCTAGCTCGCACCCCCCACCCCTTCTCCTCACTTTTTCTGACACATCGACCGCAGATATGGTGTTCCCCGCCGATGGAGGGCGTCGTCTCTCGAATACCTCTCTGTGGTGGTCATACCATCTCTCCCCTACTATTAATTCTGCATATCTGATTCCGGCCGGATCGGCCGCATTTTACGAATTGTCGCCGCGCTGGCCACGGTTTTTCGCCCGCGGTGAGGAAGCGGGACGAGTAGTGGTAAGCAGCGGGGGGGTGTTTAGTGCGATAGTTTGGTGTGTACAATTTTTCCACCCTCAATCCATGTCTCTGCTACCTTACAAATGAATGTTGGGATATCGTTATCTATTTTTTGATGGACATTTATGTGATTTTTTATATTTTAGTTACGGTAGTTCTAGGGTTTGGATTTAGTAGAGGGATCCAGATAGGTATTTTCCTATTTCTCTAATGATATTTAGTTTTTTTTTTTTTTTGGACTAGTGTTCCTAAACAATTTTATAGCTATACTCTAAGAACATGGTAGATCTATCGGAAAAACCTGTTAAGTGTTCATAAAAAATCGTTGACACTTTTAGAGAACTTGATAATTGTACCGGAAGATAAGGTAGGTGTTTCTAAACAATACGATAGCTCGGAGGAAAAATTGTAGGTGTTTCCAAACATATAGCTTGGAGAACCTGATAGCTTTATCAGAAAAACCCAGTAAGTGTTCATAAAGAATCTGGTAGATACTTTTCATAAACAAGAAGCATGCGATGGTGCTGAATAGAGTTGGGTGGTACGTCGTGAAACTGCACGCCATACACACACAGAAGAGAAAGAAGAGAGTGATGATGGGGGAAAGGAAACACCCCTGATGATGTGGTCTGTAAAGGCCACACGTTCGTCGACCACCAGTGCATGTCGAGTTTCTTATCCGGTGCGCGCTTTCTCTGATCCAGGCTTGATGAGCCTTTCGCGCTCGAGCGAGGAAGGGACCTTGGAAACCCCGGGGGATTTCGTCCACTTTCCACCCTTCCTCTTGGGCGCGTCAAAGCTGCCGACCGCGGAAACACTACCATTTCTCATGGTCTTGCCCATGGCTGCACAACAGGAGTTTGGAGGTGTGGCTACGGAGTTGCGCTCCGAGGAAGGAGAAGGGGTGTGTGATGAGGACGTGATCACACGCTCGTTGGGACACCCCAAGCGGAAGGTATGATGTAGTCTTGAGTAAGTTTTACCCTAGTAAGGAATCAAAGTTATTGAATCAGTAGGACTTGGTAGTCTTGAAGAAGGTTGCCTTATCAACATCGCCAAATAGATTGCTGACGTGTAGTTGACGGGAACGTGGAATCTGCACACAAAAACAAACTCTCTCTTGCCGCAACTTTCTGGGAGGTTGTCAATCTTCCGGTCTTGCTAAAAACAAGAGAATTAAACGTATAGAGTCTTGGAAAACAATAAAAGAAAAAAAGGGAACAATGATGAAAGTGCTTAAAAGAAGGTTTGTAATATGAGAAAAATAGGGTTGGGGAATATAGGTTCACTGGTGGTGTTTCTCCAAAGAAAACAAACATGCTGGATGAAAAAATTATAGATGGGCAATTGACAAATCATGAACGTATAAAACTACTATTATGACGAGATAAAGTTCACGGGTTCCACCATTGTAGTCATTACATCAAGGCATATGGGCCGCTATCCAGCATGCATCCATATCTAAATATCCACCTCAAGAAAGCTATCCAACAAATCCCTTGGTATTAAGTTGGAGTAACGAAGTGATTGCTATGTGTGCAACAGACAAATACATTGAGAACAATATGTAATGTAAGCAGTGGTCCTCCTCCGTAGACAAGAGCACCGTTGTTTTCTCCCTAGTAGCAACAACACATCCTCCCCCCGCATGTTTCTGTCACTCGAGCGCGGACAACAAGGAGGCATGAACACACTATATAGCATATAAACCCTCTCTTGGAGATGAAAACAACTACGTGGCCAAGGTAATCATAAACACCAGAGAGCATTGCAAGACAAGATTAAAACTCTCTACAAATATAAGTGAAAACATCTCATATTGACATGAACAAAACAATAATAATGTTATGGTTCATCGAATCCCAGCAAACACAATATGCACAATTATACAATGGTGGTCTCGATCATGTGAAGAAGCTCACGAGACTCCAACCATGGAGGAAAAAGGGAGAGAACAACCATCTAGCTACTGCTATGGACCCGTAGTCCCGAGATGAAATACTCACGCATCAGCCCGGAGGCGATCATAACGATGTAGAGGCCTCTGGTGACGACCACCTCTCCCACGGGGTGTCGGAACAGGACTCCAGAAACTCTAGATTGGACTTTCGAGGTGATGACGCCTCTTTGTATGTTTCGAGGCATGAACCCACTATCGAGCGTAAATACTCCCTCTTGGAGTTACAAGCATCTACTTGGCCAGAGCATCTACCAGCAAAGGATAGCATGCAAGATCATAAATAACATACACATGAAAAGAACATGATAGATTGATAATCATTGGACATAGCATTCAATATTCATCGCATCCCAGCAAACACAACATGTAGCATTACAATAAGATGATCTTGATCATGTAAGGCAGCTCACAAGATCTAAACATGAGGCATAAAGAGGAGAGAACAACCATCTAGCTACTGCTATGGACCCATTGTCCAAGGGTGAACTACTCACGCATCATTCCGTAGGCGGGCATGGTGATGTAGAGCCCTCCGGTGATGATTCCCCCTCCCGGCAGGGTGCCGGGGAGAGCTATGATGACCCACAAGTATAGGGGGTGTATCGTAGTACTTTCGATAAATAAGAGTGTCGAACCCAACGAGGAGCAGAAGGTGTTGACAAGCAATTTTGATGAAGGAATAACTCTAAATACTGGAAAATAGATTTGTAGGGGTTTTTAATATTGCAGATAAATAAGGTGCGAGTAATGCAGTAGTAATAATTGCATTAAGTGGCCCAATCCTTTCTTCAGCAAAGGACAAGCTGTAGGGTTTACTTATGACTAACAGACGTTCTCGAGGACACACGGGAGGTTTGTGTCAAGTGTTTTTTTTTCATGCAGCTGAATAATGTTAGGTGTTTTGATAAGTGTTGTCTGGGCGAACCTATGCTAATGTACCGTCCCATCCAAGACTAATACATACTTGTGATTATACCCCTTGCAAGCATCCGCAACTACAAGAAAGTAATTAAGAAATAAATCTAACCACAGGTTTAAACTCCGGGATCCTACGCTCCCTCGTGTAATGGTTTCCTAACGAGGGTTTAGGTTTCTGTCACTCCGGCAACCCCACAATTAGTAGCCAAATACACGATGCATCCCCCTAGTCCCATAAATGGTGAAGTATCATGTAGTCGACGTTCACATGACACCACTAACACCACAACTTAAATATCAAACATTAAATATTATTCAACATTACTTCACTACTAACAACTTGACTTCTCCCATGTCCTCAAGAACAACACGAACTACTCACAAGACATCATATGGATCATAATCATAGGTGATATAATGAATGATAACAATCTGGTCATAAAGTGCAAACATCGATAAATCTCACAAGCATCAACTACTAACAAGTAATCCACACCGGGAGAGAGATCTAATGCAAAACAACGATAGAGGCCCCTAATTGTTATAGCGGGATGACGGTGGATGATGAGGGTGATGGTGTTGGTGGTGATGACGATGATGATGACGATCTTGATGATGCCCGGAGCGATGACGGTGACGATAGTGGTGATTTCCCCTCTCCGGAGAGGAATTTCCCCGGCAGATTTCTTCCTACCAGAGAGCTTCCTCTCGGGTGTTTTCCGCCCCGCGGAGGCGGCGGAATAATTTCCCCGGAATAGTTTTCCGCCCCAGGCTTAGGGTTCCCTGGGGGCCAAGCACGCGAAAAATACCGGCCAGGGGGCGCCACCCCTAGGTGTGGGCCCCTGGTGGCCCCCCTATGGCTCTCCTTCTGGCTGGGTTCCTCCTCTGAACTTTTAGGAACCCCCGGATGTCCCCCTTCTTCTTCTGATCTTCTAAAATATGGTATCTCGACGGTGCTTTTTTCTATCAGATTTCTGGTCCCGGTGTTTATTCTCCAAAAATTATAAAACATGCAAAATAAGATAAAATAACATAAGGGATGCATCATAACATGAAATATATTTATGAATAACAGAAAATTATGATATAAAATAGTGATGCAAAATGGACGTATCAACTCCCCCCAAGCTTAGACCTCGCTTGTCCCCAAGCGAAACTGAACTCAGAAAACATGACCACAGTTTTATTGAGTGAAGAGTCGATAAATAAAATACGGACAAGAGGTATCACATTTACCTATGCACCAATCATTATAGAAAAAAACTTCCTCTCATATAACTTAACTTGAAACAAGTAAAGGGAGTCACAAACAAAGATGCAAAAGAGAGAATCAAAGTTGGTAATGGAAAACTTCGTTCTTGGTCATAGAACATTTAATGAAATCATACTTATCTTAGGTGAAGTATTTATAACAAGGTTTATATTGTAGAGATTAACATGTTTAATTATGTAAAAACTCTTTTACAGTGATTCATAGCTTTCAAAGTAATATTCATTCAGATAATAAAGCATGTGCTAAACAAAGAAGGATAGAAAACATGATTGAATAAATCAACATATAGATGATGAGATCACAACAAGTCAAATGCTTGCTAGAGACAGAAGGAAATGGGTTTACGGACTCAACATAAATGTAAAAGATAGGCCCTTCGTGGAGGAAAGCATTGATCACTCATGTGCTAGAGCTTTTATTTTAATAAACAGAGGTATAAAATGCATGACACTCCTCCCATCCATCTTACACAAACCATGGCTAACCGAATCCTCGGGTGCCTTCCAACAATCACAAACCGTGGAGGAGTGTCTAAATTTTGAGAGGTGTATATTTATGTCAACGAATGGCAAACAGAAAATACAGTATGTCATAAGCCAACTAGACTCACAAGAGCGGCTCCGATAGAAGGACGCAACTGGTATAGAAGGTCATCCCTCTTTCTCTTTTGTTTACACAATTATGCTTTGACTGATAAATCAGGGGCAAAAAGAGTGAAGATAATTTGTACTATTATTTGGGGCTGGGAACCCCGCTGCCAGCTCTTCTAGCATTTGGATAAGCGGATGAAGCCACTAGTCCAGGTGTGTGAGTCCAATCAACAAGTGAGATAAAGATTCTCTATTTGCGTCCTCATGATCTAAAACAGGAACACACAACAGGAGTAATTTGAAAGTTTTAAATGTGTCACATGAGCAATTTACTTGGAGTGGCGGTGAAATACCACGTGTAGGAAGGTATGGTGGACACAAATGGCAAGGTTTTGGGGTTTAAGGTTTGGATGCACGAGAAGCATTCCCTCTCAGTACATGGTTATTGGCTAGCAAGGCTGGGTAGCAAGCATAAGAGTTGAAGGAAAACAAACAAATATACATATGATGAAACCAATCATGCAATCTTCATTGAAAGCCCAAGCGATTTTAACTTGTGAATACTAAGTTTATGAGATAATAGGAAAATTTCTCTTTCTTATACTAGCAACTCAAATTATTATTTCTGCTGACCCAAGCTAAGTTTGCCAAAAAAAACTAGATTAACTTGATGATCTCTAGAGTGACACCAAATACTAATAACAAGCTCAACCATATGACAGAAATTGAAAACTGAAATAATGTGCATAGAAAGTAAATGATGAAACTTCTCATTAATATTTCAAACCGGCAACTCACACCAACGGATACAACGATAAGCAACTAGGGAGAGACACTTCCATACTGCAAACCATCCTATATGATAACTTCTCTACTCATGATATGACTCTACTGAGAAAGTAAAAAATATGAAAGATAGTGATGTGATACCGCGACACTCCCCCCAATCTTGGAACAAGCTGAGGGGATGCCAAAACCAACGACGAATCAATTCTTCGGTGGTGGTGGTGAATCCTTCTCGATGAGCTTATCAATTGATTTCTTTAGATCTTCAATCGCGAACATAAGCATACGCATCACCTCTGTATTGCGATCAATACAGTTTGCATGCCTGTCAGACGGTGAATCCTAGCCACCAAGAATTTCCCCCCACTCTTCCTTAGGTTGAGAGCTTCCTTCATCTGCACGGTTAGAACGATTCATATCCCACATAGAGGGCAAATCCCTATTGGGCACCTTTTTGCACTGATAATCATGAATTAATGTGTGGAAGTATTTCTTGACTCCCGCAGTAGGTGTCCTCAAAGCTAGGGAGTGACACGGAACCTTCCCTCCGGTGCTCATCCGCGCGTTTCTCTTGAGCTTCAAGGGGTTATCCACCAACCTAATGCTTGCGACGGTGGCGCGTGGATGCACTCATGGGTTTTCTTCTACATCTCCTTTAGCTCCACTCTCGGTCTCCTCTTCCGGCTTCAGGCCTTGGGTATCATCTTCCTTTGGTCCCTTCCCCTTATTGTCGTCGGCGGAGACCATGATGCTTCTAAACCCGAAAACAGATCCTGGCAGAAACAGCTCGAAACAGAAACACGACGAGAAAACGATACACTGACCTCGGGGGGGGGGGGGTCCGGGGGATTATATAGAAAAAAGTTTCATAACGAAAGGAAAGTCCAGGTCGAAAACGAGTCGGAGAGGGGCTCCGGGGCGCCCACACAATAGGCTGGCGTGTCCAGGGGTGGGCCCGCGCCACCTCATGGTGTGGAGCCTCCAGGCTCCGTCTCCCTCTCGTTTCCGGCTCATAATTTTTCATATTTTCCAAAAACAGTAAAAATAAAAGTTGGAAGATGTTTCGCGAACCGTTTCTTACCAAAACTGTTACCTATTCGAAAACTGACTCTGCAGTTTCTGAAACATGCTTCCTAAAAAATTCCTCCAGGATCATGGCTCGAATACAACCAACATTTTCATTATAAGGATCTCCAGAAATATAATGCTTGAGTCTTTGTCCATTCACCACTTGTGAGGAGTTGTCTTCAAGGGAAACAATTTTAATTGACCCCGAATGATATACCTCTTCGATAACAAAAGGTCCTTCCCATCTCGAGAGTAATTTTCCTGCACAAAATCCGAGACGAGACCTATACAAAAGCACTTTCTCACCAACATGAAATTCTCTTTTAATAATTCTTTTATCATACCACCTTTTAACTTTCTCTTTAAAGAGCTTAGCATTTTCATATGCTTCACTCCTCCATTCATCTAAAGAACTTAAGTCAAGCAACCTTTTCTCACCAGCAAGTTTAAAATCTCTATTTAGGTATTTCACTTCCCAATAAGCTTTGTGTTCTAATTCTTGGGGCAAGTGATAAGCTTTTCCATAAACCATCTTATAAGGAGACATGCCCATGGGATTTCTGTAAGCAGTTCTATAAGCCCACATAGCATCATTTCATTTCTTAGCCCAATTTGTTCTAGATTTGTTAACAGTCTTTTGCAAGATTAATTTGATTTCTCTATTTGATAATTCTACTTGCCCACTAGTTTGAGGATTATAGGGTGAGGCAATTCTATGATTAACATCATATTTAGCAAGATTTTTTCTAAAACCACCATGAATAAAATGAGAACCCCCATCAGTCATAAGATATCTAGGTACACCAAACCTAGGGAAAATGATGTCTTTAAGCGTTTTTAATGAGGTTTCACCATCAGCAGGTTTAGTAGGTATAGCTTCTACCCATTTAATAACATAATCAACAACAAAAATAATATGAGTGTAGCCTTTTGAAGGAGGGAAAGGACCCATAAAGTCAAAACCCCAACAATCAAACGGTTCAATAACAAGAGAATAATTCATAAGAATTTCATTACGTCTAGAAATATTTCCAACCCTTTGACATTGATCACAAGATAAAACAATTTTTCTAGCATCTTTAAAGAGAGTAGGCCAATAAAAACCTGATTGTTGAACTTTATGTGCAGTTCTATCTCCATCGTGATGTCCTCCATAAGCACTACTATGACATTTTATCAATATCTCTTGTTGTTCATTTTCAGGAACACATCTTCTCATAATACCATCAACACCTTCTTTATATAAGTGTGGGTCATCCCAAAAATAATGCCTCAAATCATAGAAGAATTTTCTTCTTTGCTGAGTTGTAAAGGTAGGAGGCAAATACTTCGAAACAATAAAGTTAGCATAATCAACATACCATGGAATCTCTTGAGAGATCACTTTTGTAGCAGCTAACTGTTCATTAGGAAAACTATCATTAACATGAATAGGGTCATCAGAGATATTTTCTAATCTAGACAAATTATCAGCAACGGGATTTTCAGCACCCTTCCTATCCACAATATGTAAATCAAACTCTTGTAAGAGAAGCACCCATCTAATAAGCCTAGGCTTAGCATCTTTCTTTTCCATAAGGTACTTAATAGCAGCATGATTAGTATAAATAGTAACTTTAGAATCAACAATATACTGCCTAAATTTATCGCAAGCAAAAAACTACAGCTAGGAATTCTTTCTCAGTAGTAACATAATTATTTTGAGTAGCATCAAGAGTTTTACTAGCATAATGAATAACATTTAACTTCTTCTCTACCGCTGTCCAAGAACAACACCTACAACATAATCACTAGCATCACACGTAATTTCAAACGGTAAATTCCAATCAGATGGTTGAACAATAGGGGCAGATATTAAAGCCTACTTTAAGCTTCTTTACAATCTTCATCAAAAACAAAAGGTACGTCTTTTTGAAGAAGATTAGTAAGAGGTTTTGATATTTTAGAGAAATCTTTAATAAACCTTCTATAGAAACCAGCATGACCAAGAATACTATGAATACCTTTAACATCCCTGGGATAGGGCATTTTCTCAATAGCTTCAACTTTAGCTCTATCAACTTCAATACCTCTTTCAGAAATTTTATGTCCAAGAACAATTCCTTCATTAACCATAAAATGGAATTTGTCCCAATTAAGAACAAGATTAGTCTCCTCACATCTCTACAAAACTATATCAAGATTCTGCAAACAATTATCAAAAGAAGTTCCATAGACGGAGAAATCGTCCATGAAGACTTCCACAATTTCTTCACAAAAACCATGAAAGATAGCAGACATGCATCTTTGAAAACTAGCGGGAGCATTACATAAACCAAAAGGCATACGTCTATAAGCATAGGTTCCAAAAGGACAAGTGAAAGTTGTTTTCTCTTGATCAGGCTTTCTAACAGCAATTTGAGAGAACCCAGAATAACCATCAAGAAAGCAGAAATGAGTTTTCTTAGACAACCTTTCCAAGATTTGATCAATAAAAGGCAAAGGATAATGATCTTTCTTAGTAACTTTGTTAACCTTCCTAAAATCAATGCACATCCGATAACCAACCACTACTCTTTGAGGGATAAGTTCATTATTTTCATTTGGCACAACAGCCATCCCTCCTTTCTTAGGGACACAATGCACGAGACTAACCCATCTACTATCAGCAATGGGATAAATAATGCCAGCATAAAGGAGTTTTAATACCTCGTCTCTTACCACGTCCTTCACCTTAGGATTTAAACGGCATTGATGTTCAACAACTGGCTTTGCATCAGGTTCAATATTAATAGCATGCTGACATATAGTAGGAGAAATTCCCTTAAAATCATCAAGAGTATAACCAATAGCACCTCTGTGTTTCTTCAATATTCCCCATATCTCTCCTCTTCTTTACGAGAAAGTTTAGAACTAATAATAACATGATATAATTTCTTATCATCAATATGAGTATATTTAAGATTGTCGGGCAAAGGCTTTAAATCAAAAACATGATCCTCCTTGGGTGGTAATGTGGTACCCAAGTCTTCTACCGGTAAATTATGTTTCAGCATCGCTGGCTGATGTAAGAAGATCTCGTCAATTTCATTCCTTTCTTCCCTAAAGAAATCACTTTCGTGGTCTTCCATGTATTGCTGCAAAGGATTGTTAGGAGCAAGAGCAATAGCAGCCAATTGTTCAACTCTATAATTCTCATTAGGTAATTCGGCTTCATAAGGTGCTTTAGCAAATTTGGAGAAATTAAATTCATAAAACTCTCCATCAAACTTTGTAAGGATTTTCTCCGTTTACAATCAATAACAACACCACAAGTGTTTAAGAAAGATCTACCAAATATAATAGGACAAGTATCACTAGCAGAAGTGCCTAGTACTAGAAAATCAACAGGATACTTAGTTTTACCACATAAGACCTCCACATCTCTAACAATACCAATTGGATAAATAGTTTCTCTATTAGCAAGTTGAATAATCACATCAATGTATTCAAGTTCACAAGAACCAATTTCATGCATGATTTCTTTATAAAGCTCATAAGGAATATCACTAGAACTAGCACCAATATCACACAAACCATAATAGCAATGATCACCTATCCTCACAGATAACACACGAACACTAGGTTTCCTAGATTTACTAGGATGAGAGACAATATTAGAAGCATCTTCACAGAATATAATGGGTCCCTCTTCTACATTTTCAGAAACAAGGTCCTTTACTATTGCTATTGTAGGTTCTACAGTTATTTGTTCCTCAGGTTCTACAGGTTTCCTTGCACTTTTATTAACCACACTAGCTAACATAGAATGTTCTTTTACCTTAGCAGGGAAAGGCATTTTCTCAATATAGGGTTCAGGCACAATAGAATCAACAGTATGAACTTCTATATCTAAAAATAAGAAGCAAAAGCCTTATATAAGTTTCCAACAACTTTAGAATCAAGACCATAAATAGTACTAACATTATGAAAATCATCGGATGACATAAAAGTTTTAATGCATTCATAATCATAATTTATACCTGACTTTCTACCTTTGTCATTCTCCCATCCTTAAGTGTTTTCTTGAATACGGTCAAGAAGATCCCATTTAGCTTCATATTTCATACGTGTAAATGATCCAGAACAAGAAGCATCCAATAAATCCTTATCATGAAGAGAAAACCTTTCATAGAAATTATTAATAACAATATGGGGAGCTCATGAACAGGGCATTTGAGCATTAGTAACTTCAATCCCCCCATGCTTGGGCAATACTCTCTCCGTCGTGAGGCCAAAAATTATATATATATAATTCCGATCTCTATGAATCTCACTGGAAGGATAGAATTTAGAATAAAAGAGAGGCACAATTTCCTCCCATCCAATAGTTTGGCTATTTTTTAGCAGTTTGAACCATTCAGAGGCTCGGCCTGTCAATGATATAGAGAATAATTTCCTATTCACTTGGCTCGTTGTAATACCTGCACACTTGAACAACTCGCATAATTCATATAAAAAGAGAAAATGATCAGCAGGATGGACAGTTCCATCACCTGAATAGGAGTTATCCCTAACATGTTTAACAATCTTTATAGGTATTTTATAAGGATCCAAATCATCAAGCGGTGGGTCACTTACTACCCTAGCAGTGGTAGCAGTGCCCACAAATAAGGACTCAAAAGGAGACCCAAACATAGTGTAATAAAGCAGTAGACAGTAATAGAAACAACACTTACGACATAAGCTTCCTTTATCAATTCCACTTCCCAATAGCGCTTCACTCCCCGGCAACAGCGCCATAAAATAGTCTTGATGACCCACAAGTATAGGGGGTGTATCGTAGTACTTTCGATAAATAAGAGTGTCAAACCCAACGAGGAGCAGAAGGTGTTGACAAGCAGTTTCGATGAAGGAATAACTGTAAATACTGGAAAATAGATTTGTAGGGTTTTTTGATATTGCAGATAAATAAAGTGCGAGTAAATAAAATGCGGTATTAATAATTGCAGAAAGTGGCCCAATCATTTCTTCAGCAAAGGACAAGCCGGAGGGTTTACTTATGATTAACAAATGTTCTCGAGGACAAACGGGAGGGTTGTGTCAAGTGCTTTTGTTCCATGGAGCTGAATAATGTTAGGTGTTTTGATAAGTGTTGTGTGGGTGAACCTATGCTAATGTACTGTCCCATACAAGACTAATACATACTTGTGATTATACCCCTTGCAAGCATCCGCAACTACAATAAAGTAATTAAGAAATAAATCTAACCATAGCTTTAAACTCCGGGATCCTACGCTCCCTCGTGTAATGGTTTCCTAACGGGGATTTAGGTTTCTGTCACTCCGGCAACCCCACAATTAGTATCCAAATACACGATGCATCCCCCTAGGCCCATAAATGGTGAAGTATGATGTAGTCGACGTTCACATGACACCACTAGGAGAATAACATCACAACTTAAATATCAAACATTAAATATTATTCAACATTACTTCACTACTAACAACTTGACTTCTCCCATGTCCTCAAGAACAACACGAACTACTCACAAGACATCATATGGATCATAATCAGAGGTGATATAATGGATTATAACAATCTGGTCATAAAGTGCAAACACCGATAAATCTCACAAGCATCAACTACTAACAAGTAATCCACACCGGGAGAGAGATCTAATGCAAAACAATGATAGAGGCCCCTAATTATTACAGTGGGATGACGGTGGATGATGAGGGTGCTGGTGCTGGTGCTGGTGGTGATGACGATCTTGATGATGCTCAGAGCGATGACAGTGACGATGGCGGTGATTTCCCCTCTCCTGAGAGGAATTTCCCCGGCAGATTTCACCCTGCTAGAGAGCTTTTCTCTCTCGGGTGTTTTCCGCCCCACGGCGGCGGCGGAATAATTCTTCGACGATTGAATGAGGCTTAGGGTTCCCTGGGGGCCAAGCACGCGAAATATACCCCCTAGAGGTGGGCCAGGGTGGCCACACCCCTAGGTGGCGCGGCCAAGGGGCGCGCCACCCCTAGGTGTGGGCCCCTGGTGGCCCCCCTCTGGCTCTCCTTCTGGCTGGGTTCCTCCTCTGAACTTTTAGGACCCCCCGGATGTCCCCCTTCTTCTTCTGATCTTCTGAAATATGGTATCTCGACAGAGCTTTTTCCATCAGATTTCTGGTCTGGTGTTTATTCTCCAAAAATTATAAAACATGCAAAATAAGATAAAATAACATAAGGGATGCATCATAACATGAAATATATCGATGAATACTAGAAAATTATGATATAAAATAGTGATGCAAAATGGACGTATCAAGCTACAGAACCCTCCCGAACTAGGGTTGATGATGACGGCGGATGCGGATGTTTTTCGTGGAAAAGGCTCGGGTATCTAGGGTTAACCCTTCGAGGAGAATATATAGGTGCGTGGGATACATTGGTGGGCAGCCGGGGGGCCACACCACCCCTGGGCGCGGCCAGGGGGCGCGCCTACCCATGGTATGGGCCCATGTGGCTCCCCTCCAGGTCTCCTCCGGACTCCGTGTGCGCGACGAATTTCTAAGACTTCCGAGTTTCGAATCGTCCAATTCCGAGAATATTTCGAGAACAACTTTTGTGAAACTAAAAACAACAGAAAATAGGAACTGACTATGTGGCATATTGTCAATAGGTTAGTCCCAGGAAATTGATAAAAATGGCATAAAGTGTAAAGGAAATATGTAGCATATGTCATGAAAATAACATGGAACATCAAAAATTATGGATACGTTTGCGACGTATCAAATCCCCAAGCTTAGTTCCTACTCGTCCTCGAGTAGGTAAACGATAAAAACAAATAATTTTTGAGGTGACATGCTACCAACATAAACTAGATCATCATAGTAATGTAAAGCATGTAAACTAGGATCAAATGAATAAAGGTTGTGGTTTACAGTTGATATCAAATAGAATAATGTATAAACCATTAGGAAGAACAAAGTAAAACTTTTCAATGAATTAATACTAAAATACAATCAACTGTGCAAAGTATATTAAAGATGATTTAAGCTTCAATAACAACAATATAATCATCCAAGGCATCAAACTCTCACAACAACTCATGTTAGGATCAAGTCAAGTGACAATAATATACACGTAGGAAAATCATTAAGATATTTGTGCACTCAAAACAAGCAAGCATCCTGTATTGGTCCCTGGCACCAGGATATTATGGCTAAAAGAACATTATGGGAGGTTTGGATGGTCAATGGAAGAAAGTCTCACACAACTGAAAGTGATCATTAGACAATAGGAAGTCGTATAATCGAATTTATGCAAGGAGTAGTGATTGCCACACAATGGATGTACATAGAGCTATAAGTGTATGAATGCTCTCCAATGGAACTAGTGGGGGTGCATACAACTTTCTTCCTCATGAAGACCTAGAGCTATTTGAGGAGGCTCATCATTGGAATATACAAGCCAAGTTCTATAATTTAAGTTCCCCACATAGTTATGCAAGTCATAAAATGAAAACGCTCTCCAAACTGAAGTAATGATGCTAACCAAGCACAAGTGTGAAATAAATGATAGTAGTGCTGCCCCCTCTCTCTTTATTATCTCTCTCTTTTTCTTTTTTTATATATAACCTCACTGGTAGGGGCAACACTATTTTACAATGAATCATCACACTTTTAGTACTCATAACTCAAACTGAAATATCTCTGATGTATATAAAGCTAAATGCTGATGCCAGTGTAGCAGTATGCAAAATAACAATGAAACATGACAAGTAACATAATGAAGATGGATGTTATATGGCAATATATCTCGGAATAGCTATGGAAATACCATGGTAGGTAGGTATGGTGGCTGTTTTGAGGAAGATAATTTTTGGCTTATGTGTAGAAGAACAAATTCTCCTATGGGGTTTGGATGCACTGGAGAGGTTTGCACCAACTCTCAATGTGAGAATGAGAAATGCAGAGTACCAAAGAGGCTAACAAATATGGATGGTGAAAGTGCCAGAAAACCGTTACATAGAACTCACAAGTTAAAAGATTGCAACAAAAATTATGATCTTACAATGCATAATGAAAATCACTCCAACAGGGTCCATGGTAGTGACAAGTCACTCTTAGCTACCCCGACCGTAGCGCGTAACAAAAAGCCATTGCGTTTGCTATCAGCAAAAGAAGTCATATACCATTATCCCTTCAACTGGTTATTTGAGTGTGGCACAGTTTCAAGCTTTTAGACCAACCATTAATTGTTTTTTACTTTACTAAACCAGCAAGTTTACCATTAAGCATGTTAATATCTCAAAACAACATCAAATAATCAAGTGAAACAGTTTAGTGGTCTACAAGAATATGCAAACTTTTTCGTTATACCATCTATCACATGTAGCATTTTCTATTTCCATCAAGCACCATTCAACAAAAACTCTCCAACTAATATAGAAATGAAACAAGAGAATATTAACATAACTCTACTAGAACTAACAGCTCTGAATAAGAGATGCATGAAAAACAGGAGCTAAAAAGGATTTGTAGAAGCTAGAAGAAAAACTAAGAATACGAGCATAACGATTATTCATATGAAAAAGCGGAGCGTGTCTCTCTCCCACAAAAATAATGCTAGGTTCCAAAAATATTATTTCAGCAAGGAAAACAAAATAAAAACAAAAGAAAACAAACAAACGCTCCAAGTAAAATTCATATGATGTGACCGAATAAAAATATAGTTTCACTAGAAGTGACCTGATAAATTGTTGATGAAGAAGGGGATGCCTTGGGAATCCCCAAGATTAGACGCTTGAGTCTTCTTAGAATTTGTTGGGATGAACCACGGGGCATCCCCAATCTTTGGCTTTGCAATCTTCTTGATCACATTATATCACCCTCTTCTCTTGACCCTTGAAAACTTCCTTCACACCACACTCAATGTAATTCACATTAGAGGGTTAGTGCACAATCAAAAACTCACATGTTCTGCGTGGACAGAAGCATTTTGATACTTTTTAAACATTAGCTACAGCTACTGATGTTTCGTGGAGCAAAGAAATCTTCTCGACATAGTAAAAGATAGAATGCAAGTAAAAAAGGCAGAATCTGTCAAAACCAGAACAGTCTGTAAAGACGAATTTTTTCGGGGCACTTATGTTACTCAAATCGAAAAATATAAGAACAAAAAAGTTTTGAAATTAGCTTAGGAATAAGCACAACAATTTTCAGGTCATTTTGATTTTTCTGTGAATTATGCGTTTTTTTTACAGTGGACAGCAGAAGTCTGTTTCCTGCGCAGAAATCCAAAACTAACACCAACTTTCGCAAGAAACTTTACTTGGCACAACTAATACATGAAAATAAAGATACAAAGGAGTTTCTACAGAACTATAGAACACCTTGACACAAAGAAAACAGAGAAAAAAACCATGGGTTATCTCCCAAGAAGTGTTTTTCTTTAACGCCTTTTAGCTAGGCCTAGAAAAATAGAATCAAGTATTTTCAAGTGAAAAAGCATCCAAATTGTAACTTGTTCGAATTATAGAATCAAAAGGAAACTTTATTATCTTCCTAAAAAAGTGTTCCATACCTTTCTTGGGTGGGAATTGATATTTAATATTCCCCTCTTTCATATCAATAACAACACCAACAGTTCTAAGAAAAGGCCTTCCCAAAACAATAGGACAAGAAGAATTGCATTCAATATTATTAACAACAAAATCAACGGGGAAAGGTTATTATTTGGCACCAACTCTTTGCAAATTTAAATGATCACATATTCCATACTCATCGGGTGAAAGAAGGAAGAAGAACTTTGCTTGACACAAACCATAGTAAACTTTAAACTACTTCCTCATGAAGGTTATAATTTGCTTGACACAAACCATAGTAAACCATAGAACACAAAATAGGTTATAATTTTGAAGGTTTAAAGGTAGCACACGAGAAATTTACTTGGAGCGGCGGTTAAATAGCACATATAGGTAGATATGGTGGAAACATTTGACATAGTTTGGTTTTTGGGAATTGGATGCACGACCAGAGCTCATACTTAGTACAGGTGTAGGCTGGCAAAAGATTGGGAGCGACCAACTAAGAGAGCAATAACGGCCATAATCATTCATAACGAAAAAACATCATTAATCAAAGCATGACGTGATATTACAAGTAAAAAACTAAATGATCATAAAGGCTATAGGTTACTTTGTTTGTAGTCATAACATGGTGTGACCATGCATCAAGTCAATCCAGATAAAGCATTCAAAGGAGAAATATCACAATACCATGCTTCAATATGAGAGAACAATGATACATCTCCAACGTATCTATAATTTATGATGTGACATGATGATATTTTGCCAATTGCTACATGTTTTATCCCTTATTTATGTCATTTTTATTGATTTTCCGGACTAACCTATTGACAAGATGCCACGGAACAAGTTCCCTATTTTCTGCTGTTTTTCGTTTTAGAAAAGTTGTTCTGGAAATATTGTCGGAATTGGAAAATTCGAAGCCCGGAAGTCTTAGAATTCCCGAAGGTTCCACGGAGTCCCGAAGAGACCTGGAGGGGGCCTTAGAGGGCCCACACCATAGGGCGACGCGCCCCCCTTGGCCGCGCCGGGGGGTGGTGTGGGGCTCCCATGGCTCCATCGCCTTTGCCCTTTCGCCTATTTATTCCCCTCTGAAGAAAAACCCTAAGCACCTGATCAAAAATCCCAAAAAGTTCCGTAGCCGCCGTCGTCGTCAACCCTAGATCAGGGGGGTTCTGAAGCTGTCTCCCGGCACCCTGCCGGAGCGGAGATCATCACTGGAGGCCTCTTCCTCACCATGCCTGCCTCCAGAGTGATGCGCGAGTAGTTCATCCTTGGACTATGGGTCCATAGCAATAGCTAGATGGTTGTCTTCTCCTCCTATGCCTCGATGTTTAGATCTCGTGAGCTGTCTAACATGATCGAGATTGTTCTTATGTAATTCTATGCGATGTGTTTGCTGGGATCCGATGAATATTGAACTTGTGCCAAGTTGATTATAGTCTTTATTGCATATGTTATTTGTGATCTTGCATGCTTTCCGTTGCTAGTGGTTGCTCTGGCCAAGTAGTTGCGAGTGACTCCAAGAGGGAGTATTTATGCTCGATAGTTGGGTTCATGCCTCCTTTTTGCCTGTGCTCAAATGACAGAAACGTGACGGGGGAGGAAGTGTTGTTTCCACTAGGGAGAAAACAACGGTGTGAGTGCCCGCGTGCACAATCATTGCTTACATTACACGCATTGCTTAATGCGATTATCGGTTGCTTTCAACTTAATACCTAAGGGGGTTCGGATGATAACCTGAGGGTGGATTATTAGTCATAGATGAAGTTGGATTACAGTCTCTGTATATTGTTGTAATGTCCGCACTAAATATCATAGTAGTCATCATGTCATGAATGTGCACTACGGTGCAACCTCTATTTATCAATTGCCTAGCTGTAATTTGTTCACCCAGCATGCTATCTTTTATTTAGAGACACCACTAGTGAACCTATGAACCCCGGTCCATTTTCCTACACTGTTAAACAAACCACTACAATTTCTTGCTTTCTTTACTTACTGCAAGCATACACCATTTTCCACACTATACGTCTAATCTTTATTTTCACCAAGACCAGTGAGATTGACAACCTCAATGTACCGTTGGGACAAAGTATTTTGGTTGTTTGTGTGCAGGTTCCGCGTTGTTGCTGACACCGGTGAGGCGCCATCACCACCGTCAGTGGCATCAACCTTCCGAAGATCCTCTTTCTCCTACTGGATTGATAACCTTGGTTCTTAACCGAGGGAAATTCTTACCTCTGCACTCATCACACCCTCCTCTTGGGGTTCCCAACCATCCATAGCATCAATAATTCCTGGTTTCGTTGCCGGGGACTTAATCATCACCAAGAAGTCTCCCCATCAAGGCACAATCAACGTTTGCATCAAAGAATTTCTGGCGCCGTTGCCGGGGATAAAGAAGTCTTCTGGCAAGGGGAGTCTCTCACTCTCAATCTCTTTATTTTGTTTATTGTCTTGTTTTGCTTCTTTATATCAAAAACACACAAAAAAAGATTTCTTCGTAGCTGTTATTTTTTGCTTTTTTGCTCTTAGTTTCATCTCTAATCGTGATTCTACCCAAGTTTACCTTGAAAGACGTACCAATAGGTAGCGGTGATATAATTGGGAAATATAATATTGGAGAGTTCTTTAATTATGTTAGTAATCACAAAGAATTTGAGGATAGATCCTTAGCTGAACTTGCTCCAGATTACGAAACCGTTGCAGCATCTCTAGTTTGTATACTGGAAGCTAGGTTTGTTAACCTTAATCCCATAATACAACAAATGTTCCTCAACCTTGATAACATTAAGGATAGCGAAAAAAGAGAGTTTGTTCTAGAAACTTTGTTTAAAGAATTTGATGATGTTGCCATTGAGGCTAGAAAAGTTTTTAACCGATTTGAGATGTCAGGCTCATGTGTAGATGTTAATAGCACACCGGGTAAAGCCAATGATAAGGAAATTAAAATACCAATACCCTTTAAATTGGTAGGAATGCATGAAGCTCCAGATTTTTTTTGATTGGATTGTTCCTGCAAACCCATTTAATGGAAGTAGTGTGCGTAAAAGTGCTGATAAAGGGACATCTAAAACTTCTATAGATGAAATACAATTCATTGTTGAGGATATTTCTAAGCTTGATATTGATGCTTCTTCATTTGAAAATACTTGAGTTGCTTTCTATGCCTAGCTGAAAGGCGTTAAAGAAAAGCGCTACCGGGGGACAACCCGTTTTATTTCTCCGTTTTCAACCCGTTTCCCGTAGTTTATTTTTGTTTTCTTTGCACCTGGGTGTTGTCTATTTCCTTAGCAACACTGCTATATCTTTTCTTTTGTGTCTTTGTTGAGCCAAGTAAAGCCGCTAGTGGAAAGTTGAGACTATATTTCGGATTTCTGCGCAGGAAACAGATTTCTGCTGTCCACTGTTAAATTCGTATAAAATCACAGAAAATCCAAAATGACCTGAGTTTTTCTGTGCGTAATACTGGAATATATACGCAAATTTTCTTAGTTGAACACTTTTTTATTTGAGCAACAGAAGATTTTCGGAAAAAAAATCATCTTTACCTTGTGTCCTGTTTTGACAGATTTCTGCCAATAATTGCATTTGCATCTTAATCTCTTTCTTTTGGTGTTCTTTTGAGAAAAAGAGTTTTAAAAGAAGTTGTGAAAGTAGCTAATATGTTTATGAGTGTTAGTCTTGTGTTGAAACTGAACCATGTGAATTTATTATTTCGATTGCACTAACGTTGCTAATGAAGATTGTGAGAAGTTTGGTGTGAAGAAAGTTTTCAAGGGTCAAGAGAAGAGGATGATATGATGTGATAAAGAAGAATGAAAAGCCTAAGATTGGGGATTCCCCGGAGGTACAACCCAGAAAATTCCAAGAAGACTCAAGCGTCTAAGCTTGGGGATGCCCAAGACATCCCCTTCTTCATCAACAAATTATCAGGTCACTTCTAGTGAAACTATATTTTTATCGGTCACATCTTATGTGCTTTACTTGGATCATCTTTTATTTTTGCTTTCAGTTTGTTTTTATTTTTGCAATAAGCTTGGTTGGACCCCAACATTCTTTTATTGGAGAGTGACACGCTCCGCTTTTTCATGGGAATACTTTGTATTCTTAATCTTTGTCTGGCTGTTGCATTTATTTAGCTCCTGTTTTGCATGCATCTCTTATCTAAGAGCTGTTAGTTTTAGTAGTGTTATGTGAGTACTCTCATGTTTTCTTGATGTGTCGTGTAGAGTATTTTTTTAAAACATATCTTGTATGGTACTTGTTGGGAAAAGAAACTGCTGCTTGAAATAGAATTTTTAATGGTTCAAGTAGAAGCTTGTATAGACTGTGGCTAGAATTTTTTTTTGAAACATTTTCTACTGCAGGGGAGTCCCCCACAGGCCTTTATTACCAACCAAAAGTGTTACAGTTACAGATATGTACAAATATACATGAAAATAGACTAAGACAGTCTATCCCAGGCTAATGTAAGGAGTTAATCCATAAAGCTAAATCAGCAGCCACAGAAGCACTCAACCTATGCTTAAGCATAATGAGATCTAACATGAAGCCCACTTTCCATCCCATAAAGGAATGTCTTTCCGATTTAAAAATGACTCCATTCCTCTGCTTCCAAATATTCCAGCAAGCAAGAATCACTATCTCAGTGAAACAGGGCCCTTTGAAAGACTTTTTGGCAACAGTAAGATTTTGCACAAGTGTGTTATCACTCCAGCTGATTTGCAAATAATTCCAAATCCGGGAGCTAAAAACACATTGAAAGAACAGATGTATCCAGTCCTCATTGCAATGAGTGCAACAAAGAACACAATGATCAGTACCTTCAATCTTCCAGTTTCTTCGTTTGATCATATCCTTTGTATTAATCCTATCCTTGAGGATCAGCCAAGCAAAGAATTTATGTTTTGACATGCATTTGGATTTCCATATCCACTTTGCAGGCCCATCTGGAGGTAAATGAGCAAATTGTAGCTGATAGAATTTACTGGAGGTATATACTCCTTTATTGAAATTGCATCTCCAACTGTCCTCACTGTCAGACAACTGAACATTATTCACAATGACACTCAGATCATTAAACTCCTAGAAAGCTTCAATTGAAAACGGCAAGTGGAAAGCATCCGAGAGGTCTGTCATCAGTATTAAATCTCTTACTGAGGACAAAGGATCCTTGGCAAAAGAAAATAATCTCGGGAATTTTAGAGCCAAAGGTTGTCCTACCCACGAATCCTTCCAGACAAGCCCAGAAAAACCATTTCCCAAAACGCAAGAGGATAAAGAACACCAGGTATCTGCTAATTGCATAACACCTCTCCACCAGAAAGAACCACAGGAGGTGACATCATGTGGTACTGTTTGAAAATAATAAGCATTCTTGACTAAATGGACCCAAGGGATATCCAAAGAGTTATAGAATTTTGCCAAGAACTTCAGTAACAGAGCTCTATTTTGAATCTGGATATTGATGATCCCTAATCCTCCTTTGGTTTTGGGTCTGCATACCATATCCCAGGCAGCTAAAGAATTCACTCTTTGCTTATTCTTGTCCTTTCTCCATAAGCATCTCCTCCTTGCTTTATCTATTATATCAATGACACCTTTAGGAATTACAAGAGTGCACATGTAATATGAAGGCAAGGAGGAAAGAACCGAATTCACAAGAACCAAACTATCCCCATAAGAAAGAAATGATACTGTAGCCAAAAGTCTCCTCTCAATTCTTTCAATTAATGGTGCAAAATCCTTGATAGTTGGCTTTGTGGTTCCCATAGGCAAGCCTAAATATGTAAAGGGCATAGAAGCCACGGTGCAATCTAGGACAGAAGCCAAATCAACAGTTTCCTGCTATGATAAATTAATCGGTATCATCGAAGATTTATTATAATTCACCTTTAGCCCAGTGAGACGAGCATAAAGGTTAAGCAGGTCCTTAAAAACCAATAACTGTGCCGGTTCAGCAGGAAGGATGACTAAGGTGTCATCCGCATATTGCACAATAGGAAAGTCTCCACCAATTGGAATTGGCAACCTGAGTCTTCCTTCTCTTAGTGCCAGGTTAACAATACTTTGCAGCAGATCCCCACCCAACACATAGAGAATTGGGGACAAAGGATCCCCCTGCCTGACACCTCTTTTGCAAACAAAAGGTTTGCCAGGAACTCCATTCAAGAGAACTGATGAAGATCCAGAGGCTAGAATTTCCTTGACCCATTTTATTACTAAAGGAGGGAATCCCTTAAATTTCAAAATCTGCAGAATAACAGAATGCTCAATGGTATCAAAAGCTTTCTCAAAATCAATCTTGAAGATCACCAATTTCTGCTTAGATTGTTTACATTGGTGAATGTATTCAAAACACCATGCCAGACAATCTTGAATAGTTCTGGATTTGATGAAACCATATTGATTAGCATGGATGCAACCAAAGATTTTGTCTTGGAAACGATTAGCCAGAATTTTGGTGATAAATTTCAAACAAGTAATGGTCAGAGAAATAGGTCTGAAATCATTTACTGTCTCAGGAGAATTAATCTTTGGAATCAGAGTAATGAAAGATCCATTAATTCTCTCCAAAGAGATCTTAGCACTGTGAAAATCATTGCATAGCTTGACAAAGTCCTCTTTTATTATACTCCAGCAGTGTTTAATAAAAAGTCCTGTAAAACCATCTGGTCCAGGCGCACGATCAGATTTTAGGTGTTTTACAACACCCTCAATCTCCTCAACAGTGAACGGATTAGCCAAGATCTCTAAACCATCAACCACAGGCAAGAAAACAGACAGATCAAAATCAGTCATGGGTGGGCAGGAAACACCCATTCTGTTCTTAAAGCAGGACCAGAAAGCAGCAGCTTTGTCCATATGATCCACCAACAAATTCCCACAAGCATCAGAGATGGATGGAATAGAATTTCTCCTAAATCTCTCAGTGGCTCTAGCATGAAAATATTTAGTATTCTCACCACAAAGCTTAGCCCAACGAATAGTACATCTTTGCTTCCAGTAATCAGATTGTAAAGCAAGCAAATTCTTGATATGCTTATTAACAATAAGTCTGAAATTAAATTCAGGAACAGTCAACTGCCGCACATCTTCCAATTGATCCAAAAACAAAATCACTTTACTACTCATATCAATAAGAATCTTTAAGTGTGATAAATTCCTTCCCCAATCCTTCAAAGCATATCTGAGGTTCTTTAATTTAGCAGTGATTTTGGAAGTAATTGATTTGGCCATAACAGGAGTATTCCAAATCTTTGTCACAAGGTCCATGAAACCAGGTTTCTTAACCCAATGATTTTCAAACCGAAAAATCTTTGCCTTTGGGATGTTAGTTCCAATTTTAACCATACAAGGCAAGTGATCAGAAGTGATTTTAGACATGGGTAACACCATGGTATTAGGGAAGTCCAGTGTCCACTGACATGAAGTAAAGAACCAATCTAATTGAACCAAAAGCGGATCACTTTGCATATTGGACCAAGTGAAATTTCTGCCTTTAACTGGCAGCTCCAATAAACCCAGATGGCTGATGACATCATTAAAAATAAACATATCATTTAGCCCAGACCAGCCCCCTGTTTATTTCTATTATCCAGCGATCTAATGAAATTAAAATCACCAAGAATCATCCAGTTCTGATGAATCGGAATGGAAAGATTATATAACCAATTAACAAATTCCTCTCTTTCCACCCCCTTGCAAGGACCATAAACATTCACTAAATTCCAAGAAATAGAATTGTGAATGGATGTGAATTTAATGTGAATGGCAGAACGATGAACTTCTAACAATTCTCCACTGAATATGGAACTATTCCAAAGCACAATTAAACCTCCAGAAGCTCCAACAGAGGGACAGAAGACAAATTGATCAAACCTTTTAGGGCAGAACGACCTAATAAAGGAATGATCAAAATCCTGGCATTTAGTCTCCTGTAAGCAAATGATAGAAGCCTGACTTTCCTCAATTTTATTATAAACTGCGTCTCTTTTAGATTTATCATTGAGTCCTCTCACATTCCAGTCAAAGACAATCCAATCCAAATTCAGATAGGCCGTATTATCCATGGAAAAAACAGATAGTAATGAAAATTGCTGATAATCATAAAAGACCAGCACAGTAGATAACCAAAAGATAATACCCATAGTGTAGTACATATGTCATGCAACATAACAAAATGTAACAGGAAAACCCAGCAACAACTCCAGGGACCAAACAGGCCCATAAGATAGAAAAAATGCCCACTAATCATCAGAACTTGAGGGAGTGGTGGGCTTCTTTGGAGCAGCTTCAAGCTTCTCCACCGTTAGTTCTGAATCTTCTATCTGGAGCATGGTTCCCGCCCTCCGCAGAACAGCAACAGGAGTGAAAGGGGGCACTCCATCTGGAGAGCCTTGAGGACGAGAAGACTTGGCCTTTTTCCTAGGTTCTGGCTTGTCGGATGCAGGCAGAACCCTGAACCCAACATTCTTGGCAAGACTGCGTGTCACTCTACGCTCCTCAAGGACAAGGGGAGTAGACACCTTCCTGGTCCTCTTCTTGGTAGCAGGATCAGGAGTCACTGGTTCAGGATCAGGACATGAATCCATCAGTAGAGGAACAGGAGCAGCAGAGGAGACTGGCAACTCAAAAGGCAGCAAAGACGACAGAAATTCAAATCTTCTGTCGAAAGTAACCCGAGCTTTGTGTTCCAAAAAATATCTGGACCACTCTACCACAGGGTCAGGCAGCAAGACTTGAAGAATCTGCACGTCATTGTTCTGATCTGCATCATTAGCTGGGGGTGGTGGAACAAAAGGAACAATAGCCAGCTGATTTTGTTCCACCTGATGTTGCAGCTCCACAAATTGTTCCGGGCCTTCAGCTCTTGCAACATTCATGGAGTCAATGGAAGCTCCAGAGAATTGAACAGATACAGAAGACTGCACCTGTTCAGGTTCCGGTGCCCGATCAACAGGCTCCTCCGGCGCAACATTCTCCCCCTGCTCCTCATTGTTCCAATCTCCCCAACCACCTTGCTGTGGTACAGGATGAACCGGTGGCACCCAAGCCTCAGGGATTGGGACCTCTGGTGCACCAAAAGCTGGGTGCGGATTGCCTCCAGGAGGGAGAAGATCTTCATCCCCCGGCAAAGCGTCGGCAGCATCATTATTCAGAATAAAAACAGGGCAGGTCCAGGAAACAACGTGACCACCGTAACGCTGGACCTCCCTAATCACAAGCGAGCGGGGAACATCAGCGCCGCCACCATAAGTAACCTTGAGCATGGTACGAACAGGGGAAGCATCCTCCCTCCACCAGGTCCGGAGCTTGCCAAACTTGGACACAAACTCACGAAGGAACTCATCAGTGCGATAGTCCATGTGCAGATTCAGAATCATAATCCATCCAGTCCTGGTATAGGTTGTTGCTCTAACATTGTCTCCTTCGTCATGTCGAACGAAGGACAACAACCTACCATCTGGAAACATAAATGGAGGAGAGTGTACCAAGCAATCTCTGGCAACTTGGTCCGCCATGCGGAACATGCCAACTCCCACATCGCTCTCCGAGAAGGAGACAACTTGCAGATGCAGTTCTTGAAAGATGTAATCGACGATTTGCTGGAGAATATCGTCGAGTTCTTCCACCGGGGGCCGCGGAACCAGCTGAGCAATGGCCCAGGATTCATGGCGGCGAGGAGGAGCCGCAGAGGAGGCTAGAAATTTTTCATATCATGCTAGATGTTATTTTAGTTTTAAAGCCTTGTGGTTATTGAGTACCATGATTAGCCTCAAATAGTTGAGAGTTTTTGATGTGCCATTGAAAGAATCATGAGTTGTTCTTGTCATATTGATGCATAAATTTGTGGTATTCTCTTTTCAATGTTTTATTTGGTTGACTTGGCGCATGCTCACACCATGTTTATGAATATGAACCAGTCACTAATAGCCTCTATGATCATTTAGTTTTTGAACTTGTGATACCACTTATGCTTTGATTAATGATGTTTATGTCGCTATGCATGATTATGGATCTTATGCTCTCTTGATTTGTCGCTCCCAGTCTTTTGCTAGACTCCACCTGTACTGAGTATGGAATTCTACTCATGCATCCAACTCCCTAAAACCAAGTTTTCCCATTGTGTCCACCATACCTACCTACATGTGGTATTTAGCTGCCACTCGAAGTAAATTGCTCATGTGTTAGCTTTAAAATCTTCAAAATTACTCCTGCTTTGTGTTCCTTTTTTTTGCTCATGAGGACGTAAATAGAGAATCTTTTATCTCACTTGTTGATTGGATTTCACACCCTGGACTAGTGGCTTCATCCGCTTATCCACTTGATAGAAGAGCTGGTAGCGGGTTGCCTAGCCCCAAATTAATACACACAAAATCTCTTCACTATTTTTGCCCCTAATTTATCGGTCAAAGCATAATTGTGTAAACAAAAGAGAAAGAGGGATAACCTTCTACACCAGTTGTGTCCTTCATATGGGATCCGCTCTTGTGAAATCTAGTTGGCTTGTGACGTACTGTATTGTCTGTTTACCATTCGTTGACATTAGCATACATCTCCCAAAATATAGACACTCAGTGTCAAACTTTTAATACCTAAAATAAAAGCTCTAGCACATGAGTGATCCCTGTTCCCTCTACGAAAGGCCTTTCTTTTACTTTTATGTTGAGTCTCCATCTTCTAACTTTATGAAAAGTTGAGAGAGCATCTTTGCCATTCTGAGTTTTATGTGCATTTGTCCCAGAAACATTATTAATTGATTCATGATGTGTTATTGCTTGTTCTCAAACTATTTGTTCTAGTCTTCCTCATGAACTTTGAAGGTGTCCTGGCATTTATGTTTTGCCCCACTCTTAAGGACTAGTGAAATACCACTTTGCCATGCTTTCTCTTACTTGAAACAAACGTATATCTTTCTTTGCGTTGTTATTCATGATCTTTTATTTGAGATAATTTTGATGATGCAAAGTGATTGCTATGCTTTATTATTAAATTTCTATTTATCATGTTTGTGTTAAAAGTTCTACGATCTCAGTTTACATATGCTTTTACATATTATGATCAAGATTGTGTGGTACCATGTCACCCTAGAAATGATTTTGTTTTATCGTTTACCTACTCGAGGACGAGTAGGAACTAAGCTTGGGGATTCTTGATACATCTCCAACGTGTCTATAATTTCTGATGTTCCATGATGATATTTTGCCAATTGCTACATGTTTTCTCCCTTCTTTATGTCATTTTTATCGATTTTCCGGACTAACCTATTGACAAGATGCCATAGAGCCAGTTCCCTGTTTTCTGCTGTTTTTAGTTTCAGAAAAGTTTTTCTCGGAATTGGAAAATTCGAAGCCCGGAAGTCTTAGAATTCCCGAAGGTTCCACGGAGTCCCGAAGAGACCCGGAGGGGGGCCTCACAGGGACCACACCATAGGGAGTCGCCCCCCTTGGCCGCGCCGGGGGACGGTGTGGGGCCCCCAGGGCTCCACCGCCTTTGCCCTTTTGCCTATTTATTCCCCTCAGAAGGAAAACGCTAAGCACCTGATCAAAAATCCCGAAAAGTTCCGCAGCCGCCGTCGTCGTCAACCCAGATCAGGGGGGGTTCTAAAGCTGTCTCCCGGCACCCTGCTGGGGAGGAGATCATCACCGGAGGCCTCTTCATCACCATGCCTGCCTCCGGAGTGATGCGTGAGTAATTCATCCTTGGACTACGGGTCCATAGAAGTAGCTAGATGGTTGTCTTATCCTCCTATGCCTCAATTTTTAGATCTCGTGAGCTGCCTAACATGATCAAGATTGTTCTTATGTAATTCTATGTGATGTGTTTGTTGGGATCCGATGAATATTGAACTTATGCCAAGTTGATTATAGTCTTTATTGCATATGTTATTTGTGATCTTGCATGCTTTCCGTTGCTAGTGGTTGCTTTGGCCAAGTAGTTGCTAGCGACTCCAAGAGGGAGTATTTATGCTCAATTTGGTTCATGCCTCCTTTTCGCCTGTGCTCGAGTGACAAAAACGTGACGGGGGAGGATGTGCTGTTGCCACTAGGGAGAAAATAACGGTGTGAGTGCCTGCGTGCACAATCATTGCTTACATTACATACATTGCTTAATGAGATTATCTGTTGCTTGCAACTTAATACAAACCTGAGGGTGGATTATTAGTCATAGATGCAGTTGGATTACGGTCTATGTATATTGTTGTAATGCCCGCACTAAATATCATAGTAGTCATCATGTCATGAATGTGCACTACGGTGCAACCTCTATTTGTCAATTGCCCATCTGTAATTTATTCACCCAGCATGCTATCTTTTATGGAGAGACACCACTAGTGAACCTATGAGCCCCGGTCCATTTTCCTACACTGTTAAACAAACCACTACAATTTCCTGCTTTCTTTACTTATTGCAAGCATACACCACTTTCCACACTATACGTCTAATCTTTGTTTTAAGCAAGACCGGTGAGATTGACAACCTCACTGTACCGTTGGGACAAAGTATTTTGGTTGTGTTGTGTGCAGATTCCGCGTTGTTGCTGACACCGGTGAGGCGCCATCACCACCGTCAGTGGCATCAACCTTCCGACACCCTCCTCTTGGGGTTCCCAACACACCATCCATAGCAACAAGAATTTCTGGTGCCGTTGCCGGGGACTTAATCATCATCAAGAAGTCTCCCTGTCAAGGCACCATCAACGTTTGCATCAAACAACACGTGATAAAATTCAATAGCACATTAAGTACTCTCAGCTATTTGAGACTAGTCATGATACATCATAGATAACTAAGCACGTAATTCAAATAACATCTATCAGGACATGTCAAATCCTAAGCAACATTCGAAACAAGCTTCCTATTGTGCCACTATAAGCATCAAATAATTTACTCTTCTCCAACACCAATCAACTTATTTGAAACAACTCTCAAAGCAAATAATTATCAAATATCAGAGAGCTAATCAAACAACTGAAGCAAACCATATAAGGGCCGGGAGGGGGTCACAGACGGACAAGCAACCCTAGATCAGAGCTGCGCCAGATCCAATCTGCATGGTATCCCGTGTAATCTTTTTCACCTTGCCGGAATAACAACTAGACATGCAGGAGTAGGGGTGTTATCTTCTTTGGAGAGGACCGAACCTGAATCTGCATGGTATCTCGTGTGATCTTTTTCACCTTACCGGAATAACGACTAGATAGGCAGAAGTGGGAGTGTTACCTTCTTTGGAGAGGCCCGAACCTGGGTAAATCTTGCCCCGTGCCCTGTCTAGCCGAGTAATTAACCAACATTTTTTCTCTTACAAAACCCCGGGTCCTGGACGGTGGAACACTGAAGGGTTGACATGAGCATACACGTGCACACCATAAGAGAGATTATATGTGTGATCCTTCACAAGGGAAGACGTAGCAACATCTTTGCAACTAGGGCTAGTTGTGAGGATCTATAATTGTTCAGAAATCTTTTACGACTACGTTGAATACCCTGTCGGGTGAGTCGTGATCCTGATCTTCGCATGTATGAGATTCCTCGTTATCTGCATAGTGATCTTGGCGGACTACGTAGGGCAAATTTTTGAAATTCTGAAGCGTAGAGCAGCGGTATCAACCTTCAACCAAGTGATAGATCAGGTATAAATCAGAACTGATATTTATTTTCTCCAATGGCATGATGTTTATGATTTGTTCATTTTTCTTCTTGATTGACTCTATATTTAGTTATTTCATATCACTGGTGTGCCTCTATCTTTTGTTATTTTATATCAATGGGTGCCTCTATCACTGGACATGATAAATTGTAGTTGCATTTGTAATGGTGCTTTGTAGCCTCCTTGTAGTAATATGTGTTGTGTATTTTGTTTGATGTGATGGTCCTATTCAACATGATAATGAGAACCAGGCATGATCCCATTGGAAGTGTCATATGTAGATAAGATTTTTTTTTGTTAATCTAGAAATTGTAAAATGTGAGAGGGAATATATAAATTT
This sequence comes from Alopecurus myosuroides, assembly GCA_028641055.1. Classification (NCBI taxonomy): domain Eukaryota; kingdom Viridiplantae; phylum Streptophyta; class Magnoliopsida; order Poales; family Poaceae; genus Alopecurus; species Alopecurus myosuroides. The sequence goes on from CM054062.1 coordinate 224,205,173, forward strand.
TTCATAGGTTTCTTGTTTATATGTTCTCGGCATATGTGTGAGAAATTGGATTTGATGACTGGTTTTCACACATATTTTACCCTCTCCCGATCTACCAATCTATCTACAACCAATCGACAAATCATGTAAAAATTCTGAACTTGTCTTTATTTTCTGGAAAAACATATTGTCTATGACCAAGAATACACGTTGTTTGCGATCAACAATACATATGCTTATCTCTTTTTCTGGAAAATCATGATGTTTATGACCAACTATGCATTAATATTAAAAAATGTTCACGTTGTCTAAATTTTTTCCATGTTCTCTAAAAATTGTTCGTGTATATTTTTTTAAGTTCGCCGGTTCAGAAAATGGTTCACTTATATAAAAAATATTCATATATTTTTGAAAAATGGTTCATATCGGTTCAATTTTTTTCACAAGGTTTAAAGAATTTGTTCATGTGGCTATAAAATGTTTCACCTATATAAAAATGTGATATTTTTTAAATGGTTCACATGAATTGAAAAAAATGTTGATGTGCTAAAAAATGGTCATAGGATCAAAACATGGTTCACCTTTATAAAAAAAATGTTTTTTTAAGGATGGAAACGTATCGGTTTCATAGAAGAAGGTCCAAGAGTCCTAGTTACAACGCGCCTGGCACAACCGCACAGTACGCAACCCACCCCTTACATTGATCGACTACTCGCGAACCCTCCACCTATCCACCCGTCGAAGGCTACCCTGAAACAGCCTCGCTGCGCACCACAACTGAGCTTCCTCCACGATCAACGATGAAGCTCTCTGCACCGACGGCTGAAGCCCATCGAAAACAATCCCATTGTGGTGCCTCTAAAGGCACCATCATATCAGGTTGATGGCCATCCACATGTCCTTCTCATCAGCCCCTCCTACCAGCCTAGCGGGTAGCCGGTCCACAAGGGTGTCATCCACCAAAGGGGTCTAATCTAGCCCACTCCATCTGGCGAAGAAAGTGTGACAGACCTCCCGTGCAAAGGCGCGTCCAAGAAGGAGATGGTTAATGCATTCTCCTTGTTGGTGGCAGAAAGAGCATTGCCGCGGGGTGTGGACGCGCGAGTTAAAACAATTGTTCACGGGATTTGAAAAAAATCTTCATGTGGCTAAAATAATCTTCATAGTTTCAAAAATAAAAATACCCAAAAAAGGAAACAGGAGAAGGAAACAGAAGGAAAAAGGCAAAAAAAAAGGAAGAAGAAACAGAAGAAAAAACGAAAAAGGAAAAAAAGGAAAAATAAACTAAGGAACGAAGATGGGCTGGCTCATGGGGCAATCGCTGTGAGCGAGTTCTACACCGACTCGCGGGTCCTCCTATTCAGCGCTCATAGCGAGTTCTACGGTGTCTCGCCCACGCGAGCAGCTAAATGGGCCAAGCCCACGCGAGCAGGTACGTAGGGGTACACAAAGACTTCGCTGGGTCTTGCGCTCGCTAGGCACGCGACCATGGACACGCAAACGTACGTACACATTCTTCGCTGGGTTTTGCGCTCGCTAGGCACGCGACCATGGACACGCGAACGTACGTACACATTTGCTCCAAAAAAAGACTAGGTACGTACACAAAGGCTTTTTATTTTTCTTCCAAAATCACGCGACCAGTTATACAGACCATTTTTTGAATATTTTCTGTTTAAAAAATATTTTTTAAAAATTCAACATTTTTATAAGTATGAACGGTTTTTAATTTTGAATTTTTTCGATTGAACAATTTTTAAATATAAACGATTTCAAAACACGCACAAATTTTACATACGAGTAATTCTCTAATTTGAACAAATTTTCATCTGAACGTTTTTTCATTTGAACAATTTTTAAAATTGACCTTCTTTATTCAAATAATTTTTGGATTTAAACAATTATAAATTTGAATATTTTAAAGTTTTAACTTTTTTAGTTTGAACAGTAAAAAGGTCGGTAAATAAAAAATAATAGTGAACAGAAAATACGGATGCACCAAAAATAATAGCGAACCAAAATTTTCGGTGAACGAAAACTAATAGTGAACCAAAAAATTTGGTGAACTAAAAATAATAGTGAACAGAATTTTCAATGCACAAAAAAAGTCGGTTTACCAAAAAAAATTTATGAAACAAAGTTTTCGATGAACCAAAATGGTTCCAAACTGCAAATGGCTTAATTTTTTAAAAAGGGTTCAATTTTTAAAATGGTTCCACATTTTAAAAATAATTCAGTAAAAAAGATGATTCAGATTTTTAAAATATCATAAAAATCAAATAAAGTAAAATAAAAATAAAAGAATAGAAAAAAACAGAAAAGAAAAAGGTAACAGAAAAGAAAACAGATGGAAAAGATAAAATAAAAGACGTCAAAGAGAAAAGATGTGCAAGAGCTCGTTGTAGCCTAGTGGCTCTGTTTGTACGCTTTGAAATATGACATCCTAGGATTGAATACTGGTTCCACCTTTCTTTTCTGCTCTTTTCTCGGTAATTACTGGGCCGGCCCATTTTAGAAATTCGTACGGGCGAGTCTTGGTTACGACTCACAACGGGCGCTATATAGGGGTGGCGCGACTCGCTACACGCGATATATAATTCGTGCGTATTGTAGGCCGATGCGTTGAGAAAAGGCATGAGCAATGAAGGCCCAGACCTAGAATGACAAAATACAGCGACTGGGTGTCCAACTCGCAGATCCACAATCGTTCTGTTTCCGCGGCGACCCATGAAGGACCCCTTCGAGGCAGCCGTCGAGGAGCAGGAGTCGCCGCCGGAATCGCCGGCGCAGCCCGAGGAGGATGCCGCCGATGTACTGTCCCACGCGATCTCCGAGGACTATGACGGAGGAGATGGTGCCGGTGTCACACGCGCCCCGCCCCCGCGGCAGCGACCTTCGTCGCTAGCCGCGCCTTCGACCTCGGCCGCCCCGCCGGCAGCGAAGGCCAAGGTCCAGGCCCATAAGGAGCAGGATGACGAGGATGAAGAGGAAGACCACATGGAGGTCGACATGGATAAGCTGCCCTCCGGCACAAGCGACCCGGACAAGCTCGCCAAGATGAAGTCGGTATCCTCTATCTTTGCTCGACCTAGCTTATTTGTATGATAAAACAGATTCAGCTAGTCTGTGTACCATAATTTTGGCTTAAGTATACGCAAAAACATCTTGTACATGTAGATGTAGGAAGCATATAGGTGTCTGTATAATCCAGATTCTTCACAGAAATTTAATATGTTAGCATCATTCACCCATTAATTTTGTTTAGTTACTTTATGGATCAGACTTTTTCCCTAGATGATTTATGGATTAAAAAATGAAGCTGTTCTCAACTATTATCCGAGTAATTACAGTAACAAATCAAATTGGCATTCTTCACATCTAGGATTTTTGTTCCAGCAAAGGATGTATATACTCTGGAATGATAAAGAATTGTATATTAAGTGCCAAGAGCTTCCTTTTGTAGTGCCCTACTGTCCCAATTCACTGAAGACCAGATGAACCGCTACGAGTCTTTCCGGAGATCTGGATTCCAGAAAACTAATATGAAGAAGGTTGCCCCCTACTAGTATAGCCTGTATCTATATTTTTCAAAATGTAGACGAACTTCATGAACTGTTGCTTTCATCTTTAGTTGAGACAAAAAAAAAATCATCACATGTCATTATCATCTGTATGTAATTTCCTCAAATTTGAAGAAATAACTTGGAAAATATGTGTTTGTAGTCACAGGAGGCTAGGATAGCACTGCGTGTAGTATCATTCCGTGATTAAAAATAATTCCTTGCAAATATGATAATATGTTGTAAAGTGCATGGTGGACATGTGTATGGAGTAACTGTGTGTATGAAATGCTGCACTAGTTGCAGGGATAGGTGGTTTCATGTAATTTTTCACGAGTGATTCAAATGAGAGTATGGTTAAAATTTTATGACTTGGCTTATTATCCTTTTTGGCAGCTATTGGCGTGTATCACTGGCAGTCAGAAGATATCTATGCCAACGACTATCGTAGTATCAGGAATAGCAAAGATGTTTGTTGGTGAAGTTATTGAAACAGGCAAGTTCAGTGCACTTTATCATATTTACCTTGGTTCTATAGTAGTCTACCACTTAAGACATCGTTGTATATGCAATACATTTTACTTATGTATTGACGTGATGAGCAAAGTATCTGTTTTTACTATTTATTAACTCATTATAAATTAAATGTTTACAATTGGTCATCTGTACATTTCCTTGCCAAAAGTATTTCCTGCTTCTTCAGCTCAGTATAATATTCTAAGAAATGCCTGTTCTTTGTTGGTAGAATAGTCACCTTGATTTTTAAAAAAACATTGAACAATTCAACCTCCATGTCGCAGCCAGAATAGTTATGAGTGAGAGGAGGGATTCTGGACCCATCCGACCTGATCATATCAGAGAAGCACACAGAAGATTGAGGCTTGAAGGGAAGATCCCTAAGCGATCCGTTCCGCAACTCTTCCGCTAGATGGAAGCATCTATGTTGTTTGTTGATGTCAGTCAGGCTTTGTACGCTTCTCTTTCGGATGCAAAATGGTTATATGCTATATGCATGGCTGCTAGACTTATGGGCACATTCTTACGGGAATGGCTTACGGATGCAACGTGCTTGATTGTGATTGCTGCGGGAAAACAAACTGTCTCGAATTATGTTCGTGTGATTGCCCGACGCCTCTCCACGTCAGTCCGTAAGGCTCACTCCATAAGAAACGTCTGTAGATGTGTCATTATTGGCCTTCTCGTATTCCATTTACTTGCGATCACATGGAAGTGATTTTAGGAAGAACAACGAAGTGTAACAGTAGTATGGTGGTATTATGATAGTAATCATTATAGCAAAATGGTGTGTATTGACCGCAAGTTGTGACTATTTCATGCTTACACAAAGTAGATGTATCCGATGAATCTGATCGGTTTTAATTTCGTTAATGCTTATACTGTTCAAGGTTCAAAAAAGCGTTAAGCGCTAAGCGAATGGTGAGGCACCGCTTAGAGGAATTGCCGCTTAATGGTGAACTTCTCCTTTTCTGTACACCTACCTGAGGTCTCCGACAAGGTGATCCAATTTCACCCTTCCTATTCTTATTGTGTGGAGAAGGGTTGACATCCCTGCTGAACCATTACGGTAGTAACTACGTGGACAGGGGCATCAGAGTATCTCCTAGATCGCCCTGGATCAATTACCTTCTTTTTACCGATGATAGCTTGATATTCGTTAGTGCAAATAGTTGTATGCTGCGGTTGAATGAAATTCTGCAGATTTATGTGGAGAGTTCGGGGCAAGCTGTGAACAAGAGTGTTGTGTTTTCTTACTCCAAATACACCTCCGGTCTACAAAGAAGAAATAAAAGCCTTACTAGGCATTCATGTTGAGACTTTCAGTGATCGTTACCTTGGCCTACCAACGGCAGTGGGTAGAATTACAAGCGGCACCTTTGATAATACAAATGAGAAAACACGGAGTAAGATCCAAGGGTGGTCCAAAAAATTACCAGCGTGCGCAGCGAGAGAAACTCTGCTAAAGTCTGTCATCCAAGTCATTCCAACCTACAATAGAGTTGTTTTCGGCTGACAAAGAAGGTATGCAAGACACTTTCATCTTGTATGGCGCGGTATTGGTGGGGTTCTTCCCTCGACAAAAGATCCCTGCACGAGGTGTCTTGGGCTGGACCCGCAACTCCAAAATTGAAGGGTGGTATGGGCTTTCGAGAGCTGGAGCTCTTCAACATGGCATTGCTTGGTAAACATGGATGGAGATTCACTACAAATCCCATCGAGTGATGAAAACTCGTTACTATCCGAACACGGAATTAATGGAAGCAACAACACCTGCATCAGCGTCGCCAATATGGCAAGCCATTGTGGAAGGTCGAGAAGCTTTGCAATTGGGTTTGACCAAAAGAGTTGGTGATGGAACTTCCATCCCTATATGGGAAGATAAGTGGATCCCAAATACTTTGACGTTGCAGCTGTCGAGACATCATAGTAGTTTTCATAGACGGGGGTGCCATGAGACTACGGTAGAGACGTGGGGGTAACGGGATCGCGTGGTGGACAGTGAACACAGGATTTACCCAGGTTCGGTACGTCGCGACAGTACGACGTGCCTACTCCTGCAATCTCACTAATCAGGACTAAAGCCTGTGTATAGAATTACAATATGAGGTTAGATCTAGCTATTCGCAGAGGATCAACTTCCCGGCGAGTTAACCTATATCTTCTTCTCTGTTCTCCCTCTTTTCAAACTTATCTCCCGTCCGGCTTTATATAATAGCCGGGTTAGGGCTTACAGAATAGGAAACCTAGAAGACTACGGTAACTATAACTTGGAAAGTAAGGAATTCGTCTTCTCCTCCAAGCCAGATCACGTGGGCCGCGATCCGGGTCCTTCTAGAATCCGGCTTCTGTGCGTCAGGTTACTGGGCCGCCCAATGGACCATAGCCCACTACCACTTGGGCCACCCTGGTAATACGGCACTTTGACTACCATCTGATATACCTCTATTTGGTATATATCCGACAGTAGCCCCTAAGAAGGATTAAAACTCTGATTCGCCGTCTTTCGCCAAATGTGCTTTGTCCGAGAAATTTCGATCAGCAGTCTTGATTCTTCTTATTCTTCTTTGAAAAGAGATGGCAACGTGAAACTCGGAATCCTGAAAATCCGGCTTTTCTCTCGCGATCCTTCACGGAGAAGGAACTTCCTACGTCAGCGCTTGAGTCATGCTGACGTAAGGGACGTTTGGGTTTCACGCGGGAAACCCAGTAACGTATCTCTGACAGATTCTCACGGGAAACGAGGAGATAGCCATCATTACCCTGTCGTTTCATTTCCCGGATTTTCCGGCGAGTGACACGCGTTGATCATCCAACGGTCAAAATAGCCGTTGGCACGCATCTTGACGGTTTTCCGGCTATAAGTAGTCGTCTTCGTCCTCGCTGAAATCCTTCCGCTCTCTCACTCTCCACGCCATTGCTGCGCACAAGCACTCGAGCGAAGAACCGTTCCCGAGCGCACACCGCACGCAGGGCATCACCGGAGACGAACCGCGCCGCCACCTAATGGCATCCTCACCGTCTTCTCCCGCTCACTCCGCCGCGCACACCATCGAAGACATCATCAACGACCTAGATCCAGAGCTAGGCTCCCCGACGCGCGCCGGCGGCGAGCCGGAAAAGACAGCGGCTTCTGCGGCGGACGGAGGAGATATTTCCGCCGCCGTGAACCTTGCGGGCTCGAGCTCCGCGCCTTCCCCGCCGTTCGCTCCCGAGACGGCGGAGGAGAAGATCACGCTCCATGACGACGAGCACGCCGCTACCGGAGCTAACGAAGAAACGGAATTCGTCGGCAACTGGAGTCCGAGTAATTCTCCTCTTCTCCTCCTTCGACGAATGTCAAGGGAGGGATTAATAGTTAAAGGCAAATGGTGGAACTCGGAAGGTGAACTCGAGCCCAAACCAAAAGACGGAGAACGCGTCCTCCTTACCTCTCACGTCGCGAGAGGTATGGGTTTATCTCCTTCCGCCTTTTTCTTAGACGTCCTTAACTATTATGGCGTTCAGCCACATAACCTTTCTCCAAACTCCATCCTCTCTCTAGCTAGTTTCCAAGCCCTTTTTGAAGGGTACCTCAGAATAGCTCCTAGTCTAGAGTTTTGGCAATATTGCTTTGAGGTAAAACATAACATCACAGAATGTATTTCTCCTATCTGCGGAACTATATCTTTCACCCTTCGGAAGTTTAGAGAAGACTGGTACCCGAAGATAAAAATGTCGGAACCTACCCAATCTTGGCTAGGTTCTTTCTTTTACCATCAGGACATCCCATTCCCTGGTAAGGAAATCGGGGTTCCTCCATTTGTTAATTCCGCCGCCATCCCTCGAGAGAGTTGGACAGTTGAAGCAGTACAGACATTGCCGGAAAACCTGATGAAGATAAAACGTCGTATCGCCAAGCTTACTTCTTCTCAGCCTTCCTTAACTGGGAAGGATACCGTTTTATGTTGGTTTGGACGCCGTATTCAACCTCTTTCCTCTCGTTCCCGGCTTCTTTGCGAATACAAAGGGCCAGAAGATAGCATGAGGGGAACAGATAAGTCCTATACCAAGAATGATTTTATAAAGCGGCTTAACCAACTGGTCGCCACCAGCGATCAAATTGAAGAAAGCCTAGCCATTTATCACGTGGAGAATCTGGCCCCTAAGGTATTTATACTTTCCTCGCTTCCGGGTTTTCCTCAGATTAACCTCTTTCTCCGAGTTTTAACACATTGTTAGTTCTCTCCTAGTTCGACGAACTTAGAGGAGATGATCTTGCTTCCGACACCGAACTTAGCGAATTACATACTGGCTTTTATAATGATCGGAAACGAAAAAGGCAGGTGACTTTCAGGAAAACAGTAACTGTTGACGGAATTCCCATCGCCACATCAAGGTATTTTACTGGAGCTTCCCTAGTTATCGTTCTCCTTTGGTTCTTCGAGATCTTTATTTCTCGGATATTATCCTTTCAGCCTTGCCCCAACTCCTCTGAAGACAAAGAAGTTGAAGAAACATAAAGCTGCTATCAAAGAAGAATCTTCTTCTGCGACCACAGGCGTGAAGGGGAGAACGGAAACACAGACGGGTGGAAATCTCCGGTCATCTGTTGGAAATGAACCCATCTCCAATTTGGACAGCAATATCCGGATAAAGGAAGAACCATTCGACGACCTTGGATATATTCGTCCAGAGGCTAAGAAATTCTTCGCTCCTGCCCCTCTGATCCGCCCTTGGCCACAAGGCGGATTAATTGTTCGCAATGATTTCGTATTTTCACCTCGTCAGGTCATACAAGATGGCCTTCATCATGTTGAGATTCTTTTCTCGGACTATGCAAAAGAATTCAACAAGACCTTGGCAAACTTGCAAGAAATGAGCCAAGTAATACTTCTAGCCCCCAAGCATTAAGTTGAAAGCCTGATTTCTTCTTAATGTTTCTTACTATGCTTGTTCATACTTAAGCATTTGGCTTTCATTTCCGTGTTTCAGCATTCTGCTGATGCCATAAACTTAGAAGTTTTTAACAAGCTTAACATCAAGAATGAAGAAGTTAGAACCCTTCAATCTATTATTGAGTTAAAAAACAACGAGCTGGCGTCATCTCAGCTACAGTTATCGGAAACAACAGGTATTTATTCTCTGCAGTTTTTATCCGGAAATTTTTTCCTGAATTTTTGTAAACTCGGAATATTTTTCTTGCCCTCCAGCTGCTTTAGCTAAAGCCAAAGAATTAGCTGAGGACGCCATCAATGCCTCTCGGCTCCGTGAGGAAAACTCGAACCTTCGTAAGGAGCTTATGAAAGTTCAAGAAGACCTGGAAGCCAGTAATCTGGCCCTTGGGATTGCTCAATCCAAGGCTTCTTTGCAGGCGGCGGAAGATAAGTCTATTATCGATGATTTGGAAAGTATGTTATTCCCGCGCATGAAAGAAGGCACCGAAATTGACAAGATTCTTGGTAAGTTAGTTCCTTTTACCGATTTCTTCATGTCTTATTTTCTGCATTTTTTTCGCCTAACCTTTTTTGGTTGCTTTTTTCGAAGAAAAAAAACAGGAAATTTTCCAGGAATTTCTCGGATTGAGAAAATCCGAGCTTTTGGGGAGGTATGGAACGCAATCAGAAATGCAGGAATGCAGTTGATTAACAAGTTCCTTCCCACAAGTACTATAGAATTCTCGGAGGTTTACAAACTTCCGGGTGCCATCATGGAGGTTGCGGAGTCGAAGGAATCCATCCTACGCTCCGCTGCACGAGGTGGTGCGCGCATGGCTCTCGGCCTTATGCGTCTGCATTACCCTGGTGCGAAATCTTGGCGCGTGGCATCCGGTATCCCTCAAGGATATATAGAAAATCAGCGAACCACCATCTTTGATGAAATCAAAGGTCACGCCACCAAGATTGCCTCTATGGTCAACATTTCCATCACCTATCCAGAAGAAGAGGTTCCTGCAGCCCCCGAGGATGATAGCAACGAAGAAGACTCGGATGATTGAAGGACTGCACTTGACCTGGATGGTGGATTTGTATAATAGGAGCATTATTTTTACAATGTAATTCATATTGTAATGCTTCTATTCCGTTTGTCGAAACAAGAACTCCGCCTTTTGCAGCTTTGAATTATGAAATTCCTTGCAAGATTTTCGGGTTTAACTATTCCTTTATCTTCTAAGTTCTCTGGCGTATGTGTTTTAACTGTCCTTAGTGTTTGAAGAAATGGCTCAATAGTATCATGAAGCATCATGCTGAGTAACTGGATATAACCAATCAGTTTAGACTCGGAAACATGGATCATACTAAAGACATTTTTACGAACTAGCTTCAGTGACCCAACACATGATCAATCAGATAATGCTTAGAGAATGGTAAGGAATTTTTTGAAACTTGGGCACGCAGGCACAATCCGAGTTTCCTTTAGCCGTTAGCAGGCTGAAATCATTCAGTTTTTAAACGCCGAGCACGCAGGCACAATTCGGGTTAAGATTGAGTATTTTGTAAGATCATTGGGAAATAGATAAGGTGGAATCATGCTTTGTACTATAGTGAACTTGTAAAAACATGGATATCAGAATTCCGACAACTTTATTTCATGATCTCAAAAGATGTTTACATAGAGATTGAACTAAGTATATAAGGGACGTAACTGCTGGATGCTCCAAGGCCTCTTTGTCTCTCCTAGCTCAACATCTATCTTTCTCTTTCTTTTGCGATTCGGCTTCTCGGGATCATCTTCCGTATCTCGAATATCGACAAGATAATACGATCCATTCTTCATGGCTTTACTTATGACAAATGGTCCTTCCCAAACTGGGGCTAATTTGTGCTTCCTTTGTTTCACCAACCTCAGCACTAGGTCACCTTCTTTAAAAGAACGATGCCTGATTTTCTGACTATGGTAACGTCGCAAACCTTGCTGGTAAATGGCGGATCTTTGAAGCACAAGCTCTCGCTCCTCTTCTAAGAGATCAACGACATCCTGTCGTGCTTCTTCGGCATCTGAGTCGTCGAAATCTTGCACTCTTGGACTGTCATGGATCATGTCCGTTGGAAGAATAGCTTCCGCGCCATACACTAGGAAAAACGGGGTTTACCCAGTTGACCTATTTGGCGTCGTTCGAATACTCCAAAGCACGGAAGGTAATTCTTCTACCCATGCTCCAGCTGCTCTATGAAGAGGAGATTCGAGTCTTGGGCGTATTCCTTGCAGGATTGAGCTATTCATTCTCTCAACCTGTCCATTGGATTGCGGGTGTGCCACAGATGCAAGATCTAGGCGAATTCCCGTTTGTCGGCAATATTTTGCCAACTCCCCAATGGAGAAATTTGTCCCATTGTCAGTTATTATGCTATGTGGAACGCCGTATCTCATTACTAAGTCGATGATGAAATTTCGGGCAGTTGCACCATCCAGCTTTTTGATGGGTTTGGCCTCCACCCATTTGGTATACTTATCAACTGCTACAAGCAGATGAGTAAGTCCGCCTCTTGCGGTTTTGAATGGTCACATCATATCTAGCCCCCAGACCGCAAACGGACATGTAATGGGGATAGTTTTAAGTGCTTGGGCCGGCAAATTAGTCTGGTTGGCGTAATATTGACACCCTGCACATGTATTAACTATGTGCTCAGCATCTGTCTTGGCTGTTAGCCAGAAATACCCAGCGCGGAATGCTTTTTTAACTATGCTTTTTGATTGAGCATGGTGTCCGCAATCTCCGGCGTAGATTTCTTCCAGTATTTCTCTTCCTTCTTCTGGTGAGATACACCGCTGAAAGATTCCGGAAGTACTGCGTTTATACAGGCATTATCAATTACCGTGTATCCTTTACATCGACGCTGTATTTGTCTTTGCAGGACTTCATCTGCTCCTTCCGGGTACTTCTGATTTACTAAGAAGTTTAAATATGGAATCGTCCAGTCTGGTTTAACGAGCATAACTTCAATGGATTCGGAAGCCAGAGGATAATCAACGTCTCCACCTTTTATGGATGGCTCATGCAAGTGCTGAACGAATACCCCTGGTGGTAGGGTTTTTACCCTCTCTGATCCCATGCGGGCTAACGCATCCGCGTTCCAGTTTTCCTCCCTTTTGATGTGAAGTACCTCGAATCCAAAGAAACAGATGGCGAACTCGTCCACCGTTCTCCCGTATTCGGCCATTATAGGACTTTTTGCGTCCCAGGATTGGTTAAGTTGATGCTGTACCAAATCCGAGTCTCCATAGCACAAGATGCGCTTTACTCCTATTTCCTTTGCAATATGCAAGCCATGAAGCATAGCTTCGTATTCTGCCACGTTATTACTGGCGTTGAAGTGTATTTGCAATACGTATTCCACTGTATCGCCCTTAGGGGATTTTAAGACTACACCGGCTCCGGCTCCCTCCTTCATCTTGGATCCGTCAAAGTGCATGATCCAGTACTCGGACTCCGGCATCGGTGTTTTCTCCATTGCTTCCGTCCAGTCGGCGAAAAAATCTGCCAAAACCTCGGGTTTTATTGCCGTCCTTGGCTGATATTGAATGTCGAAGGCTGCCAGCTCGATGCCCCATTTGGCTACTCGGCCGGTTGCCTCCGCATTGTTTATTATATCCCCTAGTGGTGCTTTACATACCACTGTTATGGAATGCCCTTGGAAGTAATGGCGCTATTTTCTAGATGCGAAAAATACACCATATGCCAGTTTCGGATAGTGTGGGTACCTTTGTTTGGACTCGGAGAAAACTTCACTTATGTAATATACCGGATGTTGGTCTGGTATGCTTTGTTCATCCTTCTTCCGTTCCACAACGATTACCGCACTAATAACCCGATTTGTAGCCGTGAGGTACAATAACATGGGTTCTTCGTCTTTTGGGGATGCCAAAATCGGAGCGTTCATCAAGGTTTCCTTTAACTGGGTTAACGCTGCATCGGCCTCTTCTGTCCATTCGAACTTGTCGGATTTCTTCAGCAACTTGTAGAGTGGTAAGGCTTTATCCCCCAGCCGACTAATAAATCTGCTGACGGCAGCGGCGGAACCCGTCAATCTTTGGACATCTTTCACGCACGTAGGTTTCGAGATGTTCAAGATGGCTTTGATCTTTTCCGGATTAACTTCTATTCCTCTGTGAGAAACGATGAAACTCAGGAGTTTTCCTGAGGGAACCCGGAATACACACTTAGATGGATTTAACTTCATCTTGTAAGTGCGCAAGTTTTCGAAAGTTTCTCGCAAATCCTCAAGGAGTGTATCTTTTTCCTTGGTTACGACAGCAATATCGTCCACATAAACATGGACGTTTTTGCCAATCTGACTATGCAAACAACGTTGCATGCAACGTTGGTAGGTTGCACCTGCGTTCTTCAGGCCAAATGGCATGGTTACGTAATAGTACGTCCCGTACGGGGTTATGAAAGAAGTCTTAATTTGATCTTCCTTTTTCATGCGTATTTGGTGGTACCCGGAGTATGCATCCAAAAAGCATAAAAGCTCAGAGCCTACAGTAGCATCTATTATTTGATCGATTCGCGGTAACGTGAACCTATCTTTCGGACACAATTTGTTCAAGCCTGTGTAATCTATACACATTCTAAGAGCAGTAGTGTCTTTCTTCAGTACTAATACCGGATTTGCAGACCATTCTGTGTGGATTACTTCCTGGATGAAATCTGCTGCTAAAAGCCGGATAATTTCCTTGCCAATAGCCTTCCGTCTTCTTCCGTCGAATCGACGGAGACCTTGTTTGACGGGTTTTGATCCTGGAATCACTTTGAGTTGGTGCTCAGCAAGTTCCCTCGGTACGCCTGGCATGTCAGCTGGACACCAGGAAAAAATATCCCAGTTCTCACGGAGGAACTTGATGAGCTCGCCTTCCTATTTGTCGGTCATCCCAGTTCCTACGACGACAAATTTTGTCGGATCTTTGGGATCTAGGATTACCTGTCTTGTATTCTCGGACGCCTTGAAACTGTCTGTTGGCTTCCGGGTTTCTTTTCCTGCCGGCATTTCTGTCGGCGATACCTCTTTGGCCAATTCCTTCAGTTCTTCTTTTGCTATGACTCTCTGAGCGCAAAGGGCGTTTTCTTTCTCCAGCTCGTTTGCCAGCTTGAAGTCACCAGCTATGGTGATTACTCCTCCTTTTGGTCCTGGCATCTTCAGCTTGTTATAGATATAACACGATCTTGCCATGAATTTGGCGAAAGCTGGACGTCCGAGTATTGCGTGATACACGCTTTCGAACAGCACTACTTCGAAGGATACTTTTTCCTGCCGGAAGTGATCTTTATCTCCGAAGACGACATATAGGGAAATTTCTCCTAGGGATCGTGCTTGTCTGCCAGGAACAATGCCATGGAAGCGTATGTTGCTGTAATTGAGCTGGGACTCGGAAATCTTCAGATGCTTCAACGTATCCAGGTACATTATGTTAATGCTGGATCCTCCGTCCATCAACACTCTTCTTAGCCTAGTGTTCTGGACAATAGGGCTTACAACAAGAACTTGTGTGCCGGGTTCAGGGATATTCCCGGGATGATCAGACTGATCCCAGGTAATTGGTGTGTTGGAGTACTTCAAGAATTTCGGGGTTGCCGGAACAACCGCGTTTATTTCTCGAAGTGTTCTTTTGGCCACCTTTGCTGACGGAGTTGCTAGGAACGTTAGCATTGCTTCTCCATCAACTCTCGGAAATTTGGGTTCGCCCTTTCGCTGTTGTTCCTGGATTTTTTCGTCAGTGTCCGATTCACTGTCTTCTTTGTCAGCTTCTGGCTTTTGTTTGGCGGGTTTCCTTTTGGAACCCTTCCCCTTATTTCCGGATCCTGCACTGCCTTTCATGTGCTTATTCAGCCGTCATTGCGCGTTTGTATGGGTGGGTTTCCCAAATTGTGAATGGTGGACACAGGGTTCCGACTTAATCCTCTCCCACTCCTCTGGAGTGTAGTTGATTGGATCTGGACTGCGTCCTTTCCACTTATTCCCTTTTTCACTTCCAAAGGCTATGTTGACCTCTTTGGGTTTTGTCGTTGTTTCTGGAGTTCCTTTTTTGTCAGAACGAGGAGTTTTCTTGGCAAGTATCAGTGATTCGATATTGCCTCCTCTTGCTCTGATGTCGTCTTCGGCTGCAGCGTGTTCGTTGGCGGTTGTAAGCATAGATCTGAGATCTTTGTGCTGTTTGGAACCAACCATGAACGGTACGAGTCCGGGTTTTAGGCCATTGACGAAAGCATGCATTGCTTGTACGTCAGTTACTCCAGAACAACTATTCTTCATTGCCGTCCATCTGGAGATGAAATCCACGTATGGTTCATCCTCAAATTGGGTGCAACGGTTCAGCTGGTTGATGTTGTTCGGGCGTTTGTACGTTCCCTGGAAATGTTGAGTGAATACTCTAGCCATATCGTCCCAGCTGTCGATAGTTCTTGATGGTAATCCATTGATCCAATCTCTGGCTCCGTCCAGTAACATTAGGGGAAGAAACTTGACAGCTTCCAAGTCTGTCCCATTGTTGATCTGGACGGCTGTATAGTAGTCTGAGAGCCAGGTATCCGGGTTTGTCCTGCCGGTGTATTTCTGGTACGTTGGACCGACCTTGGCAAAGCCGGAATGCAGGGTTATTCTTCGGATCCTGTCAGTGAAACACTTAGGACCAAAGTATAGATCATCCTTTTCCGCTCTATCAATGTGTGCGGAATATCTTCCGGCTGAATGGACAGAAGAGGATCTACTCCTTTCTTTTCCATTGTTGCGCGGACGCGCTTTTCCGGGGTCGTTTCTGTTTCTTCCTAGATCACGTCCTTTCGGATTAGGCGGAGTTCTACTCCTATGCCTTTCCTTATTCTTAGGAGGTGTCCGAGATTTCTCACGTCTGTGAGGTATATCATATCTTCCGGCTTTCTCAGCTGGGTTTCTCGGAGGTGGCATTGTTTTGCCGTCATTCCGGTATTTTTCTTCCCGATCATGGGGTTTATGTCCATCTTTCGGGGGATGGGATCCGGTTCTAGACGCTTCATCCCTATTGTCGGGGTTTTTCTTGTCTTTTCTCGGATCTTCTTTCTTATCCTTTGAATTGCCTGAATCTCTAGGTCCTTCCGGTCCAGGTGCTCCAGCAGCGCAAGTAGCTGTTTTACATAGGGCGGAGTTATCATGCAGCCTCCCCGATCGCTCTTGGCCCCGCTGCTGTTGTTGCAATGCTTTTCCTAGGAAAGCATACAACCCTTGAAGTTTTTCACCATTGGAGTACATGTCATTGTTCAGGATGGCGAACGCTGCTTCCGCGTTTTCTGCTGCGGTTTTGTATATTGGTTCGCCTCTGGCATATTTGCCGTTTACCTGCTTTTGCCAAGATGGGTTGTGGAACCTTTCTTTTGGCGGCAGTACTTCCGGTCTTACGATTCCGGGTAACCTTGTAGGTTTTAAGGCAGATCTATTCTTTCTCTCGTACTCCTCTATTTCTTCCTTCATGACCTTGATATCATTCTGGGTTTGTTGGAGGTGTTGCCGAGATCTGAGTAGATGTTGTTGTTGCCTTTGGAAGGCTCGTCTCCTGGCTTCCAGCATCTCAGGGGGTTCATCTGGTCCCACTGGTGTTTGCAACAGCTCTTGCTCTTCCTGTTCCGTCATTGGCGGAGCAAGGATTTCCTTGGTTTTCTTCTCCACAGGCTTTGTTCTGCTAGCATCTCCTATTTCCAGGTTTTCATCAGCTAGATGAGCTGATTTTTTCTTCCGGATTTTGTATTGGAGTTTCTTAGCGGCATGGTGCTTTTTCTTGGAAGAGGGAGGCTTTTTGACAGGCTCATCTTCTGTCAATTCCTTGAAAATAGGAAATACCGGAGAAGTTTCTCTGTCTTCTCTCTCTTCCTCTGGCGGAGGAGTTTTGGGGCTTTCCTGGCTGTCAGCATCCGCGGTTTCAGCCGGTTTTGCCATTAGCACTTCGTGGAATCCCTCTTGAAGAGATTTTACCTTTCTTTCGAAGGCGTCCTCATCCTCATCTTCGGAGTCAAAATTATCCGATCCGGTTTCTGACTCTAATCTCGCCTCAATGGCGGCTAGTACGGACTCGGCTTCCGAGTTTATCATCATGTTGACGGATGTCGGATCTTCCGCCTGTATGACGGGTGTCGGATCTTCCGTCTCTGTGACGGGTGTGTTGTTGTCTGCCTCTTGCACGGGATTTCCGTCATCCGTGTTTTCGGCGACCTCGGATTGTACCATGCCGATAAAGTGTGTATCACTTTTTTGTCGGCGATCTGAGCAGAATCCGGTATCATAGTCATCTTCGACTGGGTATAGGGCGGGTGGGAAATATTTGCTTCCACCGCAAAACCCCATTGCTTCCGCGGTTAGTCTGATAAAGATGTTAGCAGATCCGATCGGTAACACGCATGCACTCACCAGGTGGTTTTGCGCTGGTATGTAGGATCCGTTGTCGAGGAAGCGTCCGACGTCGTCGTCGAACTCCAGGCTTCCGTCAGTGATTGATCTTCCGATTCCGCCGAGTATCCCAGATCGGAACTTCACGCCTGACGTCGTTTGCCCCACGGTGGGCGCCAACTGTCGAGACATCGTAGTACTTTTCATAGACGGGGGTGCCATGAGACTACGGTAGAGACGTGGCGTAACGGGATCGCGTGGTGGACAGTGAACACAGGATTTACCCAGGTTCGGTACGTCGCGACAGTACGACGTGCCTACTCCTGCAATCTCACTAATCAGGACTAAAGCCTGTGTATAGAATTACAATATGAGGTTAGATCTAGCTATTCGCAGAGGATCAACTTCCCGGCGAGTTAGCCTATATCTTCTTCTCTGTTCTCCCCTTTTCAAACTTATCTCCCGTCCGGCTTTATATAATAGCCGGGTTAGGGCTTACAGAATAGGAAACCTAGAAGACTACGGTAACTATAACTTGGAAAGTAAGGAATCCGTCTTCTCCTCCAAGCCAGATCACATGGGCCGCGATCCGGGTCCTTCTAGAATCCGGCTTCTGTGCGTCAGGTTACTGGGCCGCCCAATGGACCATAGCCCACTACCACTTGGGCCACCCTGGTAATCCGGCACTTTGACTACCATCTGATATACCCCTATTTGGTATATATCCGACAGCAGCCGTTGTTTTGTCCAGAAAACACACCTCTTGTGACATTCAATGAGCTCATCGATTCAGACAACTGTACGTGGCATGCTGATTGTGTCGATATTTTCATAGTGCCAGATGTTGAAGCTATATTGAATATTCCCTTAAGGCATGGTGGCGGTGATGATTTTGTGGCTTGGGCTTTTGAAACCTCGGGAAATTACACTGTTAAATCAACATATCGTTCTCTGGTGAATCATAACGAGCGCCTAGATTTAGAGGAAGAAACAAATATCGGTACCTCACAGTTTGAAGATAATTTGTGGATTTTCCTTTGGAAACTAGAAGTACAGCCGAAGATACGTGTTTTTGGGTCGAGGGTCCTTTGCGGAATCCTCCCTGATGAATGTTCGTTGAAAAGGAGACATATTAAGGAGACAAGTTTATTGTAACATCCCAGTGTTTGGGAGGTTATAAGGATCTAAATTTAATATGTGCATTTGCATAGCATACATCTAAAAGTACGGGAAACTTTGGCGCGAAAGTTTAAACGAATCAAAGTGACCAAAGTTTCACTTGACTTGATGAAATAGGTCTAGTTCATCTAGTCAAGAGTACATTTGGAATGATCTTTATAACAAGTATCTTAAGAAACCAAATCACCTGATAAGATAAACCATAGTTGGTTATGACCAACACAAATTCTCAATAACCTTAACCACAAGTCTTTAAGTGACTTGGGATAATGCATTAGGTATCTAGAACTCAAAGAGGGGTGAGTATCCAAATCACATAGTTGATAATCATACTTCCACAAAGGAGTAATACACAATTGAACCGTCTCATCAACAGAGATGTTATGTCCTATAAAACAATAACTATTTAAGTTATCAACCATTCACACCACATCTTTCCAAATTATTTAGTAACTATTAAGTTAACCTTCACATGTAAATAACAGAGGTTCAATAGAAGACAATAGATACAAACAAGTGTTAACTCAAACCCACAAGTGGAAAATGACATAATAATTGTATTAACATATTTATCGAATATGTACATATCTCATCAACCATAAAATAAGTACCTAAAAGAAGAAATAAATCTTCTTAACCTACTATTAAACCTTGATCATTACTTCTGATATTTCCAAACCTCTATATCTGCATTATGTTTACAAAATAAGAATTTAAAGTAAAATATAGACACCTGAGAAAAACAACTAAACAACTCTGACTTAAATCATTAAACCCAAATAGCCTTCACATGCTCATTGTTTCAATCATCTTATACAAGTGAGCATATGAAATATTAATACATAAATGAACCATTTGATCAAATTACTATTAAGTCATCATTCCATAAGTATTCCGCACCTCTACTCAAATTTAATAATTCCATAATTAAAGTATCTCTAGATACCACTAAGGAATAACAACAAGCTATAACCTCTATTAGAGGAAGTGAATTGAAAGCTAAGTAAAACCAATCATGTGTGAGACAAGTATCTATCCTATGGGAAACAAAATAAGAAGCATATGGAAAGAGAATAAAAGCCTAAACTAAATCTTAATCTAAATCTTGTTATGTTGTCTAGACCATTCTATCTTGTTCCCAATCTTCTCTAAATCATTCTGCAAGAGAAGCAACTCACAAGAAAGGAGGAACTACCCTAGGAAGATCTTCAAGAAGATTATTTAGAGTGTTCTAGAAGTGCTACTCTAACCTACTATAAGAGTACTTGGAAACTCTTATATATTGATATGATCCTATTAACACTCTTGAAACAGTGTGATACTCCAATGTTAGAGTTATATAGAAGTAGTTTGGTAACAAGTTTCTAGACCTTGTTAATAGATCACTTTTGTATACTCAAACACTTGAGTGTCTTACACAAATAAACATAAGATCATATAACCTAGTACATCTCATCCAATTGTATATGAGTAGTAATTTGGAGGCAAGTATGGCCCACTTGTTAACAAATTCTTCTTATATGCATATGGTAACTTGATGTCATAAAACAAACCTACATACTTTTATAACCATTTAAGTAAAATCTTTGCTTGGAACAACTGGTTGTTTTCACCACAAGGGTGAGATAGTTGAAGTTGGAGACCAAGAGATGAACCTACCTGCAATGGACAAAGGTGATAACAGAAGACTAGTGGCAACTAAAGAGAAGACCATCAAGAAATACAAGACCACAAGAAGCAACACTGCCTCAGTAAGGGATCATAAGAAATTATCGAGTGAATCATTAGGATTTATTAGAGAACCAATAACCTCTGTCAAGCTCATTAGAGATGAGGAACTCATAATAATATCTTTAATATAAATAATTATCAAGTATGAAATGATAACCAACCATTGCATCCACATGTCTTGTGATATGTGGAGGTTAATGGAAACAAGCTTAACACCTTGTTTTCCAGATCAATCTCATCCATAAGACCAATGTATAACAACCTAAATCCATCTATAAATAACCATGCAAATAATCACATGATTCCAAAACAAACATGGGAAAAATCCATAGTGGAACCTAAGTGGAAAACAAACAAATGAGTTCCCAAAGCCACTCACATTGTCCATTTGATCAAGTACTAGAAACAGCAAGCATGGCTTGCACACACACTTAGTAAAATGTCAACCAAACTTGCTAGGGGTTTCAATTAAGAAAATAACAAAGCCACATATCAGATAAACAAGTTCCTTCAACCATTAAAATCATTTGGCTTGACATAGAAGAAAATTCCTTATTAAGTGATTCTCATAACAGTGCATAGAAACATTACCAAGTAATGTTACCAAATTATTTTCTAAAAGAATTTGTATCTAAAATGGTCCAATTAGAATACACCACCTTGGTATCCACATGATTGGTGTGTGAACTTTTATTAAACATGCCTAAGCATAATTTTAAAGCCATTAAATAATTAAAATGAAGAGAAAACAACAAAACCACTTAATCTCGCACCCTAAATAAAAAATACAAATATTCTTCAAATTCACCAAAACAAAACGTGGTGAGGTGTGAAATTTGATAAGGAATTCAAATATGATTTTTAATAATTTTTAAGTTCAACAAAAAGCCCTGAAAACAAAGGTTTTCTCTCAGTTTAGTAACCGGAAGGACTTAGTTGTAAACTAATTAAAACTTCTAGGGGGTTTTCTTGAAAATGTTTAAAATAATTCTTTCTTCAACCTCTGGCCAGAAGGCCAGAGGCGTGTCACCGTCTCCGACGCCGCACTGCCACCTCCCCACGGCCGCCCTTCGCGTGGATAAGAACCGAGGAGGAGAGCCGTGCTCTCTCTCTCTCACTCTCACTTCACCTCGCCCGCTCTCTCTCTGTACTGAACTCGGAACCAAACCCTAACCCTAGCCCTACGGACGCCGGCCATTGCCGTCGACTCCGGCCACTTCGTGAGGAACCGAGAGCTTCCTCGGATGCGCCTGGATCTCCTCTTCGTCCTCCAGAAGTCACGCAAGCCGGGAGGGCCGGAGCTTGCCGAATCGGGCCGATTCTTACACCACGGACGTCGCCGGAAAATGCTCATCGCTGGCGACCACGACCTCCTCTTGCTTCCCCAACACGACCTCAAGCATCACGGTGAGCTGGGGAACCTCTGGGTGCCCTCCGTTTAGCATTTCATCGTTGGATTCGTCATCTCATCATGCACTACCGCCGGCCACCACGAAATTGCACGCCGGTGGGTCTCCGATGACCATAAGGTCATTCCGCCACCACCAACAACTTCCTCTTGTTCTCCTCTAGCTCTAGGACCCATTGAATCGGGCCAATTTGCACTCGATCGTTGGATTGCTAACCCACAGTAGAAATCCCCAATTCGGATGACACAGTCATGATGTCATCATGACGTCATGATTCATTTTATTTTTTATTTTCTTTTATTTTTTATTAAAAACTGAAATATGACAGGTGGGACCCACCTGTCAATTTAAAATTGGCAGAAAATCAAATAAAATTAATAAACCAACAACTTTAATTCTATTAATCAGAAAAATAAAACTAATATACCAAATTGGTTAGAAAAATATAATCTAAATGATTATCAACTTTTCAAAAATGTTTAATAAAATTTAAAAATTAAATATTTTCTTTATTTAAATTAAATCATGTAAAATTGAGAAAAATAATAAATAATTCATAAAATCAGAAAAATACAAATTATATACCAAAATGCTCGAAATGAAAAATGCAACTCATCTATGATGTTTTCATAGCCATTTGACCATGTTTTCATGTGTGCAATATTTTTCCTAGTCATTTAATAAATTTAAAATTAAAAAAATTAATAATTTATTCAAATATTTTCAGAATGCTTCAAATGATATACCAAATTAAAGAGAACAACATTTCCAACTCAAATATGTCAATTGTAGAACATTTTATTTAACCTCTAAACTTGTTTTTTATAAGTATACTGAAATTCTATAATGTTCTATTATAACCAGAAACTATTACCACAACAGTATTTTCTTCATAAATAAAAACCTCATGTTTTCACAACTACTAAACCTAGTATCACTAGTCATTAGCAAGTATGTGATGATAGAGTTAGTGTATTAGTTCCTCGTTTTCAAATAATCTTGAGGTCATTAGCTCTACACTATTCAACATAAAATAAAATGTGTTTGTTATATTTTCAATAGTTATTTTCCATGTGTTGTTGTTTTGTTACTACCTAAACAGGATAACAATTGTTTGATAAGTAAAAATGAAACACATGTAAGTCTAAAAGAACTAATAACCACATCACCACGAGTAATGAAACATTTCACCTAAAACCTGTGTGATTAAGGTATCGTATCAAACGTGGCTTACACTTGTAAGCTGGGGTGTTTTCCAGGGTAATTAATTATTATGCATGTATCATTTTGCCATTGTTTTCTGTAGTCCTTACCGGGACTACTTTTCTATCTTTCAGAAGTCGGGATTTTCTACGCGACCCTCGAACCCCGAAGACCTGGATTATTATTGTTATTTCAGTCTCAGGCAAGTTCATCACTTGATCATATCCTTTGCAGTATTTCATAACGAACTATTTGCAAAAACCCTACGTATTACCACCTACTCTCAAAAGAATGCATGATCCTATTTTTATAATAATATGACTACTTGAAGGTTGAGCTCAATCAATGGAGACTTAAATGCCGGAGGAGCTAACCCTTGGGGAAGAAAGAGAACCTCTATTTATAGTCCCCACTTCAACTAGCCGTTTTTCTGGCCAGTTTGCGACCATTCCGGAATCACCCGGAATAATTCCGACCTCTGGAATAATTCCGGAGCAATCCATATTGCAAACAGAGAGATTTGCGTTCATGTCGGAATCCACCCGGATTGCTCCGGAATAATTCCGAATTACAAACCGAGAGTTTTGCGTTCATGTCGGAATTTCTCCGGAATAATTCCGGAGCCCGGAATCACCCGAATTTTTTCTTAATTGCAAACAGAGAGTTTTGCGTTCATGTCGGAATCCACCCGGATTGATCCGGATTGCTCCGGATTGATCCAGGATAATTCCGGGTGCCACATAAGAACTCTTCTTAGGGCCAGAAAAACATTCGTTGATCTTTTAACTTCTTCACCATTTCTTTGACACTGTTTATGTGCTGATTATGACTATAACCTTTTAAGCAAAATAGCACACACGGTTAAAACTCCTTTATGTTGTTAACAAACACACAAAACACAGAGATATCGAAAATGCACTTTCAATCCCCTCATTTCAAAGACTCTTCCTGTTAGGGAGGGTGTCATCTTCGCCAAACTTCGTGGATTCTCGCACGTCATGTTGGAAACAGACTGCCTAGAGATTGTAAATCTCTGGAACTCTCGGAGCATGCCAGATCGATAATTGCACCAATCCTTGATGAAGTTGGAGAGCTAGCTAGCTTATTTACATATTTTGTTATTCAACATGTGTATCGGAATGCCAACCAACCGGCTCACCTGTGTGCACGATCTGCGTGTTCACTGCAGGTAACTGATAGTTGGCTAACCTACCTAGTTTCCTAGTCACTAGCCTCTTGGCCGATGATCCTGGAACTCTCTTCGTTGAATAAAGCTCTCATCAAGCATACGGTGGGCCTAATAAGCAGACAAGCAGCGGCCACCTTCCGATGTTGACATCCACACTTCAACAGGCTTTAGGGCTTTTGGCCCACTAGTACGCCTTGCGGACGGAGTCTTCCTCCTCGACACGGCACAACAGAATCGCGGCACACGCTAAAATAAAACCTCTGTCGCGGGATTGCTCTCAGAAAAAAATTGCCGATCCCGACCAAATCTCGCCGGCGGCAAGAGCTTCCCTCCGAGCTATCAGCTATGGCATCCAAACTCTGGCGTCCTCTCATGCTCTTCCTCCTGCTGCTTCCGCTGTATGCCTCCTGGTCGGCGGCCGAAGACGACGCCGCGGTGGCGAGGTCGGCCTTCCCCATGAACGGCGACGTAGCGTGGGTGGTGCAGGTCAGTGACCTCCACATCAGCGCCCATCACCCGGACCGGGCCGACGACCTCGTGCGCCTCCTCGGCCCTGCAGTTCGCGCCATCCGCCCCCACCTCCTTATAGTCTCCGGCGACATCACCGGTGCGCCCACTCTGCCTATTTCCTGAATTTGGAGTTTGCGGTGTGTACTGTTACAACTTTCGTGATTGATACCACTACTACGGTATTTTGTACCCCTCCGCTCGAAATAGAAGGCGTACTTTGAATGTACAAATACATGCTTTGATCAACAATTGGTCGATAATATGTAGCTTATGTTACACAAAATAGGCACCATTAGATTCAATTTCATGCTATTTGATAACCATTATCTAAGTATTGTACTCCCTCTTATCCATATAATAAGTGTCGTTGGTTTATACTTTATATGTATAAACTATTTAGGGTCAAAGCTCAAATACAGACAATCAAAATATGCCTTATGTTTTAGAACTGTTTTACTAGTATTTCCTGACTTCGCATGAATTTCCTATATTCATGCACTGATAATTTGACAATAATTTGCATTTGATTTTATGAGGATAGATGAGTACTAAGCATGCAAATTTCCTAAAAACCGCGCATATTTAATCATTTGGATTGGCCTAACTTCTATAAACTTATTATTCACGATATAAATTATAGATGTTCAGACAGCAGGGTCTGTATTGTCTTGACTAACTGTGCGAAAAATCTAGTCTGGCATTAGTTCATGCACCTTTATTTCTCCACTCTCCAGTAGAACATCCCGTAGCAGCATAGAACGAAGCTTCATTGCTACAATCATAAGAGATAAAGCCTCAGTCGCTCCAGAACTTGGTGGGCTCTGCTGGAATATTGAAAAGTTGAACTGGCATCGTATTGTTGACCTACTGGAAAAAAATGTGAGAGAACTGGATAAGTGATACAAATTATGAACTGGTGTTATGAGAAGATGTACACTTAATGTTATTGACCGCGGATGTTTTTCATCTAATTTCTTGAACGCTTTATTGATTGTATTATATAACATCCATCTTTTTCTTGGCCTGCTATAAGATGCAAAAAATAGAAAAAAGACTACCTCCAGACAAGATGAAGATGAATGGATTACATACAAGAAAACCATTGATGCAATTGTTCGAGAAAGTGGTATTGACAAGAGGAGAATATTTGATATTAGAGGCAATCATGATACATATGGAGTTCCCTATAGAGGAAGCAAATTCGACTTTTTTTCAACTTACAGTGTTAGCTCACAGCTTGACCGGTTAAGCACCATCAATAGCATATTGCTTCAGGTACGTTTCGTCGCTCGTCAGCCATCTTTGTTAAGCATCTTTAGTTTTTGAAGATAGTTGTGTTTTAACAGATAGTACTGTGAAATTCTTCCTCCTTATCTGAGCTGTAATCTTTATATATTTTCTGGCAGACTTGCATATTAACATTTTTTACTAGTAATTTTAAGGCGCAATAGATTGTGGCGAATGACTATATGCATATGAGAGAGCACCTTGTCTTGAACGAATTTCTTTTTTAACTGGTGCAACAATAAACTAATAGCCAATGTTTATATAAATCTTGTGTGAATTGATTGTAGATTGAATAAACCAGCTTTCACAAAAGCAAACAGACCTTGCTAACTTGTACAAGCATCAATAATAAGTTATAAAATATGGCAATACATGCAAAAGTACAATGTGGACTGGAGGAGTATTATACTAATGCATTTGGAACCTTTTTGGGTACACACATAAACTATTGCAACATCGGTGATAGTCAAAATGCATTAGTATGCAGCACTTTGAAATATGTTTATCACCTTGCATGAACTAAGTATATAAGTTAAATCTCAAACTAGCTCTTACATCGCAATCAGTCATAGTGATTGTGAAGAACCAAGTGATACATGAAAAATGTACCTTGTAGTTGTTTTTGACCACCTGGCACATAGAAATTTAATCGGATCATAACAATACTAGAGAGGAGTGTTCTGGTAGAGTGAGACTAATTGTGCATGATGCATTGTTATATATTAATTCCACCTACAGTTCTGGAACTGAATTTTGTTCTCAAAGGTATTGTAGGGAGATAGGAGTTACCTCTTCCTGGGAATAGATGATACACCTAGTGTTGGCATTCGTTTTCCTTCTAATTTCTTTGGCAGTCCTACTGATAAGAGGATAGAAGCAGTTAATTCAGAACTACAATACTGGACTAATCACTCAAATGTTCCGATTACAAAAGTTGTATTTGGACATTTCCCTATGTCATTCACTTCTTCATCTGAAAAAGGACAGCGCTACGAAAGTGTGTTCAAAAGACAATCAATTTCTGCATACCTATGTGGCCATCTGCATGCAAAAGTTAGTAAGCAGCTTTGGAGATATCATCAAATGAGAACAGAAGAGGGCTCTTCAAGTTTTTGGGAATGGGAACTTGGAGACTGGAAAGAATTCAGAATGATGAGGATTTTAGCAATAGATAGAGGCACTGTCTCTTTCATTGACCATGAGTTAAAACAGGCATTCCAAACTTCCATCTTGATCACGTACCCAACAGATTCAAGAAATATGAATATATTGGAATCACAGAAGGGATCACCGAGAAATGATATAAATGTACTTGTTTTCTCGGAAGAAATTATTCTCAATGTGAGTGCAAGAGTTTTTGATTCTCATAATAAGTTCAAAATAGTTGAGGAAGTGCCTCTGCAACATGTTTCCAGCTCCACTGCTTACAAACCTTTGTTCCATGCCAAATGGAATGCTGACAATTACAGAAGTCCATCTCCTACTCGCTACTGGTTGCAAGTGTTTGTGCTGGATTCTCATGGCAAGAAGACTTTAAGTGAGAGGAGGCCGTTTTCAGTTGAGGGTATGCTTGCAGACCCACATCGCCCCTGGCTCAACCGTTTGATGTTTGAAGTTGAATGGGAAGCCATGTACAAAGTTCTTCTGTGCAGCAATTTGGCCTTCACCCTGATATTGTTGTTCATCCCCAAAGTGCTGTACCATGTTTTTAAGAAGAGTTCATCGTACCAAAGGTGGGTTTTGTCAATTCTAGCATCCCCTGTCCAGAAGAGAAACAATTGCTTTTGGTTGGTATGGTTTTTAATGGAGGGTTCAAGCAGTAAACTGTTCTGGTATTCTTTAACCCTGTATGTTCTTTGGATCTCACAAATGCCATGGTTTTGGGGCCACGCGACATCGGAAAATGGAGAAATTGCTCAAATGTACTTATCCGGATGGAGCGTACCTTCTTCTGGTATGAGCTGGACGAACTACAACCCTGATGTGATGGTGATCACCCTGCCTTTCCTATACCTGGTGGTTGTCCCTGTAGTAGTCCTGGTGTACGGCTTGTTTGCAGAAAGGTCTGCTGCTTATTTACGGCACCACAGAAGAAGAGCAGAAGACAGAGTTAACCCAGCAGAAACGACCGGTGAGTCAGCATTCTTTCTGCCAGGGTCTCCTGGTCCAGGATCTTTGGTGAAGTTATCTTACAAGAACAAGATCAAGTTCATGTCGATCAAGTTTTGTGGTAGCTGGACAAGAAGGATAATTCTACTAGCATGCTTGATTACGGCCATGATACATTTGAAGGTGCATTTCCCTTTCTCCAGGTTTCTAACACCAAAATTTCACATCTTAGTGCTAAATGTAGATTTTCTCCTTGTGCAGCTTTCTTCAATGCTAATGGCAGCCTACGGATCAACACCAGTGGCCTTGTCTCCTCCATTAACATGGATGCCACTCTTACTATTAAGTGCTGCTGCCTATTGTACAAGGACCCCTGCAGATTACAATATAGAACCCAGAACTGTACATTCCTAAAGCGACAGTTTTACGGTACCTTCTCCTGTTGTACATTACGGCGGTGCAGCAATTAATAATGTATTGAAGATTTTTCAGTCAGGATAAGTCACTCACTAAACTAGCAGCAAACTCCAGATCATAACAGTTTTGTTAGTGCAGCATTTTGGAGGCTCCGTGGAGCTCGGTATTTCAAACGTTCGTAACTCGCATTTTGAAGCTTCAAAAAAATCAGAAAAAAATGTAGATGTAGATAATAATATTATCTGTGTGCAAAAATTCAATCCAAAATTCATTATATTTTGGGATGGATAAAAATGACAAATGACTTACACAATTTGAAAAGGTTGAATTTTTGTCGGATTTATCAGTTTTATGTATTCTTAAATAATCTGAATTTCACGTTGAGATTTTGCACACAACTATATCTCTTCCAATTTGTTGAAACATTAGTACATATTTAGTTTTTTTTTAATACCGAGCCCATGAAGCTTGGCCTCCGAATGGAATTTCTGCTGTTTTGTTAACTTTGACTCGAAAAAAAAAGAGAATGTTGGAAAGTGCCCGTCCCTACTTCTCACAATGCTAGAGATGTCTAGTTGACTAGCAATTGAGTTTATCAGATGCATACAAGAGTAGAACAGATAGTACAACAACACTCCAACAGACCAGCACATGCTAAACCCACAACAACAGCAGAGTTCACACTGCACCAAACCATCCAAAACGGGAGATGACTGGCGATTTTTTAGTTTGTCAGACGCATAAACCAAAACATTACCAACAAATTTCATAGCATAGCATAGCCTACAACAACGTCCTTCACAGAGCATTCCCATGTTTAGGAAGAATTTCAGTTCATAACATAAGGAAACATCGCAGTGATAACAATATAGGATAACCGACAAGAGTTCAACAGACTCGAAACATCACCAAGAGCAAGTCACAGCTACCTAGACATCACCAGCTGAAGCGCTGATCCTGTCCATGATGTTGGCCACGACCTCCTTGGACTGCCTGAGCAGCTCGATGCTCTTCTTGATCCGGTCACGCTTGACGCTGGTGCAAGGCGACGGCGCAAGCATCCTCTCAACTCCAGACAGCTTGTTGCCCAGGAGCTCGTTGGAGAGCTCTGTCTCAAGGTCTCTCTCCACGAGCCGCTTGATGGCACGGAGGACGTGCAGCGCCAGGCCGTCGACGAGCCGGAGCACGATGGTCTTCCAATATGCAGTCAGGCGCGCGCTCAGGTCGAACGCCTGTCCTGCTAGCTCAGAATTAGCCCTAAGATGTGACACATCCACTTTTCCGAAGCCCACCAGCTCCACGAGAGTGGGCTTGGAATTGTCCACCACGACCTCCATGAACTTTTCATGGCCTTCCATGATCTCAAACCATCTCTTCATGTAATCCGGATTCGACGTGTAGTCGGCCACCAGCTCCATCTCAATCAGCTCCTCAATGTGCTGCGCGGAGCGCGCCCGCGCCTTCTCCATCAGCATCTGGACTGCGCGGCGGCAGGATGACTGCACCTGAGGAAAGTTGTCGGCGTGCTGCAGCACTATCTTCAGCACGAGGTCCTCCACGTAGTCCCAGACCTCGTTGGCAAGATCGTGCGGTACCTGCACGACCGTCTCGATCTTCTTCTTGCGCAGGACTTGGAACGCCGATCTCGGCAGGAAGTTGGGGAGACTGACGCCCTTCGTCTCCTCTAGAACTCTCACCTCCTCCATCAGGAACGGGTCATTGACGCGCCTCGGAACTTCCGCAGGCAGCTTCTTCGCGTAGGCGTTGAGCTTCTCGGCGATACGTGCTGTGCCGTGGAAATGGCAGTCGTCAGGGAAGTCTTCGAACTCGCCCCTCACCAGTATCTTCTCCAGGGAGGAGCACACCTGCTTGACGATGCGTATGAATTCCCTCACCGCGTCAGCAACGCTGACAAGATCGGGCGGCATCTGGTTGAGCTCAGTGCTGTTGCGAGTGAGGCGGTCGTTGATCTGCTTCACGATGTCCGGGAGGCACCTGGCGATGATGGTCGCCTGTATCATCATCAGTCGCTGCGCCAGCACCGGAATGCCCACCATCTCCTTGCCGATCTTGGACAGGAGAGGGTGGTACTTAAACAGCCTCTCCTCCTCGACGCGCGCCTGATCGTACGTCTCGTCGTTGATGCGGTTGCGGACGCAGACGTACCCAAGGCCGATGTTCACGTCGTCCATGGTGACCTTCTCGAGCAGGCCCTCGGGCGCCCTGTCGACTTTGGTGACCACTGCAAGCGTGCGCTCCCCCGTGCGGTCCACCTGCTGCGACATGCGGATGGACTCGCACGTCGGGAAGTCGACCGTGGCGGAGAGCACGTTCAAGATGATGCTCTCTTTAGGAGCAATGTACTCACGTATGATCCTGGCGATCTGGTCGTAGATGTCGTCAGGCTGCCCCTGGACCGGCACGCGCGTGATGCCGGGGAGGTCGACGAGGGTGAGGTCCGGCACGCCACGCTTGCGCACGACGAGGGTGATAGGCGCGTCGGAGATGCCCTTGCCGGACCCGGCTATCTCTGCGGTGGCGGCGTTGATGGCGTCCGCAACATTGGCCTCCGTGGTGGGCACCACGCGTCCGTTGCTATACTCCAGCCGCAGCACCGGCGCGTCGGCGGAGGGGTCGTCCTGAAGACGCATGATGAGCGGAACGCGAGTGCAGATGCCCTGGCCGCGCGGGAGGCTGATGCCGGCCAGCGACTCCAGGACGCTCGACTTGCCGCTGGACTGGTCGCCCACGACGACGATGGTGGGGAGCTGTATGCCCTCCTGCGTCACCTTGAGGTGGCGAAGGCGGTCTACGGCGTCGAGCAGCGGCCGTATCTGGTCGTTGTACGACGCTGCGATGGCACTCCCGGCCACGGCGCTAGCCGCAGCATCGCCCTTGCCTGTGCTAAGCACGACCTGGAGATTGGACGCGTCTGGAGATTTGGCCATGATGGAAGTGAACATGTCTGGAGCTTGTGCTGGTGGCTGGCTAGGAACTGGACTGGAGGAGCGTGCTGGATGTACTGGCAGGCGGGCCGTTTTATGGTGCGCGAGGTTTGTTCCGGGAAACGAAACGGCGGAGGCTCCCACCCCGGAAGACGAGAGGTTCAGTGCGCGCGGGGAATCGTACCGGCGGGGCGCAGCTTGGAAGCATTAGGCTAGTCACAATGGAGAGTAACATACACTACTAGTAACATACACGTTTTTCTAGACTATGTTACTACCTCCACAATGAGTAGTAACATATTTGTGGTGTCATGCATGACTTCATTTATTAGGGCTATAGACACATTGTTCCTTGGTATGTGTGATGTTACTAGTAACATAGCTAGTTACCACAAGCACTTCTCTCTTCATTAAATATGTGCCACATAAGCAAAATTGCCTTGATATGTGTGATGTTACTACCTTAGTTACTCCCATTGTGGCTAGCCTTATCAGCTCGACCGTTTGGGCTTCAAATGTCACTACTCCAGGTTATGAAACGACGCTGAGTGCTCGACTTCTCAATTCTCCTTTTTTTTTTGTGTTATCCCTTGTCTTAGGCTGGTGCCAACGCGGGCGGTAGTGGGGCGGTAGCGCCGGGCGCGGGGCGATAGCGGGGCGAGAGCGCAGCGGCGGGCGATGGTTCCACCGCCCGGCGGTAGCGGGCGGTACCGCCCGCCTGTCGCCCGCGTTGGAGGCGAGAGGGAGGCGAGAGCCGGGCGTCGCGCTGGCGAGGTGGGGCGAGAGCGGGGCGGTAGCGACGCGGGGCAACGGTAGTTGACGTGGCGAGCTGTGATTCGTCTACGTCAGCTAGCCGTTGAAGTATCCGTTGCAGCCTTAAAAAATTCGAAAAAATTTGTAAAAAATTCCAAATTTTATCCCCAACCCCCTATAAATACCCCCACCCGGTTTCACTCATTCCACACCCCACTTCATCTCCTCCACTCTCCATTTCCACTCCTCTCGACGCCATGTCTTCGTCCAGCAACAATTTAAGCGAAGGAATGGAGGGTGATATGATCGGTGCATTCGAGGCGGAGTATGAGGAGCCGATGCTCAACCTCGAGGCGGAGTCAAGACGGACGCGACGTCATCGAGAGTACATCAGGCGTGATCGTCTGGGTGCCCACGATCGGCTCTACGACGACTACTTCGCCGACAACTATGCTTATCCTCCGAACTTCTTTCGGCGAAGGTATCGGATGAGGCGACACCTTTTTCTACGCATTGTGAATAGATTGGGTGAATACTCTCCGTATTTCACCCAAAGAGTTGATGCTCTCAACCGTCCTGGTTTTTCTCCCCTACAAAAGTATACCGCGGCTTTGCGTTTATTAGCTTATGGAGCCGCTGCAGATACGATAGATGAGTGGCTTAAGCTAGCTAGACAAACTTCATCAGAATGTCTAGAGAGATTCTGTGAAGGCATCATTCACTGTTACTAAGATGAATTTTGCCGTCGACCAAATGTCGCGGATACTCAGCGTCTACTAGCGAAAGTCGAGGAGCGTGGCTTTCCGGGCATTCTAGGGAGCATCGATTGCATGCATTGGCAGCGGAGGAACTGCCCAGTTGCGCATGCCGGTCAATTCACAAGGGGAGACATCAACACCCTACCATAATCTTAGAAGCCATTGCGTCGTATGATCGTTGGATCTGGCATGCCTTTTTTTGGAGTGGCCGGGTCCAACAACGACATCAATGTACTCAATCAGTCGCCGTTGTTCACTGATTGTCTTAGGGGAGAAGCACCCATAGTGAACTTCACGGTGAATGGACACGAGTACAACATGGGTTACTACCTTGCCGATGGCATCTACCCCTCCTGGCCGGTGTTCATGAAAGGTGTTACTCTTCCACAGAGTGAAAAGCATCGGCTATTCACTACTGCTCAATCAGCTTGGCGCAAAGATGTCGAGTGTACCTTTGGAGTGCTGAAGTCTAGGTTCAACATTATAGCAGTTCCGGGACGCTCCTACTCGAGGCATACTCTTGGGTTGATCATGCGTGCATGTGTCATTCTGCACAACTTGATCATCGACGATGAGCGTGGTACCAATTTGGACGACATCTATGTGACAATTGATTCCAATGTCGGCCCGGCGATACACAACAATGCACCATCAAGCCTAGCAGCCGTGATTCAGATGGACAACGAAATGAGGGACTCACCGATGTATACACAGCTCCAGCAAGATTTGATTGAGCATGTGTGGGCAAATAGTAATGCCTAGATTATATATTTTTTTCAAATTTTTATGTAATTTTTTTATTTATAATGTAATCGGTAACATTTTTAATTGAATAAAATAAGTTTCTTGCATTATTTTGAATGTCTAAACAAAAGCGAGTGAAATAACTTAATCTGAAAAAGAAATGCTGATGTGGAGGAGAGAGAAGTGAGAGCTGGCACTATAGCCCGTGGACTGGCACCGCGGGGTGAGAGTGTGGTGAGAGTGGGGTGAGAGTGAGGGTAAAAACTGACGTGACACCGCTATCACGGACAGTGCACTGGCACCAGCCTTAGGGATCCTTTGACTCATAGGATATGAAGGACATTGGATTAGAAAAGGCTTAGGATTGAGTTTTTTTTAGAAAAAAACGAGGCAAAAGTTTTGCCTTTTATATTGATATAGAAGAAGAAAACATGACATGACCGAGGCTAAAGAAAAAAATCACTGCTAGAACTAGCGTCCGCGAGGGTTTGGTTTATCCTACTCCATCCAACCTCTCTCAAAGAAAAATCGTCATCTCGTCGCTCTTGCTGCGAGGCAGCGTGGCCTAGGGACCAGGGATCAGATCACACGGAAGGCAGAAAATCGTTGCCCCCGGGCCAGCAAGGGCAATCAAAGCTTCATCCGATGCCGTCATCGACGACAGGTTCATCCTAAAGAGGGTCGACAACGCGTCGATTGCCGAACTTGAAAGCGGGGTCTTGAGGGATATCTGGAATTCTTTCGTGGCCCGCACCAGGGGCATATCACCCACGTCGAGCCCCATCTTCTTGTGTAGAACTCACACCGCTTTGTCGACCGCCGGGAGGAGCGGCTTTGTCGCAAGGCTGCTACTGCGACGGTCGGGGACGGGCGTGTTCACCTGAGCCCGTGGCGTCGGTGGAAGAGGTGTGGCCAACAATGGCACAGCCGGCGAGGAAAACAGAGCCGCGACACCGCGCAGTGCGATGTCCGATGAGGCGAGGAGAGCGACATCATCATCATCACCCACGTAGTCACCATCGACGGGGAGGGGGCATCCAAACGCGGCGGCCTCCACGTTGGATTCGAGGACGTTGTTTCCCGAGTTGAAACCGACGACCTCAGCGACAGCAACAGGCATGGCACTTGGCTTGCAAGCACCTCCCCCGTCACCTCCGGAGGAGGCAACACGAGATCATGTGCCACACCATCCTCACAGTGCGCGGCCTTGCCTTGCACCACCGGGGAGGCAGAACGCGTCTCCGGAGGTAGAAAGGGCGCATGGCTGAGGAGCGCCGATGTGCGAGCATTCCAACTGCTGAGCTCCGCCAATTCGGGGAGTAGGGGCGTGACAGCCGCGGCGAGGCAATCCATAATATCCGCACGAAGGGATGCCGCTAGCTCCGCCAAGAAGATGCGAAGCTCAGATGCTGATATAGAGACTTCCTCGGGTCTATCAGAGGCGGAGCCGATGCCGCCCGTTGCAAGGTCAGAAGGAGAACCGACTGAGCGGCCGTGTCCCCCGTGGGCCACGAAACCACCGCGCCGACACCGTCCTGGAGCACCGGTAGAGCATGGAGGGGATCAGCAACGACCCTGGCTCACGAGGACGCTCCAGGCGTGAGCGAAGAGGACGAAGGCCGGCGAGGCGGAGGCCGGGCAGAGACCGTAGGCCGAACTGAAACCGCCTTTGCTTTCTTGGCGGCAAGGCATGCAAGGCGTAGAGGGCATCCCCGCTCGATTTGGCCGGGCAGGTGGCAGGTGAGGCACCGCACGGGGGCACGACACGCAGCGACATTGTGGCTCTTTAGAGGAGCAAGGCAACGGCCACACCGCCCCTTGGTGAGCCGGTTGAACCGCAACGCAGCCGCGACGCACTGGGAGTCTCGCTGGGTGGGTCTGGCCACACTGTCATCGCGTCGGACACAAGGCTCGTCACGGCGTGGACGGCGCCGTGACTTCGGGGGGTGCCATCCCTCATCGTCGATGCGGGCAGTGGGAGTCGTGTGGGGAGCTGAACCTAGTCGGATGGAGGGCGCGACGATGATGGAGCAGAGCAGAGGAGCAATGCCGGCGGCCGCACAGAAGCCGGGCAGGGCAGCCCCGTCACCAGTGTGGGAAGTGGCAGTAGACGCGGAGAACGACACTTCCTCGTCGGACGAGCACGTGGACCCGAGCGACCGCGGCGGGGTGAGAAGCTCCGGCGTGACCACCCGATCCACACCTGGATCGGAGATGAGCATGGAGGAATGCAGGAGGCGGCGCCTCTCCTCCGAGAGGATCCAAAGGGCCTGAGGCACGAGGCGGGCCGGCACGAACGGCGGTGTGGGGAGTTGGCTGGGCGGAGGTGGTGATGTAGCTACCGCAGGCTGGAACGCACGGGAGAGGCATGACACGGGTCGCCCGAGGGCGCTAGCCGAGCGGACGTCGTGGGGGTCGACGCGGGCGAGGAAGCGAGAGCCATCCCCACGCACCCGCCGCAGCTTCAGAGTGGCTGGAGGAGGCGAACTTGCGCGGGCGGCCGCCGGGACTTGGCACGGAGCAGGCGACGGGAGCGCTCGAACCTTGGAGGACCTGAGAGAGGACGACGAGGAGATGCCAAATCTAGGCGCGGCGGTGGCGAAGCTTGCCGATGGACGGAGATCAAGACGACGGTGGCGAGCCATGCCCCGTCGTAGCCATGGTCGCGGGACGTGTATTGGGTTGAAACGTGAAGTAGATAATTTTTAACACAATGGATTGTCAGGTGGTTAAATCCTATGGGAAGATGAGTTCTCTTTTATTGTACCAAAGGAATTTTTTATGAGGTACGATCTAATGTTTATTTCTTATGGGATTTACACTACACAACTCCTATATGATTATTTTCTATGGAATATGTTCCTATGAATCAAACAACTAGTGTAGGAAGATTTCCACATAATATAAATCCTACACAATTCCTATACCGTTCCTATGAATCAAAGGAGCCCTTAAGTGCGAATCTTAAGATAGCCAGGTTGGGTGGCCGTATAGGGCCGAATTAGGTTGTGAACCTTGCTAGCCAGAAAACAGCACATCGTTTGGTAAGTACAAATTTATCTCCTAATTATACTTTGCCTCTTGTTTGAATGTTGGAAAAACTGTTTGGAATTGAATTGAACC
The DNA here is from genome assembly GCA_028641055.1 of Alopecurus myosuroides. Lineage (NCBI taxonomy): Eukaryota > Viridiplantae > Streptophyta > Magnoliopsida > Poales > Poaceae > Alopecurus > Alopecurus myosuroides. The sequence goes on from CM054062.1 coordinate 224,241,916, forward strand.
GGAAATTTCAAATTCAAAATGGAAAGGAAATACACTCCAATTCCAATTCTGTTGTTTGGTCGTGCATAGCTTTTAAGGTTTCTCAGGAGAGGGGGCTCAAGATCGTTTGAATGCCACCAAATCCCATGGTATGTCATACCACGTGTGTTAAAGTGTGTCATGGTTCTTGGATGCCTAAGATTCCCTCGCTCCCAGTGTTAGGGTTTCACCGGCGTCAGATTCTCTTTGGCGAGTTCGAGGACAACTTAGAGCCTGAAACTCCCAGATCTGACGGAACTGGGGGAATCTTGCCAAGAGGTAGAACCTACAATTGTCTTGGGTGTTCATTGGGCCTAACCTAACACAACCAAGCAATTGGTTCCACTTTTATACCCCCTTCCGGCTCACGTAGAGGGGCCAGAACGACAATTTTGTCTTTTTTCACAGCGGGGCTATGATTTCTTCGGAGAGGGGGCTCCGGATCATCTGAATGCCACCAAATCCCAGCGTATGTCATACCATGTGTGGTAGAGTGTGTCATGGGTCTTGGATGCGCAAGATTCCCTCGCTCTTTGTGTTAGGGCGCACTTCACCGACGTCAGATCCTCTCAGCATGTGCGAGGACTACTTAGAGCCCGAAAGTCCCGGATCTGACGGAACTGGGGAAATCTTGCCAAGAGGTGGGCGCTACCATTGTCTTGGGTGTTCCTTATGCCTAACCTAACAAAACCAAGAAATTGGTTCCAATTTTCAACCCCCTTCCGGCTCATGTAGAGGTGCCAGAACGGCAATTCCGTCTTTTCCCCCATCATGGCTATGGTTTCTTAAGGGGAACTGGAGGGAATCTTATTACAAGTAGATCTAGATTTGGGTTATCCATGTAACTATGGCCTAACTTAACAGAACCAAGCAAAAAAGAACAGTGGTCTACCCCCTTACGACACCAGTGATAGGTGTAGACAAAAAAGTTGACTACCATCCAACGGCTAGCAAAGTTCAAGCCACCAATCAACATGTAGTAGTATTCCACATAATTGACCCTTTCCAGGATTTTAGGTAAAATACTTTCGGGGTTTTTCAAAATATTTAGTACTAAATAATTGCATAAATGCTCAATTTTTGTAAGCCACCCATCAGCATCGGACGGCTAGCAAAGTTTCCCGCAGTTCCGCCAAAATTTTGCGTCGCTCCGAAAAATTCACGCCAGGACTGCCCGCCCAAATATTTTCGTGCAAGGATATTTTACTTCTCAGCCCTCCCACACACAACTGGCAACCTTTAGCCTGGAGGGCATTTCTGTGATCGTTCCGAAACCCTGCCTTATCCGCTCGATCGGCCCTCTCTCGCCGAAAGAGAAAGCCACTATTTCGAAATATCCACTCCCCCTTGTCCTCCCAAAACAGATACTCTATTCCCCCGGTATCACACCTCGCCGTATAGCTCGCTTGCCAGAACTCCCTCGTCGGCGTCGAGATCACCCTCCAGATCTGCCACATCACGTCCAGATCCGCCACCTCGCCGTTGTGCTCGCCTGCCTACCACATCGTCCCCAACCTCGCCGTACGTTATCTTCCACCTCGCGCCGTGATCGCTGGTCAGCCACCTCGAGGCCGTGTTCGCCGGTTAGCCACCTCGCCACCGACCTCGCCGTACATCCAGATCTGCCACCTTGTCTCCAACCTCGCCGCAACATCACTTTCAATGTCTGCAAGCACGCTGAAACGAGTGAAGATTGAAGGCGAGAAACGCAGCAAGACAGAAGACTCTAAAGATGCAGGAAACTATTCTCTCTAAATTGCTTTTGTCTATTTAATTGTATATTTGATGCTTCCTTATTATCCTGCTTATGTTCCATGCAGTTAATCTTTCTATATTGGTTGTTTGTTTAATCGTATGTCGATGCTTCATTATTATCCTAATTATACTGCTAATGTTTGATGCAGTAAATCTCACTAAACGGTTTCTTGTAACGGAAATAGGAAGGGGGGCCTTCTTGCTTGGTAAAACTTTGCTCAGTTGCAACAATCTAGTTTGTATACTACGTATTAGGTTTAATGTCACGTTGCTTGTGATCCTATCAGTCTTAGTTAGGATCAAAATTTATATTACTTGAAGTGGACTGTTCTTACAAGATGAGTGCCTTAATTATTTATGTTGTATTAGGTTCTTATGAAGTGCTATATTTGTACTTTATTAGTTCTTTATTCATGTTAGGATCGCCACTACACCCTATTGAAGAAGAGAGTGCTAGAACTATCATGGCAAACAATGCAAAAATGCACGAACTACGCGTAAATCCAACAAGTTTTCTTTCATGCCCTAATGTACCCCCCCCCCCAAAAAGACCAAGAAGCAAGACTCTGGATCTCAGTACATGCCTGTGTATGATGTTGAAGAGGAATCAGATGCCACTGAAGGAGTCGTGGCATATCGATCACAATCCAGCATGGACAATGAGCTGCAGGTCATTCCCTAACCCGATAGCTCAACATTCTTTCATGATATCGCAACAACTAGGGTGCAGCTTTCTTATCTTGTGTTGAACTGTTTGATCAATGTGGCGCTATATATTTTGTTCTACTTTCTCTATTCCATACTATAAGAAGTTTTGGCAAGCTAATTAAGGCTGTGAAACCCACTTATAGTAATTAAGTCTGTCGTTGTCATTTCAACATGGTTTCCATCTATCTTCCTCACATGCTTGACACCTACTATTCCATCTATGCTTCTCATATGCTAATTCATTACACACACAGTTGGTTGATTATAATATGCTAGTTTTCATCAATTTTTTGTACATGCTTGTCATCTGCTATTTTCATCTATCTTCCTCACATGCTTGACACCTGTTGTTTCATCTATGCTTCTCATCAGCTAGTTCATGACACACACACACACCGTTGTTTGACTATAATCTGCTAGTTTTCATCATTTTTTTGTACATGCTTGTCATATGCTATTTTCATCTATCTTCCTCACATGCTTGACACCTGCTGTTTCATCTATGCTTCTCATCTGCTAGTTCATGACACACACCGTTGTTTGACTATAATCTGCTAGTTTTCATCAATTTTTTGTACATGCTTGTCATCTTCTAGTTTCATCTATGTTCTGTATATTCTTGTCATCTGTTATTTTCATCTATTTTCTTTGCATGCTTGATAGGAAAGCAAGAAAAGGGTGATGTCTCGATCTGCTTCATAGATTGAGGATGAGGATGATAGTGAAGTTGTCATGCCGAACAGTGGAAAGCATATTTTCTCAAAGAAGGCCCGTGTGGAATTATGTCTTCCACAGTCTGATCCTGAACCACAGCTTGATGTGAATGTGAGCAGAACAATTGCTGATATGAGGACGGCGAAAGCAGAATCCGAGCAACTGAGGCTGAGGTTTGTAGTTGATATGGAAGACATTCGGAAGCAACAAGCTGCGCTAAACAAATCTCAACTAGAAGGAGTTGCCCTACTTGAGATGCTGGCTGAGCACATGTGTGGTCCTTGAAACTGTGGTTATGTATGTTGGTTTGATATTCTGTGAGAAAAACTAAGTATTTGATGCCTGTTATGTGGTTTCTTTTCTGCCTGTGTGCAATTGGCAATTATAACGATGATGTAACCACCCAAATAGCACCAAAACCGACATCATAATAATGTAACGTAAAAATCCGTCAAGGCAAATACCGACACGTGGCGATGTATGTCAAGCCCACATGGCCTACTATGAGTGGGCGATTAGACGACGTAAAAATAACGTCCCTGACACGTTTGATGACATCACCCAAATTCGAGACGAAAAAACTTCATGGAAAAGACGTTGCATGGCACCATTTGGTTGGTGCACGTGCCACGAGTTTAGCGAGGAAAAAAAGGTGCTGGGTAGTCCGCGATGAGCAGATTTCGTCCCAGAAGAAGGCGACGTGGCGCTATTTTGTTTCCATGTGGCGCATTTTGATTGGTCCACATGCTTTCGCGTGATTAGTCGAGACTCGCGACGAAAAAAACGTTGCTGGGTAGCCCGGGATGAACAGATTTCGTCCCAGAACAAGGCAACGTGGCACCATTTTGTTTCCATGTGGCGTATTTCGATTGGTCCACATGGTTTCGCCTCATTGGTCAAGACTGGCGATGTAAAAAAACGTTCCCATGTTTTGCTTATGGTGACTAAACGTTTATCCACGTCAGCTGATTACGATAACGGCCGTTAGAAACTCGTTTGCCACGTGTCGCTCATAGCGACGAAATAAAAACGGTAATACTTATTGGGCCAAGTCCGGACGGCCAAACTGGTGGCGACGATTTGATGTACGTTGCGGATAGCCTTAACGGTTTAGTGTTCATATAAACGTCGCGGAATCGTCCGTGACAGTCGATCTGATACGTTTTCATTAAGTCGCATAAACCGTCGCGGATTGCCCTTAGTGACGGTTTGGAGCCCATCCAGAACGTTATTGAAATGTCCTTGATCGCGTGGAATTTGGTAGTGATTGTGTGTGATACATATGCCATCAATATCTTTTTATCCCTCGGCGAGACTACACTGGCCACGCCCATGGAGAGCTAGAGGTCATCAGGGAGGCGGTAGATCAAGACACTAAATGTAGCTATGTGGAATATAAGTTCGATATCATGGTGGTAGCACTCACAGACATTATCATGGTCAGCAGAAAACCATGTCCAGGAACAAGGTATATACGCAATTTTCTCTCTCCCGTTTCAACACGCGGTCATTGTTTACTAGTAGTATTAAAATATTTTGAATAAGACCAACAATATAACATTAACAACACCACAAAATAACACAATAATTTTGTCTCCGATTGCACTCAATACTTAAAAATCCTATTGAGCATCAGCGGTTCAAACAGACCACATATTAGGCAAATAAGATTTTAAATTTAGGACTAAATCAACCACGAAGTAAACAGGGAAAAGAAGGCCGCAATAACCGGGATGGTGGGAGGGCCAAGAAAGAACCAGCCTTCCCACAGTCACTGCCCTTCCCAACAGGTCAGAGTGGTTGTCGTCCCCCTCCGGCCATCCTTACCACTGCCGCCATATCCGCTCCCCAATCAGCGTCGATCTAGGGTTGGGCGGTGATTGATACATTGCAAACATGTCTACTTTTTGAACCACTTTTCTTGACGTTTTACCTCACATTTGCATGATTTGGATCGAACTAACACGGACTAACATTGTTTTTAGCAGAATTACCCTTGGTGTTTAGTTTTGTGCAAAAAATCAATTTCCGCATAAAATTCTAGAAAAAATCAAAAATTTATTTTCCCCTGGAAGACTCCCGGAGCCCGAAGGACAGCTGGAGGGGGCCACCGGGCCTCCAGGAGGTTGGTGAACGTGGCCCCCTGTCGCCACGCATGGGGGGCGGGCTCCTAGCGGTCTGGGACCACCTCAAGGGTCCTCTTTGGCATCCATCGTCCCTGAAACACAGAACCCTCGAAGGATTTTCCTGGAAAACGATCCACAGCTCCGCCGACACCCGAAACCTAGTCCGCGAGACAAAAGTTCCTATTCTGACACCCTGTCGGGACGGGGATTGGAGGGAGATCGTCTTCATCATTACCTCTCCATCAACCTCCATGACTCCCCCTTCTATGTGTGAGTAATTCCCTGTTGTAGGCAGAGGGGGTGGTAGAGATTGGATGAGATTCATCATGTAATAGATCACGAGATTATTAGGGCTTGTTGCCTAGTATGAACTATTGTTGTTTATAATTGTTTATGCAACTTGGAGTGCTTAATTCTTGTCACTTAAGTGCCGAGTGCCATGATTTCAGATCTGGACATGTTATGTGTTCACGAGTATAAATGTTGTTTTAGATCATATCTACTAGTTGTTTACCTTATTATTGTACGGAATCTGAGATCCCAAGGTGACATGGTTGGGATATCGTAGGGGATGGACTCTAGTTCGAGGATTACATGTTTCCACCGCATGGTAATGTTTTGCTCCGGTGCTTGGTAGAACAAGTACCTTAATTATCATTAGTTCCTTTTTGGCCCCGCAACAACGGGATGGTAGGACAAAAGATGTCGTGCAAGCGCGTACGACAATTCTCGGGAAACATGCCTATGATAGTTGTGACTTGGATACTCTCTTATATATATTTGTGCTGCCCTTTGTTACCTCTATTACATGGTTAATATCATTCATGCAACACCCGTACATCCATCCCTATGCCTATGGTGTTTTTATCACTGCTACTTGTCCCGTTTACATTCGTTGTAACTATTGCTACTACTACTTTCGTTCTAATATTACTATTGAATTACTGCTGCCGTTATATCACTGTTACTACTAATAATTTGTGTGAAGCAAGATACTTTTCAGGTGCAACTGAATTGACAACTCAGATGTTAGGGTTTATAATTATTCTTTGGCTCCCTTGTGTCTAATCAATAAATTGGGCTATATTTACCTTCAAAGACTGTTGCAATCCCCTACACTTGTGGGTTGTCAAGACTATTTTCTCGCGCCGTTGTCAAGGAGCATATCTTTATTTGTAAGCTCACTTGAGAATTATATTGTTCGCTGCAATTTATTATCCATCATGGGAAAGACTACTGATCTTAAGGTCCCAATATTACCTTCCACCGCAAGGAAAGGTACAACTCTGAACACCAGTATTGCTCTTGATTCACCTTCTGTTTTAAGTAAGCTTGTTACCCCCATCAACTTATTAGCGTGCTATCACTGCTGACTTTGATACTATGTCTGATGAATTTGATGATGCTTTTACTATGATTGATACCTCTGTTTCTCTAGGGTTCCTTTTTAGACACACAAATTGCTTGAGCTAGAGAAATTGAACATGCTACTTTTTTTTATAAACTGTTGTCTACTCCTGAACCAATCACCTAAACGACATGATCATGATAATGATAGGAGTGATTATTTAGAGGAAACTTATACACTTGATGATGAATTCCTTAAATAATGTATGAGTTATGAAACTACTCCTGATCCTATGACCTTTAAGAAGTTGGTTGAGAAACATTCCATGCAAAACAAGTTTACTCCTGATCCTGAATTTTCTAAGTCTCCTGTGTACACTAGAGATGAGAAGTTCGATTTCTATGCTGATCTTTCATTATTCCTATGGTTGAAACTAAATCCTTTTATGGTATAGAAAATAATGATGTCATAGACCACTTGACTAAATTGTTCGAGATTGGCAAGTTGTTTTCTGATGAGAATTTGATAAGAGGCTATTATGTTATCAAGTTGTTCCCTTTCTCATTAAAAGGGGATGCTAAATTGTGGTATGATAATTTTCCTTATGGTTGCATTAAGACTCCTCAATGTTTGACTCGTGTATTTAGCAAGAAATATTTTCCTGCTCATATGCAACATGCTGCTTTACAAAATATTTATAACTTCAAGAAATTGGAGGATGAGAAACTTCCTAAAGCTTGGGAGAGGTTTTGTGCTACTCTCAAGGGTAGGCCTAATCATATATCTAAGAATGAACTTATTGATATATTCTATAATGGACTAACCAATGAATCTAGGACATACTTGGATAGTTGTGATGGTTGTATTTTCAGGGAAAGAACTGTAGAAGAAGCTGAAGAATTATTGGGCAATATAGCCAAAAACCATGATGATTGGGATATTCCTGAACCTACACCATTGCATGCTGATACGCCTCAAACGTATCTATAATTTTTGATGCTCCATGCTTGTTTGTTATCCAATACCTTTATGTTTTCACATGTTTTACTTATTTTCCGGGCGTTTTCATGGACTAACCTATTGACAAGATGCCACAGCGCCAGTTTCCTGTTTTCTGATATTTTTGGTTTTAGAAAAGTTGTTCTGGAAATATTCTCGGAATCGGACGAAATGAAGGCCTAATAACCCACAAGTATAGGGGATGGCAACTAGGGATGTAAGTGGGGCAGTAAATGACACCGCATAGTCCGTTTAATTAGCTCCTTTAGTTCATTCAGCAGGAAGGAAGGAAAAATGTTTGTTCTTTTGACCACAATTAGTGGGATTAAACAGGACCCACTTTTCATCCCTAATGGCAACAGTCATCGAGGGAAGTAAAACCCAAATTTATTGTTTCGACACAAGGGGAGCCAAAGAATATTTATAAGCCTTAACAACTGAGTTGTCAATTCAGATGCACCTGAAAGTAGACTTGGTCTCAACAATTTATCAGTGGAAATAGTTTTATAACAACAACAGTAATGAAATAACAACAGTAGTAAAATAGTAGCAATCGTGAAAACAACAGTAGCAATCGTGAAAATAGCAGGATGAAAATATCGTAGGCATAGAGGATGGATGAACGGGCGTTTCATGGATAAGATAGTTCATGTAATAATAATAACATGGGCATTGCAGATAATAATAGTAAATCATCCAAGTTCTAGGAAAACCATAAGCATGTGTTCCAATATAGTCATACGTCCTCGCAATGAGAAACTTGCACAACATCGTTTGTCCTACCAGCCCGTTTGCAGCGGGACTTCAAGGGAAACTACTGGTAATTAAGGTGATCCTTTTAATAAAGCATCGGAGCAAAGCATTAACACTCCGTGAACCCATGTGATCCTCACATCACAGCCATCCCCTCCGGTTGTCCCAATCGCTGCCACTTTCGGGCCTCGGGTTCCGGACAACAACATGTGTAAACAACTTGCATGTATGATCAAGAAACATAATTATACTCATGAAACAATAACATGTTCAGATCTAAGATCATGGAACTCCCGCCAAAGTGACAAGTATTAAGCATAACAAGTTGCAACAACGATATATAGCACTAACAACGGATACTAGGCACTATGCCCTAACAAACTGGCATTATTACATGAACGATATCATCCAATCCCTTCCATCTCTCTCAGCCTACAGCGGGGATTACGCTCACATGGATGGGGGAATCATGGATGGTTGATGGAGAAGTGGTGGCGTTGACGATGGTGATGATCTCTTTCGAATCCCCATGCTACGCTTTGATGGTGTGTTGGAAACCCCAAGAGGAGGGTTTAATGAGCAGAGCGGTAAGAATTTCCCTCAGTTAAGAACCAAGGTTATCAATCCAGTAGGAGGAAGAGGATCTTGGGAAGGTTGATGCCACTGACGGTGCTGATGGCACCTCACCGGTGTCAGCAACAACGTGGAACCTGCACACAACACAACCAAAATACTTTGTCCCAACGGTACAATGAGGTTGTCAATCTCACCGGTCTTGCTGAAAACAAAGATTAGACATATAGTGTGGAAATGGTGTATGCTTGTAGTATGTAAAGAAAGAAGGAAATTGTAGTGGTTTGTTTAACAATGTAAGAAAATGGACCAGGGTTCATAGGTTCACTAATGGTGTCTCTCCATAAAGATAGCATGCTGGGTGAACAAATTACAGCTGGGCAATTGAAAAATAAAGGTTGCACCGTAGTGCACATTCATGACATGAAGACTACTATGATATTTAGTGCGGGCATTACAACAATATATATAGACCGTAATCCAACTGCATCTATGACTAATAATCCACCCTCAGGTTATTATCCGAACCCCCTTAGGTATTAAATTGCAACAAATAGATAACTGCATTAAACAATGTGTGTAATATAAGCAATGATTGTACACGCGGGCACTCACACCGCTGTTTTCTCCCTAGTGGCAACATCACATCCTCCCCCGTCACGTTTCTGTCACTCGAGCACATGCGAAAAGGAGGCATGAACCCACTATCGAGCATAAATACTCCCTCTTGGAGTCACTAGAAACTACTTGGCTAGAGCAACCACTAGCAACAGAAAGCATGCAAGATCACAAATAACATATGCAATAAAGACTATAATGAACTTGGCATAAGTTCAATATTCATCGGATCCCAGCAAACACAACATATAGAATTACATAATATCAATCTCGATCATGACAGGCAGCTCACGAGATCTAAACATGGAGGCATATGAGGAGAAGACAACCATCTAGATACGTCTATGGACCCGTAGTCCAGGGATGAACTACTCATGCAACACTCCGGAGGCAGGCATGGTGATGGAAAAGCCTCCGGTGATGATTTCCTCTTTGGCACGGTGCCGGGAGACAGCTTCAGAACCCCCTGATCTAGGGTTGACGACGACGGCTGCTGCGGAACTTTTCGGGGATATTTGATCAGGTGCCTAGAGTTTTCCATCCGGGGGGAATAAATAGGTGAAAGGTCAAAGGCGGTGGAGGCCTGGGGGCCCACACCAACAGCTGGCGCGGCCAGGGGGAGGCTGCGCCACCCCATGGTGTGGCCCCCTGGTGCCCGTCTTCGACTCTTCTACGGTCTTCTGGATGCTTCCGGGGAAAATAGGCACTTCGGGCTTTGTGGGGTCCAATTCCGAGAATGTTTCCAGAACAACTTTTCTGAAATAAAAAACAGCAGAAAACAGGGAACTGGCACTTGGCATCTTGTTAATAGGTTAGTCCCGGAAAACGAGTAAAACTGCTATAAAGAAGGGAGAAAACATGTAGCAATTGGCATAAGATTATCATGGAGCATCAGAAATTATAGATACGTTGGAGACGTATCAAGCATCCCCAAGCTTAGTTCCTACTCGTCCTCGAGTAGGTAAACTATAAAACACAATAATTTCCGAGGTGACATGCTACGGTCATAAATGTATCATTATAATGTAAAAGCATCTATACGATGAGATCATAGAACTTCAAACACAAACATGATAAATAGAACTTTAATAATAAAGCATAGGAATCACTTTGCATCATAAAGAGTATCTTAAATAAATGATCATGGATAATAATGCAAAGAAATATAAACGTTTGTTTCAGGTATAGAGAAAGCATGGCAAAGTGGTATTTCGCTAGTCCTTAAGAGTGGGACAAAACATAAATGTCAGGACACCTTCAAAGTTCATGAGGAAGACTAGAGCAAATAATTTAAGTAAAAATAATATCACATTATGAATCAACTATTGATGTTTATGGGACAAATACACATATAACTCAGAATGGCAAAAATGCTTTCTCAACTGTGCATAAAGTTAGAAAATGGAGACTCAACATAAAAGTAAAAGAAAGGCCCTTCACGGAGGGAAGCGGGGATCACTCATGTGCTAGAGTTTTTTTATTTTATTAAATAGAGGTATTAAAAGGTTGACACTCCCCCCATCCATCTTTCACAAACCATGGCTAACCGAATCCTCGGGTTCCTGCCAACAATCACATACCGTGGAGGAGTGTCTATATTTTAGGATAGGTGTATGTTAATGTCAACGAATGGTAAACAGACAATACAGTACGTCACAAGCCAACTGGATTCACAAGAGCAGCTCCCATATGAAGGACACATCTGGGTAGAAGGTCATCCCTGTTTCTCTTTTGTTTACTCATAAATCAGGGGCAAAAATAGTGAAGAGAATTTGTTTGTATTAGTTTGGGGCTAGGCACCTCGCTGCCAGCTCTTCTATCATTTGGATAAGCGGATGAAGAAACTATTCTAGGGTGTGAAATCCAATCAACAAGTGAGATAAAGATTCTCCATTGATGTCCTCATGAGAAAAAACAAGAACACAAAACATGAGTAATTTTGAAAGTTTTAAAGGTAACACATGCGCAATTTACTTGGAGTGGCAGTGAAATACCACATGTAGGTAGGTACGGTGGACACAGTGGGAAAAACTTTGGTTTAAGGGAGTTTGGATGCATGAGTAGAATGCCATACTCATTACAGGTGGAGGCTAGCAAAAGACTGGGAGCGACAAATCAAGAGAGCATAAGAGCCATAATCATGCATAGCGACATAAACACCATTTATTAAAGCATAAGCAGTATCACAAGTTCAAAAACTAAGTAGTCAAGGAGGCTATTCGTGAATGGTTCATATTCATAAACATGGTGTGAGCATGCGCCAAGTCAACCAAATAAAACATTCGAAAGAGAATACCATAAATTTATGATTTACTATGACAAAAACAACTCATGAATCTTTCAAGGAATATTAAACACTCTCAGCTATTCATGATACTCAATAACCACAAGGATTTAAAACTAAAATAACATTTAGCATGGCATGAAAAAGTTCTAGCCACAGTCTATACAAGCTTCTACTTGCACTGTTATAAATTCTACATCAAGCATCACTTTCCTTTCCCAACAAGCACCATACAAGATATGTTTTAACAAACATAATCTTTATGATACAGCAAGAAGACATGCGAGTACTCATATAACACTACTAAAGCTAAAAGCTCTGATAAGAGGTGCATGCAAAACAGGAGCTAAATAAATGCAGCAGCCAAACAAAGATTAAGAATACAAAGTATTCTCATGAAAAAGCGGAGCATGTCACTCTACAATAAAAGAATGCTGGGGTCCAACCAAGCTTATTATAAAAATAAAAATAAACTTAAAGAAAAAATAAAAGACACTCCAAGTAAAGCACATAAGACGTGACCGAATAAAAATATAGTTTCACTAGAAATGACCTGATAATTTGTTGATGAAGAAGGTCATGCCTTGGGAATCCCCAAGCTTAGACGCTTGAGTATTCTTGGAATTTTTTGGGATGTACCACCGGGGCATCCCCAAGTTTAGGCTCTTCACTCTTCTTGATCACACCATATCATCCTCTTCTCTTGACCCTTGAAAACTTTCTTCACACCAAATTTCTCACAATCTTCATTAGCAACGTTAGTGCAATCAAAATAATAATTTCACATGGTTCAGTTTCAACACATGCCTGACACTCAAAAACACATTAGCTACTGTCACAACTTCTTTTAAAACTCTTTTTCTCAAAAGAACACCAAAAGAAAGAGGTTAAGACGCAAATGCAATTATTGGCAGAATCTGTCAAAACAGGACAACAGGTAAAGATGATTTTATTTCGAAAATCTTCTGTTGCTCAAATAAAAAAGTGGACACTAAGAAACGTTGCATATATATCCTAGGATTACGCACAAAAAATCCCAGGTGATTTTGAATTTTCTGTGATTTTATACGAATTTAACAGTGGACAGCACAAATCTGTTTCCTGCGCAGAAATCCGAAATATAGTCTCAACTTTCCACTAGAGGCTTTACTTGGATCAACAAAAAAACAAAATAAAAGATACGACGGGGTTGCTAAGGAAATAGACAATACCTAGGTGCAAAGCACACAAAAGAAAACAAAGGAAAACTGGGTGAAAACATAGAAATAAAACGGGCTGTCTCCCGATAGCGCTTTTCTTTAACGCCTTTCAGCTAGGCACATAAAGCCAAAAAATGCTCACGTAAGAAATATGAGTTAAGAAAAAGATAGCATCATTAGGAAAGTATAAAACAACTTAAGTCTAAACCACTTCCTATGTATAGGAATCTTGTAAGTAAATAAATTAAAGAAGGTCAAACTAGAAATCATGGGAAGGTAGAACAAGAGCAATTTCAAAACTTTCAACAAAAAGAGAGGTGTTTTAGTAACATGAAAATTCCTACAACCATATTTTCCTCTCTCATAAAAATTTCCAGTAGCGTCATGAATAAACTCAACAACATAATTATCACATAAAGCATGTTTGTCATGGTTTAAAATCACATAATTCATATCAAGCTCAAAAATAGTGGGATCAAATTTAAAATCAGCTCCTCCTTTTCCCACTTTTAGCAATAGAAAGAAAATATTATTTATCACTCATAAAAGGTATAGGACACATTATAGCAATCCTATTATTAGTAGCATTATGATTGATAACATCAAGTAAAATAGGACCATCATCAAGAGCATTATCAGATAAATTTTCTAAGCAAACTTCCTCATTACCATGCATATCAATAGTTGGAATAAATAGAGGATTCTCATATCATTTATCAAAGTAGCATGGATTATCATAAATAACAGTAGCAATATCATTCTCACAAGTTTCATTCATAGTAGTATCAGGATCACAAGTATAGCAAGTATCAATTTCATCAAAAAGGGATATTTAAAAAGAATCAATAGGATCATCACAATTGTGAGTTAAAGAGTTACTATCATTGGGAGGTATACATGGGTAGCTCCATTATTCCTCCTCTTGATCATCACTCTCCTCCTCTTTTTCATCCAATGAGCTTCTAGTTTCAACAATTTCTTCTTCCATAGGTTCCTACAAGGCATTACCCTCTTCCTTAGGTTGAGAGCATTTGTTAAGATATTCCATTATGTATCCTTGTAATTATAAAAGCAGTATTCAAGTATATCATAAATATCATATTTATAGGGTGCATCATTAATACTTTCAAGTAAATAAGCAATTTCGAATGCATCCTTCCAAGCAATAAATTCTTCAATGTGTTCCACATCATATAATTCATAATTTTCCTTAACATAAGAAGATATGGTAACATTATCATTGTACTCACATTGAAAAGGGATGTGTTTATACCTCCTACAGCAGCAAGATTTATCAAAGCAATAAGTAACATCATAAGTAGAGCACATGTTTTTAGCATAGTCATGCAATTTATTAATTTGCTCCCATAAGTGTATCCCTTTTTGTGACAAGCGGTGTTCCTTATAATGTTTTTGTTGTTCATCTTTGAAGCCACTTTGCCTATAAGATCTAGTTTAAGAGACATCAAACATTGATAGCAAGCATGATAAAGAAAAAAATAACAAATAGAATAAGAACTAATTTTTGTGTGTGTTTTTATATAAAGAAGCAAAACAAGACAAAAATAAAAACAAGACAATAAAAAATAAATAAAGAGGTTGAGAGTGAGAAACTTCCCTTGCCAGAATACTTCTTACTCCCTGGTAACGGCACCAGAAATTCCTTGCTACGCATTGATGGTGTGTTGGAAACCCCAAGAGGAGGGTTTGATGAGCACATCGGTAAGAATTTCCCTCAGTTAAGAACCAAGGTTATCAATCCAGTAGGAGGAAGAGGATCTCGGGAAGGTTGATGCCACTGATGGTGGTGATGGAGCCTCACCGGTGTCAACAACAACGTGGAACTTGCACATAACACAACCCAAATACTTTGTCCCAACGGTACAGTGAGGTTGTCAATCTCACCGGTCTTGCTGAATACAAAGATTAGACATATAGTGTGGAAAATGGTGTATGCTTGTAGTAAGTAAAGAAAGCAGCAAATTGTAGTGGTTTGTTTAACAGTGTAAGAAAATGGACCGGGGTTCATAGGTTCAGTAGTGGTGTCTCTCTATAAAGATAGCATGATGGGTGAACAAATTACAGCTGGGCAATTGACAAATAAAGATTGCACCGTAGTGCACATTCATGACATGAAGACTACTATGATATTTAGTGCGGGCATTACAACAATATACATAGACCGTAATCCAACTGCATCTATGACTAATAATCCACGCTCAGGTTATCATCCGAACCCCCTTAGGTATTAAGTTGCAAGCAACAGATAAGTGCATTAAACAATGTGTGTAATGTAAGCAATGATTGTACACGCGGGCACTCACACCGTTGTTTTCTCCCTAGTGGCAACAACACATCCTCCCCCGTCACGTTTCTGTCACTCGAGCACAGGCGAAAAGGAGGCATGAACCCACTGTCGAGCATAAATACTCTCTCTAGGAGTCACTAGCAACTAGTTGGCCAGAGCAACCACTAGCAACGGAAAGCATGCAAG
Source organism: Alopecurus myosuroides (assembly GCA_028641055.1). NCBI lineage: Eukaryota > Viridiplantae > Streptophyta > Magnoliopsida > Poales > Poaceae > Alopecurus > Alopecurus myosuroides. The sequence continues at coordinate 224,257,505 of CM054062.1, forward strand.
ATCACAAATAACATATGCAATAAAGACTATAATCAATTTGGCATAAGTTCAATATTCATCGGATCCCAGCAAACACATCATATAGAATTACATAAGATCAATCTCGATCATGATAGGCAGCTCATGAGATCTAAACATGGAGACATACGAGGAGAAGACAACCATGTAGCTACTGCTATGGACCCGTAGTCCAGGGATGGACTACTCACGCATCACTCCGGAGGCAGGCATGGTGACGGAGAAGCCTCCGGTGATGATTTCCTCTCCGACAGGGTGCCGGGAGACAGCTTCAGAACCCCCTTATCTAGTGTTGACAACGATGGCGGCTGCAGAACTTTTCGGGGATATTCGATCATGTGCCTAGGGTTTTCCATCTGGGGTGAATAAATAGGCGAAAGGGCAAAGGCGGTGGAGGCCTGGGGGCCCCACACCACCAGCTGGCGCGGCCAGGGGGAGGCCGCACCACCCCATGGTGTGCCCCCCTGGTGCCCGTCTTCGACCCTTCTTCGGTCTTCTGGATGCTTCCGGGGAAAATAGGCACTTCGGGATTTGTGGGGTCCAATTCCGAGAATGTTTCTAGAAAAAAATTTCTGAAATAAAAAACAGCATAAAATAGGGAAATGACACTTGGCATCTTGTTAATAGGTTAGTCCTGTAAAACGAGTAAAAATGCTATAAATAAGGAAGAAAACATGTAGCAATTGGCATAATATTATAATGGAGCATCAGCCCGTTCCGGCATGGTGCCAGAACATGAACTTCTGATCTCTGAATTGGGTTTCGAGGTGGCGGCGACGCTTTGTGGTGTTTTTATGGAATATGACGAACCCCTGAGTCTTTTAGGGTTACGGGCAATAAGTAGTCGAAAGGGAGCCCGAGGGGGGGGTCTAGGGGGCCCACACCACTAGGTGGCGCGGCCTAGGGGGCTCCCAGGGGTGGTGTGGCCCCCTCCTGGCCCCTCTCTAGGACTCCTTCTAGCTCCGGGGCCTTCGGGTGTTTTAAGGTCTTCGGGGTCTTTTCTAGGCATTTTCCCGAAAGTTGACATTTCTGCATAAAAACAAGAAACCAAGCCAATTCTGCTGAAAACAACATCGGTTCGTGTTAGTTGTATCCAAAACTCAGAGGTTTAGAGGCAAACAATAGTAGACGTGTTCGGAAAAGGAGATACGTTTTAGACGTATCCACTCCCCAAGCTTAGCTTATTGCTTGTCCTCAAGAAATTCAGTGACAACTGAGTGCGATAAAAGAACTTTTACGAACACAATTGTTTCATATGATGTAAATATACTCACTACATGATCAAGTGCTTAGGCAATTTATAATAAGATGTATGTAAGATATAAGCCACCTAGCAGCTATGCAAACCACGAAGAGATACCAACAAACTAATAATAAACAACACGAAGTATATCAATCTACAGGATTTCAATGCTCATAATAGGGTATGATAAAGTGTACTAGCTTTCCCTTAATAATGGAGAAAAACATAAATGCCCAAGGCACCTCTAAAGTTGAAATGAAGACTAGAAATAAATATATCAAAGATATCAGGATCAAAGTTATACCACAATCAGCTATGTTCTAGGACAAGCACATAACACTAAGAATGACAGCCATTCTCTCAAGAAGGTGCATAAAGTGAGAAGGTGAAGACTCAGCATAAAAATAAAAGAAAGGCCCTTCGTAGAGGGAAGCAGGGATTAACTCATGTGCTAGAGCTTTTTATTTATTAAATAGAGGTATTGAAAACATTTTTTTAGAGAGGTGTATGCTTATGTCAACGAATGGTAAACAGACAATACAATATGTCACAAGCCAACTAGATTTCACAAGAGAGGCTCCCATAGAAGGACGCATCTGGGTAGAAGGTCATCCCACTTTCTCTTTTGCTTACACAATTATGCTTTGACTCATAAATCATGGGAAAAAATAGTTAAGAGAATTTGTTGTATTAAGTTTGGGGCTAGGAACCCCGCTGCTAGCTCTTCTATCAATTGGATAAGAGGATGAAGCCACTAGTCCAGGGTGTGAAATCCAATCGACAAGTGAGATAAAGATTCTCTATTTTCGTCGTCATGAGCTAAAATAGGGGCACAAACAAGAATAAATTTTGAAGGTTTTAAAGGTAACACATGAGAAATTTACTTGGAGTGGCGGTTAAATACCACATAGGTAGGTATGGTGGACACATCGGGAAAACTTTGGTTTTTGGGAGTTGGATGCACGAGTAGAGCTCATACTCGGTACAGGTGAAGGCTAGCAATAGACGGGGAGCGACAATCAAGAGAGCAACAACTGTCATAACCATGCTTGCGACAAAACATAGTTAACAGGGCGTAAAAGTGATACAAATAATGTGAGGCAAAATAAATCATCGAGGATTAATTGACCTTTTGTTTTCAGTCTTATGCATGCGTGAGCATGTGCCAAGTTGATTCAAGCGAAACAATCAGACGGAGATACCACAATGGCATACCCCTCTATGAATAAAACAATGCAAGAAAAAATTTATACGAAATGATATCTTATATTAATAAGTTAGAACTAAACATGAGAGAGCAAGAACTACTAAGAATTAATTAAATAACATACAACTTACATGAACAAACTAAGCATGTTCACATGGATGAGTATATGTACAAAAATAAAACAAATAGAGTTCATACGAGCCTCTCACCACAACTTGAATTGTCGTAAATCGTCATCATTGCTCTTCACTCGTGTGGATTGAATAATATTGAATGATAACCAAGATCCAATGGAGACACAGAAGACCGATGAAATCTACAACGAGATTTACAAAACCAAAGAACAACAACAAATATTTTTGGGTTTTAGAATTAAAGCAAGAATTCAAAGAAACAAGCAAACAAAGCATTTTTTTTGGATTTTTGAATATTAAAACGAAATGAGAAAGTAAAGCAAACCAACAAAAGAAACTAAATAAGAAAATAAAGAGAAACAACATAAATATTTTTGGTATTTTTGTGTTTTGGAAAGCAAGAAAAAACAATTAAAACAAAAAGAATCGAAAGAAACGAAAACAAACAAAAATATGGATATGCAAAGAACCGACAGAAACATTATATATAGATGAGCGTGTGATATCGGTATACCTCCCCCCAAGCTTAGGCTTTTGGCCTAAGTGGATATTAATCATGATGTGGGAAGTACCCCCACTGTGGTGGGTCATCCCTAGCATGGCCGTACTTAGGCGCCCATGAACAAGATGAAGCAGCAGGCGCATAATCATAGCCGAGGTGCTGATATGGAATCCATGTCAGAGGGTTTTACAAAATCACATCGCCCCCTCTCCAACATCCTCTACATGCTGGGGGTGCTTTTCAATGTATGCATCCAACTCACTCTCTGAAAGTGACCATCCTTGTCTGCCATCAAGGTTAAACAAAAGAGGTGCATGTAAAACTACTATATCAAATATAGTCACTCTCCACCTTGATTGTTTGGAGAAAGTTATTCCATAAGATAAATTGTTCAGGTTAGCATAGGCAGACAGAAACTTATGTTGAATCATGGAAATAAGGCCCAACCTCTCTAGAGGAAGGTCTAGAGGATGTGGCTCCACACCATGCAAAACTAGCAAACGAGAGGCAATAAGACCTCTAAAAATTCCGATCCTCTCACGGTTAAGTGAGAGACGGTAAGCAATTAAAGCACCAAAGTTATAAGTCCTATCATGTCTTAAACTAGCTGAGATAATATCTAGATCATAAACAGATAGCTTGTTGGCGGTTTTTCTAGCTACCACACATTTGGAAATAAAATAAGCAAACTATCCAATGGATGAGAGTTGAATTTCTCGAATTTCACCACTCTTCCCTATGAAGCTTCTGCGTTGAAAATCTCCTCATATAAATCCAGCAGTGGTTTGGGATGCCCTCTTATTTTCTCACATGAACCCCACTACGGCACCTTGATAATAGCACAAAAATCATTGAAGGCAAGTCTACGGCTTTATTATAAATTTTGCAATGGACCATAGGATTAAGCAAGGACTAGCTAAATCAAAAATCCTGCACCACATACATCGTTAGTTTATTATGTTGGGTAGGTTCATCCTAAATAAAACGGTCCAATCCTGCATTTTGCACAAGAGTATAGAACTCCTGCAGAATTCATGTAGCACGCATGAATTCCTGGCATGGATAGATTGATGGAAAAACTCTTTCTTCATGGTGCACAAGCATGACTTCATGTAATTACAACTCATTCTGGTTAAGTTGATACACATTGTGCTCCATGTCTGAAATTTTCAACAATCATCACAAAAATTGATTTCAAGCAACTATATGGTGGAAACTACTATAGAGACTTGTAGAAGAGCTAAACATGCATCAAAACTATGTTATTTCAACCTAAATCAAGCATGCAAACTCACATAAGCTGTCACCTACAGTACCAAAGTACTCCACCAAATAAAATTCTACTTGGATAATCGGAGGAGTCACATACCGAAGGACAAATGCACCAAATTTCAACAACAATAGTGGGCTGAGAAAAGAGATCAAAAAATCTCAAGGAAGAACGGCAAGAACTCTGGTTCCAGGAAATGTTTTGAGTTTGTGGGGCGAGAGAGGAATCTTTGGCAGGGGAGAGAGTAAGTGGAGGGCCAGGGAGAACCACACCATGTGCTGGCGCCACCAGGGGCTGGCCGCGATACCCTATGGTGTGCCTGACTGGTGGGTCCCTCTGGGATGCCCTAGGTGTCTCTCTACCTCATTTTTTACGTAAAAATTTATTATAAATTTCCGAGAAACTTTATTTTCAAGGTATTTTCAGAATTTAATAATTAATTATAAACCTGGTGTCGGACCAACGGACAGGGTATCCTAGGCCCTCTGCTGCTAGCCCAGCCCATCAGACACGGAAGGAGTCTGTACCCGCCCAACAAGATGGGGAGAACTCCTTGGAAGCTCTCCCTCAAGGCCGGCCCCTTGAAGAGGAGATCTCCAAGGGATCTCTACCACACATCGCTGGGGAGGAGTCCTGCTCCAACCCCGCTCCTTCCCGGAAGGAGCCTCGCCCGCTGGGAGACAACCCATGTGAGGGCGACGCTCTGACCTCTGCGCGGATGACGAAGTCGCCGTAGAAGACATGATGGATTTTACAGTTGCCATTCCCATGTATAAAGCGTAGGGCTCCGCTGATTGCACCAAAGCCCCGTCCGTGGCTTTCCTCTTTGGTGCAAGAAGACCAGGTCCGCACTAGCAGACGAGGGTGGCGTCACCACGCTCCCCTACCATGAGGCCATGGATGGCGCAACTGTCCCCGGCGACCAGGATCGCGCAGGAGGCGTAGCGTACGGGGCGCTTCCTGCTTTGGCACCTTGTGATATCTGTTTCCTGCCAAGTGGGCGGGAAATAGGGCTAGTAGCCAGTATAAGTAGAGTCCCCCTGCCTCCATGGAGTGGAACGAAAAATCAGAGAGAGAGGAAGAACAAGAAGAAGAGAGAGAACACACCAAGTAGATAGACCCTCCGAATTCTCCGTTTTGATGTAATCCTCACAGTGCAATCAACCAGACAAGCAGGAGTAGGGTTTTACACCATCACGATGGCCTGAACCTGGGTAAACTCCTCATTTTGTGCTTGTTTTCCTTCGAGAGCTCCCCTATTGAAGCCTCCGGAAGTGCGATTGAACGTGGTTAGCCCCCACTGTTCGAACCTCTGAGTGCCTATCATTGACAGAACAACAACTCCGACATTTGGCGCGCCAGGTAAGGGGCTAAGGCGTTTCTCTCACATCTACTTCACCATGGTCGCCTCCCGCGCCAACCGGACCAGCCGCAGGACGCGGTCCTGGAGGCGGAACAACCTCGGCGGCCTCGTCACCGACTTCGCCCACATCGGGCTTTCCCATTCTCGCTCCCCCGCGTCGCAGCGTGGCTGGCCCCTGCGGTCTCCTGCACGAGTAAACGCGGAGGATGCCTGATCAGGAGCACAGGGGATGGCACGCTGCCCGACCATGCTCGACGCAGGTGACACTCGTTTGGTGTACACCATCAAGCTTACCTTAGCTCCATCAGCCAACTGGGAGCAGACTGGCTTCACCGCGGCTGACACGCACGTGGACAGGCCGGCAGAACCCTGCACGCGCATGGTGCGGCGCTCTCGAGCGCGCGGCACGACATCTTCTCCCCGTGAAGGGCCACCACCGACTCAGAAGTGTCTGGCTACCGAGAGCGGCGAGCGAGCGCCCGGGCAGGGTGCTGCTACGCGTTCAACATAGACCTGTGGGAGGCAAGGTTTCCCTCGACCTTTCGGCCTCGCCTCCCGCCACGCTACACAGGAGACATGTAGCATCCCAACTTTTAATAAAGATGGAATACCTGTGTTATTGTGCTAGTCCCTGGATCAATTGCTAGCACCACAGTTCAAAATGAAATATCATGCAAATGCATCAAATTCTATTACATCGCATGATCCAGTCTTTACAAAATAGTATTACAAATTGCATAGTCTTAGAAGACTAGCAGAAAACAAAGATATACAGCGGAAAACATAGTACAACATTGAGCCCATCTTCTTCATGTGCCACAGGCAAAACATGTTGGCGATAGTCTCGAGATCCTAAACGAAATCCTCACTCGTCTTGAGAAAGTATCTGCAATATGGAATATGCAGCCACAAGGGAGTCAATACAATTTAATGTATTGGCAAGTAACACTATGGTGGATATAAATGGCAAGACTAATACTACATGCTTATTTGGCTGAGTGGAGTTTTTGGCTGAGTTTTGCATAAAGCTAGTTTTCTCCTATCACTTTTGTAAAACAAACTTTTCTTTCAAAAGGTGGCATCATTGGATTGAAATCCAAGCACCACTACTACTGTTCACTTGGTCAAAATTTTACTTATTGAAAATGGTGATGTGATTCTTCCGTCCTTCCTTGTCCAGCTGCTCATAGTTGTCCATAACCGGGGACACGGCTAAGATCTTAGTTTGTTGACTCTGCAGAGCTTGTGCACTTTCACCTTCAGACTCAACTCAACCCAAACATCCTATACACCCTGAGTGCATTAAGGAAAGGAGAAGAATCAAGACGAGATCTTTCAGAAGCAAGAATCCAACCCAATGGCAAGACCCGTTCCACCTATAATTATGCTACATCTGCTTGTCAAGCCCAGGCTGAACCCTCACAACTTAGTTGATCAAGACAGAGCCCATATGACTAAAGGCTGCACTGGAAGCAATCTAAACTTGGGGAACATCATAATCACTTTGTTCCTGGGTGGCATTCCTCAAGTGAACAACCCCTCGGGGAGACACTCAACTCTCATCAGCCAAACAACCAAATCCACCCAGGTGGTTCATTGAAGTTGTTACTTAGAATTTTTCCACAACATCAAGTAAAACTCATTTGTCACATTGCATAGCATCTATCAAGTTCTAAGGATATAAATAACAAGGATAAAAGGGATGGCTACACACTACTAGGATATAGCATAGCATAATATAACTTAGTAAAACTTCCTATCATGCATACTACTAAAAATCAACTAATGCATATAGAAAATAATGGGTAGTTGAATGATGTGTTACTTGCCTTGTTGAAGTTGGTGAAGATATTCACACTCTTCACAAAAGATCGTTGCTCTCCGTACAATCTATTCATTGAAAACACAATAACAAAATAAACAAACATTCTACCAAACAATCATAGAAGTGAAGAAAACATACATAGCAACTAACATATCAATAGGGGCTTAACCAAATTGGTTAGGACAAAGTCTAGGTTTGAGTTGAACTATTTATTCTCTAATGGTCTTATACTTGTTAAGGAAATTCCAATGGTTTACTTGGGAAGGGCTAGGTTGAGTTTTGATGTGATCTAACTTTATTATAACCATACTTGTCGAGGAAGTTCCAAGAGTTCACTTAGAATAAACATATTACTTCTTCAACTAAAGTTGTAAACACTTGGTCATATTCACCTTCAAAATATTAAAGTGACTATGTTAGTATTTTCCATTGTGGTTAGGGTAGGTCTACTAACTTCATCATCAAAGGGAAAATATTACTAAGTCTTGGGTTTTCCATTTGGGTCAATGGTTGGACAAAAATAACTTGTTATTCTTCAACTTGTATGGATTTGCTTCTAGTCCTCATGTGATTGCCTTCTTGAAGATCATCATCATGCCATCTAAGTTGTTTCCTTCCTTGGTGTGGTGCTTCTCTTGGTCTTGATAAATTCTTCTGGGCTTTCACTTCACTAATTGGTTTGGGTATGGGATGGGCACAAATACCACTAAGTCAATTTGGAATGAAAAATAAGAAGAAAGATAGAAAGAGAGATGGAGATGTTTTCTTCTGAATTTCTTCACACTTGTACTTTCTTGAGTTGCTTCTAGTGGTGGAGTCTTTTCTTCAAAATTTCTTCATTGATCCTCCTTGTATCTCTTCATGTTGCCACCAAGTTGAAAATGAAGTTTTCTCCTTGTGCTTGAGTCTTGATCTCCATTTTGCTGACTTGGTGAATTCTTGAAGCAAGAATGGGAGAATGGAGAAGTAGATAGAATACTAAGGTGCTAGTGTTTGAGGGTCACTACTTGGTAAGGTATGAATTTGAATCTCACTAGGGACTTAGCCTTGGTCCAAAATGGCCACAACAACAAGGAAAACAATGATAGAAAACAACTATAAGACTTAAACAACAAGGGCTACTATGATGGAAGTTTGGCTAAAATTACATGGTCATGGTCCAGGGGTGTCAAAAATGGTTGGGCATAATCTCTATGGTTCAAGGTTATCAAATGAAGCAATTTTGCCAAAGGAACTATATTGAAATTATTTACAGAATTAAATCTATGTCAAATTTACTCAAATACTCCAATTAATTCTAAATTCAATTTTAATTTGTTCAAATATTATTTTGGGACAGAGAATATGAAAGTACATATTCTAAGGTTTCCAAATATATTTTATTTGCAATTATTGGATTTGTAGAATTTGAATTATGCCAAATTTCATCAAACAAGCATATTTGAATTTGAACAATTTTAAGTTTGTCAAATTTGAATTTGGCCAGTGCCAAAAGTTTCTAAATGTCAAGGGCTTTCCAAAAAGTCCAAGATTGCTAAATTTGGCTAAGTGGTTGAAAAGATATGATAGATCTAAGATGCAGGGACTTTTCTTGTAAAATTATTTTTCTATTTTTATTCGGAATTAAAAATTAGAGACGGGCTGGGCTCAGATGGTTATCTGTCGCGCGGTGCAGCAGACAGGGAGTGGGCCTGGGCCGTTTATGCGCTGCGCTGGGCGACGGATAAGGACATAACGCGCGCTGACTGGGCGACACGCGGCGCGCTGTGGTTGGACGATACCGGTTCGCAAAGCGATCTAATCTGGGCCGCACGAACTAGATCTGACGGCCAGGAATGAATGCGAGCTCACCGGGCGGCGCTGGTCGCCGGAAAATGGCGGGGACGGCGGCGCTGTGCTCGGAAATCGACGGCGTCGACGTTCCGGTGGCTCCCCGCCTCGATGGGGATGACCAGGACGTGCAGCGCGAGCTGGCGAGCACGATGGCGGCCGCGGGGTACTGTCTCGTTTCCGGGGGCGGTGGCGCGGCGATGTCCCGAGGAGGAGCAACTCCGGTGAGCACGGGTTTGCACGGCGGCGATGATTCCTGCATGGAAAAAGACGGGGGAAGGGTCAACTAGATGCGCACTTTCTCAACGAGTCGAGTGGTTGTGGTCTCGGGTGCCGAGAGCGTCTCACCTCGTCGGAATCAACGGAATAGGGCGGCGGCAGTGTTGATCTCCGGTGAGCAAATACTGTCACGTGGGGGCACGAAATGGAGGGGGACGAGAGGGGAAAATGGAGAGGAGGGGCATGGCTTTAAGGGGTTGGGCTCAGATCTGCCATTGCTGCTCTTAAACGCGCGAATCAATGGGATTAAAATCGGGAAGAAACGGTAGAGGAAGGTTGATGACGACCTGACGTCATGCTGACGTCAGCAATTTTTTTTTTCTGTTTTCTTCTTTATTTAATATCTTCTGTTTTATAATTCCTATTCACCTCAAATAAATTTCTAAAATCTTTAAATATTAATACCTTTCAGATTATAACATTTTTGTAACATTTTCAACACATTTGAAATTTCATATTTTGCAATTATAAATAAATCATTAATAGTACTTAATATCATTTTATATAGAAAATAGCAATTAATTTGTAATAAGGTTTTATAAAATTACAGAAACCTTGTTATTGTCAAATATTGTTTTTCAAAAACATTTCAACTTGTTTTCATATTTTTATAGCTTTAAAATATGAGAAACATTATTAGCAAATTTATACAAAACAAGGATTTTAAAATAGAAATATGATTTAAATGATTTGAGAAATATTTCCATGGTTCAAGTATTATTTTCTAGGACCTTTTAAAACATTTCATACATTATAAATTTCAACATACTTGAAAAATCACTAGTAGTAACCTTTTGTTATATTCAAAATAGAGAATTATTTAATAAATTTTGAAATGGGGTTTAGTAAAAGCAGAAAGGTTTTCCCAAATGAAAACATTGTTTTCTCAAAGTATCTTACTTGTTTTCATAAACAATTTATTTCTATAGCACTATATTATTTTGTTGATTGACATAACACTTGGAAAACAAGGATCCAACTTATATCCATTTTGGGGTTATCAATAATAGTGAAACCCTTTTGAGACAAAAGAAATTATTAGAGATAACAATTCTCTAGTTTTTATATATCAAAAATATTTTCAAGATCATAATTGGGTTGAAATCATGTTTGGTGTAAGGGTTTGCTTAAGAAGAAATATTTTCTTTATGTAGAAATATTTATTTTGAAATAACTTTAGGGTTTATGGAATAGAGGTATATTGGATTTTCATTTCCAAAACATTAGAACATGCATTGTTTTCTTTTGTTTCTTGCATCTCATTTGGTTTTTGGTGACTTACTAAACATGAAAACAAAAAGTTTCAAATTTTTGTGATTTTTGCATTTTCCAAAAATCAGGGATGTTACAGACTACCACCCTTAAAAGAAATCTCGTCCCGAGATTTGGGAAGGCTAGAAAGAAAGATTTGGGTAACTGGATTCCAAAACAACTGGGTGGCTACCACCCTTAAAAGAAACTTTTGTGGGTAGTCTATTTTCATTAGATTGGAGTGTAGATTGATTCTAGATTAGCTTGAGTAGATCTTTCCTTTGTGGTAGAGGTGTAAATCAACATAGGTATGTTGAACTACCTTTGACACTGAGGGGTCACTCTTTGGGTCAATCAAAAGATCAAGTTGAGAGGATTTCACAACATCATCTCATTATAATGGGAACACATTTCTCAGACATTCATTGTGGTTTATTACACTGGAAGAACTCCTAGGGAAAATAAATTTATTTTCAACATGAAACTTTGCCTAAGATTCCTTCTTTCAGAAAGTCATGTTTCCTTCCTTCTCCCTTTGAGGGCATCCATTTGCATAGTGTCCTTTATCTCTGCATTTGAAGCAAGTCACTTGGCTGATGTCTCTATAGACAGGATTGGGGTTCTTCTGAAGTTTCTTCTTCTTCCTTGGTGGAGTTAAATTGGCCATCATATCTTCATACTGCTGCCCAGTATACTCAACTATGTTGGTTGAAGGTCTGGGTTTCTTGTTGGGACAATTTCTTGACAAATGTCCATCTTCTTCACAAGAATAGCAATTTTTGGTGGAGTGTTTGGATGAATATGGATGTAGTGTAGTATTAGCTCCAGTATCTATCTTGACATGGTCCATCTGAAAAGTATCCAGCTTGTGTTTTCCCTTCACATCTGGTTTTCCTAAGTTCTCTTGGATTTCACTAAGCATTTCCATTTTGGCTTGTTGTCCAACTTGTTGTACCATGGGGTAAAGTGGGCATTGTGTTGGGACATGTGTTGTTCCTTCACACAGAAAACAAGTAACTTGAGTGAAATATCCTTCAGTTGAGTTGTTTGCATCACCATGGGGCCACTCATCAGGACAATCTTTGGAATAGTGTCCTATCTCTCCACAAGATTTGCAGGCTTTGGGTGTTGAAAACATTTCTTCTTCTATTTCCTGGTTATCTCTAGTTATCAAAGGCTGATTGTCTTTACTATTGGCCAAGTTTTGGGACATCATCTTCACTATCTGTGATTGAGTATCCAACACTTGTTGCATTCCTGGGGTTAACTCCATATTGGGGTTGCTTGCTTGGTTGTGGGTCATCAGTTGTATCAGCTGAGTTTGAGCTTCTAGTAGCATCTGCATTGCTATTGAGTTCTCCGGGTTGTTGGCATTCTGGCTAGACATCTGTTTTGAGGTTTTAGGGAAGATGAGTAGAGGTCAGAAAGGATCTAAGAATGTTCCTATCCAAACACAGCAGATCAAGGAAACACATAACAAACATATAGCAACACATTCATCACACCAAACAACATAGTTTTAGGAAAACATCTAGTATTGTCATACCACACTCATTAGTATGATCAATACTCTAATCGTGTTTCGTGTCTCACAACTTTGTTACATCTCATGGTGGTCTACTATTCAAGGCATGGTAACAACTTTCTTGATTTATTCCTCATGATAGGTCTTCAATACTCAGTCTTCACAATGATCTCCGCGTTCTTGTACATTGTAATCTCTTTTTCAAGAGTGTTGATCTCTTCTTCGGCTTCCTTGAGAATCTTCTTAGTGTTGTGAAGTCTCCACTTGAGTCTCTCAGTAAGTTCTTCAATAGCCCTCCATGCAGCACTTCTTGCTGAATCAAAGAATGTCAAATGCACCTCCTTGTTGGTAAGCATGCAATCTCCTCCCTTCTTATGGTCGTACTCCTTGTTCATGTACAGATGAATCTGCACCCACCAATATTCAAGATCATCTTCCTCATCAATGTAGGGAAAACCCCAATAGACTGCTGGTCCTTCAAATCCCATGATTGACATGAGATCCTTCAATGCTCTTGGAAAATCAGTGTCACATTCCAGGGTCATGGTCATCATTGGTCCTTTCTTGAGTGATTCAATGATGTTGGTCATCTACAGATAAGATTATACATTAGAAATGTACCATGGAAAGGAGTACGAGGAGAAATGAAGATATAAAAGATTCCTTTGTGGAGTAGTTAATAGATAGTATATTTTTATTCCTATGGCTTTTCCTATTCTAATCCAAACCTGGGGTCTCGAATCCTACAGGCAACACAATGCTCTGATACCATTTTGTAGCATCCCAACTTTTAATAAAGATGGAATACCTGTGTTATTGTGCTAGTCCCTGGATCAATTGCTAGCACCACAGTTCAAAATGAAATATCATGCAAATGCATCAAATTCTATTACATCGCATGATCCAGTCTTTACAAAATAGTATTACAAATTGCATAGTCTTAGAAGACTAGCAGAAAACAAAGATATACAGCGGAAAACATAGTACAACATTGAGCCCATCTTCTTCATGTGCCACAGGCAAAACATGTTGGCGATAGTCTCGAGATCCTAAACGAAATCCTCACTCGTCTTGAGAAAGTATCTGCAATATGGAATATGCAGCCACAAGGGAGTCAATACAATTTAATGTATTGGCAAGTAACACTACGGTGGATATAAATGGCAAGACTAATACTACATGCTTATTTGGCTGAGTGGAGTTTTTGGCTGAGTTTTGCATAAAGCTAGTTTTCTCCTATCACTTTTGTAAAACAAACTTTTCTTTCAAAAGGTGGCATCATTGGATTGAAATCCAAGCACCACTACTACTGTTCACTTGGTCAAAATTTTACTTATTGAAAATGGTGATGTGATTCTTCCGTCCTTCCTTGTCCAGCTGCTCATAGTTGTCCATAACCGGGGACACGGCTAAGATCTTAGTTTGTTGACTCTGCAGAGCTTGTGCACTTTCACCTTCAGACTCAACTCAACCCAAACATCCTATACACCCTGAGTGCATTAAGGAAAGGAGAAGAATCAAGACGAGATCTTTCAGAAGCAAGAATCCAACCCAATGGCAAGACCCGTTCCACCTATAATTATGCTACATCTGCTTGTCAAGCCCAGGCTGAACCCTCACAACTTAGTTGATCAAGACAGAGCCCATATGACTAAAGGCTGCACTGGAAGCAATCTAAACTTGGGGAACATCATAATCACTTTGTTCCTGGGTGGCATTCCTCAAGTGAACAACCCCTCGGGGAGACACTCAACTCTCATCAGCCAAACAACCAAATCCACCCAGGTGGTTCATTGAAGTTGTTACTTAGAATTTTTCCACAACATCAAGTAAAACTCATTTGTCACATTGCATAGCATCTATCAAGTTCTAAGGATATAAATAACAAGGATAAAAGGGATGGCTACACACTACTAGGATATAGCATAGCATAATATAACTTAGTAAAACTTCCTATCATGCATACTACTAAAAATCAACTAATGCATATAGAAAATAATGGGTAGTTGAATGATGTGTTACTTGCCTTGTTGAAGTTGGTGAAGATATTCACACTCTTCACAAAAGATCGTTGCTCTCCGTACAATCTATTCATTGAAAACACAATAACAAAATAAACAAACATTCTACCAAACAATCATAGAAGTGAAGAAAACATACATAGCAACTAACATATCAATAGGGGCTTAACCAAATTGGTTAGGACAAAGTCTAGGTTTGAGTTGAACTATTTATTCTCTAATGGTCTTATACTTGTTAAGGAAATTCCAATGGTTTACTTGGGAAGGGCTAGGTTGAGTTTTGATGTGATCTAACTTTATTATAACCATACTTGTCGAGGAAGTTCCAAGAGTTCACTTAGAATAAACATATTACTTCTTCAACTAAAGTTGTAAACACTTGGTCATATTCACCTTCAAAATATTAAAGTGACTATGTTAGTATTTTCCATTGTGGTTAGGGTAGGTCTACTAACTTCATCATCAAAGGGAAAATATTACTAAGTCTTGGGTTTTCCATTTGGGTCAATGGTTGGACAAAAATAACTTGTTATTCTTCAACTTGTATGGATTTGCTTCTAGTCCTCATGTGATTGCCTTCTTGAAGATCATCATCATGCCATCTAAGTTGTTTCCTTCCTTGGTGTGGTGCTTCTCTTGGTCTTGATAAATTCTTCTGGGCTTTCACTTCACTAATTGGTTTGGGTATGGGATGGGCACAAATACCACTAAGTCAATTTGGAATGAAAAATAAGAAGAAAGATAGAAAGAGAGATGGAGATGTTTTCTTCTGAATTTCTTCACACTTGTACTTTCTTGAGTTGCTTCTAGTGGTGGAGTCTTTTCTTCAAAATTTCTTCATTGATCCTCCTTGTATCTCTTCATGTTGCCACCAAGTTGAAAATGAAGTTTTCTCCTTGTGCTTGAGTCTTGATCTCCATTTTGCTGACTTGGTGAATTCTTGAAGCAAGAATGGGAGAATGGAGAAGTAGATAGAATACTAAGGTGCTAGTGTTTGAGGGTCACTACTTGGTAAGGTATGAATTTGAATCTCACTAGGGACTTAGCCTTGGTCCAAAATGGCCACAACAACAAGGAAAACAATGATAGAAAACAACTATAAGACTTAAACAACAAGGGCTACTATGATGGAAGTTTGGCTAAAATTACATGGTCATGGTCCAGGGGTGTCAAAAATGGTTGGGCATAATCTCTATGGTTCAAGGTTATCAAATGAAGCAATTTTGCCAAAGGAACTATATTGAAATTATTTACAGAATTAAATCTATGTCAAATTTACTCAAATACTCCAATTAATTCTAAATTCAATTTTAATTTGTTCAAATATTATTTTGGGACAGAGAATATGAAAGTACATATTCTAAGGTTTCCAAATATATTTTATTTGCAATTATTGGATTTGTAGAATTTGAATTATGCCAAATTTCATCAAACAAGCATATTTGAATTTGAACAATTTTAAGTTTGTCAAATTTGAATTTGGCCAGTGCCAAAAGTTTCTAAATGTCAAGGGCTTTCCAAAAAGTCCAAGATTGCTAAATTTGGCTAAGTGGTTGAAAAGATATGATAGATCTAAGATGCAGGGACTTTTCTTGTAAAATTATTTTTCTATTTTTATTCGGAATTAAAAATTAGAGACGGGCTGGGCTCAGATGGTTATCTGTCGCGCGGTGCAGCAGACAGGGAGTGGGCCTGGGCCGTTTATGCGCTGCGCTGGGCGACGGATAAGGACATAACGCGCGCTGACTGGGCGACACGCGGCGCGCTGTGGTTGGACGATACCGGTTCGCAAAGCGATCTAATCTGGGCCGCACGAACTAGATCTGACGGCCAGGAATGAATGCGAGCTCACCGGGCGGCGCTGGTCGCCGGAAAATGGCGGGGACGGCGGCGCTGTGCTCGGAAATCGACGGCGTCGACGTTCCGGTGGCTCCCCGCCTCGATGGGGATGACCAGGACGTGCAGCGCGAGCTGGCGAGCACGATGGCGGCCGCGGGGTACTGTCTCGTTTCCGGGGGCGGTGGCGCGGCGATGTCCCGAGGAGGAGCAACTCCGGTGAGCACGGGTTTGCACGGCGGCGATGATTCCTGCATGGAAAAAGACGGGGGAAGGGTCAACTAGATGCGCACTTTCTCAACGAGTCGAGTGGTTGTGGTCTCGGGTGCCGAGAGCGTCTCACCTCGTCGGAATCAACGGAATAGGGCGGCGGCAGTGTTGATCTCCGGTGAGCAAATACTGTCACGTGGGGGCACGAAATGGAGGGGGACGAGAGGGGAAAATGGAGAGGAGGGGCATGGCTTTAAGGGGTTGGGCTCAGATCTGCCATTGCTGCTCTTAAACGCGCGAATCAATGGGATTAAAATCGGGAAGAAACGGTAGAGGAAGGTTGATGACGACCTGACGTCATGCTGACGTCAGCAATTTTTTTTTTCTGTTTTCTTCTTTATTTAATATCTTCTGTTTTATAATTCCTATTCACCTCAAATAAATTTCTAAAATCTTTAAATATTAATACCTTTCAGATTATAACATTTTTGTAACATTTTCAACACATTTGAAATTTCATATTTTGCAATTATAAATAAATCATTAATAGTACTTAATATCATTTTATATAGAAAATAGCAATTAATTTGTAATAAGGTTTTATAAAATTACAGAAACCTTGTTATTGTCAAATATTGTTTTTCAAAAACATTTCAACTTGTTTTCATATTTTTATAGCTTTAAAATATGAGAAACATTATTAGCAAATTTATACAAAACAAGGATTTTAAAATAGAAATATGATTTAAATGATTTGAGAAATATTTCCATGGTTCAAGTATTATTTTCTAGGACCTTTTAAAACATTTCATACATTATAAATTTCAACATACTTGAAAAATCACTAGTAGTAACCTTTTGTTATATTCAAAATAGAGAATTATTTAATAAATTTTGAAATGGGGTTTAGTAAAAGCAGAAAGGTTTTCCCAAATGAAAACATTGTTTTCTCAAAGTATCTTACTTGTTTTCATAAACAATTTATTTCTATAGCACTATATTATTTTGTTGATTGACATAACACTTGGAAAACAAGGATCCAACTTATATCCATTTTGGGGTTATCAATAATAGTGAAACCCTTTTGAGACAAAAGAAATTATTAGAGATAACAATTCTCTAGTTTTTATATATCAAAAATATTTTCAAGATCATAATTGGGTTGAAATCATGTTTGGTGTAAGGGTTTGCTTAAGAAGAAATATTTTCTTTATGTAGAAATATTTATTTTGAAATAACTTTAGGGTTTATGGAATAGAGGTATATTGGATTTTCATTTCCAAAACATTAGAACATGCATTGTTTTCTTTTGTTTCTTGCATCTCATTTGGTTTTTGGTGACTTACTAAACATGAAAACAAAAAGTTTCAAATTTTTGTGATTTTTGCATTTTCCAAAAATCAGGGATGTTACAAGACAGTCCCCCGTCGGACTTTCTACGACAGTACGATCCACGAGTCAGGGCTGCTGGGGGAAGAGACCGGTGCCTACTGAGGTACTTTCCCCTGGCTCTCTGCGGCCCTGCGCTCGCCTGGTTGCTGAACCTCCCCGATAGCTCCGTGAACTTGTGGGAGGACTTGCGCACGCAATTTCTCCAACGCTTCCACCACTGCGGCCGTCTTCCCCGTGGTGAGCCTGAGGGTCAAGTGTCTCTCTAGCGTTTCGCCATGGGACGCATGATACGTCATAAACGTATCCTTAATTTGTGATGTTCCACGTTGTTTTCATGTTATTTCCTACATGTTTTCTATACACTTTATGTCATTTTTTATCGATTTCCGGGACTAACCTACTGACAAGATAAAATAGAGCAAGTTCCATATTTTCTGTTGTTTTTAGTTTCAGAAAAGTTGTTCTGGAAATATTCGCGGAATTGGAAAATTTGAAGCCCGAAAGTCTTAGAAATCCCGAAGGTTCCACGGAGTCCAGAAGAGGCCCGGAGGGGGGGGGGGGGTCCACATGGGGGCCACATGATAGGGTGGCGCGCCCCTGGCCGCGCCGTGGGGTGGTGTGGGCCCCCTGTGCATCCACCGCCATCGCCCTTTCTCCTATTTAATCTCCCGATACGCGAAACTTAAATATATCCCACTTTTTCCCGAGAAACACCCGAGTCCGCCATCATCGTCATCCCAAGACTAGGAGGGTTCTGAAGAACTCCCGGGCACCCTGTCGGGAGGTAAATTCATCACCGGAGGGGTATACACCACCATGCCCTCCTCCGAAGTGATGCGTGAGTAGTTCATCCCTGGGCTACGGGTCAATAACAGTAGCTAGATGGTTGTCTCCTCCACTTTATGTCTCATGTTTAGATCTCGTGAGCTGCCCTACATGACCAAGATCATCTTTATGTAATTCTACATGTTTTGTTTGCTGGGATCCGATGAATGTTGAATGCGATGTCTTATGATTATCAATCTATCATGTTATCTTCATGCATATGTCATTTATGATCTTGCATGCTCTCCGTTGTAGGTAGATGCTCTGGCCAAGTAGATTCTAGTGACTCCAAGATGGAGTTTTTATGCTATATAGTGGGTTCATGCCTCCTTTGCATCTGTGCTCGAGTGACAGAAATGTGACGGATGGAGGATATATTGTTTCCATTAGGGAGAAAACAACGATGTTTACTTTGTTTAGATTACACACTTTGCTTACTGCGATTATATGTTGCTTGAAACTTAATATCCAACGTTTGTTCGGATGATATTCGGAAGGTGGATTATTAGTCATAGACGCAGTTGGATGACGGTCTATGTATCTTGTTGTAATGCTTGCTTGAATCACATAGTAATTTTTATGGCTTGAATATGCACTACGGTGCAGCCTTCATTTCTGTCAATTTCCCAGCTGTAATCTGTTCACCACACATGTTATTCATCTTTTATGGAAAGACACCACTAGTGAACTGTGAACCCCGGTCCATTTTCTCATACTGATAATACAACCACTTCAATTACTATTTTCACACTTATGGTACTGTTTTCCACACACACACGTTTAACCTCTTTGTGTTCAGCAAAACCGGTGAGATTGACAACCTCACTGCTTCGTTGGGGCAAAGTGATTTGATTGTGTTGTGTAGGTTCCACGTTGCTGCTGAACCGGTAGTGCGTTGTACCATCTCAATTGCATCAACCTTCTGAAGTTACTCCTTCCTCCTACTGGTCGATTCAACCTTGGTTTCTTTTTGAGGGAAACTTGCTATTTGTGCTCTTCATACCTTCCTCTTGGGTTATACCAACGAACTTGTGTTAGCGCATCAACGTGGCGGCCGCGGTGCGGTGGAGGCACACGGCACCACCAACCACATCGCATGAATACTAGGCGGGTCCCTCGCCCCTTCTTCCGGGCGCCACCTCAAGCAAACACCACGGGAGGTCAACGCCGTCTGCCACTCAGGTGGTCCTAGCAGGAGATATCCTTCTACGCCGCCGATCACCCTAAGGCCGTTGGCTCGGTGGGAACCATCCTGTTGGTGTGCATCCCTACGATCAACCCCGTCGCCATCTCAAAGACGCTCATGGACGGAGGCGCCAGCCTCAACGTGATCTCCCTCGGGACCTTCGAGAAGCTGTGTATCCCGCGTGACCACTTCAAGGTCACCAGGTCCTTCACTGTAACACCTGGGGTGTTCCCCCTAAGTTAGAAAGTTGGTTGTTTTCTTTTTGCTTTGCATCACATGCATCATATGCATTGCACCTTGTTTTCAAAACAACTCAAAAATTCAAACCAATTTAAACTTTCTAACATGTCCAAAAATTCCAATTAAAAGTTGCCAACTAAACCACTCAAAATGTTTCCAATAGTTTGAATTTGAATCAATTAAAAATACTTGATAATAAAACCCCTTTCTATTAACACCCTAGTGGTAAATTCAAAATTCAAATCAAATCCATCCATACTTGGCATGTTCCAAATGTGGGTTTAAAAATTAAAATCTTGCAAACAATTAACTTCAATGAGTTGCCATAATGGGTTGAGCTTATTGAATAAAAGAATTGTTTATTTCAAAACTTAAATCCTCATGAAACACTATTGGAAATTCAAATAGCAAATTAAAAATCAAATTAACATTTCAAACTTTTGAAATTAATGTTAACATGCTTTGGCTTACTGTTTTGAAAATTAATAAAATTATTTCATAAAATTAAGCCCTAACACCTTATTCTTTTCTCTCTCTCTTTCCTACAAAAAAAAAGAAAGAAGAGTAAACAGAAAAAATAAAAAATAAACAGCTGCTGTGGGGAAGGCAGGCCTTTCAGCCCAGCCCACCACGGGCCTTCTCTCACCCCCAGCCCAGCTCCCCTCTGTTTCTTTTTGGCCCGGTACCCTTTCGCTCGAGAAGAGCCCGTCTTCTTCCTCCTGCTGGCGTCACCAATGGTACGACCTCCTCCACCACCGTGTGATCCTCGCTCCCCCCTCCGATGCCCTGCCGTACCACCTAGGCCCCTCCATAAAAAACCTCCTCCCTCTGCTCACCCTAAGCCCTAGCCTCTCCTCCACATCGCCGCCACCCACCTTTCTCCGTCCCCAGATCCCCTCCAAACGTCTGTTCTGAACTTCTTTCTCTGAACCCAGCGTCAGCTGCCATGGCCGAATCTTTGGGGCCATGGCGCCGCGGATACCCTCCTCGATGGACCCCGGTTCCGGCGGGAATGGAACCGGGGCACATCCAGCTCCGGTCTGCGCCTCTTCGTCAGGGTCGTTGCGCCACCAGGGCTGCGGCGTCGTCGTGTTCTTCCACCGGCGGGGAACCTGCTACCCTCCTCCCTCTTCGTTCGGCAGCAAAAGCGAGCCACCGCGTCTCCGGCAACGGCGCCTCCGCGGCGACACCCACGGTGAGATCCTTAGGGCTTCCTCCTCCTCCCGTCCTGCTCTGTGAACCGGCCGTCGAGCCGCGTTGCGATCACCGTCGGGACCTCCGCGTCCGTGCATGTTATCGAGGAAGAAATTCAGTTCCGTCAGGTTGCTGTCGAAAGTTCAGTTAACCGCGGGATGGACCTCTTAATCGTTTGGATCTGTACCCTGTCACACGAACGCACATAGCCTAGTGGCTATTGCCTCCGCCATCCGCTCGGGAGACGCGGGTTCGATTCCGCCGCGGGGCAAAATGCCCACCTTTTTTTGGGTTTTTCCCACCGCAACCCCGTGGTCCCACCTGTCATCCACCTCCACGGCCACATCACCTCGCAACCACGCCACTGTGGCACCACGCTGGCCGTGGCCCACTGTCAGCCAGCGTGGGTGGCTCTGCCTCTGTAAAAATGCCCTGTCCCGTTTCTTTTAAATGGTAATTAGAACCTAAATTTTGTAAAATTAATATCTCCTTCAATTTAACTTCAAATTGCACAAATAAAATATGCATCCCAATCAGAAAATCCTGAACTTTTCAAATATGCATTTTGTTTTCTGTTTTGAATATTTTAAATGTTTTCAAAAATTCAAATTCAAACAACTCTTTTGAATTTGATTAAATTCATAACTATTTCAAATTTAATTCAAATGGCCCATATAAAATATGTTTTCCATCCAAAATTTCATACTCTTTCCAAATATAACATTTGTTTTCTGTTTTGGATAAATAAAATTGATACAATTACTTAATGCTTTAATTAAATCATTTAAATGGTGAAATTCATAACTTGCTCAATTAAATTCCAATTTCAACAAATAAAATATGTTTTCCACTCAAAATGAAACCACCTTTCTGAATATCAACATTGTTTTGCAATTTGAACAATTAAAATTGATGTCATTTAAAAATGCCTTAATTAATTAATTAAAAGTCCTAATTAATAACTTTCACATGCTTGTTCCAAAAAGAAAACCCAAAACATGAAATCCATCCAAAATGAAATGATATACTTGAATATCAACTTTGTTTTCTGTTTTGAACAATTTAAATTGCTGAAAACAATTGTTTCTTAATTAATGCATTTAAAATTGTCAAATTAATAACTTGCTCATCTAAAATCCAAATTCAACAAATGAAATATGTATTCCACCTAAAATTTTGTGTTCTTTCCAAATATAAATTTTGTTATCTATTTGGAACAACTAAAATGGGTGAAAACAATGAATGCTTGTGTAAATCATTTAAGAAGCCAAATTTCATAACTTAATAAATAAATTTCCAAACTTGGTAAACACCTTTTCAAATTGAAGCTATTGTTGTTTTCTTATTGTTTTCCTCATCCATGCATCATTCTAATCAACTTTCACATGATGGTTAGTTGTAGATCATTTAATTCCACCTTAATTCATGGGTTTTCCATATGCAATCCAAATTGCATATGGGCCCGTTTAATTATGTTACCATGTCAACTAGTTTATCTTTGATGCATCCTTAAAATTGTCATGCATCCATATCTTGCTCATGCTGGATCTTTTACCGTAGAAGTAATTGTTGCATACGGTGTTTGTTCTAGTTCGTTGCTTCTTCGCGGATAGGACGTTGAGATGATGTGAGCAACGACAAGTTCTGCGGATGTACCTCTACTTGCTGGATTCCAGGCAAGTATACTCACTTGCTGCCAAATGGCTGCCTTTCATCACTTGTTACCGATTCTTTCCGTTGCCTTTATTCTAGCCTTATGATTCGATGCTTGTGTCTCGATCCTATCACATGTTTACCTTGCAACCATGATATATCCTTCCTTCCACTTCCTATTAACTGTTGTTTGTTTACCTTGTTGGCCCTCGTGTCGTAGTTGTATGCTTAGTGTTGTTTGCGCTCAAGTCTTGTTGTCCGTCTTATCACCTGTTTAGTTTGATAGTTGGGTTTCAATTCAATCAACAACATGTTAATGTTTTGGGTAATAATAATTTGATGATAAGGCACCGGCAGGAGGCCCGGCGTGGTTTTGAGGCCTGCTAGTGTCGACCCTAATTAGGAAAAGGGTCTTGTCCATTGATCCATGATGAGCGCACTAACCGCATGTGGGAAGCGAGTATGGGCGCCCCCCGCAATTCTGATTCGATTCGCATCTCGTCCAAATCGCCTCATTTAGTTCGGGTTTTCCATTTGCCGCATGCATATGCAGGTGCGAACCCTTGGCGCCAGGGTGGAACTTTTGTAGTCGGCATTTA
This sequence comes from Alopecurus myosuroides, assembly GCA_028641055.1. Lineage (NCBI taxonomy): Eukaryota > Viridiplantae > Streptophyta > Magnoliopsida > Poales > Poaceae > Alopecurus > Alopecurus myosuroides. The sequence continues at coordinate 224,281,108 of CM054062.1, forward strand.
GGGAGACATGTTCTTAGAGTGCTATGAGGGTCCCCTTTTCTTCGTGGGGCTTGATTAGCCGTGCGCTCAACTGCACGGGGTTCTTTGGGCTTGATGCGAAGAAGAGTTGGGTTGTGTTGAGTGCCTCGCTTGGTGGGTTTGCTCCCCGCCTGGCGGGTCATTCTTACGTGTACGGCCAAATTGGTGCATCCCTGCAGGGTTAAATCTTCTCGAGAAGCCGTGTTGTCCGCGGTTATGGATGACTTGGTGAAAGTGCTGGCTAACAAGTACTCAGACAACTTACACTTAACGATGATAACTTGACTAGTAATATAGATTACCTTCACCATATAAATGAATGTCACCTTAATCAACTGTGTGAGTTTCCTTGGGTTGCTTCCTTAGTAGGGGGTAACATTGGATGGGTATTGTTTGGTGAGTAGTTATAGTTGGTTCTGATACGCCATCTTATCCCTTTCTTTTAGCCGGATGTTGTAGCGAGTCTCTGTAGTTAGTTAGTGCAGCCCGCTGCCGCTTCTTTGCAAAATTCCCTTCCTTTCCGTTGTACCCAAAGTATTTGTATCTTGTGATGATTGGTTACGCTGGCATCTTGTGAGTATGGTTTATCCACTTGCCAGTACTTAACCGTACTGACCCACGAATCCCTTTCGTGGCTGCATATTCCATATTGCAGTCAACATGTTTGAAGTCTGACGACGTTAGCTTGGGAATCCCTCCGGCTTGGCCTGGGCAGGGATTGGACGCCATCGGTTATCTTCAGGACTCTTAGTCCAATTTGTATCTTGTCCGTAGCCGGACGCCATGTTGTTTCTTCCGCTGTTATTTGGATCTTTGTATTGTATCAGTTGTATCCTTGGCTCGTTTGAGTCTTCTTGTATATATCTTTTCTGTTGTTGTTGCGGAATATTCGTGAACTGTTGTATTGTTATCTCAAGTGGCAACCTGGAATAGGTTATTATGTGGATTTTGGCGGGAATGCTGAAATCTGCATAGTGCCCGATCTCGGGGCGTCACAAATGGTATCAGAGCATGGTTTCCGATTCCCGACATTGTTTCGATACGAATGGTTATCGAAGCAACGGGTACGCAAAGCCTGTAGGATAACCTCGCTAACGGTCGTGTTTCTAGAGTGTCAAAACTATTTGTGCAAAAATCTGTTTTGGAAACATCTCAATAGGATTCTTGTTTTCTCCTTATCCCTATTCTATTTCTCCTCCTACCTTATTTGTTTTGGAGTCCCTTCCCTTATCTATCTTTCAAAGTTTAGGATCCTACGTGGGTGGACGTTTTCTGAGCCTTTAACCTAATAGGTTCGATCATCGGAAGATTCCTGGTGGAAGAACATCGTCGTCACTCCGAGCAAGAATCTTTTGTTAGTGGTGTCGAGAAGAAGAGATCCCCCCACTGACCCGGGAAATCAACCGCAGCACGAAGACTCCGTAGTTGAAACCTCTCTCCCCCTTGCCTTTGGGTGGATTGCGAGGGTGCAATCCCTTGTTAGTGGTGTCGTCTGTAACACCTGGGGTGTCCCCCCTAAGTTAGAAAGTTGGTTGTTTTCTTTTTGCTTTGCATCACATGCATCATATGCATTGGACCTTGTTTTCAAAACAACTCAAAAATTCAAACCAATTTAAACTTTCTAACATTTCCAAAAATTCCAATTAAAAGTTGCCAACTAAACCACTCAAAATGTTTCCAATAGTTTGAATTTGAATCAATTAAAAATACTTGATAATAAAACCCCTTTCTATTAACACCCTAGTGGTAAATTCAAAATTCAAATCAAATCCATCCATACTTGGCATGTTCCAAATGTGGGTTTAAAAATTAAAATCTTGCAAACAATTAACTTCAATGAGTTGCCATAATGGGTTGAGCTTATTGAATGAAAGAATTGTTTATTTCAAAACTTAAATCCTTATGAAACACTATTGGAAATTCAAATAGCAAATTAAAAATCAAATTAACATTTCAAACTTTTGAAATTAATGTTAACATGCTTTGGCTTACTGTTTTGAAAATTAATAAAATTATTTCATAAAATTAAGCCCTAACACCTTATTCTTTTCTCTCTCTCTTTCCTACAAAAAAAAAGAAAAGAAGAGTAAATAGAAAAAAATAAAAAATAAACAGCTGCTGTGGGGAAGGCAGGCCTTTCAGCCCAGCCCACCACGGGCCTTCTCTCACCCCCAGCCCAGCTCCCCTCTGTTTCTTTTTGGCCCGGTACCCTTTCGCTCGAGAAGAGCCCGTCTTCTTCCCCCTGGTGGCGTCACCAATGGTACGACCTCCTCCACCACCGTGTGATCCTCGCTCCCCCCCTCCGATGCCCTGCCGTACCACCTAGTCTCCTCCATAAAAAACCTCCTCCCTCTGCTCACCCTAAGCCCTAGCCTCTCCTCCACATCGCCGCCACCCACCTTTCTCCGTCCCCAGATCCCCTCCAAACGTCTGTTCTGAACTTCTTTCTCTGAACCCAGCGTCAGCTGCCATGGCCGAATCTTTGGGGCCATGGCGCCGCGGATACCCTCCTCGATGGACCCCGGTTCTGGCGGGAATGGAACCGGGGCACATCCAGCTCCGGTCTGCGCCTCTTCGTCGGGGTCGTTGCGCCACCAGGGCCGCGGCGTCGTCGTGTTCTTCCACCGACGGGAACCTGCTACCCTCCCCCCTCTTCGTTCGGCAGCAACAGCGAGCCACCGCGTCCCCGGCAACGGCGCCTCCGCGGCGACACCCACGGTGAGATCCTTAGGGCTTCCTCCTCCTCCCGTCCTGCTCTGTGAACCGGCCGTCGAGCCGCGTTGCGATCACCGTCGGGACCTCCGCGTCCGTGCATGCTATCGAGGAAGAAATTCAGTTCCGTCAGGTTGCTGTCGAAAGTTCAGTTAACCGCGGGATGGACCTCTTAATCGTTTGGATCTGTACCCTGTCACACGAACGCACATAGCCTAGTGGCTATTGCCTCCGCCATCCGCTCGGGAGACGCGGGTTCGATTCCGCCGCGGGGCAAAATGCCCACCTTTTTTTGGGTTTTTTTCCCACCGTAACCCCGTGGTCCCACCTGTCATCCACCTCCATTGCCACATCACCTCGCAACCACGCCACTGTGGCACCACGCTGGCCGTGGCCCACTGTCAGCCAGCGTGGGTGGCTCTGCCTCTGTAAAAATGCCCTGTCCCGTTTCTTTTAAATGGTAATTAGAACCTAAATTTTGTAAAATTAATATCTCCTTCAATTTAACTTCAAATTGCACAAATAAAATATGCATCCCAATCAGAAAATCCTGAAATTTTCAAATATGCATTTTGTTTTCTGTTTTGAATATTTCAAATGTTTTCAAAAATTCAAATTCAAACAACTCTTTTGAATTTGATTAAATTCATAACTATTTCAAATTTAATTCAAATGGCCCATATAAAATATGTTTTCCATCCAAAATTTCATACTCTTTCCAAATATAACATTTGTTTTCTGTTTTGGATAAATAAAATTGATACAATAACTTAATGCTTTAATTAAATCATTTAAATGGTGAAATTCATAACTTGCTCAATTAAATTCCAATTTCAACAAATAAAATATGTTTTCCACTCAAAATGAAACCACCTTTCTGAATATCAACATTGTTTTGCAATTTGAACAATTAAAATTGATGTCATTTAAAAATGCCTTAATTAATTAATTAAAAGTCCTAATTAATAACTTTCACATGCTTGTTCCAAAAAGAAAACCCAAAACATGAAATCCATCCAAAATGAAATGATATACTTGAATATCAACTTTGTTTTCTGTTTTGAACAATTTAAATTGCTGAAAACAATTGTTTCTTAATTAATGCATTTAAAATTGTCAAATTAATAACTTGCTCATCTAAAATCCAAATTCAACAAATGAAATATGTATTCCACCTAAAATTTTGTGTTCTTTCCAAATATAAATTTTGTTATCTATTTGGAACAACTAAAATGGGTGAAAACAATGAATGCTTGTGTAAATCATTTAAGAAGCCAAATTTCATAACTTAATAAATAAATTTCCAAACTTGGTAAACACCTTTTCAAATTGAAGCTATTGTTGTTTTTTTATTGTTTTCCTCATCCATGCATCATTCTAATCAACTTTCACATGATGGTTAGTTGTAGATCATTTAATTCCACCTTAATTCATGAGTTTTCCATATGCAATCCAAATTGCATATGGGCCCCTTTAATTATGTTACCATGTCAACTAGTTTATCTTTGATGCATCCTTAAACTTGTCATGCATCCATATCTTGCTCATGCTGGATCTTTTGCCGTAGAAGTAATTGTTGCATCCGGTGTTTGTTCTAGTTCGTTGCTTCTTCACGGATAGGACGTTGAGATGATGTGAGCAACGACAAGTTCTGCGGATGTACCTCTACTTGCTGGATTCCAGGCAAGTATACTCACTTGCTGCCAAATGGCTGCCTTTCATCACTTGTTACCGATTCTTTCCGTTGCCTTTATTCTAGCCTTATGATTCGATGCTTGTGTCTCGATCCTATCACATGTTTACCTTGCAACCATGATATAGCCTTCCTTCCACTTCCTATTAACTGTTGTTTGTTTACCTTGTTGGCCCTCGTGTCGTAGTTGCATGCTTAGTGTTGTTTGCGCTCAAGTCTTGTTGTCCGTCTTATCACCTGTTTAGTTTGATAGTTGGGTTTCAATTCAATCAACAACATGTTAATGTTTTGGGTAATAATAATTTGATGATAAGGCACCGGCAGGAGGCCCGGCGTGGTTTTGAGGCCTGCTAGTGTCGACCCTAATTAGGAAAAGGGTCTTGTCCATTGATCCATGATGAGCGCACTAACCGCATGTGGGAAGCGAGTATGGGCGCCCCCCGCAATTCTGATTCGATTCGCATCTCGTCCAAATCGCCTCATTTAGTTCGGGTTTTCCATTTTCCGCATGCATATGCAGGTGCGAACCCTTGGCGCCAGGGTGGAACTTTTGTAGTCGGCATTTAGGGAGACACGTTCTTAGAGTGCTATGAGGGTCCCCTTTTCTTCGTGGGGCTTGATTAGCCGTGCGCTCAACTGCACGGGGTTCTTTGGGCTTGATGCGAAGAAGAGTTGGTTGTGTTGAGTGCCTCGCTTGGTGGGTTTGCTCCCCGCCTGGCGGGTCATTCTTACGTGTACGGCCAAATTGGTGCATCCATGCAGGGTTAAATCTTCTCGAGAAGCCGTGTTGTCCGCGGTTATGGATGACTTGGTGAAAGTGCTGGCTAACAAGTACTCAGACAACTTACACTTAACGATGATAACTTGACTAGTAATATAGATTACCTTCACCATATAAATGAATGTCACCTTAATCAACTGTGTGAGTTTCCTTGGGTTGCTTTCTTAGTAGGGGGTAACATTGGATGGGTATTGTTTGGTGAGTAGTTATAGTTGGTTCTGATACGCCATCTTATCCCTTTCTTTTAGCCGGATGTTGTAGCGAGTCTCTGTAGTTAGTTAGTGCAGCCCGCTGCCGCTTCTTTGCAAAATTCCCTTCCTTTCCGTTGTACCCAAAGTATTTGTATCTTGTGATGATTGGTTACGCTGGCATCTTGTGAGTATGGTTTATCCACTTGCCAGTACTTAACCGTACTGACCCACGAATCCCTTTCGTGGCTGCATATTCCACATTGCAGTCAACAGGTTTGAAGTCTGACGACGTTAGCTTGGGAATCCCTCCGGCTTGGCCTGGGCAGGGATTGGACGCCATCGGTTATCTTCAGGACTCTTAGTCCAATTTGTATCTTGTCCGTAGCCGGACGCCATGTTGTTTCTTCCGCTGTTATTTGGATCTTTGTATTGTATCAGTTGTATCCTTGGCTCGTTTGAGTCTTCTTGTATATATCTTTTCTGTTGTTGTTGCAGAATATTCGTGAACTGTTGTAATGTTATCACAAGTGGCAACCTGGAATCGGTTATTATGTGGATTTGGGCGGGAATGCTGAAATCTGCATAATGCCCGATCTCGGGGCGTCACATTCACCGGAGTAACCAGCAGCACGACCGTGTCGTTGGGGAGGGTCAGGCTGGCGGTCACGTTCGGGACCCGCCACAACTTCCGCACCGAAGAGATCGACTTCGACGTCGCTCACATCAGGCCACCCTACAACGCCATACTCGGCTACCCGACGCTGGCCAAGTTCATGGCCGTCACGCACCACGCCTACAACATGGTCAAGATGCCCGGGAGCAACGGGCCCCTCGCTGCTCACGGGGAAGTAAAGGACGCGGTGCGCTCCATGGAGGACGCCTACAAGGAGGCGGCAACATCACACCCCATCGACGAGGGCAACCTCGGGGACGCTGTCGGCCCTCCGAAGAAGAAAAACCTATTCTCTCACAAGAGAGCGGTGACAAAGAAGGTCTCTGTGAACCTCGACGGCACATGGACGACTCTCACCATCGGGGCCGGGCTGCCTCCCAAATAAGAAAGTGCACCCGTCGCCTTCCTTTGGGAAAACGCGTACATGTTCGCACGAACAGCGTCCGATATGCCCGGCGTACCAAGGTAGGTGATCGAGCACCATTTGGCAGTGTGCCCGGGCGCTCGCATGGTCAAGTAGAAGGCCCGTTGCAAGGGCCCGGAGAAGCAAGAATTCATCGTCAAGGAGTTGGAGAAGCTCTTGGATGCCAAGATCATTCGCGGAGTCATCCATGCCGAGTGGATCTTCCACCCCGTTGTCGTCGCCAAGAATTCGGGTGGAGGACGTCTCTGCGTGGACTTCACCGACCTCCAAAAAGCCTGCCCAAAGGATCCATATCCTCTCCCGAGGATCGATCAAATAGTGGACTCCGCCGCTGGGTGCGACCTCCTCTAATTCCTGGACGCCTTCTCAGGCTATAATCAGATCAAAATGGCTGAAGAATACGAAGAGATGACCGCCTTCCTGACGCCTTGTGGGGTGTTCTTCTACGTATGTATGCCCTTCGGTCTGATGAACACATGGGCCACTTTTCATAGCCTCATGCGTATCGCCTTGAGGGTGCAGATAGCGAAGAATGCGGAGGCCTACGTTGATGACACCATCTTCAAGAATCACGAGGAGAGCACGCTCGTCGATGACCTTGCGGAGATGTTCCAGAACCTCTGTAGGTTCAAAATTGTGCTCAACCCCGATAAATGCGTATTCGGGGTTGCGGTAGGGAAGCTGATGGGTTTCCTGGTGTCCCGTCGGGGCATCGAGGTGAACCCCAAAAAGATCCGGGCCATTGAAGAGATGCAACCTCCACGACGACTGAAGGATATGCAACGCCTCACGGGATGCGTGGCGGCGCTCGGGCGCTTCATTTCTAGGTTCGGCGACAAGCCTCTCCCATTCTTCAGACTCCTGAAGCGTTCGGATCCATTCAAATGGACTGCCGAGGAAGCTGCTGAATTTGAGGAGGTAGATAGGTATCTGGCAAGCCCTCCTATACTTGGCGCACCGCGACCGCGGGAGCCGCTGCACCTGTACCTTGCGGCCACCCCTCAGAAAGTCAGCGCTGCACTCGTAGCTGAAAGACCGACTGAAAAGAAAAAAGCGGCCCTGTCCGACCTGGAGCCCACGCTCGCCTCTCGCTGAGAGGATCCCGTTGCAGGCGAGGAGCTCCACAAGGAGAACACCTTCATGCAGCCTTAGGAGATCCCCAATGCTTCAGGACAACTCATTGTCGAGGCCTCTATAGTCACTCTCGTCGAACACCCTGTTTACTTTGTAAGCACCGTAATTTGAGATGCCCACGAGAGGTACCCCGTGCAGCAGAAGCTCCTGTACGCGCTCCTTGTGGCTTCAAGGAAACTTCATCACTACTTTGAGGGCCCCCCCTAGCCTGCGATGCCCTGCTGACACCCTGACGCGGATAAGCACGCGCTCTGCAGATGAACAGTGCCTCAGTACGGACCCAGGATACGCGGGATCCTGTGTCAGAATGGCTCCTTTGACTTCTGGCCCGAGTAGGAAACCGCCACCTCTACTCGGCCCACTTCCTCTACTCGGAGGAAAATAACTTCCTTGATCCTTTCTCCTGGCCATCAGAGTGTACGACCAAATAGCAGTCGACCGGGTAGCGAGTACTGGGTAGCCAGCTACTCTGCCAAACGTCTCTTCCGATCTTGCCCTTAGCACTTGCCTTTACCCTACTCGGGGGTAACCCCCCGACATTAGTCCCTGAAGCTGGTAGAGTCCTGCGAACTCGTTCACTGGGCTCTTCCAGCTTAAGAACCAATCTTGCCTTTGAACCTTAAGATGCCGAGTAGAACCTCCGGGTAGCCCTCGACTCTGGCTTTAGTCTTTGCTCTTCCGAATAGAGCCACTTCTCTTCTCTGTCGCCGAGTAAAATGACTTTGCGAAATCTTGGACAGAACCTCGGCGTGTCAGAGCAAAGCCGTCTTTCCGCACTGCAACTGAACACGTGTCACGTTCTCGCACCCCCGACGCCTCGGTGCCTGGGATCTGACAGGCCACGCGCCCATTTTCCGCGACCTGGGCCCACTAGCCCGTTAGGTCCCATCAAGTGCAGTTATTACCCATGATCTCGACGTGGGATCAATTGCGTCCGTTACGCGCGCAACCTGCGCTGTGTGAGTTTCTAACCGGCCCACACCCCACGTCGCACGATCTCTGTGCATAACTGATCCCACTAACTCCACCTGTAACGGCAACCCGAGGGGAGGGATAAATACCCCCTCGGTAACTCCTCTTTCCCCTTCCTGCTCTCATTCGCTCCTTGTCTCTTCGCCTCTCCGCCGCCACCGAGCACTCCGCCGCCGCGCATCTCACTGCGCCGCTGCTTCCTGCGACGCCGGAAGGCTAGCAATTTCCACCTAATTTCCACAAATCTTCCATCAAATCTCTCTTCCCGATGGCCCACGATGACGATGCCCGCGCCGGATGGGCAGGATCCGAGGTCACGGCGGATGATTGCTAGTGGCTGGCAAACACCCGCCGCGTTCCCGCCGGCGTGCACTGCAGGCCCGCGAACGGCGAACTCGTCCCCACACCGGAGGCGGATGAGTTCGTCGTCTTCCTCGCCCACTTCAAGCGAGGATTCGGGCTGCCCGTCTCGGATTTCTTCCGTTCCTTCCTCAACCACTTCGGGCTCCAGCCGCACCACCTGCCGCTGAACGCCATGGTGATGCTCGCATACCACGCCGTGGTGTGCGAGGCGTTCTTGGGTGTGCGTCCCACGGTGCACACCTGGGCGCTCTACTTCTTCTTCCGGAAGCAGAGCGTGCCCAAGCCGGGTAGCACGGAGAGCGCCCGCAGCATGACCAAGACCGGCAGCGCTATGATGCTACAACGTGGCTCCAACCCGCACCCGCGCATCAAGGGGCTCGACTCGGTGCGCAAGTGGCAGCGGTCCTTCTTCTACGGGAAGAATGTTGCTGTCGAGGAAGGAGCGCCACCTGTGGACCAGATCAATCTCCCCAAGTGGACTAACACGGCGCCTACCCAGCAGAATTGGGGATACAAGCCGAAGCTTGAAGGCGACATCCTTGAGATCAACAAGCGCCTCATCAAGCTGAAGGATTTGGGACTCAAGAGAGACGATCCCATCGCCTGCTGGATTTCCAGGCGAGTGCTCCCGCTACAACGCCATACGCACCTCATGTGCTACATGGGCGGCAACAGAGATTGCACAAGGACCACCACATTCGAGTTGAGCAACGCGGATGTGGCCGTTTGGGAGTGCTCCATCATGAGTACCGGCCTCAGCGACAACTGGCAATATGGCTTCGTGCCGTATAGCCGTGAGAAGCCAATCGAACAGGTTAGTACCTTATGCTTCATTTCTCCATCCTGATACCGAGTAGGTGGCTTTCCAGCTTAGGATGCTTAGTGTTTGCATGCTGTGCCGAGTAGAATGCCTACTATTATCTCCTCGGCTTTATGTGCTTTGTGTTTGCACGCCATGTCGAGTAGAGAACACTTGCTAGTATCTCTTAGGCCTTATGTGCTTTGTGTTTGCACGCCCTGTCGAGTAGAGAACACTTGCTGGTATCCCTTAGGCTTTATGTGCTTCGTGTTTGCACGCCATGCCGATTAGAACACCTTATCCAAATATGCTTTGTGTTTGCATCCCGTTTCGGGTAAGATTCCTTGTATTGCTCAACTGATTTGTACTACTTGCTTGTATTCTCAGCACATTGCTCGCCAGCGCACTGAGAGTGAGGAACTCTTCGAGGCCAACTGGAGCAAGGACCGAGAAGAAGATGACGAGACCTCCTACGACACCCAGGACACCCTCTGTGTCCCTCGCGCTGAACAGCATGGTAAGCACCGCGTCAATGCGTCCATTCGGGATTGGTCTGAGGACGATGAAGAAGGTGACTGAGCTCGCCTCTGCAGCTACGGGTAGCGCTATTTCTTCTTTCTTTCCGCTTCTCAACTGCTTCTTCTCTTCTACTCTGCAGACGACACCGACGCGGACGAGGAAGATGAGGACGTCCTTGACGTCGATCCGCTTGCAGTGGCTGCTCCTACCACCCGGAAGAGGGCGGGTAGCAGCGCCCAAGCACCTGCTGCTAAGAAGGCCAAGAAGGACGAGAAGAAGACGAAGAGGGTTTCCGGCAGACAGCCACTCCCCACTCGCGCAGGGTAAGCGATTTCCCTCTGGTTCACATCTTGTCATTGCTTCTTGGTGTTCTTCTTCCCCTCCCCTTTTCTAAACTTCTTTTTCTCTTCAAGGATCCCTTGGACGCTGATGCTGCTGCCGCTCCCACAAAGTCCAAGAAGAAATCCGCCATCGACCTCGAGGAGCTCATCGATCTCTCGGATGAGGACGAGACCGCGGCACGGGATAAGACTCGTGCGCCCTCGCCCGTGAAGGAAGAAGACGAAGGCACCAACGCCGGAGACATTGGCGCTGGTGTCCAAGACATGGACACAGAGCAGCAGGCCCGCGCAGAACAAGGTGCGCAGGATGCTGCTGAAGACGAGACCCCACCTTCTCCCCCAGCTGTCGCAGCTGGGGAGAATACCGAACAAGATGCCGAGAATCAAGACCGTGCCGCCCTTGAGCGGCAGGAAGAGAACCAGGAGCAGCCGGAAGCTGAGGCTGCTGCCCTAGATGACCCCGCGGCCCAGCCGCGGGTAGAAGTACAAGGAGATGCACGACCAGATCCCGCTGCCGAGCAGCGGGTTGAGACGACTGCGGTGGAGCAGAACCTGCAGAGCCAAGCGCAGCCAGACGCTGCGCCGGGTAGCCAGCTCCCTGTGCTGCCTACCCGGCAGGCTGCTCCACCCAGTGCACCAAGCTCTCCGCCAGCGAAGAAGACCAAGATCGCAGCAAGCCCTCCAGCCAAGCAGACCACTAAGAAGACGGATGCCACCGGCAAGCAGGCCTCCCAGCCTGATGCCCCAGTTCGCAAGAACCCATCGTGCAACGCTGCGCTGGACGCTGCCAAGATGCCGCCACCGAAACTACCCGTGCAGCCTGCCGCGAAGACTGGGCAGCTCACCAATGGCGCTTCTGGCAGTGTTGCCGGCGCAGCCGTGGGATCAAGCGCTCAAGACCCGCCTAGTTACCTGCCCTACATGGTGCAGATGGGCAAGCAATATGGCATCAGTCTGAACAAGACCGAGAAGCGGCTCGCTCTTACGAAGGGCAAGCAGGCCACAGCGATGGACTCCAAGTTGCCGTTAAAGGACAAAGCACTTTCGATCTACTCGCGCGAGATCCAAGAGACAGAGGTGGTGTCCCAGGGGCTCGAGCAGATGATCGACCGGGTAGGCTTCATTTAAGCTGAGTGGAATAGCGAGGTCCTTGGCAACAAGACCTGGCATGGCCTGTCTTTGGGCCCACAGAACCACTGGCGCACTGATTGGAACAAGGCGGACATGGGCTACAATCCCATGACCATTTCGTCCACCACCAGCACGCTGGCCGCGAAGATGTTTGTCCACCGCAAAGCTGCTGAGGATCTCGAACAGACCTACGCTGTAAGTGTCGTTTGCTTATTCCGAGTTGCAACCTTTCTTCTTTTCTGTACTTTTCTTCCCTTCTGTCCTTCATTTTCTCCTTATCCGCTACCCAGTCCCCGAGATTCGGGCCGAGTAGACGGGAACTCAACCGAGTTACCGTCTTCTCGGGCCAAATCTCCAAAACACTGTCTAATTCCTTTTCTTTCTTCTTCTCAGAATAGTCTCTTGAAGAGGACAACCCTTTACTGACGGCTACTCTGGAATCACAGCATTGCCAAGAGGCGCCTTGAGGCCCTGGAATTAGAACGCAAAAGTGATGCTGAGACGGAGCAAGCGGCGGTGGATCATGCTCTCCAGCTTTCTGAACTTGAGAGTAAGCTTGTAGCTATTTGGTTAGTGCGTTTTGTGTTTACGCCCGCTTTTTCTTTCTACTTTAACTCCTTCTACTCTGCAGGCAAATTTGAGGCGATGGCGGAGGAGCACAAGCACTGCCATGTCTTTGTTGCCAATGCTGAGACAACCATCAAGAAGTTGGAAGGTGAGTTGCCGTCTGCTCTGCGTGTTTTCCTCCTTCTCCTTTGCTACTCTGCTGACCGTGCTCTTCTCTCCGCAGAAGATCACAAGAAATTTCGTGAAGAGCACCTCGACTACTTGAAACCGGCTGAGGTGAAGCAGCAACTGGAGAGCCAAGAAATTGAGCTCAAGAACAAGCACATCGCCGAGATGGAACCGCTGCAAGTCCGGTTGAGGGATGCCCTTCAGGACGCCATAGACCTAGCCGCCGAGAAGGACAAGATGGAGGCAGCTTTCAAGGCCAAGCAGAGGGCCCTCGAGATGGAGAATGATGTGCTGAAGAAGAGCAACTCGGATCTGATGCTCCAGCTGGCCGAGTTCCGGAAGGTTGAAGAGAAGCACGTTGCTGATGAGGAGGCATGGAGGAGGAAGCTGCAATCGCTACTCTACGATCTGAACAGTAAGTTCTCGCTTCTCTGCATCTTCCTGTTTCCTTCTTCTTCTCTATGGCTTTATTTGTATCTCTTCTCTGCCTCCATTTCTAATCCTTTCTGATAGCATTTTCAGAAATGTTCCCCGACCTCTGCTTGCAAACCTGCCCTGACAAAGGCCCAAGAAATTCGGGTTGAGAAGGGACTGCCCATGGACACCAAGTATTCAATCGAGGACAGTTTCACAAACATGCAGGGACAGGTCAAGCGTCTTAGGGGCTTGGGCACCGATTTGGTGTCCACTGCCTTCAAGCTTCATGCGCTGTTCTGGCCCCAAGAGCCTGTGCCAACAACCATCCGCGCACTCGCCGAGAAGCTGAACGGTGTCAAAGCCGAGTTGAAGAAATGGCGAGCATCCGGAGCTCGGGCAGGCGCCGACATGCTGCTCCTCTTCATTTGCAGTTGGTATGAAAATCTAAATCTTAATACCATCCTCGAGATGCGCCGGGACTCGAAGTGGGAGAAAGATCCCGAGTGCGTGACTCGCCGCCAAGCAGTCGCGTACGAGATCGCCTCCTACGCGGATACCGCGGTCTTCATCGACGGCGTCACCGAGCCTGACACCGAGGCGGAAGGCGATGATGAGGATGAAGACAACGACGAGGAGACCGAGTCGAAAGACTTGGGCTGCTTTGAAGACGAGGAAACCGAGAAGGGGAAGGGCAAGGCCATCGCGGGTAGCGACGAGGAAGCCGAGAGCCAGGATGCGGCTCCTGAGCTAGGCTCATCTTCTGGCGCAGCACTCGGCGACGCGGCGCTACCCCGCACTCAGTCCAATGCCTCTACATCCGCTACGGACCCCATCTCGGTGGCCACCGCCACCTCAGATCAAGCTGCTGCCAACCCCGAAGCGGACGCCGCCAACGCCAACTTGGAGAACACCGCTACCTCGAGCTAGTTACTTCCTGAAACACTTATGCTTTAAAACTTTTATCAGATCCCCGGGATGCCGGGTGCATATGTAGCAAACTATTTATCTGTCCCGTTGCTACTCAGTTTTTATTCCACTTTGATATTTCATACTTAGCAATTTGAGCAACTTTGGCTCGATGCCGGGTTGCGTTAACATGCAAGTCCCCGAGTTGCATTTCTCATTCACTCTTCCTTTTTATCTCAGCTCTTACCTGCAACTTGTTGCTTTTTTGGTATTCGAGTCACAAGAGTTCAAAGTTGGAGTTTCAAATACTTAGCCACTTAGAAACATTCATAGTAACGCTACCCACCACATAGCCGAAAAAAGTTAACAGAAAAGCCGTAAAGAACGCTCTACTCGGTTGCCACATGCTTCCTTTTCCTTTGCAATTTTTCATGTGTTCATTGACTCTTTGGCTTGTTCTCTGGCTTGCCATGCAGCCGGGTTTCGGACAGCAGCAGAGTCGCAGAGTGTCCGGTGAGTGTAAACACATTACTTTGTATGCTTTTGAAATTCTAAACGTAGCAACCGAGTAGACAAAGATACAGCAGAATAGAAACACTTAGAACAATTTTGGACGAGGGCAATCCCCGAGTTCAATTTTTGATTGCAGAGCAGGAGTTTAACTCGGATAAGAGAGTACATACACATTTTTGCTCACGAGTGAAAACGACGGAGTAGAGCTACATTCCAGGGGCGCTTAGATTCCTCTCCAGCTTTATCCGCCCTGCTCTCCTGTGATGGTCGTACGTCCACAAGATAATATGCATCATTGTGTAGAGCCTTGCTCAGAATGAATGGCCCTTCCCACGGAGGGGATAGCTTGTGCATCCCGGCTGTGCGCTGCACGAGCCTAAGCACCATGTCTCCTTCTCGGAAAACCCTTGGGTTCACTTTCCTCCTATGATAACGCCTCAAGTTTTGCTGGTAAACAACTGAACGTGACAGAGTAAGCTCTCTTGCTTCTTCTAGCAGGTCAACGTCATCTTCTCGAGCTTCTCTCGCCTCCGCCTCAGTCTAGAGGGTTACTCGGGGGGAGTCATGCTCTAGGTCGATTGGCAACATGGCCTCAGCCCCGTAAACCAAGAAGAATGGCGTGTAGCCGGTTGACCGGTTAGGGGTAGTCCTTAGACTCCACAACGCCGCTGGCAACTCGTCTAGCCAACACCCAAGTGTTTTCAGCAGCGGCTCAATCAGCCTTGGCTTTATGCCTGAAAGCACCATGCCATTTGCTCTTTCCACCTGCCCATTGGAAGCGGGATGCACTACAGATGCGACATCTAGTCGGATGTGCTTATCCCGGCAGAATCTCACCATGGCACCCTCAGCAAAATTTGTGCCATTGTCCGTATCTCAGGATCACATCCTTCAGAAATTTCACAGCTGTGGCTCCATCACATTTCCGAATAGGCTTCACTTCGATCCACTTGGTGAATTTATAAACCATGACCAAGATGTGCGTCATGTTGCCTCTAGCCGGCTTGAAGGGACCAACCATATCCAAGCATCAAACAGCAAATGGCCAAGTAATGGGAATGGTTTTCAACTCGGAAGCGGGCATGTGGATCTTACTTGCGAATCTCTGGCAGCCGTTGCACTTCCTCACGATATCTTCTGCTTGCTTCAAGGCAGTGAGCCAGAAAAAGCCATGCCGAAAAGCCTTCTTGACTAGAGACCGAGAAGATGCGTGATGCCCGCACTCTCCTTGATGTATTTCCACCAGAATTTCTTCTCCTTCTTCCGGTTCCACACAGCGTTGCAGCACGCCGGTGGGACTTCTCTTATGCAGCACTTCTCTGAATATGGTGTAGCCCTTGGATCTTCTCTGAATCTGCCTTGCGGTCACCTCGTCTTCTGGCAGGGTGCCGTCCTTTAGAAAGGATAATATGGGCATAGCCCAACTCGGTGTCTCCCTCGCGGGAAACACTGGTTCGTCCACTTCCATCGGAACAGCCACCACTGCGTCTTTCTCTGAGTTGGGGTTGACTCTCTGCAGCCCCGAACGGTTCGCAAGGACCTCTTCAATGAATGCGACAGTCCCCGAGTTGAGAGGGGCAGTCCCCGAGTAAGGGAGGACAGTCCCCGAGTAAGGAGGGGCAGTCCCCGGGTTGCAGGCGCCAGTCCCCGGGATGGAGACTGCAGTCCCCGGGTTCTCTGTCGCATTCTCCCAGTCAATCTCCATTGGAACTGCTTCCTCACTAGGCAGAGAAGGAATTAAAATGGACTCCGAGTTGGGGGATGGCTTGATGGATGGCTTTCTCAAATGCTCCAGGGCAATCCCAGCCGGGATGTATTGCCGAGAAGACCCCAACTTGGACAGCTGATCAGCTGCCTCGTTCTCTGCTTGGTGGATGTGTTGGAACTCGCAGCCTTCAAAGAAGCCAGTCATAGTTTGCACCAGGAAGCGGTATGATGCCATGTTGGCATCCAGAGCGTCCCAAGTACCAGAAACTTGCTGCACCACCAGGTCTGAGTCGCCATAGCATATGATGCACTGCACGCCAACTTCCTTCGCTACCTTCAGGCCATGCACCACGGCCTCATACTCTGCAACATTGTTGGATGCCTTGAAATGGATCTGCAACACGTACTTGAGTTGATCTCGCTTGGGTGGCGTAAGCACTACGCCAGCGCCGAGCCCTTCCTTCACCTTGGAGCCATCAAAATGCATCTTCCAGCAATTGGAAACTGGAGCAGGAGGCTCATACTGTACCTCCGCCCAATCCACAAGGAATTCCGCCAGAATCTGAGACTTGATGGCTTCTCTTCTCGCATACGTGGGAGCGTACGCGGCCAGCTCGATTGCCCACTTGGCTACTCTACCACTCGCTTCCTTGTTACCCATGATATCCGAGATGGGAGCAGAGCTCACCACGGTGATGGGATGCTCCTGGAAATAGTGCTTCAGCTTCTTGGCGCCTAGGTACACGCCGTAGGTCATCTTGTGGTAATGCGGGTAGTTCTGCTTGGAGCTGGATAGCACCTCACTGAGATAGTATACTGGCCGCTGCACACTTTTGCCTTCCTCTTCTCGTTCCACCACAATCACCACGCTGACTACCCGGTTGGTAGCAGCAATGTATAGCAGCATTGGCTCTTTGGGTAGCGGACTAGCCAAGATGGGAGCGCTACCCAGCATCACTTTCAGCTCATTGAATGCCACATCAGCTTGCGGTGTCTAGACGAACTTGTCGCTTTTCTTCATCAACTGGTACAAAGGCAAGGCCTTCTCGCCCATTCTGCCCAAGAAACGACTCAGAGATGCTAAGCAACCAGTGAATTTTTGCACATCCTTCAGGGATCTCGGCAAAGACATGCTCTCAATAGCTTTTATCTTTGAAGGATTGGCCTTAATGCCCCGACTGGATACCAAGAAGCCGAGTAGCTTGCCAGCCGGGACGCCAAAGGTGCACTTACTCGGGTTCAGCTTCATCTTATACTTGCACAAGTTAGCAAAGGTTTCCTCAAGGTCACTAAGCAGATTATGTGTTTTATTCGTTTTGATGACAATGTCATCTACGTACACCTGCACATTTTTGCCGAGTTGATCGTGCAAGAATTTTGCATGCATCTCTGATAAGTGGCACCCGCATTCCGCAACCCAAAGCACATGACACGATAGCAATAAGCCCCGTACGGAGTAATGAAAGCAGTCTTTATTTGATCAGCAGGGTTGAGAGCTATCTGATGAAAACCAGAGTAGGCATCTATGAAAGACAAGAGCTCACAACCAGCAGTGGAATCGATCACCTGATCGATGCGAGGTAGCGGGAAAGGATCCTTGGGGCAGGCCTTGTTCAAGTCGGTGTAGTCGACGCACATGCGCCATGCGGTAGCGGCCTTGGGATCCTCCTTCTTCTTCTCGACCATGACCGGGTTGGCTAGCCAATCCGGATGCAGCACCTCCATGATGAAATTGCTAACCAGCAGCTTGGTGATCTGATCACCGATGGTCTTCCTTCTCTCATCTCCGAAGCGGCGCATGGCCTGCTTCACTGGTTTGGCGTTAGGACGCACATGTAGCGAGTGCTCAACCAACTCCCTCGGGACACCAGGTAGATCCTCATTGGACCAGGCGAACACGTCCCGATTCTCACGGAGGAAGTGGATGAGCTCGCTTTCCTATTTTCCCCCAACCCTGAGCCAATGATGGCAACACGGTCGGGGAACTCAGGGTCCACCTGGATCTTCTTCGTCTCCTGGGATGCCTGGAACGCCGTCCCGTGCTGGGAACTCGGCATCCCGGGCGCATCACCTTGTGCGGACTGCACCATAGCCACCACCTCGTACATCTTCTTCTTCTCGGCAGCAATCACCATAGACTCCGCCAACTGAGAACCAGCAGAGGCACACTCCATAGACTTCTTGTAATCACCAGAGATGGTAATCACGCTATTGGGACCAGGGATTTTCATCTTCAGATATGCAACATGAGTAGAGTCCATGAACTTGCTCAGAGCAGGCCTGCCGAGTAGAGCGTGATAGGGGCTTTGGTGATCAACCACTTCAAACTGCAGCCTCTCTGTGCGGCAGTTCTCCCTGGTGCCGAATAGAACGTCTATCCACACTCTGCCCATTGGAGAACAAGAAACTCCCGGCACAATGCCGTGGAATGTGGTCTTGCTGGGTAGCAGCATGTTCTCGGCAATTCCGAGCTTCTCAAGCGTGTCTCTGTACACGATGTTGATGCTGCTGCCGTTGTCAATCAGCACCTTGCTGAACCTGACATTCTTCTCAGGACCCAAGAAGGTGGGATCCAACACTAAGGCGTAGCTACCCGGATTGGGCATCACCTTAGGATGATCCGCTCTGGACCACGTGATCTCTTGGTTGCACCAGTGCAGGTAGTGAGTGTAACATCCCAAGTATGAAAAACCACCCCTAGCATGTTTGTTTCTTGTTTTATTAATGTTTTGCATCATGTCATCATACTCATTACTTTGTTTGCATTTGTTGCATTTGTTTTCCTTTTGTTTGCATCTGTTTTTCTCTGTTTTCACAATTCAAATTCAAACAATATTTCAAATGCTTGTTCATACTTGTTATGTTACAACTTTTCAAATAAAAAGTTCTAATAAAAACAACCAATTGGTTCCATTAAGCTAAGGTTCAAACCATTTAAATGTTGTTTTCAATAATTCACTCAATTCAAATGATATTTCAAATCCAATCAAATTTCAAACAGCAACCTTTTGGAATTATTGAAAATTACCAAAACATTTATAATCTTTTACTTCCAATTAAAACTATATGTTCACCCTAATCAAATTCTTGTTTTCAATAACCACTTAATATAAAAATGATTCAAACTTGAATTAATTTGCAAACAGCAAGTTATTTTGAAATTTTTGAAAATCAAAGTTTGGCAAGTGTTTGCTGTTGACCTAATTAAGTCACAGAAATTTTACCTAATTTTTTTCCTAACTCAAACACTCAAATTCTTCCTATTTCATTTTTCAGCAAAAAAAAAATAAACAGAAGAAAAATTTAAAAAGAAAAAACGAGCGCCAGGGGCAGTGGGCTGCGCCCAGCCCACCTTTTTCCTTCTCCCCGCGCGGCCCGGTACCCCTTCGAGCCCCTCCTCCTTCTTCTAACAGTACGACAACACATCGGGAGGGGCCACGTCGCCGGCAGTAACGTGCCGACGGCCGTGCGTAGCCCCTGCTGCCTATAAGACCTACCCCTAGGTCCCCGAGCTGCCCTAACCCTAGCTCCACCCTATCCCCCTCGCTCCGCCGCCGTATCCTCTCTCTCCCCGGCGAATTTCCCCCCTCTCTGCCACCGTACCCGAGCGCCGCCGTGTTTGAAACTCCGATGACCACCGCCACCTTGATGCGCCACCATCCATCTTAGCTACGGGAATCGGAACACCGCATCTTCCTCGAGCTCCTGGACACCACAGCAGCCGCGGAGTTTCACCACAGCGCCGCTGCCGTCCGTGTTGTCGCCGCCGGATTCCTCCCCGAGCCGCGGCTACGACTACATCGCCGGTGAGCATCACCGTGTCCTCCACCTCCTCTCTCTCTGCTTGCGCGAGCACCACGGCACGCTAGCACAGCACACGCACCGCAGCGTCCACGGCATCGAGCACTACGGATCGCCGCCGGCCGCCGTCCACCTTCTGTCCAATGTTCAGAAACGTTCGTTCGTCAGTTAAAAATGCAGAAACACGAAACTGAAGAATACCTTACCTGCATCCCCTTATCTGACAGAAACAAACGCACACCGCACTGGTTGCAGTGCTTGCGCTCGCGCGGCAGGGTGCGGGTTCGAGCCCTGGCACCCGCGGAATAAAACCAATCTTTTGCGCTGGGCACTGACAGGCAGGCCCCACCTGTCTGTGGCAGTGCTGCCACGCGTGCGTCCACGCTGGCCCAGGGCCCCCTGTCAGTGGCTTGGGCTAGCCACTGCAGGGTAACAAATGTTTTCTGCCCTTTTCTATTTAAATTAGATCCTTTTTATTCACAGTTTGGTCCCTAGTTTTAAAATGTAAATAACTTTTAAATTATAAACCCAAATAACAAAAGTAAAATATGTTTGTTGAAACAAATTTAATCCTCTACCTATTTAAACTATTTATATTCTGTTTTGAATAATTGAAATGCAATCAAATTTCAAATTCAAACAATTCATTTGAAATTTGTATAATTGCATAACTAATTCATACTTAATCCAAATAATGCAAATAAAATATGTTTTCCATGCTATTTCAAACCACCTTTTCAAATATAAATTTTGTTTCATGATTTGAATAATTAAAATTGCTTAAATAATTTAAACCTTGTTTAAATCATTTAAAATTGCTAAATTCATAACTTGCTCAAATTAAAATATTTTTGAACATATAAAATATGTTTTCAAACCAGAAAAGTATAAACTTTTCAAATATGAATTTGAATTTATGTTTTGAACAAATAAAATTCAAATAATATTCATGCTTGTTTTAAATTCATTTAAAAATTGTTTAATCTTGTTTAATTCATAATAAATTCATCCTAATTCCTTTTTCAATATTTGAAACATGTAATCCACCTAAAATTGTGTGTTCTTTTCAAATATGAATTTTGTTATTTGTTTTGAACAATTTAAATTGCTGAAAACAACAATTGCTTGTGTGACACCTTTAAGGAACCAAAAATTACTTAACTTAATAACTAAAATTCCAAAATTGGTAAACCTTATTTCCAATTGATTCTATTGTTGTTATTTTGTTGTTTTCCTCATCCATGCATCATACTAACCCACTTTCACCTGTTGATTAGTTGAAAAACAAATATTCCAACCTTATTTTGATGGGCTTTTCATATGCAACCCCAAATTGCATGTGGGTCCATTTAATCATGTTGTTACCATGTCAACTAGTTTATTTTGATGCATCAGTTAAATTGACATGCATCATCCCATGATTGTGCATTATGCCATGTTATTGATTGTTTGTTCTCTGCATTGTTTGTTTGCTTCTTCTCGAATAGACGACGACGTTGAGACAGACGAGCCTTACGACACCCCTTCTGAGGATCTAGCTCAGTACCAGGTCGCTGAGTTTGCATGCAAGTTATCACTCACATGAACCACTGTGTTCCTTTCAACATTGGTTACCTATACTTTCCGTTGTCTATTTTGCTAGCCCTATGTATCGTTGCTTCTGTTACGAACCTATCACATGTTACCCTGAACCCTGATATTGCCTCACCTCCACACCTATAACCCCTTTGCTTGTTGCCCGTGTCTTACTAGCATGCTTAGGGTTGTTTTTGCTCGAGTCTGTTACCTGTTACTTTCTGTTATTATAATTTCATTATGTTCTGGGGCTCGATGTTAAACAACAACCTGTTAATTTTGAGGTAATAATAATTTGCTGATAAGGCACCGGCAGGAGGCCCGGCGTGGTTTTGAGGCCTGCTAGTGTCGACCCTAATTAGGAAAAGGGTCTTGTCTACTGATCCATGATGAGCGCACTATCCGCATGTGGGAAGCGTGTATGGGCGCCCCCCTCAATTTGATTCGATTCGCATCTCGTCCAAATCGCCACACTTAGTTCGGGCTTTCCATTTGATGCACACATATGCAGGTACGAACCCGAGGCCAGGGTGGAACTTTTGTAGTCGGCATTTAGGGCGGCGTGGTCTTCCAGTGCTATGAGGGTCCCCTTTTCTTCGTGGGGCTCGATTAGCCGCACACGCACAACACGTGGTGCTTTGGGCTTGATGCGAAGAAGAGTTGAGTTGTGTAGAGTGCCTCGCTTGGTGGGTTTGATTCCCGTCTGGCGGGATATTCTTACGTGTACGGCCAAATTGGTGCACCCCTGCAGGGATAAATCTTCTCGAGATGCCGTGTTTTCCGCGGTTATGGTTGACTTGGTGAAAGTACTGGCTAACAAGTACTCAGAACAACTTACACCTAACTAATGATAACTTGACTAGTAATAGCCTTATTGCCACAATAACTTGATCCATCATTAATCTAACTGTGTGAGTTTATCCTCAGATTGCTTCTTTGGATAAGGGGCGAGATCCAGGATGGGTTTTGTTTGGTGGTTAGTTATAGTTGGTTACGATACGCTATCTTATCCCCTTTCTGATAGCCGGAAGTTGTAGTATGTTCTGTAGTTGGTTAGTGCAGCCAGTTGCAGCATCTTTTATATCCCTTTTCTTCCGTTGAACCCAAAGCATCTGTGCTTGGTGTTGACGGGTTACACTTTGGTGAACTGTGAGTCTTGCTTGCCAGTACGTTTATGTACTGACCCCTTCGGGGCTGTGGTTTCCGCAGACTACGCTTACGAGGATCCCCGTGATGGCTACTACGTGGAGTTTGACGAGGCTGCTGACGAGTAGATAGCGGACCCGGGCAGGATCCGAGACATCGTGGATGGGCTCCGTTTTCCTTTCATTCAAGGCTTCTTAAGCCTATTTGGATTTGTCTGTACTCAGACCCTTTGAATGCTTCCGCTGAGATGTAATGATGTTATGTTGGGACATGTGTCCTCTGGATGATTGTATTTGCTATCTCTGCTCTAGTGAGAGCTATTTGCAACTTATTTCCATCTTTTGTGTCCTAGAGATATGTTGTGTTATCATTCTGTTAAACGCCGTTGACGTACCATGTGTGTATGGTATGAAGTACGTCAATGGTAGTATCCTGATTTCTATGGGATGGTTTACGTAGACGATGAACAGTAGGGGTTGGTTGTCACACATACGTGTGTTGGCCTACTCGTAAGAGATGCGGGTGCCGGTAAGCCCCGTAATCCAATCAACTACTGTTCAACGGAACTGCGAGTATCCTCTAGAAGTCCGGGTGCGACAAATGGTATCAGAGCCTGTCTGCCTGTAGGATCCCTTTTACTGGTCGCAGTTGAGTCTAGAAACTATTTTGTAGCTATATAGGAAAAATGAAACGTGAGAGTAGGAATTCTGCCATTTTATTTCTTTCCCCACCCACCCTCCCTTTTCTGGTAAGGAAGTGCAACGTTGTTTTCTCTTCTCACCTAAAATTTCAAGTTAGGATTTCACGAATCCTGGTTTCTCTAGGATAGTTACATCTACTAGACCATAGGAATGGAGGTGGTTGTGACATGATTTATCATGTTGCCTACTCATGATTGAGAACGGAGGCGTGTAAGCCCCGGAAGCAAATCCTCTATTCCTTAAGCAGTAGATATTGATCCTTTAGAAGCCCGGATGGGTTTTCCGTAGTACCTCAGGAGTTTTTGGTCTAGTGTTTCCCGATGTTGCTTCGATATCCTGTTCTTCTCAACATCCTTTTCGTCCGTTGAAACCTTGTTGTTGCTTTCCACTTCAATTCTTCTACCGGCGTCTAATCAAAACTTCCCCGATCATCTGCAGATGGATCTCAGGTTCTACCCGCAGGTGGTTCGGATGACTCGTTGCGAGAGCACTGCCGGTTATCCGGAGATGCTGAGAGACATGGTCACTTATCTGGGGTTCCGTTGGGCACCAGAGTACCAGGTCTACGAGCAGCAGCGAGAGTTTGACCAGACCTACTACCAGGCTATCGTCTACATTCTGTCAGATGATGGCATGAGCGTCATCCACCGCTACGAGGCAGTAGGTTCCACAGTGGATATGGCCGTGCAGCAGGCAGCTTATGTGAGTCTCACCGTCCTTCGCGCTGACTACTCGGGATTTGACGATTCTATCTATCGCCACATCCCCCGTGGTTACATCACTTCGGAGGGAGCTCACTTCACTCTCTACGACAACCTGGATGTCTACGAGCATGATAACTCCAGGCTGCACACCACCGCTCAGTTTGTGAGGTACAGTGATGCAGTTGCCACCACACTATCTCAGGAGTTGGCTTCAGTCAGAGAGCAGCTCTACATTGCTTTGACTCGTCTGGCGACGTACACCACAGACTTTGTTGTAGATGAGCGCTTTGCACGTTTCGATCAGCCAGTTGGTCATCGTCTGCCAGATGCTGGAGGTTACGAGCCGATAAGAGGTCCACTCCTCAACCTCGGTGCTGGTTACACTGGGATTCCACGCTTTGGAGCACAGGGAGTCGACACTATGTACTTCACCACACCTAGAGTCGCTCTCAGACCACGTCAGATCTATGTGGATCGTCGTTCTACCTACTTTCGTGGGCGTGCTCCTCACCGTACCTCTCGTCGTACTACTCACCGCCGTCCTGCGTGATGAGCATGGGAGTACCGATGTATCCATTCTTAGCTATGTTTAGTTATCCTTTGGCATTCGAACCATTTATGGTGTGTTGGATATTCTGATGTATTTGAACATGTGATGATGTACCTGTTGGTTATCTATTCATGCGTGGGAATAATCTCTCTTTCGGTTACCAAGTCTATCCTTTTCTGTTGTTTTGCTAAAATGCATGTCTATTCAGGATGCCGCCAACAAGGAACAACCCGCCTGAGCCACCGCCAATCACGGAGCTGTTGACTCAGATGACTCAGGTCGTGACGCAGATGGCCCAGTTCCAGGCTAATCAGCACAACAACCAGAACGCTCCACGAGTCAGTATCAAGGAGTTTCTGAGTCTGGGGCCGAGAGCTTTCGTGGCAACACGCGAGCCTCTGGATGCTGATGACTGGATCCGTGAGATGGCCAAGGCTCTGGACATTGCTCACGTTGCTGAGGAAGACAAGGTCAAGTATGCCTCCTACCTACTGAAGGGTCAGGCAGCTACTTGGTGGGAGAACTACTAGACCATGAGAGCTGGCTACCCAATCACCTGGGGCTGTTTCAAGGAAGCTTTCCTGAAGCACCACATTCCAGATGGTCTCATGGAAAGTTTGCGTGAAGAGTTTTGCTCACTCAAGCAGGGCAAGCTGGACGTCATTGGCTATCAGAGTGAGTTCAATCGCCTCGCTCGTTACGCTGGTGATGAGGTGTCCACTGAGGCTAAGAAGATGGCAAGGTTCCGCAGAGGGTTTAACCCGGAACTAAAGTACGCCCTGTCGCACCCGGACTTCTAGAGGATACTCACCGTACGAACTGAACAGTATTTTGATTGGATTACGGGGCTTACCGGCACCCGCGTCCTCTTACGAGTAGGCCAACACTTATGTGTGACAACCAATCGTTACTGTTCACCGTTGATGTAAACTATCCCGTAGAAATCAGGACACTACCACTGACGTACTTCATACCATACACACATGGTACGTCAACGGCTTTGAACAAGATGATAACACAACATATCTCTAAGACACAAAAGTGAAATAAGTTGCAACTGGCCCTCACTAGGGCAGAGAATAGCAAATACAATCATCCAGAGGACACATGTCCCAACATAACACCATTACAACTCAGCGGAAGCATTCAAAGGGGGTCTGAGTACAGACAAATCCAAATAGGCTTAAGAAGCCGGGAACTGAAAGAAAGACGGAGCCCATCCACGATGTCTCGGATCCTGCCCGGGTCCGCTAACTACTCGTCAGCAGCCTCGTCAAACTCCACGTAATAGTCGTCACCTGGATCCTCGTAAGCGTAGTCTGCGGAAACCACAGCCCCAAAGGGGTCAGTACATCCAAGTACTGGCAAGCAAGACTCACAGTTCACCAAAGTGTAGCCCGTCAACACCAAGCACAGATGCCTTGGGTTCAACGGAAGAAGGGGATATAAAATAGGCTGCAACTGGCTGCGCTAACCAACTACAGAAACACTACAACTTCCAGCTATGAGAAAGGGGATAAGATAGCGTATAGTAACCAACTGAAGGATAACATCAAACAAACCCATCCTGGATCTCGCCCCTTATCCAAAGAAGCAATCCGAGGATAACTCACACAGTTGGATTAATGAATGATGGATCAAGTTGTTGTGTCAATAAGTCTATTACTAGTCAAGTTATCATTAGTTAGGTGTAAGTGGTTCTGAGTACTTGTTAGCCAGTACTTTCACCAAGTTAACGATAATCGCGGAAAACACGGCTTCTCGAGAAGATTATCCCTGCAGGGTTGCACCAATTTGGCCGTACACGTATGAATAACCCGCCAGATGGGATGCCTCCCACCAAGCGGGGCACTCAACACAACTCAACTCTTCTTCGCATCAAGCCCAAAGCACCTTGGGCGCACGGCTAATCGAGCCCAGAAGAAAATGGACCCTCATAGCACTCTAAGAACGTGTCCCCCTATATGCCGACTACGAAAGTTCCACCCTGCGCTGGGCTCGCAAAAACATGCATGCGGCAAATGGAAAACACGAACTAAATGAGGCGATTTGGACGAGATGCGAATCGAATCAAATTGAGGGGGGCGCCCATACTCGCTTCCCACATGCGGGTAGTGCGCTCATCATGGATCAGTAGACAAGACCCTTTTCCTATTAGGGTGGACACTAGCAGGCCTCAAAACCACACAGGGCCTCCTGCTGGTGCCTTATCATCAAATTATTAATAACAGGTTGATTGATTAACATCGAGCCCCCAGAACATGATAGAAGTATAGTAACTGAAAGTAACGGGTAACAGACTCGAGCAAAAGCAACCTAAGCATGCTAGTAAGACACTGGCTCAACCAAGGGGTGATAGGAGTGGAGGTGAGGCAATATCAGGGTTAAGGGATTCATGTGACAGGTTCGTAACAGAACAACTACTACTAAGGCTAGCAGAAAAGAACAACGGAAAGTATCGGTAACCAATGTTGAAAGGAACACAGTGGTTCATGTGAGTGATAACTTGCCTGCAAACTCAGCAGCCTGGTACTGAGCTAGATCCTCAGAAGGGGTGCTGTAAAGATCGTCTGTCTCAACGTCGTCGTCTATCCGAGAAGAAGCAAACAAACAAGACAGAAATATAAACAATCAATATCATGGCATAGTGCACAATCATGGGATGATACATGTCAAGTTAATGGTTGCATCAAAATAAACTAGTGGACTTGGTAACACAATTTAAATGGACACATATGCAATTGGATGGCATATGGAAAAGGTCCATTGATTAAGTGGAAACAAATGATCTATAATTGATTAACATGTGAAAGTTTGCTTATCATGATGCATGCATGATGATAACAACATAATAACAACAATAGATGCAAGTGGAAAAGGAATTTAACAAGTTTGGAAATTTTGGGTTACTTAAAGATGTCACACAAGCAATTGTTGTTTTCATCAAGTTAAAGTGTTCAAAACAATTAACAAAATTTATATTTGAAAAGAACACAAAATTTTGGTTGGATTACATGTTTCAAATATTGAAAAAGGAATTACAATAATTTAATTATGAATTAAACAAGATTAAACAAGTTTTAATTGAGTTTAAAACAAGTTTGAATTTAATTGAATTTTTATTTGTTCACAACATAAATTCAAATTCACATTTGAAAAGTTTATGCTTTGATGGTTTGAAAACATATTTTGCATGTTCAAAAATATTTTATTTTGAGCAAGATATGAATTTAGCAAATTTAAATGAATTAAACAAGGTTTAAATTATTTAGGCAATTTAAATTATTCAAACCATGAAACAAAATTTATATTTGAAAAGGGTATTTGAAATAGCATGGAAAACATATTTTATTTGCATTTATTGGATTAAGAATGAATTAGTTATGGATTTTATCAAATTACAATTGAATTATTTGAATTCAAATTTGAATTGCATTTTGAAATTTCAAAACAGGAAAAAAATGTTACCAATGGGTAGATAATTAAATTTAGACCAGCACACATATTTTATTTTCATTATTTGGAGTTATAAAATAAAAGTTATAAGCTTTTTAAAACTAGGGACCATTCTGCAATTTTTGAGGGACTGGTTTTAAAACAGAAACTGTTAAAAACATTTTATACGCAATGGTGGTCTACCCTGGCCACTGCTAGTGGGCCTAGTGCCACTGGACGCTTGCGTGGCAACGTGTGTGGCTGACAGGGGGCCCTCCCTGTCAGCGCTGCGGGCAAAAAAGTGGGATTTTTATCCCGTGCGAGGCAAGGGCTCGAACCCTGGACCTCACCCTTGCGCTGCTGTGCTCTGAACTAGTGCGGTGCGATTCGTTTCTTGTCAGTTAACCACGCTCAGCCAAGGTAAGGTGTTGCGCGCTAACTGAATCGTTAACTGAGGAAAACATCTCTGAAACTTGACAGTGAACGGAGCGGGACCGCCGGCGATCACCGTGTGCGCGAGCTTGATGTGCGTGGGTGCTGCTGCTGTGAGGTGTGCGCTTGCGTGCGCGTGCTTGCGAGCAAGAGATAGAGAGGAGGAGGAGATGGACACGGTGGCTCACCACCGTTGTCGGGGAAGCAGATGGTCGAGGGGGTTCGCGGCTGGCGGCGATGTCGCAGATGGCGGCGGTGATCCACGACGTCCACGGGCCCGCTGCGGTGTCCACCAGCGCGAGGAGGTGACGGTGGTTTCGTTCCCGTAGTTGGGTAGGGTGGAGGAGGATGGTGGCGCCGGTGAGCTTTATGGATTCAGAGGGATTTGCTCCGGCGGGGTGACAAAGAGAGGGGAAACGCGACGAGGAGAGGAAATTGCGGCGGGCTCGAGGGGGGAACAGGAGCCTAGGGTTGGTCTAGGGCTGCGCGCTGCCCTAGGGTTCTTATAGGGGGCACGGGCATCGGATCGGCCGTCGCTGCAGCTCTGCTGCCGCCGTGGCAGCTCTGGATGAGCGCCGTACGCGAGGACGACGATGGATTAGATCGTCGAAACGGTACCGAGCCACGCGCGCTGGTTAGCTGGGCTGGGCCGAATGCCTCCCCCCTGCGCAGGTTAGCTTTTCTTTTTCCAATTCTGTTTTGTTTATTTTTTTTTTGCAAAAATCAAATTGGAAGAAAAATGTAGTTCTTAAGTTAGTAAAATTTTGGAAAAAAATATGGTTAGCTTAGTTTTTATCTTAGCAACTAGTTGCTAACTTTTAGTTTCCAAAAGTTTTCAAATTACCTGTTGTTTATGATTTAAACCAAATTTGAATGAATTTTCTTATTAAATGAATATTATTGAAAACAACATCTTAATAGGGTGAACCCTATTATTTAGTTAGAACAAAAGAGTTGATTGGTTTTGGAGATTTTCATATATTCAAGTTGGTGCTGTTTGAAAGTTGTTGGTTTGAATTTTGAATAATTTGATATTTAATTGATTAATATTGGAAACAATGTTTTTATTAGGGTGACCCCTAATGATTAAATAGAACAAATGTGATTAGAATTTGTTTGGTATTTTTATAAATTTCAAATGAGATGCTGTTTGAAAATGCTTTGAATTTGAAAGTAATTTGGAATTACTTAATTGAAATAAAAGCACCATTTTATTAGTTTATTCAATATGGAATAATATGAAAGCAAACTGGTTGTTTTTATTTGAGATTTTTATTTAAAAGGTTGTAACAGAGCAAGTATGAAAACAAAGTTGAATATTGTTTGGATTTCTATTATGAAAACAGAATAAAACAGATGCAAAACAAATAGTAAACAATTGCAAACAAGGAAATAAATATGATGACATGATGCAATACTTTAATTAAACAGGAAACAAAACATTCTAGGGGTATTTTCATACTTGGGATGTTACACGCCCTCACCACATCAAGGCCAAAGACTTCGAGGAGCTCGTTAACACCGCGCTCAATGAAGAAAATGGGCGCAAGGCGTTCGAGGAGTCTCGAAAGCACTCGCGTGAGGGTGGTTCCTCCTCCAACATGACCACCCCTCCGCAGAAGCGCCGCATCTGGGTGCCAAATGGTGCTGTCACTCGGGCTCCACATGCCCAAGCTTCTCCAGGCTTTGCTCCCCGCCCACCCAACCCAGCTCACATGCAAGGTCAGAGGTTTTCAATGGGGCAGCCAAGGCCAGATACTCCTCGTGTCGTCACTTGCTACAAGTGCAAGCAGACGGGGCACTACGCTGACAAGTGCACTCAGAGGCAGCTACCTCCACCACCACCTCGTCCCAACACAAACCAGGCAATGGTGCGTGCTCCCCCGGCTAAAGCCTTCAACTCCAACAACAGGCCTGTCGGGAGGACCGCAAGGGTGAATCATGTCAAGGTCGACAAAGCTGAGGAAGCTGCTGACGTCGTTCTCGGTACATTCCCCGTAAACTCTAAGCCAGCTGAAGTGTTGTTTGATACCGGGGCATCGCATTCTTTCGTGTAAAAGATCTTTGCGACAACAGTTAAACTCCCCTTTGTTGGTTTGGGTTCCCCGCTAGTAGTAAACTCCCCTGGAGCAACTATGGAAACTTCCAAGATCAGTCACGAGAATCAGATCCTAATTGGAGGTCACATATTTCTAGCTTCTCTCATTCTGCTTGGCAATTCTGACATTGATGTCATTCTTGGTATGGATTGGTTGAAGGCCAATAAAGCTACGATTGACTATGCTCAGAAGTCAATAACTCTGTTCCACCCTTCTGGACAGATAGTCTATTCTCCAAATGAATCAAGTTCTGTTCAGCTGTTCACCCTCGATTCTAAACCTCTACCTCTACTCGAAAATGTTCCGGTGGTTTGTGAATTCCCTGACGTCTTTCCAGAAGAGTTGCCAGGGATGCCTCCGGACAGAGCAGTTGAGTTTGTGATCGAGCTTGAACCAGGTACTGCTCCAATCTCTAAGCATCCATACAAGATAGCTCCTCCTGAACTGAAACTGTTAAAGGAGCAAATCGATATGTACATGGAAAAAGGTTACATTCAACCTAGTTCCTCCGCTTGGGGTTGCCCAACTCTGTTCGTTGCGAAGAAGGATCAAACAAAGAGACTCGTTGTTGACTATCGTCCTCTTAACGAGAAAACCATCAAAAACAAGTATCCAATTCCTCGTATCGATGATCTTTTTGATCAACTTGCTGGAGCCTCAATATTCTCAAAGTTGGACTTGAGAATGGGTTACCATCAAATAAAGATCAGAAAGGAAGATATTCCAAAAACAACTTTCACCACTCGGTACGGTCTATATGAATACACCGTCATGTCCTTTGGTCTCACCAATGCACCGGCGACATTCTCTCGACTCATGAATTCTGTGTTCCACGAATACCTCGACAAGTTCGTTGTGTTATATCTCGATGACATTCTGGTCTACTCAAAATCCGAGGAAGAGCATGGAGAACATCTTCGTCTCACTCTCATGAAACTTCGCGAGCATCGTCTATATGCCAAGTTCTCCAAATGTGAGTTCTGGATTCCAGAAGTTGCTTACCTTGGTCATATTATCTCTGCCAAGGGCATAGCCATTGATCCAGAAAAGGTTAAGGCAATTGTTGATTGGAAACCTCCTAAGACGGTGAAGCAAGTCAGAAGTTTTCTTGGTTTGGCTAGCTATTGTCGTCGTTTCGTCCAAAACTTCTCCAAGATTGCCAAACCCCTCACTGATCTCACAAAGAAGGACAAGAAGTTCGTTTGGTCTCCACAATGTGATGAAAGTTTCAATCTCCTGAAAACCAAACTCACTTCTACACCAGTTTTGGTTGGCCCAGATACTACCAAACCTTTCCAAATATTCTGCGATGCATCTCTCCAAGGTCTAGGTGCAGTTCTTATGCAAGAACGTCAAGTTGTGGCTTATGCTTCACGTCAGTTGAATGCACATGAGCTCAACTATCCCACACATGACCTTGAACTTGCAGCAGTTGTGTTTCCCCTCAAGAAATGGAGGCAATACTTGTTGGGTAATCGCACTGAAATCTTTTCCGATCATAAGAGTCTGAAATACATCTTCACTCAACCAGATCTAAACCTCAGGCAAAGGAGATGGATTGAAAAGATTAAATACTTTGATCTCACCATTTCTTACACTCCAGGCAAGGCTAATGTTATGGCCGATGCTCTCAGTCGCAATTCGTATTGCAATAATCTCATGATCATGGAAAGCCAACCTCCACTTCATGAAGAATTCCAGAAGCTGAACCTTGGTCTTGTTCCTCAAGGCTATCTTGCTAACTTGACAGCCAGTCCAACTCTCGAGGACAAGATTCGTTCTGAACAACTTCGTGATGCTGAAATCAAGAAGATGGTAGAACACATCAAAGAAGGCAAGGAGAAATTTAAGTCCTTCTCAATTGATGACAAAGGAACTGTGTTCTTCGAAGGACGCATTGCAGTTCCTCAAGTTCAAAGTCTCAAAGATGTTATTCTCAAGGAGTCTCATGAAACTCCTCTCTCCATACACCCTGGAAGTACAAAGATGTACCAGGATCTGAAGACGTTTTATTGGTGGCCTGGCATGAAACGTGAAATTGCTCAATACGTTTCTGAATGCGATGTTTGTCAACGTGTTAAGGCAGTCCATCAGAAAACAGCCGGTCTACTCCAACCTCTGAAAATTCCTGAGTGGAAGTGGGACATGATTGAAATGGACTTCGTCACTGGTTTTCCAAAGTCCAAGAAGGGCAACGATGCAATCTTTGTTGTCATTGATCGTCTCACTAAAGTAGCTCACTTCTTTCCTGTCAAAGAAACAATCTCAGCTAGCCAGTTAGCAGAGCTCTACACAGCAAAGATTGTTCCTCTTCATGGTGTTCCATTGGAAATAAGCTCAGACCGTGGAAGCATATTCACTTCTCATTTCTGGAAAAGCTTTCAAGAAGCATTGGGCACCAAACTTCTGTTCAGCACAGCTTATCACCCTCAGTCTTAGGGGCAAGTCGAAAGAGTCAATCAGATTCTCGAGGATATGCTCAGAGCATGTGGTCTCTCCTTTGGCATGAAATGGGAGGATTGCCTTCCATATGCTGAATTCTCCTACAACAACAGCTACCAGGCAAGCCTAGGCATGGCACCATTTGAAGCACTCTATGGCCGCAGATGCAGTAGTCCAATCAATTGGTCTGGAGCTGGTGAACGTTCACTCTTAGGCCCTGACATTGTTAAGGAGGCCGAGGAGAAAGTTCGCATCATTCGTGACAATCTCAAGATTGCTCAGTCTCGTCAGAAAAGCTACTATGACAGCAAGCACAGGGATATGATCTATGCACCTGGTGACAAAGCATATCTCCGTGTAACTCCCCTCAGAGGCACTCATCGTTTTGGTGTGAAAGGAAAGCTTGCACCAAGATACATTGGTCCTTTCAACATCCTCTCAAGGCGTGCGGAAAATGCCTATCGTCTTGAACTTCCAGAAAAACTATCCAAGGTGCACGATGTGTTTCACGTGTCACAGCTCAAGAAGTGTTTCAAAGATCCAGATCGTGTATTTGATCATGATTCCATTGAACTGCAAGATGATCTATCTTATGAGGAGCACCCTGTTCGTATTCTCGATGAGACCGAGCGTAAGACTCGCAACAAGAGCACCAAGTTCTTGAAAGTGCAGTGGTCGCATCATTCCGATAAAGAGGCAACGTGGGAGACCGAAGAGGATCTTCGCAAGAAGTATCCGGACCTTTTCCTTTCTCAGTAGGAATCTCGGGGCGCGATTCCTTCAAGGGGGGGCGTTTTGTAACATCCCAAGTATGAAAAACGACCCCTAGCATGTTTGTTTCTTGTTTTATTAAAGTTTTGCATCATGTCATCATACTCATTACTTTGTTTGCATTTGTTGCATTTGTTTTCCTTTTGTTTGCATCTGTTTTTCTCTGTTTTCACAATTCAAATTCAAACAATATTTCAAATGCTTGTTCATACTTGTTATGTTACAACTTTTGAAATAAAAAGTTCTAATAAAAACAACCAATTGGTTTCATTAAGCTAAGGTTCAAACCATTTAAATGTTGTTTTCAATAATTCACTCAATTCAAATGATATTTCAAATCCAATCAAATTTCCAACAGCAACCTTTTGGAATTATTGAAAATTACCAAAAAATTTATAATCTTTTGCTTCCAATTAAAACTATATGTTCACCCTAATCAAATTCTTGTTTTCAATAACCACTTAATATAAAAATGATTCAAACTTGAATTAATTTGCAAACAGCAAGTTATTTTGAAATTTTTGAAAATCAAAGTTTGGCAAGTGTTTGCTGTTGACCTAATTAACTCACAGAAATTTTACCTAATTTTTTTCCTAACTCAAACACTCAAATTCTTCCTATTTCATTTTTCAGCAAAAAAAAAATAAACAGAAGAAAAATTTAAAAAGAAAAAACGAGCGCCAGGGGCAGTGGGCTGCGCCCAGCCCACCTTTTTCCTTCTCCCCGCGCGGCCCGGTACCCCTTCGAGCCCCTCCTCCTTCTTCTAACAGTACGGCAGCACATCGGGAGGGGCCACGTCGCCGGCAGTAACGCGCCGACGGCCGTGCGCAGCCCCTGCTGCCTATAAGACCTACCCCCTAGGTCCCCGAGCTGCCCTAACCCTAGCTCCACCCTATCCCCCTCGCTCCGCCGCCGTCTCCTCTCTCTCCCCGGCGAATTTCCCCCCTCTCTGCCACCGTACCCGAGCTCCGCCGTGTCTGAAACTCCGATGACCACCGCCACCTTGATGCGCCACCATCCATCTTAGCTACGGGAATCGGAACAACGCATCTTCCTCGAGCTCCTGGGCACCACAGCAGCCGCGGAGTTTCACCACAGCGCCGCCGCCGTCCGTGTTGTCGCCGCCGGATTCCTCCCCGAGCCGCGGCTACGACTACATCGCCGGTGAGCATCACCGTGTGCTCCACCTCCTCTCTCTCTGCTTGCGCGAGCACCACGGCACGCTAGCACAGCACACGCACCGCGGCGTCCACGGCATCGAGCACTGCGGCTTGCCGCCAGCCGCCGTCCACCTTCTGTCCAATGTTCAGAAACGTTCGTTCGTCAGTTAAAAATTCAGAAACGCGAAACTGAAGAATACCTTACCTGCATCCCCTTATCTGACAGAAACGAACGCACACCGCACTGGTTGCAGTGCTTGCGCTCGCGCGGCAGGGTGCGGGTTCGAGCCCTGGCACCCGCGGAATAAAACCAATCTTTTGCGCTGGGAACTGACAGGCAGGCCCCAACTGTCTGTGGCAGTGCTGCCACGCGTGCGTCCACGCTGGCCCAGGGCCCCCTGTCAGTGGCTTGGGCTAGCCACTGCAGGGTAACAAATGTTTTCTGCCCTTTTCTATTTAAATTAGATCCTTTTTATTCACAGTTTGGTCCCTAGTTTTAAAATGTGAATAACTTTTAAATTATAAACCCAAATAATAAAAGTAAAATATGTTTGTTGAAAAAAATTTAATCCTCCACCTATTTAAACTATTTATATTCTGTTTTGAATAATTCAAATGCAATCAAATTTCAAATTCAAACAATTCATTTGAAATTTATATAATTGCATAACTAATTCATACTTAATCCAAATAATGCAAATAAAATATGTTTTCCATGCTATTTCAAACCACCTTTTAAAATATAAATTTTGTTTCATGATTTGAATAATTAAAATTGCTTAAATAATTTAAACCTTGTTTAAATCATTTAAAATTGCTAAATTCATAACTTGCTCAAATTAAAATATTTTTGAACATATAAAATATGTTTTCAAACCAGAAAAGTATAAACTTTTCAAATATGAATTTGAATTTATGTTTTGAACAAATAAAATTCAAATAATATTCATGCTTGTTTTAAATTCATTTAAAAATTGTTTAATCTTGTTTAATTCATAATAAATTCATCCTAATTCCTTTTTCAATATTTGAAACATGTAATCCACCTAAAATTGTGTGTTCTTTTCAAATATGAATTTTGTTATTTGTTTTGAACAATTTAAATTGTTGAAAACAACAATTGCTTGTGTGACACCTTTAAGGAACCAAAAATTACTTAACTTAATAACTAAAATTCCAAAATTGGTAAACCTTATTTCCAATTGATTCTATTGTTGTTATTTTGTTGTTTTCCTCATCCATGCATCATACTAACCCACTTTCACCTGTTGATTAGTTGAAAAACAAATATTCCAACCTTATTTTGATGGGCTTTTATTATGCAACCCCAAATTGCATGTGGGTCCATTTAATCATGTTGTTACCATGTAAACTAGTTTATTTTGATGCATCAGTTAAATTGACATGCATCATCCCATGATTGTGCATTATGCCATGTTATTGATTGTTTGTTCTCTGCGTTGTTTGTTTGCTTCTTCTCGAATAGACGACGACGTTGAGACAGACGAGCCTTACGACACCCCTTCTGAGGATCTAGCTCAGTACCAGGCTTCTGAGTTTGCAGGCAAGTTATCACTCACATGAACCACTGTGTTCCTTTCAACATTGGTTACCGATACTTTCCGTTGTCTATTTTGCTAGCCCTATGTATCGTTGCTTCTGTTACGAACCTATCACATGTTACCCTGAACCCTGATATTGCCTCACCTCCACACCTATAACCCCTTTGCTTGTTGCCCGTGTCTTACTAGCATGCTTAGGGTTGTTTTTGCTCAAGTCTGTTACCCGTTACTTTCTGTTATTATAATTTCATTATGTTCTGGGGCTCGATGTTAAACAACAACCTGTTAATTTTGAGGTAATAATAATTTGCTGATAAGGCACCGGCAGGAGGCCCGGCGTGGTTTTGAGGCCTGCTAGTGTCGACCCTAATTAGGAAAAGGGTCTTGTCTACTGATCCATGATGAGTGCACTATCCGCATGTGGGAAGCGTGTATGGGCGCCCCCCTCAATTTGATTCGATTCGCATCTCGTCCAAATCGCCACACTTAGTTCGGGCTTTCCATTTGATGCACGCATATGCAGGTACGAACCCGAGGCCAGGGTGGAACTTTTGTAGTCGGCATTTAGGGCGGCGTGGTCTTCCAGTGCTATGAGGGTCCCCTTTTCTTCGTGGGGCTCGATTAGCCGCGCACGCACAACACGTGGTGCTTTGGACTTGATGCGAAGAAGAGTTGAGTTGTGTAGAGTGCCTCGCTTGGTGGGTTTGATTCCCGTCTGGCGGGATATTCTTACGTGTACGGCCAAATTGGTGCACCCCTGCAGGGATAAATCTTCTCGAGAAGCCGTGTTTTCCGCGGTTATAGTTGACTTGGTGAAAGTACTGGCTAACAAGTACTCAGAACAACTTACACCTAACTAATGATAACTTGACTAGTAATAGCCTTATTGCCACAATAACTTGATCCATCATTAATCCAACTCTGTGAGTTTATTCTCGGATTGCTTCTTTGGATAAGGGGCGAGATCCAGGATGGGTTTTGTTTGGTGGTTAGTTATAGTTGGTTACGATACGCTATCTTATCCCCTTTCTGATAGCCGGAAGTTGTAGTATGTTCTGTAGTTGGTTAGTGCAGCCAGTTGCAGCATCTTTTATATCCCTTTTCTTCCGTTGAACCCAAAGCATCTGTGCTTGGTGTTGACGGGTTACACTTTGGTGAACTGTGAGTCTTGCTTGCCAGTACGTTTATGTACTGACCCCTTTGGGGCTGTGGTTTCCGCAGACTACGCTTACGAGGATCCCCGTGATGGCTACTACGTGGAGTTTGACGAGGCTGCTGACGAGTAGATAGCGGACCCGAGAAGGATCCGAGACATCGTGGATGGGCTCCGTTTTCCTTTCATTCCCGGATTCTTAAGCCTATTTGGATTTGTCTGTACTCAGACCCTTTGAATGCTTCCGCTGAGATGTAATGATGTTATGTTGGGACATGTGTCCTCTGGATGATTGTATTTGCTATCTCTGCTCTAGTGAGAGCTATTTGCAACTTATTTCCATCTTTTGTGTCCTAGAGATATGTTGTGTTATCATTCTGTTAAACGTCGTTGACGTACCATGTGTGTATGGTATGAAGTACGTCAATGGTAGTATCCTGATTTCTATGGGATGGTTTACGTAGACGATGAACAGTAGGGGTTGGTTGTCACACATACGTGTGTTGGCCTACTCGTAAGAGATGCAGGTGCCGGTAAGCCCCGTAATCCAATCAACTACTGTTCAACGGAACTGCGAGTATCCTCTAGAAGTCCGGGTGCGACAGTGAGGAACAACCGGGATCACAGCATTGACTTCCATGGCACGCCTGTGCTGAGATTGCTTGTCGACAGGCTCAGAAGTGAAGATCATATAGCTCTCGTGATGCTCCTGTTACTGGTTGTGGCCTCCATCATCATTGTTACCATTGTTGTTGCCCTGGTTGTTGTTGTTGCCTCTGTTGTTGTTGCGGGTATAGAAGTTGCGGTTGCGATTGTTGTTGTTGTCGCGGTAGCCATCGTTGTTGAAGTAGCGGTTGGCTCCTAAAGCCACCTGGTTCACGTTCTCTCTTCTCGGGAATGCTGGAGGCCGGGCTGCGGGTGCGCGAGCAGGTTGCACATTGGCATTCGCAGCTGGCAGAGGAGGAGGAGGAGGCAGGCCCTCATTCTTGATCTCTTCCCACCAACTGCACTGCCGAGTAGTGTGGTTGGCGGGTCTAGCGGGATGCCGAGTATGGAAACTGCATGGGCCATCCTTCATGTCTTTGAAGACAAAGTTCTGAACAGGACCCGAGTTGCCGCTACCCTGCTGGGGAGCGCTGTACGACTTCTTGTTGCCTTGGCCCTGATCCAGGTTCTGCCCGTACTGGGCTCCAGCAGGTTTTTGCCTCTAGCTACTCCCAGCTCCGGTAGCCACAACATTCACCTCCTCAGGATCGTACCGAGTATCAATCCGGTCACCTTTGCGCTTGTTGCGGAACTCATTGCGCTTGCTGCTGTTGAAGTTTCTTCTCGGCTCTGCGGAGTCTATCAAGGGCTGAGTTGGGTCACCGAGTGTGTACTGATCCGCAATCTTGATGGTCTCTGCAAGAGTGTTTGGCATCTCTCTCTGCAGCCTCTGCCACAACATGCTACCATGCATGCAACCCTGCGCAAACCAAGTGATAGCATGGGCCTCGTTCACACCTTCACAGGTGTTCCTCAATGTGCTCCATTGAGTAAGATACTCGCGGTCCGTCTCGTCTTCTCGCTGCTTGCAGGCGGACAACTGCTGCGGCCTATTCGGCCTCTTGTACGTGCTGGTGAAGTTGCTGATGAAGGCCTCCGAGAAATCCAACCAGCAATTGATACTGTTCTTGGGCAGGTTGTTGAGCCAAGTGCGAGCAGGGCCCTCAAGCATTTGCGGCACATACCGCACAGCCCATCTCCGGTTGCCGTTCGCAATATGCACTGTAGTGACATAGTCATTGAGCCAATCTTCCGGCTTGGTGCTGCCTTTGTAGCATTTTGTGCCTCTGGCGAGCTGGAAGTTCTTCACGGATGGCTCATTCATGATGCGTGGGCCAAAGCACTCTGGGCCAGGCGGCCCCGTGTTCTCGAGTCTTGCGGACAGATTAATCCTGTCCAGCTTGTACCTAGCATCCGTGGGTTCCAGCACACACTCACCCACGCGATCCATGATGTCATAACCGGCTAACCCCATAGCCGAGTAGCCATCATCATACCTCTCCACCTCCATAGCTGCAGGCTGCTCCACCAAGTTGGCTACCGGCAACACCGCACGCGGCTGCGTGGCAGCTGGCTGCTGCGGCCTCTGCCGAGTAGGCTGAGCAACCTGACTATGAGCTTTATGGCCTTGATAGCCTGCTCCTGCAGTGTTGTGTTTTTGACCGGACTATCGCGGCACAGCGAGCTGTTTCGCAGCGACAGCCGGGTCGTACACCTGCATCTGTTTGTCCTTGCCAGAGTGCCCACTCCGGTTTTTCTCACGGCTGGGATGCGGCGATGAGGCTTGATCAGTAGATCTAACCGCGTGCGTGTGCACCACCTGAGAAGCTCCAGCACCCGGATTGGCTTTCCGGAACTCCTCGTTCTGCCTAGCAGCCTCTAGCACTAGCTCATTGAGCCTCTCCTGCTGCCTAGCGCACGCGTCGCCAGCGAGATGCGGCAACTCAGCAGCTACAGCCTCAGCGGCTCTAAGGGTTTTGGCGGGGGTGCTGTATCTAGGTCTGGTGGAGGTGTTTGCGGTGGCAGATTGGCTAGGAGCCTCTACAACTGTTGCCATCTCGGCGCCTAGGTTGCGACGCGTAGCACCTACTTTGCTAGACTTCCTAGCAACGGGAGTGAAACCGTGGGCCTTGTTGTACTCGTTCTGATCTAGGCTAAGCTCAAGCCTAACCTTATCCAACTCCGCCTGCTCGGCGAGCAGCTCTTGGCGCTGTCGGTCGAGCTGCGCCTTTATGGTCAAAAGCTCAAGCTCTGTGGGAGGCGGCATGCCCATCCGCGCAGCGGACACAGGTATTGTCGGAGTAGTGGATAGGGGGAGGTTGCAGTCCTTCTCGTAGGGCTTGTGCGTCTTCCCGCCAGCACTCGAGCCAGCGAGATCACCGACGACGGCCGCAGCAGCAGCTGCGCCCTTCCCGGCGTCAGCAGCCAGGCCGGCCACCATCACCTCCACGTTGTCCGCAGAACGGCCAACCGGCCTTACGCGGGCAGCGATCACAGCAGGAGGATCTTCCGCGACCAGCACCTCCTCCGGGAACTCGCGGACGACGGCGGTGGCGACGTAGACAAGGTGCGAGCCGAAGGAGAGAACCGTGCCGCCTTTCGGCATGGCCCTGCCGCCGAAATCGCTGGCGTTGTCGGTGACGAAGTCGAAGGAGCCGAATCTGTGGACAAGGCCACAGACTACACGCTCCCTAGTAGCAGAAATGGATCCCGTCCGAACGTAAACTCCAGCCAGCGCCGCTGGTGGCCCCACGGTGGGCGCCAACTGTCGTGGTGGTGTCACGGCAGATGCCATAGGATGGCTAAAGATGTGGGAACGATGGACGCTGGAGGTGCTCGGGGAGGGATCACGCAGCGAGTAGCCGCGTGAGGGATGAATCTAACACTGCAGACAACAAGATCTACCCAGGTTCAGGGCCCTCGTGTGGAGGTAAAACCCCTACTCCTGCCTTTCTCTCTTTCTATTTGTGTCTCACCGAGTAGTCACAGTACAAGTTTGGCCTTCAGCCGAGTAGCCACTCTTCTCTCTATGTAAGGAACTAGGTCAAGAATGTGAACCGGTTCTGGATCCCTCGCGCAGGAGGGGGCAGGGCACCTTATATACTGGTGCCCAGCCGGATACAGCCAACATGGAAAAGTACAAACATATGTCGACATAGTGTGCACACTGCACACTTCCAGCTTCCCGCTGACACCTTGGGCTTCCTGGTTTGTCTTGTGTGGAAAGTCGTTGTGCAAAACCAAGAAGCTGATCTGTTATCACTGCCACCATCACAGAGTAGGCCCCCTATCCTGCGACGCCCTGCTGACACCCTGACGCGGATAAGCACGCGCT
Organism: Alopecurus myosuroides; assembly: GCA_028641055.1. Classification (NCBI taxonomy): domain Eukaryota; kingdom Viridiplantae; phylum Streptophyta; class Magnoliopsida; order Poales; family Poaceae; genus Alopecurus; species Alopecurus myosuroides. The sequence continues at coordinate 224,322,548 of CM054062.1, forward strand.
CTGCAGATGAACAGTGCCTCAGTACGGACCCAGGATACGCGGGATCCTGTGTCAGAACGGCTCCTTTGACTTCTGGCCCGAGTAGGAAACCGCCACCTCTACTCGGCCCACTTCCTCTACTCGGAGGAAAATAACTTCCTTGATCCTTTCTCCTGGCCATCACAGTGTACGGCCGAATAGCAGTCGACCGGGTAGCGAGTACCGGGTAGCCAGCTACTCTGCCAAACGTCTCTTCTGATCTTGCCCTTAGCACTTGCCTTTACCCTACTCGGGGGTAACCCCCCGACACGCATGACAAATCTTTGCACCTAAGCTCGCGCGAGACTCAGCCCATGACGATGGGAGTCCCGTCTCCGCACAGGACGTCAAGTGCTTCTTGGGGGAACCACAGGGCCATGACATCCCCTAGATTGTGTAGTAGAGCCTCACCCTAGCAGTAAATTTTTTATCCCTGCCAATAACACTTGTCTCTCGGCAAGCGTCTCTTTCTTTCTTAGGGAGCATGCATCTGTCACTCCTTCTCGAGGACACCTCACGAGCGGGGGCTGGGATCCGTACCCGTGCACGGGGAGACCCAATCAAAATAAATCCAACTAGTAGAGCTCTGTCTAAACGGGTCGTTACCGTGCACGACACCTCATCAAACTCTTGGTGCTGACTTCCTTTCAAGGTATCCACGAGAAGGGTGCCATGCACGTACTCTCGCTCATTGTAGAAAAAAGAATCTACCTCATGGAGCACCCAAGCGCAGACTTTCTGCGAAGGAAAGAAGAATGCCATAAGAGGGGCAGCAGCAAAGACATTAGCGGCAAACGTCTCACCGCGACAAGGATTCCGAAACTCCCAGAGCTAAGTTTAAAAACCCTTCCCGCTGTCTCTCCAAAAGAATCCACTCGCAAATGATATGGAAAAAAACACATTTCCTTCATATTTCATACATAAGATACATTCGAGTAAATGGAAATGCTACAGATCCGTCGAGAAGACAAAAAGATGTCAGAACCAGAAAGGAGCTATTCCCCTTCCACGACGATTAAAGGAAGAAAAATTGCAACCAACCTCGGTCGAACCTGTCTTCGCCACAGCTGCGAGACATGATCGACCGAGGAGGAGCGATGGAGGCAACAAGGAGAAGGAGGAAGAAGAGGAGACTGGACGAAGGCCGACTGATCAGGATAGTCAAGCCCTCCATCTGGACAAAGGCACCCAAAGGCCTTCAGCCGCTCGCTGAGCCCAAACCGTCGCTCTCCTCCTTGACCGCTGATGGATCTTCCTCATCCTCCTCTTCAGCAACATCATCTTCATCATTGTCGTCATCCTCCTTGCCACTGCTCTCGCTCTCGATGCAGCACTCCACACGCTCGCCGTGACGCCCGAAGATCTTCACAAAGAGGCGTTCCACCCCGTCAAAGCGGAGGTGGAGGACTTGGCTCTCCTCCAGCCGCTGGGCATGGGCAATGGTCTTCCACCCCCTCGCCAGCGATAGGTGGCCGGCGGAGCAAAACTCCACCGACACCCACCAGGCCCCGTTGATGCAGCCTACCACCCGAAGCCAGAAACCGTGGGGCGGGTTGCGCTCGATGGAAGCGGCGAAGGCGTTGGGCAGCCTGAGCTAACTACGAAGTAGACCGCAAAGGGCCACCAGGAACTCGTGCTCCGGCACGCGGGTGTCCTCCGGCTAGCGGGGAAAAGAACTCCCCATCACACCGCGGTCACGGGGAGCACGGCTCCCCACGCTCATTCCAGCCCGAGCAGACGACCCCTCCGGTGGGTCCACGACGACCACATCATGTAATAGCGCTCCGTCGGGGAGCGGCGATGGCGCCCAAGGACGAGCCTCTACCTCGACCTCCGCGAGTGATTCTCGCCCCATTTTTTCTTTCTTCTCTGCAGGTGGAGAACATGAAGAGAGGAAGACGAAGGCGGTATTTGAGTGAGAGAAGGGGCGCCCCCTCCTCTCATTTATACCAAGGCCGAGAAACGGCACTACTCTCGGTCCGTCTTCCGCCGGCTGGAACACCAAGGCAGTCCACGTCCCAAAGGGGACGTGACCAGACGACGAGCCGCTTGCTTCTCTATGCCGCCCGGTCAGAGCACTAATTGAGACAAGACGTTTCCACCACGCGGGGAGATCGTGGGGTTCCCCTATGAACCGTCGCGCTACGTGGAAGGCTGGTCCTGCAGTCTGGGGGCCCAGGCCGCTCTGATAACGCACGCGTCATTGGCTCAGGGTCGGACCCATGGATACCAGGGTATCCTGGGCCATCTGCTATTGGCCCAGCCTATCAAGCACGGAAGGAGTCCGTACCCGATCAATAAGTTGCGTCCTTCAATGGGAGCCCCTCTTGTGAAGTCTAGTTGTCTTGTGACGTACTTTATTTTCTATTTACTATTCGTTGACATAAGCATACACCTCTCTGAAAATAGACACTCCTCCACGGTAGGTGAATGTTGACAGGCACCCAAGGATTCGTCTAGACATGGTTTTTGTAAGAACGGTTAGGAGGAGTGTCAAACATTTTATACCTCTTTTAATAAAATAAAAAGCTCTAGCACATGAGTGATCCATGCTTCCTTCTGTGAAGGGCCCTTCTTTTACTTTTATGTTGAGTCTCCATCTTCGAACTTTATGCACAATTGAGAGAGCATAGTTTCTATTCTGAGTTTAATGTGCATTTGTCGCAAAAACATTATTAATTGATTCATGATGTGTTATTACTTGCTCTCAAATTATTTTTTCTAGTATTCCTCTTAAACTTTGAAGGTGACCTGGCATTTATGTTTTGCTCCACTCTTAAGGACAAGCGAAATATCACTTTGCTATGCTATCTCTATGCTTGAAACAAACTTATAACTTTCGAGTGCATTATTATTCATGATCATTTATTTGTGTTACTTCTCATGATGCAAAGTGATTTCTATGTTTTATTGCTAGAATTATATCTATCATGCTTTAGTTTAAAGTACTATGATCTCAGCTTACATATGCTTTTACAATATTGATTATAAAGTTTATGTTGGTAGCATGTCACCTAAGAAATAATGTGTTTTTATCGTTTACCTACCAGAGGATGAGTAGGAACTAAGCTTGGGGATGTTGATATGTCATAAATGTATCCTTAATTTATGATGTTCCATGTTATTTTCATGCTATTTTCTACATGTTTTCTAAACACTTTATGTCTTTTTATCGACTTCTCGGGGCTAACCTATTGAAAAGATGCCACAGAGCCAGTTCCCTATTTTCTGTTGTTTTTAGTTTCAGAAAAGTTGCTCTAGAAATATTCTCGGAATTGGAAAATTCGAAGTCCAGGAGTCTTAGAATTCCCGAAGGTTCTACAGAGTCCCAAAGAGGACCGGAGAGGGGCCACAGGGGGCACACCATAGTGCGGCGCACCCCAGCCACGCCTGGGGGTGGTGTGGGCCCCTCTAGCATCCACACCCATCGCCCTTTTGCCTATTTATTCCTCTTGATACCTTAACCCTAAAAACAGACCACTTTTCCATGAAAAACACCCGAGGCCGGCGTCATCGTCAACCTGACATCAGGATGGTTCTGGAGTTCTCCCCGGCATCGTGCCGGGAGGTAAAATCATCACCGGAGGGCTCTACACCACAATGCCCGCCTCCAAAGCGATGCGTGAGTAGTTCAGCCCTGGACTACGTTCCATAGCAGTAGCTAGATGGTTGTCCTCTCCACTTTATGCCTCACGTTTAGATCTCGTGAGGTGCCCTACATGATCGAGATCATATTATTGTAATGCTTCATGTTGTGTTTGCTGGGATCCGATGAATGTTGAATTCTATGTCTTTTGATTATCAATCTATCATGTTATCTTCATGTATATGTCATTTATGATCTTGCATTCTCTCCGTAGTTAGTAGATGCTCTGGCCAAGTAGATGCTAGTGACTCCAATAGGGAGTATTTATGCTGGATACTGGGTTCATGCCTCCTTTGCATATGTGCTCGAGTGACACAAACATGACGTATGGAGGATGTTTTGTTGCCATTAGGGATAAAACAGTTATGTTTACTTTGTTTACATTTTTTATATTACACACTTTGCTTACTGCGGTTATCTGTTGCTTGCAACTTAATACCCAACGTTTGTTCGGATGATATTCAGAGGGTGGATTATTAGTCATAGATGCAGTAGGATGACGGTCTATGTATTTTGTTGTAATGCCTGCATGAATCACATAGTAATCATCATGTCATGCATATGCACTACGATGCAGTCTTCATTTTATCAATTGCCCAGCTATAATTTGTTCACAACACATGTTATTTATCTTCTATGGTGAGACACCACTAGTGAACTGTGGACCCCGATCCATTTTCCCATACTGATAATATAGGCACTGCAATTACTGCTTCCACTGTTTTCACACTGCTACTACTGTTTTCACACTGCTACTACTATTTTCATAGTGCTTTACTACTGTTTTCCACACCATACATTTAACCTCTTTGTTATCAGCAAAACTAGTGAGATTGACAACCTCACTGCTTCGTTGGGGCAAAGTGAATTGATTGTGTTGTGTAGGTTCCACGTTGCTGCTGAACCGGTAGTGCGCCCTACTACAGCAACTGCATCAACCTTCAGAGATTGCTTGTCCTCCTACTGGTCGATTCAACCCTGGTTTCTTTTCTGAGGGAAAACTTGTCGCTGCACTCTTCACAACCTTTCCCTTGGGGATTTACCAATGCCCGCTTTTGCACCATCAAGATGACAGGCCGGATTTCGGATATGGGTCAAACCATGTCACTGTTGTTGATCCCGATCATCCTGATTGTCGTGGGATAATCACGGCAGATGTTACCGGGGGTAACTGATCTTGGGGCAAGACGACACAGGCGTTTGGGAGAGGGTTTAGCTCAGAGGAACACATGGTACAATTCGATCTGGTAGCCGGCAATCAAAGTCGCCGAGTCTCCGATCTTGATATAATAACTCAACTCTGGGATTACACTCGATGCTCGATATCACGCGATATTGCTAGGGTTCTTAGATCTCTGCCTAGACTAGACCTGGGGGTCGGTTTATAAAGCACCCGTACCCCCTGGCTTATTCTCCAAGGCGCATCCTGAATCCTACCCGGACCCGGCGCACAAACCCTAACTTTCTCCTACCATAACCCACAATCCGGGTTACTGGGCCTACAAGTTTGGGCCTTCACAGGTTTCCTTATCCTTAGCCAGATCTTGCACATCGTCCTTTGGGCCGGGTTACTCCCTGGAGTTTGGCCTACCGGGTTATCATCCCCCCATCAGTAGTCCCCAGAATAGCCTGGGCTTCATGGATACTCCTTTGAAGCGCTCGCTATTCCCTGAAAAGACATCAAACACACAAGTATGTGGAGGCCGGGTTAAGGTGCCTTAATAGATAATTAGGCCTCACTCCATGGTGGCCATATAGTAACCCGGCTCTTTGTAACATCCAAGTATGAAAACACCCTAGTTGTTTTACTTCCTTGTTTAATTTAAGCAATGCATCATGGCATCATCCTAATTTTTGTTTCTGATTGCATTGTTTTCATAATGAATCAACCCTTGTTTTCACACTTGTCTGTTACAATCTTTTCAAATAAATAATTGCAAAACCAAAATTCCATTATTTTCCAAATAATTCTTTACTTCTCAAATTGTTGCTTTAAACCAAACAAATATCCCAATCAATTAATTCAAATCATTAATTCCCAAATCATCTTTTAAATTCCAAACCAAGTTTCAAATCAGTACCTATTTGAACCCATCAAAATTCACCACACATTTGTATCCTTAAAATCATTTTAAACCTAGGGGTAACCCTATTCAAATGCATGTTTTCATAAGGGTTTATTAATATTAAAATCCCTCTAATTTGGGTTCAAATACAAACTATCATTTTAAAACTCAATTTTTTTAAATCCAAAGTTGGAATATGGTTTCTAATTACATAACTATCCTAACCTATTTTTTCTGAAATTTTTACTAAATAAAACCTTAACAATTTCCTTCCAAAAGCAAAGCTACCAAAAAAAAAACAGAAAGAAAAATAAAACAAGCAAACCAGCGCGCGCGCAGCAGATAACGCAGCCCAGCCCGCTAATCCTACGCGCGCGCGCGACCCAAACCAACTAAACCCCCCGTACCGCTTCGAGATGCGTGCCCATCTTCTTTCTTAAGTACGGCAGGCCATCCTGAGCGCCACCGCGACCCCGCGCGACTCCGGCGGCCGCCACCTCGCTCTCCACCCTATATAACCAGCCCTAGGGCAGCGCCAGCTAACCCTAGCCCCCCTAGGTACCCTATCCCCTCTCCGCCGCCGCCAATCGCCTCCTCCCCGTCGAGCTCCCCTCTCTGAACTTCGTCACCGCCGGCAACCCTCTGAAGATCGCCATGGCGTCGCCCACGTAGCCACCCTCTCCTTGTACCGAGCCCAGGAATCACACCGCCACCTCTCCACCTCTCTGTTGGACACCCTAGCTACCCCGAAGAGCAACCACATCGCCACCGCCATCTTCGACGACGCCGCCGGCCGCGCCTCCCTCGACCCTCTGCATCCACGACACCGCGGTGAGCGTCCACCCACTCCGTCCTCCTCCTTCTCTGCTAGTCCAACGCCAGCGCACGCACACGATCTGATCAACCACACGAGCACCAGCACGGCCGCCTCCACGTTCCCCTCGTCGCTGGCGACCTTGTCGCTGTCAGTCAAGTTCAGACATCGCGCGTTCTTTTGAATTCAGTTAACGAAGCGACACCATAACCTGAATCCGTCGCGTGTACTAGCAAACACAGCAGCGCAGCGCAACTGGTGGCGCTATCTCTGAATCTCGCGCAGGTCTCGGGTTCGAGCCCGCAGACGCGCACCTTTTTTTGGTTATTTTCTCCCTTGCGCGCGACCCCACCCAGCAGTGACCGCACTGCCACGCGTGCGTGCACGCGCCACGCTGGCCGCAGGGGCCACAGGGCAGTGGCTGAGGTTAGGGTACCCCTCGGTACCAAAAGGTTCTACGCCAATTTCTGAATTCCAAAAATCACTTTTAAATAACAGATTTGAATATAAACTTCAAAATTCAATATCTTTCATTCTGTTAATCCAATAAATAAAAACTTTATATGAATTCTGATCCAAATTTCCTAAACTTTCCAAATATCCAATTTGTGTACTGTTTTGGAAACTTCAAATGCATTTAAAATTCAAATTTAAATAATTCAAATGTTAATTTGTAAATTCCATAACTAATTATTTATTAATCCAATAAATGCAAATAAAATATGTTTTCCATACCATTTTAAATAACCTATTCAAATATAATTTTTGTTTCCTAGTTTGAATAATTTAAAATGCCTAAACAATTCAAATCTTGTTTAATTCAATTAAAAATTGTTTAATATTGTTTAATTCATAACTAAATAATCCAAAGTCCAATTTCAAAATGTGAAACATGTAATTCAACTAAAATTTGATGTTCTTTTCAAATATAAATTTTGTTACCTGTTTTGCACACTTTAAATTGATGAAAACAATAATTGTTTGTGTGACATGTTTAAGAAACCAAATTTTTCCAAACTTAATAAATAATTTCCAAACTTATTTTATTCCTTTTCCTTTTCATCTCTCATTGTTATTTTGTTGTTATCTTGTCATCATCATCATGCATGCATCATGATAACAACTATCACCTAATAAATAATTGTAAATCATTTGTTTCCAATTAATTCAATGGATCTTTTCCATATGCAATCCAATTGCATATGGGTCCATTTAAATTGTGCTATCATGTTAGGCAGTTTATTTTGTTGCAACCATTAACTTGTCATGCATCATATTGATTGTGCACAATGCCATGTCAATGATTGTTTACATTCCTGTTTTGTTTGTTTGCTTCTTCTCGAATAGACGACGACGCTGAGACCGACTACCCTTACTACACCCCTTCTGAGGATCTAGCTTAGTACCCGGCTGTTGAGCTTCCAGGCAAGTTATCACTCACATAAATCATCGAGTTCCTTTCCACACTTGTTGTCGATACTATCCTTTTGTCTACTATTGCTAGCCCTATGTATCGTTGCTTGTTCTCCGAACCTATCATATGATACCCTGAACCAATGATATTGCCTCACCTCCATACCTACAGCCCTTGCTTGTTGCCTTAGTCTTACCTAGCATGCTTAGGGTTGCTTTTACTCGAGTCTGTTGTCGGTTACTACTTTTACTATCTTATTATTGTACCGGGGGCTCGTTGCTAATCAATCAATCCTGTTAAGTGCTAATGGTAATAATAATTTTGATGATAAGGCACCGGCGGGAGGCCCATGAGAGGTTTTGAAGCCTGCTAGTGTCGACCCTAATAGGAAAAGGGTCTTGTCTACTGATCCATGATGAGCGCACTAACCGCATGTGGGAAGCGAGTATGGGCGCCCCCCTCAACTTGACCTGATTCGCATCTCGTCCAAATCGCCTCATTTAGTTCGTGTTTTCCATTTGCCGCATGCATGTTTTTGCGAGCCCAGCGCAGGGTGGAACTTTTGTAGTCGGCATATAGGGGGACACGGTCTTAGAGTGCTATGAGGGTCCCTTTTCTTCGGGGCTTGATTAGCCGTGCGCCCAAGGTTCTTTGGGCTTGATGCGAAGAATGGTTGGTTGTGTAGAGTACCCCGCTTGGTGGGAGGCATCCCATCTGGCGGGTTATTCTTGCGTGTACGGCCAAATTGGTTCAACCCTGCAGGGATAATCTTCTCGAGAAGCCGTGTTTTCCGCGGTTATGGATTACTTGGTGAAAGTACTGGCTAACAAGTACTCAGGACAACTTCAACATAATGATCAATCATGTTTCACCCAATGATTAATAACCTGACTAGTAATAGGTTATTCACACAATAACTTGATTCACCTTATTACAACTGTGTGCGTTATCCTCGGATTGCTTCTTTGGATAAGGGGCGAGATCCAGGATGGGTTTGGTTGAAGTTATCTTTCAGTTGGTTACAATCCTCGATCTTATCTTTTCTGTTAGCCGGAACTTGTAGTTATCTTCTGTAGTTGGTTAGAGCAGCCAGCAGCAACTTTCATATCACCCCTTTTCTTCCGTTGATCCCAAGCATCAATGCTTGTGTTGACGGGTAACTCTTTGATGAATTGTGAGTCTTGCTTGCCAGTACTTGGATGTACTGACCCCGTTGGAGCTGTGGTTTACGCAGAGTACGACTACGGCTACGATGACCACCAGGATGGCTACTTTGTGGAGTTCGACGAGACTGCAGACGAGTAGTTAGCTGGACCAGGGCTGGATCCAGGACCTACGTGGATGGGCTTCGTCTTCTTTATTTTTCCCCGGCTTCTTAAGCCTGTTGGATTTGTCTGTACCCAGACACCTTTGATTGCTTCCGCTGTTGTAATGAATGTTATGTTGGGACATGTGTCCTCTGGATGATTGTATTTGCTATCTCTGCCTTAGTGAAGGCCAGTTGCAACTTTATTTCTATCTTTTGTGTCTTAGAGATAAGTTGTGATCATCATTCGTCAAAGCTGTTGACGTACAGTGCGTGCTTGATATGAAGTACGTCGACAGTAGTGCCTATGACTCCTAATGGATAGTTTACATCGACGGTGGACTAGTAGGGCTTGTGTTGTCGCGCATAAGCGCATGCCTACCAGGAAGCTGGGACGTGGGAGCAGTTATGCCCCATAATCCAAGCACCTACTATCCAGTTCGTACGATGAGTATCCCTTAGAAGCCAGGGTGCGACAAATGGTATCAGAGCCTGTCTGCATGTAGGATCCCTTTTTACTGGTCGCAGTTGAGTCTAGAAACTATTTTGTAGCTATATAGGAAAAATGAAACGTGAGAGTAGGAATTCTGCCATTTTTCTTCTTTCCCCACCCACCCACCCTTTTCTGGTAAGGAAGTGCAACGTTGTTTTCCGTTCTCACCTAAACTTTCAAGTTAGGATTTCACGTGTTTTGGGTTCTCCGTAGTACCTCAGGTTTTTGGTCTCGTTTTCCCGATGTTGCTTCGATATCATGTTCTTTTAAAGAACCTTTCGTCCGTTCAAATCTTGTTGTTGTTTTCCACTTCCTTTTTCTTCTACCGGCGTCTAATCAAAACATTCCCAAAATAATCTGCAGATGGGTCTCAACTACTACCCGCAGGTGGTTCGCATGACTCGCTGTGAGAGCACCGCCGGTTATCCGGAGATGCTGAGAGACATGGTTACCTATCTGGGGTTCCGTTGGGCACCAGAGTACCAGGTCTACGAGCACCAGCGCGAGTTCGATCAGACTTTCTACCGGGCCATCGTCTACATTCTGTCGGATGATGGCAGGAGCATTGTCCACCGCTACGAGGCCGTAGGCACCACTGTGGACATGGCAGTGCAGCAGGTCGCGTATGTGGGTCTCACTGTCCTACGTGCTGACTACTGGGGGTTTGATGATTCCATCTATCGTCACATCCCCCGTGGTTACATCACGTCGGCGGGAGTTCACTTCACTATCCACCGCAACCTGGATACCTACGAGGATGATAGCGACAGGTTGTACACCACTGCTCAGTTCGTCAGGCACAGTGATGCCGTTGCTTCCACACTTGCTCAGGAGTTGGCCTCAGTCAGGGACCAGCTCTACCACGCGTTGACGCGTCTGGCGACGTACACCACAGACTTCGTTGGCGACGAGCGCTTTGCGCGTTTCACTCAGACAGTTGGTTTTCCACTGCCAGATGCTGGAGGTTACGAGCCGATCAGAGGTCCACTTCTCAACCTTGGAGCTGGTTACAGTGGTATTCCTCTCTTTGGAGCACAGGGAGAGGACGCTTTCTACTTCACCACTCCGAGGGTCCCTCTCATAGCAGTTCCTATCTACATGGATCGTCGTGATACCTACTTCCGTGCGCAGACTCCTCCTCGCCGTACCACTCGCCGTACTCGCCGCCGTCCTGCGTGATGAGCATGGGAGTACCGATGTATCCATTACTAGCTGTGTCTAGTTTATTCTTTCGTTTTCGAACCATGTATGGTGTGAGATTCTGATGTATTTGAACATGTGATGATGTACCTGTTGGTTATCTATTCATGCGTCGGAATAATCTATCTTTCGGTTACCAAGTCTATCCTGTACTATTGTTGTGCTAAAATGCATTTCTGTTCAGGATGCCTCCAACCAGGAACAACCCGCCTCCGCCACCACCAATGGGGGAACTGTTAGCTCAGATGACCCAAGTGGTGACACAGATGGCCCAGATCCAGGCTAACCAGCACCACAACCAGAATGCTCCGCGAGTCAGCATTAAGGAGTTTCTGAGCGTGGGGCCGAGAGCTTTCGTGGCAACACGTGAGCCTCTGGATGCGGATGACTGGATCAGGGAGATCAACAGAGCTTTGGAGATAGCTCATGTTGCTGAGGAGGATAAGGTCAAGTATGCCATCTACCTACTGAAGGGTCAGGCAGCGACTTGGTGGGAGAACTACCAGACCATGAGAGCTAGCTATCCTATCACCTGGGGCTGTTTCAAGGATGCCTTCGAGAAGCACCACATCCCAGATGGTCTCATGGAAAGGATGCGTGAGGAATTCTGCTCTCTCAGACAGGGCAAGCTGGACGTCCTCGGCTACCAGAACGAGTTCAATCGTCTCGCTTGGTACGCTGGTGACGAAGTGTCCACTGAAGCCAAGAAGATGGCAAGGTTCCGCCGAGGTTTTAACCCGGAACTGAAATACGCTCTCACCAACATCAAGTGCAAGGACTTCGTGGAGCTCGTGAACACCGCGCTCAATGAGGAGAATGGGCGCAAGGCGTTCGAAGAGTCCCGCAAGCACTCGCGTGAGGGTGGTTCCTCCTCCAACATGAACACCCCTCCGCAGAAGCGCCGCATCTGGGTGCCAAATGGTGCTGTCACTCGGGCTCCAAATGCCCAAGCTTCTCCAGGCTTTGGTCCCCGCCCACCCAACCCATCCCAGATGCAGGGTCAGAGGTTTCCGGTGGGGCAGCCAAGGCCAGGTCCTTCTCGTGTCATCACTTGCTACAAGTGCAAGGAGACTGGACACTATGCTGATAAGTGCACTCAGAAGCAGCTACCCCTACCTCCTCGCCCCAACACCAACCAGGCTATGGTTCGTGCTCCTCCGGCTAAAGCCTTCAACTCCAACAACAGGCCTGTCGGGAGGAACGCGAGGGTGAACCATATCAAGGCCGACAAAGCTGAGGAAGCTGCTGACGTCGTTCTCGGTATATTACCCGTAAACTCTATTCCAGCTAAAGTGTTGTTTGATACTGGAGCATCGCATTCGTTTGTGTCAAAGATCTTTGCTACAACGTACAATTTAGCTCTGGTTCCACTAAGCAATCAAATCTATGTGCACTCTCCGGGAACTAAAATGATTACTTCCAAGATAAGCATGGACAATTAGATCCTAATTGGAGGTCGCATATTCCTTGCTTCACTCATGTTGCTGGGGAATTCTGACATTGATGTCATCCTGGGCATGGATTGGTTGAAGACCCACAAAGCTAAAATTGACTGTGCTCAAAAGTCAATAACTCTCTCCCACACTTCAGGCCAGATAGTCTATTCTCCATATGGATCAAGTTCTGTTCAGCTGTTCAACCTCGATGCCAAACCCCTTCCTGCAATGGAGGATGTTCCGGTGGTTTGTGATTTCCCTGACGTCTTTCCAGAAGAGTTGCCAGGGATGCCTCCGGATAGAGCAGTTGAGTTCGTGATCGAGCTTGAGCCAGGTACTGCTCCAATCTCTAAGCATCCATACAAGATAGCTCCTCCTGAACTGAAATTGTTGAAGGAGCAAATCGATATGTATATGGACAAAGGTTACATTAAGCCTAGTTCCTCCGCTTGGGGTTGCCCAACCCTGTTTGTTGCCAAGAAGGACCAAACAAAAAGACTCGTGGTTGACTATCGTCCTCTCAACGAGAAAACCATCAAGAACAAGTATCCACTTCCTCGTATCGATGATCTTTTTGATCAACTTGCTGGAGCCTCAATATTCTCAAAGTTGGACTTGAGGATGGGTTACCATCAAATAAAGATCAGAAAGGAAGATATTCCTAAGACAGCTTTCACCACTCGTTACGGTCTATATGAATACACCGTCATGTCCTTTGGTCTCACCAATGCACCGGCGACCTTCTCTAGACTCATGAATTCTGTCTTCCATGAATACCTCGACAAGTTCGTTGTGGTATATCTTGATGACATTCTTGTCTACTCAAAATCCGAGGAAGAGCATGGAGAACACCTTCGTCTCACTCTCATGAAACTTCGCGAGCATCGTCTGTATGCCAAGTTTTCCAAATGTGAGTTCTGGATTCCAGAAGTTGCATATCTTGGTCATATCATCTCTGCCAAGGGCATAGCCATTGACCCGGAAAAGGTTAGGGCAATTGTTGACTGGAAACCCCCTAAGACGGTGAAGCAAGTCAGAAGTTTTCTTGGCTTGGCTAGCTATTGCCGTCGTTTCGTCCAAAACTTTTCCAAGATTGCTAAACCTCTCACTGATCTCACCAAGAAGGACAAGAAGTTCGTTTGGACTCCACAATGTGATGAGAGTTTCAATCTCCTCAAAACCAAACTCACTTCTACACCTGTTCTAGTTGGCCCAGATACCACCAAACCTTTCCAGATATTCTGCGATGCATCTCTCCAAGGCCTAGGTGCAGTTCTTATGCAAGAACGTCAAGTTGTGGCTTATGCTTCACGTCAGTTGAATGCACATGAGCAAAACTATCCCACTCATGACCTAGAACTTGCAACAGTTGTGTTTGCCCTCAAGAAATGGAGACAATACTTGTTGGGTAACAAAACTGAAATCTTTTCGGATCATAAGAGTCTGAAATACATCTTCACTCAGCCGGATCTAAACCTCAGGCAAAGGAGATGGATTGAGAAGATTAAAGACTTTGATCTCACCATTTCTTACACTCCAGGCAAGGCTAATGTTATGGCCGATGCTCTCAGTCGCAAATCCTATTGCAATAATCTCATGATCATGGAAAGCCAACCTCCACTTCATGAAGAATTCGAGAAGCTGAACCTTGGTCTTGTCCCACAAGGTTATCTTGCTAGCTTGACAGCCAGTCCAACTCTCGAGGACAAGATTCGTTCTGAACAACTTCGGGATAATGAAATCAAGAAGATGGTAGAGAAAATCAAAGAGGGCAGTGATAAATTCAAGTCCTTCTCAATTGATGACAAGGGAACGGTGTTCTTCGAAGGACGCATTACAGTTCCTCAGATTCAAAGTATCAAGGATATCATTCTCAAGGAGGCTCATGAAACTCCTCTCTCTATCCACCCTGGAAGTACAAAGATGTACCAGGATCTTAAGACTCTGTATTGGTGGTCTGGCATGAAACGTGAAATTGCTCAATACGTTTCTGAATGCGACGTTTGTCAACGTGTTAAGGCAGTCCATCAGAAAACAGCCGGTCTTCTCCAACCTCTGAAAATTCCTGAGTGGAAGTGGGACATGATTGAAATGGACTTCGTTACTAGGTTTCCAAAGTCCAGGAAAGGCAACGATGCAATCTTCGTTGTTATTGATCGTCTCACTAAGGTTGCTCACTTCTTTGCTGTAAAGGAAACTATCTCAGCTAGCCAGTTAGCAGAGCTCTACACAGCAAGGATTGTTCCTCTTCATGGTGTTCCATTGGAAATAAGCTCAGACCGTGGAAGTATCTTCACTTCTCATTTCTGGAAGAGTTTTCAAGAAGCATTGGGCACTAAACTTCTGTTCAGCACAGCTTACCACCCTCAGTCTCAGGGGCAAGTCGAAAGAGTCAATCAGATTCTCGAGGATATGCTCAGAGCATGTGGTCTCTCCTTTGGCATGAAATGGGAGGATTGCCTTCCATATGCTGAATTCTCCTACAACAACAGCTACCAGGAAAGCCTAGGCATGGCACCATTTGAGGCACTGTATGGTCGCAGATGCAGGAGTCCAATCAATTGGTCTGGAGCTGGTGAACGTTCACTCTTAGGCCCTGACATTGTTAAGGAAGCCGAGGAGAAAGTTCGTATCATTCGTGACAATCTCAGGATTGCTCAGTCTCGTCAGAAGAGCTATTATGAAAGGAAAGCTGGTGACAAAGCATATCTCCGTGTAACTCCCCTCAGAGGCACTCATCGTTTTGGTGTGAAAGGAAAGCTGGCACCAAGATACATTGGCCCTTTCAACATCCTCTCAAGACGTGCAGAAAATGCTTATCGTCTTGAACTTCCGGAAAAACTATCTAAAGTGCACGATGTGTTCCACGTGTCACAACTCAAGAAGTGTTTCAAAGATCCAGATCGTGGAGTTGATCATGATTCCATTGAACTGCAAGATGATCTCTCTTATGAGGAGCACCCTATTTGTATTCTCGATGAGACCGTTCGTAAGACTCGCAACAAGAGCACCAAGTTCTTGAAAGTGCAATGGTCGCATCATTCCGATAAAGAGGCAACATGGGAGACCGAAGAGGATCTTCGCAAGAAGTATCCGGACCTTTTCACTTCTCCGTAAGGAATCTCGGGGCGCGATTCCTTCAAGGGGGGGCGTTTTGTAACATCAAAGTATGAAAACACCCTAGTTGTTTTACTTCCTTGTTTAATTTAAGCAATGCATCATGGCATCATCCTAATTTTTGTTTCTGATTGCATTGTTTTCATAATGAATCAACCCTTGTTTTCACACTTGTCTGTTACAATCTTTTCAAATAAATAATTGCAAAACCAAAATTCCATTATTTTCCAAATAATTCTTTACTTCTCAAATTGTTGCTTTAAACTAAACAAATATCCCAATCAATTAATTCAAATCATTAATTCCCAAATCATCTTTTAAATTCCAAACCAAGTTTCAAATCAGTACCTATTTGAACCCATCAAAATTCACCACACATTTGTATCCTTAAAATCATTTTAAACCTAGGGGTAACCCTATTCAAATGCATGTTTTCATAAGGGTTTATTAATATTAAAATCCCTCTAATTTGGGTTCAAATACAAACTATCATTTTAAAACTCAATTTTTTTAAATCCAAAGTTGGAATATGGTTTCTAATTACATAACTATCCTAACCTATTTTTTCTGAAATTTTTACTAAATAAAACCTTAACAATTTCCTTCCAAAAGCAAAGCTACAAAAAAAAAACAGAAAG
The DNA here is from genome assembly GCA_028641055.1 of Alopecurus myosuroides. Lineage (NCBI taxonomy): Eukaryota > Viridiplantae > Streptophyta > Magnoliopsida > Poales > Poaceae > Alopecurus > Alopecurus myosuroides. The sequence goes on from CM054062.1 coordinate 224,338,696, forward strand.
AAAAATAAAACAAGCAAACCAGCGCGCGCGCAGCAGATAACGCAGCCCAGCCCGCTAAGCCTACGCGCGCGCGCGACCCAGACCAACTAAACCCCCCGTACCGCTTCGAGATGCGTGCCCATCTTCTTTCTGAAGTACGGCAGGCCATCCCGAGCGCCACCGCGACCCCGCGCGACTCCGGCGGCCGCCACTTCGCTCTCCACCCTATATAACCAGCCCTAGGGCAGCGCCAGCTAACCCTAGCTCCCCTAGGTACCCTATCCCCTCTCCGCCGCCGCCAATCGCCTCCTCCCCGTCGAGCTCCCCTCTCTGAACTTCGTCACCGCCGGCAACCCTCTGAAGATCGCCATGGCGTCGCCCACGTAGCCACCCTCTCCTTGTACCGAGCCCAGGAATCACACCGCCACCTCTCCACCTCTCTGTTGGACACCCTAGCTACCCCGAAGAGCAACCACATCGCCGCCGCCATCTTCGACGACGCCGCCGGCCGCGCCTCCCTCGACCCTCTGCATCCACGACACCGCGGTGAGCGTCCACCCACTCCGTCCTCCTCCTTCTCTGCTAGTCCAACGCCAGCGCACGCACACGATCTGATCAACCACACGAGCACCAGCACGGCCGCCTCCACGTTCCCCTCGTCGCCGGCGACCTTGTCGCTGTCAGTCAAGTTCAGACATCGCGCGTTCTTTTGAATTCAGTTAACGAAGCGACACCATAACCTGAATCCGTCGCGTGTACTAGCAAACACAGCAGCGCAGCGCAACTGGTGGCGCTATCTCTGAATCTCGCGCAGGTCTCGGGTTCGAGCCCGCAGACGCGCACCTTTTTTTGGTTATTTTCTCCCTTGCGCGCGACCCCACCCAGCAGTGACCGCACTGCCACGCGTGCGTGCACGCGCCACGCTGGCCGCAGGGGCCACAGGGCAGTGGCTGAGGTTAGGGTACCCCTCGGTACCAAAAGGTTCTGCGCGAATTTTTGAATTCCAAAAATCACTTTTAAATAACAGATTTGAATATAAACTTCAAAATTCAATATCTTTCATTCTGTTAATCCAATAAATAAAAACTTTATATGAATTCTGATCCAAATTTCCTAAACTTTCCAAATATCCAAATTGTGTACTGTTTTGGAAACTTCAAATGCATTTAAAATTCAAATTTAAATAATTCAAATGTTAATTTGTAAATTCCATAACTAATTATTTATTAATCCAATAAATGCAAATAAAATATGTTTTCCATACCATTTTAAATAACCTATTCAAATATAATTTTTGTTTCCTAGTTTGAATAATTTAAAATGCCTAAACAATTCAAATCTTGTTTAATTCAATTAAAAATTGTTTAATATTGTTTAATTCATAACTAAATAATCCAAAGTCCAATTTCAAAATGTGAAACATGTAATTCAACTAAAATTTGATGTTCTTTTCAAATATAAATTTTGTTACCTGTTTTGCACACTTTAAATTGATGAAAACAATAATTGTTTGTGTGACATGTTTAAGAAACCAAATTTTTCCAAACTTAATAAATAATTTCCAAACTTATTTTATTCCTTTTCCTTTGCATCTCTCATTGTTATTTTGTTGTTATCTTGTCATCGTCATCATGCATGCATCATGATAAAAACTATCACCTAATAAATAATTGTAAATCATTTGTTTCCAATTAATTCAATGGATCTTTTCCATATGCAATCCAATTGCATATGGGTCCATTTAAATTGTGCTATCATGTTAGGCAGTTTATTTTGTTGCAACCATTAACTTGTCATGCATCATATTGATTGTGCACAATGCCATGTCAATGATTGTTTACATTCCTGTTTTGTTTGTTTGCTTCTTCTCGAATAGACGACGACGCTGAGACCGACTACCCTTACTACACCCCTTCTGAGGATCTAGCTCAGTACCCGGCTGTTGAGCTTCCAGGCAAGTTATCACTCACATGAATCATCGAGTTCCTTTCCACACTTGTTGTCGATACTATCCTTTTGTCTACTATTGCTAGCCCTATGTATCGTTGCTTGTTCTCCGAACCTATCATATGATACCCTGAACCAATGATATTGCCTCACCTCCATACCTACAGCCCTTGCTTGTTGCCTTAGTCTTACCTAGCATGCTTAGGGTTGCTTTTACTCGAGTCTGTTGTCGGTTACTACTTTTACTATCTTATTATTGTACCGGGGGCTCGTTGCTAATCAATCAATCCTGTTAAGTGCTAATGGTAATAATAATTTTGATGATAAGGCACCGGCGGGAGGCCCATGAGAGGTTTTGAAGCCTGCTAGTGTCGACCCTAATAGGAAAAGGGTCTTGTCTACTGATCCATGATGAGCGCACTAACCGCATGTGGGAAGCGAGTATGGGCGCCCCCCTCAACTTGACCTGATTCGCATCTCGTCCAAATCGCCTCATTTAGTTCGTGTTTTCCATTTGCCGCATGCATGTTTTTGCGAGCCCAGCGCAGGGTGGAACTTTTGTAGTCGGCATATAGGGGGACACGGTCTTAGAGTGCTATGAGGGTCCCTTTTCTTCGGGGCTTGATTAGCCGTGCGCCCAAGGTTCTTTGGGCTTGATGCGAAGAATGGTTGGTTGTGTAGAGTACCCCGCTTGGTGGGAGGCATCCCATCTGGCGGGTTATTCTTGCGTGTACGGCCAAATTGGTGCAACCCTGCAGGGATAATCTTCTCGAGAAGCCGTGTTTTCCGCGGTTATGGATTACTTGGTGAAAGTACTGGCTAACAAGTACTCAGGACAACTTCAACATAATGATCAATCATGTTTCACCCAATGATTAATAACCTGACTAGTAATAGGTTATTCACACAATAACTTGATTCACCTTATTACAACTGTGTGCGTTATCCTCGGATTGCTTCTTTGGATAAGGGGCGAGATCCAGGATGGGTTTGGTTGAAGTTATCTTTCAGTTGGTTACAATCCTCGATCTTATCTTTTCTGTTAGCCAGAACTTGTAGTTATCTTCTGTAGTTGGTTAGAGCAGCCAGCAGCAACTTTCATATCACCCCTTTTCTTCCGTTGATCCCAAGCATCAATGCTTGTGTTGACGGGTAACTCTTTGATGAATTGTGAGTCTTGCTTGCCAGTACTTGGATGTACTGACCCCGTTGGGGCTGTGGTTTACGCAGAGTACGACTACGGCTACGATGACCACCAGGATGGCTACTTTGTGGAGTTCGACGAGACTACAGACGAGTAGTTAGCTGGACCAGGGCTGGATCCAGGACCTACGTGGATGGGCTTCGTCTTCTTTATTTTTCTCCGGCTTCTTAAGCCTGTTGGATTTGTCTGTACCCAGACACCTTTGATTGCTTCCGCTGTTGTAATGAATGTTATGTTGGGACATGTGTCCTCTGGATGATTGTATTTGCTATCTCTGCCTTAGTGAAGGCCAATTGCAACTTTATTTCTATCTTTTGTGTCTTAGAGATAAGTTGTGATCATCATTCGTCAAAGCTGTTGACGTACAGTGCGTGCTTGATATGAAGTACGTCGACAGTAGTGCCTATGACTCCTAATGGATAGTTTACATCGACGGTGGACTAGTAGGGCTTGTGTTGTCGCGCATAAGCGCAGGCCTACCAGGAAGCTGGGACGTGGGAGCAGTTATGCCCCATAATCCAAGCACCTACTATCCAGTTCGTACGATGAGTATCCCTTAGAAGCCAGGGTGCGACACTCTTTACCAATTACCTAACTTATTTTCCCAGGCAAAATCCCAAAATGTCAAAATTTCGCACTTGATAATCAACCGGATATCACGGGATGGATCTCTTTCTCTTGTTCATTCAGATCCCCCGTTCCACATTCAAAGCGCATCTTGCCAAAAACTCGAACAAATAGCTGTTTATTTCCGCAAATCTCGGCTCCCGCTCACTAAACCTGATGAGGGAATAGTAACCCGGTGTGCCAGCTCCCGGGTGTGACCCGGCCCAAACGACGGATGGACCGAATCCGGCTAAGGACGAAGAAACTCCTGGAAGGCCCAGGGCTTGTAAGGATCGTAACCCGGGTTGTGGGTTACGGTAAGAAAAGTTAGGGTTCGTATGTAGAGTTCGAGTAGGACTCGAGGAGCGTTTGGTAGGGCAAGCCCGGAGGGGTATGAGTACTATATAAACCAACCCCTGGGCTTCTCCTAAGAGAGATCCAAGTCATAGTTGTAACACCTGTTATCGAGTATCCAGTATAATCATATCGAGAGCCGGCGAGCTGTTTTCCGGTTCCTAGATTGCTTTCGCCATGTTCTCTCTCGAGCTAAACCCTCTCCCAAACACCTGTGTCGACTTGCCCCAAGATCAGTTACCCCAGGTAACATCTGCCGTGATTATCCCACGACAGTTGGCGCCCACCGTGGGGCCTGCGTCCAAAGGTGTTTACATCACGGGAGAAGCTCGGAAGAGCATGGAGAACTTCGTCGTCGGCGAGATCTACTCCAATGGCGAAGGAGAAAGAATAGTGGACAGTTCCGGGTGGGAGTTGGACCCGGATCGCTGCGAATCTGGATCCGAGGTGTCAATCGGCCAAATCAGTATCTTCATCGGCATGGTACGTACACTCAATTCGAATGGACAATATCATGTGCATGTTACAGGAACTTCCAGCAGGGACAAAAAGGCGTTAAAACAAACAGCGAATCTATCCTCCTCGGCCACTCCGGAATACTTGAGGTGGGCAGAGCAAGAGGTAACATGGAGCAGAAGAGATCATCCAGAAGGAGTAGAGCGCCCCGGAACTTTGGCGTTAGTGGTTTCGCCACAGGTCAATGGTTATGAATTGAAAAAGGTATTGATGGACGGAGGGAGCAGCATCAACATCCTATATTGGGAAACCTTCTTGCGCATGAACCTCAAGGAGTCTCAGCTACAAAAAAGTTCGACGGTGTTCCATGGGATCGTGCCGGGTCATTCGGCACGCCCCGAAGGGAAAATTGCCTTGGAAGTGGTCTTTGGAGAATCGGTAGATAACTATCGGGTGGAGTGGCTTACGTTTGAAGTGGTCAAGCTGCATAGCCCCTACCACGCTCTGTTCGGAAGACCGGCTTACGCTAAATTCATGGCTAGGCCGTGCTACGTATATTTGCAGTTAAAAATTCCAGGCCCCAAGCGGACCATCACTATCCATGGAAACCGAGATATAGCAGCAGAGTGTGATGAGGGAGATTCGGTGATGGCCGAGCAAGCCTGCAGAAAGGAAGAGCTTAAATATTACCGGTCTCAGGTGGATCCGGAAGATGGCACGGCATTGAGAAGACCAGATTCTGAAGACGAAAGAGTGAAATTTAAGGCGGCTCAAGACACCAAGAAAGTAGATTTTGTGGAAGGAGACCCCACCAAGCAGTTCACTATAGGGTCCAATTTGGAAGACGCACAAGAAAAGGCCCTAGTGGAATTTATACGCTCAAATGCGGATGTGTTCGCCTGGACACCCAGCGACATGCCGGGTATCCCTACCAAGTTGGCAGAGCACAGTTTGCATGTGGATCCCAGGGCCAGGCCTGTGAAGCAAGGTTTGAGAAAAATGAACGAGGAAAGGAGAAGAGCTATAGGCGAGGAAATCGCACGACTATTAACCGCAGGCTTTATCATGGAAGTATTTCACCCGGACTGGTTAGCGAATCCGGTTCTAGTGATGAAAAAGACAAATGAATGGAGGATGTGCATTGATTTCACGAGCCTCAACAAGCATTGCCCAAAGGATCCGTTCGCGCTGCCAAGGATAGACCAGATCATAGACGCGGTAGCCGGAAGCGACTTGCTATGTTTCTTGGACGCATATTCGGGGTACCACCAGATTAAACTCAAAAGGGAGGATTGGGAGAAAACCTCGTTTATAACCCCTTTTGGGGCCTTTTGCTACAAAACCATGACGTTTGGGTTGAAAAATGCGGGCGCAACTTATCAGCGGTGTATTCAGAAGTGCTTTGAGGATCAAATTGGGCGTAACGTGCACGCATATGTGGATGATGTGGTTATCAAGACCCGGAAGGCAGAGACATTTATTGATGATTTAAAAGAAACGTTTAAAAACTTGAGGAGGTATCAGATGAAGCTTAACCCAGCGAAGTGTGTATTCGGAGTCCCGGCCGGGAAGTTACTTGGCTTTATAGTCTCCGAGAGAGGAATTGAGGCAAACCCGGATAAAATCAAGGCCATACAGAATTTGAAGAAACCGGAAAATTTGAAGCACGTTCAAAAACTCACGGGGTGCGTGGCAGCCCTGAGCAGGTTCATATCCAGGCTTGGAGAAAAGGCAATACCCCTGTACCGGCTTTTGCGGAAATCAGATAAGTTCGTATGGGATCAGGAGGCAGATGAGGCGTTAGAAGCATTAAAGAAGCAGTTATCTGAAGCACCAGTACTAGCGGCGCCGGGTCCTAAAGAGCCTATGTTATTATACGTGGCAGCCGGCCCCCGAGCCGTCAGTGCAGTGGTTGTCGTGGAACGCAAAGAAGATGGGAAAGGTTACCCGGTCCAGAGGCCGGTTTACTATGTCAGTGAAGTGTTATCGGAAGCAAAGCAGCGTTACCCGCATTGGCAAAAATTGGTGTTTGGGGTCTTTATGGCCAGCCGGAAGTTGAAGCCATATTTCCAAGAACATCCCATAACAGTGGTTAGTTCAATACCAATGTCGGATATCATCAGGAACTCGGATGCAACGGGCAGAATAGCCAAATGGGCAATAGAGATGGGAGATTATCATATAAGCTACGAGCCCAGATCGGCAATCAAGTCCCAGGCCTTGGCTGATTTCGTCAACGACTGGACGCACACTGGAATGGTTACCGCAGTTCCAAGTTCCGAGTCATGGACCATGCACTTCGATGGATCAAAGCAGTACGAGGGGTCAGGAGCCGGAGTGGTGCTGACATCGCCCAAGGGAGACAAACTAAGTTATGTGCTACAGATTCATTTTGATTGCTCAAACAACGTGGCCGAGTATGAGGCTCTGTTACATGGCTTGAAGGTAGCCAAGGAGATGAACATTAGAAGGATACGATGCTTTGGGGACTCGGATCTCGTGGTGCAGCAGGTGTCAGGAACCTGGGACAGGAAGGACGCCACTATGGCAGCGTATCGCAGGGAGGTTGATAGGGTTGCCGGGTCTTTCTCCGGGTATGAAGTGGAGCACATAGACAGAAGAAAGAACGAGGCGGCGGACGCACTCGCTAGACTCGGCTCGCGCAGGGAGCCGGTTCCACCTAATGTTTTCGTGGACGAGCTATGGCGGCCGTCAGTTAAAACCGAGTCTGAAGAAGAATTAGCAAATCGAGACCCGGACATGGAGCTCGTGGCTACGATACACGGCGTCCCCGAATGGACGGAGCCATATCTGGCATACTTATCAAGAGGCGAACTACCAGAACAGGAGGTACTAGCAAGACAAATCGTGAGGCGGGCAAAAGGATACGCTATTATCAATGGAGAGTTGTACAAGAGAAGTGCGGCAGGAGTCTTTTTGCGCTGTGTGACACCAGAAGAAGGCCGACAGATTCTTAAGGAGATCCATGAAGGTGATTGCGGGCATCATGCGTCCACAAGGTCTCTTGTGGCCAAGGCCTATCGACATGGGTTCTTCTGGCTCACAGCTCTAGCAGACGCGGAGCGGATAGTGGCAAGGTGCGACGGATGTCAAAGGTACGCTCGTCAAACTCATGTGCCGGCTATGGAGTTACGGACCATTCCATTAACTTGGCCATTCGCTGTTTGGGGTATGGACATGGTCGGCCCCTTCCATATGTCACCTTGCAAGAAGACGCACCTTTTAGTTGCTGTTGATAAGTTTACCAAATGGGTGGAGGTTATGCCGGTCACCAATTGCGAAGCGGCCACAGCAGTCAAATTCCTGAAAAGAATTATATACCGGTTCGGGTACCCCCACAGCATAATTACCGACAATGGAACTAACATGTCCCTTGGAGAGATGGAAAAATTTTGTGGCAGCAATGGAATCAGGCTTGATGTAGCATCAGTAGCACATCCGCAAGCCAACGGCCAAGTTGAGAGGGCGAACCAAGAACTACTTCGTGGATTGAAGCCAAGACTGAGGGTTCCCTGTATCAGGGCCGCAGGGGCATGGGTTGAAGAGCTTCCTTCCGTGGTCTGGGGTATTAACACTACCCCCAACCGATCCACCCAGATGACACCTTTTTTCATGGTCTACGGCGCAGAAGCGGTATTACCAAGCGACATCATTCATGATTCACCTAGAGTGACAGCTTATGTGGAAGTAGAGAACGAGAAAACTCGGCAAGACGCCGTGGATATGTTAGAAGAACAAAGGGAGCAAGCCTTGGAAAGATCAGCCATATACCAGCAGGACTTGCGAAGATATCATAGTCGGCGGGTGAAAAGCCGGGTCTTTCAGGAGGGAGACTTGGTCTTGCGCTTGGTTCAGACAAACGAGGGAAGACACAAACTATCGCCACCATGGGAAGGACCCTTCATCGTAAGCCGGAGCCTGCATAATGGGTCATATTACTTGATAGATGCAAGAGAAGAATCGACCACACTCAACGATACTGCTCACACAACTGCACCTATGCAAGAAAGAGATAGACCGTGGAACGTGGCTCAGCTACGTCCATACTATACTTAGCAGAAAAAGATGTAACAGGCAGCAGGTTCCAGACGCACTCTTTTCCTGTCCAGGGCACCCTTGGGGACTGGATGGGTTTTTAATGAGGCGGCTTGCTGGCCTAATTTTTTTCATATCAAGTAAAAAGGGATTATCAAGAAAAGAAGCAAGTGTTATTTATACAATGTGAATATTCAGGTCTTGAGGGCTGGTTGCTCATACAAGCACAGCCGTAAACTCAAAAAAGACCCGGCCTTGATGCCAATGAGTTATAGGGGCCGTCACTCGAAAAAACGAGTGCGGCTACAATCTTATAACCGGACAAAGAAGTCCAAATTTCTCGGCTATTCTTACTTAAGCTCGATGTGACTCGCAACGAAGTGGCATGATTCGTTCGCTTACGATTAATGTCGGTCATGAGACCCAAACGGGACTCGCTTGACCCCGTTTTCGTATTGATGTAACAACATGGTATCCACGCGAAAGCCGGCTTATAGTACAAGATAGTCGAAAGGGTCATCTAAACCACAAGTTATGCAGAGTATAAGGCCGATAGCCGGAAACTCAACGATTATCAAGCATAACTTCAAGCCTCATAAAAAATTGTCCTGAAGTCTTGGGCATTCGGTGGCAGGCGAGTCGTTTCCTTGAAAGAAAACAATCATGCATCCTGGACGCGGAAACCCGGACTGGGGACTTATGAGCTCTAAGGAAGAAACAGCATCATCCAGCCGATAAAATTAAAACAAGCCACGCATCCGGGTCTTGGGAGCTTAGGGATTCAGGTGTAAAACCGATCCCTAGACGACAACACCTGGAGGACGGGTCTTGCTCAGGAAAGTATAAAAAAAAAAACAGTATAAGGTATCGAGAATAAAGCAAGCGGATATCAAGAACAAACAAATGCAAAGACATATTCATCAAAAGCGCAGAGAGGCGCCAAGTGCATCGGGAGTTTAAATAAAGAGTTACAAAAACCATAAAGTATCAAAAGAGCACAGGCGCTCTGCTTAAACGAATAGTAAAGCTGTTTTAATGATGCCTTGCCGGCTGATGTATGTGGAACGATAGGCATTACTTCAAGCTGCAGGATCCATCTTGGCTTTGCCCTTGTCGCCACCTGTAGTTGCGGCGCTACTCGGGTCAGCAGCAGTCCCGGGTTGTGCAGCAGAAGTTGCAGGAGCAGAGTCGGCCCCGGTCTTCCTAGCGGCCTCTTCCTTCACCTTGATCGCCTGCTCCTTCCAACGGGCAAGCATATCGAATGGCTGGGGGCGGTTCGCCTTGACAACCTTGTCATTAGCATCATAAGCAGGGAGAATCTCATCAATCTCTAAGCTGTCAGCAATGACGCTAGCCGGGTGGCGGACTTCTTTCTGAATAGCCTTGAAGTCCTTTGGCAAAAACTTGGACCCATCCAAGTTGAACTCCGGAAATCCACTCATAAGTTTGGCAAGTTGTAGCTTGGGGGCGTATGCTTTAGCCAGTGCGAGCCCCCGGGTTACCCCAAATCGGCAGGAGGACCGTTTCCAGTGCCAAATCCACTCGGGGATCGTGGAGCAGAATTCCAGTAATCTCTTCATGTTATCTGGCTTGATATCCGGCAGCCGCAGCTCATCAAGTATCCAGCTAACTCCGCCGCAAAGTTGGCGAAGAGTATTCTTGATGGTTTTAAGCTTGGCAGCATCATCTTCTTCGGGGGCAGCATCACGTGGGCCTGCTAAGAAAGGCAAAAGGAGCAAAGATAGTAGGCAAGCAAGCGCAAGTGTTCAAATCAAAGCAATCCGAGTCATAAAAAGGTGAAATTCAAAAATCTTACCAGTCGCGGTACGGTGAACATCAGCAATTTGAGCAGAAAGAGTTGTAAGTTTTTCCTTAGCTCTGTGAGCTCTCTTCCTGTACTTTTTCGTCATCTTTTGGCACCTGCGAGCCTCAGTCTCAGCAGCTTCACGAAGGGCCGTTTCTTTTCCAATACGCTTGGTGGACTTGGCCAGCTTCTTCTCCAACTGTGAAACATAGTCCTGTAAAGAAGCATGAGGAGGGATCAGCCAGAATCATTATGCAAAGTTCCAAGCAAGTTACCTAGTAATTTACTCGGAACTTGGGGACTAGGCATGGAGACAATTGATGATTAGTCGGGGTTACCTCGTGCTTGGTTATTAAGGCATCTAGTATGTTTTCTTCGTCGCCCTTCAAGGTATGAAGGGCATCTAGCATTTGAGCAAAGGTCATGTCTTCAGGGCGAAGTTGAGAAGGGCCGGAGGATTGGCCCTCTTGTGGCGGAGTTGTTCCGGGTTTGGGGGTCGAAACCCGGATTGTTTGAACGTCCGGGATAGGAGAGCCCGACTTGGTCTCCACAACGATGTCTTCGTCCACTTCTTCAGAGGGCTGGGGTGATGCAGTCTTTGGTGGGACTGGGTCCTTAAAAGGATCTTCTCCATTTCCATCCTCGGCCTCGTCCTCAACCTCAACGTCCATGTCATCACTTGGCTTCTCTTCTCCCTGCTCTTCTGATTCAGGGATATCCGGGTCGCTCAGCGTAACTGTGGCACTGAAGAAAAGAAGGGAGACATTGATCAATGGAATATACGGAAAAAAGAAAGGTAACCAGTATGAGAAAATATAAAGTAAAGGTAGTTTACCCGGTGTTCACGGCATAATCCGGGGGAAGCTCGCCGCTGGAGGCGGATGACGTTGGCAAGAGCACTGGCTGTGGCACGCGAAGTTGCCCGGCAAGTGGATGATTGGGAGACGGATGACGTTGAGGAGATTGGGAAGGTTGAGCTGGAGGGGTACTGGCTCGATGAGTGGGTGAAGTGGAGATACCCGGGTTAAGGGGATCATCCCCCGGAGAATTCCGGGTCACCCTACGTTTAGTCGGGAGAGGGTCCTTCAAGAAGGATGAATGTGATAATCGCTCGTTAAGTTCATGCATAGCAGCAAAGGAGTAAGGCGCACGAGACATAGAAGAGAAGGGAACCTTTTCAACTACCCCTCTAGCCTTCCTCTTGTTTCCGACTGGGGGCTCCTGATCAGACTCGGTGGCTTCCGGGTCATTTTCTTCTTCCTCCTCTTCATCCCCCGACCCTGAAAGCCGAGTAAGTATCAGATAAGAAAAATAACACAGACGAAAGGCAGGTGTAAAGGGTATGGGAGAGTACCCTCATCATCATCAACGGACTCGGTTTCCTCTTCAGGGTCTTGAGAAGGAGGGGGGTTTTCAACTTTCCAGAAGGGATTGTCATCCTGTGAACAAATAAACACAAGTGGTGGTCAGAGACTATAACGGACGAAAGTACTGAAATGAGAAAAAGGAGTCAGGTCTTACCGCTGGGGCGGGGTTTTCCCGGGTAAACGGGGGTAACCCGGTAGTGTTCTTTATAACATCTAGTCTCTCCGTCAGGAAGCCCTTGATGGTTTTGTTGGTATTGCCGGCAGGGAAGTTCTTGGTGGAGTAGCGGAGGGAATCTGTGACGTGACCCGAATATTCGTGTAACAGCTTCGGGCGAATCGAGTTGGGCTGAACCCGGAAGTCTACCCAAGTCTTTATTAGATTGAGCCCAAGAAGGCCGTGGGTTGAGAGAGCCGCTAACTTGGCCAGAAGGGGCTGAATCGCTTCCCTATCAAGATCAGATGCAAAGGCACTGAAAGACTCGGAGGGCTCGAGAGGGCTCTCCGAATAACCCGGTAGTTTCCTCTCACCATCCGGAGAAGTGTCGTGGCAATAAAAGAAGGATAATTGCCAGTTTTTGGCGTTGGAGTTCAGGTTGAGAGGTGGCATCAATGAGTGTTTGCGACGCTGGAGGGATACCCCGCCGCAGGTAAGAAGTGTTCCGTTACCACTCTCATGGCATGGTTCGCATTGGAATAATTCGGTAAAAAGAATAAGGTTTGGTGGAGTGCATAAGTACGACTCGGACAAAACTATGAAGTGGGTGATGTTCAGCACAGAGCTAGGCCCTATGTCGAACACCCGGAGACCATAGTGGCTCAAGACTTCCCGGAAAAAAGAGTGACCCGGAGGACGGAATCCCCGGGTCACATGCTCGGTAAAACAAATTACCTCATTCCCGATAGGAGTGGGGCGGGTCTCATCGCCAGGAGCCCTCCAGTGTATTTCCTTTTGAGAAGGAAGGATTCCTAACTCGGCCATCCCATCTAGCTTGGCCTTTGTCGTTGAAGATCGACCCCAGTTGGCAGAAGTGGTTTGAGAGGCCTTTGCAGAAGCCGGGTGTCTTCCTTGCCTTTTAGGAGCCATGGAGTTGACCTGCAAGGGACAGGAAATGTATGAGGTTCGGAACATCAAATCATTCGAGTTTGGAGACATCAGGGCGCTGAAGGCTAAAGTGAAACCCGGATAATGCACTACGATGTTAAGTGCGGAAGATTTTCCGGGTGTCAGACGAGGTTGAGTAAACTGTTAATAACTTACGCGTTGGGGTGAATTGGGTGAACATGGATGGTTGCCCATACCTTTATTATGGAGGGACTAGCTGGAAAAAGAGGATTTTCCGGGTGTTAATGCGACAGGCGGAAAGAACAAGGTGGAATGGATCTAGATCGAAAAGCTCGCAAGCAATCTTATGCAAAGTTGGATGGCCAATAAATGCGCGGGGATGAGCTGCGACTACGCATCAGGTGATTAAAGGAATTAAGGTCTACCGAAGCGGTTCAATTTGGTGATATCAGAAAATTAGTTTACGGGTTGACCCAGATCCAATCTTGGTCAGATTGAAAAGGCTGCGAGTTTCAATTGAATGGTTGAAGAAAGGCGTACCAAAGGAGTTGAGGTCCGAAGCGAGGGTGGTGCGTGGCGCGGCTTGAGTGTCGCGTCACGGCCCTCGATGAGGAAGCGCGGGTGTGACAACGGTGTTTGATGGCGGCGTTGGGAAGCTCGGGGGCGATTGCGGCCGGAGGTGGCCTTATCTTTCGCAGCGTGCGCGAGCCTGGTGGCAGGGACTGCGAGGAAGCAAGGAGAGAAAGGATGTTAAGGCGAAGTGAAGGGCCTAGGGTTACTTTCGGTTAATATTTATAAGGAAGGTGGTGAGCCCGCCTGCGGCTGGAAAGCCGGAAGTTGCGGAGCAATGATTATCCGCACAGATTTGGTGTTACGGGTGTTTGGAACGAGGTGGAATATTCCGTTGACAGGGGGAACGCGATTCGTTCCGAGATATCAGGGATCCTTATCGAGAATAGGACCTTAATATCTTAGGATTCAAACTTGGAAAGGTCCGTTGAGCATTTGAGGAAGGATCGAGCTGTCGAATGACCGCTACGGAGCTGGGCCTAGTCATCTGTTAAAGTAACTTGGCCCGGTTCACGTAAGCTTGGGCGTTTCATATCTTCTTAGGGAATAGCGAGCACTTCAAGGATGAATCTGTGAAGCCCGCGCTATCCTGGGGACTACTGATGAGGGAATAGTAACCCGGTGTGCCAGCTCCCGGGTGTGACCCGGCCCAAACGACGGATGGACCGAATCCGGCTAAGGACGAAGAAACTCCTGGAAGGCCCAGGGCTTGTAAGGATCGTAACCCGGGTTGTGGGTTACGGTAAGAAAAGTTAGGGTTCGTATGTAGAGTTCGAGTAGGACTCGAGGAGCGTTTGGTAGGGCAAGCCCGGAGGGGTATGAGTACTATATAAACCAACCCCTGGGCTTCGCCTAAGAGAGATCCAAGTCATAGTTGTAACACCTGTTATCGAGTATCCAGTATAATCATATCGAGAGCCGGCGAGCTGTTTTCCGGTTCCTAGATTGCTTTCGCCATGTTCTCTCTCGAGCTAAACCCTCTCCCAAACACCTGTGTCGACTTGCCCCAAGATCAGTTACCCCAGGTAACATCTGCCGTGATTATCCCACGACAAAACCGGGCTTATCCACTCGCCCTATAAATAAGCTCCCTGGGGGGTAACCTGAACCCTAACGGCTCATTTCCCCCCACTCTGCTTCCTCTCTCCCTCTGGGCTCATTCTCGCTGAGCGCCACCACGGAAATCCCGCGCGCATCACCGGAGCCCATCGGACGGAGGCTGCGCTCTGCCACCGCTCGCCCTGCGCCGCCGCCGAGACCTGCCGGCGAATCTCCATCCGGCCCATCAAGAACCGCGAAGGGACACCAGGGCTGCGCCATTTGCCTCCGCAAGGCTTCACTCAGATCTCCTCCGGTAAGCCTTTTGCGCCCATTAATTTGCCCTTGCAATTTTTGATTTCACCTTAGATTAGATCCAAATCGACCCGCCCATGATTCCTCGGCCACGCCGAATTAGGTTGCTAGCATTCTTTCCAGCTCGTCTAATAGATAAATTATGGATTCCAATCCACTCTCCTACCGTCCGCAAGCATTAATTTTGCCAGGAATCTGAAGATAAGACTCCCAATCGGGGCCCGATCCACTCAAAATTTCCGCCCTGGCCTCAATCACCCGGCCGGACTTCCCCTTTTTTAGTTCCTTTCATTCGCGCTAAATGCCTGCACAGTCACCCAACACCCTCAAAAGCTTCTTCAACATTTAGATCCCATAACTTTCGCCATAATGCTTGATACCCGGATAATTTCGAACTTTATTCTGCGAGCTATCACCCGGACTACTCACAGTCTTTCATGTCTCAATATTACCCGGCCTATACTTGGCGGCTCGCAACTTCCGTGTCTTAATCCTCTTATCCTTTTATCTTGTACTTTGCAGGTCAACCACATGGCTCCCAAGAAGCAGGGGAAAACTCCAACCAAGGCTAAAGCCACCAACTCCATATCCGCCAACTGGGCGCGGTCTACGGTCACAAAGGCCAAGTTAGAGGAGGTGGTGGAGCTGGGAGTTCTTCCTCCTCAAGAAGGTATCCAGTGGAGGGTGCCGGGTAAGGAGACCCGGCCCACCCCAACAAAAGATGAGGTAATCTGTTTCGTGGAACATGTGACCCGGGGTTTTCGACCGCCGGGTCACCCTTTTTTCCGTGATATCCTTAGTCACTACGGCCTTCGCATCTTTGACATCGGACCCAATTCCGTACTAAACATTTCCCACTTTATTGTCCTTTCCGAATCCTACTTGTGCACTCCGCCAAGTCTAGCTCTTTTTATTGAGCTTTTTCAATGCAAACCGTGCCGCGAAAGCGGTGACGGGGCGCTTCTCGCTTGCGGCGGGGTTTCTATCCAGCGCCGCAAGAACTCTCTGATGCCACCCCTCACCCTTAATTCCCATGTCAAGCACTGGCAGCTCTCATACTTCTACTGCCAAGACACTTCCCCACCCGGCCAAAAGAAACTGCCGGGTTATTCGGAGGGTCTTCTTGACATTTCTGATAAGTTCAGTGCCTTCGCCCCTGACTCGGACAGGGAGGCAATTCAACCTTTACTAGCCAAAATCACCACTCTCACAGCCCAAGGCCTCATCGGGCTCAACCTGGTGAAGACTTGGGTCGACTTCAGGATTCAGCCCAATTCCATCCGCACAAAGTTGATGTGCGAGTATTCAGGGGAATCTTCAGACCCGCTCCGGTACTCCGACAACATCTTCGCAGCTGGCGACACTCATAAAACCATCAAGGGTTTTTTGACAGAAAAGCTCGAGGTAATCCGGAACATATCCGGGTTAGAGCCCTTCACACTTGAGAACCCAGCCCCCAAGGTGAAAACCCGACTTTGATGCCTTTACCTTCGTTCTTTCCACTTGATACAATTGATAACCCTTGCACTAACACCTTTCAGGCTGATGATGCTTTTTGGAAAACCAACGCCTCCCCCAGCTCCGAAAGTCCAGAGGAGCAGGAAACTATTAACTCGGACGAAGGTACTTTCCGGATTTTACTTGGCTCCTTCGAGCTCACCGTAATCCCTTCGTTTCCAACTATAACTTCGATGATATCCAGAACAAGAAGATAACGAGGAAGAAAACTCCGACGGCAAAGTAGAATCTGCCAGCGACGAGGAGGAACTGGAGCCGACAATCAAAGTCGGATCCAAAAGAAAAGCTCAAGAGGCCACCTCCAAGGTTTCATATCCCCTCCTCGCATTTAATTCGTATTACTTTAATGATATACTTGAACTACCTTGACGTTATTCCACCGGCCTTTCTTGAAGGAGTCGCCTATGACCAAGCGTAGGTCAACTCGAAATCACCCGGGTGACGATGCCCTTAACCCGGGTATTCCGTCGACCCCGACTCGGCAGGCTGGTAATTACCCTATCTTTTCTCGGTCAGCACATTCTCCTTGAACCATTCCTACATGACATCTAACTTGACAATTTCCAGCCTCTCCCGAGTCTGATGACGGGTTTCCTTGTGACTTTGCGGTGAACACCGGGTAAGATCCCCTTCCAGATGCTCTCCCACACTTCATCACCCTTTCCTGACTGCGTATTTAACTGCTTCCTGATAACATCTACAGGGCCACGGTCGTTGTTAGCGACCAAGAGGATATGGAAGACGAGGGCCCGGGTAAGGGGAGCCCGGCTGATAAGACTACAGCCGTGTCTAGCGGTGAAAAACAAACATCGCCGATAAAACCGGACACACAAGAAGCCGAGTATCCGATTGCTTCCCATGCAAGCAAGAAGAAAAAAGCCACAACCTTGGGTGCAGAAGGAGTGTCGGATTCCAACGCACAAATGACCCGGGTTCCGCCTCCCTCTAAGAAGAAAACTTCTTCTCGGAATTTCCAAGGCCCCGGGTCTTCTGATACGGATAAAGATACTTTTGATCAATTGATGAACACGCTCCTCACTATGAAGGCTTCGGAGAGCGAGATTTTAGAGCGCATGGCTGCAGAGCACCAGGTAAGAGCACTTGTCATCTCATATTGCATATCTAGTCCCCAAGTTCCGAGTATGACTTGCAAAAGTTATGCTTGGTACTTCACGCCATATTTAACTTATCATAACATCCAACTGGTGCTTGCATTCCTTTCTACTTACAGGCACAGATAACCCGGTCTGACGAAACTTTACTTAAGACCGAACAACTTCTTCTTGCCGAGATAAAACGAAGGGAAATCCTTGAGGATGACATGAAAACTTTGAAGAAGGATTTTTCCAAATGCAAGAAGGAATGCAATGCCGCTCAGACCAATCTGAAGAAACTATCGGACCAAGTCACCGATACTTATCAGATCTTGCTTAGTAAGTTTTTGCTGCCGATTGGCTTCATGTCTTTGCTTTATTGTATCATACTCGGTGTTACTGATACGTTCTTTCCTTTGTTACAACTGTAGGTGCTAACCTTGCGGCCCCAGAGGAGAATGCCATTGTCAAGGCTAAAACCCGGCACGAAATTTATACTGGATGCCGTGAAGTGGCCTACGGAAGTATATCCGGGTGAAGAAAAAACCTCATTCAAGCCTGCTCCACTGTGCCTGGCTGGATTGAAATCTGGAAGCGCTCATCATGCCGGATTGGGATGACCCGGGCTTTCACCCTGGCCAAGGCTTTCTTCCCAAAGCTTGACCCGGCAAAGGTAATATCCGGGTTTCCCGAATTCAAGGCGGATGGTTCCAAATTTACACCCAAAGATTTCAAGGCCATACAAGCCGCAGTGCGCCCCTCGGCTACCACTTTGGCTGATAGTTTGGATCTAAACACTATCATGAGTGCATACGACGCTGACGGCAAAGTTGTTACAGAGGAAGCACCCCCACCCTTTGATATCTTGGAGAAGTGGGTTTCCAACTCGGCCAGGAAGAGGGAGGCGACTGCGAAGAGAGAGGCCGAGCTAGGATCAGGCCCGTCTGCCTCTACACCAGCCGTCCCTCCACCAGTCCGCCCTGATGCAATGAGTCCGGGTAAGGGTGCCGGGAAGGCTAAGCAGCAAACCCAGGACTCAGACCCGGAAGGCCGTACTCAGGAGGCCGAATAGGGCCGTACTATCATAATACCTTGTAGTGCTTTGTATTCACACTGTTATGCTTTTGATGGTGCGCCTGTGCACCCCTGATACTGACGCCGTACCTTGTAACGTACTTTTTAGTCCGTGATATACTTTGCGGCTTTCCTGGCCTTTTGATAACCGTATTGCTTGCCTATTCTTTGAACTTTTTCTCGATACCCGATTCTCTATTTTGGCTCCCTTCGTAAGACTCGGTTTTCCGAGTACCAGGGGCTTTGATACGTGGACTTTTTCTTTAAGTCCCCAAGACTCGGATGGTGAGGTTTTTCGAACTGCGATAGCCAAGTAGTTTGTTTCTGTTTCGAAGTCCCCGGTCCCCAGGACCCAAAGTCCGAGTCATGGGGGTGTGGCATTTCTCAGAGAACAAATTATTTTTTACCGAGTCGCAAGCCTAAAGCCATTCCGTGTGAATACTGAAGTTATGCTTGATAGTTGTTGAGTTTCCGGCTTTTAGCCTTGTACTCTGCATAAACTTGTGGTTTAGATGACCCTTTTGACTATCTTGTACTGCAAGCCGGCTTTCGCGTGGATACCATGTTGTTACATCCATACGAGAACAGTGTCAGGCAAGTCCCATTGGGCTTCATGGCTGATTGTAATCGTAAGCGAACGAACCATGCCACTTTAGTGCGAGTCACATCGAGCTTAAGTAAGAAAAGTCAAGAAAATTTGGCTCCTTTGTCCAGTTATAAGATTGCAGCCGTACTCGTTTGCGAATAATCGGCCCTTATAACTTATAGGCATCAAGGCCGGGTCTTTTGGGTTGCTAGCTGGGCTACTTGAGTCGCCAGCCCCCGAGACCTGTATATGCTCAACATTCTTAATGATACGGAAATACTGATGCCACGTGGATACTACTTACTTGTAATCAGGCTGTAACGAAATAGGACTTGATAACCATCTCTTTATTGCTGCGAGAAAGTTTGGATCAGCAGGCCGCCTCATTAAAAACCTTCCAGTCCCCTTAGGTACCCTGGGTAGGAAAAGAGCGCGTCTGAAACCTGCTGCCCGTTACATTGTTTAGTTCTTCGTGGACACCGGCCCCGAACTGGCGTGACCGGTGCACATTCTCCACACGTTAGACTTTTTCATGACGAGTACCGGGTTTGCTAGCCAACCCGGGTAAGGTGTTTCCATGACATGGCCGGTTGTGAGTGATCGTGCAGCTTCTTCTTCTGTGGCGGATTGTTTGGAGGGGTCATCCTTGACAAAAGCCACCATTTTAGCATCTTGTGTTACCTTGGATTTTGCTCGTTCGCCTTCAGTACTCGGCCTTTTTGATGTGGCTCTACCCTCCGGGTCTGCTTGAGACCGATACTGCTTGAGTTCTTCTTTTCTACAGGCCTGCTCGGCCATTGCTGCATCTCCTTCGTCGCATTCAGCTGCTATGTCTCGATTTCCATGTATGGTAATGGTCTTCTTGGGACCCGGGATTTTTAGCTGTAGATATACGTAACACGGCCTAGCCATGAATTTGGCGTAAGTCGGCCTTCCAAATAACGCGTGATAAGGGCTGCGCAATTTGACTACCTCAAAGGTAAGCCACTCAATTCGATAGTTATCCTTTGACTCTCCAAAGGCTACCTCCAATGCGATTTTTCCCTCGGGGCATGCTGAATGACCCGGCACTATCCCATGAAAAACTGTTGAGCTTTTTTGCAGCTGAGATTCCTTGAGACCCATGCGTAGGAAGGTTTCCCAATACAGTATATTGATGCTGCTTCCACCATCCATTAAAACCTTTTTCAGTTCGTACCCATTGACTTGCGGTGCGACTACTAGTGCCAAGACTCCTGGGTGCTCCACTCTTTCTGGGTGATCCCTTCTGCTCCATGTTACCTCCTGTTCTGACCATCTCAAGTACCTCGGGACGGCTAACGAAACTGAGTTGACCGCTTGCTTCAGTATCTTTTTGTCCTTGTTAGAGCCTCCTGTGGTATGCACATGATATTGACCCAATTGTTTGGGGTTAGCCTGGAAACCTCCTGCCCCCCCTTGGTTATTACCTTGATTTCCAGCCGCCGGATTACCGGCTGGGGGTGGGCCGTTGCCCGGGTTTGCCCCTGGACCCGGTCCTCCTCCCCGTCCTGCACCTCGCATAGCTCTGTGCACTTCCTCATTTTTCCATCTTTGTAAATCGGCGCACTGTTCTAGGGAGTGGTTAGCTGGCCTGCCATTCCTGCTGTGCTTCGGGCATGCCATCCTGAATATGTCCCAATTGTTACCCGGCCTTGGCGGTCCTTGATAATTTCCTCCATTGTGATTACCTCCGTTGAAATTTCCTTCTGCTCTGGGCCTTGAAGACCTGGCCTCAGTGTTGGCGACAAACTCGGAGCCCCCTTCAAACGGGCGCTTGTTCTGACTGTTTCCATTATTACCCGGTGCTAATCCATTGCCCGTTCTTCCGTTATTGCTTGTGTTTGCTTTTACCTTCTTGTCATCAACTTCTTCTTCTGTAGTATCTGTCGCAGCGTGTTTGTTGCACGCATCCATCAATTCTCCCATTGTAACTTCCGACGCATTTCGACTGGACTTCATGCGAGTTAACTTTTGCACTAAAGGTATATACTTGCATGTTTTTTGCCATGGCCTGTAGTGCATCCTTGGGCTGGATATCCGTGGATGAGTGAAGTATCTCCATGACTCGGCGCACCCAACTGCGCGCCGATTCTCCCTTCTTCTGAACGCACCGCTCTAGATCATCAATAGTGAACAATTTCCTGCACGTCCCGTGAAAGTGCT
Source organism: Alopecurus myosuroides (assembly GCA_028641055.1). Classification (NCBI taxonomy): domain Eukaryota; kingdom Viridiplantae; phylum Streptophyta; class Magnoliopsida; order Poales; family Poaceae; genus Alopecurus; species Alopecurus myosuroides. Next base: position 224,359,911 of record CM054062.1, read on the forward strand.
TGACAAACGCGGTCTTCAATTCCTCCCAGGACTTGATCGATCCTTCCGGCAAATTGGTGAACCACAACTTTGCTGCTCCTTCTGACATCATTAAATACATGAATTTGGCTTGGAGATTCTCGGATGCGTTGCGAATCGACATTGCCATCTCATAACTACTTAGCCATGTTTCTGGATCCATAGTTGGCTCATAATTTACTACTTTCCCTGGCTCTTTGAATTTTTCCGGGTAAGGTTCAGCTCTGATACTGTCCGAGAGACACTTAGGCCCCGCAAGAACGGTTGAGGCCGGCCTGGCTCTAGAAACGTGTGATACCGCGGGGGGCGCGGCTGGGCGCGATGCTGCGGGAAGTCCATGCGCTGCAGACCCGGCCGCGGCCCTCCGAGCCCTAGAACTGTCCACGACGGCCTGTGCTGCTGATGCTGCCTGAGCGCGGGGAGGAGGCGGCATTTGCTGCTGCTCTTCCCTCCGTCGCGCTGAACTTGTTTGGATATTCCCTTGCTGTTGACTGACGTATGGCGTCCCGTGCATACCGCTTCTGTGATCCGGATAATTGGCTTGCTGTGCCACCGCAGTGTGCAACAGATCGATGGCTTGCCGAGTCTTCTCTGCATGGGGCGACTCTCCCACAGGGATTTGATTCAACGCGAGTGTCGCTGCATATACATTGTCCATGGGGTTATTGTAGTGGCCGGCTGGTGTGCGGAACCGTGATGGCGGCGGTGGTGGTAGATCGTTGCCGGTTGTGACTCTAGTTTGTGGTGGGGGTAACCCGGTCCGCTCATTCGCCGGACGTGTCGCTGCTGTCACCTGTTGGGGTGCGGTTCCCTGGTTCACCACTGGTATCGGCTGGTCCTGAGGCGTAACAAATAAATTAGCCGGATTAATAACCCCGCCCGTTGCTGGTAACCTGGTTTGATGCCTTTGATGTACTCTAGACGTTTCCTCTCGGAGCCGAGTTTCCAGCGCATCCAGCTCACGCTGCCGCGCGGCCATCCCTTGCCTTTCCGCCTCTACCTGCCTTCTTTGCTGTTCCAGCGCACGACGAGCCACATCCAGGTCCCTGACACGTTCTGCCGCATTTTCCGGAGTGATAACCGTTGCAAGAACCGTGGGATCTAGAATCAGATTATTATCGAATAAGGCCGGGTGGCGCGGGTTCGAAGGACCCGCCCCTGGTGTCCGGTTTTCTAAGAATCCGAACGTATTTGCATGCAACTCCTCATCTGCTGCTCTGCTGGTTACTGACGCCGACTCTCCATCAACCCGGGCCAAGACCGGGTCTCCGTTAGCCGCGCCCTGTCGCTGGGCCACTGCCTGAGCCGCCCCGACTGATGCCGCGGTTGCGTTTCCTTGGTTGGCCGCGGGGGCCGCATAGACTGCAACTCGGCGTACGATATCCGGTGTGAATTCATGCTGTTCTTCCTCACCGTTCTCCTCATACCGGTTTTCCAGTAGATCCAGGATAGACCCGGTATCATCTTCTCTTTCGGCCCGGTCGCGTGGGGTCCATGCCGGCTCCTCCGGCTGTTCCCACTCCGCGATGGGTTCTTCTGCTGGATGTGTCGTTTCAATCGATTCTTCATCATCTGATCGGATAGACGTGGCTTTTCCTGGCATAGAATCAGATCCAACGTTGTCAGGGATCGAATTGGAAGTACATACCATACCAATGAAGACGCTGATCCGGCCGATCGTCACGACGTATCCGGATTCGAGGTGATCCGACGCCGGCCCCCAGCCGGAATCGTCCACCATCTTTTCTCCTTCGTGGTCGATGTAGATTTCGCCGATGACAAGATTCTCCATGCCCTTCCGAGCTTCTCCCGTGATGTAAACACCTTTGGACGCAGGCCCCACGGTGGGCGCCAACTGTCGTGGGATAATCACGGCAGATGTTACCGGGGGTAACTGATCTTGGGGCAAGACGACACAGGCGTTTGGGAGAGGGTTTAGCTCAGAGGAACACATGGTGCAATTCGATCTGGTAGCCGGCAATCAAAGTCGCCGAGTCTCCGATCTTGATATAATAACTCAACTCTGGGATTACACTCGATGCTCGATATCACGCGATATTGCTAGGGTTCTTAGATCTCTGCCTAGACTAGACCTGGGGGTCGGTTTATAAAGCACCCGTACCCCCTGGCTTATTCTCCAAGGCGCATCCTGAATCCTACCCGGACCCGGCGCACAAACCCTAACTTTATCCTACCATAACCCACAATCCGGGTTACTGGGCCTACAAGTTTGGGCCTTCACAGGTTTCCTTATCCTTAGCCAGATCTTGCACAGCGTCCTTTGGGCCGGGTTACTCCCTGGAGTTTGGCCTACCGGGTTATCATCCCCCCATCACTGATGCTGGCAATAGCCAACTCCAGAAGAACAATGGGCCCCAGTGGGGGCAGAACCAGAACAAAAGGAAGCCATGGGTGGACCAGAAGAAACCCCGGGGTGAAGAGTAAAGATTCACCTTTGAGATGATGAAGGCGGGGCCATGCAGCTATCACACCCGACATCCTAGCAGACTGGCAAATCACACAACCAGGCAGTGCAACTGGTACGACCGGATCAAGAGCGAGGGTGCGTATCCTTTGCCTCCTCTTCCCCCACTGCCTCTTTCGGGGTCCAATACTCAAGTTATCAGAGCCCCCAAGCCTTGAGATAACTAGAGGAGGCCGAAGAATGCAAATCAAGTGGCTCAGGGAGCCAACAACAACAATAACAACAACAACTACAACAAAAATGCCTGTGGTAGCCGCCAAAACGAGTACCAAGAGCACCACCAGAGTTACATGGTCTTTGTGACCGAGCCTCACTACAAGCAGAGCCAGCATCGGCAAGCAATGGAGGTCAATGCGGTAATGCCGTATGTGCCAAAGTTCCTGTTCTGGTTTGAGGAGGAAATAATCTGGAACGTGGGAGATCATGCCTAACCCAGGAGGTTATGCTCTTGTAGTAGACCCAACATTCATTGGACCCGACATCAACGTCTAGTTCACTCGGGTTCTCATTGACAATGGGAGCAACATCAACATCATGTACCGGGATACAATGATCAAGCTGGGTATCACGAAGAACATGATGCAGCCAAGCCAGAGTACCTTCCATGGTATCGTGTTGGGTGTATCTTCTGCGCCTATGAGAAAGGTCTGGGTGGATGTTCTGTTTGGAACCCGAGATAACTGTCGCACCAAAAGCCTGCATTTCGAGGTCGTTGACCTCGAGAGATCTTATCATGCATTACTCGGCAGGTCGACATTGGCTAAGTATATGGCCTCTAATCATGTGTCCTATCTTAAGATGAAGTTGTTGGGTCCTAATGGCCCAATCACTATCTCGGGTGACTACAAGCGCTCTATGGAGTGTGCTTCAGCTGGATCTCGGCTGGTCGAGTCTCTGGTCATTGCTGCAGAGAAGAAGAAGATTCATGAGGTGGTGGCATTCTCTCAGTCAACACAAATCGGCATGCCGGGTATGACTAACCCGCATCAGAGCGCCACCTTCCAGGCCTCCAAGGAGATCAAGAAGGTGCAGATTGATCCGGTATTCCCCGAGCATGTGGCCCTTATTGGCTCCGGGTTAGAGGAAAAATAGGAAAGTGAGCTCATCCACTTCATCCGTGATAATCGGGATATCTTTGCATGGTAAAATCAGGACCTGCCAGGTGTTCCAAGGGAGTTTGTTGAGCATTCGCTGCATGTAAGGCCGGATGCTAAGCCGGTGAAGCAACCACTGCAGTTCTTTGCTATAGAAAGAAGAAAAGCAATTGGTGACAAGATCACGAGGTTTCTTGCAAGTAGCTTTATCAAGGATGTGCTTCACTCGGACTGGTTGGCTAACCTGTTCCTGGTAGAGAAGAAGAAGGATGACCTCAATGTGGCTATAGTGTGGCGTATGTGTATTGATTACACAAATCTGAGCAAGGCATGTCCTAAAGATCCATTCCCCTGCCTCGAATTGATTAGGTCATCGATTCCACTGCTGGGTGTGAGTTGTTATCATTTGTAGATGCTTATTCTGGTTTCCACCAGATACCTTTGAACCCTTTGGATCAAATAAAGACTGCCTTTATTACCCCGTACGAGGCTTACTGCTATCGTGTTATGACTTTTGGCTTGAGAAATGCCGGTGCTACGTATCAGAGATGCATGTAGAAATGCTTGCATGAGCAAATTGGAAAAATGTGCAGGTATATGTTGATGACATTTTCATCCAGACAAAATAGAAGAACACTCTCTTGGATGATCTCCAAGAAACATTTGCAAACCTCAGGAGATTCCAGTTGAAGCTGAACTCGGCCAAATGTACATTTGGTTTCCCGACAAGTAAGTTACTCGGTTTCCTCGTGTCCAGCCGAGGTATCAAGGCCAACCCCTCCAAGATCAGTGCGATTGAAAGCATGACCCTGCCGAAATGTCTGAAAGATGTTCAAAGATTCACTGGATGCCTGGCATCCTTAAGTTGGTACATCAGGAGAATGGGTGAAAAAGCATTATCCCTATACCAGTTGATGAAGAAGACATACAAGTTTGTATGGACCCCGCAAGCTGACTCGACATTTTGAGATCTGAAGAAGATGTTGAGTTATGCGTCAATACTGGCCTCGACACTTTTCAAAGAGCCGATGTTGCTCTATATTGCAGCTACCAACCGAGTTGTTAGTGATGTTGTAGTGGTGGAGCGTGAAGAGGAAGGTAAAACAATGCATAGGCCAGTAACTATCTCAGCGAGGTGATATCCAACTCCAAGAAAAACTACCCTCATTATTAGAAGATGACATATGGAGTTTACATGGCGGCCAAGTAACTCGAGCATTATTTCCAAGAACATCCAATGACGGTGGTGAGTACCGCACCTATCTCGGAGATCATTGGCAACAAAGGTGCGAGTGGCCGGGTAGCCAGGTGGCCCGTTGAGCTAGCCTCTTTTACCCTAATGTATGGAAGGAGAGATTCTATCAAATCTCAAGTGCTGGCGGATTTTCTGGTCGACTCGGCCGAGATGTAGTATGAGCCACCATTGCCGGAATCTAATTTCTGGAAGATGCGTTTGATGGCTCCAAGCTAAAAGAGGGTCTCGGTGCTGGTGTTGTGATTACCTCGCCCAAAGCAGGATTAGCTAAAGTATGTATTGTAAATCCATTTTGCTGCATCCAACAATGTGGCCGAATATGAGGCTCTTGTCCATGGACTTTAAGTGGCCAAAGAGATTGGCATCCGCCGAATAGTATGTTATGGTGACTAGGATCTTGTGGTTCAACAAGAATCTGGAATTGGGACGCTTTGGATGTCAACATGGAATCGTATCGGTTCCATGTCCAGAATATCTCCGGATACTTTGATGGGTGCGAGTTTAACCATGTGCACCGAGCAGAAAATGAGGCTGCTGATATACTGTCCAAACTGGGTTCATCCCGCCAGGCTATCCCAGCTGGAATTTTATCGGAGCATCTTCGGAACCCATCAATCAAGCCCTCGCGTGAGTCTGAGTCAATCTTTGTCTTGGTCAATCTGGAATCTGAAGCTGTCCCGGTCGACGTAGATGTGGGGTGCATCTTGGAGAACTCAGGGACTTCTTGGAGGAACTCGGGGACTGCTATGGCAAACTCGGGACTACTCTGTAGAACTCGGAGACTCGTATGGCTTGTCTCCTTATGCCTGATTCTTCAATATCAGTGGAAGCCATGGAAATTGTTGAGCCTATCTTTGCTCCTCGTGCTGTACCAGCATGGGCGCAACCAATAATGTCCTATCTAGTTGATGGCACCCTTCCGAGTAATGAAGTCTAGGCCAGGCAAATATAGAGAAGATCCAAGGGCTATACCATCATCAACAATGAGTTGTACAAGAGAAGTGTGACATGCATGCTCCAGCGCTGTATCGGACCAGAAGAGGGGCATGAGATACTCCGAGATATTCATCAAGGAGAGTGTGGCCACCATGCATCCTCCAGACCTCTGGTACAGAAGGCATTCCGGCATGGGTTCTATTGGCTCACTGCTTTGTAGCAGGAAGAAGATAGTGTCCGGAGTGCATAGGTGCCGAAGATATGCCAGCAAGATTCACATGCCGGCTTTAGAACTCAAGACCATTCCTATCACTTGTCCATTTGCAATGTTGTGCTTGGATATGGTGGGGCCATTCAAGCCGGCCCGGGGTAACATGACACATATGCTGGTCATGGTGGACAAGTTCACCAAGTGCATAGAGGTGAAGCCAATCAGGAAGTATGATGGACACACAGCTGTAACATATCTGCAAGATATAATACTGATATATGGCTACCCACATGGTATCATCTCAGATAATGGAACCAACTTTGCTGAAGGAGCTTTTGCTCGGTTGTGTAGAGAGAAGAGGATCTGACTCGACATTGCATCAGTCGGGCATATCGAATCGAATGGGAAAGTTGAAAGAGCCAATGGGATGGTTCTTTCCGGATAAAACCCCGGTTGATTGAGCCACTACAGCGAACCCTTGGATGTTGGCTGGATAAGCTACCCGCAGTGCTGTGGAGTCTAAGGACTACCCCGAACCGCTCCAGGCTATACGCCATTCTTCCTTGTATATGGAGCAGAAGCAGTTTTTCCAACCGACATAGAACATGACTCCCCAAGAGTGACTCTGTATATAGAGGCAGAGATAAAAGAGTCTCAAGAAAATGATGTTGATTTGCTCGAATAAGAACGATAGGTGGCATTGTCTAGATCAGTTGTGTATCAGCAGAATCTCAGGCGCTATCATAGCTGGAAAGTGAATCCTCGGTTGTTCCGAGAAGGAGACATGGTGCTTAGGCTTGTGCAGCGCACAGCCGGGATGCACAAGCTATCCCCCCATGGGAATGGCCTTTCATTGTGAGCAAGGCTCTGCACAGTGATGCCTACTATCTTCTAGATGCTAAAAAACATGAGAAGATCAAGATGGATAAATTCGGAGGAAATTAAACACTCCTGGAATGTAGCTCTCCTTCGTCCTTTTTATTCTTAAGGACACAATGTATGTATCTCTCTACCAAGTTATGAAATGTCGGCACCCCGGGAAGACTCCTTGGGAGTGCTTTGCCTAACCCTTTCTGTGTGTATTTACTCCATGTTTTTGTATATAGGATTTTCCTATGTCATCCTAGTATTGTGTCTAAACCTAAGAGCCAACTCTTCGACTCAGCTGTTGTCCGAAAACAAGCTTCATGTCTAGCAAGAGAACAAGCTAAGGGTCAATTTACACATGAAAAAGGGGTAAGGAAAAAAATCTAGGAGGTCGACATAATTTTGTTATTTCTCCTTCGGCTAAGTGTTGAATGGTTCTAAGTTTTTTCTCAGAGTTGTGAGTACTGTAAACTCGGTTTTTGAAACCTTGTGACTCGACTGTCAAAAACCCACAAATGGTAGGCTAGAGCTGAGATGAAAAGGCTAAGTGGACACGAAAATATACTCGGGGACTTAAATTAGAACAATCTAGCATTCAACCAGTCTTGTTCATACTGCAAATAACTTAAAGTGGCAAAAGGCATAAAAGTATTCATTACATTTGCACCCGGTATACCGGGGATCTAACGAGTTCAAATGTTTGGAGTGAAACTAGGCAGCAGTGTTGGAGGGAGTCGAATAACCTGGAGCATCATTGCCTGAAGTCCCGGCGGGCAGAGTAGGAGTACTCTCGGTGCCTATCGGGGTAGCAGTGTCGGTGGCAACCTCGGTCATGGCTTCCGTCTCGGTGGGGACCTCGGTCGTGGCTCCAGACCTGGTGTTGGCAGCCGGATCTGACTCAACCTCGATCACTTTGTCGACCACCTCCTCAGATTCTTCATCTTCGTATGAAGATTCCTTATCTGCGGGAGCCTCAATGAATTCCGGGTCTGGGCATATGATGCCAGTCTGTACGCCGCAGCTTAGCGGAGCTTGATGTGATCTGAGTCATTGGTCCACTTCGACCCGGTGCGCATGGTTTTGAGCACTTCGAGATCGATGCCCTCATACTAGCATAGGAGGAAAGTTAAGACCTCGTCGGCTCCATCTCGGGCAGAAGAAGAGCACCACTCTCGGAGCCGTGTCCCGACACCCAGAAGGCATTTTGCCACTTCTGTGACTTCAAGGGGTACCTTGCAACCCGTCCAAAGGACCTTGTAGACTCGGATGGCCGCATCCAGCAGGTCAATGCCAATGGCTTTGAGCGGTGTGAACCGGGCCTTGAGTGCCGCCAGGTGGTCTTCATGGGTCTTTTCCTCAGTAACAATGCCACCAGGTTTGATCCTCCTATCTCGGGATTTCTTTATGAAGCTGCAGGCAGGAGCCTCGGAATGTGGAAAGTTCTCTATAAAGAAGGTTGTCCGAGTTAATCAAAATAAGTTCAAGTGTCGGCATTCAAAGTCGGAAAAGATAAGCAAGAGGGGAGATACCCACTTTTCATTTCCATGTTGATCTTCTCGAGATCCGATAGCCACTTCTCTGTATCGGATTTCAGCACATCCAACTCGGTTTGGAGTGAAATGGCGTGGGTCTAAGATTCTGAGTATGGGTCCTTCAACTTCCATATATCCTCCTCCTGGCGAGTCTTCTCGGTGGATGTGGCTTCCTCCATATCGGCATTTTCCTTCTTGATCTCGGCGAGCAACAACAACAAAGATAAGGGGAGGCAATGTTGAAAGTCCAAAGGACAAGACAAGTTTTGCAGATACTATAAGAAAACCAATCACACCATTGATGATTTCTAGAAGGTGCGGAACAAGGAGAAAAGGAACTTTATTGACCAACCGAAGAATAAATCTGACAGTAATGGCAATGGTAAAGCTGCTATTGTTGCTGGTGATAATAGTTCTAATGGTGAATGCTTATCTGTTTTTGCTTCTTGCGTTAACCGTGATGATAAGTGGATTCTTGATACTGCTTGTTCGTTTCATATTTGTTGTAACAAAGATTGGTTTAGTTCTTATGAGGTTGTGCAGACTGGAGATTTTGTGCGTGTGGGGAACGACAACAAATGTCACATTGTTGGCGTTGGATCTGTTCAGATCAAGACCCATGGTGGGACGACACACATGCTAACATGAGTAAAACACATACCATTTATGGCGAGAAATTTGATCTCATTGAGTACCCTTGACTGTGAAAGGTACAAATATGCCGAAGGGGATAAACGTCCGATGGTATAAAAAGGTTCTCTTATTGTTATTATTGGTGATATGTATTCTGCCAGGTTATATATTCTTAGAGGTAGCACTTTGTCTGGTACTGTTGTTGTTATTACTAATGATGATCCAACTACAACTAACCTTTGGCATAAGAGACTTGGACACATGATTGAACATGGTATGGCAGAATTGGTGAAGACAGAACTTTTGAAGAACTGCAATATGAGTAAGTTCTCTTTCCGTGAACACTGCGTGTTTGGTAACCATAAGAGAGTTAAGTTCAGTGCTTCCGTTCATACCAATAAAGGTACATTAGATTATGTACATGCTGATTTGTGGGGGCCTCATACGTCATAAATGTATCTTTAATTTTTGATGTTCCATGTTGTTTTCATGTTATTTCCCACGTGTTTACTTTACACTTTATGTCATTTTTATCGATTTTCCGTACTAACCTATTGACAAGATGCCATAGAGCCAGTTCCCTGTTTTCTGTTGTTTTTAGTTTCAGAAAAGTTGTTCTGGAAATATTCTCGGAATTGGAAAATTTGAAGTCCGGAAGTCTTAGAAACCCCAGAGGTTCCATAGAGTCCCGAAGAGACGCAGAGGGGGCCCTCAGGGGCCCACACCATAGAATGGCGCCCCCTGGCCACGGCGGGGGGTGGTGTGGGCCCCTAGGCCTCCATCGCCTCTGCCCTTTTGCCTATTTATTCCTCCCGGGGGAAAACCCCTAAATACATATCACTTTTACCCGAGAAACACCCATGGCCGCCTTCACCGTCATCCAGAGATCGTGTAACATCCCTGATTTTTGGAAAGTGCAAAAATCACAAAAATTTGAAACTTTTTGTTTCAATGTTATGCAAGTCACCAAAAACCAAATGAGATGTAAGAACAAAAGGAAATAATACATATTTCAATGATATTTGAATTAAGAATCCATTATACCTCTATTCCATAAACCCTAAACCTTATTCAAATAATTTTTTCTTTATTCAATAATTATTATCCTTCTTTAAGCAAACCCTATTCTCTAAATGTTTTTCAATGAATTAATTTGATATGAAAATGAATCACACTTTTGGAAACAACATTTTTAATAGTGGTAACTCTTTGAAATTTTATTGGTCAACAATATTAATTATTTTATAAGATTTAATTGAATGTGAACGAGTTGCTATTAGCAATCACTCATATTGAAAAATTATAAAATATGAAAAACCGGTGAAATGACTTTCAAAAATAGTATTTGACATGTTTAATGTCTCTATTTATTTAATAAAAAACAACATTTTATTTATTTAAAATTTACATTAAGCGCTACCGATGATTTTTTTTTCAAACATATAAAAAGTGAAATGTGCCGAAAAGTTTATAAAAATGTTCTGAACAGAAATATATTAATATTAAATTTTTTAGAAATTAATTTCAGATTAAATGGATTTATTAATCAAAAGATATTGAGTACAAACTTGAAAAAAAAGGATGACGCCATCACCTTCAACCTCTGGAATGGCAGAGAGCCCATTTTCAACAGTTTCTTCTGGGATTAAATTCGAGCATTTCAGTGCGCGTTTAATCCCACCGAGCCATCCCCGTTAAAGCCCCTAGCATCCTCTCCAATTCCCTTCTACTGCCCTTCTGTTACATGCCCCTAGGCTCGTCAAATTTGTTGTCGGGGTCCACACAGGCCACGACTGTATTCTTCTGCTTCCGGTGACGCAGAAGGTTTGTTCCGCCCTCCTTTGCTCTCCATTCAATTCCCCATTTCCTTATGCACCTCGGTGACTGCTTGGTCGTCTTTTTGCGTAGCGGATCCAACTCCCCGACGAACATCCGTAATCACCGGAGCAACAACGAGTAATGATACGTATCCAACGTATCAATAATTTCTGATGCTCCATGATGATATTATGCCAATTGCTACATGTTTTCTTCCTTCTTTATAGCATTTTTACACGTTTTCCGAGACAAACCTATTAACAAGATGACAAGTGCGAGTTCCCTTTTTTCTGCTGTTTTTTATTTGAGAAAAGTTGTTCTAGAAATATTCTCGGAATTGGACCCCACAAATCCCGAAGTTCCTATTTCCCCCGGAAGCATCCAGAAGACCGAAGATGAGTCGAAGACGGGCACCAGAGGGCCCACATCATGGGGTGGCACGCCCCCCTTGGCCGTGCCAGGGGGTGGTGTGGGGCCCCTAGGGCTCCACCGGCTTTGCCCTTTCGCCTATTTATTTCCCTCCGATGGAAAACCCTATGCACCTGATCAAATATCCCCGAAAAGTTCCGCAGCCGCCGCCGTCGTCAACCCTAGACCAGAGGGTTTTGAAGCTGTCTCCCGGCACCCTCCCGGAGACGAAATCATCACCGGGGGCCTCTTCATCACCATGCCTGCCTCCAGAGTGATGCGTGAGTAGTTCATCCTTGAACTACGGGTCCATAGCAGTAGCTAGATGGTTGTATTCTCCTAATATGCCTCAATGTTTAGATCTCGTGAGCTTCCTAACATGATCGAGATTGATCTTATGTAATTCTATATCATGTGTTTGCTAGGATCCGACGAATATTGAACTTATGCCAAGTTCATTATAGTCTTTATTGCATATGTTATTTGTGAACTTGCATTCTTTCCGTTGCTAGTGGTTGCTAGTGACTCCAAGAGGGAGTATTTATGCTCGATAGTGGTTTCATTCCTCTTCGCCTGAGCTCGAGTGACAGAAACGTGACATAAACGTGACGGAAGAGGATGTGATGTTGCCACTAGTGAGAAAACAGCGGCGTGAGTGCACGCGTGTATAATCGTTTCTTACATTACACACATTTCTTAACGCGATTATCTATTTCTTGCAACTAAATACCTAAGGGGGTTCGGATGATAACCCGAGGGGAAATTATTAGTCATAGATGCAGTTGGATTACGGTCTATGTATATTCTTGTAATGCCCGCACTAAATATCATAGTAGTCATCATGTCATGAATGTGCACTACGGTGTAACCACTATTTGTCAATTTCCCAGTTGTAATTTGTTTACCCAACATGCTATTTTTTATGGAGAGACAACACTAGTGAACCTATGAACCCCGGTCCATTTTCTTAGATTGTTAAACAAACCAGTACAATTTCCTGCTTTCTTTACTTACTGCAAGCATACACCATTTTCCACACTATACGTCTAATCTTTTTTTTCCAGCAAGACTTGTGAGATTTACAACCTCACTCTACCATAGAGACAAAGTATTTTGGTTGTGTTGTGTGCTGGTTCCGCGTTGTTGCTGACACCGGTGAGGCGCCATCACCACCGTTAGTGGAATCAACCTTCCGAATATCCTCTTCCTCCTAATGGATTGATAACCTTGGTTCTTAACTGAGGCAAATTCTTACTGCTTTGCTCATCACACCCTCCTCTTGAGGTTCCGAACACGAAAGCATCAAGGAATTTCTGGCGCCGTTGCCGGGGACGTAATCATCGTCAAGAAGCCTCCCCGTCAAGGCACCATCAAAGCGTATCAAGGAATTTCTGGCGCCATTGTCGGGGAGGAAGAAGTCTTCTGGCAAGGGGAGTCTCTCACTCTCAACCTCTTTATTTTGTTTATTGTCTTGTTTTAATTTTTGTCTTGTTTTGCTTCTTTATATCGAAAACACAAAAAATTAGTTTACTTTATAGCTGTTATTTATTTGCTTGTTGTTATTTTGCTAAAATGAGTTCCTCTGAGAATAATAAGTTGTGTGACTTCACTAGCACAAACAACAATGATTTTATTTGCAGATCTATTGCTTCACCTGCTCCTACTGCTACTTTCTATGAAATTAAACCCGCTTTATTAAATCTTGTCACGAAAGAGCAATTTTCTGGTGTTAGTACTGATGCTGCTGCTGCTCACCTTAATAATTTTGTTGAACTATGTGAGATTCAAAAATACAAAGATGTGGATGGAGATATTATTAAACTAAAATTATTTCCTTTCTCTTTGAGAGGTAGAGCTAAAGAATGGTTGCTATCTTTGCCTAGAAATAGTATTGATTCATGGACTAAGTGTAAAGATGATTTCATTGGAAAAATATTATCCTCCTGCTAAGATTATATCCCTGAGAAGTGACATAATGAATTATAATTTTTTTGATAATGAACATGTTGCTAAAGCTTGGGAAAGAATGAAAACTATGGTGAAGAATTGTACCACTCATGGACTGACTACTTGGATGATAATACAAACCTTTTATGCAGGACTGAATTTCTCCTCAAGGAACCTATTGGATTCAACTGCTGAAGTTACCTTTATGTACATCACTTTGGGCAATGCAACAAAGCTTCTTGATGATATGATTATAAATTATTCAGAGTGGCACACCGAGAGAGCTCCACAAGGTAAGAAGGTAAATTCTGTTGAGGAAACCTCCTCTTTGAGTGAAAGGCTTGATGCTATTATGTTTATGCTTGTTAATGGTAAAGCTCAAGTTGATCCAAATAATGTTGCTTTAGCCTCTTTGGTTGCTCAAGAAGGGCATGTTGATGTGAACTTTATTATAAATAATAATTTTAACAAAAATGCTTATAGAAATAATTTTGGTGGAAACAAATACAAGCCCTATCCTCCTAATAATGGTTATGGCAATTCTTATGGCAATTCCTACAATAATAATAAAAGATCTACCTCTGATCTTGAAAACATGCTTAGAGAGTTTATTAGCACACAAATTGCTTTTAATAAATCTGTTGAGGAAAAGCTTGGTAAAATATATGTTCTTGCCACTAAAGTAGATAGCCTAGCTATTGATGTTGATTTTTCTAAACTGAAGGTTTTTCCACATGATGTCAAAGAAAGTAAAACTTTGAATGCCATCAAAGTTCTAATTGATGATAATGTTAGGTTGATGACTGAATTAAGTGCTAGGTGGGAAAGAGAAGATGAATTGGCTAGAAAGAATAATATTGCTAGATTTTGCACTATCACCACCACTAGTAAAACTGAAGCTCCAAGTGCTAGTAAACCTCCTACTATCAACGGTAAAGTAGTTTTTGTTAACAAAGTCGCCACCCCTTCGGTGAAACGTGCTAAATTGCCTCAAATTGCTGAAATTGCTTCTAATAAAAGTGATGAAAATTTTAGAGATGTGGGAGATAATGGTCCCATTACTTTTGATGATAATAATTTTGATTTTGATGATTGTAGTATCTCTGAAGTTAGTACGTTTCTACAAAATCTTGCTAGAAGTCCCAATGCCAGTGCCATGAATATGGCCTTTACTAAACATATTACCAATGCTCTCATGAAAGTTAGGGAAGAAAAGTTGAAACTTGAAACATCTATCCCTAGGAAATTAGATGATGGTTGGGAGCCCATCATTAAAATAAAAGTAAATGATTTTGATTGCAATTCTTTGAGTGATCTTGGTGTTAGTATGTCTGTTATGCCTCAAAAGCTTTATGATATACTTGATCTACCACTGTTGGAACACTGTTATTTGGATGTTCATCTTGCTGATAATGCTTAGAAGAAACCTATTGGTAGAATGGATAATGTTCTTATTATGGTTAACAATAACCTTGTCCCTGTTGATTTTGTTGTTATGAACATTGAATGCAATGCTACTTGTCCTATTTTTTTTGGGAAGACCTTTTCTTAGAGCTGTTGGTGTTGTTATTGATACGAAAGAGGAGAGTATAAAATATCAATTCCCACTCAAGAAAGGTATGGAACACTTTACTAGAAACATGATGAAGATACCTTTTGACTCTATTATTAGAGAAAGTTATGATGTTGATTCTTCTTCACTTGAAAATACTTGAGTTGCTTTCTATGCCTAGCTGAAAGGCGTTTAAGAAAAGCGCTACCAGGAGACAACCCATTTTGTTTCTCCGTTTTCAACCCGTTTTTCATCGTTTTTTTGTGTGATTTGCACCCGGGTGTCATATATTTCCTTATAAACCCCGTTGTATCTTTTCTTTTGTGTCTTTGTTAAGCCAAGTAAAGCCTCTAGTGGAAAGTTGAGACTATATCTCGAATTTCTGCATGAAACATATTTCTGTTGTCCGCTGTTAAATTCGTATAAAATCACAGAAAATTCAAAATGATTTGAGCAACCGAAGATTTTCTAAAAAAATCATCTTTGCCCGCTGTCTTGTTTTGATAGATTTCTGCCAATAATTGCATTTGCATCTTAATCTCTTTCTTTTGGTTTTCTTTTGAGAAAAAGAGTTCAAAAATAAGTTGTGACAATATCTAATGTGTTTATTATTGTTCGGATTCTGTTGAAACAGAACCATGCGAATTTATTATTTCGACTGCACTAACGTTGCTAATGAAGATTGTGAGAAGTTCGGTGTGAAGGGAGTTTTAAAGGGTCAAGAGAAAAGGATGATATGAGTTGATCAAGAAGAGTGAAGAGCCTAAGCTTGGGGATGCCTTGGTGGTAAATACCAGAAAATTCCACAGCGTCTAAGCTTGGCGATGCCCAAGGCATCCCCTTCTTCATCGACAAATTATCAGGTCACTTCTAGTGAAACTTTATTTTTATTCGGTCACATCTTATGTGCTTTACTTGGAGCGTATTTTATTTTTTCTTTAAGATAGTTTTTATTTTTTTCAATAATCTTGGTTGGACCCAATAGTTCTTTTACTGGAGAGTGACACGCTCCACTTTTTCATGGGAATACTTTGTATTCTTAATCTTTGTCTGGCTCCTGCATTTATTTAGCTCCTGTTTTGCATGCATCTTTTATCAAAGTTGTTAGTTTTAGTAGTGTTATGTGAGTACTCTCATGTTTGCTTTCTGTAGCATTTTTAGAGTATTTGTTAAAACATATCTTGTATGGTGCTTGGTGGGAAAAGAAACTGCTGCTTGAGGCAGAATTTCTAACGGTGCACGTAGAAGCTTGTATAGACTGTGGCTAGAACTTTTTCATACCATGATAAATGTTATTTTAGTTTTAAATCCTTGTAGTTATTTAGTAGCATGAATAGTCTCAAATAGCTTAGAGTGTTTTATATGCCATTGAAAGATTCATGAGTTGTTCTAGTCATAGTAAAGCATAAATTTATGGTATTCTCCTTCGAATGTTTTATTTGGTTGACTTGGCGCATGCCCACACCATGTTTATGACTATGAACCAGTCACGAATAGCCTCCATGACCACTTAGTTTTTGAACTTGTTATGCCACTTATGCTTTCTTTAATGATTTTTATGTCGCTATGCATGATTATGGCTCTTATGCTCTCTTGATTTGCCGCTCCCAGTCTTTTGCTAGCCTCCACCTTTACTGAGTATGGAATTCTACTCATGCATCAAAACTCCTTAAACCAAAGTTTTTCTATTGTGTCCACCATACCTACCTACATGTGGTATTTAACTGCCACTCCAAGTAAATTGCTCATGTGCTACCTTTAAAACTTTCAAAATTACTTATGTTTTGTGTTCTTGTTTTTGCTCACGAGGACGCCAATAGAGAATATTTATCTCACTTGTTGATTGTATTTCACACCCTAGACTAGTGGCTTCATCAGCTTATCAAAATGATAGAAGAGCTGGCAGCGGGGTGCCCAGCCCCAAATTAATGCAAATAAATTATCTTCACTATTTTCCCCCCTGATTTATCAGTCAAAGCATAATTGTGTAAACAAAAGAGAAAGAGGGATGACCTTCTACCCAGATGCATCCTTCATATGGGAGACGCTCTTGTGAATCCAGTTGGCTTGTGACGTACTGTATTTTTTGTTTACCATTCATTGACATTAGCATACACCTCTCCTAAAATATAGACACTCCTCCATGGTATGTGATTGTTGGCAAGCACTCGAGGATTCAGCTAGCCATGGTTTGTGTAATTTGGATGGAAGGAGTGTCAAACTTTTAATACCTTTGTTTAATAAAATAAAAACTCTAGCAGGTGAGTTGATCCCTGCTTCCCTCCGCGAAGGGCCTTTCTTTTACTTTTATGTTGAGTCTCCATCTTCTAACTTTATTTAAAGTTGAGAGAGCATTTTTTCCATTCTGAGTTTTATGTGCATATGTCCCATAAAAATCATTAGTTGATTCATGAAGTGTCATTGTTTGTTCTCCAACTAATTGTTCCATTCTTCCTCATGAACTTTGAAGGTGTCCTGGAATTTATGTTTTGTCCCACTCTTAAGGACTTGCGAAATACCACCTTGCCATGCTTTCTCTATACCTGAAACAAACATATAACTTTCAATGCATTGTTACTCATATTCTTTTATTTGAGATACTCTTCATGATGCAAAGTAATTGCTATGCTTTATTATTAAAGTTCTATTTATCATGTTTGAAGTGGCTCGAAAGTATATAATCTTCACGCAGAGTGACTGGGTTCAAATCGATCAGTAGAAACTCGGAATCACGGATTGTACTTAGGCACTTTTACTTACTAATTTCAGTTACCCAACACATAAACAATCAGATAATACTTAGGAAAAACTAAGGAATTTTGAAAAATTATGAAACTCAGGCACAATCTAGGTTTCTTAAGCCTCCTTAGGTTGCGAAAGCATTCAATTTTTTAACACCGAGCACGCAGGCAGAATTCAGGTTAACATTGAAACATTTTGAAGGATCATTGGGAAATAGATAAGACGGACTTATGCTTTGAACGAGAATAATCAGATATAACAAAAATGCATGAATTTCGACAACTTTATTTCATGATCTCAAGGATGTTTACATAGAAATTGAACTAAGTGTAGAAGGGACGTAACTATTGCATGCTCCAGGGTCTCTTTGTCTCTCCCAGTTCGACATCTATCTTTCTCTTTCTTTTGCGATTCCGATTTTTGGGATCGTTTCCGTATCTCGAATATCTACAAGGTAATATGATCCGTTTTTCATAGCCTTGCTAATGACAAACAGTCTGTCACATCCCAGTTTTTATACTCTTGGACTGTGCTCAAGAAGACAACTATTAGGGCCAACAAAGTAATTTTTACAACAACATGATTGTTTGAACTAACTTGTGTTATGATCTTAATCATATTTTTAACATAAGTTTTGTTTCATTATAAAACCAATACCTTATGTTTCTGAAAAATATTCCAGATATTTTTCCCTAATGTTTTCTTATTAATACTTGAGTGGATTTTCTTTCCAAGACTTGGACCATTCTTGTTTTCATCTTAAAACAAACTTTTAACCTTGTTGGATCCAAGAAAACAAGTTTCCAAGATGATCTATGAAGGTTTTCTTTTAACTTTCCTATAGAAAACAATTCCTGAAAATAAAGCCAAGTACCTGTTTTCTACCATTGTTTTCACCAAGCTAGAGATTGTTATTTTATGATTTCTTGACTTCTAATTAATCCTTGATATATGTACTACAAATCCATAAGCTCACTTTTATTTTGGGAGAAATAAAAACTATCTTTTGCTTGTTGGTTTTGTGGTATAAAATTAAGGCAGAAAAAGGCAGTTTTTAGAAACAGATAAAAACAGAAAGTATACCTTTTTGCACCTTGTTTTCATGGTCTTAAACTATTTCAAAATTGTTTCCAAAAGTTGTTTCTGAAAGTTTATAACATGGTTAACAAGTCCATGTTTTGAAAACAAATTTTGGAGAACATTTGAACCCTGAAAACAAACTCAACTTTTTGCATTTTTTATCTGTTCTCAACACTTAGAAAAATTCTAAGTCATAAGACTGAATTTTTCTGACAGAACAGTGATCAACACTTTTAAACTTGATGATTTAGCTTGTGTGTACTGATCCAAGCCTTGCCACTTTGCCAATTCGAAAAACATTGTTATTGAGCTTCTAGAAGGGGCATTGGATCCTCTTTTGGTCGGCTAGGCAGGGAGAGAATGAGGTGGCATGTTGACTAAGTGATGATGTCACTTGTAGTGGTTGGAATAGTTGCATTTTAACTTTTGCCCATCCCTTGGCCCTTACTGTGGCCTTGCTCACACCCTAGTACCAATATTCACCCCAGGGCACCAGTTAGAAGCCAGGCCACCCGTGGAGAAACCCCAAGGGGCAAGGCAAGCCCATGCCTTTGCCAAACCTAGCACACCCACTTGGACTCGAGCCTACACAGCCCCAGAGGGCAAACCCTCATGCCCTGCACCTCCTCACAACTCCCTCTACCGCCCCAAAGCAAAAGAGACACCAGCCCGAGCCCCTGGAGCGCTCCCGAGCCGTGCCCACGCCGGCGGTCACCACCACGGGCACGACACGGTGCAGCTCGGCCCGAGCTTTCTCCTCCCCTCCCACTGCCCTGGATGGACTCCTCTAATCCCCTAGACCCTTGCTGACATGTTCCCGGGATCCCTCGTGCGCAGGTTGGCCGCCGCCGTCCAACTCGCCGCCGCGGGCATCACCTGGAGCGCCGCCGCTAGGAGCCGCGCCGGCTGCTGCGGAGACCTCCCCTCAACGCCCCTGCACCCCGGCAACACCACCGAGTGCCCACAGCCCTTCCCCGAGCTCCCCACGGTGATCCACGGCCGCGCCTCATTTTTTTTCCGTCGGGCAGAGAGAGAAAGGGTCGGGAGGAAGGAGATGAACCAGCACCGTTGATCGGGCGATCAACGGACGCGCTTGAACGACCCTTTCCCGCGCTGTTTTCCGCGCGCGCACCGCAGGTGGGCTGCGCTGCCGCTAGCTGGGCCGCGCCCGCGCAGTTCCGGCCCACCCGCACTATTCCTTTATTTCATTTGATTTTTGGCAGATTCAGATGCGTTTACTTTAGGATTGTTAAAAATAGAAAGACTGCACAATAAAATCTGAGAAAAATCATGGACATACATACATGAAATCCAAGCCATGCCAAAGTTGCAGATCTGGATTTGGACAAATATTTTGGACACAATGACTGTTTTGCCACAGACTATCTCTGAGAATGTTTTGGACATAACTTTTAAAATATATAATCAAATGGAACAAACTCAACTGATCTGGATAGGTATTGAAAATATCTATCCAATGAGCCAAACCTCACATCAAGGTGAGTTGTAGAATGAAAATTCCATCCAAATTGCTAAAGGACCAGTAGCCTTTTCTTTGACTTGTATAAGGAGTTTAAAAATGAATTTTGGAGCAAACCCAATTGGATGAGTTTGGTATTGAGTAGATCTATCTTAACCTAGCTTAGATTAATTTTTTTAGCTCTAGATTATTTTTGGTGGACAGATCTAGAAACAGAAGCTTTTCTGTTTTGATTTATTTATTTGTTTTTGTTACAATGAAATGCTTGGTTGACTTAATCTTTGTTCCTAGGATGAAGAGATGTGTTGAATCTTGTTATTAGGTTGTTTCCTTGCAGTACATCTACCACACAAAGTGTGTGCATGTTTGCATTATATTATGGCTAAAGAAGTAGCATATGTTGTTTCACTAGATTATTTATTTGATGTTTTGTGTGAACCAACTCCTAGTGTGCTTGTTACCTATTTTTGTGCTATGATTGTGTTGAGTCCAGTACCATTTTGGTACTGTGATTTATATGCTATTATCTTCATTAACTTGCATGTGATCTTATAGCAAAGCATGAGTAGCATTTGTTATTGTTCTAGTGTTTAATTCTTTGGGATTATTGTGAGAGCTAGATCCTTGTGTTAATACCTTGATAATTTTTGTGCTATGTTTGCTATAGATCCAGTACCATTTTGGTACTGTTATTTTGATGCTTTTGTCTCTGATAGCTTTCATGTATTTTTAAGGTGAAGCATGTGTAGGTTTTGTTATTCTTATGCACTAGTCTTGTATGCACTAGAATAATTAGCATTGTTTTATTTATTTTGCTATACTAATTTTTGTCATGAGTAACCAGAGGCTTAGAACCTCATTTACCTTGTTATAAATGGGCCCATAACCCACTGGTCCCATTGCATCTTGGTTGTGGATGAAAATTCCTAACTATGCACATGTGAGAAATTAGCATGTTTTCATTATGTGGTTAATAGGAATATTTTCCACCATGGAAAATAAATGGTTGGTTTTCACTTATGCAAGTGAGAAGTCTATTTATTATAAGTATCTACTAGTATGTTAGGTGTGATCCTTTTGTTAGCATAATATTCCTTAGGAGTATCTTGTGAAGAGATTATTCACTATTGAGTGCTAAATTAAATTGTTTGCAAATAAAATGAATTCCTTTTGATTGATAGATTGTTTGTGGATGATTTTAAATTGAGTGTTTGGATTTTTGAAAAGGTTTAGATAACTTTTCTTTTGTTGCATAGCTACTGGTTGTGTAAGTTATACCTTGCTTGCTTGCTAGTAATTGTTTAAGAAAAACATAAATTGCTAGAATTAATTTATGCATGCTTAATAGTTGTTTCATGGGATTGTTTTGATGTTGTGCTTGCTAGCATGTGTAAGTTTTGTGTACTGTTATTAGGTACATTTTATGATCATGACTTGCTTGTTTAGAATTAAGCATCATAGTAACATTGTTTGCTTCTCTAGTGTTGAACTAGTGTCACCACTAGAAAATGGTGAATTTTGCTCTAGTGTTGTCATTTTTTGTCTTATGAGTGTATGAGTTTATTATAGCATATTTATGAAGTTATTACTTCTGTTATGATGCCATGAATCATTTAGTTTCTTGTGCTATAGTTGTAGAATACAAATATTCCTTATAGCATGTTTGTATAGAATTTCCATACTAGTATGCTATGAGTGCAGTTTTGTTTTTATGTTATTTAATAAGATTATTGTCTTGAGTGAAGATTGTGTTTTAGACTATTTTTATGAATAGATTCATTGGTGATTAGCTACTGGTTGGTTGCTAAATTTTCATGATTGATGGATTCCAAAACTTCTAGTAAACAAAAACATAGTGAATAAATAGTTGATTCTATTGTGGTGTGTTTGCTTGTTGTTTGGATTGTGTTGGAATGTTTTACCTTAGCATGAGTTTATACTTATGTTATGCTTGTGTTTAAGAGTATCTTGTGGAACTAAAACATCCAACTAAAAATCATGAACACATAAAGAAATAGTTGCTTGTGGTGAGAGATACCCACTGCCATGGGTATTACTCTGCCTGTTTTGTTTTATCTTAGCAACCTAACCTTTTGCACCCCCAAGCTATATTTTTAGCTTCTTATATATCTGGTTATGAGAGTGTTACACCACTCCATATATGGTATGTATGATGTGGGATATGGTTTTCTAAACCGTACATAGTGCCTGACGACCGTTTTGGGCCGTGAGAGTTATGTGAGATAGTTTTCGCGTTATTGTTTCGAGAGAACTCGAGAATGAACATTTGTTGTTGTATGTGTTTCTTAGCTAAGTTGTTTGTCTTTTAGACCTGAGTGTGTGTCTTTTATTTCCTTTACGGCGCTAGACCACGAAGAAGGAGAAGAAGCAGTTGTGGAGCTGTGCGTCAAGTTCGATTTGCTTCAAGGCCAGGGACATTAAGAGACTTGAGGCAAGCATCCTGATTGCTTGCTGATACAATACTTACCATTATATATCATGCATGTTTTACCTCTGAAGTTTTACAAAAAACTTGATTATCAAAACTATTTTTGATGTGGCTATTACTACTATACTAGTATATAGGTTACTATTATGCAAGTAGTTAAACTTGGTAATACCAAGCCCATAGGCCACCATATGGTATTTATTACCATCAAATATATTAGTCCCTAAGTGGACACCCTAAAATTGTGATTCTACGAAACAAAGGCTTTACGGAAAAACCCGGAGAAAAGGCGGATCCTTGTTCTCCGGAGGAATGTGGAAGTGGTCATTTTTGAGAAGGTGGTGTTTTCAAAAATGACACATAACCTAGTCTTCGCCGGACAACCTTTACCGTACTGCCACCCTACCCTAACATGGGCACGGGGCTTAACTTGAAGTTTGTTCTTATTAGTGTGTGCTATCTCACTTGCTATAAGGGGCGTCGTACCCTCGAACCGAATGTCGTCAAAACTCCCAATGTTGAGGCATATAAAGTGTGGGATTAATTTTCCCTCCGGATGCATTCATTGAGGCTCCTGGCTAGGCAGGGTGGGACTTGATGCCGGGGAGAACAACCTCAATCGAGAGATAGGCATATTCTAGCTTGAACATAGTGGATGGTTATGATCATATACCTGATGTTTACATACTGTTGTTACAGTCCGTGATTGTTCACGGGAGGTGTACTGGATCTGGTGGATGTGTACACCTCTGCAGAGTACAACTTTTTCGAAGAAGCCGCGTCCTCGGATATGGACAGTTGAATGGCCATGTAGCTAGCATTGTGTCAATGTTTTCAAAAAGGGAATTTTGGAAAGGAAGTATTGAACTTGTGAAGTTCGGAAAGGAATGGAAACTTATACCGTGGAGGTATCGTCGATGATGAAAAGCCAGATGATGTTATACAAAACAAAATGTTTTGCAAAGAAAACCTTTTCTACTCTAAGCAAGAATTCTGGAAACTGATTCCAAGAAGTTTTGCAAAGGGAAAATATTCTTTAAACAAAAGTTTAACAAAAACCTCTTGTACATGTGATATCGACAAGAGAAATAAAACTATATTATTTTATTTCTTCTGAAGTATCTTCTTCAACGAAGATGCAGATATCCTGACTGCAACTGTGGTGTCATCATATATGAACACCATTGATAGTGAACCCTATTTATAGCCTACCTAATCCACTATATAAGCATATTTGCATGTTGGTAAGTGACATGATGGATGTCTTGCTGAGTACATTCAAATGTACTCATTATGGTTTCGCCCCTGGTATCTACTTATCAGATTTGGAGAAGGAGCCTCCAAAGGAGATCTATGAAGAGAAGTACGGAGTTGACGGCTTTGCGAACTAGGATTGTCTCCGGGTCAGCAGCCTGTAGGTTAAGGCGTGACTTGGGCTCAACTACATTGTGTTTTATTTGTCTTCCGCTGTGTTTGTTGAGTGCCTGCCCTTTTGGCAGTTGTGCTAGACTTGATCATGTGATCATTTGTGTAATACCTTTATGTATTCGTGTAATGGATGATGTATTTCTGTATGCCAACTGTGTATGTTGTTCACGACTGATCTTTCTGGGATCGTGAATGTATGCATACGTAGGGTTTCAGACTGCCGGTCTGGGGTCCTTACAGAGTTGGTATCAGAGCCATCCTGACCTTAGGAGACCTTAGTTAGCATGGACGTCAGATAGGAAAGAAAAGTATTTTTGAGTAAAAACCTATTTACAATCTAAGTTATTTTTGTCTAAGGGAATTTTTGTATATTTTCCCTCCTTATTATCTTGTCAAAAGATTAAAAAGGCATATGTCTCTCGGTTAAGAGTTTATTTCTTAGTTATTTGCAACTGCTCCGCTCTGTTTTTGAAACATCTCTCGATTTTGAAGTTTTCTGTTCAGAAAATAGTTGGGGTTTCAAAAACAGATTGTTGCATATGCTTACCTCTCTCAGTTAAAGGTTTTATCAAAACTTTACTTCTAGTATCTTGTTTCCATCCAAAAACTTGTATACTTGCCGTTGTCCCGAGAAGACCAAAATAATTGCCTAGCGCTACAGTGATGATGGTCAGAAGTAGATATAGTTCTTCAGCCACTTCTAGGATTTTGGATCAGTCTAGTTTGGAGTAATTTAGCGATGACTCCATGAGTAGCCTTCCCCGACGTAGCCCCAATGGAGTCTTGCTTGTGTGTTTTTGCTTACTTATGTGTGTCCGTAGGACTTTGTGCTGTTGTGGGGTGTAGGATTTGGTTCATCTAGGCTTCTATATGTTTGAGGGGTGCTCAAAATTTGCGAATTTGTGATTGCCCCGCTCTTGTTTTTGAATCGCCTCGTGTTAAATTTTTGCAAGCAAAAATGTTTGTATAGTATTCAAAAACAAGAATTTGTTGCTTAGATTTATACTTGTTTTCGCTTCATAATGCGACCCGTCGTGAACCCCCACCATCTCCCCCACCATCAATGAAAGCACCGTTGTGCCTAATAGTAGAGGACCATCAAGCCACACGAACTGATAGCGTTGCTACCAGTGATGCACTCCAACAGATAAATCTCCAACAACGATAACCTTCATAGAAGAAAAGGCATGAAGAAAACCAACCTATACTGACCAAAACCTCTATGTTTTGCCTGTTTGCAAAAGACTCTTTTTACCATGTTGGCTAAACATTGCACCTTATTATGTCCCCTTTTAAAAGACCAAACTAGAGAAATCCCCTTTTAAAAAGTTATATACCTCCCTCCTCTAGAGAAAGGTGCAAAGGAAGTCTACACACGCCATGAGGCGCAACCCCCTCCTAAGCCAATCAAAAGAGCACGATTCAATATCCGACGTACGATGACGCTAGTCGTATCTTGTCGGACAAACATTATTAAATAAAAAGCTAACAAGACTAACATGCTTTGTCTAATCTTAGGTTGACACCTAACCAAAGCATGTGAAATACTGACAACTCTTTCTAAACCAAGGAATTAAGTGACTTACGGCACCTTTTAATCTAGTTGGTAAAAAGGAGAAGTCACGAGAAAATAAAAGGATAACCTAGTCGTTTACTAGTCAATAAGATATCAGGTGTATCTACTTTGGAAGCCAAATCTTAGTAGGCGTTGTAGGTACCATGAAATTCAAGGTTTAGAAATTAAGTGAACGATGGAATGGTTATGGTTATTTAGGAAACAATAGTTTTCCTATTTTTGTTTCTTTGTGTGTGCTCTTGATTGAAATGAATTTGTGTTTTATTCAATCTTGCTTCCTAACTTATATGGAGTTGTTAGGACTTACTAGTTGTGTTGTAAGCCTTATGTTGTAGCCTTGTGAACCATTAAGATAAGTTATGCTTGTTAAAGACTCGTGTTCACATGCGTGTTAATCTTGGTTTAAGTTGGCTTTAGTTTCTTCGAGGTTTCCTTGTTGTCGTGTTATCTACCGTTCTCATATCCGTTATGAGCCGGTATATGTCACGAGCCTTTAAAACCAAGACCACCTTTAGTTATTATCGTCTTACACCGCTCTTTTTCTTCAGCATGGCCAGCAATCCACCTCCGTCACCTGAGCCGACAGTTGCTCAACTGTTTGCTTTGTTGAGGGAAAATCGTGAAGCCGCTCGTGCTGAGCACACCGCCACCCATGCTATCCTGGAACAGTTGACTCAGCTTTCCATCACCAACGCTGAGAATACTATGTTCCTTATGAGAGGATACCAGCAACTGCTTGCTGGAGAGAGCCGCAAACGGAAGATGGTGACGCCAGGAGAAACTAGTCTATGGGTGACTGAAGAGTGTTTTGTCTGTGGGACGGAAGGGCACTTCGCTCGTAATTGTCCCCAGAGGGAGTATGATCCGGCTTGGTCTGAGCAATCTTCAAGGAGACGGGTGAAAGTCAAGCCTAAGACCAGGGTTTGCTTTGCCTGTAGACAGGAAGGGCACTTTGTTCGCGAATGTCCCAATAAGAACCGTATTCTAGCTCATCCTGAAGAAACCCAAGGTCCAGCCCAGAAGAAACGCAAGAATCTGATGAGTGGACCTCGAGACAGAGATGATGTTGCAGGAGCATCTTCGACTCCTGCCATAGCCAATGGTACGTTTCCAAACCACACCTGTGAACCCCCTTGTTTTGTTTATCGTCGCACCATGAGAAAACCCGACGTAAATGGGACACTAGAAGTGTCACGTCAGACTAAGTAAAATCTTAAATAGTTAAAGATACTAACAAAAATCTAAAAGGGTTTCATCTAATTCTAGTTCAAGGCCTTACAGAATTGGAGACCTTACCAATTGGTAATATAACCTCATCTAATCGTAAGCTTAAAACCTTACAGTGTTGGCTCATCACATTTTCGTTTAAATACCCTACAGAAGTGGTATCTAAAACCAAATACCTTACAAAGTAACTTATAGAGTTGATATGTTACAGAGTTTGTTATCACCGTTTAAAAAGAAAACGTGTAATCAACTTTTTCGAAAAACAAAGGGAAAGGTGCCTTAGAATGATTCTATAGCTATTTTGAAGTAGTGAAAGGTTGGAAAAAAATATTAGATGTGTAATCTATGATCATTACTAGTCGACAATATCTCCCGTATATATGTGTTGGAGGAACCAGATTCTACAGTGTGAGATAGTAGAACTCATTTGAGGCTTAGAAAGATTGGTGGATATATATTGATGATGATAGATTTTAGGAAAAATCAATATGAGCTTGGATTTTTAGAAAGAAACCTTATAAAGAGGATAGTACTCAGAGTTGTTATAGATTTATGATCTAGATAAACTACCTTTGAGGAAAACAAATGTTTTGAGTTTTAACTATTAGGTTAAGAGGAAGATAGTGGATTTTCCTGGATTTTGGACGGTGAGCAATGGAAAGCTCATACTTTCCATTAGATTGATCATTGAGTGGTACACAAATAGAGCTTATGACTAAAGAATAACCACTGGTTGGACATCATGGTTTTAAGGAGCATTATGTTCGAGGTTTAGACCATGGCACCCAAACCTTTGTAAAGAAAACAAATTTACCGGTGAATTATGGTAAGATAAATCAAAGGGGGGAAGCCCCTGTAAATAATGTTACAAAACAACAACACATGTTTTGTAAACAAATCATCTAACATTGTTATTTGACCATACCCTCTTTTCGCTTGCCTGCGAATCTCGGGACGAGATTCTGGTAAGGGGGGAAGGTCTGTCACATCCCAGTTTTTATACTCTTGGACTGTGCTCAAGAAGACAACTATTAGGGCCAACAAAGTAATTTTTACAACAACATGATTGTTTGAACTAACTTGTGTTATGATCTTAATCATATTTTTAACATAAGTTTTGTTTCATTATAAAACCAATACCTTATGTTTCTGAAAAATATTCCAGATATTTTTCCCTAATGTTTTCTTATTAATACTTGAGTGGATTTTCTTTCCAAGACTTGGACCATTCTTGTTTGCATCTTAAAACAAACTTTTAACCTTGTTGGATCCAAGAAAACAAGTTTCCAAGATGATCTATGAAGGTTTTCTTTTAACTTTCCTATAGAAAACAATTCCTGAAAATAAAGCCAAGTACCTGTTTTCTACCATTGTTTTCACCAAGCTAGAGATTGTTATTTTATGATTTCTTGACTTCTAATTAATCCTTGATATATGTACTACAAATCCATAAGCTCACTTTTATTTTGGGAGAAATAAAAACTATCTTTTGCTTGTTGTTTTTGTGGTATAAAATTAAGGCAGAAAAAGGCAGTTTTTAGAAACAGATAAAAACAGAAAGTATACCTTTTTGCACCTTGTTTTCATGGTCTTAAACTATTTCAAAATTGTTTCCAAAAGTTGTTTCTGAAAGTTTATAACATGGTTAACAAGTCCATGTTTTGAAAACAAATTTTGGAGAACATTTGAACCCTGAAAACAAACTCAACTTTTTGCATTTTTTATCTGTTCTCAACACTTAGAAAAATTCTAAGTCATAAGACTGAATTTTTCTGACAGAACAGTGATCAACACTTTTAAACTTGATGATTTAGCTTGTGTGTACTGATCCAAGCCTTGCCACTTTGCCAATTCGAAAAACATTGTTATTGAGCTTCTAGAAGGGGCATTGGATCCTCTTTTGGTCGGCTAGGCAGGGAGAGAATGAGGTGGCATGTTGACTAAGTGATGATGTCACTTGTAGTGGTTGGAATAGTTGCATTTTAACTTTTGCCCATCCCTTGGCCCTTACTGTGGCCTTGCTCACACCCTAGTACCAATATTCACCCCAGGGCACCAGTTAGAAGCCAGGCCACCCGTGGAGAAACCCCAAGGGGCAAGGCAAGCCCATGCCTTTGCCAAACCTAGCACACCCACTTGGACTCGAGCCTACACAGCCCCAGAGGGCAAACCCTCATGCCCTGCACCTCCTCACAACTCCCTCTACCGCCCCAAAGCAAAAGAGACACCAGCCCGAGCCCCTGGAGCGCTCCCGAGCCGTGCCCACGCCGGCGGTCACCACCACGGGCACGACACGGTGCAGCTCGGCCCGAGCTTTCTCCTCCCCTCCCACTGCCCTGGATGGACTCCTCTAATCCCCTAGACCCTTGCTGACATGTTCCCGGGATCCCTCGTGCGCAGGTTGGCCGCCGCCGTCCAACTCGCCGCCGCGGGCATCACCTGGAGCGCCGCCGCTAGGAGCCGCGCCGGCTGCTGCGGAGACCTCCCCTCAACGCCCCTGCACCCCGGCAACACCACCGAGTGCCCACAGCCCTTCCCCGAGCTCCCCACGGTGATCCACGGCCGCGCCTCATTTTTTTTCCGTCGGGCAGAGAGAGAAAGGGTCGGGAGGAAGGAGATGAACCAGCGCCGTTGATCGGGCGATCAACGGACGCGCTTGAACGACCCTTTCCCGCGCTGTTTTCCGCGCGCGCACCGCAGGTGGGCTGCGCTGCCGCTAGCTGGGCCGCGCCCGCGCAGTTCCGGCCCACCCGCACTATTCCTTTATTTCATTTGATTTTTGGCAGATTCAGATGCGTTTACTTTAGGCTTGTTAAAAATAGAAAGACTGCACAATAAAATCTGAGAAAAATCATGGACATACATACATGAAATCCAAGCCATGCCAAAGTTGTAGATCTGGATTTGGACAAATATTTTGGACACAATGACTGTTTTGCCACAGACTATCTCTGAGAATGTTTTGGACATAACTTTTAAAATATATAATCAAATGGAACAAACTCAACTGATCTGGATAGGTATTGAAAATATCTATCCAATGAGCCAAACCTCACATCAAGGTGAGTTGTAGAATGAAAATTCCATCCAAATTGCTAAAGGACCAGTAGCCTTTTCTTTGACTTGTATAAGGAGTTTAAAAATGAATTTTGGAGCAAACCCAATTGGATGAGTTTGGTATTGAGTAGATCTATCTTAACCTAGCTTAGATTAATTTTTTTAGCTCTAGATTATTTTTGGTGGACAGATCTAGAAACAGAAGCTTTTCTGTTTTGATTTATTTATTTGTTTTTGTTACAATGAAATGCTTGGTTGACTTAATCTTTGTTCCTAGGATGAAGAGATGTGTTGAATCTTGTTATTAGGTTGTTTCCTTGCAGTACATCTACCACACAAAGTGTGTGCATGTTTGCATTATATTATGGCTAAAGAAGTAGCATATGTTGTTTCACTAGATTATTTATTTGATGTTTTGTGTGAACCAACTCCTAGTGTGCTTGTTACCTATTTTTGTGCTATGATTGTGTTGAGTCCAGTACCATTTTGGTACTGTGATTTATATGCTATTATCTTCATTAACTTGCATGTGATCTTATAGCAAAGCATGAGTAGCATTTGTTATTGTTCTAGTGTTTAATTCTTTGGGATTATTGTGAGAGCTAGATCCTTGTGTTAATACCTTGATAATTTTTGTGCTATGTTTGCTATAGATCCAGTACCATTTTGGTACTGTTATTTTGATGCTTTTGTCTCTGATAGCTTTCATGTATTTTTAAGGTGAAGCATGTGTAGGTTTTGTTATTCTTATGCACTAGTCTTGTATGCACTAGAATAATTAGCATTGTTTTATTTATTTTGCTATACTAATTTTTGTCATGAGTAACCAGAGGCTTAGAACCTCATTTACCTTGTTATAAATGGGCCCATAACCCACTGGTCCCATTGCATCTTGGTTGTGGATGAAAATTCCTAACTATGCACATGTGAGAAATTAGCATGTTTTCATTATGTGGTTAATAGGAATATTTTCCACCATGGAAAATAAATGGTTGGTTTTCACTTATGCAAGTGAGAAGTCTATTTATTATAAGTATCTACTAGTATGTTAGGTGTGATCCTTTTGTTAGCATAATATTCCTTAGGAGTATCTTGTGAAGAGATTATTCACTATTGAGTGCTAAATTAAATTGTTTGCAAATAAAATGAATTCCTTTTGATTGATAGATTGTTTGTGGATGATTTTAAATTGAGTGTTTGGATTTTTGAAAAGGTTTAGATAACTTTTCTTTTGTTGCATAGCTACTGGTTGTGTAAGTTATACCTTGCTTGCTTGCTAGTAATTGTTTAAGAAAAACATAAATTGCTAGAATTAATTTATGCATGCTTAATAGTTGTTTCATGGGATTGTTTTGATGTTGTGCTTGCTAGCATGTGTAAGTTTTGTGTACTGTTATTAGGTACATTTTATGATCATGACTTGCTTGTTTAGAATTAAGCATCATAGTAACATTGTTTGCTTCTCTAGTGTTGAACTAGTGTCACCACTAGAAAATGGTGAATTTTGCTCTAGTGTTGTCATTTTTTGTCTTATGAGTGTATGAGTTTATTATAGCATATTTATGAAGTTATTACTTCTGTTATGATGCCATGAATCATTTAGTTTCTTGTGCTATAGTTGTAGAATACAAATATTCCTTATAGCATGTTTGTATAGAATTTCCATACTAGTATGCTATGACTGCAGTTTTGTTTTTATGTTATTTAATAAGATTATTGTCTTGAGTGAAGATTGTGTTTTAGACTATTTTTATGAATAGATTCATTGGTGATTAGCTACTGGTTGGTTGCTAAATTTTCATGATTGATGGATTCCAAAACTTCTAGTAAACAAAAACATAGTGAATAAATAGTTGATTCTATTGTGGTGTGTTTGCTTGTTGTTTGGATTGTGTTGGAATGTTTTACCTTAGCATGAGTTTATACTTATGTTATGCTTGTGTTTAATAGTATCTTGTGGAACTAAAACATCCAACTAAAAATCATGAACACATAAAGAAATAGTTGCTTGTGGTGAGAGATACCCACTGCCATGGGTATTACTCTGCCTGTTTTGTTTTATCTTAGCAACCTAACCTTTTGCACCCCCAAGCTATATTTTTAGCTTCTTATATATCTGGTTATGAGAGTGTTACACCACTCCATATATGGTACGTATGATGTGGGATATGGTTTTCTAAACCGTACATAGTGCCTGACGACCGTTTTGGGTCGTGAGAGTTATGTGAGATAGTTTTCGCGTTATTGTTTCGAGAGAACTCGAGAATGAACATTTGTTGCTGTATGTGTTTCTTAGCTAAGTTGTTTGTCTTTTAGACCTGAGTGTGTGTCTTTTATTTCCTTTATGGCGCTAGACCACGAAGAAGGAGAAGAAGCAGTTGTGGAGCTGTGCGTCAAGTTCGATTTGCTTCAAGGCCAGGGACATTAAGAGACTTGAGGCAAGCATCCTGATTGCTTGCTGATACAATACTTACCATTATATATCATGCATGTTTTACCTCTGAAGTTTTACAAAAAACTTGATTATCAAAACTATTTTTGATGTGGCTATTACTACTATACTAGTATATAGGTTACTATTATGCCAGTAGTTAAACTTGGTAATACCAAGCCCATAGGCCACCATATGGTATTTATTACCATCAAATATATTAGTCCCTAAGTGGACACCCTAAAATTGTGATTCTACGAAACAAAGGCTTTACGGAAAAACCCGGAGAAAAGGCGGATCCTTGTTCTCCGGAGGAATGTGGAAGTGGTCATTTTTGAGAAGGTGGTGTTTTCAAAAATGACACATAACATAGTCTTCGCCGGACAACCTTTACCGTACTGCCACCCTACCCTAACATGGGCACGGGGCTTAACTTGAAGTTTGTTCTTATTAGTGTGTGCTATCTCACTTGCTATAAGGGGCGTCGTACCCTCGAACCGAATGTCGTCAAAACTCCCAATGTTGAGGCATATAAAGTGTGGGATTAATTTTCCCTCCGGATGCATTCATTGAGGCTCCTGGCTAGGCAGGGTGGGACTTGATGCCGGGGAGAACAACCTCAATCGAGAGATAGGCATATTCTAGCTTGAACATAGTGGATGGTTATGATCATATACCTGATGTTTACATACTGTTGTTACAGTCCGTGATTGTTCACGGGAGGTGTACTGGATCTGGTGGATGTGTACACCTCTGCAGAGTACAACTTTTTCGAAGAAGCCGCGTCCTCGGATATGGACAGTTGAATGGCCATGTAGCTAGCATTGTGTCAATGTTTTCAAAAAGGGAATTTTGGAAAGGAAGTATTGAACTTGTGAAGTTCGGAAAGGAATGGAAACTTATACCGTGGAGGTATCGTCGATGATGAAAAGCCAGATGATGTTATACAAAACAAAATGTTTTGCAAAGAAAACCTTTTCTACTCTAAGCAAGAATTCTGGAAACTGATTCCAAGAAGTTTTGCAAAGGGAAAATATTCTTTAAACAAAAGTTTAACAAAAACCTCTTGTACATGTGATATCGACAAGAGAAATAAAACTATATTATTTTATTTCTTCTGAAGTATCTTCTTCAACGAAGATGCAGATATCCTGACTGCAACTGTGGTGTCATCATATATGAACACCATTGATAGTGAACCCTATTTATAGCCTACCTAATCCACTATATAAGCATATTTGCATGTTGGTAAGTGACATGATGGATGTCTTGCTGAGTACATTCAAATGTACTCATTATGGTTTCGCCCCTGGTATCTACTTATCAGATTTGGAGAAGGAGCCTCCAAAGGAGATCTATGAAGAGAAGTACGGAGTTGACGGCTTTGCGAACTAGGATTGTCTCCGGGTCAGCAGCCTGTAGGTTAAGGCGTGACTTGGGCTCAACTACGTTGTGTTTTATTTGTCTTCCGCTGTGTTTGTTGAGTGCCTGCCCTTTTGGCAGTTGTGCTAGACTTGATCATGTGATCATTTGTGTAATACCTTTATGTATTCGTGTAATGGATGATGTATTTCTGTATGCCAACTGTGTATGTTGTTCACGACTGATCTTTCTGGGATCGTGAATGTATGCATACGTAGGGTTTCAGACTGCCGGTCTGGGGTCCTTACACAGTCCCTCCCAAACTGGGGCTAATTTGTGCCTGCTTTCCTGCACCAATCTTAGCACCAAGTCACCTTCTTTGAAAGAACGGTGTTTTATTTTCCGGTTATGATAACGCCGTAACCCTTGCTGATAAATGGCGGATCTTTGTAGAAAAAGCTCTCGTTCTTCTTCTAAGAGATCGACGACATCCTTTCATGTGTTTTCGGCATCCGAGTCTTCGAATGCTAGCACTCTTGGGCTGCCATGGAGCATGTTCGTGGGAAGCACTGCTTATGCACCATAAACCAGGAAAAATGGCGTTTGCCCTGTTGATATATTTGGCGTCGTTCGAATACTCCAAAGCACATAGGGTAATTCTTCTACCTATGCTCCGGCTGCTCTATGGACAGAAGATTCGAGTCTTGAGCGTATTCCCAACAATATTGAACTATTCATTCGTTCAACCTGTCCATTTGATTGTGAGTGTGCCACAGATGCAAGATCTAGGCGAATTCCCGTTTGTCAGCAATATTTTGCCAACTCTCCAATAGAGAAATGTGTCCTGTTATCCGTGATTATGATGTGTGGATCGCCGTATCTCATGACGATATCAATGACGAAATTTCTGGCAGTCACACCGTCAAGTTTTTTGATGGGTTTTGCCTCCACGCACTTGGTGTACTTATCTACTGCAATAGTAGATGTGTAAGTCCGCCTCTTGCAGTTTTGAATGGTCCCATCATATCTAGCCCCCATATCTCAAATGGCCATGTTATGGGGATAGTTTTGAGTGCTTGAGCTGGCATATTCGTCTGCTTGGCGTAATACTGACATCCGGCACATGTATTGACTATGTGCTCTGCGTCTGCCTTGGCTGTAAGCCAGAAAAACCATGCACGAAATACTTTCTTAACTATACTCTTTGATTGAGCATGATATTCGCAATATCCTGCGTGTATTTCTTGCAAAATTTCTCGTCCTTCTTCTGGTGAAATACATCGCTGAAAAATTCCGATAGTACTGTGTTTATACAAGCAACCATTGATTACCGTGTATCTTTTGCACCGACGTTGTATATGCCTTTGCAAGACTTCATCTGCTCCATCCGGGAATTGTCCAATCCGGGTTAACGAGCAGCACTTCTATTGACTCGGAAACAAGAGGATAGTCGATATCTCCGCCTTTTATCGATGGTTCATGCAAATGTTGGAAAAACACACCAGGCGGTAGAGTTTTAACCCTTTCCGAGCCCATGCAGGCTAAAGCATCCACGTTCCAATTTTCTTCCCTTTTGATATGAAGTACTTCAAATCCTAGGAAGCAAATGGCAAACTCGTCCACCGTTCTCCGATATTCGGCCATGATGGGGCTTTTGGCATCCCATGTTTGGTTTAGCTGATGTTGTACCAAATCCGAGTCACCATAGCAAAGTATATGTTTAACACCTATCTCTTTTGCAATATGCAAGCCGTGAAGTAATGTTTCGTATTCTGCCACATTGTTGCTGGCGTTGAAGTGTATTTGTAATACATAATCCATAATGTCGCCTTTGGGAGATTTTAGCAATACACCAGCTCTGGCGCTTTCTTTCATTTTGGATCCATCAAAATGCATGATCCAATATTCCGACTCCGGCATTGGTGTGCTTTCCATTGCTTCTGTCCAATCAGCGACAAAATCCGCCAAAACCTGAAATTTGATTGCCGTCCTGGGTTGGTACTTAATGTTGAATGCAGCCAGTTCAATGCCCCATTTGGCAACTCGGCCTGTTGCGTCCGCATTGTTGATGATATCCCCTAGTGGTGCTTTGCTTACCACTGTTATAGAATGTCCTTTGAAATACTGGCGGAGTTTCCGAGATTCGAAAAACACACCATATGCCAGTATTTATAATGTGGATACCTTTGTTTTGATTCAGAAAATACCTCGCTGACGTAGTAAACCGGATATTGATCTGGTATGCTTTGTTCGTCCTTGCACCTTTCCACAATTATCCCTGCGCTCATAACCCTCTTAGTTGCTATAATATACATTAACATGGGTTCTTCGTCTTTTGGAGATGCCAAAACCGGATCTTTCATCAAAGTTTCTTTTAACTAGGTTAATGCTTTTTCCGCCTCTTCTGTCCATTCAAATTTGTCGGATTTCTTAAACAATTTGTATAATGGCAGAGCTTTGTCTCCAAGCCGGCTTATTAACCTGCTTATGGAGGCTGCAGAGCCCATCAATCTTTGGACATCTTTTAGGCACGTAGGTCTTATGATGTGTAATATTTCTTTGATCTTTTACGGGTTTACTTCTATTCCTCTGTGAGAAACGATAAAACCCAGAAGCTTTCCTGAGGGAACCCCGAATACGCACTTTAATGGATTCAACTTCATTTTATAAGTGCGCAAATTTTCGAAGGTTTCTCGTAGATCTTCAAGGAGTGTATCATTTTCCTTGGAAACCACGATAATATCGTCCATGTAAACGTGCACGTTTTTCCCGATTTGACTGTGTAAACACCGTTTCATGCAACGCTAGTATGTTGCACCCACGTTCTTCAAGACAAAAGGCATGGTTATGTTTTACGTTCCGTAGGGTGTTATGAAAGAGGTTTTGATTTGGTCTTCCTCTTTTATGCGTATTTGATGAGACCCGGAATAAGCATCAGAAAGGCATATAAGCTCAGAGCCAGCAGTGGCGTCTATTATTTGATCGATTCGCGATAACGCGAACCTATCTTTTGGACACAATTTCTTCAATCCCGTGTAATCTATACACATCCTACAGATAATACTATCCTTCTTTGGGACTAACACCGGATTCGTAGACCATTCAGTATGTATTACTTCCCGGATAAAATCGGCTGCTAAAAGCCGGATAATTTCCTTGCCAATAGCCTTCCGTCTTCTTCCGTCAAAACGACGGAGACCTTGCTTCACGGGTTTTGATCCTGGTACCACTTTCAATTGGTGCTCAGCAAGTTCCCTGGGTACACCCGGCATGTCCGCAGGACACCAGGCGAAAATATCCCAGTTCTCACGGGAGAAATTGATGAGCGCGCTTTCCTACGCGTCAGTCATTCATGTTCCCACGATGACAAATTTTGTTGGATCTTTAGGGTCCAGGATGATCTGCTTTGTATTCTCCGATCTTTGAATCTGTCTACCGACTTCCGGCTTTCTTTTCCTGCCGGCATTTCTGTCGGCGATACTTCCTTAGCCAACTCCTTCATCTCTTCCTTCCTTATTACTTGTTTAGCGCAAAGGGCGTTTCCTCTTTCTAGCTCGTTTGCTAGCTTGAAATCTCCATAAATAGTGATTAATCCACCTTTCGGCCCCAACATCTTGAGCTTGTTGTATATGTAACACGATCTTGCCATAAATTTGGCGAAAGCCAGACGTCCGAGTATTGCGTGATACACGCTCTCGAACGGCACTACTTCGAATGAGATCTTTTCCTGGCGGAAGTGTTCTTTCTTACCGAAGGTAACATATAGGGAAATTTCTCCTAGGGGTTGTGCTTGCCTACCCGGAACAATGCCGTGGAAGCGCATGTTGCTGTGTTTGAGCTGAGTCTCGGAGTGATGCAACTGCTTCAATGTACTTAAGTACAAGATGTTGATACTGGATTCAACTCTCGGAAATTTGGGCTCGCCCTTGCGCTGTTGTTCCTGGATTTTATCATAAGTATCAGACTGGATGTCCGCTTTCTCGGACTCTGGATTTTTCTTATTGGATTTCCTCTTGGAATTCTTTGCCTTGTTCCCGGATCCTACGATGCCTTTCATATGCTTATTAAGCCGGCATTGTGCATTGGTGTGGGTAGGTTTCCCGAATTGCGAATGGTGGACACAGTTTTCCGACTTAATCTTTTCCTACTCTTCCTTGGAGTAGGAGATAGGTTCTGTGTTTCTTCCTATCCATCTGCTTCCATTATCATTTCCAAAGGTTTAAGTTCACTTCTTTGGGTTTTGGCTGTGCCTCAGAAGTTGCCTTCTTTTCAGAGCGAGGCGTCTTTTTGGCCTAAACCAAAGCATCAATATTTCCGCCTCTTGCCCTGATATCATCTTCGGCCGTTGCATGCTCATTGGCAGTGGTGAGCATAGATCTGAGATCTTTGTGCTCCTTCGAACTAACCATGAATGGTACGAGGCCGGGTTTTAGGTCGTTGATGAAAGCATGCATTGCTTGTACACCACTTACTCCTGAGCTACTATTCTTCATTGCAGTCCATCTTGAGATAAAGTCGACGTACCACTCGTCTTCAAACTGGACGCAGTGGTTCAGCTGGTTAATTCTCTTAGGGCGTTTGTAAGTACCCCGAAAATGCTGGGTGAATACTCTAGCGATGTCTTCCCAGCTGTCGACGGTTCTTGACGGAAGCTCGTTGATCCAATCTCCGGCTACATCCAGCAATATTAGGGGAAGGAACTTTATAGCCTCAAGGTCTGTCACATTGTTGATCTGGACGGCAGTATAGCAATCTGACAGCCATGTATCCGGGTTTGTACTTCCGTTATATGTTTTATAAGTTGGACCAACCTTGTCAAAGCCAGAATGTAGACTTATTCTTCGGATCCTGTCAATGAAACACTTAGATCCAAACTATAGATTGTCTCTTTCCACCCTATCGACGTGCGCAGAATATCTTCCGGCTGAATGAACAGAAGGGGATTTGCTCCGTTCTGGTCCATTGCTGCGCGAATGCACTCTTCCGGGATTGTCCCTGTTTTGCTCGATATCATGCCCTTTGGATTTAGACGGAGTCCTGCTCCTTGGCCTTTCTTTATTCCTCGGGGGAGTTCGGGATCTCCACGCCTGTGAGGGTTATCATACCTTCCGGCTTTGTCAGCTGGGTGTCTCGGAGGCGGCATTGCTTTGTCGTCTTTCCGGTTTTGTTCCTATCGTTCCTTGTCTCGGGGGTTGTTTCCGCCTTTCGGCATGTAGGATCCTGTTTTTGACGCTGCATCCCTGTTATCGGGGGATTTTCTTGTCCTTCTTAGGGTCTCCCTTATTTTCCTTAGAATCGCCTGAATCTCCGGGTTTGCCTAGGTTAGGTGCTCCAGCGGCACACGTGGCAGTTTTGCATAATGCCGAGTCATCATGCAACTTGCCGGAACGTGATTGTCCTCGCTGTTCCTGTTGTAATGCTTTTCCTAAGAAAGCATACACTCCCTGTAGCTTTTCCTCCTTTGAATACAGATCGTCATTAAGGATGGCGAACGCGGCTTCATCGTTTTCTGCTGCAGTTTTGTAGATGCGTTCGTCCTTAGCGTTTAAGCTGTTAACATGTCTTTGCCAAGGAAGGGTTTTGTGATCTTCATCTTCCTCTATTTCATCTTCATCATCCCTGCCCTCAGGCGGAGGAGTTTTGGGATCTTCATCTTCCTCATGACCGAGTTTCCAGTCGGCTTTGCCATGAGTGCTTCATGGAAGGTCCCTTGCATGGATTTGACTTTTCTTTCGAAATCGTCCTCATCTTCGGAATCTGCATCAGATCCGGGTTCTGATTCTAATATTGCCTCAATGGCAGATAATACAGACTCGGCTTCCGAGTTCAACGCCTCATCGGCGTATGTCGGATCTTCCGCGTTTTCCGTGGGATTATGCTTTTCTGCTTCTTCCACGGGATTGTTTTCTTCTTTGTTTTCAGCGATCTTGGACTGCACCATGCCAATAACTTGAGATCTGATTGCGGGCATCTCCGGAGAGGCAGCAAATTCGGTAGTGTTTTGATGATCTGAGCAGAATCCGGTATCATAGTTTTCCTCAATTGGGTTTAGGGCGGGTGGGATAAATTTACTTCCACCACAGAATCTCATTGCTTCTGCTGTTAATCCGATAAAGATATTAGTAGATCCAATCGATAAAACGTAGACACTTACCAGGTGATTCCGTGCTGGCATGTACGATCCGTTGTCGAGGAAGCGTCCGACATCACAATCGAACTTCAGGCTCGCGACAGTTATGGTACTGTAACATCCCAGTGTTTGGGAGGTTATAAGGATCTAAATTTAATTTGTGCATTTGCAAAGCATGCATCTAAAAGTACGGGAAATTTTGGCGCGAAAGTTTAAACGAATCAAAGTGACCAAAGTTTCACTTGACATGATGAACTAGGTCTAGTTCATCTAGTCAGGAGTTCATTTGGAGTGATCTTTATAACATTGTATCTCTACAAACTAAATCATTTGATAAGACAAATCATAATTGGTTATGACCAAAACCAATTCTCAACAACCTTAATCACAAGTCTTTGAGTTACCTGGGATAACTCACTAGGTATCTAGAACTCAAAGAGGGGTGAGTATCCAAATCACACAATTGATACTCATACTTCCACCAATGTGCAATACACAAATGAACCATCTCATAAACAGAGATGTTATGTCCTCTCAAACAATAACTCCTTAAGTGATCAACCATTCACATCATATCTTTCCAAACTATTTAGTAACTACTAAGTTAACCTTCACAAGTAGATAACAAAGTTTCAATAGAACACAAGTGATACAAACAAGTGTTAACTCAAAACCCACAAGTGGGAAATGACATAATAATTTTATTAACATATTTATCGAATATGTACATATCTCCTCAACCATAAAATAAGTATCTAAAAGAAGAAATTAATCTTCTTAAACTACTTCTAAACCTTGATCAATACATGTGATATTCCCAAATCTCTATATCTGCATTAAGAATAACAAAGTTAATAAAGTGATGAATAGAAAGTAGATCATGACACATGGGGAAATAAATAACAACTTTGACATAAGTTCTTAAACCTCAATAACTATCACATTCTCATTGTTTCAATCATCTTATACAAGTGAGCATATGAAATCTCAACACCTCAATAAACCATTTGATAAGCTTACTATTAAGTCAT
The DNA here is from genome assembly GCA_028641055.1 of Alopecurus myosuroides. NCBI lineage: Eukaryota > Viridiplantae > Streptophyta > Magnoliopsida > Poales > Poaceae > Alopecurus > Alopecurus myosuroides. The sequence continues at coordinate 224,400,660 of CM054062.1, forward strand.
CATTCCATAAGCATTCCAAACTTCAATTCAAATCAATCTTCAACAACTAAAGTATCTCTAGATACAACTAAGGATAACAACAAGTATAACCTCTATTAGAGGAATTGAATGGAAAGCTAAGTAAAACTAATCATGTATGAGACAATTACATATCTTTTGGGGAATAAGATAAGAAGTATATGGAAGGATAATAGAATCATGAATTAACTCTTAAATTAAGATCTTTCTACTTTGTCTAGATTATCTTGTTTTCACAATCTTCTCTGAATCATTCTGCAAGAGAAGCAACCCACAAGAAAGGAGGAACTACCACAAGAAGATCTACAGAAGGATTCTTTAGGTTCTCTTAGAAGTGCTAACCCAATCTATCCTAGAGAATTTGGAAAATCATACACCCAGATCAATCCTTATTAAACTATCTAGAAACAATGTGGTATTCTAATGTTGGTGTTATATAGAAGTAGTTTGATAACAAGTTTGCAACCTTGTTAACAAATCACTTTTGTAGGCTCTAACAATTGAGTGTTATATACAAATAAACATAAGGTTTGATAACCTTGTATCTATCAACCATTTGTATATGAAAAGTAATTTGAGGGCAAGCCTTGCAAACTTGTCAACAAATTCTTCTTATATGCATAGGGAAAATTGATGTTGTAAAATACACCAATAAACAGAAGGTTGAATAACCTAGTACATCCCAGTCTCTTGTATATGAAAAGTAAATTTGGGGACAAGCCTTGCAAACTTGTCAACAGATTCTTCTTATATGCTTAAGGCTAATTGATGTTATAAACTACACCTACATTCCTTTTATCATCAACCAACAGAAAGAATAACACTAAGGAAACAATAAACCATAACATAATCATCTAAGTAAACTATTTGCTTGGAATAACTGCTTGCTCTCACCACAAGGGTGAGAAAGTTGAAGATTGAATCCAAGAGATGATATTACTTGCAATTGATACAAGGTGAAAACAGAAGACTAGTGGCAACTAGAGAGAAGAACATCAAGCAACAGAAGAGCACAGGAATCAACATTGCCTCAGTAAGGGAGCATAAGAAATTATCCAGTGAAGCATTAGAATATAATAGAGAATCATTAATCTATGTCAAGCTCATAAGAGATGATGAACTCATAATAATATTTTTAATGGAAATAACTATCAAGTATGGGATAATAACAAGCCATTACATCCACATGTCTTCATATGTGGAGGTAGATGAAAACAAGCTTAATGCCTTGTTTTCCAAACCTTTTTCATCCATAAGACTAATAGATAACAACAAAAATTCATCTACATATAATAATGTAGATGATTACATGTTCCAGAACAAACATGGGATAATGTCCATATTGGAACCTATGTGGAAAACAAGTAAATAAGATTCCACAACCACATATGTTTTCCATTTGATCAAGAACTGAAAACAGCAAACATAGAATATACATGCCTCAGTAAAATGTCAACCAAAATTGCTAAGAGTTTAAATTAGGAAAATAACAAAGCCCATAAAAGAAAACAAGTTCTTTCACTCATTGAAATCATGTGGTGTGGAATAAAATTCCATATTAAATTGTTTTCATAACAGTGCATAGAACCAGTACCAAGTAATTTTATTTAAATACCTTATATAAGGGATTATGCCTAAAATTATCCAATTATGTTACACCACCTTGGTATCCACAAGTTTGGTGTGTGTACTCTTATTAAGTATGCTTTGGCATAATTTTAAAGCTACTAAATAAATTAAAAGAGAAGAAAACCACAAAATCACTTAATTCCGCACCTTAAATAAAAAATACAAATATTATTCAATTTCACCAAAACAAAACATGGTGAGGTTGCAAATTTGATGAGCTATCCAAATATATTTTTTAATAATTTTTATGTTCACAGATAGGCCCTGAAAACAAGGGTTTTCTTCTCAGTTTAAGCCCTGAGGGACCTTTCTGCAAATTCCGAAAACTTGTAGGGGGTTATGTGAAGGTGTTTCATCTTCAACCTCGTGACAGAAGGATCAGTGCGTGTCGACGCAGGAATCGTCGCCGTGCCACCTCCTGTATGCCTCCTTGCTCTCGTTGATAAGACTAGAGATATGTCCTCATCTAGCTCTACCTCCCCATACCCATCTTACTCTCTCTCTCTGTGAGTTCCCGAAACCGAAACCTAACCCTAATCCTCTCGGCCGCCGTCCATCGCCGTCGACTCCGGTCTTCCCGCAGCAAGCCGTGACCACCATGGGCTCCGTCTTTCCGTCCTCTACTCCCCCACTGAGCCTCGTTTGCTGGGAAGCTCGGTGGTGGACGAATCAGAGCATTTTGTTCATCTCCGGCCGCCGGACGCCGTGGCCGATTCCGGCCAATTCCGATGACACCATCCATCCTCGACTCTCCGGCGAGCTTAGGGGTGAGCCTACGAACCTCGAGGTGCCTTGGAATCGTTTTATTACGCTCAATTTCATCCCGGTCGCCTCGCACCGCCGTCGGCCGCCGCGCCGGTGGTCGCCGGACTAACTCCGGTGACCATTTGGTCAAAGAGACGCCACCCCTAGCCTCCTCTTGTTGCCCTCTAGCTGTTGGAGGGATGCAATCGGTTCAATTCGGGATGATTCACCCGATTGGGAATCTACAGAGGAAATCCCCTCTGTAGCTGATGCAGCTATGACGTCAGCATGACGTCGGAGCTATTTTTCTTTTTCTTTTCTTTTGATTTTAGAAATTAAACTGACAGGTGGGTCCCACCTGTCAATTTGAATTCTGGCAGAAAATAAATAAAACTTGATAATTCAATAACTTTAATTCTATAAATCCGAAAAATATAAATAATATATCATATTAATCAGAAAAATAAAATCTATTTGATTATGAAATTTTCAAATGAATTTGATAAAGTTCAAAATTAAATGTTTTCTTTAATTAATTAAATCATTTAAAATAAAGAAAAATAATAAATAATTCATAAAATCAGAAAAATACAAATTATATACCAAAATTCACCAAATGATAAATGCAACCCATCTATGATGTTTACAAAGTAATTTGACCATGTTTTCATGTGTGCAAAATTTTGCCTTATCATTTAATTCATTTAAAATCAATAAATTGAAATCTTATTCAAATATTTTCAGAATAATTCAAATGAGATATCAAATTAAAGAGAAAAGCACTTCCAATTCAAATATGTTAAACATAAAACATTTGTTCAACTTATAAAATTGTTTTAAAGGGCATAATGGAAATTCTATAATATACCATTATAACCATAAACAATTACCATAAATATTATTTTTCTAACTAATAAAACCCTTATGTTTTCACATCTATTAAACCTATCATCACACGGAAATAGCAAGTTATGTGATGATAGAATTGGTTGTATTAGTTACTCATTTTTCATTCAACCTTTGACATAAGCTCTACACTCTAAAATATGAAATAAAATATGTGTTATCTTTTTAATAATTGTTTTCTATGTGTTATTGTTTTGTTATCTAATCAAGTAATAAACACTTCTACCTAAACATGATAACAATGGTTTGCTAAATAAAAGTGAAATACATGTAAGTCTAAAAGAACTAATAACCACATCACCACAAATAATGAAACCATTCACCTAAAACCTGTGTGATTACGATACCGTATCAAACATGGCTTAAACTTGTAAGCTGGGGTATTTTCCAGGGTAATTTACGATGCATCTCATTACTATGCATATATCATCTTGCCAGTATTTTCTGTAGTCCTTACCGGGACTACTTTGCAATCTTTCAGATGTTTGGATTTCTCTACGCAACCCTCGAACCCCGAAGACCTGGATTATTATTGCTATTTCAATCTCAGGCAAGTTCATCACTTGCTCATATCCTTTGCAGTACTTCATAACGAACTATTTGCAAAAACCCTATCGTATTATCACCTATTCTCAAAAAGAATGCATGATCCTATTTTTATAATAATATGACTAATTGAATGACTACCCGAGTGGTAGTGTTCTGTTTGGTGGGCGGATGGAACCATGGTAAGATGAATAGGTCAAAGGAAGGTTCCATCTGCATGGGAAAGTATTACCTAGGAATTAACAACAAATGCCGTCAGGATTCTTGCGCCGTAAATTCGCGTTGACCATGGATCTTCTATGGGGGGAGTAAGTCAGCCGTGATACTTTTCTCGTTCGCATGTCAACGGGCTGCCAGAGACGTACGTTGTACTCTCGCGTAGGTAGTGCGGGACTACATGCACATGGGTGGGATCCCTTAATTCCCACGGACTCTGCGGGTCTATGATGGTCTGCCAGGGGCGCGTAGATATCCATCGTGAGGGGTGGAATCAGGCGTTCAACCTGCTGGCAGAAATGGGTGGGCATGCGTTGTGCGGAGAAGCACGGTTTGGCTTGGACCAACAACCGGGCCCCACACCTGAGTGGGAGTGGACAGGAATGTACACCTGGTTGTGCAACATGGTCTTGGTCGTCCATGGGTAAAGTAACGCACCTCTGCAGAGTGTAAAAGGATGTGGCATGTTACCCCTTGTTCCGGGAAGGAGCTGCGAACGCCGCAGGAAAGGCAACTCCATGAAAGTTCTAATCCTGTGAAGAATGGCGGGCATAGTTTTCAGAATTAAAAGCAACCTCTTGAAGAAAGTTTTACAAAACCTTGCATTAGCTTATGACTCTTTCGAGTCTTAAGCTGTAGATAGTGCATCAACCACCCACTATATATCATGAACTTGCTGAGTAACGCTCGTTACTCATTCTATCCCGTTTGACCCCTTGCTTAGAGTTGAAGCCTATTGGAGTCGTCATCGAGAAGCCATCGCTGTCTAAGGAAGCTAGGTGGGGTCTTATACTACTTAGCCAGTAAAGCATCATCATCAACCACGCTGGTGGAGGAGAAGTTATCAAGATGTAGGTAGAGACCATTCTTGGACTTAGCATTTTCAAGCCATATTTTAGGGCTGACATCAGCCATAGTGGATTTGGTTCTGAGCTAGAGTTCTTCTCCGGCTTAGAGCTTCGAATTTCTTCTTCTGATGTTTCATTTGCAGGACATCTTCTTGATTCATCAGGGAGATTCTCATGATTTTGTAATGAAGTTTGTATCCTATAGTTTTACCTGGTCCCGCTGTGTTTCTGTTGTACTACTCTGAGGGATGTAATATTCACGGATAAGTCCTTCTGTGAGTATTATGTCATCGACTTGCGCACTACACATGCAGTGGTGTGCTGGGTCACCACAGATGGTATCAGAGCCAAGCGACCTTAGGTTTAAAATCTTTTAGGAGATCTGTAGGTTGGTAAGTACTATAGGAAGCCATCTTATCTAAACCATATTTCCTACAACTATGATGATCATTCACTTGAGAATGATATAATCATACTTGTATAGAATTATTCTTACTCAACCTGAGTAAATCGACTCATCTATTATCTTTATACCTAGGTATGAATAGTTAAAAATCTATCATGTATCAGTGTTATGGAGAAAGACAGAGTTCTGACATAGTCAGAGATGATTAAGTCAAAGTGATGATTACCCCATTCTATGAATGAGTAGGATGGAATAGAACATGGTCTAGAGTAAGTAAAGGAGTCAACAATAAGGAATGTTTGAGAACCATGAAGAGTTATTAGACTCTGGTAACCATTGGGTATATACCATATCCTTAGTTATCAAGTCCAGAGGTGAATCACTATAGTATAGAATAGAGTTAGGAGAAGGCATAAGCATTGATGGAAGCTACATTACTACTCCTACGATGTGATCAACAACCTGAAGGATCAACATATGCCATGAGAAGTTTATCATAACCAAAATGAAGTAATTCAAATTACATAATACTTAGTCCTATATGGAACCAAGTTAGACAACAACTACTATAAGATTATTTTGACTTGGTTTATTCCATTGCAGTAAGGCATGCAATTGGAGTAATTACCTGGGCAAAGAGTGGTTCAGTAGAATAGGATTATAAGGTACTATATACCTACTTGTAGTGTATAGCATTTAAGAGCCTTGGTACTTGAGATGTTTTACTCTAAGTACTTTTATTCTACGGTCTTTTGATGCATGAGTGATAAATGAATTTGGGATTTATTGGATCTTATTTGGATTTTTGATTGACTAGATCTGTGCATGAAGTTGGAACTTGATGTGCATATGCATGTGCAAACATTGAGTTCTATCTTGATGTTACTGGTCTAGAGGGTAAAGGATTAGAATGAGAGCGATCTGAGTAATCAGCAGATGGAAACAATCACAACAACTCTGGAAGACCAGGAAGACAAGAAGGCAGAAGACAATAAAGCCACTGATGGGAATGGACCACATACACATCTTGTTTGGAGTTGGTGAGCTACTACATCAACACATGGTGAGCTACCACAAATCATGCCAAGAGAATCACATGATTAGTTATATCCTATAAGAAAACATGTAGAAGTTTGATAAATAAACTTATAGAATTGTCATATAGAAGTCAAAACCCAAAGATGTAGAAGGACCATAGGAAGTAACTCGTGGAATAGGTTATAATCACCTATAGGAAAGAGTTAAAACTCGAGGAAGCTCGAAGACATTTTTGCTAATTAGAAGAGTGTAAGTTAGTGTACACTGCCATGTACAAGATTCTTTGAAGAATATTTATCTTGAGACCATTAGACTGAACCAAATGGAGTCCAAACCATAGACAATATCCAGGGTATCGGAAGAATATTATTGGTTATTCATCACCTGGTGGATGTACCAATTGTTCTTCAGAAAGTTGTGAGGGATAGGAAACCATACCTATTCATCGGAGAATTAAACCTGGTATCCACTATATGGTGGAAATACCACGTGTTCTTCGTGAGACCATTAGGAAGGCCTAGTAACAGAACAGAGTTGGTATAATAACAGGCAAAATATTAGATCATAATGCAAGACAGGGGAAGGTGAACAATGAAGACAAGAGGATACACATGTCAAGGTCAACACAAGAAACAGATGTGAAGATTCAACAGTCTACAGAATTTCTCTCTACCCATCTTTACGTGAGAGAGGTTGAACTTCGGGACGAAGTTCTTGTTAAGGGGGAGATACTGTAACATCCCAGTGTTTGGGAGGTTATAAGGATCTAAATTTAATTTGTGCATTTGCAAAGCATGCATCTAAAAGTACGGGAAATTTTGGCGCGAAAGTTTAAACGAATCAAAGTGAGCAAAGTTTCACTTGACATGATGAACTAGGTCTAGTTCATCTAGTCAGGAGTTCATTTGGAGTGATCTTTATAACATTGTATCTCTACAAACTAAATCATTTGATAAGACAAATCATAATTGGTTATGACCAAAACCAATTCTCAACAACCTTAATCACAAGTCTTTGAGTTACCTGGGATAACTCACTAGGTATCTAGAACTCAAAGAGGGGTGAGTATCCAAATCACACAATTGATACTCATACTTCCACCAATGTGCAATACACAAATGAACCATCTCATAAACAGAGATGTTATGTCCTCTCAAACAATAACTCCTTAAGTGATCAACCATTCACATCATATCTTTCCAAACTATTTAGTAACTACTAAGTTAACCTTCACAAGTAGATAACAAAGTTTCAATAGAACACAAGTGATACAAACAAGTGTTAACTCAAAACCCACAAGTGGGAAATGACATAATAATTTTATTAACATATTTATCGAATATGTACATATCTCCTCAACCATAAAATAAGTATCTCAAAGAAGAAATTAATCTTCTTAAACTACTTCTAAACCTTGATCAATACATGTGATATTCCCAAATCTCTATATCTGCATTAAGAATAACAAAGTTAATAAAGTGATGAATAGAAAGTAGATCATGACACATGGGGAAATAAATAACAACTTTGACATAAGTTCTTAAACCTCAATAACTATCACATTCTCATTGTTTCAATCATCTTATACAAGTGAGCATATGAAATCTCAACACCTCAATAAACCATTTGATAAGCTTACTATTAAGTCATCATTCCATAAGCATTCCAAACTTCAATTCAAATCAATCTTCAACAACTAAAGTATCTCTAGATACAACTAAGGATAACAACAAGTATAACCTCTATTAGAGGAATTGAATGGAAAGCTAAGTAAAACTAATCATGTATGAGACAATTACATATCTTTTGGGGAATAAGATAAGAAGTATATGGAAGGATAATAGAATCATGAATTAACTCTTAAATTAAGATCTTTCTACTTTGTCTAGATTATCTTGTTTTCACAATCTTCTCTGAATCATTCTGCAAGAGAAGCAACCCACAAGAAAGGAGGAACTACCACAAGAAGATCTACAGAAGGATTCTTTAGGTTCTCTTAGAAGTGCTAACCCAATCTATCCTAGAGAATTTGGAAAATCATACACCCAGATCAATCCTTATTAAACTATCTAGAAACAATGTGGTATTCTAATGTTGGTGTTATATAGAAGTAGTTTGATAACAAGTTTGCAACCTTGTTAACAAATCACTTTTGTAGGCTCTAACAATTGAGTGTTATATACAAATAAACATAAGGTTTGATAACCTTGTATCTATCAACCATTTGTATATGAAAAGTAATTTGAGGGCAAGCCTTGCAAACTTGTCAACAAATTCTTCTTATATGCATAGGGAAAATTGATGTTATAAAATACACCAATAAACAGAAGGTTGAATAACCTAGTACATCCCAGTCTCTTGTATATGAAAAGTAAATTTGGGGACAAGCCTTGCAAACTTGTCAACAGATTCTTCTTATATGCTTAAGGCTAACTGATGTTATAAACTACACCTACACTCATTTTATCATCAACCAACAGAAAGAATAACACTAAGGAAACAATAAACCATAACATAATCATCTAAGTAAACTATTTGCTTGGAATAACTGCTTGCTCTCACCACAAGGGTGAGAAAGTTGAAGATTGAATCCAAGAGATGATATTACTTGCAATTGATACAAGGTGAAAACAGAAGACTAGTGGCAACTAGAGAGAAGAACATCAAGCAACAGAAGAGCACAGGAATCAACATTGCCTCAGTAAGGGAGCATAAGAAATTATCCAGTGAAGCATTAGAATATAATAGAGAATCATTAATCTATGTCAAGCTCATAAGAGATGATGAACTCATAATAATATTTTTAATGGAAATAACTATCAAGTATGGGATAATAACAAGCCATTACATCCACATGTCTTGATATGTGGAGGTAGATGAAAACAAGCTTAATGCCTTGTTTTCCAAACCTTTTTCATCCATAAGACTAATAGATAACAACAAAAATTCATCTACATATAATAATGTAGATGATTACATGTTCCAAAACAAACATGGGATAATGTCCATATTGGAACCTATGTGGAAAACAAGTAAATAAGATTCCACAACCACATATGTTTTCCATTTGATCAAGAACTGAAAACAGCAAACATAGAATATACATGCCTCAGTAAAATGTCAACCAAAATTGCTAAGAGTTTAAATTAGGAAAATAACAAAGCCCATAAAAGAAAACAAGTTCTTTCACTCATTGAAATCATGTGGTGTGGAATAAAATTCCATATTAAATTGTTTTCATAACAGTGCATAGAACCAGTACCAAGTAATTTTATTTAAATACCTTATATAAGGGATTATGCCTAAAATTATGCAATTATGTTACACCACCTTGGTATCCACAAGTTTGGTGTGTGTACTCTTATTAAGTATGCTTTGGCATAATTTTAAAGCTACTAAATAAATTAAAAGAGAAGAAAACCACAAAATCACTTAATTCCGCACCTTAAATAAAAAAATACAAATATTATTCAATTTCACCAAAACAAAACATGGTGAGGTTGCAAATTTGATGAGCTATCCAAATATATTTTTTAATAATTTTTATGTTCACAGATAGGCCCTGAAAACAAGGGTTTTCTTCTCAGTTTAAGCCCTGAGGGACCTTTCTGCAAATTCCGAAAACTTGTAGGGGGTTATGTGAAGGTGTTTCATCTTCAACCTCGTGACAGAAGGATCAGTGCGTGTCGACGCAGGAATCGTCGCCGTGCCACCTCCTGTATGCCTCCTTGCTCTCGGTGATAAGACTAGAGATACGTCCTCATCTAGCTCTACCTCCCCATACCCATCTTACTCTCTCTCTCTGTGAGTTCCGGAAACCGAAACCTAACCCTAATCCTCTCGGCCGCCGTCCATCGCCGTCGACTCCGGTCTTCCCGCAACAAGCCGTGACCACCATGGGCTCCGTCTTGCCGTCCTCTACTCCCCCACTGAGCCTCGTTTGCTGGGAAGCTCGGTGGTGGACGAATCAGAGCATTTTGTTCATCTCCGGCCGCCGGACGCCGTGGCCGATTCCGGCCAATTCCGATGACACCATCCATCCTCGACTCTCCGGCGAGCTTAGGGGTGAGCCTACGAACCTCGAGGTGCCTTGGAATCGTTTTATTACGCTCAATTTCATCCTGGTCGCCTCGCACCGCCGTCGGCCGCCGCGCCGGTGGTCGCCGGACTAACTCCGGTGACCATTTGGTCAAAGAGACGCCACCCCTAGCCTCCTCTTGTTGCCCTCTAGCTGTTGGAGGGATGCAATCGGTTCAATTCGGGATGATTCACCCGATTGGGAATCTATAGAGGAAATCCCCTCTGTAGCTGATGCAGCTATGACGTCAGCATGACGTCGGAGCTATTTTTCTTTTTCTTTTCTTTTGATTTTAGAAATTAAACTGACAGGTGGGTCCCACCTGTCAATTTGAATTCTGGCAGAAAATAAATAAAACTTGATAATTCAATAACTTTAATTCTATAAATCCGAAAAATATAAATAATATATCATATTAATCAGAAAAATAAAATCTATTTGATTATGAAATTTTCAAATGAATTTGATAAAGTTCAAAATTAAATGTTTTCTTTAATTAATTAAATCATTTAAAATAAAGAAAAATAATAAATAATTCATAAAATCAGAAAAATACAAATTATATACCAAAATTCACCAAATGATAAATGCAACCCATCTATGATGTTTACAAAGTAATTTGACCATGTTTTCATGTGTGCAAAATTTTGCCTTATCATTTAATTCATTTAAAATCAATAAATTGAAATCTTATTCAAATATTTTTAGAATAATTAAAATGAGATATCAAATTAAAGAGAAAAGCACTTCCAATTCAAATATGTTAAACATAAAACATTTGTTCAACTTATAAAATTGTTTTAAAGGGCATAATGGAAATTCTATAATATACCATTATAACCATAAACAATTACCATAAATATTATTTTTCTAACTAATAAAACCCTTATGTTTTCACATCTATTAAACCTATCATCACATGGAAATAGCAAGTTATGTGATGATAGAATTGGTTGTATTAGTTACTCATTTTTCATTCAACCTTTGACATAAGCTCTACACTCTAAAATATGAAATAAAATATGTGTTATCTTTTTAATAATTGTTTTCTATGTGTTATTGTTTTGTTATCTAATCAAGTAATAAACACTTCTACCTAAACATGATAACAATGGTTTGCTAAATAAAAGTGAAACACATGTAAGTCTAAAAGAACTAATAACCACATCACCACAAATAATGAAACCATTCACCTAAAACCTGTGTGATTACGATACCGTATCAAACATGGCTTACACTTGTAAGCTGGGGTATTTTCCAGGGTAATTTACGATGCATCTCATTACTATGCATATATCATCTTGCCAGTATTTTCTGTAGTCCTTACCGGGACTACTTTGCAATCTTTCAGATGTTTGGATTTCTCTACGCAACCCTCGAACCCCGAAGACCTGGATTATTATTGCTATTTCAATCTCAGGCAAGTTCATCACTTGCTCATATCCTTTGCAGTACTTCATAACGAACTATTTGCAAAAACCCTATCGTATTATCACCTATTCTCAAAAAGAATGCATGATCCTATTTTTATAATAATATGACTAATTGAATGACTACCCGAGTGGTAGTGTTCTGTTTGGTGGGCGGATGGAACCATGGTAAGATGAATAGGTCAAAGGAAGGTTCCATCTGCATGGGAAAGTATTACCTAGGAATTAACAACAAATGCCGTCAGGATTCTTGCGCCGTAAATTCGCGTTGACCATGGATCTTCTATGGGGGGAGTAAGTCAGCCGTGATACTTTTCTCGTTCGCATGTCAACGGGCTGCCAGAGACGTACGCTGTACTCTCGCGTAGGTAGTGCGGGACTACATGCACATGGGTGGGATCCCTTAATTCCCACGGACTTTGCGGGTCTATGATGGTCTGCCAGGGGTGCGTAGATATCCATCGTGAGGGGTGGAATCAGGCGTTCAACCTGCTGGCAGAAATGGGTGGGCATGCGTTGCGCGGAGAAGCACGGTTTGGCTTGGACCAACAACCGGGCCCCACACCTGAGTGGGAGTGGACAGGAATGTACACCTGGTTGTGCAACATGGTCTTGGTCGTCCATGGGTAAAGTAACGCACCTCTGCAGAGTGTAAAAGGATGTGGCATGTTACCCCTTGTTCCGGGAAGGAGCTGCGAACACCGCAGGAAAGGCAACTCCATGAAAGTTCTAATCCTGTGAAGAATGGCGGGCATAGTTTTCAGAATTAAAAGCAACCTCTTGAAGAAAGTTTTACAAAACCTTGCATTAGCTTATGACTCTTTCGAGTCTTAAGCTGTAGATAGTGCATCAACCACCCACTATATATCATGAACTTGCTGAGTAACGCTCGTTACTCATTCTATCCCGTTTGACCCCTTGCTTAGAGTTGAAGCCTATTGGAGTCGTCATCGAGAAGCCATCGCTGTCTAAGGAAGCTAGGTGGGGTCTTATACTATTTAGCCAGTAAAGCATCGTCATCAACCACGCTGGTGGAGGAGAAGTTATCAAGATGTAGGTAGAGACCATTCTTGGACTTAGCATTTTCAAGCCATATTTTAGGGCTGACATCAGCCATAGTGGATTTGGTTCTGAGCTAGAGTTCTTCTCCGGCTTAGAGCTTCGAATTGCTTCTTCTGATGTTTCATTTGCAGGACATCTTCTTGATTCATCAGGGAGATTCTCATGATTTTGTAATGAAGTTTGTATCCTATAGTTTTACCTGGTCCCGCTGTGTTTCTGTTGTACTACTCTGAGGGATGTAATATTCACGGATAAGTCCTTCTGTGAGTATTATGTCATCGACTTGCGCACTACACATGCAGTGGTGTGCTGGGTCACCACAGGTACTGCCGATTCCGCCGAGTATTCCCGCTCGGAATGTAACTCCCGACGTCGCTGGCCCCACGGTGGACGCCAACTGTCGAGATATCGTAGTAGAGATCATAGACGGGAGTGCCATAAGACTACTGGTAGAGTCGTGGGGGAAAGTGGAAGTACTGTAACGAGAACACCAGGTTTACCCAGCTTTGGTACGTCGCAACTAAGGCGGCGTTCCTACTCCTGCAATCTCACTAATTCAGCATTGAAGACTGAAATATACAAAGTATAATGTGAGTATGGTTTTGCTAACTCAGCGAGGATCAACTTCTCAGCGAGTTGGCTTCTAGCTGATTGTTGTTCCTTTGTTCGTTGCTCCCGTCTGGCTTTATATAGATGGCCAGATTAGGGCTTATAGAAAGGAAACCTAGAAGACTACGAAAAGTTTCTAACTTGGAAAGTAAGGAATCCGTCTTCTCCTCCAAGCCGCACGACTTTGGTCCGTGGCCCGGATTCTTCTACAATCCGGCTTCCTGCATCAGCTTACTGGGCCATCCAATGGACTATGATCCATTACCAACGGGACACCTTGGTAATCCGGCTCTTAGGCCAACGCCGTACATATCCCTAATCGGTATATATCCGACATGTTTTGTGACAGTCAGGGTGCTATTTACCTTACTAAGGATCAGATGTTTCATGCGAGAACAAAGCACACTGATGTCAAGTACCATTATGTGTGTGATGTTGTTGCACAAGGTACGATGAAGGTATGCAAGACTAGTACTCATGATAATCCTGCTGATATGATGACAAAGTCAGTTACTAAGTTTGAGCTTTGCTCAAGCTTAGTTGATATTACTGTTTAGCCCAAGAGGTTATTTGACACCAAAGGTGCATGTTTTCTTTGTTGTTTCATGTTCGACGTTTCGTTTATGCTACGTGAAGGAATTTGTGTCCAGGTGGAGTGTTATTTTTGGGTGATCCAAATTCACTTATGCTGATAAAAGACCGAACTTTTGACGAATAGAGCGGAGCGTCTCGAGTTGGAGTTGGATTCACCGTTACCGACATAGTTAGGTCAGGACCGTCTTTATATACCTCGTGTAAATCGCCGTTTGGGATAAGCCACACATTGTAAATTCTGGCGCGTTTGTAACCTCACTCTAAATAGTGAAATATTGCTGGCTGGCGCCCGTGGTTTTTCTCTATCTTGTTGGAAGAGTTTTCCACGTTAAAAGCTCTTGTCTCCGTTGGTTCGATTTTGGTTTACTTTATCGTTATTTTGCTATTGCGTGTAACAACTTGAAGGTGCATTTCCCTTTCTCCGGCTTTCTAATATCAAAGTTTCACATTTTTAGTACTAAACGTGGATTCTCCTTGTGCAGCTTTCTTCAATGCTAATGTCAGCCTACGGATCAACACCAGTGGCCTTGTCTCCTCTATTTACATGGATGCCACCGTTACTATTAAGTATCGCTGCCTACTGTACAACACCCTCCGTATTACAATATGGAACCCATGACTACATGCCTCAACACACTAATGTTTTCGGCACTTCCTTTCTCATGCGGTACTGTACACATCAGAGCCTGTACGTTAACCGTCAATATACTTTAGAGTGGGTATACATAGAATGTACAAACTAGTGTGAACCTTGATATTCTTATAGCATCTCCACCGGCACCCATCAAATTCGTGTCCGGCGGCCCAATTGAACTCCTTTTGGGGGCGCCGGACCTGTGTCCGCGAATTTGGTGGGTGGGTTTCACAGAAGCGTCCCCCAACCGGCGATCATTGTTTTCTACGTTATAAAATCAAACACCTTGTGCACGCCGTTATAAACTGCCGATTAAAATCTGAATTTCATTCAAATTTAGAAATATTTTACATAATTTGAATAAAATCGCAAATACGCCGTCGCAGACCTAACCCTAATCCTAGCCTACTCGTCGTCGCTCCATTCGAACGAGTCGTCATCGTCATCGCTGGCGTCGAGCACGACGACTTTCCCCCTGGAGGAGGCGCCGGCTGGGGTGCTGGAGGTGGCCGTGGCAACGCTGCTGCAACCGCCGCGGCTCCCGGATGCATCCACCGCGGTGGACTGTATCGTCATCACCCAACCCGACGCCTCCTTCTCCAACGTGGCCACCGACATGGTAATGACAGCGAGGAGACCGGGCCTATCGCCTGCACGACGTCTTAACTCACGCCGGCGCGGGTTTGTCTCACTGACGGGCGGAGGCTGCCTGTCGGGTTGGGTGACCGGACAATGTCCGGCGCCCCCAGGCATGCCCCCAAGTTCGGCGGGTGGGATTGGGGGGCCGGACACAAAATTGGCGGGTTGGTACGTTTTGGGGTGCCACTACGGCAGTTTTTTTTTGGTCCGAGCCCCGTTGAACTTTTGGGGCCGTTTGGAGTGTGCCGATGGAGATGCTCTTATAACGTAGGAGTGGAGATGCTCTTACAATGTAGGACAGTAGGAGTACTATTGATTTTTCAGTTACGATAAGTCAGTCGCTAAGCTAGGACACCTCCACATCATAATCGTAGCAAATGGACATGTATCTTTAAAACAACAAGAAAGTTCAATGCAGTACCTTAACAACGATATCCTCTACGTGGACACCCCATACTTCTCACACGGCTGGAGATGACCAGCAGGTGCTGAGTTTATCAGATGGACACAGGATGAAACAACATTGCATTTTATGTCTAAAAATAAAAGTGGGCACAACGTTAACTTAGATTAAATTACTGCGAATACTCACTAGAAAATAAGAACATGACCGGAAAGTCCATTTCATAACATCACATGTTCCAAAGGAATTACAACATAACAGACCATCGCATCCTAACAATAGAACCATAGCAGAGCTCAGACTGAATCGGAGCATCCAAAAAGACAAATACCAAACGAGCAGGTCACAAACTCTGCCACCTAGACTTCACCTGAAGCGCTAATCCGGTCCATAATGTTCGCCACAACATCCTTGGACTGCCTAAGAAGCATGATGCTCTTCTTGAGGCGCTCACGCTTGGTCCCAGTGCTTGGTGACGGCATGAGCATTCGCTCCATCCCAGCCATCTTGTTACCCAAGAGCTCATTTGCGAGCTCTGTCTCTAGGTCTGATTCTACAAGCCTCTTTACACCAAGAAGAACATGAAGAGCCAAGCTGTCGATGAGGCGGAGCACAATGCTCTTCCAATAGGCGGTCAGGCGCGCCCTCAGGTCAAACGCCTGCCTTGCCAAGTCAGCATTTGCCCTCATATGGGACACGTCCACCTCACCAAAAACTTCCAGGGTGATCCTCGTCGGATTGGACATGTCCTCCACAGCTTTCATAAACTTGTCATGACCATGCATGATCTCTGACCATGTCTTCATATAGTCTGGATTGGCTGTGTAGTCAGCCACCAGTTCCATGTTTATCAGCTCCTTGACGTGATAGGCAGATCGCGCCCGTGCCTTGTCCATCAGGCTCTGAACTGCACGGCGACAGGCAGACTGCACCTGGGGGAAGTTCTCCGAATGCTGCAGCAGTACCTTAACAACGATATCCTCCACATAGTTCCAGACCTCGTTGACAAGGTAGTGCGGTTCCTGACAATGGTTAAGGACCTTTTAGAGTTAGCTTAAATAGACCAAGACGTGAAAGAACTCGATAATTCATAGACTACGTACCTGCATGATCGTTTCAACCTTCTTCTTTAGCAAGACGAGGAATGCTGATCTTGGCAGAAAGTTGGGCAGATTGATGCCCTTAGTCTCCTCTAGCACACGCATCTCCTCCATCAGAAACAGTTCGCCGCCGACCCTCGGGATCTGAGCAGGCAGCTTCTTAGCATATCCGTTGAGCATCTCGAAAATTCGGGCGGTGCCATGGAAATGGCTGTCGTCGTGGTACTCATCAAACTCGCCCCTCACAAGGATCTTCTCCAGGGAAGCGCACACCAGCTTGACAATGTGATAGAACGCTCGCACAGCATCTGCGACATTAGTGAGACTAGTTGAATGCCCGTGCGTTGCCACGGTACTCCAATTTAATCCTTACGGCACATATAAAAATGAATCTAAAATTTTCAATAATAATCCTTCTTTTCTGATCTAAACATCTACTTGACAGAATTCCCCAGAATCATGCACCTTTGATCAACACTTGCAGAGAAGATTTTTCCACACGTTGAAACTCTATGATAAAAGCTTCCAATCCTCCATTGCTTAGCACTATTCGAAAGAGTTCCTTCACAATACCATACATCTCTAACAGATGTCCACAACCAGCACAACGAAAGTGCATCTCAATAGTTACATGTGCCCTGGAACCACTTCACCCTCTAACAACAATTCAGATGACAGCCAATGGTACAAGCTCTCTCTTCTATGTGGATCAACTATGATCTAAGCACTGGCATTCCTCAAATATGCTATTGAATTTCTTATCATCTCTTGAAACATCCTTCATGTACCTGCCGAGGACTTGCATGCAGGTAGCTCCCATGACACCTTCAGACAGGTCCATAAGAACTTTTCCTACATGAAAGAGCAGTCAGATATGAAAAAGTTGACTATCTGAGACCAAGTAGACCACCTCTTCTAAGGTGAAATCATTGGAAGAATATGTTGCGTAGCACACTCCAGGTATATGCTGCCTTGAGGAATACCTCGACCAAGCTTTATGTTTCCCTGAATTTTTTCAGAAAACTGTAATGATAATAGTTTATTATTCTATAGCACAGAAAGAATGAGGATGATGACATCTTGATTATACACGGCGGAAAGGTTATGTTTCTCAGAATTTTTTCAGAAAACTGTAATGATAATAATATATGATTCTATAGCACAGAAAGAACGAGGGTTATGGTATCTTGATTATACATGGCGGAAAGGTGGACCTCACTATTATTTGGCTATGTACCCTCAAGCGACATCTTGGGTAGGACCAGGGAATTGACTTGGGAAAAACACATCATCCCCATCATGTGCAGAACCAACAAAACCTCATTCTAGGCACTGTCCAATGTTGAAACCTGCAAACAGAAATGCTTACTGTATCTCTAGATGTATGTCTCCCTAGTGAATAAAATCCAAGATGTATGTCTCCCTAGATTGAATAATGGGTAGGGCATTAAAACCTCTCCATCATGTGCCTGATTCATCCAGTAGAAATTGTATCTTGTTCCTCAACCCTCTAAGAACTTGAACAGCCATAATGGGAACACAAGTTGTCTGGTTTTTTTTAATCAATTCAGAGCGAAGAAGCATCAAGATATACACATTATAATGTGTGAGTTACCATACTTTTATTCCTTGAACAACTGACAGGTACTCTCCCAATGCATGCAGGAGATCAGCTAACATGGACCAACCTGCAAGCACAAAAAATTCAGAATGTCGAACTGTCAAACGCTATTGCATCTACACTCTGCGGGCACCCATAGAGTCTGTATAGACTGTACTGGTCATGGAACTCACAACTATGACAACTCAAGTTATACAAGGTATTAAACTGATGAAAAAAGCTCAGTAATTGTCCCTGCGCACGGACACAGATGGTATGGTTACAGGGGTACTCTAGAAGTTGATTGTCATTGTAAAATAAAAGAGCCAGAAAGTCCAGATGATATGATACGCTCTATTCAGAGAGATTTGCAGCACTGTAGATGATAAGTTAGTAACAAGGAATGGCTAATTGTATATAACAGAGACGGACCACATACTTCTACTCAGCATAATCTGATCGCAGAAATTATAGATTTTAATTATGTTTTAAAATATCACAGGAGTTTATAGTTCAGAAATCATGAAGAAAGTTTCTTTGTACCTGGAAACTTAATACTCTTACAAATATAGAGGGGGTTCATTAGAGAAACATCCTACTCTCTAGTTACTTAACATGTATGGCTGGATAAATAATTTTCTCATCTGTACAATTTACTTGACCTTAAAATGGAACTTAATAATATGTAAAGGAAATCTGCACCTAATCAACAATGCCACAATGTTAGTGCAACTGGTCGTGATGACACCTAATCGACATAGCAAAACTCTTCAGGCAGGTGGTCATGACGGCACGCTAGATAGTGCTCAGAGATACTCTGAACTCCTACAAAACTGTAGACAAACAGAGTACTTCAATAGATGGACAGCTAAATTTGAAGGGCTTAGAACTCTTATAAAAACTCATGCAAGCTCCCTCTAACGAACATGTACATGTTCCTCCTCCGATATTAGTAATAATAAAACAATAGAAGGCAGAGGATGTCTTAAAAAACAAGGATAATTATGCACCATAAAAGGTCTTCCTTACGTGCATATATAACAATATGCCAACAGACCAGTGTTGTCAAATATGAAGTCATGTTTTCATTTTTGTAATCAGCCAATAGTTCTATTGCCAAGAGGATTTAAACTATGGGTTCACTGCAGAGCAGTAATAAAGGGCAAAAATAAATAGCAATAAACAAATCAAGCATCTGTATCCTTTGTTGCTGCTCTGCTCTGCACGATCTTGCTGGGGAAATCGGAAATACTGAGCAATAGAAGGTCGTGCTCATGTTTGTTCCAGGGTACAACAGAATGAAATTCAGAAGTATTGTGTCAGACACACCTGAAGCACAGGAGAGAAGGAACAGCGTGGCACACCATGCAGCAACCAGCACCACGGCTCCGCCCACATACGTAATTGACGTGGTAGCGCGTGGGGGAAATCAAGGTACCTAGTTGGCGCAGAGGCGTCTCCGGCGGCGTCGGCAACTGTTCCGGGCTAAAAGCGGCAGAAGCTGGCCCTGTCTTCCGCGGGAGCGCATATGGGGGCAGGACAGCGACGCACTTGCGGCGGCCTGGTAGAAAGAGGAGAACGGCGGTGGCGGAAGGTGAGCGGGGCGGATGCGGGACGAGACGAGGATCACAACATCACTCGCTACAGCGCACACGGAGGAGTGGCAGCAGCAGCGGCGCAATGCGCATGTAGGAACGGCGACTTTCCTGGGGCGAGCGTGCCGTGCGGAGGGGCAGTAAGGGGACCGCAGTAAGGTGGGAAGCGACGCATGTAAAAGTATCGATTGAGAGGCTTAGACTCAGTACAGCCTGAGTCCTCGTTGGTTCTATTTATATTACAATGGTGCGGCACCTAGCCAGGATACAAGTCCGATCCTAGCTAGGATACAAGTCACGACACCTACCAAGTCCAATTACAATTCTATCTCTAATACCCCCCCTTAATCACAACTTAGCCAAGTTGAGATTATGTTTGAATTCTTCGAACATGCGGACTGGTAGTGGCTTCGTAAATCCATCAGCTACTTGATCCTTTGAGGGAACAAACCGAATTTCCAACTGTTTGTTTAATACTCTTTCTCTCACAAAATGAAAATCTATCTCAATGTGTTTAGCACGAGCATGAAACACTGGATTGGCTGACAGATATGTAGCTCCCAAATTATCGCACCATAGACATGGTGGTTGAGTCAATTTAACTCCAAGTTCTCCAAGTAATGATTGTACCCAGATAACTTCAGCTGTAGCGTTGGCAAGAGATTTATACTCGGCTTCGGTACTGGACCTAGAAACCGTAGCCTGCTTCTTTGCACTCCAGGAAATAAGATTTGGACCAAAGAAAATAGCAAATCCTCCTGTTGATCGACGGTCATCCACACATCCTGCCCAATCAGCATCTGAAAAGGCACTTACCAAGACCGAATTTGACTTGACAAATGTTAAACCAATACTGGATGTATGCTTGATGTACCTCATAATACGCTTAACAGCAGTCCAATGCACGGTAGTGGGAGCATGCAAATACTGACAGACTTTATTTACCGCATAAGAAATATCAGGCCTCGTGAGAGTGAGATATTGTAAAGCACCTACCATGCTTCTGTATTTTGTACTATCCTCTTGTCCCAATGGTTCACCTTCATGTGCTGTAATTTTTTCAGAAGAAGATAATGGAGTAGACGAACTTTTGCAGTTCCTCATACCTACTCGGTCAAGAATATCTTGAGCATATTTCGCTTGAGTTAGAAGCAAACCATCTCGTACCTTATGAACCTCAATTCCAAGAAAATAGTGAAGATCACCAAGATCCTTCAGAGCAAACTCCTTACTCAAATCCTTCAACAGGGCATCGGTTGCAAGTTGCGATGAGCTGACAACTATAATATCATCAACATAAATGAGCATATATATAGTGACATCTGACTTGTGATAAATGAACAGGGAAGTATCAGACTTTGAAGCAACAAATCCATAGCTCGTCAACTGAGAACTGAGACGAGAATACCACGCTCGAGGTGCTTGTTTTAAACCATATATCGCCTTGTCAAGCTTGCACACATACTTCGGCAGTCTACTATCTTCATATCCCGGTGGTTGTCTCATGTAGACCTCCTCTTCCAGAACACCATGTAAAAACGCATTCTTTACATCCAATTGACGCAGGCTCCATCCCCGAGACACAGCAACACCCAAAACAAGCCGAACAGTGGCAATTTTGACAACGGGACTAAAAGTATCCTCATAATCTATGCCATAACGTTGTTTAAAGCCTTTAGCAACCAACCTTGCTTTATACCTGTCAACCGAACCATCGGCCCTTTTTTTGACTTTGTAAACCCATCGACAATCTATGATATTTGAACCATGTTTCTGAGGAACTAAGTGCCATGTATGATTTTTTATAAGAGCATTGTACTCATCATCCATTGCTTGTTTCCATTGTGGATCTGTTAGTGCGTCCTTCAAATTTGCTGGTTCTTCTGATGAGCAGGACAAGCACCACCTAACAGTGCCATCTGTATATTTTTTCGGTTTAACAATTCCATGTGAGCGACGTGTAACCGGTCGTTGCAAAACTGGCACAGACTGAGCTGCAGGAGCACTTGGAACAGAGGATCCACTAGCTTGTGCATGCACATGGGCAGAAGGGCTGTCATTGTCGTTGTCACCCTGTTGGCTGATTTCACTTGCCGTATGGGATCCTGCTTGAGGTGTGGCTGCGCCTGTGTAGCTCGTGTGGTCGTCGGTTCCCGCAGACGATCCAGAGGATGGGGATAAAGGGGCCCCGCCATCCACATGCACGGCAGCAGGGCTGGCTGCATCAGATGAAGACGCTCGCGAAAATTCCTGGACGGGGAATCCCGAGACTGAGGCGGCAGGAGAAGCTGGCACTGCATCGGCCGGATCTGCTTGGATGTCCGTGCCCAGATTGTCCTCTTCTGCCAGCATTTCATGTGTATTGTTAGGTGCACGGTTGGGTGTCGATTCTTCACCAATTTGCACCGTAGTGTTTTCTGTTTCCTGTACAACATCATGCACAGATCTAGCAACACAATTAGTAGGATTAGCCAATGATGAATCATCAAAAAATTCGTCCCCACGTTCAAAATTTTGAAGAGAAGAATCAAGCAAGAGAATTTCTTGTCGGAGACGCGCACCGGCATTAGGATGTAGCGACTCAAAAGGAAAAACACTCTCGTCAAAGACAACGTCACGAGAGATATATACTCGTCCAGTGGAGACATCAAGACATTTAACTCCCTTGTGTAGGGGGCTATAGCCTAAAAAGACACAACGCTTGGAACGAAACGCCAATTTGCGCTTATTATATGGACGAAGATTGGGCCAGCAAGCGCACCCAAAGACACGAAGAGATGAATAATTTGGTTTAGTGTGCAAAAGACGTCGAACAGGAGTGTCATTATTGATAACTCTACTCGGAAGCATGTTGATTAAATAGGTGGCAGTGAGAAAAGCTTCATCCCAAAATTTGAGCGGCATAGAAGCATGAGCAAGAAGTGCTAATCCAACATCAACTATATGGCGGTGTTTTCTTTCGGCAGAGCCATTTTGTTGGTGAGCATGTGGACAAGATACATGATGGGAAATTCCTTGTGTTTGAAAAAAGGAATTTAGACGAACATACTCGCCACCCCAGTCAGACTGAACCGTAAGAATTTTGCGGTCAAACTTACGTTCCACAAGTTTTTGAAAGGTGACAAACGCATTGAAAACATCGGATTTATTTTTGAGAAGATAGATCCAAGTAAACTTGCTATAGTCATCAATAAAGCTTACATAATAATTGTGACGTCCAACGGAAGTAGGAGCAGGACCCCATACATCCGAAAAAATTAACTGAAGAGGCATAGTGGACACACTAGTGGATACCGGATAAGGCAATTGATGACTCTTTGCTTGCTGACACGGATCACAAATAGACTCTATGCTCGAATCCTTAACAAAAGGAAGTTTATTTTTACTAAGAATTTTCCTAACAATAGCAAAAGACGGATGACCTAGACGACTATGCCACTTGGCTTGAGAAGGCTTCGTGGCAATGAACGCATGCTTCGGAAAAGTTGAAGAAGACACCAATGACGAAATAAGCGGATAAAGACCACCAACACACTTCCCTCTATGAATTATTCTCCTCGTGACCTGATCCTTAATCAAAAAGAAGGAGGGGTGAAATTCTAGAAAGACATTGTTGTCAAGGGTGAAACGATGAACAGAAAGCAAATTTTTCGAAGCATTGGGAACATGTAAAACATCGCGTAGATGAAAATTTTGAACGGGGTTACGAACTATTGAATGACCAACATGGCATATTTCCATACCTTGCCCATTGGCTGCGTTGACCTTGTCGTAGCCCTTGTATTTGTTACGGAGTGTGAGATTATTTAGCTCCCCCGTGATGTGATGTGTAGCGCCAGTGTCGGAGTACCAATTTGTGTCGACGCCATAGGAGGCGGCATTCACCTCCTTATCGGCATAGGTATCATCATCATCTTCTTCAAACCTATACCAACAGTTTTTGGCTGCATGGCCTTCTCTGTTACAAATTTGGCAAGTGACGTCGACCCAAGGTGTCGTGCGCCGGCGGCCACGGCCACGTCCGCGCCCTCCACCAGCAGGTGTGGAACGCCCACCACCCCTGTTTCCATTGTGGGGCTGGCGGTCGTCTCTAGCAGGTCCACGGTCATCTCTAGCTGGTCCACGGAAGGCTCCACGGCCACCACCGGAGTTACGCGAGCGGTAGCCACCACCACGTCCGCGCATCGCCGCATTGGCCGACGACTCAAAGCCTGTGTTGCGGGACGCGCTGATCATCTCTTGGCGCTGATCATAGGCTAGTAGCTGGGAGTAGAGCTCGCTGACAGTGAGTTGCGCACCAAGCATACCAAAAGCAGCAACGGGAGCATCATAATCATTGCCGAGACCCGCGAGTATGAAAGAGATGAGTTCATCATCATCAAGCGGACGACCGGCAGCAGCTAGCTCATCAGACAGTCCTTGCATCTGTGCGAAAAAATCTGGCATGGATTTGTCGTTCTTCTTGGTGTTCGCCAATGCGATCCGCAGATTCGTGATCTTAGATCGACTATGTGAGGCGAACATGGCCTCCACCGCCTGCCAAACTTCAGCGGCGTGCTCCATCCGAAGGACATGAGTCAAAATTTCCTTGGAGAGGGAGTTGAGGAGGTAGTCGAGGACGACCTGATCGCGAGCGAGCCAGGCAGCGTACTCGGGATTCGGCGCCGTTCCTGCCGGCGTCTTGTCGGGGCGCTGCACGTACATCCATCTAGGAGGCGCAGCATCGGAGCCATCGAGCAGTCCGACGAGTTGGGCACCGCGAAGCCGTGGGAGAATCTGGGCGCGCCACAACGGATAGTTGTCCCGGGTCAGCTTTTCCGACGACGGGGAGCCAAGGGAGAGCGGAGCATTGCTCGACGATGCCATGGCGAAGGTTGTGGGCGGGTAGTTTTTCTCGATATATCGACCGATCTCGGATGTGGAAGAGGCGGCTCGTGATACCATGTAAAAGTATCGATTGAGAGGCTTAGACTCAGTACAGCCTGAGTCCTCGTTGGTTCTATTTATATTACAATGGTGCGGCACCTAGCGAGGATACAAGTCCGATCCTAGCTAGGATACAAGTCACGACACCTACCAAGTCCAATTACAATTCTATCTCTAATAACGCAGCTACGGCGGCCCGGTGGAGGGAGGAGAACGACGGTGTCGGCGGCCCATGGATAGGAGGTAGTTTGAGAATTTGGTGGGGGTGAGATAAGTACGGAGTAGTGGGGAGAAGTTACACGAGGAGCGTGGGATTTTCCCAGCCATATTTTCTCGTCTTCGCAATATTCTGTTTCTTTTTTTTTGCGTGCGGGAGGTAGAGAGGAAGCCTAGGACGTACTGCAATCACGGACACCACAGACTCAACTTTAATAGTAAAGATCCGGAGGCATACTGTCGAGCTCGGTGCTGCTGCGGCTGAGCCGGTCGTTGATCTGCCTGACAATGTCCGGGAGACACTTGGCGATTATTGTAGCCTGGATCTGCACGAGCCTCTGTGCAAGCACGGGAATGCCCGCCATGTCCTTGTCGATCTTGGAAATGAGCGGGTGATATTTGAACAGGCGCCCTTCCTCGACGCGTGCCTGATCGTACGTCTCCTCACCGATGCGGTTGCGGACGCAGACGTACCCAAGGCCAATGTTCACATCGTCCATGGTATGTTAGCTTCTACCTCTAGCTACTCACGTTTGAGCACTTGGACACACAACTCACAAACTCAATGGTAATGGACACCAGACACAAGTAGTATGGTGCAGCGAAAACTAGCTGCGTTTTCTGGTCTTGTTGATGCACTACTCGGTGTGCTGAAGATGATACAATGGGGACCTATTTATACTACTACTAGTGAGCACACAACCAGCTCACGTACAAGTCTCCTAGTGTGAACATTTGACTTGTGAAAAACCCAAATGTCAAGCCGACATATCCCTGCATGCTATCCTGACATGGTGCAGCTTATCACCTGCATGTTTGTCTCCTATCAGTTTATCTTCTATGCTTTTCAGCTTTGGTTGGTCTCCATGCATGTGTGTGTGTTCACACTCCATCTTGAGTAATATTCTAACCTGGTGCATGTACTAGTGCATATGCACGTAGTGGCTATGAGAAGCAACGATAATTACTCAACAATTCTCCCCCTAATCTCGTTGCTGATGTTGACGATGCCAATTCTCTCTCGCAGACTCTGGAACTGAGTGCGGCCAAGTGCCTTTGTTAGTATGTCTGCAAGCTGGTCTCCAGTGCTGATGTACTGGACGTCGATCTTGCCATTTTCGACACACTCCCTGATGAAGTGGTAGCGTGTCTCGATGTGCTTACTCCGATCGTGGAAGACCGGATTTTTGCACAACTGAATTGCGGACTTGTTGTCCACATGGATTGTCGCGATGTCATCCTTCTTGTCGAGGAGGTCGCCAAGAAGTCGGCTGAGCCAAACTCCCTGACAAGCCGCAGTCGTCGCGGCAATGTACTCTCCCTCGCACGATGAAAGTGCGACCACTTTCTGCTTCTGTGACTGCCAAGTCACGGGGCTGCGACCGAGCGTGAACAACACACCCGTGGTGCTCTTTCGGTCGTCGATGTCGCCCGCCATGTCGGAGTCGCTGTAGCCGATCAGCTTGCTTCCGTCCTCATCCTTCATGTAGCGGCAACCGTAGTTGCGCGTGCCAGCGATGTACCGCAACAGATGTTTGACAGCAGCCATGTGCGCTGTCGTGGGCTTCTCCATGAACCGGCTAACATAGCCAACCGCGAAAGCAATGTCAGGTCGAGTGTGCACAAGGTACCTTAGGCTCCCGACAATGCTTCGGTAGAATGTTGCATCCACCGGTGGGTTAGAGCTCTCCTTGCTCAACTTGAGCCTAGGCTCCATTGGGACATGCACTGGGTTGCAGTCGCCCATGCCTGCCTTCTCAAGTAGCTTGCCGGCGTATGCGGCCTGGCCGAGTGTTATCTCGCCAGGGGCCTGCTTCACCTCGATGCTGAGGTAATAGCTGAGGAGACCCAAGTCACTCATCTGGAACGTGGCCTTCATCTCCACCTTGAACTTGGCGATCTCACGTGCGCTTGCTCCGGTCACAATCAAGTCGTCGACGTAGACGCCGAGAAGTAGTCGTGTGTCGCCGGTGCCACGCACATAGGCAGCGTGCTCCGACGGGCTCTTCTGAAATCCAAGTGACAACAGTGTTTTGTCCAACTTGGCATTCCAGGCTCTCGGGGCTTGCCGCAGTCCATAGAGTGCCTTGCGCAGCCGCAACACCTTGCCTTCTTCTCCTTCCTGGACAAAACCAGGTGGTTGAGCCACGTACACCTCCTCCTGAAGATCGCCGTTGAGGAACGCCGATTTAACGTCCATGTGGTGAACTTCCCAACTCTGTTGCGCTGCAATTGCAATGAGCACACGGACCGAATCGAGTCGAGCAACCGGGGCGAACACTTCGTCAAAGTCGATGCCGGCGCGCTGGACATAGCCTTTTGCAACAAGGCGAGCCTTGTGCTTGATGATGTTGCCATCAGAGTTCTTCTTCAATTTGAAGACCCACTTGAGCCCGATAGGGCGATTACCCGCTGGCAAACTTGCGAGTTCCCATGTGCCATTCTCCTTGATGGCGGTCATCTCCTCCAACATGGCTGCACGCCATGCTTGGTGTGGTTCAGCCTCGGCGAACGTTGCGGGTTCTTCACCCGACACTAGAAGTAGTTCCTCGGCGGACTCGGCGACAATATTGTCGATGGTGCGGAACCTGCGTAGGCGTCCGTCGCCGTCTGCCGAGGTGGGTGTCACTCCAGCGGGAGGTGACACAAACTCCACCGGGACGCCGTTACCCGCGCGTTGTGTAGCAGGCACAACCGCAGGTGTTGCGGGTTCCTCCTGTTGTGGCGGGGAGAGAGGCGGGGTTGGTGTCTCTCCCCCGTCATCCGAAGCCTCGTCGTCGTTCACGCCATCACCGGTTCCTGGAACCGGGAAGTCGACCGTGAACGTGTCAGCGGGGTGCGCATTGGATTGTTCAGCCCAATCCCAGCTAGCGTCCTCATCAAACACCACGTCTCGAGAGACATGTGCGCGCTGCGACACCGGGTCATAAAGCTTGTATGCCTTTGACCCAAAATCATACCCCATGAGAACCATAGGCGTGCTGCGGTCATCAAGCTTCTTGAGTTGGGGGCGCGCCGTCTTGACATGGGAGACACAACCGAACACCCGCAAGTACTGCAGGTTTGGTTTCTTGCCATGCCATGCCTCATATGGAGTTTTCCCGTCAACGCTGCGAGTGTATGAGCGGTTGAGGATGTACACTGCCGTCGTCACCGCCTCCCCCCAAAATTTACTCGGCACTCCACGCGCCTTGAGCATGCTGCGAGCCATGCCAACAACGGTCTGGTTACGCCGTTCCACCACCCCATTTTGTTGAGGGGAGTATGGAGCGGACAGGTGACGTTGGACGCCTTGCTCGGCACAGTATGCGTCGAAATCCTTGGAGGTGAACTCGCCGCCGCGGTCCGTCCGAAGTGTGCGCAATTTGTACCCGCTTTGCACCTCAGCGCTTGCCTTAAAGCGCCTAATTGCCGCCTATGCCTCGTCCTTGGAGGCGAGAAGCGTCAGCCACATGTAGCGACTGTGGTCATCCACGAGCAGCAGGAAGTATCTCTTCCCGCCTGGTGTGGGTGGCGAGATGGGCCCACAGAGATTGCCGTGGACCAACTCGAGCTTCTCCGTCGCGCGAAACTTCGTCGTTTGAGGAAACGGGGCGCGACGTTGTTTGCCCGCAAGACAGGCATCACAGAGCTTGTCGACGTGGTCAAGCTCTGGGAGAACGCGCACCATTCCTGTGCGCGCCATCTTCTCGAGAGCACCAAAGTGCTGATGGCCAAGGCGCTCGTGCCAGCGCCATGCATTACTGCCGCGACGAGCCGAGAGGCATACCGGCTGCGCGATATGTAGGGGAACCTTGTACAGACGGTTCCGTGAGCGTGCCACCTTGGCGAGGAGGCGGCGATTCCTATCACGGACGTACATGGTTCCGTCGCGGATCATTGTCTCGCAGCCATTCTCATCAAGTTGGCCGAGACTGATGATGCTCGTCTTGAGGCGTGGGATGAAGTAGACCTCCCTGAGCGCGCGGTGCTCGCCACCGCGACCCGTGAACATCACGGTACCACTCCCGCAAATGTCAACCACGGAATTGTCTCCGAACTTCACCGTGCCGTTGACCTTTTCATCTAGGTCGGCGAAGGCGGTTCGGTCACCCGTCATGTGGTTCGATGCACCGGTATCAAGGTACCACGACGCATCGACAGGTTCACCCTCGTTGCCAAGTCGTACCTTGGCGCGTTCTTCGTTGAGGAAGACGCGACCACCGGTGTGCTCGGGCACCATTGAGATGGCAGTCACCTGTGCCATTAGGTTTGCTGGCTCGTCGTCGTCACCAGCTTGCACCAAGTGTGCCTCATCCCGCTGCTTCTTGCGGCACTCACGAGCCCAATGGCCCGGTATACCGCAGTACCGACACTTGTTATCCTGCGCGGCGCCAGGTGCACCGCGACCGTGTTGGCCACCCCTGCCAGCATTGTTACGTTCACCGTCCTGGACACGCCCGCGTCCTTTGCCGCGGCGCCGGTTTGGTGCATAGCTGCTACCACCGCTTTTAGACGGACCACCGTGCTCGCGCTGCATGCGGGCGCGCCACTCGTCCTCCGTGAGCAGGAGCTTGCTGCTGGAGTCGTGCTCGTCGTCGTCGTCTCGTTCGTCGACGACTTTCAGCCGGCCGACGAGCTCCTCGATGGACAAAGTTTTTAAGTCCACCAGGCTCTCAATCGACCAGCATAGCTGCTTGTACCGCTTTGGAGCGATACGGAGTAGCTTGAGGACGACCTTCTTCTCGTCAAGCGGGTCGCCGAGGACCTCCAACTCGTTGGCGAGAGCTTGGAGTCGCATGGCGAAGTCGTCGATAGACTCCCCGGGACGGAACTTGATCTCCTCGTAGTTGAGGCGCAACGTTTGCGCCCTCGACTCGCGCACGCGCTCGGCGCCGAGTCGTAGAGTCTTGAGTGTGTCCCAAGCTTCCTTGGCGGTGTCCTTGGCGGCGAGGGTGCTGCGCATCTCCGGCGGCACGGCGCGAAGGATTGCTTCGAGCGCCAGCCTGTCGTCGGTGTATTCCGCGGCTCCGGTCTCCACCGCCGTCCACCAGCCACGACCTTGGAGGATGACTCTCATGAGCAGCGCCCAGTCGTGGTAGTTGGAGCGCGTCAAGAGTGGGAAGGATGTCGAACACATGCCCGCGTCACGCACAGCACGCGGAGCCATTTGCTCCCGTCCGCCGTTCTTCGCTGCCAGCACTCTTGCCTTGACCCTCTCCTCGATCTCGGCTTCGATTTCCTCCTCCGACCTTGAGGCACTCGCACCACCACTCTTCGGCATGATCTCAGAACACTAGGCTCTGATACCAATTGTTAGCTTCTACCTCTAGCTACTCACGTTTGAGCACTTGGACACACAACTCACAAACTCAATGGTAATGGACACCAGACACAAGTAGTATGGTGCAGCGAAAACTAGCTGCGTTTTCTGGTCTTGTTGATGCACTACTCGGTGTGCTGAAGATGATACAATGGGGACCTATTTATACTACTACTAGTGAGCACACAACCAGCTCACGTACAAGTCTCCTAGTGTGAACATTTGACTTGTGAAAAACCCAAATGTCAAGCCGACATATCCCTGCATGCTATCCTGACATGGTGCAGCTTATCACCTGCATGTTTGTCTCCTATCAGTTTATCTTCTATGCTTTTCAGCTTTGGTTGGTCTCCATGCTTGTGTGTGTGTTCACACTCCATCTTGAGTAATATTCTAACCTGGTGCATGTACTAGTGCATATGCACGTAGTGGCTATGAGAAGCAACGATAATTACTCACTTAGATATAGTATATGAACATACTCAGACCGAAAAAGTATGACACATACCTCCGTACGGTAGTATATGAGACGTGGGTGTAGCTATACCTCAAGGTCGCGCTATTTGACACACAGTGTGCAGAATAGTTATTCTACACCCACCCTGTATCTTTTGAACCGTACATGATTTTTACGTCACGTAAATTTTGTTTTATTTCTTATGTCGAGTAGAACATACTAAACATATACATGACATAAACCTTTTATTTACGTGACTCTACAAAAAAAATGAAAATGTACACGTTTTTACATTGTTTTTATGACTTTTATATTGCTATGACTCATATTTTTTCATTTTTATGCCAAGTATTCTCTTATGGATCAAACATGAACGTAAATAATTACATACGTAACATAATTTTTTGACTTGCGAACATAATAAAAAATGTGGGTGCAAAATTAGTTTTCTACACCCAGGGTGCTGAATAGGGTGTCTATATATATATTATATATATATATATATATATATATATATATATATATATATATATATAGGACAAATTTAGGCTACTCCCGGGTGTAGCTACACCCACATGTGTTTAGTATGATGTATGCAGTATATATCATACCGGAGAGTATGTACAGGTAGTATGCAGTATATATTACTATTTCGGCAGTATATATACTACTTTTTACGTAGTATGTGTAATTTTTCTACATACTCCTTTTATATGTACATATATACCCGTATTTTGAATATATAGTGCAAACTACAAGCTTAATTTTATAATTTTCACGAAACTTGTTTTGAAATATCTTAGATATAGTATGTGAATATACTTGGACCGAAAAAGTATGACACATACCTCCGTACGGCAGTATATGAGACGTGGGTGTAGCTACACCCGGGAGTAGAAACCATTTTCCCTATATATATATATATATATATATATATATAGTAAAATGGTTCGGTATGCCTAGGGGTACGTACTCCTCCTTCAATCCATCCTCTAGGATCGATAATGCCATGCAGTTTGAGTTCCCTCTTAACAGAATCCTATTTTTTGGTGTGCGCCCGTCGCTTCCTAATGTAAACACGCGGAGAAAAATTAATCAGCACATGTATAGCATCTCGTTGCCTCTCTCGCACCAGAAGCAGACCCAGTTTCGATCTCATCTATCTCGTCCACCATGGCGACTATGCCGCCGGCCATTCCATCTCATCTAGCATGGCCGTCGCCAGCGACTACTGCAGCTGCGCTCTAGTGCGAGACTCACTCCCTTGATCGGCCGGCATGGGTGACATGTTGTCTACGTTCCCAATCTAGCAGGCCGGCAACCATCCGTCACTCTCAGCTGGTAATTACAGATCGGCTCAAGTCTCGTTTTGTTATTCTTTGTTAATCCATCATTCAGATCTTGCTACTCTCAACTCGTACAGATCGTGGTAGGCAAGTTGGGCAGCCAGACGACTCGGAGACGGAGACGAGATGCTTGCAGCCGGCGGCGGCTCCGACGACATGGTAACCTTCTCGAGCAGGCCCTCGGGTGCCCTGTCGACCTTGGTAACCACGGCGAGCGTGCGCTCACCGGTGCGGTCCACCTGCTGCGACATGCGGATTGACTCGCACGTCGGGAAGTCGACCGTGGCGGAGAGCACGTTCAGGATGATGCTCTCCTTGGGTGAGATATACTCACGGATGATCCTCGCGATCTGGTCGTAGATATCATCGGGCTGCCCCTGGACCGGCACACGCGTGATACCGGGGAGGTCGACCAGGGTGAGGTCGGGCACGCCCCGCTTGCGCACGACGAGGGTGATGGGCGCGTCCGAGATTCCCTTGCCGGACCCGGCTATCTCCGCGGTTGCTGCATTGATGGAGTCCGCGACATTGGCCTCCCGCCTCCGTGGTAGGCACCACGCGGCCGTTGCTGTACTCCAGCTGCAGCATCGGCTCGTCGGCGGAGGGGTCGTCCTGCAGACGCATGATGAGCGGAACGCGAGTGCAGATGCCCTGGCCGCGCGGGAGGCTGATGCCGGCCAGCGACTCCAGGACGCTCGACTTGCCGCTGGACTGGTCGCCCACGACGACGATTGTGGGGAGCTGGATGCCCTCCTGCGTCACCTTGAGGTGGCGAAGGCGGTCCACGGCGTCGAGCAGCGGGCGAATCTGGTCGTTATACGACGCTGCGATGGCGCTGCCGGCCACGGCGCTAGCCACAGCGTCGCCCTTGCCGGTGCTTAGCACGACCTGGAGATTGGACGCGTCTGGAGATTTGGCCATGATGGAAGTGAACATGTCTGGAGCTTGTGCTGGTGGCTGGCTAGGAACTGGACTGGAGGAGCGTGCTGGATGCACCGGCAGGCGGGCCGTTTTATGGTGCGCGAGGTTTGGTTCCGGGAAACGAAACGGCGGAGGTTCCCACCTCGGAAGACGAGAGGTTCAGTGCGCGCGGGAAATCGTTTGATCATACGCGGCGTAGAGATATGAAAAGATGCTGAGTGCTCGACTTCTCAGTTCTCCATTTTGCTTACATGGTGTTTGCCCTTTTCTAAAGTGCGGGTCCTAAGATAGCACAGAAAATTGCACGTAACACCGATGTTTGCTAGTACAAACGTTGCACAAAACACAAACTTCAAATATGTTTTGCGGCTGATCCCATCTCGCCGTGGGGTGGTAGAAGTCGGGATCGCGAGCACCGGCTCAAAATTCCACCGATGCCCCCCACTACGTTTTCGGTTCATGTTTCTGATCAGCCATGGTTCTTAGTCGGCAAAAAGGGCCGTTCAACTCTCCTCTTCGGCGAAACGTCGCCGGAGAAGGAGCTCACCGCCGGTAATGGCGGATCTGGAAATTCAAAATCAACGCGAGCATCCGTAGTGGGCCATACGGGCCCCATACGCCGTCTCGTTTTGGGCTTCTCGAGGACTTCTTGTCAGACTCGGATACGCAGGGGCCTGGACCGCATCGTGTGGTCACGACCCTTACGTACACGCGCCCTAGGTCTATCGAACAGACCAGCTGCTCCTCTCGTCCCGGCGATGGCGAATCCCGGCGGCGGCAGAGGTTACTACGGCGATGGCCGTGGCGCGGCGCGGGGAAACGGCCCTCCGCCGTTCCGTGGTGGCCTGCAAGGGAGAGGACCGAACTTCTTCCGCGGTGGCCCAAGCAATGCGGCGGGGCAAGACCGACGACAGGGGGACTTCGGACCCGGGAACGGCGCGGCGTTCGGCGGCTTCAACGCCGGAACAGGATTCAACGATGGAGGGGGCGGTGATCGTCAACGTTACCCCTTTCGCCCTAACTATGCGGGGGGTCAGAGGAACTATGCGAGTTCCAATTACCGCGGCAGAGGGCGGGGTCGTGGTCCGGTGGCGCCTAGGGTTGCCACGGCGGCGGCCGCTTCTTCGGGTGGTCTAACCGAGGCGTCCGTGGAGGATGTGGTGCGCCGCGTCACGGAGGCGCTGTGTGCTCAGGGGGTGGCGACAGTGCAGCAAGCAGCTGCTGTACCGCCGGAGGCCGCGAGGACGGTGGCTGCGCCTAGGCCAACCGTGGCCCCTGCCGCGGCACAGTTTGTGCCTGCCGCAGTGCAGCCGGCAGCGCCCAACTCTGCCGTGGCTGCCGTGGCTGCCGGCGGCTCCTCAGCTGCCCCAGTCCGCAAGGTGCAGCTGCCAGTGACGGGCCGAGATCATGCGCTGCGAGCGGCAGCGGCTGCGGCGCCAAGTGGGAATGCTCTGATTCTTAAGGGGCCTTCCGATGGTGTTTTGGCCGGCCCTTCATCGGAGGAGGCTGATGATCCGAACGCTAAGAAGGCTAAGAAGATTGAAAAAGTTAAATGCTTTCTGTGCGGAGTTTCTGGTCATGTGAGTGCGGCATGTACCGAAGTGGTTTGTGAGTATTGCGAGGGAATGGGACATGCTCCGGATGTTTGTCCGCTGCTCTCGGTGGCAAAGCAACAGGTTATCACGCACGGGTTTTTGAATGAGGGTTTGATGTTCTTTGAGGCGGTGCCTACGGCTTCTTATAGGCCGAAAATTGACTCTGTCAGATTGGGCAAGCTTAGTATCACGGGAGGATCGCTTTCCGTGGACGAGGTTATTGCTCAACTTCAGCGATTGGTTCCTTCGGAGCAATTCAAGTGGGAGGTGGTACTAGTAAGTGATAATGTGTACAAAGTTTCTTTTCCTACTAGAGCTGAGTTGGATCGTATGATCGTTTTCGGAGCGTGTCATATTCCGAACAGCAGCTGCGTGATTACAGTGGAGGCTTGGGTTACGGAGATGAAGCCTTTGTGGTCTTTGCCTGAGATTTGGATCCGAGTATCCGACATACCACCTAAACACCGTGGTGATTTCCTTATGCTGTGGAGTCTTGGTTCTCTGCTTGGTAAGACTCTCAAGGTTGATATGAATTTTACTCGCAAACACGGGGTGTTGCGGGTGCTTGTGGGGTGCATGGATTACTCTCAAATTCCTGATAGCTGGCCGGTTTTCTTGCGTGATGGCTTTTATGAGTTGAAGTTTTATGTTGAAAATCCAAACTCTGATGATGAGGATGAGATGGCTGTGGATCCCAAGGATGCGTCTCCTGATAAGGACGAGGGTGATGGGAAGAGTTCTAAGCAAAAAGGTAAATCTGTTGGTAATATGGAGATTGATAAAACCAGTGAGGGTACTAGTGGTGCTAGCGAGCCTTCGGACGCGGCTGGTAAAACCACGGATGTTTCAGGGGTGAAGAAAACGTTTTCTCCCGGAGTGGTTCTTTCACCGTCGGTGGCTAGCTCCGTGAGAGCAGCTCGGTTGTTTCTTGGTTCGTTGAGCACGCCGCAGGTGGACAGCACGCAAAAGTCCGAGAGGGTTGCGGATGGCATTCACTCGGATACTCTTGGGACCACTGCTGGTTCGGCCCAGGTGCCCGCTCCTCTTTCGGCACCAGGTGATGTTGCATGGATGGATTCGGCGGCCAAGGAGGTTGGTGATAGGCGGGGTGACACGGTGTCAGACGGACAGCTGTCGCCATCTGTCACTTCTCCTTCTCGGTGTGCGCCTGGCGTTGGTGCGGTGACACCACGGCGTCTCGACGGTGCCTTCCACGGTGCGCGAGCACTCTCTATCCAACCAGGCGGGTTGGATGGGGAGAGTACTGCGGCTACCACGACTACTGCTGCGCCTCTGGTTGCTTCTCGTACCCTACCAGGCGGGTTGGGTATGGGGACGCCGGGGGCTGGTCTCTCGTCCCCTTCGAGGGACACGGCTGGACACGGCTCACCTCAACCAGGCGGGTTGGGGTTGGCAGCTGTGTTGGCTACGCCGTTGCGGCCTTCGAGGGCCGACGTGTTGGCGTATGGGGGCCTCTCAGCAGGAGACGGGGAGGTTCGATCTAGTGCACGCTTGCGGGCGAAACCAGATGCGGATCTTCCCCAGGAGCTGCGGGCTATCGCGCTTGCGCAGCGCAAGGATGGCGTCTTCCCTAGAGGTACTCCCCATGTTCCCGTTGGTTTATCGTTACTATCATTTTCTAATTCTGAAATTAAGGCGAGAGCGGATAAATTGGGGGTGTCTCTGGGGAGAAATAGGCAGCAAATTGATGCATCTATCCATGGTTTGTTAGAACAGGAAAAAGATAGGTCTCTTATTTTTCTTAGGAATAATTTGAAAGAAAAATTAGAAGATGATTTGGTGGATTCTAATTATGAGATGACTCTCAAGAAAGCGTCTAATTTGAGCGAGGATTTGGGTGATGAGGTGGAGCCTGAGGATGATCAAACGGATTATCCAATGCTCTCAAAGACGGTTAAACGTAACCGTAACAAGAAGCTAGGTAGTCTATCTAAGCCCAGAAGGAGTACTAGAATTAAACAATTTAAGAAGTGAGATGAGAGGCCTCATTTGGAATAGTAATGGGTTTGGAGATCATGCAAAACATTTAGCGGTTCATGAGTTTATTAAGGAGCATAAAGTTGATTTCATTGCGTTAATTGAGACGGGTAGATCCTCTTTTACTACGCATTTCTTAGACTTCCTCGCGGGGGGTAGGGACTTTACGTGGTTCTGTTTACCTCCTCACGGTCGGTCTGGAGGGATGCTTGTTGGTTTTAATGGCGTCACTCTTTCGGCACAAACCGTTGTGTCGGGAGATTTCTGCCTTAAGTTTCATGTTAAGACTAAAGCAGACGGTTTTGAATGGGCTTTTGTTGTAGTTTACGGAGCTGCACAAGACTCAAAGAAACCGGAATTCCTGGCTGAGTTAGTTCGTATCTGCGATAATGAAACTTTGCCGATTCTAGTAGGGGGGGATTTTAACATAATTCGGAGGCAGGAAGAAAAGAGTAATGATAATTTTAATGCGAGATGGCCTTTTATTTTTAATGCTATCATTGAGAGTCTTGATTTGAAAGAGATAACTTTATCCGGTAGACAGTTCACATGGGCTAGTTGGGGTGATAATCCAACATACGAAAAGTTAGATCGGTTTCTTAATAGTATAGAATGGGAGCAGAAATATCCTCTAGTTACGGTGCATGCCCTGACCCGTACGGGGTCGGATCATACACCGTTGCTCTTGGACTCTGGTATTCAAGCTCATGTGGGAAATAAAAGCCAATTCTCTTTTGAACTTTCTTGGATACGCCAAGAAGGTTTTTATGAGATTGTTTGCAAGGAATGGAGGTCAGTTAATGTTGGGCAAAATCCGTTGGACAGGTGGCAAAATAAAATACGACATTTAAGACAATTTTTACGGGGATGGGCGAAAAACCAGAGTGGGGAGTATAGGAAACTAAAAGATAAATTAACGGCCCTCATTGATTTGCTAGATATTAAGGCGGAATCGACTCCTTTGACAGTGGCCGAACGGGCTGCAAAAAAGGAGGCCGATGACCACCTACGTAAGTTGAAACGAGATGAGGAATCCAAGTGGGCACATCGGGCAAAAGTTAAACACATACAAGAAGGTGGGAATAATACGAAATATTTCCATCTAATTGCAAACGGGAAACATAGAAAGAAAAGGATTTTTCAATTGGAGCAGGATGAGGGAACGATTATCGGTGAGATTAACCTTAGGACTTTCATCTCGGAATACTACAAGAAATTATTTGGGGCACCGGCGCCGAGTAATGTTTCTTTAGTAGAAGAGAAGACTGAGGATATGTCTCAGATCTCGCATGAGGAAAATTGTATTCTTACATCTCCTTTTACGGACAAGGAGGTGTTCGAAGCAATATCTCAGATGGAGCATAACAAGGCCCCAGGCCCGGATGGATTCCCTGCGGAGTTCTATCAGAGATTCTGGGTACTAATTAAGGAAGATTTAATGGCTATGTTTGCCCAGCTATATGTTGGAGATTTACCTCTTTTTAAATTAAACTTTGGGGTTATAACGCTACTTCCAAAGAAGGAAGATGCGAGTCGGATTGAGCAGTATAGACCCATTTGCTTACTTAATGTTAGTTTCAAAATTTTTACAAAGGTGGGTACTAATAGGGTAACTTCTATTGCGAGTAAGGTTATCCGCCCAACTCAATCAGCATTTCTACCCGGTAGAAATATCCTGGAAGGAGTTGTGGTACTACATGAAACTATTCATGAGATAAAAAGGAAAAATTTAGACGGGGTTTTGTTTAAAATTGACTTTGAGAAAGCTTATGATAAGGTGAATTGGTCTTTCTTACAGCAAGTGTTGAGAATGAAAGGTTTTTCACCTAAGTGGTGCGAGTGGATTGCCCGTTTTGTTCAAGGGGGAAGTGTCGGGATTAAAGTTAATGATGACATCGGTCATTATTTCCAAACGCTAAAAGGTTTGAGGCAGGGTGACCCGTTATCACCTATTCTCTTTAATCTTGTAGCGGATATGTTGGCTATTCTTATAGATCGAGCTAAAGAGGATGGTCAAGTTGGAGGATTAGTACCCCACCTTGTCGAAGGAGGGGTGTCAATACTTCAATATGCCGACGACACGATTATTTTTATGGAGAATGATGTACAAAAGGCATTAAACATGAAACTCATACTTGCGATGTTTGAGCTTCTGTCTGGCCTTAAAATTAATTTCCATAAGAGCGAGATTTTTTGTTTTGGTAAAGCGAAAGAGGCCCAAGATGATTACCGTAATATCTTTGGCTGCGAGATAGGAACGCTCCCTTTCAAATATTTAGGAATACCAATTCACCATAGAAAGCTTCTTAATAAAGAGTGGAAACCAATTGAAGATAGGTTCGACACGAAACTTAGTTCTTGGATAGGCAAGCTGTTATCTTATGGGGATCGCCTCGTACTGATAAACTCTGTACTATCCAGTTTACCGATGTTTTTGTTATCTTTCTTTGAAATCCCTGTGGGGGTTCGGAAACGTCTAGACTTCTTTCGCTCCAGGTTTTTTTGGCAAAGTGATGTCAAAAGGAGGAAGTATCGTCTTACAAAATGGAACATTGTTTGCCGTCCTAAAGATCAAGGGGGATTAGGAATAGAGGTCTTACAAATTAAGAATATGTGTCTGTTGAGTAAGTGGTTTTATAAACTACTGTCTGAGGAAGGGGTATGGCAAGAGTTACTCTATAACAAATACCTAGGAGATAAAACGTTATCGCAGGTAGAGAGTAAGCCATCTGATTCACCTTTCTGGAAAGGTTTATTGAAGGTTAAAGATGAATTCTTTTCACGGGGCAAATTCTCTTTAGGTAACGGTCAGCAAGTGCGTTTCTGGGAAGATACATGGTTAGGAGATAAACCGTTATCACAATCCTATCCATCGTTATATAACATTGCTTCGAGTAAACACGTTACAGTTGCAGCGGTGTTAGCCAATAATCCTCTAGACGTTCGGTTTCGGAGGAATTTGATTGGACACACGAGGGACCGTTGGTTGCACCTGGTTGAAAGGTTGATGGAGGTGTCATTAACTAATCAGTCAGATGTATTCCGTTGGAATCTCACTATGGATGGGGTTTTTACGGTTAAATCGTATTATGCTGACTTGATGCATGGATCCACACGATTTTTACGAAAATATTTGTGGAAACTAAAGGTACCACTAAAGATTAAGATCTTTCTCTGGTTCCTTAATAGAAAAGTTATTCTTACTAAGGATAATTTGATAAAGAGAAATTGGCATGGTTGTAAAAAATGTGTTTTTTGCGATGCAGATGAGTCTGTTGAACACTTATTTATAACATGCCCGTTTGCCCGTAATATTTGGCGTCTTATACACTTTACTTATAGCATTTATCCACCTACTAGCATTGCGAATATGTTTGGTAATTGGTTAAATGGTATTGATAAGAAAACAAAAGCACGAATTCGAATTGGTGCGGCTGCTTTCTTGTGGGCAATTTGGAATTGCCGCAATGATTTGGTTTTTAACAAACAAACGAACATTCACTTTTTGCAGGTTGTAAACAAGGCGGTCTATTCTATCCAGATGTGGGCTTTCCTTCTCCCCCTGGATCAGCGAGGACTTATGGATTCCGGCTGTGCTCGACTGATGGCGGTCGTTCGGGCTATTTACAGCCAGGCTGGGTGGCTTAATTCTAGGCGGATTAATGCGTAGTTCGTCTATGTTTCGGTGGCTGGTCTTTGTGGCCACGCTTTCGGACCCATGATTGTAATAATTGATATACTCTGGATGTTTCTCTTTATTTAATAAAAAACCGGCTGTGTGCATCAATTTGATGCAGAGGCCGGGGCCCAGGCTCCCATTTCTAAAAAAAATCTTTTTGAGGTAATATGTTGCAGTTAGCCCAAATAGATATATTAGGACCTTCACAGCGTATCTGACATGTGTACACGTATTTTTATATCGTATACCAGCCAATATGATCATGTACTATGTTCCTGGTTAGTACTCAGATAGTAGCCAGCCAATATGCTCAATTGTAAGCTCGGGGTCTTCCCCTCCATTTACCTGGGGATGCCCATCTTGGACCGCAAGCTGACGGCGGAATAGTGGACCTTCGTGGTGACTAAGTTGGCGACCAAGATAGAGGTGTGGATGGGCAGACTTCTGGAGATTGATTCTGTCTAACGCCTGCCTCAAAGCACTGCCCTCCTAAGCTATGGGGCTTTTTATGCTGCAAGACGGGGTGCATGACAAATTCGACTCAATTAGAGCTCATTCTATTGGGAAGACTCGGGGCCGAAATGTAAGTACCATGTGGTGAATTGGCCGGCAATATGTCGTCCAAAGGAGTGTGGTGGCCTGGGGCTCACAAACACGAAGTCGATGAACAAGGCCTTGATGATTAAATGACTTTGGCCGCTTTTCCAGGATGGAGAGCCGGTGTGGAAGCGCCTACTCCAAGCCAAGTACCCGGAAGCATCAAATATCTTTGTGCCACAATCTGGGGGAATCCAGTTTTGGCACAGTCTTCACAAGATTAAGCACATGTTCAAACTTGGGGCAAAACATAGAGTGAGAGATGAGGTGAGATCGAGATTTTGGCAATACCGATGGGTAGGAGAGACTGCCCTTAGGACCAGATTCCCAAGGTTGTTTGCGATCTGCAGTAACCCGAGCATTTCAGTGGCCGAGGCCTTGACCGAG
Organism: Alopecurus myosuroides; assembly: GCA_028641055.1. Lineage (NCBI taxonomy): Eukaryota > Viridiplantae > Streptophyta > Magnoliopsida > Poales > Poaceae > Alopecurus > Alopecurus myosuroides. Next base: position 224,442,179 of record CM054062.1, read on the forward strand.
TTCGTGGAAGGTCTCTCCTTCCACCGAACATTTGATGAGGAGTGCGGGACAATGGGTGAGCTTGTTATCGGTGGTGGGGGATGTGCAGCTACTGGAGGGCCAGGACGAGGTTAGTTGGGCACTAGAACCCTCGGGAAGGTTCTCAGTGTCGTCGATGTATGCTGCCCTCTCTAGAGGCACCATCGTAGCTTTTCATTCGGACATCTGGGGGGCAAGCTTCCCCTAAAAGTCAAAATCTTCACTTGGCAACTGGTTTTGGACAGACTTCCTTCGCGCATGCAGGTTGCCTCTCGGCTAGGCGCCTTCGATGGTAAATGTGCTTTGTGTGAGGACCCGGAGGACGTAGCACACATGTTTTTCAGTGCGCTTTCGCCAAACTTGGCTGGAGCGTCATCAGGGATGTGTTAGGATGTGACTAGGGTCCGTCTAACTTCGTGCAGTTTTTCGCCTTACAGAAAGCCCTCTCCGGCACGAACCGTCGCTCAACGTGGGTGTTGTTTGCAGCTATGTCATGGTCTATTTGGCTCATTCGTAATAAAATGTCGATGAAATCGATATTTCCTAACTAGCCGGCTGACACAATCTTCAAAATGCTATTGTTTCTCCAGTGGTGGGTAGCTCTCGCAAAGGAGCAAGACAAGGCGCGACTTCTACAGCTGGCCCGTGAGCTGAAGCGATGGTTCAGCTCTCTGTCGGCTACTCATGCGCGGTGCTAGTGTGTTGTCCTAGTTGTAGCTGTTGTTTCTTCCGGTTTGTTTGTGGGGTGTCGGTTTTAACTTAATAATGCGAGTTCAGAGAAGTTGTAGGCCCAACATTGATGTATGACTTTGTGGTAAACCTTTTGCTTTATTAAGTTAAAGCAGGTAACCCTATATATGAGGGGAGTTTTTCGTAAAATTAGTATTTTCACTATATTAGGGTTTTGGCATCCGTCTTCGTTTTCTCTTTCGTGTCAATGGAGATGACATCATATATAATAAGTGATCTTTGGACCCCATTCGAAGATGATATCTCCATCTTGTCTTTAGTGGTGATGTTGGAGATTAAATTTGTCTAGTTATGGTCAGTCAGATCTTGTTTCGCTAGATCAGTTTTGGATCTTTTCTCATGGTTGTCGCGAGGAGGATTGTTCTCGCAATATTTGTTCTTGCTGCTACATACTCGACAATGTTGATTCGTACTCTCGGCTCTCAGCGACACCGACCAGGCTGTTCGGTTGCTTTCCCTATAATACTGGTGATGTTGCCGATGTTGATTGACTACTTTAATGGCTCATTGTGTGCTTGAAGCCTTGGCATTGTGGCTCAAAATTATTCATGGGAGAATCTTTGTTGGTATTTGCATGTTTATGGTTTGGTGTCTATATCATAGTTTTATGGTTGCTTTCAGAAAAATACAAAATTGTGTCACGAAAGAAAAAAGGGTTTGAGTATCTCGAAGATTTTCTCGTCTCTTTTAGACTTTATTTTGTAATCGATGTAGTCAGGTTATATATCTCTATCGTATAGTATTTTATATAATAAATATACACTACTAGGGAAAAGACTACCGCATGCGCACCAAATTAGTCTACCGCAGGCGAATTTCAGTTCGCCTGGGACCACATCGCCAGCGGTAATGACTTACCACAGGCGAACATCGAAATGCGCCTGGGGTAACTTGACATACCCCAGACGAACTGGCCCTGTGCGCCTGGGTAAGCCTTTTACCTGAGACGAACAGGCACTGTGTGCCTGGGGTACAGATTCGCCTGGGGTATCATTTCTTATTCGCCTGGGGTATGGTTTTGCTGTGTCAAAAAATAAAAGAAACGAAAATAACAGAATCACAGCAAATTGACAGAAATAAGTATGCAATTGATAGCAAAATGACAGAATAAAGTTTCATAATAGAAATATTCTCGATCATCAACACATAGTCTCGAACAATAGTCTCGATCATCACCACATAGTTCAACAAATATTACATAGTCCCGAACAATAGTCTCGAAAACAACCAAACTACTAAATGCACGAGTTAGTCAGATGGAAATGATTTTTTTTCTAATTTCAACAAACTCGTTATCTATCTAGCGGGCTGAGGTAGTTGATGACCATCATCATGTCCAAGTTGGGGATGTCAGTATTCCTCATGGTGATCAGAATAGCTCGGCCAGCCTCCATACCAACTCTTGGGGAATGGAACTGCCTCCATGCTTGAGAGTTGAGGATGACGTGACCATCAGCATTATCCCTGGTGAACGGAACTGTGGTGACATTTCCTGATTCTCCACGGCGTACTCCAATGGTACCTTTATGCTCCATGCCAGCACTGTCCGCTACCACCATAGGTATTTTCTAGAACACACAATTCCAAGAAAGAATAAAAGCATAGTGTCACATACCGGCCACATTATAACATAAGCAACTATAGGAATAAGAAAGTGTTAAGAAACATACCATGACATGTCCATTGCAGATATTAGTGTTGGTGATGCGATGCACGAAAGAGACCCCGATGTAGCTATCTATCTGGGGTAGTTTCTGAAGGACACGGTCCTTCTCAAGCTCGCTAAGATTGGCTCTTTGAGCAACCACCACATGTTTCCATGGGTCCTCCTCGTCCATATAATCCTCATTGTTCCCAATTTCCTTCTCACTCCCGCCATCCACCTGTATACTCTCTCTATCCTCGCTCGCAATCTCGCCCATATACAGAAGTACGATACGAAGTTGCGGTCCTGCCATTGAGAAGTGAATGAGATCACCTCCGCTTAAATTATAGGCGGCGATGATAGACACCAATTGTTCCCCGTAGAAGTAGGTCTTCTTTCTTTCTTTCTTCACTCGAATCATGTAAGTGGTCTCGTGAACATCGAAATCCACGATATTGCCTACTAACTCGTTGAACTCTTCCCGAATATTGCATGGTACAATCTAAAAAAGAAATATAAAAGAATTTTTTGTTAAGAAACATACCAATCTAAGCTGGATAGTAAAACGAAAGAACACAAGTTGCAAGTTAACATAAAAAGAATCATTTGTTAATTACCAAAGAATCAAGGTGACCGTCGTTCAGCTGAAGCATAAAATAAGACCCGGTGAATTGTCCTTGGGAACATAGGGACCGACATACTTTGCAAGCCATGTTCTATTAAATTAAGAAAGTAGACATAGAGATTAGAGCGATACAAGAGACAAGCTATCTGCTAACTGATACTAAATCGAAGTCATGTGATTTCATTCAGAGAGAGTAGAACGTTTTTTATGTCGTTATGAAGCTGAACATGTGGTGGTGATCGTTGATGATGCCGATTATGTAAGTGCTTTCATTTGGTTGGCATGTTCGGCACACATTTAAGGTACTAATTTTTGTACTTATATTGTTCACAATGCTCATTACGGTAGGACCTTACTGTATTGTGCGACCGGCCCCAAGCTATCTATAAATCGTGTATGCATTCCTGATATGAAAAGGTCCCTATAAATAAGCAGTTCACTGTCAAGTGCATACATGTGTAGTGCAATTTGAGGCAACTAATTTACTGCTTTTTGATTTTGTTGCCTGTATGTATAGGTCGGAAATGTTGCTACCACATGAGTAAATTGCTTGTATTTTTATAACTTGTTGAGACATGGATCGTTGTCAAAGAGTTATAAAGAACAACTAGAATGGTTCATTACTGCATTTTACAGCTTCAGTCTATGACAGTGTCGTGTTTTTGTCACATCTCCGTTTGTGCTATTAAAATGTCTTGACTGTTAGCACTGATTTCTCGGGCATGTCATTAGAACTATTTATTTATCTTGCTTATTATTTATCAGGGTATGCATTATGCACATAGGAACATGAAGATAGTAAGTTAAAGAGAAGGTGATAAAAGTTACATGGGTAAAGTTCATGATGAAACTACGGAAGAAATAGAAATGTATTTTACTTTTGCATCTCTCATTTTTGTAAGGTGTGCGAGGCCTTCTATGCTACAAGTCTAAAGACTTGTTCCAATGTTTAAGTTAATTTCACCTATTGTATTTTGTACTGGCTTAAGTACTGCAGATGAGCTCATGGCAACAGTCATCTCCAAACCAAAGGTTATCTTTATGTACCACTCTAAATGACACTTTTGTGAGCAAGTTTTTTTCGTATGAATTTCAAGGTATTAACATGTATAAGTGATGTAGCAAATTTACATTTTTGGTTTAAAAAAATGTGATCTTTCTCGAGGATGCTCGCTGACTATTAGTTGTAAATTCGAGGATACTTCATCTTAGTACTTCAGAATATAGAATGAGTGATATGTTTACAAAATTTAGTTAAGACGTGCGTGGAACCGTCTTAAGTGTAAAGCTAGCCACCTCAGTTCTACACAACTCTTTGATCATGTTCACTATATCAGGAATCGAGAAGTCGATTTTTATTTCACTTGACCTCAAAATATTTGCACAGATCCATTAGTTAGTTTCTGAATCCGGACAGGCTTATCATCATACCATGAAGTAAAGGAAAGTACTTGAGTATCATTCACATTCTAATATGAAATCTTAGTAGCTTGCGATGTCTGCTTTTTTGGACTTGTGTAAGATTTCAATTTCAAAACCATCGTTGAATTCTCATGAAAACTCATTTAGAATTACATAACTACGCTGCCACTTATCTAAAATTGCTAAGCTCGATGTGACATTTGGTGCCCTGTTTAGAGACTATTTGTGCACTTGACTCTGTATACTGCAGTACTGGTACTGCCTAGTGGCACCGAAGAGGAAAGCGCTCACTGACTTCCATTACTGAGCATAATTGAACTGAAAAATATTTGTTCCCAAACAGAGTAATGTTTTTCTATTATGCCGATGGTAACTTGTGCTGCGAAAGAAGAGCAAAACATAATTGGTGTGATGACAGTTTTTCTTCAAATTTGGTTAGAACAATATAGATTTAACTTCAGAATTAAATTGGGAACGATTTGGTTAGAACTATGGAAATTGTAGCTGTACAGTTATACGTTGCTATCTGCATCGGTAGAGGGTTTATAAATGCAAAATTAAAAATGTTGTATCTTTGGTCGCAGACTGATTAACTGGTCACCGCAGGCTCATGAAGTGTCGGAGCAACGGCCGCCCACCTGACAACGCGATGCATGACGGTGAGAACGCCGTCCAGGAGGGCGATAGTGCTGCCAGGCGGCGAGCGCGCCGTCCAGGAAGAGTACTCTTCCAGGCCACACTCCCCGACGGCGACGGCGCGGGTCAAAGGTGAAGGGGAGATAGGGGAGTGGGCGACGACGGCTGGGATGGGAGGGAGTGGGGATGGGAGGGAGGGGGGCTGGGATGGAGGGGGGATGGGAGGGAGGGGGGCTGACCTGGATCCACAACGATGGAGTGGGCGACGGCGGAGTGGGCGACGACGGAGTGGGCGATCTGCTGCTCGACGACGGCGCGCCTTGGAACTGCTCCTCCTCGACACGGGCGTGGGCGTGGGATGCTCCTCGACGGCCTGCTCTGCTCCTCCTCGACACGGGCGTGGGCGTGGGCGTGGGGATGGGAGACGACGGCGGCGTGTGGGTGCAGGTGCGGGTGTTCGATCTGTTCTGCGCGCAAGAGAGAGAAAGAAAAGGTGCGGGTGGATTAGCACAGCGAGGCCTTACCCCAGGCGCTTCTGCCAAAATTCGCCTGGGGTATGTGTTATACCGCAGGCGAACATGTAAGTTATTCGCCTGGGGTAAAGGAAGAGTGCCAGGGGTGGTGGTGGGTGGCCCTGCCACACTTTACCCCAGGCGCTTCTGGAACTGGTTCGCCTGGGGTAACAGACTTACCCCAGGCGCACAGTGCGCCAGTTCGCCTGCACTAAGTAGCCCAGGCGCATCGATTTGCGCGTTCGACTGTGTTAGGATATGCTGCCATAAGCAAATCTCTAGTAGTGATATCATGCTGTTGATTGTAAAAAAACTCTTTGTTCGATGTATCGACTAATCACACATTTATTTACTCGACAATAAACGACGGGTAAGCACTACCTGCCAATGGGTTAGGATCTAGTATTCCGACAACCTTAGATACATAGAGATACAAGAAATAACCGATCGCCACTAGGAGTGCAATTCAACATACTTTGTTGGGCTTTTGTGTCCTTGATATTGGTGACGATGTCGCACATGATAAAAGTTTGACAATTATTTTTCTTTTGCGAGTAAAAGTTTGACAACTCTATCCCTAAGTACCCTGTCTAGACGTGGTCTTCCTAGCCGACTCCAAAGAACGTATAGTTCTTTTGTGTAGTTGATCAATGACTCCCTTCACTAGTTTGTCGTGTAGTACTACTTCAAGGTGGTGACAATGACTGGTATAGTAAGAGCAACTCTAGTAGATCCATTATATTTCCATCCACTAAATTGGTGAATGGATAGTATGGGCACCTAGAGGAGGGGGTGAATAGGTGCTAATTCCAAATTTAATTTTTTTTCGATTTAGACTTGACACAAAGGTAAATTCTCTAGATATACAACTAAGGTGAATTTACCTATATGGGAAGAGCTACAGTAAGCAAGATACAAACACAAAATAAAGGTAAAAGATAGAAGGAACCGATAGTTGAAGCACGTGGAGATAAGAATGTATCCCCGAGTTCCTCCTTTTGGGGGGAGTACGTCTCGTTGGAGGGGTTTGAGTTTTGCCACAAATGTCTACTCAACGCCACAAAGGCCTCACTCTATTCTCTGATGAACTTCGCTACAAAGGCCAAGTTCACCTTCCACTATTGATTACATTTGAGGCGGAAATCGGTACCTTTACAATGAGCTTGAGGCACACACCCACAACCGAATTGGGGGCTCCCAAGAACACCAACAATCTGCTACAAACAATAAGTGAGTAACAATGGAGTCTAGGTTTTCCACAAGGAAACTCTAGACAAGAATCCCTCAATTGAATGCATATGCAAGAAGGATACGGATGGACTCAAGGTGAGCCACAGGATCATAGGTTTCATCAAAGTCAATGCCTTCCACTTGAAATCACCCTTGAGCCACCAATCTTGTCTTGTTCCTTATGACAATACCATGCTCATCTTGCTTGTTCTTGAATATCCACTTGGTGCCAATAACATTGCGGCAATCTTTGGCCTTCTCAAATAGCTTCCACACTTTGTTGCGCTCAAAGTTATTGAGCTCTTCATGCATATCTTCCACCCAATCTGAATCCTCAAGAGCCTCAAACACTTTCTTTGGTTACACCATGGATATGTGAGTTTGATGCTCACTAAAGCTTTCCAACTTAGCTCTTGTGGATAAACTGCTTCTTACATCACCGAACACCTTGTCATCTAAATAGTCAATTTTCACTTGATCATTTGGGTCCCCGTCTTGACCGGTTTGTTGGCCTTGATCATCATTATAGCTTGCTTCAACATGAGAAGTAGAAGGTTGATCTTGGCCTTGATCTTGGCTAGCTTTAATGATAGGAGAACTTGGTTCTTGCACATCAACTTGATCAACAAGAGGAGGGTCTTGAACTTGTTATTGGATTGGTGCATCACTTACTCCATTGGCATATTCTTCTAATGTAGACGAGGGCTCCGCTTGAGTAGAGCATAGTCCTTCTCAATCCTCCACAAGGTGTCCCTCAATGGGGCGGAAAAGTCCCACACACATTCTTCCTATGGCTTCTTGAGATATTTCAACATCTACATTAGAAACATGAAATTACGCCTCTTGGGAGCCATCATTTTCTTCGAACACCACACTACTAGATTCAACGAAAATTTGAGAGGTCTTATCAAAGACTCCATAAGTGTGGGATTTGGCACCATAACCAACAAATGTACCCTCAAGATATTAGATTGAAATTTAGACAAACAAATTCCTTTTAACAAATAGAAACACTTACAACCAAATACACGGAAGTAGGAGGTATTTGGTTTGTTGCCGGTGAGAATATCATATGGAGTCTTCATTAGGCCTTTGCGGAGGTAGAGCCAGTTTCATGAGTGACACGTCCTAGATATGTCTTCGGCCCAAAGATATTGAGGAGACTTATACTCTGCTAACATGGACCTAGCCATATCCATGAGGGTACGGTTCTTCCTTTCGGCCACACTATTTTTTTGAGGGATATATTGAGTGAAATATTGATGACGAATACCCTCTTCACTAAGGAACTCAGTAAGGGTGTAGTTCTTGAACTCGGAACCATTATCACTCTAATGTCCAAGATAGGAACATTTTGTTGGCGTTGAACTTGATTGGAGAAGTCAATGACGGCTTGTTGGATCTCACTCTTCAACTTGAAGAAATAAACCCAAGTGTATCTTGGCTACTTATTAACAATCACCAAGCAATACTTCTTTCCACCAAGACTTTCCTCGGGCACGACACCAAACATGTCAACATGGAAAGTTCTAGAATCGGGTGGAAAGAATCATGCATCTTTCCTTCAATTCAAGCCCTACACGCACGATATTTTGCAAAGTAAACATTTTTTTTGTCCGAGGATGTGGCCACCCATGTGAAGGCTTTGCAATGTTCTCATATTTACATGGGATAAGCGGCGTTACCACAACCACCCCACGTCGGCCTTACTAAAGAGACCCATCGCTTTAGTGTTTGTTGACCCCGAAAAGTCTACCACATACAACTCATTTTCGACATGCCCAATGTAAGCAACATCAAGAGTCTTGCTCCACAAGAGCACCACGATGTCAGGTTCAAAGAACACGGAAAATCCCATCTTCCCTAAAACACGAACTAAAAGTAAATTGTAACCAAGGGATTCGACAAGCATGACATTCAAAAGAGTGATGTTAGGAGGAACAACCACCTTGCCGAAACCCGTTACCTCGGATTTTGACTTATCTCCATAAGTGACGGTTGCTTGATTCATATTTGGTCTCAACTCCGTCATAAGTGCTTTACTTCCGGTCATATGACTTGTACATATACTATCAATTATCCACTTTGATCCACCGAAAGCATAGTCCTACAAGAAATCATTGACTTGAGTTCCTCTCATGTTAGCAACAAGGGTCTTTGGAACCCAAATAGTATACTCAATGTAACCCTCAATAGGATCAACATATTTAGCTTGCACAACACCATAATAGTCAACAAATAAGAAATGACGTGGATTGTTAGTTCCCCCGGAGTTGCTACGAGTGGTCTCGTCCCTAATGGCAATACCACTTGCACCAACATTATTCTTTGCTTGTGTGGGATTGTCCTTCTTCTTGTTTTTCTTGTTCTTGTTCTTGCTCTTGCTTTTGGCAACATAGTCAAGACCTTGCTTGCCATTGTGTGGACTTGGATCCACAACCTTCTCAACACTAGGGCCCTTGCCCTTGATTCTTGCTAGGTCTTCCTTCAACCTAGTATTCTCCTCTATAATTTTTGCATGATCAGAAAAAGAAGTACAAGTATTACTCACATTGAATTGGTCTAGTTGAGCTTCAAGTTGTTCACGTGACTTGTGAGGGTAGAGTGTTCACCCTCCAAGACCTTGTGAGCCTTAATGAGCTTCTCTAGCTCCTCGGTTAGTTTATCATTTCCTTCTTTTTCTTTTCATTTTTATTTCCCCAGTTTTCCTTTTCTTTATGTTTTAATTTATTAATTATGACTAATTAAAAGTGGATTATAATAAAGTTAATATTAAAAGATGGAATATTGTAGTTACACAAAAGAGGATAATAGAAGATAGTTGTGTCACCAAAACACATATCATCACTGGTAACGATATAATTAAGGTAGAGTTACAACATTAGAGACACACATGCATGCATGGATGCACATATAATACAATAATGATAGTTCCATCGTCGCAACACATATTGCGAGTATTTCTCTCGTCGTTTCATCACAATCTTCTTCTTACCCTTGTTGATTGTCATTGTATATTTTATCCCTGTATGATGACTTCTTGAGATGGGATCACCTGACCTACGTAGCATGGTCATGCCTTTTCTTTTGTTGCATGTTGCATTGTCTTCATCGGGTTCTTCCATCACTGAGTCTTCGACGAGGTCGTCGAAGTCATTCTCTTTGGCGACTCCATCCATTCCGACAACGGTCCTTTTGCCTCTCCTTACAACAAGACGACGAGGCCTAGACAGGTCGGTTATGAAGAAGCATTTCTCCACATGCTTAGCTAGTACCCATGGCTCATTTTGAGCGGTGACATTTGTGGTCTTTGATTTATTGGCTTCGGGTATACACATGGTGATGAAATATTTGCCTTCGGTCTATATGTTCTTAGTCCATCTCACACGGAACATCGACACCTTCTCCCCAGCATAGTCAAGTGATGGTGTAGCGGACGTTGGTAAGTTTTCCATCAGAAAATAAACCAAGGTTGAATCGACCAGTAGGAGGACAAGCAATCTCTGAAGGTTGATTCAGATGAGGTGGAACGGCGCACTACCGGTTCAGCAGCAACGTGGAGCCTACACAACACAATCAAATCACTTTGCCCCAACGAAGCAGTGAGGTTGTCAATCTCACCGGTTTTGCTGAACACAAAGAGGTTAAACGTATGGTGTGGAAAACAATATGAGAATAGTATGAAAACTATAGCAGCAGTGTGAAAACAGTGGAAGCAGTTTGTGTATTATTAGTATGAGAAAACGGACCGGGGTCCACAGTTCACTAGTGGCATCTCTCCGTGAAATATAAATAACATGTGTGGTGAACAAATTACAGCTGCGCAATTGACACAAATGAAGGCTGCACCATAGTGCATATGCAAGACATAAAGATTACTATGTGATTCATGCGGGCATTACAACAAAATACATAGACCGTCATCCAACTGCGTCTATGACTAATAATCCACCCTCCGAATATCATGTGAACAAACGTTGGGTATTAAGTTGCAAGCAACAGATAATCGCAATAAGAAAATTGTGTAAAGTAAACAATGTAAACTAAGTAAACATCATTGTTTTCTCCCTAATGGCAACATCACATCCTCCATCCGTCACGTTTATGTCACTCGAGCACATATGCAAAGGAGGCATGAACCCACTATAGAGCATAAATACTCCCTCTTGGAGTTACTAGCATCTACTTGGCCAGATCATCTACTAATAACGGAGAGCGTGCAAGATCATAATAACATATGAATGAAGATAACATGATAGATTGATAATAAGAAGACGTAGCATTCAACATTCATCGGATCCCAGCAAACACAACATGTAGCATTACATGAAGATGATCTCGATCATGTAGGACAGCTCACGAGATCTAAACATGAGGCATAAAGTGCATCAGACAACCATCTAGCTATTGCTATGGACCCGTAGTCCAGGGATGAACTATTCACGCATCACTTCGGAGGAGGGCATGGTGGTGCAGACCCCTCCAGTCATGAATTTCCCTCCCGACAGGGTGCTGGGAAGAGCTCCAGAACCCTCCCGATCTTGGGATGATGATGACGGCGGCCTCGGGGTCTTTCTGGGGAAAAAGTGGTATATTTCTAGGGTTGATGTATCGGAGGAATAAATAGGCGAAAGGGCGATGGCGCTGGGCGTCTGAGGGGCCCACACCACCCCAGGCGCGGCCAGGGGGCGCGCCACCCTATGGTGTGCCCCCTTGTGGCCCGCCTCTGGCCTCTTCGGGGCTCTGTGGAACCTTCAGGAATTCTAAGACTTCCGAGCTTAGAATTTTCCAATTCCGAGAATATTTTCAGAACAACTTTTCAGAAACTAAAAACATCAGAAAACAGGGAAGTGGCTATGTGGCATCTTGCCAATAGGTTAGTCCCGGAAATCGATAAAAATGACATAAAGTGTATAGCAAACATGTAGGAAATAACATGAAAACAACATGGAACATTAGAAATTAAGGATACTTTTATGACGTATCAACATCCCGAAGCTTAGTTCCTACTCGTCCTCGAGTAGGTAAACGAGAAAAACACATAATTTCTGAGGTGACATGCTACCAACATAAACTTGATCATCAATAATGTAAAAGCATATGTAATATGTGATCATAGTACTTTAAACACAAGCATGATAAATATAATTCTACCTATAAAACATAACAATCACTTTGCATCATGAGAAGTAAAACAAATAAAATATCATGAATAACAATGCATCAAAAGTTATACGTTTGTTTCAAGTATAGATAAAGCATGGCAAAGTGATATTCCGCTTGTCCTTAAGAGTGACGCAAAACATAAATGCCAGGACACCTTCAAAGTTTATGAGCAAGACCGCAACAAATAATTTTAGAACAACAATAACACATCATGAATCAACAAATAATTTTTCTGGGACAAATGCACATTAAACTCAGAATGGCAACTATTCTCTCTCAACCGTGCATAAAGTTAGAAGATGGAGACTCAACATAAAAGTAAAAGAAAGGCCCTTCGCAAAGGGAAGCATTGATCACTCATGTGATAGAGCTTTTATTTTATTAAATAGAGGTATAAAATGTTTTACATTTCTCCCATCCATCTTACACAAACCATGGCTAACCGAATCCTTGGGTGCCTGCCAACAATCATATACTGTGGAGGAGTGTATTTTTTTTAGAGAGGTGTATGCTTATGTCAATGAATGGTAAACAGAAAATACAGTACGTCACAAGCCAACTAGACTTCACAAGAGCGGCTCCCATTGAAGGACGCAACTGGTGTAGAAGGTGATCCCTCTTTCTCTTTTGTTTACACAATTATGCTTTGACTAATAAATCAGGGGCAAAAATAGTGAAGAGAATTTGTTTGTATTAACTTGGGGCTGGGCACCCCGCTGCGAGCTCTTCTATAAATTGGATAAGCGGATGAAGCCACTAGTCCAAGGTGTGAAAGTCCAATCAACAAGTGAGATAAAGATTCTCTATTTACGTCCTCATGAGCTAAAACAGGAACACAGAACAGGAGTAATTTTGAAAGTTTTAAAGGTAACACATGGGCAATTTACTTTGGAGTGGCGGTTAAATACCACATGTAGGTAGGTATCATGGACACATTTGGCATACTTTGGTTTTTTGGGAGTTGGATGCACGAGTAGAGCTCATACTCGGTACATGTGGAGGTTAGCAAAATACTGGGAGCGAGAAATCAAGAGAGCAGTAATGGCCATAATCATGCATAGCGACAAAAACATCATTAATCAAAGAATTTGTGGTACCACAAGTTCAAAAACTAAATGATCATAAAGGCTATAGGTGACTGGTTTGTAGTCATAAACATGGTGTAAGCATGCGCCAAGTCAACCAAATAAAACATTCAAAGGAGAACACCACAAATTTATGTTTCAATATGACAAGAACAACTCATGATTCTTTCAATGGCACATTAAAAACTCTCAGCTATTTGGGACAAATCATGCTAAAAAATAACCACTAGGCTTTAAAATTAAAATAACATCTAGCATGATATGGAAAAGTCTAGCCACAGTCTATACAAGATTCTATTTGCATCGTTATAAATTCTACCACATGCAGCAGTTTCTTTTCCCAACAAGCATCATACAAAATATGTTTTAACAAAAACCCTCTAAATGATACAAAAAAATGAGATTACTCACATGAAACTACTAAAACTAATATCTCTGAATAAGAGATGCAATGAAAACAAGAGCTAAACAGGAATTTTAGAGCAGCTAGAAGAAAAAATAAGAATACGAGCATAACGAGTATTCAAATGAAAAGCGGAGCGTTTTTCTCTCCCAAACAAGGATGCTAGGTTCCAATGATATTATTGCAGAAAGGAAAACAAAATAAAACAAAAGAAATAGAACAAAAAATAAAAGACGCTCCAAGTAAATTTCATATGATGTGACCGAATAAAAATATAGTTTCACTACAAGTGATCTGATAAGTTGTTTATGAAGAAGGGGATGCCTTGGGAATCCCCAAGCTTAAATGCTTGAGTATTATTAGAATTTATTGGGATGAACCACGGGGGCATCCCCAAGCTTTGATTGCACTCTTCTTAATCACATTACATCATCCTCTTCTCTTGACCCTTGAAAACTTCCTTCACACCACACTCAAAGAGTAATTCGCATTAGAGGGTTAGTACAACAATAAAAAATCCATGGGCTCTATATGGGCACAAGTTCTATTGGTACTTTTAAACATTAGCTATATCCACTGATGTTTCGTGAAGCAAAGAAATCCACTTGACATCGCAAACGAGCAAATGTAAGAAAAATGGCAGAATCTACCAAAACAGAACAGACTGTAAAGACGAATTTTGTTGGGGCACTTACGTTGCTCAAATAAAAAAAATGAAAGTACGAAAAAGTTTTGGAATTAGCTGAGGAATAAGCACAAATGGTTTCATATCATTTTGATATTTCTGTGAATTATATGATGTTTTACGGTGGACAGTAGAAACTGTTTCCTATGCAGAAATCCAAAACCAACTCCAACTTTTGTCAGAAACTTTACTTGACACAACTAATACATGAAAATGAAGAAACAAAGGAGTTGCTACAGAAGTATACAGCCCCTTGAATAAAAAAACAGAGAAAAACAAAGCAAAAAATAAAACCATGGGTTATCTACCAAGAAGTGTTTTTCTTTAACGCATTTTACCTAGGCCCACAAAAGTGGAATCAAGTGTATTTAAAGTGAAGAAGAATTCAATCGAGGTAAAGAAATTCCTCAATAATGCATTGTATTTTATCTAAATGTGTTTCAGATGTTACTCTCTTATAACTCTTAGGTTTACTACTCTCATTAAGTAAATTCTCAGGAACAATCCAATCAAAATTCTTTTCTTGGGCTTCATGCAATGCTACCAATTTAAAGGGCATTGGTATTTTCTCCTCCTTTTAATTTTTTGTTTCAGCTTTTTCGAGAGTACCAACAACATCTACACATGAGCCTAGCATATTGAAACGATCGAAACTTTTCTAGCTTCTATAGCAACATATCCAAATGTTTTAAGCATGGTTTCTAAAATAAAATTTCTTTTTTCGATGTCTTTAATATTATTCAAGTTGAAGAACATATGCTGCAGCATGGGATGAAGGTTAACAAACCTAGCTTCTAACATGTGAATTAAAGAAGCTACGACAGTTTCATAATTTGGAGCAAGTTATACTATGGATTTTTCGTCTAAATTTTCATGCCTACTAACATGATTAAAGAATTCTTTAATGGTATAATTTCCAAGTAGAGTCTCACTACCAACTGGAAGATCTTTTAGGGTAAACTTAGGGAGCAACATGATGAAGAAAAACAATAAGGTAATAAATATAACAACTAGAATAAGAACTAATTTTTTGTGTGTTTTTGATAGAGAGAAACAAACAAGACAAAATAAAATAAACTAAGAAAAAATGAAACAAAGTAAAGAGATTGGAAGTGAGAGACTCCCCTTGCAGAAATTCTCTTCCTCCCCAGCAACGGCGCGAGAAAACTTGATGGTGTAGTGGACGTTGGTAAACCCCAAGAGAAAGGTTATGAAGAGCACATCGACAAGTTTTCCCTCACAAAAGAAACCATGGTTAAATCGACCAGTACGAGGACAAGCACTCTCTGAAGGGTGATGCAGCTGAGGTGGCAGGGCGTACTACTGGATCAGCAACAACGTGGAACCTACACAATAAAATCAAATCACTTTGCCCCAACAAAGCAGTGAGGTTGTCAATCTCACCGGTTTTATTGAACACAAAGAGGTTAAACGTATGGTGTGGAAAACAATATGAGAACAACATGAAAACAGTAGCAGCAGTGTGAAAACAGTGGAAGCAGTGTGTGTATTATCGGTATGAGAAAATGGACCGGGGTCAACAATTCACTAGTGGTGTCTCTCCGTGAAAGATAAATAACATGTGTGTTGAACAAATTACAGCTGGACAATTGATAGAAATGAAGGCTGCACCATAGTGCATATGCAAGACATAAAGATTACTATATGATTCATGCGGGCATTACAACAGAATACATAGACCGTCATCCAACTGCGTCTATGACTAATAATCCACCCTCCGAGTATCATGCGAACTAACATTGTGTATTAAGTTGCAAGCAACAAATAATCGCTGTAAGCAAAGTGTGTAATGTAAACAGTGTAAACTAAGTAAACATTGTTGTTTTCTCCCTGATGGCAACTTCACATCCTCCATGCATCACATTTCTGTCACTCGAGCACAGATGCAAAGAAGACATGAACCCACTATCGAGCATAAATACTCCCTCTTGGAGTTACTAGCATCTACTTGGCCAAAGCATCTACCAATAACGGAGATCATGCAAGATCATAAATAAAATATGCATGAAGATAACATGATAGATTGATAATCAGAAGACATATCATTCAACATTCATCGGATCCGAGCAACCACAACATGTAGCATTACATAAAGATGATCTCGATCATGTAGGGCAGCTCACCAGATCTAAACATGAGGCATAAAGTGGAGGAGACAACAATCTAGCTACTGCTATGGACCCGTAGTCCAGGTATGTACTACTCACTCATCACTTCGGACGAGGGCATCGTGGTGTAGACCCCTCCGGTGATGAATTTCCCTCCCGGCAGGGTTCTCGGGAGAGCTCCAGAACCCTTCCGATATCAGGACGAGAATGACGGCGACCTCGGGTGTTTCTCGGGAAAAAATGGTATATTTCTAGGGTTGATGTATCGGGGGGGGACAAATAGGCGAAAGGGCGATGGCTGTGGGCGCCCGAGGGGCCCACACCACCCCCAGGCGCGGCCAGGGGAGCGCGCCTCCCTATGGTGTGGTCCCCCTGTGGCCCCCCTCCGGGCCTCTTCAGGACTCCGTGGAACCTTTGGGAATTCTAAGACTTCCGGGCTTCGAATTTTTGCAATTCCAAGAATATTTCAGAATAATTTTTCTGAAACTAAAAACAACAGAAAACATGGAACTGGCTCTGTGGCATCTTGCCAATAGGTTAGTCCCGGAAATCGATAAAATGACATAAAGTGTATAGCAAACTTGTAGGAAATAACATGAAAACAACATGGAACATCAGAAAATAAGGATACGTTTATGACGTAACATCAAGCTCCCAGATGTCCTCGATCCTTCCGTAGTATCTTTTCTTGACATAACCCGTGTAGGATTCCATCGTTACCCCAGAGTTCAGATAGTCTCTACTTTTTTCTTTTTCCTCCGTGTAGAATGTGAACCCGTTGATATCGTATGCTTGATAAGTCATGAGGTTGGGCGTGGGGCCATATGACAAGGTCAAAAGTAGTTTACCGTTCTCGCTGGTTATTGGCGGGTGGTCATCATCAATCCGGTCTTTGAACCAGCGCACAAAAGATGAGTTGTGTGATCTTAGTATATTTGCTTCCGTTATTAGCTTGCGAGTATTGTTCACGATCATTTTTTGTGTGTTCTTCTTACCAAGGTTCCACATCGTAGAGGTGCTGCACTACTACTAAGTTTTCCATGTTAAAGTCAGTTGTCCGCCCCTCGAAGACCACGTGCATTTTCCGCATGCCGGTTTTGTTGCCTACTCCCTTTAACCTGCCAAGGTGCTTGTTTTCCGGCAAACCAACCAAATTTTTGGCGTCCAGATAATTCTCGCAGGAAGAGATGCACTCTTTGGTGAGAAAGCCCTTGATGATCCTTCCATTCGGATGTGACCTATTACAAATGAATCCTTTGATGACCCATTCATTCTTTCGAATGACATCATGTTGCGAAGGAATGTCGGCCCAAGATCGATGATATCATCCACAATATAGACCAAGAGATGGACAAATAATGTCAAAGAACGCGGGTAAGAAGTACATCTCAATCTCGCATAGGATAGTAACAATCTCTTCCTGCAGCCTTCTGAGTTTCTTCACGGTGACCAACATTCGAGTGATGACGTCAAAAAAGTTACAGAGGCTCGTCAGCATTCACGGACGTGAGGTTCCATTATCCCTCGGATTGCAACCGGAAGTATTTGGGTCACCATCACGTGACAGTCATGAGAATTCATCCCCCTAAAGATTTTTTTTGTTCGGGTCCAGGTATCTTCTTATCAACCTCGAGTACCCAAAGGGAACTTTGAATCATAGAAGGCACCCGAACATTTGATCGAGCTTGTTGGGACTTAGAGTGAAGCGGGAGGGGGGCATACCCAGTCCTGCACCTTAGCCATTTTGCTCTTGCAGCCGTCTGCCTCCTTCTCCTCCTCCTCCTCCTTTAGCTGGTCATCTTTGGTCCTAGTCAGCGGTAGTATTTGAAGGTCTTTCCTGATATCCAGGGCCACCAAGTCGTCTATTTCATTTGGCCCGTCTTTGGTCCTATCCGGCATGTTGAATATGGTGTCCAGCAAGCTCTCGCACACGTTCTGTGTGATATGCATGACGCCAAGGCAATGATGCGTACCGAGGATTGGCCAGTGCTGCAAGTCCCAAAAAACGGACCTCATTTTCCATACCCGTAGGAGCGGTCCTTCTGGCTTATTTTTCTTCTTCTCTCCTCGCTTCCTTCCCTTTCCCTTTCCTTGCGTAGGGAACTCTTCCCAATTGTCCAATAACTGCTTGATTTCTTCGCTACTCCTCTAAGGTGGAGGTCCTCCAGGATCATCTTTACCGTTGAATAAGTCTCCACGCTTCCTCCACGGGTCATTCTTGTATGACCACCTTTGATGCGTCGTGTAGACGTTCTTGCAAGATCCCGGTTGAACGGATATCAACGTCACCTAGAGGGGGGGGGGGTGAATAGGTTCTATGAACAATTTTAATTTTTCTTCGATATTAGGCTTGACACAAAGTTAAATTCTCTAGATAATGGAACTAAGGTGAATTTACCTATATCACAAGAATAATAACAGACACAATACAAGCACAAGTAAAAGGGAAGGGAACGAGGTAACCGATATGAAGCACGCGGAGACGCGATGTAATCCTGAGTTCCTCCTTGGTAAGGGAGTACGTCTTGTTGGAGGGGTATGAGCTTCGCCACAAAGGCCTAGTCCACCTTCCACTATTGATCCCCTTTGAGGCGGGAATCAAATCCTTTAGAAACAAGCTTGGGGCATACACCCACAACCAAATTGGGGGCTCCCAACTCCAAGAATCACCAAGTGTACCAAGATGTCTAGGTTCTCCACAAATGGAAACCCTAGACTCAAATCCCTCAAGTGAATGAGGGGGGAAATGAAGAACGGCTCAGTGATTATGTAGATCGGGGCCTTCTCCTTGAATCCTCCAAAGATCAACAAGTTTGGTGGGAGGGATTGGGAGTAATTGAAGATTTGGTGAGCTCAATAAATGCTATTCAATGCAATGGATGAACTAGAGCTCAAGGAGGAAGAGGAGGAGTATTTATATCCCCTCCTCAAATCTAGCCGTTTGAGCAGAAAAACGTGTAGTGGAATATCCGCTCCAAACATGGACCGGAATATCCAGTTGGCTCTTTTCCTCAGATCCAAGTCGACTATGTTGACTCCAACCAGATTATCCGATTTGGCGATGAATAATCCGGTACCAAAAATCTGGCTCGCTCCTGTCCCCTTCTGGCTCCTCAACCGGATTATCCGGTTGACGCGGAATAGTCCGGTATGAATAATCTGGGTCACTTATGTGACTCCAATCTTCAGTCCTTAGCCGATTTTGAGCCAAAACTACAACAACCGGAATATCCGGTTGCACCCAAATAATCCAATTGCAATAATCCGACTCGTCTCTATCCCGAACTGGGCCGAGACTACACTAACCGGAATATCCGGTTGCCCAGAATAATCTGGTTAGAATAATTCGTCTCATCTCTGTCTGAAACTGGGTTGGGACCATCCTAACCGGAATATCCGGTCTCCCTAGAATAATCCGGTTCCTCACTGTCCCAAATCTCTTAGCCCAATCTTCACCGATATTTTTGTGATCGATTCCGATGTTAAATAACACCTTCACACTCAACACCTTGATAAATAATGTACTTAGTATTGTTAACTAACACATAAAACACCGAAAAAATGAAAAGCACTTTCAATCTCCCCCTTTTTGGTGTTAGATGACAATACTAAGATTTGCAATAAAACTTGACGAGTACATGTTTGAAACAAAATGGAAATTCCTCCCCCTATCCATATGCACATCTTTTGTTTGCCTCAAATGCAAAAATGCAACATCACAAGGAGAGTAATTTACAACAAGTAGCAAACATGCCAAAGTAACCAATATAACCAATATGTTGAGGAAGTTTAGAAAGATATACCTTCTGCGTAGAGATAATAACAAGAATACCGAAGCAAAATAATAGATAATATCCTCAACATAGATAATAGATAATCCATGATAACCTATAACCATAGTCTCACAACACACATAGTTTTGAATGAGACAAATAGCAAAGTTCAGGAAACATAACTAAAATGGACACAAGCTCTCAAAGAATAATAAAAGCAAATGCTTGTGCCCGAAACCCATGCAAATCACGTAGGCCTAAGACTACTTCTCCCCCTTTGGCATCAAGACACCAAAAAGGAGATAGCTAGTGGTGCTAGCGTCCCATAGACAAGCTAAGCATCTGAGTGCTCAGAAGACTCTCCAGCTGACGACTCGGAAGCACCCTCGTCCTCTCTCTCCATGTCTTCATCCACATCCTCATCCTCTTCCTCCACGTCATAACTAGCAGGAGCACTAGATGAGGCACCGGTGGCATGAAGAGCCTCCTCAATCTGTTCCCAAGGGGTACGGTTTCCAGAAACCCACTGAGAATAAGAATCGGGAACCAAGGGAGCAGGAACATCACGAGTAGCACCAATCACATGGTGAAGTATCTGACGCTGAGAGCTGGACAAGGCAGTGTCCCTGCGCTATGCCTGGTACTGCTCCTTGTGGATATCCACCTTCATGCAGGGCACATTCGCTGAAACTAGGAAAGCTTCCTCACATTACGGATGGTGGAGGAGGTGTCAACCCTACGAGCACTAGAAGAAACACACCCCATAGAGGAACCAACCTCAGGAGGAGGAACAGGAGCAGCAGCAACAACTTTGTTCCTTTTGATGTACAACTTCTTGAAGGCATGGTCTTGCATAGGCAGCTCACAGAAATCCCTCTTCATCGTATCCTTGATCAACATCATAATGAAAGGTCCATATGGGACAATGTTCCCACCAATCATCGCATTGCGGAGCTCGTGGAAGATAATGTCCATGACATCCATGGTGTATGAAGCAGTAGGGTCCTCATCCTCCATGCATTCTTTGCCAGAATCAGGAGGTTGCAAAGCGGACTGGTGAGAGCATCGTTGTTGCCACCACTAGGAACCAAAAAATCCCGGAATAAGCGAACAAGCTGATCATAGAACGGGAGGAGCCCTTCCAACTTACCAACAGTGAATCCAGGAGCATACATATCAGCCATATACTTCTCTCGCTGGGGTTTGTCCACATCATGCATATGGTGACCAAGTGAAGGATGAGCACGGTAACTGTAGGCAAGTACCTTTGCCAACTTGAAGAACTGAAACTCACATGGAGTAGTCTGAGTCATCCACTTCAAACTGCAGAGGACACCTGAGTCAAAAGCCAATGTGTACATTAACTGAACAACAAGGTCGGTGTTGTAGGGGCAGCGAGTCTCCATAAGCTTCACAAGACCAAACCTCTCAATGATACTAGCAGCATCATCAAATACTTCCTTATCCTTGATGAACTTGAACTTGGTGGGATTCATCTGACGGATTGGAAACTTGTAGTCGGAGTAGATATCAGCAAAGATGTATGTCGTTGTGAGGTGAAGACAGATGCCATGGTATGGCTAAAGTTTGGGGCCGATGGACGTTGTTGGTATCCGGGGGGGATCGGACGCCGAATAGGCGCGCACAGAACACTGTAAACACCACAATCTACCCAGGTTCGGGGCCCTCGTGTGGAGGTAACACCCCTACTCCCGACTTTCTCTCTGTATTATGGTATGCCGAGTACAGGAACCTCTCTCTCAGTGTATCTCTCTAGTGTGCTGCTGAGTAGCTCGTGCACAGACCAACGAGTACGTGACTAAGTGAATGGAAGATCCAGCGACCCTCGCACAGGAGGGGGTTGGCCACCTTATATACTGGTGGCCAACTAGTATTTACAAATAAAAGGACAGAGTAGACAACTCCACTGTGCGGTCGGCGCACGCCTCCGTGTCTTCGCTGACAGCGTCGCCGAAAGTCTTCGCGGTAGGCCGCTGACATGTCTTGTCCACCTTGTCAGCCTCTACGGTAGGTCTACTCACATGTCCTATCCCCCTTGTCAGAGACAGGACGTGACAGCCCCCATACCGTACTGTATCCACGTCTGGATACAGACAACCACACACCTAGTAAGTTGAACCGCACGCCGGTACGGCCCCTGGATACGCGGGATACACCTCAACGGCTCCATTGACTTTGCCTCCGAGTATAACCACCGCTTTTCTATCCGGATCACCCGAGCGCTACCCGGCTGACCCAGATATGTACTCGAATCTTCCCTTCTGCCTCTTGTTCTTTCTGCCGAGTAGCGCCAACCAGATACCTTCCTATCCGAGTAGCCGCCTACCCAACACGCACCAACTCGGTACGGCCGAACTCGGTATACAGTATCTTGGACTCCATTTCTCACCTGCCTTACCCCTACTCGGGGGTAACCCCCCGACATTAGTCCCCGAAGCTGGTAGAGTCCGGCGAACTCGGACGTTGGGCCCTGCCAGCTTAAACCAAAAAATCCTCCCTGGTATTCCTGGCCGAGTAACACCTCTACTCGGTTACGTATTATTTGTATTAAGAGCAACTTCATGGTTACCTGTGTGGTTTTCATCATCCAACCGGATAGGCCAAGATGCTCTGGATTTTGCCGAGATCCCAGCACTTAGCCAAATTTCTAAGACTTTGCCGCTCGAGCCAGAGCGCTCCTAACTTCTCGTGTCAAGGCTCTGCACGTGTCACGCAACCGCGTTCCACGACGCCTTGGGTCTGATGCGGTTGCAGGGCACGCGCCTGCCACTGCACGCCAGGCCCACGGCCATTGCGTCCCTTCACACAGTGTACTCGATTGCCCACGATGCGCGACGTGGGATTAATTGCGCCCGTTACGCGCGAGTAACTCTCTTCGTACGTTTCTAATGGGCGTGGTAAGCCCCCACGTCGCACGATCTTCTCTACAATTGATCATGAGCCATAACTGCACTTTGGGAGGTTTAAATACCCCCGCGCCGACCATCGTCTGAGTTTCCTTGACACTTTCCCCTAATGCCCTTTCCTTTCCATCTCCAAACTCGCAGTGAACACACAACACCACCGCGAATCCTCCGCATGCCGCCGCTCCGCGTGCAGAGAGAAGAGAGATCCATCTCCGCACACCGCCGCTCGCCGGAGAGCACCCGACAGCAACAAGGTCTTCACCGCGCGGCATCATCCTCTTCGATTTCGCGCCACCGTCACCGTTTGACCGCATCGCGCCTCCATCTCCGCCTTCTTCGCTGGCGTCTTCCTCACCGGAGAAGGCCCGATGGATCTCGAGCTCGCCGCAGATCTCAACCCGGAAAATCCTCCCTTGAAGCGCGCCTGCTGGGAGGGCTCGGATGTCAAGGCCAGCGATTGCCAGTGGCTGGTCAACACTTGCCGGGTGACGCACGACGTCATTTGCGGGCCACCCGGCGACGAGCTGGAGCAAACCCTGGCCCCGGTGAGTACGTCGTATTCTTGAGCCACTTCAAACGCGGCTTTGGCCTTCCTCTCTCTATCTTTATGCAAGAATTCTTTCGCCATTTCGGCCTTCAACCCCACCATATTCCGGCTAATGCCATTGCCATGCTCTCCACATACGTCACTTGCTCTGAGGCCTTTCTCGGTGTCTACCCCACGGTAGACATCTGGGCCAAGTACTTTTTCTTCCGCCAACAAGTCCTTCCCAACAAAGCCAACCGGACTGCCCCCAAGGTGATGACTCAGACATGGACAACCATGGTTATTCAGCGGACTCCCTGCACCTTCCTCCGGATGCTGGGACTTGATACCTGCCGGAAATGGCAGAGGGGGTTCATGGATGTCAAGAATACCACACCGGCTGAAGGAGAAGAACCGGCTGATCTCATCAAGCTACCAACTTTCATGAATTCTCCCCCCACCGAGATGAGTAACTTGGGATACCACCCTAAGAGAACAGTGCCCGATGCGAACCAAGCTGACGACCGACTGAAGGAGTTGATCAAGCAAGGACTCCGCAAGGACGACCTGATTGCCACTTGGGTGGAGCGTCGGATTCTCCCTCTCCAGCACCGAGCGCACAAGATGTGCTTCATGGGAGGACCCCGTGACTGCACCCGGACAACAACCTTCGAGCTGACCAAGGAGGAGGTGGAGATCTAGGCCCAGTCAATCCTCAAGGCCACGCTCTCTGATACTTGGTTTTACGGCTTTGCACCGTATAGCCGAGATCGGCCAGTCCCTAAGGTAAGTTCACCTCTGTATGAACACTTTAGTTGATTTTGCTTCCTGCTTCTCATGCTTCACCGAGTAGAATTCCTCCAGTTTCACCTTGAATGTACTTAGCCAGTTATGCTTTGTGTTTGCATGTAATGCCGAGTAGGATCTCAACCCATTCTCTTTTAGTAGTACTTAGCTCTATATGCTTTATATCCGCATGGCGTACCGAGTAGAGTCTCAACCCGGTTGCCCTGCTAGGACTTAGCTTTTTATGCTTTATGTTTGCATGCTACACCGAGTAGATCTCCAAATCGGTTACTCTGTAGGGATTTATCTTTTGATGCTTTGTGTTTGCATGATATAGACCATCGCTCCCCGGAAAATAGAAGATAACCGTATCTTCGAGCGGAACTGGGTGGCTGAACGGACTGAGGATGACACCGAGCAGTTTGAAGTTCAGGACACTCTCTGCATCCCGCGCGCCGGCCAAGATGGTAAGTCCCGGTTCTCCACCTCAATTCGGGACTGGTCCGAGGACGATGAAGGTGACTGTCGAATCTGCATCTCAACAAGTCCCTCAGGTGAACCCATAGGGTTTCGAATAGGAGAGCCTGTAGGCGCTGGTGACGATCGTCGGCTAGACAGGAGGCACGATTTACCCAGGTTCGGAGCCCTCGTAGAGGTAAAACCCTTACTCCTGCCTCTGTCGATCTGTATTCACGAATATATCGGTTACAATGGGGGGTCGCTCAAGTCGAGAGTACGGTCTCGAGCTCAAGACTTGATGGTGCGGTATTGCTTGGTCCTCTCCCGGTGGTTCTCCTGGCCTTATATAGGTGGCCAGGTCTCAAACCGTACCCGGGGAGGACTCGAACTCTAACCCTATGTCGGTTACAAGTTTCCTATCTTAACCCGCAAGGCACTGCGGGTGAGCTTCAACTGGGCCTTCTAGAATAGTCCAAAGGCATCCCTTCTTGGGCTTCATTCTTGGACCTAGGACCGGGTGTCCTTACTCGATAGGTCCAAGGTTCATCCCTTCGTCAGTAGCCCCCGAGCGTTTGCTCGATTGGGATTTCTTAGTCGGGTAGACGCTCAAAGTTTTTGCCTTGTTTCCTTCGGATGATCATTTTAGTCGTTTACCGATTGGAGGGCGCATACCCTGTGTGATGAGTTTTTATGCTCGAGTATCGAGCGATGAGAGTGCCTATGTTTTTGGCTATTTTCGCAGAAGGATATGGCTCAGTAGCTTGGCTCTCCCGAAAGATCGGGGCCAATTAATTGCAACTAGGGCAAAAAAGTTCTGGCCTACACAGATTCGAGACGTCCGACTCGAACCCGATGAGGTGATCATTACGACTGGGCCGCTGAGGTCTTACCGAGTCGAACTTAACCTATAGGGGTACCCGGCGTGTCCGCTAGGATTTTTCGTCGTTTTGTTGACACGGAATTTTACCGGAGGACGTAGCTTGAGTGCGATTCCAGGCCCTCAAGAGAGATCCTTTGGGTCTTACCTTCATATCCGAAAGAATATGGCATCCGGATGTTCCCAGTCGGCTGAACAATCCAGGTATGTGATGTGTATACATCCTATGATGGAGTGGCATGATCTGCGCACTCGCGAATTTTTGGTCTGTGATCTCTCGAGTGAGAAAATCAAGCTGTTTTGTTCATACGAAAGAGTTTTCGTGTCTCGATTTGTTTGTGCCCATACGAAAGAAAATTCCGTGTCTAGGGTTCTATTTTATGCGAAAGTTCTTCCTCATTTTTAATCTTACCCATACGAAGTTTTGTTCCTGTTTGGGGTTTTATTCGAAAGTATTTCAGACTTGATGACGTTTGTCATGACGTCATAGCGCACTCTGTTTGCTCTGAATCCTCCCGATGGGACGTGACGAAGCGAAAACAGGATTAGCTGGCCCACCTTGTCAGCTTTTTGACCGGAAACGAGACGTTGTTTCCGGTTTTCCCGCGAGCCACGCGCAGTAAATGCCCACGATCTTCTGTTAAGGTTGTGGCACGAAACAGCGTTCACCGCTGTTTCGTTTCGGCTTCACGCGTGGCCGCCACGATGAGCGCAACGTTGCTCGACGAGCGGCCAGGATTGGGCGATACCGTGTATAAGTACGGGCCTTAGGTGAAAAGTAAAAATTTCCCGTCATTTGCTTCCCAGCTTTCACCTTCCTAGCCTTCGTCTTCCTCGTGCTCCTTCTCTGTTCTCAAACTAGCACCAGCGCTCATGGAGGGAGGCAAGAAATGAAGCGCCGTTTTTTCCTCCTCGCAAGTGCTCGAGGATGTCCCTCTGGCTCCTGCTCCGCGCTCTGGCGACTGGCGCTCCGCCAACACCATGCAGAAGGGCATCAAGGAGATGCAAAGGGAGGGATTGCTGCCTGCCGACGCCGAGAAGCGAGTTCGCCTCGGCAAAAAGGAAGAGGTACCCAATCCCCGCGCGAACGAGCGCGTGATCTTCGTGGATCACGTCTCGCGCGGGCTTTCACTCCCCCTTCACCCCTTCTTCGTGGCATTGTTGTATGTCTACGGCATACAGCTCCACGACCTGCCTCCGAACGCGGTGCAGCACATCTCGCGCTTCATCGTGCTTTGCGAGTGCTTTCTCAGAGTTCGCCCGCACTGGGGCCTTTGGAAGGCCCTGTTCAAGGTGCGGGCTTTCCGCGAGAAATCGCGGGTGGAATCTGAGCTTGGGGAGACGTTGCGCACCGGCGGCTTCGGAATCCAGGCGAAGTCCGACACCCTCTACTTCGACATGCAACTCATCGACTCCGCGCAAGGGTGGAGGAAGAAGTGGTTTTATGTCGTCGACAACAGCGCGGATGGAGTTAACGAATTCCACCCGTTCGCTGTTCTGAAGCGGCGAAAGTCCTGGGCGCACAACCTCTCAGCTGAAGAGAGCCGGATCGTCGCCCCGTTACTCGCCAAGGTTGCAGTGCTCCGCGATCAAACTGCAGGGATTGCGCTGAACGGCTTGCATCTTGCGAGTGTGCTCCTTAAGCGCAGGATCCAACCTCTACAGGCGAGGCCCTCCACCATGTGGGAGTACCAAGGAGCTGAAGACCCCAGCCGAGTGAGCCGTGAAGAATTCTCGAATGCAGAGTTCGAGAAAAGATCGCGGCTATCACGAAGCTCAAGGTGGGCGAGTCTTTCGCTGAGTGTGCAGTCGCAGCGTTTGAAGCCTCGAACCCTCCTCCATCCGATGTAAGTTTAATACTCTCTATGTCCTTAACTTTTCTTTCTTTTAGCGAATCTGTCGATTGAATTTTTCCTCCTTTTCTTCTCGTTCTCTTTTGTAGAGCCTGGCAGTGGCAAATAGCTACCCGCCAATTTCTGGTGAAGAAGTTTCTGACTTGTTGGCCAGCAATCTGGATGCTCTAGCTGACACCAGCGCTGCTGATGCTAGCTCGAGCTCTGACCATGGTTCTTCTGATGGCGTGGAGGAATCTGGTAGCGATCTTCTACACCACAAGCGCCGTCGGGTACGAGAAGATGAAGCTACTTCTAAGGACAACTCCCTGGGTGGAGGATCCGACAAAGAGCCTCTTCTCGCGACTCCGCTGAGTGTGCTCGCTCCCCTTGCTCCTAAACCGACAATCCAAACTGTCTGGAACGCGGATATGCTGGATGATGAAGACGTTGAGTAAGTTCCCTTCTTTCTTCCAGTTTCTAGTCGATGGTGTTTTGTTCGGCCTTCCTTATACTGTTGCTTCTTTTTGGTGACAGGCTTCAGTCCATCAGCCCCGGCCAGTTCGCCTCTTCTCTTCCTAAGAGGAAGAATGTTGATGCGGATGGGACTCCAACTGCTAGGACTGTCCAAAACTCACCGAGTCCAGCTCCGACGGCCGCGGCTACAGAGTACACACTACCTAGCTTCATGGTTGGAGCCGCACCTTCGAAAGAAGTGTCGGGTAGTTTGGTTGATCCTCTCAGCATCGCTCAGGGCCAGGTAATATTTATTATTTTCCTTGCATTCGGTATGTTTGTACGTTTGAAATTTTTATCGGGTGCACAGCAGTGCTCCCGATGGGAGTAGCCCCCGAGGCTGTGGTTAATCGCTTGCGATTGGCCATAGGCTCAAGAACTTAGCTTTTTTCCTTTTGCTTCTCTTTATTTTATCGGGTGCACGCAGTGCTCCCGATGGGAGTAGCCCCCGAGGCTATTTATGACTGTGTACAGTCACAAAATAGGCTCAAAACTTCTCAATCTTCTTTGATTTTCCTTCTTCTTTGTTTTGCAGTCTCTCCTTGACTCCCTTGCGGCTGTTGGCTGGCGTATAATTTCGGCTGAGACGGAGTGCGTGACCCTTCGGGAAGATCGCGACTGACTTGCTTCGGAAGGTCAACTTCTCCAAGGTAACTTGATCTGCCTTTCCCGTTTATCTTTTCTAGTTGAGGGAATTTCTTCGGCTCTGAAATCCATTGTCGTACAGCTCAAGTCGAAGTTCTGAAGGCTGAGAAGACCGATGCTACTACTCGGGAGAACAGCCTCGAGGCTGAGTTGGAGGCTTCTCGAAAGGAGCTTGAGTTCCTTCGCAAGCAGTCGGCTGACTCCGAGGGGAATCTCGCGGGTGCTGAGGAAGCCTTGAAGAAATTGGAGGAAGCTGGCGTCAAACAGGACAATGATTTTGTCGACTTCCTCCGTCCTTTGGCTCAGAACTTTGCGAGTAAGTTATACTTGTCTTTGTCATTTTGTGGTCAGCTTGGACTGTCTTTGAAACTAATACTGCTTCTTGTAGATATTCTTGGCGTCGCACTAGAGTTGCCTGGGGTCACTCGAGTGGATGTAGTGACGGATTCCCTCGCCCAACTCCGGAAGCATGCGGATGGGATCGGTTCCCTCATCGGCGATGCCACCCAAGTGCTGAGGAAATTCCACGAGCACCTTATGGTGAGCGTCGCAGTTCTGCCTACTCTGGGAGGTCTCCTGAAGGTTTTTCTGGAGGATGATATCCTTCAGGCCTACTCAGTTGCCCAGTCAGAGTGCGGGGCGAAAACCGCTATCCAGTTCGCTCCGGCGCACGGAGTCGAAGGCTTGGATGAAGCCTACTCGAGTCTTCCCGTCAATCCTTCCACGGGCAGAAAGGTAGCGCTTCGTCCTTTTGGCGAGCTAGCTGAAGCCCTGGTTCAGAAGTTGTCCGCCTTGATTGCTGGTGCGGGTCGCAAGGGGCAACCTGGTGCGAGTGGCAGCACTTCCGCGATTCCGTAGGATAGGATTTAGTTTAACTTATTCTTCCTGATGTAATGAACCTTGGGAAGTATTCCCGTACTTCTTCCTTTAATTAGAATGTTCTTTTGATATCCAAGTTTTGCGACTTCTTGCGATTGATTGTCGTGAAGTTCTCCCGATGGGAGTAGCCCCCGAGCACCTGTTTGAATAGGTGGTTTATTTTCTCGAGTGGGGTTACTTTGAAACTTTTCCTTTAACCTTTGTGTTTTCCTTCAGGAAATTGGTGCTGCTGCGGAGTCTTCGAGTGGATCTGCTGCACGATTGGATCCGCTTGTTGCTGCTGTTAGCACTTTTGCTTCTCTTCGTGATCGTGTCACAGATGGCGAACGCAAGTATAAGGATTTGCGCGGAGTGGCTGATGTGGCCAAGTCGGAGCAAAAACTTGCGGCTGATCGTGAAGAATATCTGATGGAGGAACTTGCAGCCGTTGCCAAGGATATGCTGTGTAAGCACGTGAGCCCCCTAGTGTTTGATTCGACTGCCCTTATTTTCTGTGCGGACTTTTTGTAACCTTCTTTTGTAGTTGTTGAGCCCGATGGTCAACATGAAACGCATTGGGTGGATAACCTTATTGCTCACGAAGCTGGTAGCTCCAAACCACATGCGAACAACTTATGGTCGAACCGTAGTCGAGGTTTTGTTCTGTCTACGTTGAAGTATCGAGTAGTCCAGGCGAAGATGCTCGTGAGTTCCTGCCATGAGGCCTTGATTGCTGTGAACTCTCCTTTCTATCCGTTGGAGAGGGGTCCAGAAGATTTGAGCCATCTCCTTAGAACTTTCGGGCGAGAAGGCGAAATTAGCGAGTGTGTCCGTAATCAGATGATTTGTGGATCCGTGGTAGCGCTTTCCTTCGTCCGATTGTGGCATCCTGAGGTGAATTTCAACTCTGTAGCTATGCTCCCTGATGGTCTTGTCGACATGGTCCCTCATTATAGAGTTATTCGGCCTGCAGCAGAGGAGATTACTCGATTGACCTCGGAAGAGGTGGATCAGGTATTAGCCGAGGAAAATGTTTGTCGCCATATCTAATCGTAGGATGTATGTATCATGTTACTTTGTATAGTTGTCCAAAACTTTGTAAGGTGTCTACCTTGTTTGTAACTTTTGTATATGAAATTTTTCATGTTATGCTAAGTTAGGTGCAGACCCCGTGTATTTGGGGTGTATACCTATTATTTAGCGTGTAAGGATAAAGAACTCGAGTAGCTATGGTTGAAAAACCATGTATTTTATGGAAATGACTGAGAAGCCATGTGTTTCTTTCGAGCTACAGGATGGCTAATAAAGCCTTATTTTTGCGAGTAAAGATAATTCTTAAGGATAGAATTTGCAGAGGTGCGCAACATTCCATGGGTTGGAGTAGATGCCACCAGTCGTTGGGTTCTTCAGTCGATAGGCGCCACCTGGGATAACTTCGTGTATTATGAAGGGTCCTTCTCATGGTGGTTCGAGCTTGTGTCCTTCCTTCGGCTTGAGCCGTAGCACCAAATCTCCTACTGCGAAGGCTCTGTGACGTATACGATGACTGTGATAGTTTCGCAACGACTGTTGGTATACTACGGATCTTGCGAGTGCAATATCGCGTATTTCGTCGAGTGCGTCCATATCTTCCGCAAGTGCCCTGTTAGAGGTTTCTTCGCTGTAAGCAACGACCCGTGGGGCACTGAATTTGACATCCTCGGGAAGGACTGCTTCAGCCCCGTATACCATGAAAAATGGTGTGTATTTTGTGGATCGATTTGGGGTTGTGCGGAGGCTCCATAGCACGGAGGGTAGCTCTTCTACCCAATGTCATGCTACTGGGTGTAGGCGGTCGAGTAGTTGTTTCTTGATGCCAGCCGAAACCAATCTGTTGGATCGTTCGACCTGGCCGTTGGTTTACGGATGAGCCACCGAAGCGAAGCTGAGGGTGAATCCTTTTTTTTCACAGAACTTTTGTGTTTCCTTGGCCGTAAAATTGCTTCCGTTGTCGGTGATGATGTTGTGTGGTATGCCAAATTCGCACACAATGGAGTCGAGGAATTTGAACGCGCATTGGGCGCTAGCCGAGTTAGCTGGCATTGCTTCTATCCACTTCGTAAATTTGTCGACTGCGACCAGCAATTGTGTGTATCCTCCGGGTGTAGACTTGCGTAATGGCCCTACCATGTCCAGCCCCCATTTTGCAAAGGGCCAGGCGATTGGTATCATATGTAATTCCGTAGCGGGGGCGTGTGGTTTGGGTACAAATTGCTGGCAAGCGTTGCACCTGTCGACCAAATCCTTTGTATCTCTGGCCGCTGTAAGTCAGTAGAATCCTGCTCGAAAAGCTTTGCCCACGATTGCTTTCCAGCTGGCGGGATGTCCACAATCTCCTTGGTGTATGTCTCGCAACAATTCCTTGCCATCTTCGGGTGCTATGCATCTTTGTAGTATTCCTGAGATGCTCTGTTTGTATAACTCGCCATTGAGTACCCGAAAAGATTTGCTGCTTCGGATTATTTGTCGAGCCTCGCGAGTGTCTCTGGGAGCTGTTTGGCGGACAAGTAGTCGAGGTATTTCTGCGTCCAGACTGGCTCGACCAGAAAAACTTGTCGTGAAATACCATGGCTGAGCCCGATGATAGCGACTTGCGGGCTGACCTCTGTCTCCAATGCTGCAGGTGCTCCTGCAGTTTTCTTGACCTTGACCGAACGCTTGGTCATCCGTTCGAGATATATTCGTGGCGGTATGGGCGTGTTTGTGGACCCCATGTTTGCCAGCATGTCTGCCTCTTCGTTGCTGGATCTCGCGATGTGCTTCAGCTCACATCCTTTGAAACTTCCTTCGAGTAGATTGTACATGTCCCGATAGGAAACCATGTTTTCTGCGATAGCGTCGCACTCCTTCATTGTCTGTTGCATGATGAGATTGGAATCGCCATAGATCATCAATCGGGTGGCTCCACATGCGATTTCCATCTTCATCCCATGCAACAGGGCTTCGTATGCTGCGTCGTTGTTGGATGTTGGATCGTCGGGTGGGAAGTCCAATCGCATGACGTATTGCAACTTGTCTCCTCTGGGTGATATGAGGACGATCCCAGCTCCAGCTCCTTCATTCCTTTTGGACCCGTCGAAGTACATGATCCAGTTACTCGTATATTCTGGCGGTCCAGGTGTTTGTAATTCTGTCCACTCGCTCAGAAATTCTATGAGTACCTGTGACTTCACGGAATTGCGCCCTGCATAGACAATGTCCCAGGCGCCTAGCTCGATGCTCCATTTTTCTATTCTTCCAGATGCCATGGGATTGTTCATGATTGTACCGAGTGATGCATCGTTTACCACTGTTACGGTATGTTCCTGGAAGTAATGCTTGAGCTTTCGAGCTCTGAGAACAACTCCATATGCGAGCTTCTGGTAGTGAGCATATCGCTGTTTGCACGGAGAGATCACCTCGCTGATGTAGTAGATTGGTCTTTGAAATCCATATGCCTTGCCATCCTCAGGTCGCTCAACCACAATGGTTGTGCTGATGACTTGATTTGTTGTGGCTAGGTATAGGTAGAGTGGTTCCCTTTCTTGTGGTGTCGTGAGAACGCGCCTGCTCTGTAAGGCTCGTTTCAAGTCCGAGAATGCGTTCCTTGCCTCAGGTGTCCACTCAAACTTATCCGTCTTTTTCAATAACTTGTAGAAGGGTAATGCTTGCTCTCCCAATCGTGCAATGAATCTGCTCAAGGCGGCTAGTCGTCCTGTGAGCTGTTGTACTCCCCGCAGATTGGTGGGCTCATTCATTGTCAAGATTTCTTGTATCTTCTCTGGGTTGGCTTCAATTCCTCTGGCTGATACCAGGTACCCGAGAAGTTGTCCTGCTGCGACGCCGAAGACACACTTTGTCGGGTTGAGCTTAATACTGTATGCGTTTAGGGCGTCGAACGTTTCTCTGATGTCCTCCGAGAACCGTCGGGTGGTCTGCTTGTTGGGCTTTGCGTCTTTGTAGACTTCGAGTGAGTGCTCGGCGAACTCCCTGGGTATTCCTGGCATATCTGAGGTTTGCCAGGCGAAAATTTCCGAGTACTCACGGAGGAGTTCGACAAGCACGCTTTCCTATGCTGGCGAGAGGGTAGTGGAGACCATCGCCGTTTTCGCAGAATCTGTCGGGTGCACTTGATGTTTGCGAGTGTCGTTGTTGGCACTAAATTCCAGCTCTGGTGCGTTCTTCTTTGTGAGGGGCATCACGGAGTGGTCCGTGGTCTTTGCTATCTCCTCCAGTTCTTCTTGCATCCCGAGAGATTTGGCGATCTCATTGAACTCGATGTCGCACTTGTTGGATTTTTGGAAATCTCCGTCGATGGTGATTGTGCCATATTCTCCAGGTAGCTTGAGCTTCTGATATGCATAATGTGGTACTGCCATGAACCTTGCGAACGTTGTTCGACCAAGGATGGCGTGGTACTGCGAGGGCCAGTCAACTACTTCAAAGTCGACGAATTCTCTCCTGTAATTGCGTCGATTGCCCAACACCACCTCCAGGTTGATTGTTCCGAGTGGGCGGATCGCCTTTCCTGGAACTATCCCGTGGAAGGATGTTTCTGATTCTGCGAGTCCCTCCAGGTTCATGTTCATCCGACGGAGCGTGTCCACGTAGATGATGTTGATGCCGCTGCCCACGTCCATGAATACGCGAGCCAGTTCGTAATTGCCAATTTGTGCTTGGATTACTAGGGCAGCGTGTCCTAGTCGATAGACTCGCGGGGGGTTCTCTTCCTTGGAAAAGGTGATTGGCTGATCCGCCATCTTCAGGTACTCGGGTCTTGCTGGTGGGGTTTGCACAGCAATGCATAACTGTCGTGTGTTTGCCTTATGGGCCTTGCGGGACGGGCAGACCTTCTGTATCATCCCCAACAGTCCACCCGGGTTCGGGTATGCGTTGCCTCCTGCGTTTGTGACGGGTGGCGCAGGTAGTGCGGCTAGCACCGTTTTCTTATTTCCTGGTGGAGGCAGGGGTTGTTCCGGTTGGAATCCCTAGTGTCCTCCTCCTGGAAGTTGCGGGTAGCCTTGACTAACTGTCGATCTGTTCTTCTTCGAGAAGGCCTCGTGGATGTCAAGGAACTTTCGGCAATCCTTGAGAAGGT
Source organism: Alopecurus myosuroides (assembly GCA_028641055.1). Taxonomy (NCBI): domain Eukaryota; kingdom Viridiplantae; phylum Streptophyta; class Magnoliopsida; order Poales; family Poaceae; genus Alopecurus; species Alopecurus myosuroides. The sequence goes on from CM054062.1 coordinate 224,476,800, forward strand.
GTGTTGCCTTAGTTTTGCCTGTGCGCTTATCTTTAAACATATATAGCGTGCAGTATCCATCGAGGTCCTCCTCGGGATTTGTGACGCCCCGAGATCGGGCACTATGCAGATTTCAGCATTCCCGCCCAAAATCCACATAATAACCGATTCCAGGTTGCCACTTGTGATAACATTACAACAGTTCACGAATATTCCGCAACAACAACAGAAAGGATATATATATACAAGAGGACTCAAACGAGCCAAGAATACAACTGATACAATACAAAGATCCAAATAACAGTGGAAGAAACAACATAGCGTCCGAGTACGGACAAGATACAAATTGGACTAAGAGTCCTGAAGATAACCGAGAGCGTCCAATCCCTGCCCAGGCCAAGCCGGTGGGATTCCCAAGCTAACGTCGTCAGACTTCAAACCTGTTGACTGCAATATTGAATATGCAGCCACGAAAAAGAATTCATGGGTCAGTACGGTTAAGTACTGGCAAGTGGATAAACCATACTCACAAGATACCGGCGTAACCAGTCATCACAAGATACAAATACTTTGGGATCAACGGAAAGGAAGGGATTATTGCAAAGAAGCGGCAGCCGGCTGCACTAACCAACTACAGAGACTCGATACAACATCCGGCTAAAAGAGGGGGATAAGATAGCGTACCGTAACCAACTACAACTACTCACCAAACAATACCCATCCAATGTCACCCCCTACTAAGGAAGCAACCCAAGGATAACTCACACTGTTGATTAAGGTGAAGTTCAGATTATTGTGACAATATGCCTATTACTAGTCAAGTTGTTATTAATTAGGTGTAAGTTGTCTGAGTACTTGTTAGCCAGTACTTTCACCAAGTAATCCATAACCGCGGAAAACACGGCTTCTCGAGAAGATTCATCCCTGCAGGGTGTGCTCCAGTACCCGTACACACTCAAGCCACCAACTAAAACTCAGGTTGGATTGACACGACCCAAACCATCTCTACAACCCATCCTAGGAGCCACGGAGCTATAAGGTCCCAGCCACGCAGCCGAATACTCAGCGCAGGTGTGCATAACTCCCGCAGGACACAACACCCCGGCACTACAGGCCTCGCCCTATATGCATCATCATCATCAGTAACCATGGGTGATCAACCCATTATGCAAGGAGCAAATGGAACACCCGAACTAAGTGTGGCTCTTCGGACAAGCTGCAAATCAGGTCTAAGTCGAGGGGGGTTCCATACCACCACCCGGATGCGGTGAGCACGCTCATCATGGAACAGTAGACAAGACTCTTTTCCTAATTAAGTTCGACACTAGCAGGCTTCAAAACCCTAACCCGGGCCTCCTGCCGGTGCCTTAACATCAAATTATCATTACCCAAAACCTTAACAGATTGTTGATTGAATTGAAACCCAACTATCAATTAAACAGGTGATAAGACGGACAACAAGACTTGAGCGCAAACAACACTAAGCATGCAACTACGACACGGGGGCCAACAAGGTAAACAAGCAACAGTTAATAGGAAGTGGAAGGAAATGCTATATCATGGCTGCAAGGTAAACATATGATAGGATCGAGACACAAGCATCGAATCAACAGGCTAGAATAAGAACAACGGAAAGAATCGATAACAAGTGATGAAAGGCAGCCATTTGGCAGCAAGTGAGTATACTTGCCTGAGATCCAGCAAGTAGAGGTACATCCACAGAACTTGTCGTTGCTCACATCATCTCAACGTCCTATCCGCGAAGAAGCAACGAACCTCGAACAAACACCGGATGCAATAATTACTACTACGGCAAAAAGATCCAGCATGATCAAGATATGGATGCATGACCATTTAATGGATGCATAGAGATAAACTAGTTGACATGATAACATAACATAATTAAATGGACCCATATGCAATTTGGATTACATATGGAAAGCCCATGAATTAAGGTTGAAATAATTGTTTTACAACTAACCAATAGGTGAAAGTGGATTAGCATGATGCATGGATGAGGAAAACAACAAAATAACAACAATAGAAACAATTTTGAAATAAGGTTTACCAAGTTTGGAAATTCATTTATTAAGTTATGGAATTTCGGTTCCTTAAAGGTGTCACACAAGCATTTGTTATTTTCATCAAGTTAAATTGTTCAAAGTAGATAACAAAGTTAATATTTGATAAGAACACACAATTTTAGGTGGAATACATGTCTCAATTATTGAAAAAGGAATTACAATGATTTCATTATGAATTAAACAAGTTTAAACAAGATTTAATTGAATTTAATTCAAGTATGAATTTATTTGAATTTTTATTTGTTCAAAACATTAAATGAAACTCATATTTGGAAAGGTTATGATTTTCTGGTTTGAAAACATATTTTATATGTTCAAAAAAATAATTTAATTTGAGCAAGTTATGAATTTAGCAAATTTAAATGATTTAAACAAGGTTTAAATTATTCAAGCAATTTTAATTATCCAAAACATGAAACAAAATTTATATTTGAAAAGGTGGTTTAAAATAGCATGGAAAACATATTTTATTTGGGTCATTTGAATTAAGTTTGAAATAGTTATGCAATTAATCAAATTTTAAATAAATTGTTTGAATTTGAAATTTGAAACAATTTGAAATGTGCAAAACAGAAAACAAATGATGTAATCAGATGGAGTATTAAATTTGGGACAGAAAACATATTTCATTTACATTATTTGAATTTGGGAAATAAAAGTTATGTGCATTTTAAGTTTGGGGACTAATCTGTAATAGCAGGGACCTAAAAGATAGAAAAGAAATTGCAGAGGGGCCCCTGGGGCGTTTTTCACCCAGGGCACCCTAGCCTGGGCCTCTGCGGTGCGGTCCCGTGCCCCTGTGGAGGCCACGTGGGCGTGTGCGCGGTGAGGTGGCAGCAGGGGCCAATGACTTGTGGGTCCTGCCCCTGCGCGCGTGGCAGAGAAAAAGGTGGGGATAAATCCCCTTGGTAGGACTCGAACCCGCGGGCTCGCTTGCGTGCGGAAGGAACTGAACCAATGCGGTGTTCGTGTGGTTGCGATAGACTACTCGGCGGACTGAAGAAGAGGTAAACATCGGGTGTTTACTGAATTTCCAGACGGGACAAGATGCAGTCTTTCTGCTTCAGTTGTGACAGAACAGAAAAAGAAAGAAGGGATCGTGGCGTCGTGAGGGGATCGATCCCAGGTCCCTCAGCGTGAGCAACACGACACCTACCACTACGCTGCTGCTAGGTCGCTGATGCCTCTCGAGCAGAAACGAACAAGTACTGCTGCTGCGCGATTGGGGTTCTGACGAACATGCACAACCGGAAACGGACGACGATCAGAGGATGGAATCGGCGAGATCGGGGGGGGGGGGTACCTGGCGATGAACTCTTCAGCAATCTTGGAGCTGGAGGGGTGCTGGTTCCATTCACCTAACCAGAGGATCCTCGAGGTGGCCGTGGCGAGCCAGCAGCGACCAGCTTCTGACGGCGACGGGAGGCAGTGGTGGTGGTGCACGGCAGAGGAGGGGCGAGGGTGGAGAGAGGGATGGCGGCGCGGCATGAGGATAGGGGGCTAGGGCTAGGCTAGGGCAGAGGAGGAAGGCCAGTTTAATGGTGGGGAGTGGAGCTCGTACGGCAGCAATCGGGAGGGGGGAGGAGATGATTCTGTGGTGGCGATGCAGTCGTACTGTCGTGACGACAGCAGGAGGAGGAAGAAAGAGGCTGAAAAGGTATCGGGCCAGGGGAAAAGGTGGGCTGGGGTGGTGATGGGCTGAGGAGAAAAAGGCTGGGGTGGGCTGTCTCCCTTCTTTTGGATTTTTTTCCTTTTCCTCTTTTTTTGTAAGAGATAAAGAGAGAGAGGTAGAAATAGGGTTTGGGGTTTCTTTTTATTTTATAAATAAATTTTGTTAATTTGCAAAACAGCAAATAAAAGTAATGTTAACATTAACTTCAAAATTTAGAATATTAATTTGATTTTTAATTTGTTAGTTGAATTCCAAATAAGGTTTGATTTGGAAATTTTGGGAATAAACAAGTTTTATTTAATAAGTCCAAATACTATGAAAACTTAGTGAGTTATAAAAATTTGCAAGTTGTTAATTGTTAAACCACAATTTGAATCATGTCAATGATGAATTGATTTGAAATTTAATTTGCCATTAGGGTGTTGATAAAAAGGAATTTTATTCACAAGCAATTTAAATAAATCAACTTCAAACTATTGAAAACAATTGGAGTTGTTTGGTTGCAATTTTTAAATTGGAAATTTGGACAATGTTTGAAGGTTTAATTTGGTTTGAGTTTTCCAGTTGTTTTGAAAACATGGTGCAATGCTTATGTGACGCATGTGATGCAAGCAAAAGAAAAACAACCAATTCTACTAAGGGGGAACACCCCAGGTGTTACAGACGACACCACTAACAAGGGATTGCGCCCTCGCAATCCAGCTGTTAACCCGAGAGGGGAAAGAAGTTCGACTATCGATTCTTCAAGCTTCCAGTTGATCTCCTCGACACCACTAACAAGAGATTCTTGCTCGGAGTGATGACGATGTTCTTCCACCAGGAATCTTCCGATGATCGAACCTATTAGGTTAAAGGCTCAGAAAACGTCCACCCACGTAGGATCCTAAAACTTTGAAAGATTGAGTACGAGAGTATACTCCAAAACAAATGAGATAGAAGGAGGAGTAGAATAGAGATAAGGAGAAAACAAGAATCCTATTGAGATGTTTTCCAAAATAGTTTAGCAGAAATAGTTTTTGACACTCTAGAAACAACGACCGTTAGCGAGGTTATCCTACAGGCTTTGCGGACCCGTTGCTTCGATAACCATTCGTATCGAAACAATCTCGGGAATCGAAACCAAGGCTCTGATACCATTTTGTGACGCCCCGAGATCGGGCACTATGCAGATTTCAGCATCCCCGCCCAAAATCCACATAATAACCGATTCCAGGTTGCCACTTGTGATAACATTACAACAGTTCACGAATATTCCGCCACAACAACAAAAAGGATATATATACAAGAGGACTCAAACGAGCCAAGAATACAACTGATACAATACAAAGATCCAAATAACAGCGGAAGAAACAACATAGCGTCCGAGTACGGACAAGATACAAATTGGACTAAGAGTCCTGAAGATAACCGAGAGCGTCCAATCCCTGCTCAGGCCAAGCCGGTGGGATTCCCAAGCTAACGTCGTCAGACTTCAAACCTGTTGACTACAATATTGAATATGCAGCCACGAAAAAGAATTCGTGGGTCAGTACGGTTAAGTACTGGCAAGTGGATAAACCATACTGACAAGATACCGGCGTAACCAGTCATCACAAGATACAAATACTTTGGGATCAACGGAAAGGAAGGGATTATTGCAAAGAAGCGGCAGCGGGCTGCACTAACCAACTACAGAGACTCGATACAACATCCGGCTAAAAGAGGGGGATAAGATAGCGTACCGTAACCAACTACAACTACTCACCAAACAATACCCATCCAATGTCACCCCCTACTAAGGAAGCAACCCAAGGATAACTCACAATGTTGATTAAGGTGAAGTTCAGATTATTGTGACAATATGCCTATTACTAGTCAAGTTGTTATTAATTAGGTGTAAGTTGTCTGAGTACTTGTTAGCCAGTACTTTCACCAAGTAATCCATAACCGCGGAAAACACGGCTTCTCGAGAAGATTCATCCCTGCAGGGTGTGCTCCAGTACCCGTACACACTCAAGCCACCAACTAAAACTCAGGTTGGCTTGACACGACCCAAACCATCTCTACAACCCATCCTAGGAGCCACGGAGCTATAAGGTCCCAGCCACGCAGCCGAATACTCAGCGCAGGTGTGCAAAACTCCCGCAGGACACAACACCCCGGCACTACAGGCCTCGCCCTATATGCATCATCATCATCAGTAACCATGGGTGATCAATCCATTATGCAAGGAGCAAATGGAACACCCGAACTAAGTGTGGCTCTTCGGACAAGCTGCAAATCAGGTCTAAGTCGAGGGGGGTTCCATACCACCACCCGGATGCGGTGAGCACGCTCATCATGGATCAGTAGACAAGACTCTTTTCCTAATTAAGTTCGACACTAGCAGGCTTCAAAACCCTAACCCGGGCCTCCTGCCGGTGCCTTAACATCAAATTATTATTACCCAAAACATTAACAGATTGTTGATTGAATTGAAACCCAACTATCAACTAAACAGGTGATAAGACGGACAACAGGACTTGAGCGCAAACAACACTAAGCATGCAACTACGACACGGGGGCCAACAAGGTAAACAAGCAACAGTTAATAGGAAGTGGAAGGAAATGCTATATCATGGCTGCAAGGTAAACATATGATAGGATCGAGACACAAGCATCGAATCAACATGCTAGAATAAGAACAACGGAAAGAATCGGTAACAAGTGATGAAAGGCAGCCATTTGGCAGCAAGTGAGTATACTTGCCTGAGATCCAGCAAGTAGAGGTACATCCACAGAACTTGTCGTTGCTCACATCATCTCAACGTCCTATCCGCGAAGAAGCAACGAACCTCGAACAAACACCGGATGCAATAATTACTACTACGGCAAAAAGATCCAGCATGATCAAGATATGGATGCATGACCATTTAATGGATGCATAGAGATAAACTAGTTGACATGATAACATAACATAATTAAATGGACCCATATGCAATTTGGATTACATATGGAAAGCCCATGAATTAAGGTTGAAACAATTGTTTTACAACTAACCAATAGGTGAAAGTGGATTAGCATGATGCATGGATGAGGAAAACAACAAAATAACAACAATAGAAACAATTTTGAAATAAGGTTTACCAAGTTTGGAAATTCATTTATTAAGTTATGGAATTTTGGTTCCTTAAAGGTGTCACACAAGCATTTGTTATTTTCATCAAGCTAAATTGTTCAAAGTAGATAACAAAGTTCATATTTGATAAGAACACACAATTTTAGGTGGAATACATGTATCAATTATTGAAAAAGGAATTACAATGATTTCATTATGAATTAAACAAGTTTAAACAAGATTTAATTGAATTTAATTCAAGTATGAATTTATTTGAATTTTTATTTGTTCAAAACATTAAATGAAACTCATATTTGGAAAGGTTATGATTTTCTGGTTTGAAAACATATTTTATATGTTCAAAAAAATAATTTAATTTGAGCAAGTTATGAATTTAGCAAATTTAAATGATTTAAACAAGGTTTAAATTATTCAAGCAATTTTAATTATCCAAAACATGAAACAAAATTTATATTTGAAAAGGTGGTTTAAAATAGCATGGAAAACATATTTTATTTGGGTCATTTGGATTAAGTTTGAAATAGTTATGCAATTAATCAAATTTTAAATGAATTGTTTGAATTTGATATTTGAAACAATTTGAAATGTGCAAAACAGAAAACAAATGATGTAATCAGATGGAGTATTAAATTTGGGGCAGAAAACATATTTCATTTACATTATTTGAATTTGGGAAATAAAAGTTATGTGCATTTTAAGTTTGGGGACTAATCTGTAATAGCAGGGACCTAAAAGATAGAAAAGAAATTGCAGAGGGGCCCCTGGGGCGTTTTTCACCCAGGGCACCCTAGCCTGGGCCTCTGCGGTGCGGGCCTGTGCCCCTGTGGCGGCCACGTGGGCGTGTGCGCGGTGAGGTGGCAGCAGGGGCCAATGACCTGTGGGTCCTGCCCCTGCGCGCGTGGCAGAGAAAAAGGTGGGGATAAATCCCCTTGGTAGGACTCGAACCCGCGGGCTCGCTTGCGTGTGGAAGGAACTGAACCAATGCGGTGTTCGTGTGGTTGCGATAGACTACTCGTCGGACTGAAGAAGAGGTAAACATCGGGTGTTTACTGAATTTCCAGACGGGACAAGATGCAGTCTTTCTGCTTCAGTTGCGACAGAACAGAAAAAGAAAGAAGGGATCGTGGCGTCGTGAGGGGATCGATCCCAGGTCCCTCAGCGTGAGCAACACGACACCTACCACTACGCTGCTGCTAGGTCGCTGATGCCTCTCGAGCAGAAACGAACAAGTACTGCTGCTGCGCGATTGGGGTTCTGACGAACATGCACAACCGGAAACGGACGACGATCAGAGGATGGAATCGGCGAGATCGGGGGGGGGGTACCTGGCGATGAACTCTTTGGCAATCTTGGAGCTGGAGGGGTGCTGGTTCCATTCCCCTAACCAGAGGATCCTCGAGGTGGCCGTGGCGACCCAGCAGCGACCAGCTTCTGACGGCGACGGGAGGCAGTGGTGGTGGTGCACGGCAGAGGAGGGGCGAGGGTGGAGAGAGGGATGGCGGCGCGGCAGGAGGATAGGGGACTAGGGCTAGGCTAGGGCAGAGGAGGAAGGCCAGTTTTATGGTGGGGAGTGGAGCTCGTACGGCAGCAATCGGGAGGGGGGAGGAGATGATTCTGTGGTGGCGATGCAGTCGTACTGTCGTGACGACAGCAGGAGGAGGAAGAAAGAGGCTGAAAAGGTATCGGGCCAGGGGAAAAGGTGGGCTGGGGTGGTGATGGGCTGAGGAGAAAAAGGCTGGGGTGGGCTGTCTCCCTTCTTTTGGATTTTTTTCCTTTTCCTCTTTTTTTTTGTAAGAGATAAAGAGAGAGAGGTAGAAATAGGGTTTGGGGTTTCTTTTTATTTTATAAATAAATTTTGTTAATTTGCAAAACAGCAAATAAAAGTAATGTTAACATTAACTTCAAAATTTAGAATATTAATTTGATTTTTAATTTGTTAGTTGAATTCCAAATAAGGTTTGATTTGGAATTTTTGGGAATAAACAAGTTTTATTTAATAAGTCCAAATACTATGAAAACTTAGTGAGTTATAAAAATTTGCAAGTTGTTAATTGTTAAACCACAATTTGAATCATGTCAATTATGAATTGATTTGAAATTTAATTTGCCATTAGGGTGTTGATAAAAAGGAATTTTATTCACAAGCAATTTAAATAAATCAACTTCAAACTATTGAAAACAATTGGAGTTGTTTGGTTGCAATTTTTAAATTGGAAATTTGGACAATGTTTGAAGGTTTAATTTGGTTTGAGTTTTCCAGTTGTTTTGAAAACATGGTGCAATGCTTATGTGATGCATGTGATGCAAGCAAAAGAAAAACAACCAATTCTACTAAGGGGGAACACCCCAGGTGTTACAGGATTTTTGTCCTCTGTCTTTGGCTTCCATTCGCGATTTCCACGGCGTCCTCTATCGCGATTTTGTGTGAATTCTGCTGCTACCAGTTCTTCTCTGTGGTCGTGATCGTAGTATTTCCTTCTTTTCTTTTGACTGTGGCGGTCGTCCTCGGGCGCGGGCGAAGATACCCTTTCGTTGCGCACTGAGTCCTCTCCATTAACCCATCTATCGGCTATGATCATGAGCTCTCCAATAGGCTTGGGTGCGGCTCGTCCCAGTTCTTCTCTGAAAGCAGTTCGTCGAGCGCCCTTTGCGAAGGCTTCAACCGCTACTTCCTCTTATATGTTCCCTACGGTGTTCCTGAGCGTGGTCCATCGCTGGATTTATTCGTGAGTGGACGAGCCACTCTTTTGCTTGCAGGCTCGCAATTCTTCGATGGTCGCCGGTCTTTTGTATGTGGCCTAGAAATTTTTGCAAAAATCAAAGTGTAGGTCGTCCCATGATCCGTAGCACGACTTCGGTCTCTCTTCCAGCCAACTGCGTGCCGCTCCTACCAAGTGCAGGTTGAGGTATTGCATAGTCGTGTTCTTGTTCCCACATTGGCATTTTACTGTCGTGAGGTAATCATTCAGCCATGACGAAGGTTCGAGTGAACCATCGTATTTTGTTACTTCTGTGCTGAGCTTGAATCTCTTGGGTAGAGGTGCCTCGCGGATGCTGCGAGCAAAACACAGTGCGCCGCAGGTCTCGTCATCCGAAGAACCGGATGAGGACCGTGCGCGGTTCCTTGCTGCTCTCGCCTTGTCCTCCCTATTTTGCGCGATATCCGACCGCGCGTTATAACCTTGCTGATCACGATCGGTTTCCTTCCTTGGTTCCTTGCTGCGTTTTCGCGAGCGGCTGCTGTGATGTCGCGAGCCGAGTTCTTTACTTCTTGGGCTACCTTCGCTGCTGCTTCGGTTGTCATCGCGTCGCCGGGCTTCTTTTCCTCGACCACGGCGAGGCGATTTTTCTCTCCTGGGCGAAGCACTCCTGCGTTTGCGTGATGCCTCCTTTTCCTCCCCTTCTGTGCGGCAGCTTTCCTGCGATCATAGGAGGCAAGCCTTGAAGCTGCCATGCCTAATCCTTTCTGAACTTGCTTGATTGCTCTGCTCGGGGGTCGTTTTCCCCTGGTTGATTTATCTGCATGTAGGTTGCTGCGGCTAAGACTGCGGCAGCGGGAGTTTGCAGATAGATGTTTCCTTCCTCGTCGACCCGCATGAGGGAAGGTCCGAGTGACCTGCTGATCCCGCCCAGGGACTCGTCGTCCATGGTCACGGTCCTCGATGTGTATCCCTTCCTTGCGGGGCGAGTTCCGACAAAAGGTGTTAGGGACAGCTCGGCCCGGCGTTGGCTCGATTCGTCCGCCAATTTTTTCCAATTGGCCAGATCTATCCGAGCCTCATTGATCGTAGTGGCTGCTCTCACTAGATGATAGTGGTAGGCGACCATGTCTTCGTGTGGGGCTCCGTCCGCAGGTGGTTTGCTCGTGCGGATGGCCTCCTTTGCTCGGACCAAAGCGTCTCGCGAGACGTTGATCTCAGCACGTTCCCTTGCGTTGTGTTCCGTTTCTGCGGGTGGTTGTTCCGATCTTTCCATGCAGACCTGAGCCAGACGTGGCTCGTGGGTCCTAGGCGTAGCTCGAAAGGCCTTCTTGATTCGAGAGGGTTCCTCTGCATAGAGGGTATGGAAGTTGCTGGTGTTAAGGCGGATGGACTCGCCACTTTTCGCCAAGTAGGGTCGTGAATCGACAGCTTCTGGGCTAGAAATTGACTCAGATCCCGATTCCTCAGGGAAGTGAAGGATCCCATCTTTGTTGGTGTAGAACTTGAAGCTTCCGAACGTCAAGGTGACGCTCTTCTCCAGATCGCCGAATACCGGGCGTGATTCCGGCGAGTGAGGGGTCAATATGACAGATCCGATCCAAATAGGGTTGGTCGGAGTCGAGGTCGAAGGTTTCCAACGTGAGTTGGTTGATGAAGCCGAAGACGCCGGAGATCCAGCGCCCGCCGTTCCCACAGACGACGCCAATTGTCGAATCTGGATCTCAACAAGTCCCTCGGGTGAACCCATAGGGTTTCGAATAGGATAACCTGTAGGCGCTGGTGACGATCGTCGGCTAGACACGAGGCACGATTTACCTAGGTTCGGGGCCCTCGTATTCAGGAATAGATCGGTTACAATGGGGGGTCGCTCAAGTCGAGAGTACGATCTCGAGCTCAAGGCTTGATGGTGCGGTATTGCTTGGTCCTCTCCCGGTGGTTCTCCTGGCCTTATATAGGTGGCAAGGTCTCAGACCGTACCTGGGAGGACTCGAACTCTAACCCTATGCCGGTTACAAGTTTCCTATCTTAACCCGCAAGGCACTGCGGGTGAGCTTCAACTGGGCCTTCTAGAATAGTCCAAAGGCATCCCTTCTTGGGCTTTAGTCTTGGGCCTAGGACCGGGTGTCCTTACTCGGCAGGTCCAAGGTTCATCCCTTCGTCAGTGACCGAGTTCACCATTGCCTGCCCTTCAATCACTTCCTGGTTTCTCTCTTACTTGTATTTGTGCTTGATTATCTTGCTTGCAGATGAGGTGGAGGAGGAAGAGCCAATTGATGCACAGCCCGTGTCAATGGCTGCCCCCACCGGATCGAAGAGAAGAGCTGGCAGTGGTGCCACTGACCCTCCTGTCCCGAAGAAGAAGACCAGCAAGCGCACCTTTGTGCGCAAGAGGCCCCTACGCCCCACCGTGGACGGGTAAGTCAAACCGAGAAGCTATATGCTTTGTGTTTGCATCTCTTTGTCTTTTCCCATTTTTGTGCTTTGTGTTTGCACTCGATGCACTCGATTCTTTATCTCTCATTCTTTATTTCTTTCTTCTCAGCGATGCACTCGACGTTGAGGTTACCAACGCGCCCCCCAAGCCGAGTGTGCCCGCGCATGTCGTGGATCTTGATCCCGACGAGGGAGAGTACCAGCCAGAGGAGAGGACCTAGATGCCCTCTCCTCTTAAAGATGAAGAAGACCTCAGTGCCGAGAATACTGGCACCGAGATGGATACTGACCGGGTTCCGGAGCCGCCGGAACCCACCATAGAGCAACCAGCATCAGAACCTGCTGCCGAGAGGCAGCAGTCACTACCAGCAGGCCCCACCGAGAAGCCTGAAGAGGCCCCCACCGAGAAGCGGCAGGAGGCCCCACCAACTCAGGGCCAAGCCAAGGAGCAGCGGCCGCCCAAAGAACAAGCTCAGCCTGGCGCTGGGCAGACTGGTCAGCAGCAGCAACCACCCAAGGGAACACCCCCGCCGGATGCCAGGCAGCCCGGTCAGCAGCCGCCAAAGAAGCCGCAGCCAACTTCGTAGGCGCCGCCCCCACCGCCGAGAGCTCCTTCAGCAGGGTCTGGAGCGGCCAAGCCACCGCTTGCTCCAAAACCTCCTAAGCACTTGGAAATTGCGACCGCAGCCGAGAAGAAGACCACCATCAAGACCACAAAAAATGCCAAGCCTAGCGCCAAGAAGCCTCCGAGTCCCACCTACCGGATTCCGTCCACCACAGCTGCAAATGCTCCAAGTCCTCCAACACCAAGCAATGTGCTAGTTCCCAGCAAGAGCGGCCCTGTCACTCGGAGCTCCAAGCTTGTGAAGACGAACCTTCAATTTGGTCCCAAGGACCAACAGGCTGCCGGAGCACGTATCGGCGGAACTGCAGCCCATGTGTGCTTCCTGGAGCACTAGCGTGAGCTGCAGGAGGAGCATCAGCAACGGCAAGAGCGCGAGGCTGAGCGGCTGGAGGAGCTGAAGAGGAGGAAGAGGCTGGACGCTACCGGATCCAAGGGGAAAAGGGCACTTAGACCATCCAGTCCGCTGCCCCACTCACGGAGCTTGCCCACGAGCTCCGAGAAGATATGGAGACCATCCTGGACAGGATAGATTATATTGAGAAGGAGTGGGACGGCAAGAAACTTTGGTCGCGCGGAATGGGACGGCTAGAGGTTCAGCAGCCTGGACAACTATCGGCAGGCCTGGAACAAGGCCGATGTCGGCCCTATGTCGATGGCCATGGCCGCATCCAGCAGCACCCAGGCGCACAAATTATACAGTTTGCGCAAAGCTGCTGAGGATGCCGAGAACACGAACCGGGTAAGTGCATTTCTTTTATATCCGGATTTCTGAGTTGTAATATTTTCCCTTTTTCTTTTATCTCTTCTCTATCTACCATCGAGTCGTTGAGATTTGGGCCGAGTAGGCAAGGCTCGACCGAGTCGCGGTCTACTCGGGGCGAATCTTCCAACTCATATTGTCTCATTTTTCTCTTCAGGAATGTACTGAGACCCGCACCAAGCTCTTCCGCCAGCTTCTTTGGTCCCACCGGGCTGTCAAGGCGAAGAACCAGGAATTGGAGAAGGAGAAGGGTGAAAGAGGTAATCTTCGATCTCACCGAGTTACTGTTTATGCTTTACCAGCATCGGTTTTCTAACTCTGTTCACAATTTCCAATTCATAGCTGTTCTGGAGCAGAGTGTCACCGACACCGTTACCAAGATTTCCTCTGTAGAGAGTAAGTATTAGTACTTTGGTTTGTGTGTTTTGTGTTTACGCCCAATTTTATCTCTGCTCAAGTTTTGCTTCTCTTCAGGTGAATATAAGGCCCTTGCTGACACGCATTAGGACTGCGAAGTCTTGGCCGCATCCGCGCAGAGCAAGATTTCTTCTCTGGAGAGTAAGTTGATCTGCTTATCCTTCCACTTAATTTATGTTTCTGTTTCTTCCTTGTGTTGCTGACCGGGTTACCCTTTTCATAGATGACCACAAAGCCTTCCTCGAACAGCACCAAGGCTGTGTTACCCAAGCCGAGGTGCAGCAGCAAGTGCAAGCCAGGGAGGCCGAGCTGGAGAAGGACCTTGCTGCCGAGAAGGAGGAGGTGTACAAACTCAAGCGCGAGCTTGCTAAGGCCCTCAAGTCAGAGCTACAGATTGGAAACGACAAGACTGAGGCGTTGAACCATGGTGCAGTTGAGAAGCTGGCGCTGGAGAGGGAGATCGAATCCCTCAGAACCAGGAACGCTGCCCTTGACACCACGATGGTTGATTCGTGCATCCTTCAGAAGAAGCACTTCAAGCTTGCTGACGACTGGACCCGCCAACTAGGGGCTCTTGTTCTGGACTTGCGCTGTGAGTTACTGCAAACCCTCACTCTATCCGGTTTCTTTCCTTCAGTTTTTTCTATTCGGCTTTATTTCTTCTTGGTCTCTTCTTCTGACTCTACCCAGCATCTCCTATCCTAGGGACCTTCCCGGATTTCAATCTCGCTGTAGAAACCGCCGTGGAGAAGGCCAGGAAACTAAGGGAAGTTGCTGGTCTCAACATCGCGGAGTCAGCCACCATCAACGATCTAATCGAGAACATCAAAACTCGGGCGATCTCCCTCAAGGGCATGGGCACCTCCATGGTTTCTATTGCCGTGCACCTACACAAACTCTTCTGGCCGGAGAAGGAGGTCCCAGACACGATTACTCAGGTCGCCTCCAACCTGGATTACGTCAAGGAGGAACTGAAGAAGTGGCGCGCCTCAGCAGCCCGAGCTGGCGCAGATAAAGCCCTCCACTTCGTGCTATCTTGGTATGAGAACCTGGATCTCGAGAAGCTCAAGGACCTCCGGAACAATTCCAAGTGGACCGAGAGGGAGGAGTTCATCCTGCGCCGCAAGGAGACCGCCTACCGGCTTGCATCTTACGCAGATACTTAGCGGTTCATCGACGGCCCCACGGAGCCTGATACTGATGTCGAGGATGATGAAGATGACAATGATGATGCCGGCGAGGATGGGAGCATAGGCGATGAGGAGGAGGAGCAAGACGAAGTCGGCGACGAAGGAGCCGAGCAGAACGACGCTGGGGAGGAGGCCGAGATGAGCGTCGATCAGGAGGTGACCGAGCTAGGAGCTCGCTCTGAGGAAGCCCATCCGGAGCTGTTACCACTGAGATGGTGATTCACACTCCTGTTCCCGAGTTGAGCGCAACAGGGGCCGCCATCGAGAACGCAACATCCGGGCCCGCTCCTCCAACCAGCGATTCCGCGACTCCGACCTCCACTGCTGCTTCCGAGCTTGTCTCTGAGTCCGTGGACCCATCCAACATTGACGCCAATTCCACTCCATCAGCAGCATCCTAAGCTCCTGCTTCTATTTGCAACTTCAAATTTTTATTAGATCCCCGGTATGCCGGGTGCAGATGTATCCAACAGTTTATGGTCTTAAGTGCTACTCTGTTTTAGTAAGTTTCTTAGAAACACTGGCTCAGTGCTGGATTGCGTTAAGTGCAAGTCCCCGAGTTGCTTTTCTTATCCACTCAGTTCTTTTGTCTTTGCTCTTACCTGCCCCTTGTGGATTTTTGGTAGTCGAGTCACAAGATTTCAAAAACCGAACTTCTAGTACTCAACCACTTTAAGATTTGAAATTAACGCTGCCCAATACTTAGCCAAAAGTACCGAAAAGAAAAACACCCTACTCGGTAGGCACACTCTTTTTTCCTTAGCAGTTTTTTCGTGTGTTCATTGATCTAGGGGACACTCTTCCCCTGGGTTCAAAACTAGATCAGTGATACGGGGTGCTAACCTATTGTTTCTAGCATGCATTAGATACCTTAAGGAACATCCACTACTAAGCATTGACAAGAAAAACAAGAATCCCGGGAGGGGTAGGGTTATGGCACCAAAATTCAAAGAGATTGAACATTACCAGCTTCCATGGATGAAGATGCTTGGATTGAGATGATCCCAAGGAGATTGAGAACAAGATCCAGCCTAAAACATGCAAATCCCGTGGAGGAAGTGGTTCGGGAGGCCAAGAATCGGAGGGGCGGAGATTTGGTGGAGAATAGGACTTGGGGGAGAAAGGTAGGAACTGCCTCTCCACCTCGTGCCTCTCCAGATATGTGGAGATTCTCCGGACCGGATATTCCGGTTCAAGTTTGAACCAGATATTTCGATACAGAACTGTACCAGATATTCCGGCTACCTTTTGATAAGAAACTCCTAGTTTCAATGGAGCGACAAATGTGTTAGATAAAGTTTGGTTTTTAGGGTAGATAGGCTTAGGATAGACACACCAAACTGAAAGTAGTACTTATCCCACTTAACAACAAGAAACAAACAAAATAACCAAATGCATGAGATTTTCCTACAAAGACACTTAGAAAGGGAAAACGAGAGAAATGCAATGAAATTCAAATAACCCCAACTAAGATCCAACTCTTCACTAAGAAGAGGTTGGTGGCTTAAGCCACCATGTAAGAGATCATGGTATGCAACCGCGAAGATATATCTTGGGTGCATTGCTAGTTCTCGACATTGAAGCTCACAATTCAACATTAGAAAAAGAGAGATAACAATGAATTTTTTCTTTGGGCATAATGGGAGGAGGGAGAACCCAATGTGTTAGGATAAGACTCCCCCTATGTCCATGCCTACACCTAAACCCGAACACGTTTCAACTAAAGGGGTATGTGCAAGATCCTCAAGTCAAACTCCTAGAATCAACGATATTTAGTTCATTCCTCAAGAACGTGAATCTTTCACCGTCTAGTGGTTTCATGAAGATGTCCGTGAAATTGTCCTTGGTGGGGACATATGCTAGTTCAATATCACCTCTTGCCAAATGATCCCGGATGAAATGATGACGAATCTCAATATGCTTTGTCCTTGTGTGTTGCACGGGGTTGTAGGCGATCTTGATGACACTTCCATTGTCACAAATGAGAGGAACCTTATCCAAGTGAACATCATACTCTTTGAGGGTTTGCCTCATCCATAGCAATTGGGTCCAAGCACTTGCGGACGCCACGTACTCGGCTTCGGCGATGAAAAAAGATATGCAATTTTGCTTCTTGGAAGACCAACTTACCAAGGACCTACCAAGAAATTGGCAAGCCCCGGAAGTAGACTTCCTATCATCTTGATCACTAGCCCAATCGGAATCCGTGTAGCCCTTGAGAGATAATTGTGCCCCCTTCGGGTACCACAAACCAAACCTTGAGGTATGAACCAAATACCAAAAAATCCTATGGACCGCCACTAAGTGGCTTTCCTTGGGATCCTCTTGATACCTTACACACACACCTACACTCAAGATGATATCGGGCCTAGATGCACAAAGATAAAGCAAAGAACCAATCATAGAATGATACCACTTTTGGTCCTCATCTTTACCATCCGGATTGCGCTTGAGGTGGAACATGACTTGCATAGGAGATGGCTTCTCTTTTGCACCTTGGAAATTAAACCTCTTGAGCATGTCTTGGGTATACTTGTCTTGAGAGATGAAAGTCCCACGAGCCAATTTCTTGACTCAAAGCCAAGGAAGAATTTAAGCTCTCCCATCATGGACATATCAAACCTGTCAGTCATAAGCTTTGAGAACTCATTATTGAAAGCTTGGTTAGTTGAGACACATATAATATCGTCCACATAGAGTGGGCATATGAAAAGTTCTCCCTTTACCCTCTTTGTGAAGAGAGTGGGGTCGATCTTCCCAACTTCAAAACCGTAGTCATCCAATCACTCTCTAAGGTGCTCATACCACGCACGTGGTGCTTGTTTAAGTCCATAGAGCGACTTATCGATCATGTAGACATGGTTACGGAAGTTGAGGTTCTCGAACCTCAGAGGTTGCTTAACATATACCTCCCCTTTGAGTGGAACATTCAAGAAAGCACTTTTGACATCCATTTGTTGCAATTTTAAATTATGCAAAGATGCATATACAAGAAGGATACGGATGGACTCAAGGAGAGCCACGGGAGCATATGTTTCATCAAAGTCAATGCCTTCCACTTGAGTGTAACCTTGAGACACCAATCTTGCCTTGTTCCTTATGAAAATTCCATGCTCATCTTGATTGTTCTTGAATATCCACTTAGTGCCAATAACATTGTGGTAATCTTTGGTCTTCTCAACTAATCTCCAAACCTTGTTGTGCTCAAAGTTATTGAGCTCATGATGCATAGCTTCAACCCAATCGGAGTCCTCAAGAGTTTCAAATACTTTATTTGGTTCCACCATATATATGTGAGCTTGATGCTCACTAAAATAAGCCAATTTCTTTCTTGTAGATCTTCTAGCAATGACATCTTCCAACACTTTGTTGTCTTTATCATCAATAAGCTTCAAATCTCTTATAATCCTTCTAGAACGACGGGCTTCAATCTCCTCATTATTGCGAGGAGGAAATACTTGATCATCTTGATCATTTGGGTCCCCTTCTGGACCAATGTGTTGGCCTTGATCATCATCATCATCATCAACATCCACACTATCTTAAACTTGAGGAGAGGAGGATGACGAAGGTTGATCTTGGCCTTGACCTTGACTAGCATTAATGATAGGAGTGGTTGCATCTTGCAAAGAAACTTGGTCAATGAGAGGAGGGTCTTCAACATGTTCTTGGTTAGGTGTATCACTTGGCTCCTTGGCTTGTTCTTCTATTGTAGAGGAGGGCTCCACTTGAGTAGTGTATAGTCCTTCCCGAGTCGCCATAAGGTGTCCCTCAATGGGGCAGAAAAATCCCACACACATCCTTCCTATGGCTTCTTGAGGCATTTCAAAATCAACATTAGAAACATGAAATTGCGCCACTTGGGAGCCATCATTTTCCTAGAAAGCCACACTACAAGATTCTATGACAATCCCTGAGGTTTTACATAGACTCTATAAGTGTGGGATTCGACACCGTAACCAACAAAAATACCCTCAATAGTTTTGGATTGAAACTGAGACAACCGAACACCCTTGATCAAACAAAAGTACTTACAACCGAACACGCGGAAGTAGGAGACGTTGGGTTTGTTTCCGGTGAGGATCTCATATGAAGTCTTGTCCAAGCCCTTGCGGATGTAGATGCGGTTGGAGGAGTGGCATGTGGTGGATATGGCCTCGGCCCATAGATATTGGGGAGAACAATACTCCGCCAACATGGTCCTTGCCATATCCAAGAGAGTGCAATTCTTCCTTTCGGCAACACCATTTTGTTGAGGAGTGTAAGTGGCGAAATATTGATGTTGAATAACCTCATCACTAAGGAATTCATTTAAAGTGTAGTTCTTGAACTCCGAACCATTGTCACTCCTAATAGCCATGATTTGGACATTGTGTTGACGTTGCACTTGGTTGGAGAAGTCGATGATAGTTTTTTGAGTCTCACTCTTGCACTTGAAGAAATAAACCTAAGTGTATCTTGAATAATCATCGACAATCACCAAGCAATACTTCTTGCCACCAAGACTTTCCTCGGTCACGACACCAAAGAGATCAAGAAGCTCCAAGATCCTCTTTGATGATATAATAGTCTTGGCCTTGTGCAGAATATCATGAATCTTTCCTTCAACACACGACCTACAAACGTGATCTTTGGAAAAAGAAACATTTCGTTTTAGTCCGAGGATAAGGCCACCTTTGTGAAGACTTTTCAAAGTTCTCATGTTGACAAGGGATAAGCGGCGATGCCACAACCACCCCACGTCCGCCTTTACGAAAAGACACATCGATTGAGAGTTGGCGGACTTCGAAAAGTCTACCACAAACAACTCATTTTCGACATGTCTCACGTATGTTAGAGTCTTGCTCCTCAAAAGAACCACAATGTTTTCATAAAAGAAGACGGAGAAACCCATCTTCCCAAGAGAACGAACCGAAAGTAAATTGAAACCAAGGGATTCAACAAGCATGACGTCCATGTCGAGACATCGTAGTAGTTTTCATAGACGGGGGTGCCATGAGACTACGGTAGATACGTGGGGTAACGGGATCGCGTGGTGGACAGTGAACACAGGATTTACCCAGGTTCGGTACGTCGCGACAGTACGACGTGCCTACTCCTGCACTTCTCACTAATCAGGACTAAAGCCTGGATACAGGGTTACAATGTGAGGTGTAGATCTAGGCTACTCGACGAGGATGAGCTTCTCGACGAGTTGGCGTAGAGCTTCTCTGTTATTCGCTCCTTTCTTACTTAATCTATCTCCCGTCCGGCTTTATATAATAGCCGGATTAGGGCTTACAGAATAGGAAACCTAGAAGACTACGGTAACTTGTAACTTGGAAAGCAAGGAATCCGTCTTCTCCTCCAAGCCAGATCACATGGGTCGTGATCCGGGTTCTTCTAGAATCCGGCTTCTGTGCGTCGGGTTACTGGGCCGCCTAATGGACCTAAGCCCACTACCACTTAGGCCACCCTGGTAATCCGGCACTTTGTCTACCATCTTCTATACCCCTATTTGGTATATATCCGACAGTAGCCCCCAAGAAGGATTAAAACTCTGATTCTCCGTCTTTCGCCAAATGTACTTTGTCCGAGAAATATTGATTCAGCAGTCTTGATTCTTCTTATTCTTCTTTTGAAAGATATGGTAACATGAAACTCGGAATCCTGAAAATCCGGCTTTTCTCTCACGATCCTTCGCGGAAAAGGAACTCTTGACGTCAGCGCTTGAGTCATGCTGACGCAGGGGACGCTTGGGTTTCACGCGGGAAACCCTGCAATGTATCTCTGACAGATTCTCACGGGAAACGAGGAGATAGCCATTATTTCCCTGTCGTTTCATTTCCCGGATTTTCCGGCGAGTGACACGCGTCAAACATCCAACGGTCAAAATAGCCATTGGCACGTATCTTGACGGATTTTTAGCTATAAATAGCCATCCTCGTCCTCAACGAAAACCTTCCGCACTCCTCACCGCACTCGCCATTGACGCGCACGAGCTCCCGAGCGAAGCACTGCCTCAAACGCACTTCACCTCCAAACGCACCGGAAACGAATCGCACCGCATGGAAATGGCAACCTCACCGTCCTCGCCTACTCGCGCCGCCATCGACGACCTCATCGGCGACCTAGATCCACAACTTGGGTCGCCCAAGCACGCCGGCGACGAGCCGGAGAAAACCGCGGCCTCCGCGGCCGGCGGAGAGAACCTTTCCGCCGCCGCGGACATTGCGGGCTCGAGCTCCGCAGCCTCTCCACCGTTTGCCCCTGAAACGGTGGAGGAAAAGATCCAGCTCCTCGGCGACGAGCTCGCCGCCGCGGAAGCCGCCGCCTCCGCCGCCACCGGAGCGGACGAAGAGACGGAGTCTGCAGGCAATTGGATTGCCTGCAGCATTCCACCGGCTCTCCTTCCAAACATGGAAAAGGAGGGCCTGGTCCTTCAGGGAAAATGGCGACTTCCCGAGGACGAGAATGAACCATCGCCGAAAGACGGCGAAAGAGTTCTCCTCTCCTCTCATCTTCTTCGAGGTATGGGGCTTCCACCTTCCGCCTTCTTCCTCCAAATTCTTTCCCATTACAATATCCAGCCCCATAACCTGCCACCCAATTCCATCCTCTACATGGCCGGCTTCTAGGCTTTGTTCGAGGGTTATTTAGGGTTAGAACCTAGGTTAGACTTTTGGACGTATTGCTTCGGGGTTAAGCGGAACTCTTCGGAGGGCGCACTCCCGACTTGCGGAACCATCTCTTTCACTCTTCGGAGATTTAGAGAAGATTGGTTCCCCAAGATCAAAACGTCGGAATCCGTCAAATTTTGGACGGGTTCCTTTTTTTACCATCCCGATGTGCCTTTCCCTAAGGAAGCCATCGGGATTCCTCCTTTCTCGAACTCTGCCGCGGTTCCCCAAGACAACTGAGGAACGGAAGCCGTCCAGGTTCTGCCGCCTGATCTACTAAGGATCAAGCGGCGCATCGCCAAGCTCACCTCCTCCACTCCACCTTTGACCGGCATGGACACGGTCTTTTGCTGGCTGAATAGACGGATCCAGCCATTGGCCAACCACGGTGGTCGTCTCCTGTGCGAATACACGGGAGCCAAGGATCCAATGCGGACAACCACCAAAGATTGGCCCGCAAAGGAGCTTCGACGGCGCATCAACCAGTTGGTCGCATCACGCGACCAATACGAAGCGAGTCGGCCAATGTATACGGCCGACAATCCGGTTCCCAAGGTAATTTTTTAGTCATTTGGGTATAGTTTCAGCATTCTTTCTCGGATTTTCTAGCTTCTGATTCCGATTTGTTTTTCCGACAGTTCGCGGATCTTCCAGACTCGGAGTTGGCCTCCGAGGCTGAGCTGGACGCACTGCGCACCGCTGCTACAGGTGGACGCAAGCGCAAGAAGATTTCTTCCTCTGAGGAAGTTATCGATCTTGACGGAATCCCCGTCGCCACTTCCAGGTTCTTTCTTCTGGGTTCTTTTGTTACTTGTCGAAGTTTTTCTTTCGTCTTCGGAAAGTTAACGTTTTCCGGGTTTCTGGTTTTTTAGCCTAGCTCCTTCCAACCTGAAGCCGAAGAAGCTGAAAAGACACAAGGTCTTGTCCAGCCGAGGCGCCCATCCTTCTTCTGCCACTCCTCTGGACTCATCGTCCACAATGGCGGAAGAGCGCACTGCCACCCCCCCCCCCCACCGAACCACTGGAGACCAGCCAGCCCGTTGTGTCGGAATCTGACACGAGGGAAAGGGCGGCTCCGAATGCGGGAAAATCTTCTCGGTCTTTTGACGAAGAAATTCCCAAATTCGACAAGGACTTCAAGCTTATCAATGACGGCCTAAGCATGGCCGGAACTCTCTTTGCGGAATACGCAAAGGAGTTCACTGAAAACTTGGCGGGTTTGCAACGAATGAGCCAGGTATGTATCTCTAGCCCCCAAGCATTAAATAAAACGCATGCTTTTTTACCTTGATGCTTTCTAATTATTCTTTTCCTTGCCGTGTTCTAGCAAACTGCCAAAGCCATTAACGTGGCGGTTTTCAACAAGCTCTCGATCAAGAACAAGGAAGTTAAGAATCTTCTTTCCATTCTTGAGGAGAGAGAGACGGAACTGGCTTCATCTCAGCTCGCACTGTGGGAAGCAACACGTAATCATTTTTCCTCTGAAATTTCCAATTCAGGCATTTGTCTAAGTACTTTTTCCGGGAATATTATTAACTCGGATTTTTCCTTTCTTTTCAGATGCTTTGGCTCAGGCTAAGCAAGCAGCTGAAGATTCTGGCAATGCCGAATATCTCCGCAAGGAGAATGTTGAGCTTCACAAGGATCTTGTGAAAGCGCAAGAAGATCTGGAAGCCAGCAACTTAGCACTTGGGGTTTCTCAATCCCAGGCTTCCGCCCAAGCAGAGAAAGACCGGGCCACCATTGAAGGCCTGGAAGCTGCTCTCCGCCTGCGTGAGGAGGAAACCTCCGAAATCGACAAACTTGTTGGTAAGTTTAAGTATACGTTTACCATTCAGTTTGTATTTTTTCTTCCTTTTTGGTACTTAACCTTTTTGGTTTGTTTTTTGCTACCAAACAGGAGATAATGCAGATCTTTCTCGGATTGAAAGAATCCGAGTTTTTGAAAAGACCTGGACTTCGATCAGGGTTGCTTGCATGCAACTGATCAACAAGTTTCTTCCCTCCAAGACTGGGGAGTTCTCGGAAGTTGAAAAACTTCCGGGTTCTATCATGGAGGTGGCGGAATCCAGGGAATCCTTCCTTCGCTCCGCTGCACGGGGTGGTGCACGCATGGCCCTTGGCTTAATGCGTATGCACTACCCTGGTGCAAAATCCTGGCGCGTGGCCACCGGTGTTCCTTAAGGATACACGGAAGCTCAACGAAATGCGATCTTTGACGCAATCAAAGGCCACGCTACCCAGGTTGCTTCCATGGTGAATCTCTCCATTAATTACCCGGAGGAAGAAGTTCCTGAAGCCCCCCAGGATGACAGCAGCGAGGAGGAATCGGATGCTTGAAGGGTTTCCTTAAACCTGGATAGCAAAAGTAAACAATAGGAGCATTACTGCGCTTTTATAATGTAATTCGAATTGTAATGCTTCTATTTGTATTAATGAAAACTCCGCCTTTTGTGGTCTTAATTATAAAAATTCTTTGCAAGTTTTTTTTTTCGATTTTATTATTCCTTTATCTTCTAAGTTCTCTGGCTTATATGTTTTAACTGTCCTTAGTGTTTGAAATGGCTCAAGTAGCAATATGAATCATCATGCCGAGTAACTGGGTGTAACCAATCAGTTTAGACTCGGAAACATGGATCATGCTAAAGGCATTTTTACTAACTAGCTCCAGTAACCCAACACATATGCGATCAGATAGTACTTAGAGAAACAAGGAATTTTTTGAACGAAACCTGGGCACGCATGCAATTCAAGTTTCCTTTAGCCGTTAACAGGCTGAAAAAATCATTCAGCTTTTAAACACCGAGCACGCAGGCACAATTCGGGTTAACATTGAATGTTTTGCAAGATCATTGGGAAATAGAGAAGGTGGAACCATGCTTTGTACTGTAATAAACTTGTAAAAACATGGATACCAGAATTCCGACAACTTTATTTCATGATCTCAAAAGATGTTTACATAGAATTGAACTTAGTACGGAAAGGGACATAACTTGCTAGACGTTTCCAGGCTTTCGCAATCCACTTGACTCTGTCGGATTTTTTCAGCAACTTGCAGAGTGGTAAGGCTTTATCCCCTAGCCAACTAATAAATCTGCTGACGGCTGCGGCAGAACCCGTCAATCTTTGGACATCTTTGACGCACGTAGGTTTGGTGATGTTCAAGATTGCCTTGATCTTTCCGGGTTAACTTCTATTCCTCTGTGAGAAACGATGAAACCCAGAAGTTTTCCTGAGGGAACCCTGAATACGCACTTAGATGGATTCAACTTCATCTTGTAAGTGCGCAAGTTTTCGAAAGTTTCTCGCAAATCCTCAAGGAGTGTGTCTTTTTCCTTGGTTACGACAGCAATATCGTCCACATAAACATGAACATTTTTGCCAATCTGACTATGCAAACAACGTTGCATGCAACGCTGGTAGGTTGCACCTGCGTTCTTCAGGCCAAATGGCATGGTTATGTAATAGTACGTCCCGTACGGGGTTATGAAAGAAGTCTTGATCTGATCTTCCTTTTCATGCGTATTTGGTGGTACCCGGAGTATGCATCCAAAAAGCATAAAAGCTCGGAACCAGCTGTGGCATCTATTATTTGATCGATTCGCGGTAGCGCAAACCTATCTTTTGGACACAACTTGTTCAAACCTGTGTAATCTATACACATTCTGAGAGCGGTAGTGTCTTTCTTCGGTACTAATACCGGATTTGCGGACCAGTCAGTATGGATTACTTCCTTGATGAAATCCGCTGCTAAAAGCCGGATAATTTCCTTGCCAATAGCCTTCCGTCTTCTTCCGTCAAATCGACGGAGACCTTGTTTGACGGGTTTTGATCCAGGAATAACCTTAAGTTGGTGCTCAGCAAGTTCCCTGGGTACACCTAGCATGTCAGCTGGACACCAGGCAAAAATATCCCAGTTCTCACGGAGGAACTTGATGAGCTCGCCTTCCTATTTGTCAGTCATCCCAGTCCCTACGACGACAAATTTTGTCGGATCTTTGGGATCTAGGATTACCTGTCTTGTATTCTCGGACGCCTTGAAGCTGTCTGTTGGCTTCCGGGTTTCTTTTCCTGCCGGCATTTCTGACGGCGATACCTCCTTGGCTAATTCCTTCAGTTCTTCCTTTGCTATGACTCTCTGAGCGCAAAGGGCGTTTTCCTTCTCCAACTCGTTTGCCAGCTTGAAATCACCGACTATGGTGATTACTCCTCCCTTGGGTCCTGGCATCTTCAGCTTGTTATAGATATAACAAGATCTTGCCATGAATTTGGCGAAAGCTGGACGTCCGAGTATTGCGTGATACACGCTTTCGAACGGCACTACTTCGAAGGATACTTTTTCCTGTCGGAAGTGATCTTTATCTCCGAAGGTGACATCTAGGGAAATTTCTCCTAGGGATCGTGCTTGCCTGCCAGGAACAATGCCATGGAAGCGTATATTGCTGTAGTTGAGCTGAGACTCGGAAATCTTCAGATGCTTCAGTGTATCCAGGTACATTATATTAATGCTGGATCCTCCATCCATCAGCACTCTTCTTAGCATAGTGTTTTGAACAATAGGGCTTACAACAAGAGCTTGTGTGCCGGGTTCAGGGATATTCCCGGGATGATCAGACTGATCCCAGATTATCGGTGTGCTGGAGTACTTCAAGAATTTCGGGGTTGCCGGAACAACCGCGTTTATTTCTCGAAGTGTTCTTTTGGCCACCTTTGCCAACGGAGTTGCTAGGAAAGTTAGCATTGCTTCTCCATCAACTCTCGAAATTTGGGTTCGCCCTTTCGCTGTTGTTCCTGGATTTTTTCGTCAGTGTCCGATTCACTGTCTTCTTTGTCAGCATCTGGCTTTTGTTTGGCGGGTTTCCTTTTGGAACCCTTCCCCTTACTTCCGGATCCTGCACTACCTTTCATGTGTTTATTCAGCCGGCATTGCGCGTTTGTATGGGTGGGTTTCCCAAATTGCGAGTGGTGAACACAAGGTTCCGACTTAATCCTCTCCCACTCCTCTGGAGTGTAGTTGATTGGATCTGGGTTGCGTCCTTTCCACTTATTCCCCTTTTCTCCTCCAAAGGCTATGTTGACCTCTTTGGGTTTCGTCGTTGTTTCTGGAGTTCCTTTTTTGTCAGAACGAGGGGTTTTCTTGGCAAGTATCAGTGATTCGATATTGCCTCCTCTTGCTCTGATGTCGTCTTCGGCTGCGGCGTGCTCATTGGCGGTTGTAAGCATAGATCCGAGATCTTTGTGCTTTTTGGAACCAACCATGAATGGTACGAGTCCGGGTTTTAGGCCATTGACGAAAGCATGCATTGCTTGTACGTCAGTTACTCAAGAGCAACTTTTCTTCATTGCTGTCCATCTGGAAATGAAATCCACGTATGGTTCATCCTCGAATTGGGTGCAACGGTTTAGCTGGTTGATGCTGTTCGGGCGTTTGTACGTTCCCCGGAAATGCTGAGTGAGTACTCTAGCCATATCATCCCAGTTGTCGACTGTTCTTGATGGTAATCCATTGATCCAATCTCTGGCTCCGTCCAACAACATTAGGGGAAGAAACTTGACAGCTTCCAGGTCTGTCCCATTGTTGATCTGGATGGCTGTATAGTAATCCGAGAGCCAGGTATCCGGGTTTGTGCTGCCGGTGTATTTCTGGTACGTTGGACCGACCTTGGCAAAGCCAGAATGCAGGGTTATTCTTCGGATCCTGTCAGTAAAACACTTAGGACCAAAGTATAGATCATCCTTTTCTGCTCTATCAATGTGTGCAGAATATCTTCCGGCTGAATGGACAGAAGGGGATCTGCTCCTTTCTCTTCCATTGTTGCGCGAACGCGCTTTTCCGGGATTATTTCTATCTTTTCCATGGTCACGCCCTTTTGGATTAGGTGTAGTTCTACTCCTGTGCCTTTCTTTATCCTTAGGAGGTGTCCGGGATCTCTCACGTCTGTGAGGTATATCATATCTTCCGGCTTTCTCAGCTGGGTTTCTCGGAGGTGGCATTATTTTGCCGTCATTCCGGTGTTTGTCTTCCCGATCGTGGGGTTTGTGCCCATCTTTCGGGGGATGGGATCCGGTCCTAGACGCTGCATCCCGGTTGTCGGGGTTTTTCTTGTCTTTTCTTGGATCACCTTTTTTATCCTTTGAATTGTCTGAATCCCCGGGTTCTTCCGGTCCAGGTGCTCCAGCAGCGCAAGTAGCTGTTTTGCATAGGGCGGAGTTATCGTGCAGCCTCCCTGATCGCTCTTGGGCGCGCTGTTGTTGTTGCAATGCTTTTCCTAGGAAAGCATACACCCCTTGGAGTTTTTCCCCGTTGGAGTACAGATCGTTGTTAAGGATGGCGAACGCTGCTTCCGCGTTTTCTGCCGCGGTCTTGTATATTGGCTCGCCCCTGGCATCTTTGCCGTTTACCTGCTTTTGCCAAGATGCGTTATGGAATCTTTCTTTTGGCGGCAGTTCTTCCGGTCCTGCGATTCCGGGTAACCTAGTAGGTTTTAACGCGGATCTATTCTTTCTCTCGTACTCCTCTATTTCTTCCTTCATGACCTTGATGTCATTATGGGTTTGTTGGAGATGTTGCCGAGATCTGAGTAGATGTTGCTGTTGCCGTTGGAAAGCTTGTCTCCTGGCTTCCAGCATCTCAGGGGGTTCATCTGGTCCCACTGGTGTTTGCAATAGCTCTTTCTCTTCCTGTTCCGTCATTGGCGGAGCAGTGATTTCTTTGGATTTCTTCTCCGCAGGCTTCGTCCTGCTAGCATCTCCTACTTCCAGGTTTTCATCAGCGAGATCAGCTGATTTTTTATTCCGGATTTTGTATTGGAGTTTCTTAGCAGCACGGTGCTTTTTCTTGGAAGAGGGAGGTTTTTTGACAGGTTCATCTTCTGTCATCTCCTTGACATTGGGGAATATCGGAGAAGTTTCTCCGTCTTCTCTCTCTTCCTCTGGCGGAGGGGTTTTAGGACTTTCCTGACTGTCGGCATTCGCGGTCTCAGCCGGTTTTGCCATTAGTACTTCGTGGAATCCTTCTTGAAAAGATTTAACCTTTCTTACGAAGGCGTCCTCATCTTCATCTTCGGAGTCGAAGTTATCCGATCCGGTTTCCGACTCCAATCTCGCCTCAATGGCGGCAAGCACGGATTCTGCTTCCGAGTTCATCGTCTTGTTGACGGATGTCGGATCTTCCGCCTCTGTGACGGGTGTTTGATCTTCCGTCTCCATGACGGGTGTGTTGTTGTCTGCCTCTTGCACGGGATTTCCTTCATCCGTGTTTTCGGCGATTTCGGATTGCACCATGCCGATAAAGTGTGTATCACTTTTTTGTCGGCGATCTGAGCAGAATCCGGCATCATAGTCATCTTCGACTGGGTATAGGGCGGGTGGGATAAATTTGCTTCCACCGCAAAACCCCATTGCTTCTGCAGTTAGTCCGATGAAGATGTTAGCAGATCCTATCGGTAACACGCAGGCACTTACCAAGTGGTTTTGCGCTGGTATGTAGGATCCGTTGTCGAGGAAGCGTCCGACGTCATCGTCGAACTCCAGGCTTCCGACAGTGATTGATCTTCCAATTCCGCCTAGTATCCCAGATCGGAACTTCACGCCTGACGTCGTTTGCCCCACGGTGGGCGCCAACTGTCGAGACATCGTAGTAGTTTTCATAGACGGGGGTGCCATGAGACTACGGTAGATACGTGGGGTAACGGGATCGCGTGGTGGACAGTGAACACAGGATTTACCCAGGTTCGGTACGTCGCGACAGTACGACGTGCCTACTCCTGCACTTCTCACTAATCAGGACTAAAGCCTGGATACAGGGTTACAATGTGAGGTGTAGATCTAGGCTACTCGACGAGGATGAGCTTCTCGACGAGTTGGCGTAGAGCTTCTCTGTTATTCGCTCCTTTCTTACTTAATCTATCTCCCGTCCGGCTTTATATAATAGCCGGATTAGGGCTTACAGAATAGGAAACCTAGAAGACTACGGTAACTTGTAACTTGGAAAGCAAGGAATCCGTCTTCTCCTCCAAGCCAGATCACATGGGTCGTGATCCGGGTTCTTCTAGAATCCGGCTTCTGTGCGTCGGGTTACTGGGCCGCCTAATGGACCTAAGCCCACTACCACTTAGGCCACCCTGGTAATCCGGCACTTTGTCTACCATCTTCTATACCCCTATTTGGTATATATCCGACAGTCCACGATATTAACATCGGGAGCAATCACAACCTTGCCAAACCCCGATACCTTAGACGACCACTTGTTGAGAAGGTTGTCTTCTAGAAACAACCACTTGTGGGCTTGAGGCCACAACCTTCTCAACTTGAGGGCTCTTTCCCTTGAGCCTTGCTAGCTCATCCTTCAACCTAGCATTTTCCTCAATAATATTTGCATGATCACAAGAAGAAGTAGAGGTGCTAGGGGTGTTGAATTGATTAAGTTGAGTTTGAAGTTGTTCATGTAACTCTTTGAGGGTAGAGTATTCACTCTCCAAGGGCTTGTGAGCCTCGGTGAGCTTTCCAAACTCCTCGGTTAGTTTCTCATGACCAACCCCAAACTCAACCTGATCCTCTTTAGACTTTTTATATTTAGCAATTTCAAGGTCACGTTCTTTAGTGATATTAGCAACAATTTCATTATTGGGCTCTTCAATAGATTCAGGTTCCTCTTCAAGAGAAACTCTACCATTGTGCTCTTCCTCAAGAGTCATGGAAAGAGATGCTATCTCATCTGCATCCCTTCTTTCAATCTCACCTTTCTTATCAAGATCTTCATGGGCCTCTCCCAATTGGCTCATGAGGTGATCAAAGTACTTCTTGGTATCACCTTGCACGTTAGACATAAAGCGTTCCAAAGAGATAATTTCATCTTCTACTCTAAGACTATCATGGTTTATCAATTCATTTTGAGACTTAGAGTTTGGAGAAGGTGATACCTCCGAGGCCTTAGCCATGAAGAACTTGGCATTGTGTTGAGGAAGATTCTCATTGGGGGATTCAAAGAGAGATGAATATGATGGAGTTGTCGCAATAGAAATAGCGGCCACTTCACTAGTGGTTTCTTCTTCTTCATCACTTCCAGAGTCATACTCCTCTTGAGTCACAAGAACAAACTTGGTGGGGGGCTTCTTGTTGAAAGGTTTCTTCTTGAAGTGAGGTTTCTTGTAAGCCACCTTGGACTTGTCCTTGAAAATGAGCTTTCCACCACGAAGTTATCTATTTTCATATGGACACTCCAAAGTGAAATGGTGCTTGTCTTGACAATTGAAGCAAGACCTCACCCTTTGAGTCCCTTCATTTCCGTAGCGAGACTTGGTCTTCTCCTCAACATATGCCTTGGCCTTGGATGGATTCTTCCAAAAAAAATTGCACGGTAAGAGCAATGAAATCTTTGAGCACGGGGTCATATTCTTGATCCCTCAACGGGGTCAAGTCCTCAATGCACTCTTCTTCATACTCAACCTATATTGACACAACCTTGGCCTTCAAAGCAACCGATGCTCCTTTGTTCATTCCTAGGGCCCTAGCACGGTTGTCAAGAGCATTTTTGGTTTGCACTTGATAGGAGAACACTTCTTACATCACTTGGGTTGAGTTCAAAGAAGTAAAGTCATGTCTTCCTTGAATGATCTTCAAGTCCGTGGGATCAAAAGGCATGAGAGAAATCATGTACTTCCTCTTGATCCAAGCATCATCAATGTACTTGGCACCAACATTCTTGAATGCGGTGGCAAGTGTCTTGAGTCTTCGGTACATGTCTTCATGGCTCTCACCATCATGCATATAGAACCCTTCGGCATCATTGATCAAGGCATCATACATATTCCTTTGCATACTTTCATTTCCCACAAACATGACGACAAGAGCGTCCCATGTTTTCTTGGCGGTGGAATATTCTTGAATATGAGGCATGTGGTTTGGACCCACGGCTTGTTGAATGATGGACAAGGCGGTCTAATTGAGTTGACAATCTACGGCTTCTCTACTTGTCAAGTTCTTGGGGTCATGTGGCTTGTATCCATCTCGAATGACCCTCCAAAGTTCAATACAAGAAGATTTCAAGTGAGTTTCCATGTAATATTGCCACTCACCAAAAGAACGTGCATCAATTTTAGGAGGTTATCCTCTAGGAAATATATGAGGATGTGGGACGGGAGGACCGGGAGAATAATGTCCTTTGACGGAGTGGAATTCTCCTTCTCCTTCCGTACCCTTATCGGTGGGGTTTTGAGCGGAGGCATCTTTAGGTAGTTCACCATTTTTTTCCTTTCTCGGCGCACTCTGGAACTTCGTCCGGAGGAGATGAAACGGAGGTCTCCGGTTCCTTGGCTTTCATGAATTACATCATGAGTTGACGCAATTCATCGATTTTGTTCTCCATGGATGAGGTCAATGAATTTTTCAACTCATTGAGATCATCCGTAGAGACATGTACCGTGGAAGCGGCGGTCTCCGTATCATCGACCATACTAAACTCTTAGACAGTTAAGCCCGATAAAAAGAGCTGAGGCTCTAATACCAATTGAACAGATAGCAACGACACCTAGAGGGGGGTGAATAGGTGCTACGACAAATTTTGATTTGTCTTCGAGATTAGGCTTGACACAAAGGTAAATTCTCTAGATAATGCAACTAAGGTGAATTTACCTATATGACAAGAATAATACCAAACACAATACAAGCACAAGTAAAAGGGAAGGGAACGAGGTAACCGATATAAAGAACGCGGAGACACGATGTAATCCTGAGTTCCTCCTTGGTAAGGGACTACGTCTCGTTGGAGGGGTGAGAGCTTCACCACAAAGGCATACTCAAGCCACAAAGGCCTCACCCTATTCTCCGATGAACCCCACCACAAAGGCCTAGTCCACCTTCCAATACTGATCCCCTTTGAGGCGGGAATCGAATCCTTTACAAGCAAGCTTGGGGCACAAAACCACAACCAAATTGGGGGATCCCAACTCCAAGAATCACCAAGTGTAGCAAGATATCTAGGTTCTCCACAAATGGAAACCCTAGACTCGAAATACCTCAAGTGAATGAGGAGGGGAATGAAAAACGACTCGGTGAAGATGTAGATCGGGGCCTTCTCCTTCAATCCTCCAAATATTAACAAGTTTGATGGGAGGGATTGGGAGTAATTGAAAATTTGGTGAGCTCAATAAATGCTATTCAATGCAATGGACGAACTAGAGCTCAAGGAAGAAGAGGAGGGGTATTTATACCCCCTCCTCAAATCTAGCCGTTTGAGCAGAAAAATGTGTACCAGAATATCCGGTCCAAACTTGGACCGGAATATCCGGTTGGCTCTTTTCCTTAGATCCAAGTCGACTGCATTGACTCCAATCGAATTTTCCGATTTGGGGATGAATAATCCGGTACGAAAAATCAGGCTCGCTTATGTCCCCTTCTGGGTCCTCAACCGGATTATCCGGTTGAATCGGAATAATCCGGTTCACTTCTGTGACTCCAATCTTCAGTCCTTAGCCGATTTTTGAGCCAAAACTACAACAACCGGAATATACGGTTACACCCGAATAATCCGTCTCGTCTCTGTCCCGAACTGGGCTGAGACTACCCAAACTGGAATATCCGATTTCCCCGAATAATCTGGTTAGAATAATCCAGCTCATCTCTCTCTGAAACTGGGCTGGGATCATCCTAACCGGAATATTCAGTTTCCCTGTAATAATCCGGTTAGAATAATCCGGTTCCTCACTATCCCAAATCTCTTATCCCAATCTTCACCGATCTTTTGGTGATTGATGCCGATGTTAAATAACACCTGCACACTCAACACCTTGATAAATAATGTACTTAGTATAGTTAAATAACACATAAAACACCGGGAAAACGAAATGCACTTTCACCGGTTCCTTAAGCTGTGAGATGGTGTATCTTCCATCACCTCACACACTCCCTGTGTCCATGGCACACCTGGAATGCAATATATGCGTATCCGAGAAATTCCTGCGCCTTAATGATAAACGCGTCTCTCATAGGGAAATATTCTTCCGCGTAGGCATCCCATGTTTCTACCCCTTCATCCTCCCACAACGTTTCTAGCTCCTCCTTCAATAGCTCGAGCTACAGGTTGGTATTGCTCCCTTGCTGTGTCGGCCCTTGAATTAGCATACTCATGTGTATGTACTTCCTCTTCATGCAGAACCAGGGCGGAGGTTGTATATCCAAACAAACACGGGCCACGTGCTATGTTTACTGCTCTAGTTGCCAAACGGATTGAGTCCGTCCGTCCTTGCAACCAACCTGATGTTCCTTGCCTCTTCCCCAAAATCTTTTTACTTGTTGTCTAGTGCTTTTCACTGGCTTGCATCCTAAGGGTGTGTCAGCATTGGGTTTTCAGTCTGCTCTAGATCATTCAGCACTGCCTTCTTTCTGTTCGCGTGCCAACGCATCATCTTTGCTTCCTTGGATTCCACGAAGTAGCACTGCAGGCGAGGTGTAAGCAGGAAGTATCACACAACTTTTCGAGGAGTAGCTTTCTTCATTCTCTTGTACCGATCAGCACCAAACACTGGCAATTGGGTCTTGTCTGCGTGATCATTCCAATAAATGACACTGTCATGGATGGAGGCGTCGTATTTTGTCTGCGATAAATCGTAAGGGCACACGAGTTTCTTTGCCTCTGCTAAACTACTAGGACATGTGTTGTCTTTAGGAAGACGTTTTTTCATGTATTGCAGGAGGTCATCGATGCTTGCATCGGTCCATCTGTGTTTTGACTTCATCTGTACAACATCGAGTGTTACTCTTAAGCGGTACTCCTCCGGATCGCGATCTTCTGCATCACACAACGGAGTATTCGGGTCTATCTCTAGTTGCGCCATCTTAGATTTTTGTCTACCGGCGGCTCTCTTATCAGTCGTCCTATCGTTGAGAATTAGCTCTTGAACATGAGGCTCCCGCACGACTGAAGTTAGCAGATTATTGTTGTCCGTGTCTTCCTCTCCATCGCCCTGGGCGGCAGCCTCTTCGTCCTCGTCGTTGTCATCATCCCCTTCTTCCCAATTTTCATCAGCTTCTGCCTCTCCACCCCTCCTCATGAATCTTCATCATCACTCATGATCCACTGAGTGTACCCTTCCATGAAACCACGCCTGAGCAGGTGCTCCTGCACTAAGCCTGAAGAGGGGTTGAACATGGACCCAAATTTGCATCTTCGACATGGACAATTTATGTCTATGCGGTTCTTTCGATACATGTCGGCCGTTGCACGTTCTACATATCTATCCATGACACTTTCCCTCATTGAGTTGACCATTGTCTCCTGCACGAAAAGAGTAAATTGATTAGAACCACCGGTTTTCACGGAAAATATTGGCATGACCTTTGCTAAAAAAAGGTCAAGCCGGAGTGGTAGAAATTTGCCAAAACAGAAATGAATCAATATTTAGGCAGAACATTTCCAACTAATTTTCATGTCATCATGTCTTATGGTCGCAAACACAATACAATTCCCATAAATAGGTCATCACATCTTTCGGTTGAAAACACAATAATTACCTCGATATAAGTATAGGTGCGAGATATCAAATATCATAACATACACACACAACATGTCTCGACCGGGGAGAGTTGGTGTAGGCTCTTATGTATCTAGATCCAGATATATGAATATGGTGCATGTGAGGATTCTTTATAGTACATCTAGATCTAGCTTGGTAGAAGGGAGAGACATGTTGGGAGAGAAATATTTGACAAAATATATCAAATTTGGTTGATTAAATAAGCTAAAATTGGGAGAGGTGAGTGAGAAAATGAGATGGAAAGAGATAAGTTTCGAGTTTGGATAAGAAGCAGTGAGTGGTTGTGCAAATGGGTGGTGGTGGGTTGTCTGGACCACCTTTTTAATAATGCCAGGTTACCGCCGGCGCACGTTCCTTAAGGCGCTACCGTCAGCGCAATTACATAACGATGCGCCAGAGCTAAACCCCACTGTGCGGCAGACACATATCGCCGGAGCGCGCGCAGGGTGTGCGTCGGGGGTACATTGCTTAGAGCCGGTGCGTGTGTAGGGTGCACGCCAAGGGTAAGTTTGACGGAGGTGGGGGTGTGAAGTGCCTGCAGCAGTAATTCTCTATCACCAACGCATGGTCATATTGTGCGCCGACGCTATATAGCGCTGGTGGAGGGAATTGTATGTGCGTCAGCGCTAAGCCATCCTGCTATAAGTTGTTTTCTAGTAGTGTGGGTGTGCGTGGGTATATCTCTTGTAGGTCACTAGGAATGCATGGATCCGATTCGGGTTCCTTTGAGGCTTCACCAGGCTTCCAATTTTATCATAGTAGAGATCCAAGTCTAAACCTCTCATCTTCAATTATAATATTGTGTAAAATTACACAAGCCGTCATGATGTTGTGGAAGGATTTCTGATCCCAAAAATGTGTCGGTCCTCAAATAATTGCAAACCTACCTTGTAGCACACCAAACGTTGTTTCAATATCCTTGCAACATTCTTCTTGTTCTTGTCCATAGACGCTTTGCTTCTTTCCTACCGGTTTGTTGATGGTTTTCACAAATGTTTCCCATTGAGGATATATACCGTCGGCAAGATAGTACCCCATGTTATAATCATACCCATTTACAATGTAGTTGCAAGCCAGAGCTTCTTCACTAACTAGCCGACCAAGAAGATGAGATATCTGTAGCACGTTGATGTCACTAAGAGAACCCGAGAAACCTAAGAAGCAATGCCAAATCCACCAGTCCTCCGAAGCAACGACTTCAAGCACAATGGTGCGATCAAGAGATTTTCCGGTGAAATGCCCATGGCTTGCACTCAGGCAGTTCTTCCACCTCTAATTCATGCAATATATACTTCCTAGCATGCCCGACCAACCTCTTGCTTCATTGCTAGCCATAAGTTTTATCAAGTCCTCCTCAATGTCGTTGTCGAAGAGGAGATGCTCGATGTCCGAATTGGACAACGAGAAGGAAGACGAACTCCAATCCATCTAGAAAAGAGGAAATTCCGTCACAAATCGCTCTTCCACAAGACGGAATCATACGGGATTTGCGGAAACTTACCTTCTTCTACGAAGATGGCAGTACTCCGAGCCGACGGTGCGACCTGCTCCCACCTTTCACCGGCGGAGGATAGGATACAGTGGAGACGGGGGCGGCTGCGAACGAGCGGAGAAGCTGTGGTCCTACTACAGCTGAAAGTGGGTGGGAACAAAATGGCGGGAGATGGTGATGCTTTTCCTCGGCGCGGGAAGCTGCGGCCAGCAAGGAGGCAGCTGGATTCAGCAGCCAGATCTGGCAGCACGGTAGCGGATTTGGAGCGCGGGCTGAAGTTTTAGCTCCCACTCATTCGCGGCAAGCGATCGAGGATACGGAAAAGAAACATCCAATCATGTAGACATGGTGGACTCGGGGGGAAATATGGCGGCACTCCGATTTTTTTATGGGATGTCCCGTTTTACCGGATATGAAAAATCCACTTCTCCGTCCCCGTCCGAAAAAACCCAGGTATTTTACGGGATTGGGTCTTTTCCGGGATCTGCAAGAGTTATTCTAACACCAGGTCTATTTTGTTCACAAATTCTCATGCGTAGTACTCGTGTGATCCTGGTCTTCTTCCCAATTACTCGACAACTAAGTTGTTCGACAACCTAACTACAAGGGGCATCCCCTTAAAATTGTGTTTATCTATTTTAACTTCACAATTTACATATAGCTACTAGGCTGGAAATTCATGTGGTCATTCAAAACTGTTGAGGTTTAACCCACCTTATTGTAATATCCCAAAAATCAACTCTTGATTTTAGTGGTGTCTTCTGACACCTGAATTTCCCCCTCCCCTTATCTCAACTTTTTATGTTCTTTTGTTTGACTATTGTTGACTGACATTTGTTTTCCCGTGCTGAAATAATTCCGCTAATTCCTTAAAACCCTTTTACCACTCTTGTAACCATTAGTGTGATCTTACCCCTAAAAACCTAAAGCCTAAATATTGTGACAATAAAACCCTATTAACCACCCACCAAAGGAACTCCTACTCTCCTAGCTTTTAAAATCCTACAAAAAAAACCTAATACTCCTATACACATATAAAACATATCCATGCAAAAAATATTTCGAACAACAATATAGTATTTTCAAAACAAAAATAGTCTTTGTACTACATTATTTGACATAGTGATCATTTGATCAATCTATGCATCTCCAAAAATCCTCAAAACTTCAACTAGATTTTGATGGCATTATTTACAAATTTCATGACGGGTGAAAACTCATTTGAGCAACCCAACATGTATTTCTTTTGCAATCCAAAAATTATGTCATATGATTGCGTCCAACCAAACCTATACCTAGCAATGACCTATAATCACGAAACTTGGTCACTTTAGCCACATTCCACCAAGACAGTCATTGTCAAGGAAAGAATGAAGTCTATAGTTAAGAATTGTTCCACACACGGAATAACTACGTGGATGGTTGTTCAAACCTTTTATTTAGGATTGCACTTTTTTTCAAGGATTATTGGATTCAACTTATCGAGGTATCTTTATGTCTACTATACTAGGTGTAGAAACTAAGCTCCTAGATTATACGATGATAAATTTTTCTTAATGGCACACGAAAAAAGCTCCAACTGGTTATAAAGTAGTTTGTAGGAGATCTCTTCTTTGAACGACAAAGTGGATATTATTATGTCCTTGCTTGATAGCAGGAAAGTGCATATTGATCCTAATAATGTTCCTTTATGTTCCTCAATTGAACAACATAAGGATCAAGATGATGTTAAATTTTTGCTATAAATAATTTGAACAACAATGTTTACAGAAATAACTTTGGTGGTTACAACTTTAGGCCTTATCTTGTTAATAATGGTAACTCTTATGAAAATTATTATGGTAATGTTTCTACAAATATAGGAATTGCTTACTGAGGATAGAATAACATAGATTGAGAAGGATATAAAAAACTACATGCATACGCAATATGAGCAAAACAAATGGATGCTCATTTTTCTATCTTGAAAACATAAGTAATAAATTTGATGGATTAAATAGAGATATTTATGATCTTCAAACTAGGATTCCCAATACTGAAACTTATATTTAAAACATTTTCAAAACTCAAGCTATTTTAATTAACAAGATGGTAGCCAAACCTGAATCTACCCCTTTGCTTGAAAACGATATGTACGAAACCCTTAAAAACCATGTATACCACTCTATATACCATCCAAATGCATGAAGATCTTAAGATTTTAAATATTTTTGAGTCCCCTACAGGTCCTAAACATGCTAATGATAAAATAATTTGGATTGGAGAGGTCTCAACTTCAAATAAAATGAGTCCCAAAAGTTTGGAGAGTGCAAATTTGTTACCAATAAAGGTGTTGAAAGTGGGCTTAAGGATAATGGAACTTAAATGATGATGCTCCCACTATTTTTTTATTGTGATAATTTTGATTTTTATAGTTGCAAACTTACTAAATTCGTTAAGTTCCTAAAAAAATTGCTAAAATCTCCTGATGTTAGCCTAAACATGGATTTTACTAAACATATTACTGATGCTCTGATCAAAGCTAGAGAAGAAAAGTTGCAACTTGAAACTTATACTAATAAAATTATAAGATGGTAGGGAACCTAATATTAAGATAAAGATAAATTAATTTGAGTGTCATGCTTTCTGTGACCTTGGTGCAAGTTTCTTCGTTATGCCAACGAGTTCATACATTATGCTTATTGATGATTGTCATGTGAGTATGCATCTTGTTGGTTCTACTATAAAGAAACCTTTGTGTAGGATTGATGTTTTTCTTAATATTTACTAATAATAATAATGTTCCCATTAATTTTATTATTATGGATATTGAATGCAATGCTTATTGTACTATTATTTTTGGAAGACCTTTTCTCACAATTTCTTATATTATTATTGATACGAAACAGGAAAGTGTAAGATTTCAGTTCTCCCTTAAAATGGGCATGGAACATTTCCCTAGAAAGAGAATGAAATTAACTTTTGACTCCATTATAAGGGCTAGCTATGACTTTGATGTTGGTGATGGTGATTAGACTTGATTTTGCAATGTACCTAGCTAGAAGGCATTAAACAAAAGTGCTTTCCGGAGGCAACCCATTATCTATTTTCTTTCGGTTCGATTTTGTTTTTATTGTCTTGGATGTCGTTACTTGTATAGAAACTCCTTTATTTCCTTTTATTTTTGTTTTTGTGTGCCAAGAAAATCCCATAGAGGTAGAAAGTTGCTTCTTTGTTTTTATGTCCTGAAAAACATACTTTTGTGTCTTCCTGCAAAAAATCGTGAAAAATATCAGGACGTAAGAATGATTTCATTTTTCTTGGAGAGTAAGCTATATTTGTTGGCTTTCAGAATCTATCTCAACCTTCTTGTTTGGAGTTACTAAAATATTTCTTTTAATTTCATATTTATGTTTATATGTGTTGTCTCTTTACAAGCGTTGTTTGCGGTTATTTAGTGCCGAATAATATATAAATCTTAGTAAACAATAGCTATTTTAAATTGATTATTTGAACTTGTCTATTCAATACCTAAGGCTGTGTTTGGATGTATGATTTGAGAGGCTCTGAATTGAATTGGGCTCAATACCAAATCAACAACCGAATTGAAATGGGCTCCAATACCAATCATGTTGTTTGGATGTACAAAATATTTTCTACTTGGAATCCATGGTGCTGCCAATTCCAATTTTCTGTTTGGATGTACATGGTCTTGAAATGCCTATTTCTTCCTCCACGCACCAGACCTTGCAGCTCATTCGCGTAATCCCCGGGCCACTCCATTCATAGGTCGTACTCGATGGTCGTGAGTGACAGCTGCGGCGGAACCCCCCCATAAGCTCGAGGACGGCGGCGACGAAACCCCTCCATCAGCTAGAGGACGGCGGCTCACGGCGGCAGATCCCCTCCATGAGCTCGAGGATGGCGGCGATGGACCCCTCCATGAGCTCGAGGATGGATGTGGCGGATCCCCTCCATGAGCTCGAGGATGGATGTGGCGGGTTCCTCCAGTCCGGCGGATCTTCTCCAAGAGCTCGAGGACGGTGCCGGCAGATCTCCTCCAAGAGCTCGAGGGACGGGGAGGCTGAGGGAAGGGGAGAGGGGTGGGGATGGGGGGAAAGGGAGGGTGGGGAGGAGGATAGCCGGGGAGCCGGCTTACGGGAGGAGAGGGAGGACACTTACCGTCCGCCGCAGCCAGAAAACATCGCAGTGGAGCTCCTCGCGCGGGCGAGCGAGCGAACAGGACTTCGGGACAAAGCGTTACAAGCAACCGATTCCAAGCGATACGGAGGTCCCAACCTCCGTATTCCCTCGCGTGGGTGGACACGGGAGGGGTGGTGGGCTCGGAATTAGGCATCGTTTCCAGGCCCGAATTCTAAAACACCCAAACACGAGAAATCAGCCACCCGAATTCCAAATAGCCGATTCCGAGGCTGAATACCAACATCCAAACACAGCCTAAGTGTATTTTATTTAAAGTAGAACGGAGACTGCAGAGTGGTGATGGTGCTTGGGATGGTGGTGGTTGTGTTTGATTGAAAATTATTATGAAGTTAAAGTTATTTGCAAACTTTTTTATTAGACGCTACTGTTGTGTAACCTATTTGCAAATGCAAACAAAAAAATGGCTATCCATGCTTGGCCATAAGATTTTACAACATGAGTTTAGAGGATACCGTAAAATAGATTTAATGGACACCTCAAACGGCTTTTATGGTCTTTTAAGGATCTACTTCCTCTGATCCGAAATTATTGTCGCCAACTCTGTATGAATTTGTATTAGCATAGCAGTTCTTCCACCACACTTAAATCGGACCAGAGGTAGTACTAGAGATGCTTCGAAGACAGCTCAAAGCCACGCATCAAAACCGTCATAATTGAGCTACTCAGCTCGCCATGCTATCATAGAGATATGCTACATTATCTCGACAGCGTCTTTACAAACCTGATAGGATCATGGGAGGATTAAATAATGCACAGCATAAGCATCAAAGGACCAGAGAAGCATGTCAATTGGCAAATGCAAAACAGGATCCATCATAACGACCTTTCATTCTTCATCAAAACTGGCTGCAAAGTACCAAACGAAGAACAAACTGCACGTACACAAACCGTACAAGCTACAAACCTACAATCCTCATATAAAAATACCAAAATCATCAACGTTCTCCTCCTCTGCACAAAAAATTCTGAGAATTAACAAAAGGAAAGGAAGCGGAAAAGAAGCGAAAACAAACAAAGAACCCTCCACATCTCCATTCAGACTAACTTTACCCTTTTTCTGATTTTCTCTGTTTCTCTATATGTCTCCCTTTGAAGTGCCGTGCATGCCTCCGAAGCTGGCACCATGATTCAACTTGGTGAAGCTTTGGAAGACCTAATGATTCCTGCCACCACCAACCACATCATAAAGCGGGCAGTGCTGGACCAGCTGCACAGGAGGACTTGCTTCAGGCCCCCACGGGCAAGCGAGCAAAGCATCCCCTAAAACAAGCAATTATCTTGCAAAGGGACCATATCACAGATCCAGTGCTTGGACCATTCCAGTCGGCTCACCATAGCCGAACAACTAAATCTGCAAAGCATTTAATTGTTCCACGATATTATTATTGTTGGTAAGCTGCCACAATAATTCAGCTATCTGAAAGCAGTTTAAGGAGGATATTATTTTATAAACGTACAGGGTGTTTCAGGTATCATCTCAAAGCTACATAACAGAAAGTAATCTATCCCAAAGTAGAAACTATTGTGCTTGATTTTTGCTTTTGCACATGGGGTTACTTTTTATTAATTCCTTTTAATCTCGTTTTGAACAATATTACTCAGTATAATGCAGGGTAACGAACAAAACCAAAATGTAGGAGCAGAAATTTACCATATATAATGTACAGATGCATGCAACTACTGTGCTGAATTGGCTGCGACGCCGCCGCCGCCGGCATTCTTGACATGAAGTTCCACGCTGCGGAGTTCGCGAAGGTGCTGCAAGATCTCCTGAAGAAGATACATGCCCTTGTCTCCTGTCTTGAGGGACTTGATGCAGTGCCTGAGGAACTCCTTGTCTGCCTCTAGTGCTTGCATCCTCTCGTACACATGATCAACCTCCTCTATTATAGCCAGCCTCTCTTGCTCTTTTGCAAACACGGCGACCGGTTTCGTCGAGTCATCAGCCTCCGCGGATGATGTAGGATCGCACTTCTCTTCACCAGCTGCATCAAAGAGGGGCAGAAGGCTCTTTCCTCTAGAAGCGGAACTTCTGCCTTCGAAATTGGCCTTGTTGCCGGTGAGACCATTCTCGGGAGAATGGACACCGTCGGCTGACAGCTCGTAATCGTCTGAGGAACGGTCAAGAGTCACATTGGTGTCGTTGATGTCGTCGTCCTCCAGTCTGAAGAGCCTGTCCTCAAGTGTCTTGAGCTCGTCCAAGATGGACAGCCTCTCCATCTCGAAGTATGTCAAGGAATCATCCAGTGCCACGAGATGACCAGTGTTTTCTTGATCTGTCCCAAGGCTAAGAGTAGCATCGGGCGAGCTCTGAAGATTGCCACTGCCGTTCGGAGACTCGCCGAGCTCACAGTCGTCATCATCAGAGTGCTCGTCGCTGTCCTCGCCACTGGACGACACTGAAGTGCCACTGCCGTTGGGGCTCTGCGCATTGTCCTTGAAGGTCTCCATTCTCCTCTTCTCCTTATCCTCGTAGTGCAGCAGCTTCTGCCTACACAGCTCCAGCTCCCTCTCCAGCTCCTGCTTCTCCCTCTCTCTCTTGGTGACCAGCTCCGTCAGCAGCTGCATCGCCTCCTGGTCGTACTCCGACTGTTCCTCCATCATCCTTTGGTACTGCAGCGCCTCCATCTGCATCGCAGCCTTCTCTTCCTGCAGCCTGTTGATCATTGCCATCGTCTGGTTGGTGGCAATGGCGGCCGCGTTCCTTTCTTCCTCCAGCTCGGCGTACATCGCGCTGAGCGCCTTTCGCTCCGTCTGCAGCGTCGATTTCAGCTGATCGATGGTGGGAGTTTCGCCATACTCGATCTCGCTCGACACACTTCCATCCATGGATAAGGACAGGGACAACTTCCTTTCAAGCAAAAACCTCCTGCCTGAGTTCTGTGAAGTAAAGCTGTAGGTGGGTGTCTCGGGTGCCTTGTCTTCGTGCTCCTCGTTCTGGTCATTTGAAAGATAATCCAATCCCTGTTCGGTTTCAC
The DNA here is from genome assembly GCA_028641055.1 of Alopecurus myosuroides. Lineage (NCBI taxonomy): Eukaryota > Viridiplantae > Streptophyta > Magnoliopsida > Poales > Poaceae > Alopecurus > Alopecurus myosuroides. Next base: position 224,520,623 of record CM054062.1, read on the forward strand.
TTGATTCTGAAACAAACATAAACGAGAAAATTAAGAAAAGATCACAATGGGGCAAAAGTGCAAGTGAGAGAATCAGAGTAACTACCTTGCTCAGTTGTGGCTGTTCCATGGAGTGGCAATGTCCGATCATCTGCATATTCCAATGGAGAAAACAGCTCCTCAAGCGCCACCAGTTCTTGAAATGGAACGACGTTTCCATCTTGCTCCTGTTCGCATATGTCGCTCCCGATTGATACCTCACAGTTCGTCTCCGCCTCTGCTAATCTGCTGCCATCTTCAGGAACCGCTTCAGTTACTGGAACAGAGCCAAAAACGCGAGATCGTTCAGCAATCGACTAGCCTAAAATACAGTGGGTGAAGAAGCAAAACGGAGAACTTACCACGAGGCACAACAGTAGTGTCTTCTTCTTCAGTCCTGAAATCTCCAATTTCAACAGTAGTATCAAGATCATCGTCACGGGGAATGGAATTCTCAGTTATGGCAGGCGCCGTTGCAACCAAAGAGGCGAGCATCCTCTTCTCCTCGAGAACAACTGCGGTATCGAGATCACTCTCGTCGTGTAAACCCGAATCGTCGGCAATCGTCATCTCATCAAGTGCTGTCACCGGCACCAACCGATCGTCCTCGCGCGTGGTCTCTTCACCCTGGGCCATCACTTCCAAGGACCGGTCCTCGACAGCAGCCACCTCGATCTCCTCTTCGTTTTGCTGCTCTGGACGTTGTACCTCTACCTGCTCGCCTTCTTCGTCTTCGTGGTCCTCTTGATCCAGGAGAACATAGCCTTGATCTTCTTGCTCCTCTCCGGCTGTCTTGGCGTGTCCAGCAGGAGGCTCTTCCCTTGGATGTGTAGCGCGTGAAGGGATCTTCTCTAGGGTAACTTTGCAGCAAGAGCACACCGCGGTCTCCGCTGCACCACCACCGCCCCTCGTCTCCTTGTTCCAGGAAGACATGCATCCGTCGCACATGTCGGCGGCGTCCGCGACGAGCCGGCGGTGGCGGAGGCAGTAGCCCATCCCGGAGATCTCCGCCGCGTGGGCGCCGCAGAGCAGGCCGCGCAGCCAGCGCGCGTCGCCCTCCGCCTCGTCGTCATCGCCGTCCCCGAAGAGGCGGTCGACGCGGGAGCAGAGGAGGCAAGGCGGGCTGAGGCCGAAGTAGGCCGCGAAGCGCGCGACGGCGTGGGAGAGGAGGCCGTTGATGAGCAGCAGCGCGATGAGGGTCCACTCCAGCGCCGCGTAGGCCAGCGCGGACGTGACCCTGTGCGTCCGCCTGTGGAGCGCCGACGCGTAACTGCTCGCCGCCGCCGCCGCCGCCATGGCTCCCTGGTCGATCCCTAGTGCTGCCGCGACATGAGAGACGCGATCTTTGCGTCGGAATCTAGTACTTAGCAGCTAGCTGGCAGGCGAGGCCAAGGAAAGAATCAAAGGGTGGGGGAGAATGAATGAGATGGCTGGAGGGGACGAGCGAGCTGTGTTTGAAGCTTTCTCTGCTTTCACCTTTAGAGGGAGAAAGGTCGGGCCATCGGACCCCATGAGAGTGAGCACGCTTTGAATTTCTTTTGTCGACTTGGATTTGATTGGAGGCAAAGGACGAGGTTAGAATTCTTCCGGCTCCTTGCTGTGGGCGGCCGGCCACCAATGTGTACGTGCTTGGAAAATGGAGATGCTGCTGCATCGGCGCATGGGTTGCGTAGTGCCGAGCACGACTTGGCCAGAGCTAGGCCTGCCCGACCTGACCCCGCAAGGAGCAGAATCTAGCGTATTGGTCTCGCTCTCGGGTGGCAATCCAGAGATGGCAAGCCAGCTTTTAAGTATATGTCAGTTTCAGTCCCTGCATTACAGAAGAGAGTAAATGGCTTTTACTGCCTTTCAACATTTCGGCATCACCGGTTGAGACCGGCGCACCAACATTTCAAGATTTTACACCGTGCATGTGAATGGATCGACAGCAAGACGTGCCATGTAGAAATGCTGCACCTACCGTGGCGAGGACGGTGGCGGCTCAATCAGAAACCAGCTAAGGTTCCATAAACAACACGTAGTACACGGTGGGGTCCTAGCCGCCCCGTAGACGCACACACACAGGACGTCCTTCTCAACACAGATCCAGGCTTTCAATGGCCGGCCCAGGAGTAGGAGGGAGCTAGGGGATGCTGATTGCACGGCCGCGGCGCCCAACCTCCACTCCACTGACCAGCTCCCTCCCCGTCCGGGAGCTTCATGGTTCCACGTATACCTGGCCATATCTCGGGCCGGGCCTAAAAAAGCCCGCAGCAGGAACCCAAGGCCCAGGCCCGGCCCGACAGTCGGGCCTAGTTTCCGTGCCCAGTCCCGTCCCGTGGGAGGAAAAATCGGCGGGCTTTCGGGCCTCGGGCCGGGCCTCTTCGTTAAAACACCAAAAATCAAATCCCAGACCCGGCCCGGACATGCATCAGGCCTAAAAACTGAGGCCCAGACCCGTCCCATGGAAAAGCCCGTCGGGCCTAGGCCCGGGAATTTCGGGTCGGGCCGGGCTGCCCATGCCCAGGTATAGTTCCACGTCTCCTCCCAATTTTGGGTCGCACGCCCCCACTATCCTTTGAGCCGTTGAGAGCTAGGATATTATGAGGCGATTTGGGTGCATGTCAGAGCAAACCCAACGCCTCCATCCTCAAACGGTCCCTTTCGGTCCCGCGACTGATTTGGGTAAAATATCCGTTCCAACGCCCTCTCCCCTTCCCCCACCAAACGGACCTAGAAGCACAGACCGTGTTTCCTCCAAATGTGGTCCAAGTTTGGGGTGGTCCGCGGACGCGAGCCTCGTCCTAACTGGCCCACCTTGCAGTGCGTTGTGCTGACGCGTCGCTCTTGGTGCCCACCTGGCAGTGCGCCGCGTTGACGCGTCGCCCTTGATGGCTCACCTGGCAGTGACAGGACGCCCTCTCACCTACCTCCCCGCGTTCATTTTAATGGGATCGGAGCGCGTCCCCGTCTGCATCCCCACCCTCAAACCCTAGCACACCCAAAACCCCACCGGAGCACCCTCCTCGGCGACCATGGCTCCCCCGGCGATGAGGATCTCGGTGGACATCGCCAACACGTTCTACCGCGCCCTCCAGCCAGTCCCGTGGCCACGGGTGTGTCGGGGAAAGCTCGTCTGTCCTAGACAGAATAGCTTTCAGAGATTCAAACACGGAGGGCCAAACACACTTCCTACACCTCTAGAGAAGGCTTCGAGAGGGAAGCTTGAGCACGACAACAATGGCGACACGGAGAGTTTACCCAGGTTCAGGCCACCAGTGTGGTGTAAAACCCTACTCCTCCTTATCTGATGGATTGCACTACGGTGACTACAGTACAAATGCGAGTTTGTGCTCGGAACAGACTATGTGGGCTCTACAATGGTTCGAGCTCCCCTTTTACAATGGCCGGAGGTTCCCTTCTTATACTGGCGTTTGCACCTCTTTCCCGCTTATTTGGCGGGAAAGGGTTCCCACAAGGTGCCAAAGGGAGAAGCGTCCCGTACTTCTGCGCCTCCTGCGCGGTCTTGGTCGTCGGGGACAGCTCCACCGTCCATGGCGTCATGGTGGGGGAGCCCAGTGACGCCGCCTCCGTCTTATAGCGTGGACTCGGTCTTCTTGCACCAACGGGGCAATCTTGGGGGCCTCTTTGGCGCCCATAGTGTCTGCCCTTATTTTATACACGAGAACGAAAACTGCGGCCAAAGAGGATATGTGGCTCTGTGGCGCCTCAGTCACCGCTTAGAGGAGCGATCGTCAGCGACACATGGGATGTTCCCTCTTGAAGGGAGGTGCCCAGGGAAAGGAGCAAGGGAGGAGTAGAGCTCCTCTCTAAGGCGCGAGTCCCCTTCGTGGGGAAACCCCCCTTGGTTTGGCCCACCGGGTGGGTAGGCCCAAAAAGGTGGCTCCATCACTGCGGATGGAGCCCTTGGCCTTGAAGTTGTACATTGGGCTAGGCCGCAACTATCGTCTCGGGATACCCTGGTATCCAGAGGCCCGATAGTAGCCCCTGGGCCCGCGGGGAAACGTGTTCGGAGGATGCGAGGAGACACGAGGCCAACTGATGCAGGCCAGACTTCGGCACGTGGCCACGACCCACGACCTTCCCGAGGTGATGATAACGGCTCCCTGCGACGTGGGGGCCGCTCATAAAGACCGAACGGAGCTTCCAAGACTCCCTTCTTCCTCTAGATTCCCATCTTGCTTCAAGATCCTCCTCCCCAAATTGCTGGCAAGAAAGCCTCTCCTGCGGCGAAGGGCAAGCATACTGTTGCGGCGAAGCCTTCGACGTTGCGCTTGATTCTGGAGCCATCCCGCATCCATGCGGGGTCTTTGCTCGAGAGGGTGCGCCCTATGGTATCCTCTTCGAACAACAAGTACGGGCCACCTCGCTCCATGCTGGCTCGGCGCGGCTCAACTCCCTTCCGGCACCCGCCTACGCGTTCTTCTTCCGCACCATCTTTGTCGGCCTGATTCTCCCTTTCTCTACCTTCTTTTTGGCCATCGTGGAATGGTACCAGATCCATACTCTGCACCTCCATCCCAACTCCATTTTGGCCCTAGCCATCTTCGCTTTCTGGTGTGAGGCTCTCCTTGGTGTCAGGCCCTCTGTTGCCTTCTTCCGCTCCTTCTTCCTCCTTCGTGTGACGGACCGAAACCGTTGCGCCGGGTGCGCCTCCTTCCGCATCGACCTGGGGAGGGGAGCTTTGTTCCCCCATTTGGACCACAAGAAAAAGGTGGACGACATTGTCAGCCGCTGGGTGTTCATGGACGCTCGCGCCTCCAGGATTCTTATTGAGGTGCCTACCGAGAGGCCTAGGAAGCACGCCGGCTGGGCCCAGGAGGTCCTCGATGGCCCGGACATGGGCCCCCTTGTGCAACGAATGGATGAGCAGCACGACAGTGGGCTCGAGGCGTCCATGGTCATCCGTGAGTTTGTTCGCCAACGGATGCCGCCCCTTCAAGAGCATGAGCGCCTCATGTGCTACTGTGGCGACACAGAGGACATCATGAGGCTCAGCGGCGCCCTCCTCGAGGGCAGGGAGCTTGAGGGGATGATGTAGGTTTTTCTTGACAAGGATTCTCCGCCACCTCTTCCTTCCTCTGTCGTTCCCCTCACAACCTCGGGGAAGTGGAGCGTGACGCCGTGCTCGGGGCCATGCCTCGTTTCGACCGGTGGGGACTCCTGGCCGAGGGCGAGACATCGCGCAAAGAGAACCCCTTCCTCTCGTGCCCTCCTGAAGATAGCGATGCAGAGCCAGCCGAGACGGAGGACTCCGCTCCGACCGACCCGGCTCCCGGGCGTGTGTCGAAGAAGCACCCGCTCGAGGAGATCACATCCACTCAGGCGCGGGAAGCGGGTAGCGAGTCGTCAGCGGAATCGAGCACTCCGTCCCCGCCTCCCGCGCGTTCAGAAGCTCCTAGCACCGCTGCGATCGTGGAGGTGGAGAGGTTGCGCCCCATGGGGGTTGATGGAGGCGCGGGGGGCTCATCGGTGGTGCATACTTCCGGAACGCATTCCCGCGCCAGGAAACACGTCCCCTGAGCCTAGGAGTATCACGACGAGTAAGTCTCTTGCCGTGGTAGTGCCCTTTTCTCCTGACTGCCCATGACTCTACTTCGTTCATGTTGTAGGTCCCCGAAGATGGCGAAGGTGTCGGAGACGTCCACCCCTCAATCCTCGGGGGCGCAGCCTGCCCCATCACTCCTGAGGAAAGGAGGGTCCCTCCGCGCTCCCTGGCGGTTGAGGAGCTTGTGAACCCTGTCGTCCCTTTGACGGAAGACAGAGTGGGGACGGGGGCGCCGCTTGGATGTCTCTCTACTGAAGACGCCCCACGGTCCAAGCCGGACGTCTTGACCAAGGGCGGCGATGTGGCTCGTCCGGGATCACCTCTGACCACGGCCCCTGATACCGTCGGCTCGGGGCCAACCCCCGAGCCCCCGAGCGTGATGGTCGAGACGACCCATGTCGTGGAGGATGCTGGAGAAAGAAGGGTCGCCCCCACTGACTAGGGAGTGGGCGCCGAGCTTTCCTTTCTGCTGGCGGGAGGAGCACTGGGCTCTTCCTCCGCTCCCTTAGAAGTTACGTCGCAGCAGAACTTCGTCGACGCAGTGGAAGAGTGGCTCCGAAACACCCCTCCCGAGGGTCCGGATGTTTCGTTCCTCCTGAACGATTTCTTCCGTGACTTGATGGCGGAGGATTGTTGGTCCGCCCGCATCCGCTCCGGCGCCCCTCACAAGCTTTACCCGGAAGGCCCCTTGCTCCAGATCACTAGGGACGTCGTGGATGCACTCCGAGTTAAGGGGAGGTCACACTCCCACCTCCTCGTCAAGGAGAGAGAGCGTCTGGTTTCGTCAGGCGGTGCTCTCCTGCCGCGAGAGGGAGAACGAGGCGCGGGCTATGCGCCGCCAGAAGTTCAGCGAGGCCACGCGAAAGTGCAAGGTCTCCACCCGTGAGGCGGAAGCACTTCACGAGGAGGCCAAGTGCACGTTGGACGCCACCCGGGATCTGCAGGCCCGACTCCGTTCGGAACAGGAGGAGACCCTTGGTGGCGCATAGCGAGAGAAGTACATCGCCCTTCGTGAGGGGGCCCTGGTGTGTCGTGAGGCGCGCGTCTCTTCCCGTGAGTCTGCCATCTCCCTCGGGGAGGACAAGGTCCATAGCCTTGAGGAGAACGTCAAGAAACGCGAGGCGGAGACTGCCCGCCTCGTGGGCGAAGTGAGCGAGGAGGGCGAGCTCCTCGAGAAGCTGGAGAATGACCTGAAAGAGGAAAGAAAGAAACAACAACAGCAGGTGGAGCATGGGATCCAGGCTGGGCGCGAGGCGTACCACAAGGAGCTCGAGGCAGACCTGGGCGTGAAGTAGCCGCCGGGGACGGCCCGATCAAGCAATCACTACCCTCGGAGGCCGATAAGCTTTCGACGGAGCTCGATGGGCTTCGCACACAGCTTGCCGAAGAGCGCGGTGCACGGGAGCGCGCCGTTTTCATGTTCGCGGAGTTCCAGTCGGAATTGTTTGCCCTGCAAGAGCGGCTGGCTCCTCTCGCATAGGGGGTGCCTGAGCGGGAGGAGTTGGTTGGGACAGCGCTGGAGCTTCTTCGGCAAGCTGTCCTGCACGCCGTCCAGGCCGCCTATGTGGTTGGCGAGCGACTGGACCTCGAGCTGCCTTCTCCCCCGCGCTAGGTACGACGCCATACGCGCCCTTCACTTCTTCGTCGGCCATCTGGACTCGCTACAGGAACATGCCCAGAGCATGGACGCGATTCTTGATGCGGAGTGCCGTCAACTCCGGTCGGACGCTGCAACACACCTATTCTCCACGTTCTTGATGGTCCAACCAGACTTCAAGTTGAGCACTCTGGTAGGGAAGGTTCCCCCCGAGCGTGCCGCCTCCCTCTCTTCTCTTGTGAGGGATGTCGTCGCTGCTTTTTTGAAGGCCTTCAACCCGACCCCTCCTACCGATGCGGCCCCAACTCCTGGCGCCGGCAACAAGGGCCCTTCTGCCTAGTGCTCTTCTGTGTATCTGCGAGCCTTCTATTAGGTCCCTGTGAACTTTTAAATTCCTTGTAAGGAGATATTCCACACACTCTTGCTTATTGTATCCCTATCTTTTATTCTGCTTCTGGGTGCTTTTGTGTGAGAGGACTTAGCTTTTTGTGGCGGTGTCCTTCGAGACACCTTGCTTGTGTCCTTCGTGGTGGGCCTTCAGCCGCTCCTTGTGGGGGATCCTTCTGGACTCCGTGTGGAGAGTTGGACGTTGTGTGCTTGCTCCTTGGGAGTAAAGCTGCCGCTGCTACCTGCAGTTTGTGCTCCTAGAGAGGTGCGCATTTGTTTGTTCCTTCGTGAGCATCTCGCGAGGAGAAAACGCCAAGGAACTTGGTGAAGTGTTTGTGTGCGGTAGCGACCCGCTCACATACATTGTTCCAGCCCCCGCTCGTGGGATGCTCTCGAGAGGAAAAAGGCCCTCGCGCGCCTCTTCGGAAAGAGAAAGTATGCATGCTTGGATGAATGCGTATGATGTTTGTTGGGTGAAAAATGCAGTTATGCCATCATGCAAGGAGAGGTGGGATTGCTTTGTGAAAGCAACAAGATTTTACTGGTAGGGTGAGGCATTGTTTACAAAACGCTTGGGGATGTCGTGACCTTGTGGTCCTCCAAGAAGCACTTGACGTCACTGTACGGACACGGGACTCCTATCGTCATGGGGCTAATACTCGCGCGATTTCAGGTGCACAGCTCAAGGATGTAGTGGCCTTGTGGCGCCCTCGAGTAACAAAATTTCGCCCCACCAGAACGGGGCTCCCACTTGTGTGGGTAGAAGCTCCCGCGACCGTGTGGCCCTCCAGGCGAGAGCTCCATGAGACCCTCACGGGGAGAGGTCCTGGCGTCGTATTTACCGTGGCGTCACGGAGTCCCCTCGAGGGTGCATCTCCATGGCCTTGTGAAGGCCATGGAACGAGATTGTGGTGAGCGCTCCTCCCTAGTAAGGAGGCGCGCTCGCATGGAGAGCAGTGGCAGCCCCCGAGCCTCTAGCGCTTTGGGGGGTCTTCTGGGCGGCAGCTCCCGAGCCTCCAATGCTCTAGGGAGTCTTATGGGTGGCTCCTATCTGATGTGAGGTTAGAAGCCTCTTCTTGGAAGCCTCATCGAGGTGTCCCGTGTCGTCTTAGTCGGCCGGGTGGGAGGTCGCCACCTCCTAGTAGGCGCGCTCGACAGAACGCGTCGCATCCTCCACCTCCCCGTGGATGGTGATGGTGCCAGCAGGCCCAGGCAATTTGGCGAGGTTGTACGTGTGGTGCGTCACAGCCATGAACTTCGCGAGAGCTGGGTACCCGAGGATGGCGTTGTAGGGGAGGGCAATATGCGCAATGTCGAAGTCGAGAGTCTCGGTGCAGTAGTTCTGGCAGGTGCTGAGCGTGACGATGAGGCGCACTTGTCCCAGGGGGGACCGTGGTGCCGTTGGTGACACCGGTGAACGGCCTTGTGGGGTCCAGACGCTCGTCGGGCACCTGGAGTCGCTCGAACATGGGCACCGAGATGACGTTGAGGAATGCACCCCCGTCGAGCAGGGTCATGTTGACCGTGATGTTGTTGATGGCGGGGGTGCAGACCAGGGGCAGGATTCCCGCGGTCCTTCTGGACTTGGGGTGGTCGCTGATGTCGAAGGAGACCTTGTGGTATGACCACTTGAGTAGCTTCGCCGCGGTTGTGCCTGAGTGGACAGCGGCGATCTCGGGCGAGATCTTCTTGAAGTGGCGGTTGGAGAGGGGAGCTTGTGCTCCGCCAAGAATGCAGGCCATATAGCCCGTAGGTTCTTGGTAGCTGATGCGCGTGATACACACGTTTGTTGAGAGACCCCAAGAGGAGGGTGTGATGAGCATAGCGGTAAGAATTTCCCCTTAGTTAAGAACCAAGGTTATCAATCCAGTAGGAGAAAGAGGATCTTCGGAAGGTTGATGCCACTGACGGTGGTGATGGCGCCTCACCGGTGTCAGCAACAACGCGGAACCTGCACACAACACAACCAAAATACTTTGTCCCAACGGTAAAGTGAGGTTGTCAATCTCACCGGTCTTGCTGAAAATAAAGATTAGACGTATAGTGTGGAAAATGGTGTATGCTTGCAGTAAGTAAAGAAAGCAAGAAATTGTAGTGGTTTGTTTAACAGTGTAGGAAAATGGACCGGGGTTCATAAGTTCACTAGTGGTGTCTCTACATAAAAGATAGCATGCTGGGTGAACAAATTACAGCTGGGCAATTGACAAATAGAGGTTGCACCATAGTGCACATTCATGACATGATGACTACTATGATATTTAGTGCGGGCATTACAACAGTATACAGAGACCGTAATCCAACTTCATCTATGACTAATAATCCACCCTCAGGTTATCATCCGAACCCCCTTAGGTATTAAGTTGCAAGCAACCGATAATCGCATTAAGCAATGCGTGTAATGTAAGCAATGATTGTGCACGCGGGTACTCACACCGTTGTTTTCTCCCTAGTGGCAACAACACATCCTCCCCCGTCACGTTTCTGTCATTCGAGCACGGGCGAAAAGGAGGCATGGACCCAACTATCGAGCATAAATACTCCCTCTTGGAGTCACTAGCAACTACTTGGCCAGAGCAACCACTAGCAACGGAAAACATGCAAGATCACAAATAACATATGCAATGAAGACTATAATCAACTTGGCATAAGTTCAATATTCATCAGATCCCAGCAAACACTTCACGTAGAGTTACATAAGAACAATCTCGATCATGTTAGGCAACTCACAAGATCTAAACATTGAGGCATAGGAGGAGAAGACAACCAGCTAGCTACTTCTATGGACCCGTAGTCCAAGGATGAACTACTCACGCATCACTCCGGAGGAAAGCATGGTGATGAAGAGGCCTCCGGTGATGATCTCCTCTTCGGCAGGGTGCCGGGAGACAGCTTCAGAACCCCCCTGATCTAGGGTTGATGACGACGGCGGCTGCGGAACTTTTCGGTGATATTTGATCAGGTGTCTAGGGTTTTCCATCCAGGGGGAATAAATAGGCGAAAGGGCAAAGGCGGTGGAGCCCTAGGGGCCCCACACCACCCCCTGGCGCGGCCAAGGGGGGCGCAACCCCATGGTTGGGGCCCCCTGGTGCCCGTCTTCGACTCCTCTTCGGTCTTCTAGATGCTTCCGGGGAAAATAGGAACTTCGGGATTTGTGGGGTCCAATTCCGAGAATATTTCCAGAACAACTTTTCTGAAATAAAAAACAACAGAAAATAGGGAACTGGCACTTGGCATCTTGTTAATAGGTTAGTCCCGGAAAACGTGTAAAAATGCTATAAAGAAGGGAGAAAACATGTAGCAATTGGCATAATATTATCATGGAGCATCAGAAATTATAGATACGTTGGATACGTATCAAGTTTCCCCAAGCTTATTTCCTACTCGTCCTCGAGTAGGTAAACGATAAGACACAATAATTTCTGAGGTGACATGCTAGTAACATAAACTTGATCATAAAAATGTAAAAGCATATGTAACCTGAGATCATAGAACTTTTAACACAAACATGATAAATAGAACTTTAATAATAAGGGATAGCAATCACTTTGCATCATGAGAAGTAGCTCAAATAAAAGGTCATGAATAACAATGCAAAGAAAGATATATGTTTGTTTCAAGTGTAGAGAAAGCATGGCAAGGTGGTATTTCGCTAGTCCTTAAGAGTGGGGCAAAACATAAATGCCAGGACACCTTCAAAGTTCATGAGGAAGACTAGAACAAATAATTTGAGAACAAACAATAACACATCATGAATCAATTAATAATGTTTCTTGGACAAATGCACATAAAACTCAGAATGGCAAAAATGCTCTCTCAACTATCCATAAAGTTAGAAGATGGAGACTCAACATAAAAGTAAAAAAAGGCCCTTCGCAGAGGGAAGCAGGGATCACTCATGTGCTAGAGCTTTTTATTTTATTAAACAGAGATATTAAAAGTTTGACACTCCTCCCATCCATCTTTCACAAACCATGGCTAACTGAATCCTCGGGTGCCTGCCAACAATCACATACCATGGAGGAGTGTCTATATTTTGGGAGATGTATGCTAATGTCAACGAATGGTAAACAAAAAATACAGTACGTCACAAGCCAACTAGATTTCACAAGAGCGGCTCCCATATGAAGGACGCATCTGGGTAGAAGGTCATCCCTCTCTCTTTTGTTTACACAATTATGCTTTGACTGATAAATCAGGGGCAAAAATAGTGAAGAGATTTTGTGTGTATTAATTTGGGGCTGGGCACCCCGCTGTCAGCTCTTCTATCATTTGGATAAGCGGATGAAGCCACTAGTCCAGAGTGTGAAATCCAATCAACAAGTGAGATAAAGATTCTCTATTTACGTCCTCATGAGCAAAAACAGGAACATAAAGCAGGAGTAATTTTGAAGGTTTTAAAGGTAACACATGAGAAATTTACTTGGAGTGGCAGTTAAATACCACATGTAGGTAGGTACGGTGGACACAATGGGAAAACTCGGTTTTAGGGAGTTGGATGCACGAGTAGAGCTCATACTCAGTACAGGTGGAGGCTAGCAAAAGACTGGGAGCGACAAATCAAGAGAGCATAAGAGCCATAATCATGCATAGTGATATAAACATCATTAATTAAAGCATAAGAGGTATCACAAGTTCAAAAACTAAATGATCATAGAGGATATTAGTGACTGGTTCATGTTCATAAACATGGTGTGAGCATGCGCCAAGTCAACCAAATAAAACATTCAAATGAGAATACCATAAATTTATGCTTTAAGATGACAAGAACAACTCATGAATCTTTGAATGGCACCTTAAACACTCTCAACTATTTGAGGCTAATCATGCTACTCAATAACCACAAGGATTTAAAACTAAAATAACATCTAGCATGATACGAAAAAGTTCTAGCCACAGTCTATACAAGCTTCTACTTGCACCATTAAAAATTCTACTTCAGGCAGCAGTTTCTTCTCCCAACAAGTACCATACAAGATATGTTTTAACAAAAATACTCTTCATGATACAGCAAGAAAAAATGAGAGTACTCACATAACATTACTAAAACTAACACCTAAGAGATGCATGCAAAACAGGAACTAAATAAATGCAGCAGCCAGACAAAGATTAAGAATACAAAGTATTCCCAAGAAAAAGCGGAGCGTGTCACTCTCCAATAAAATAATGATGGGGTCCAACCAAGCTTATTGAAAAAATAAAATACGCTCCAAGTAAAGCACATAAGATGCGACCGAATAAAAATATAGTTTCACTAGAAGTGACCTGATAATTTGTCGATGAAGAAGGGGATGCCTTGGGCACCCCCAAGCTTAGACGCTTGAGTCTTCTTCGAATTTTCTGGGATGTACCATCGGGGCATCCCCAAGCTTAGTCTTTTCACTCTTATTGATCACATCATATTATCCTCTTCTCTTGACCCTTGAAAATTTCCTTCACACCAAACTTCTCACAATCTTCATTAGCAACGCTAGTGCAATCGAAATAGTAAATTCACATGGTTCAGTTAACACAAGCCTAACACTCATAAACACATTAGCTACTGTCACAACTTCTTTTAAAACTCTTTTTCTCAAAAGAACACCAAAAGAAAGAGATTAAGATGCAAATGCAATTATTGGCAGAAATCTGTCAAAACAGAACAGCGGGTAAAGATGATTTTTTTTCAAAAATCTTATGTTGCTCAAATCAATAAGTGGTCAACTAAGAAAAGTTGCGTATATAGCCCAGGATTACGCACAAAAAGACTCAGCTCATTTTGAGTTTTCTGTGATTTTATACGAATTTAACAGTGGACAACAGAAATATGTTTCCTGCGTAGAAATCCGAAATATAGCCTCAACTTTCCACTAGAGGCTTTACTTGGCTCAACAAAAACACGAAAGAAAAGATACAGCGGGGTTGCTAAGGACATAGAAAACACCCAGGTGCAAATAAAACAAAAGAAAACGACGGAAAACGGGTTGAAAACGGAGAAATAAAACATGTTGTCTCCCGGTAGCGTTTTTCTTTAACGCCTTTCAGCTAGGCATAGAAAGCAACTCAAGTATTTTCAAGTGAAGAATCATCACCATCATAACTTGCTCTAATAATAGAGTCAAAATGTAGCTTCATCCTCTTTCTAGGAAAGTGTTCCATATCTTTCTTGAGTGGGAATTGATTTTTAATACTCCCCTCTTTCATATCAATAACAGCACCAACAGTTCTAAGAAAAGGTCTTCCCAAAACAATATGACAAGAAGCATTGCATTCAATGTTCATAACAAAAAAATAAACAGCGACATGGTTATTGTTAATCATAATAAGAACATCATCAATTCTACCTAAATGGTTCTTATTAGCATTATGAGTAAGATGAACATCCAAATAATAATGTTCCAACGGTGGTAGATCAAGAATATTAAAAATATTTTTAGGCATAACAGATATACTAGCACCAAGATCACACAAAGCATTGCAATTAAAATCATTTACTTTCATGTTTCAGCTTTTCCTCTCTAACTTTCATGAGAGCATTGGTAATATGTTTAGTAAAGGCCATATTCATGGCACTAGCATTGGGACTTCTAGAAAGATTTTGTAGAAACATAATAACTTCAGAGATATTGCAATCATCAAAATCAAAATTGTTATCATAAAAAGTAATGGGACCATTATCTCCCACATATCTAAAAACTTCATCACTTTTATCATAAGAAAATTCGGCAATTTAGCACGTTTCACTGAAGGGGTGGAGACTTTGTTAACACCAACTACTTTACCATTGATAGTAGGAGGTTTACTAGCACTTGGAGCTTCAGTTTTACTAGTGGTGGTGATAGTGCAAACTTTAACAATATTATTCTTTCTAGCCAATTCATCTTCTCTTTCCCACCTACCACGTAATTCATCCATCAACCTAACATTTTCATCAATTCAAACTTGGATGGCATTCAAAGTTTTAATTTCCTTAACATCATGTGGCAAAACCTTCAGTTTTAGAAAATCAACATCAATAGCTAGGCTATCTACTTTAGAGGCAAGAACATCTATTTTACCAAGCTTTTCCTCAACAGATTTATTAAAAGCGGTTTGTGTGCCAATAAATTCTCTAAGCATGTTTTCAAGATCAGAGGTAGAGCTTTTATTATTATCGTAGGAATTGCCATAAGAATTACCATAACCATTATTAGGAGGATAGGTCTTCTAATTGTTTACACCAAAATTATTTCTATAAGCATTGTTGTTAAAATTATTATTTCTAATAAAGTTCACATCAACATGCTCTTCTTGAGCAACCAAAGAGGCTAAAGGAACATTATTTGGATCAACTTGAGCTCATTGGGTCCAAACTTGAGATTGACATTACCAATGCATCTCGAGTATACCTAAAACAAATTCAAGTATAACATGGTACCAAAGCTCGTTGGGTCCAAAGTAGTTAGAAAAACTACAATACAGAGGAAAAACTCCACATAAGTATATGCACATTGATATGAATTTGAATGTCATGCACATCTTAGCCATTTTGGAATTGATGGAGTTTATCCTATATATTGGATCAACGAAAGTAAGAAAGCCAAAAGATATACATAGTGAATATACATGCACAAAACTTTCAAGAACCAAATGAGATACAAATTGTACAAAACACCAATTTTAAACCAAGAAGGCACTCACAAGAGAGACAAGCAAAAGAAGTGTACAAATTATATCAAAACCCCAAATCAACACATGGTTGAGGAAACCAATTTGAGAATATACCAAAATAAAATAAGATCAAAGAATAAACCAAACCCTCAACACTTTTCATGATGGCACGCAAAGTACCAAGACGAAAAATGTTTGTCTTCGAAAGATACACGTCACCGGAATAAAGAACCAATTGAAGACAACAAATGTTCAAAAGCATAAAGGATGGCTCCTCCAAGATTTGTGTATTATTTATGATCTTGTATTTGAATACAAAATGAACATAATGGGATCATTACTCTCCATATATATTATTCCAACACTATTCAAACTCAAGAAAAGCAATAAGATGCAATACCAATTTAAAGAATGGTGTTCTAATTAATGTAGGATAGCTTCCCCAAGAATAGTGTAACATATAGAAGTATGACTTGGAATGTAAGTGCACAAGAATGGTATCATTGTTTTCCCTAACTCAAGAAATGCATTAAAAAATTCAAATAGAGCAAAAGGATCTAAAAGGTATAAGGAAGACACAAGGGAGTTAAACCAAAATAAATCCTTGGCAAGGAACAAGACAATTTTCAAGAAAAAGCCAATGTAAATATGATCAATAAGTTTACAACAAATGATTATCACTTGTCAAAGACAAGGAATGAATGGAGATATTTCTCGGTGGTAGATGATTTATTCACAATAATATTCACAAAATATAAGCATGTGGCAAAAGATAGGAGTTAAAAAACATGCTTAAATAGAGATTCTTGAAATCTTCAATTAAAAAATAATATGCAAATCACCAAGAAAATCTCTCACAAACAAGATACCAAAATAAGGGAGACAAAACACATTTAAGCAAATATGGAACTTTTTTGAGCAGCATGCCACATAGGAACAAGATAACTAGCAATATCAACTCTAGGCGGCAATACCTCACATGTTCACATTTTCTAGGATTGTAATATGAACATAGATTATTACTACCCCATAATAAGATAATCCATTTTGCAACAAGAGGCACATAAAAAATTCCAACTAGGGAAAGTTAATGGACATTATATAATTTGAAATTCTCATAAGAATGACATACCACATAGAGACTAGGTAATATTGATATATCAACACTAAGTGGTATTCCTCATGTACACACATTTTAGGATAGTAAAGTGCCAAGAGCATATTACTCCCCCAAAATGGGATAGTCCATAAATATCCCCAAAAGCCAACTAAAATAAACAAAAGTTTGCCATGAAGGCTCAACACAAAACACACAAGTACATGGAGTGCAAACCAACAAACACATACTAGATTACTAAAGATAGGTAAGTAGTAAGCACAACCTATACAAACACATGCTAGAAGCAAAACCAACACATGCAAGGGGGAAAGAAACTTTCAATCAATGTATGATTTATTTATAATGTACCGCAATGAGGCACATTGGATATGAGATATATATAATCCAAATGACTTGGCTTGAGTAAATATAATTGATGAAGATCCCTTATTTCTTCAGGAGATAGCCAAGTCTTCAATGCCCTCCAACAAAACATATTGATCAAGTTTGAGCTTGTTGGTCCCCAACCAAGTTGAGTACTAAGAGGTTAGTCACAATAGGTTTGGCAACCCAAATGGTTCTTTCTTGACACCACTTTGAGTTCCAACATATTTGGCAAACACATTTCCCACATTATCCTTCCGAATGGAATAAACATCATAAACTAGGATAGGGTTGGATAAGTTACCATTAGTGCATGAAGAAGCAAAGTGGCCCTTCTCACTACAAAGGTAGCAACATCGACTCTTTTATTTCTTCTTAATAGGCTCCTTAACTTGAGGAGCATTGGCTTGAGTCTTCTTAGGAGGTGGATGTTGTTCAAATCGTGGTTGATCATGAGACTGAATAAGAGGCTGCTTCCCTAGTTCCTTCTCACTAAGAGGCTTATTCTTCAAAGGGAAAGATCTAACAAGGTGCCCTTCAATCTTGCACTTGAAGAAAATAATCTTGGCCGAATCTTTTACTTGTTCTTGGCCCTTCTTATTGTCAACCTTGGACTTGTTCGTATTATTGGAGTTGAATCAAAGTCCACTCTTGTCATTGGGAAGTCTTCGCACTCTCAACATATTGTCAAGGATGAACCTCCCTTCATGAATCTTTTCCAAGTCTTTCTTAAAATAAGTGACTTGGGCCTTGAGTTCTTTGATTTTCTCTACATGGTTAGAAACAACACAAGAGCTAGAGGAAGTAGATGCATCATTAATAGAGCAACAAGGAAAGGAAAGTAATTCATCACAAGATGTAGAAACATTATGAGAGGATGATTACTAGTACTAGCACATGGCATTATAACACTTTTTAGTGGGGATTATGCTAGTGACCACGTGAGGCTCACAAGATGTTACCTTTGTAGTGATAGCCTCAAGAGTTAACTTTAGCCTTGTATGGGATGCTAGAAGATCCTCATGATAGCTAGATATCTTTTCATGCTTTCCTCCAATTTCCCACACTTGCTAGTCACAAACTCAAGTTGATCCCTTAGCTCAACATTCTCCTTCAAAATAGATGCTTCACAAGATGTGGAGTTAGTAGCACAAGCATCATTAGAAATAGAAGAACAACATAGCAAGATCATTATTCAACCTAGCATTTTCGTCAATTAGATTAGCATTGCCAACACCAAATTCAACTTTTCCTTTTTAAGCACTTTATATTTAGCAATAGCATGGTCACATGATTTAGTGAGAAAAGCAATTTTTTCATAATAAAGCTCCTCAAAAGATTCGAGTTTCTCCTCAAGATTAACTCGAAGCTCGTGCTCTTCCTCAAGGGTAACGGTAGGAGAAGCCATTTCAAGAGCATCTTCTCTTTCCGTATCTCCCTTCTTCTCAATGAATTTTGCTCTATTAATAGCAAAAGTCAAAATTTCACACAAATGAGATATAACTTTACTACATATAGGGAGAGCATCAAGAACCAACTGACCCTTCTACTTTAAAGAGACATCATCATTATTCCCTCCATAATAAAAGTCCTCATCCTCGTCGTCACAAGATGTAGAGAGTTCTAAAGGTGGAGAAACCTTTGAATCCTTAGCCATAAGGCACAAGTGAGAACCGGAAGGTGATGAAGACAGAATACTTGAAGCTCCATTGAGGTCCATGTATTGTTCCAACAAATGTTTGGATTCCTATACATTGTTAGCCACACAAGTACTAGAGGAAATGAAGGTATTGTTTTTATGACAACAAGACATAGGAAGAATATCATCATGAGATTTAGTTGAGCAACCATTACATGATATGCAAGGACTATCAACACTAGCATGTAAGACATTTGGAGTGCTAGAAGAGTTTAAGTCTAAATATAGAACATTGCAATGGGATAGAGATGAAGTATATAGTCAATAGTAGATTCACAATCAACAATGAAATTTCTATGAACACTCACCATATCATTACCTTGTGACAAATCACATGTTGGTGGAGTGGAGAAAGGTGTGAACTCATCACAACCGGAAGTGCAAGGGGAACAATCATCCTCAATAATGTTGGACACACCATATATATCTTGAAGTTTTGTCCATAGCTCATAAGAGTTCCGAAAAGGCATGATTGACCCAAGAACTACATCACTCAAAACACAAATGAGACCATTAGATATTCGAGTATCGAGATAAGACTTTTCCTCATCCTCTAAAGATATATTTTGGGAATCCTTTGGAGGAGGAAAATCCATATCTACACATTGCAAAAAAAAAAGGAAATCCATATCTACAATTCTCTTTACATAGTGTGGACCCATGGCCCCAAAAAGATTGAGTATGCAAGTTCTCCAAACATCATAATTTGTGCCATCGAACTTACAGAAGGGATCGTGCACTAATTTCCTAAACTACATTGCACTCTCTAGGATGTAAAGCCTAATAATGAGAGCCCAGGCTAGAGGGAGGGTGAATAGGCGATTAAAACTACCTCTTATGGCTTGCTAAATGAGTAAATAAACTAGGTGTTTAAATTAACAAGCACACAACCTAAATATTGTAGGCTCGTGTGCAACAAAAACTTATGCTAAGCAAGACAAGTAACAAGGTGATAGCAAGATATATGATTTCAAGCACAAAGGCTATTACAAAGTAAATTGCATCAGTAAATATCTCGGGTATAGAAATAACCGAGGCACCCGGAGACGATGATGTATTCCCGAGTTCCTCCTTTTAAGGGTAGTCCATCTCGTTGGAGGGGTGTGAGCTCGCCACAATAGGCCTACTCAACGCCACAAAGGCCTCACCCTATTCTCCGATGAACCTCGCCACAAAGGCCTAGTTCAACTTCCACTATTGGCAACCTTGAATCTCAAGGCACGCATCCACAACTTAATTGGAGGCTCTCGAGGTCACCACAATCTTGGGGCACGCATCCACAACCGAATTAGAGGTTACGAAGAACACCACAAGTCGTCTAGGGTCCAAGACCCAAGAGTAACAAACTCACAAACTTTCACTTCCATGAATCCTCGTGGAGAGAGAAAACTGATGCAACCAATACAAATGGAAAGATCACAAGTGCTCAAATCCTTCACTCTCAAATTCCAACAAAACAACAAATGATTATGGGGGAATAAGAGAGGAAGAACAAGGAAGAACTCACAAATGAATCCACAAGATCTAGATCCAAAGACTTCCCCTCACTAAGAGGAGAGATGGATTGGTGGAATAATATATCTAGATCTCCTCTCTCTCTTTCCCTATAATTGGAGGCAAAAACCATGGAGGTATAGATAGAAAGCAAGCTCCAAAAGGTTAACAATGGTGGGGGGAAACTTGCTTGAGATCTAGGGAACCTTTGGGGAAGAAGGCCCCTGATACGTCATAAACGTATCCTTAATTTCTGATGTTCCATGTTGTTTTCATGCCATATGCTACATGTTTTCCTTACACTTTATGTCATTTTTATCGATTTCCTGGGACTAACCTATTAATAAGATGCCATAGAGCCAGTTCCCTGTTTTCTGTTGTTTTTAGTTTCAGAAAAGTTGTTCTGGAAATATTCTCGGAATTGGAAAATTCGAAGCTCGGAAGTCTTAGAATTCCCGAAGGTTCCATGGAGTCTTGAAGAGGACCGGAGAGGGGCCAAAGGGGGGCCACACCATAGGGCGGCGCCCCCTTGTCGCGCTTGGGGGTGGTGTGGGCCCCTCGGGCGTCCACCGCCATCGCCCTTTTGCCTATTTATTCCCCCCCGATACGTTAACCCTAAAAATATACCACTTTTCCACGAAAAACACCCGAGGCTGCCGTCATCGTCAACCCGAGATCGGGAGCGTTCTAGAGTTCTCCTCGGCACCCTGCCGGGAGGGAAAATCGTCACCCGAGGGCTCTACACTACCATGCCCGCCTCCGGAGTGATGCGTGAGTAGTTCATCCTTGGACTACGGGTCCATAGCAGTAGCTAGATGGTTTCCCTCTCCACTTTATGCCTTATGTTTAGATCTCGTGAGCTGCCTCACATGATCGAGATCATCTTATTGTGATGCTACATGTTGTGTTTGTTAGGATCTGATGATTATTGAATGCTATGTATTTTGATTATCAATCTATCATGTTGTCTTCATGTGTATGTTATTTATGATCTTGCATGCTCTCTGTTGTTAGTAGATGCTCTTGCCAAGTAGATGCTAGTGACTCCAAGAGGGGGTATTTATGCTCGAGAGTGGGTTCATGTTCCTTTGCATCTGTGCTCGAGTGACAGAAACGCGGCGGATGGAGGATGTGTTGTTGCCATTAGGGAGAAAACAACAATGTTTACTTCGTTTACATTGTTTACATTACACACTTTCCTTAATGCGATAATTTGGTGCTTGCAACTTAATATACAATGTTTGTTCGGATGATATTCGGAGGCTGGCGTATTAGTCATAGATGCAGTTGGATGACGATCTATGTACTTTTTTGTAATGCCCGCATGAATCTCATAGTAATATTTATGGCATGCATGTTTCATTATCTATCAATTTCCCAGCTGTAATTTGTTCACCACGCATGTTAGCTATGTTTTATGGAGAGACACCTCTAGTGAACTGTGGACCCCGGTCCGTTTTCTCATACTAATAATATAACCATTGCAATTACTATTTTCACACTGCTACTGTTGTTCTCGTATTGTTCTCATGATGTTTTCCACACCATACGTTTGACCTCTTTCTGTTCAGCAAAACCGGTGAGATTGACAACCTCACTGCTTCGTTGGGGCAAAGTGAATTTATTGTGTTGTGTAGGTTCCACGTTGCTGCTGAACCGATAGTGCGCCCTACCATCTCAACTTCATGAACCTTCTGAAGTTACTCCTTCCTCCTACTAGTCGATTCAACCTTGGTTTTTTTCTGAGGGAAACTTGCTATTGTGCTCTTCATACCTTCCTCTTGGGGTCTCCCAACGAACGTGTGTTACACACGCATCAAGCTAATTTCTGGCGCCGTTGCCGGGGAGGAAGAGAATTTCTGCAAGGGAAGTATCTTGTTGCTTCACCTTAATGGTGCCTTGAGGCGCCATAAATCCTTTGCTATGGATGGTGTGTTGGGAACCCTAAGAGGAGGGTGTGATGAGTGCAGCGGTAAGAATTTCCCTCAGTTAAGAACCAAGGTTATCAATCCAGTAGGAGAAAGAGGACCTTCGGAAGGTTGATGCCGCTGACGGTGGTGATGGCGACTCACTTGTGTCAGCAACAATGTGGAACCTGCACAGAACACAACCAAAATACGTTATCCCAATGGTACAGTGAGGTTCTCAATCTCACCGGTCTTGCTGAAAACAAAGATTAGACGTATAATGTGGAAAATAGTGTATGCTTGCTGTAAGTAAAGAAAGAAGGGAATTGTAGTGGTTTGTTTAACAGTGTAAGAAAAATGGACCGGGGTTCATAGGTTCACTAGTGGTGTCTCTCCATAAAAGATAGCATGCTGGGTGAACAAATTAAAGCTAGGCAATTGACAAATAGAGGTTGCACCGTAGTGCACATTCATGACATGATGACTACTATGATATTTAGTGCGGGCATTACAACAATATACATAGACCGTAATCCAACTACATCTATGCCTAATAATCCACCCTCAGGTTATCATCCAAACCCCCTTAGGTATTAAGTTGCAAGCAACAGATAATCACATTAAGAAATGTGTGTAATCTAAGCAATGATTGTGCACACAGGCACTCACACCGCTGTTTTCTCCCTAGTGGCAACAACACATCCTCCCCCGTCACGTTTCTGTCACTCGAGCACGGGCGAAAAGGAGGCATGAACCCAACTATCGAGCATAAATACTCCCTCTTGGAGTCACTAGCAACTACTTGGCCAGAGAAACCACTAGCAACGGAAAGCATGCAAGATCACAAATAACATATGCAATAAAGACTATAATCAACTTGGCATAAGTTCAATATTCATCGGATCCCATCAAACACAGCACAAAGAATTACATAAGAACAATCTTGATCATGTTAGGAAGCTCACGAGATCTAAACATTGAGGCATAGGAGTAGAAGACAACCATCTAGCTACTTCTATGGACTCGTAGTCCAAGGATGGACTACTCACGCATCACTCCGGAGGCAGGCAAGGTGATGAAGAGGCCTCCGGTGATGATCTCCTCTCCGGCAGGGTGCCGGGAGACAGCTTCAGAACCCCCCTGATTTAGGGTTGACGACAACGGCGGCTGTGGAACTTTTCGGGGATTTTTTTATCAGGTCCTTAGGGTTTTCCTTCGGAGGGGAATAAATAGGCGAAAGGGCAGCGTCGGTTGGTCACCAGGGTGGCCACACCACCCCCAGGCGAGGCCAAGGGGGCCCGCGCCTGACCATGGTGATGGCCCCCTGTTGCCCGTCTTTGACCCCTCTTCGGTCTTCTGTATGCTTCCGGAGAAATAGGAACTTCGGGATTCGTGGGGTCCAATTCCGAGAATACTTCCAAAACAACTTTTCAGAAAGAAAAAACAGCAGAAAACAGGGAACTGGCACTTGGCATCTTGTTAATAGGTTAGTCCCGGAAAACGTGTAAAAATGCTGTAAAGAAGGGAGAAAACATGAAGCACTTGGCATAATATAATCATGGAACATCAAAAATTATAGATACGTTGGAGACGTATAAATCACCCCCAAGCTTAGTTCCTACTCGTCCTCAAGTAGGTAAACGATAAAACAAAATAATTTCTGAGGTGACATGCTACCACACAATCTTGATCATAATATGTAAAACAGAGCATGCAAACTAGGATCAAATGAACTAAAGTTGTGATCTATATTTGATATCAACAAGTAATGCATAAACAAATAAGGAGAAAGAAGCAAAACTTTTAATGAATCAAAACTAAAAGACTATCAACCGTGCAAAGTTTATTAGAGATGATTTAAGCTTTCAAGAACAACAATATCATGCACGTCAAACGATCTTCACAACCCCTGTTAGGATCAAGTCAAGCTTTCCACACGATGCAATGCTTGAATCTTAAACTATTTGCGCACTAAAAACAAGCAAGTGTTCTGCGTTGGTCCCTGGCACCGAGATTTTATGGCAAAGAGAACACTATGGGGGGTTTGGTAGGTCAATGGAAGAAAGGCTCACAAAACTGAAAGTGGTCATTAGACAAGAGAAATTATTACAACCGAAGCTATGCAAGGAGTAGGGATTTCCACACAATGTATGCACATAGAGCTATAAATGTATGAAAGCTCTCCAATGGAACTATTGGGGGTGCATACAACTTGCTTTCTCACGGAGACCTAGAGCTCATTTGAGGAGGCTCATCATTGGAATATACAAGCCAAGTTCTATAATGTAAAGTTCCCCACATAGTTATGAATGAATGATAATATGAAAACGTTCTCCAAACTGAAGCATTGGTGCTAAACATGAAGCACAAGTGTGGTATAAAGGATAGTGATGCGCCCCCTCTCTCTTTATTCTCCCTTCGGCCCTTTTTTCTTTTTGGGCTTTTTTCATTTTTTTTATTTTTTTTATATATCCTCACCTGTAGGGGCAACATCCTATATTACAATGAATCATCACACTTTTAGTACTCATAACTCATAATGGAATATATCTAATGTATCCAACTGCATGCTCCTGCCAGTGTAGCGGTATGCATAAATAACCATGAAGCTCATCATCAAGTAACATAATAGAGGTGGATGTTGTGCTGCAATATATCCCGGAATGGCTATGGAAATACCATGATAGGTAGGTATGGTGGATTTTTTGAGGAAGAATATATGGGCTTATGTGTAGGAGAACAAAGTCCTCCCACGGGATTTGGATGCATTGGTGAAGTTTGCACCAACTCTCAATGTGAGAAAGGGCAATGCACAGTACCGAAGAGGCTAGCAAATATGGATGGTGGAAGTGCCAGGAACCGCAACATAGACTCATGAGTTAAAAGGTTGTAGCAAGCAAATCATATTTATAAGGCACAATGCAAATCACTCCAATAGGGTCCATGGCAGTGACAAGTCACTGTTAGCTACCCCGACGGTAGCGCGTAACAAAAGGCCGATCAGAAATGTATCACTCGTAGCAATCATATACCATTGTTTCTACCAGCTGGTAATTTATGTGTGGCACAGTTTAAGTTTCTTAGACCAACCATTAAAATTTTATACTTACTATTCCTTCCCGTTTATCCATTAAGCAAATTAATATATGAAAACAACAACAGTGATTCAAGTGAAGCAGTTTAGTGATCTACAAGACCATGCGAATTTTTCCACTATACCAACTACCACATAACCATTTCTATTCCCAACCAAGCACATATATGAGACAACAAAAAAATATCTCTAAGCATATAGCAATGAAAACTAGAGAGTACTAACAACTCTGAATAAGAGATGAATGTAAAACAAGAGCTAAATAAATGCAGCAGCCAGACAAAGATTAAGAATACAAAGTATTCTCATGAAAAAGCGGAGCGTGTCACTCTCCAATAAAAAAATGCTGGGGTCCAACCAAGCTTATTGAAAAAATAAGAACAAACTGAAAGCAAAAAATAAAAGACGCTCCAAGTAAAGCACATAAGATGTGACTGAATAAAAATATATTTTCACTAGAAGTGACCTGATAATTTGAAGATGAAGAAGGGGATGCCTTGGGCACCCCCAAGCTTAGACGCTTGAGTCTTCTTGGAATTTGCTGGGATGTACCACCGGGGCATCCCCAAGCTTAGGCTCTTCACTCTTCTTGATCACGTCATATCATCCTCTTCTCTTGACCCTTGAAAACTTCCTTCACACCAAACTTCTCACAATCTTCATTAGCAACGTTAGTGCAATCGAAATAATAAATTCACATGGTTCAGTTTCAACACAAGACTAACACTCATAAACACATTATCTAATGTCACAAATTCTTTTAAAACTCTTTTTCTCAAAAGAACACCAAAAGAAAGAGATTAAGATGCAAATGCAATTATTGGCAGAAATTTGTCAAAACAGGACAGCAGGTAAAGATGTTTTTTTAGAAAATCTTCTGTTTCTAAAATCAAAATGTGTTCAGCTAAGAAAAGTTGCGTATATATCCTAGGATTACGCACACAAAAACTCAGGTCATTTTCAATTTTCTGTGATTTTATACGAATTTAACAGTGGACAACAGAAATCTGTTTCCTGCGTAGAAATCCAAAATATAGTCTCAACTTTCTAATAGAGGCTTTACTTGGCTCAACAAAGGCACAAAAGAAAAGATATAGCGGTGTTGCTAAGGAAATAGACATCACCCAGGTGCAAATAAAACAAAAATAAACGACGGAAAATGGGTTGAAAACGGAGAAATAAAACGGGTTGTGAACGCCTTTCCGCTAGGCATACAAAGCAACTAAAGTATTTTGAAGTGAGGCATTCAGATCAATACCAAGAACTCTCCTTTTACTCCTCTTACCCTTCTTCTTGGGTTTGGGGAATATGTGGCCACAACCTGATGCGAAGGCAAAATTTACGTACCTTTCCCCACATCTATTACTGCCCCCAGGAGTTTCAGCAAGGACCTTCCAAGTGTAATTTGTCCTTCTCCTACACATTCAATAACAAGATAATCAGTGGATACTGTCCTTCCCATGATTTTTGTAAACACTCCCTCAGCTATCCCAATGGGCAAAACAGCGGTATTATTGATAAGAGGTATTTCTTCTCCCCCTACAGAAAGTTTCCAAAGATTCAAAGACTCGTAAATATTTTTAGGCATAAGACAAAATTCAGTCATAATGTCGCAATGAGAATGAAAAGTTTCAACATTTATAACAACTTTTACTGTATGGATCCACATTGAAGATTCAAAGTTTATTGACACATAATCATAATAAGCACGAATCTGGTTATAGACTTCTTTTAAACAGGATATATTTGTCTCAAGAGTATTTAATCTAGCCTGAAAGCTCACAAGGGAATAATCAAATTTACTAGTTGAGCTAGAAGTTGCAATCAACTTTTTAATGGCATTAAGAGCTTGATCCCCATCACAACGTAGGAAGTCTCCTCCTACTGCAGAGTCTAAAGCATATCTATAGCAAAGAAAAAGACCAAAGTAAAAACTACTAAGAAATAAATCCAGGGTCATCATGGGTTCAATTTTACTATAAGAATAAAAAATCCTAGACCAAGCTTCCTTGAACTCTCCTCGCTCCCTTGCCTGAAAGTGAAGATTGTTTCTTCCGGTGACATAGTGACAGGAACAAAACTAGACATAAAAGCAAGCAATAAAAAATAACAGCTATGAAGTAAACTATTTTTTGTGTTTTTTAAATAAAGAAGCAAAACAAGACAAAAAAATAAAAACAAGACAAAAAAACAAAATAAATAGGTTGAGAGTGAGAGACTCCCCTTGCCAGAAGACTTCTTTCTCCCTGGCAACAGCGCAAGAAATCCTTGTTGCTTCACCTTAATGGTGCCTTGAGGCGCCAGAAATCATTTGCTATGGATGGTGTGTTGGGAACCCCAAGAGGAGGGTGTGATGAGTGCAGCGGTAAGAATTTCCCTTAGTTAAGAACCAAGGTTATCAATCCATTAGGAGAAAGAGGATCTTCGAAAGGTTGATGCCACTGACGATGGTGATGGCGCCTCACCGGTGCTAGCAACAACGTGGAACCTGCACACAACACAACCAAAATACTTTGTCCCAACAGTACAGTGAGGTTGTCAATCTCACCGGTCTTGCTGAAAACAAAGATTAGACGTATAGTGTGGAAAATAGTGTATGCTTGCAGTAAGTAAAGAAAGCAGGGAATTGTAGTGGTTTGTTTAACAGTGTAAGAAAAATGGACCGGGGTTCATAGGTTCACTAGTGGTGTCTCTCCATAAAAGATAGCATGCTAGGTGAACAAATTACAGCTAGGCAATTGACAAATAGAGGTTGCACCGTAGTGCACATCCATGACATGATGACTACTATGATATTTAGTGCGGGCATTACAACAATATACATAGACCGTAATCCAACTGCATCTATGACTAATAATCCACCCTCAGGTTATCATCCGAACCCCCTTAGGTATTAAGTTGCAAGCAACAGATAATCGCATTAAGCAATGTGTGTAATGTAAGCAATGATTGTGCACGCGGGCACTCACACCGTTGTTTCCCCCCTAGTGGCAACAACACATCCTCCCCCGTCACGTTTCTGTCACTCGAGCACAGGCGAAAAGGAGGCATGAACCCAACTATCAAGCATAAATACTCCATCTTGGAGTGACTAGCAACTACTTGGCCAGAGCAACCACTAGCAACGGAAAGCATGCAAGATCACAAATAACATATGCAATAAATACTATAATCAACTTGGCATAAGTTCAATATTCATCAGATCCCAGCAAACATAGCACGAAGAATTACATAGGAACAATCTCGATCATGTTAGGCAGCTCACGAGATCTAAACATTGAGGCATAGGAGGAGTAGACAACCATCTAGCTACTGCTATGGACCCGTAGTCCAAGGATGAACTACTCATGCATCACTCCGGAGGCATGCCTTCGGTGATGATCTCCTCTCCAGTGGGGTGCCGGGAGATAGCTTTAGAACCCCCTGATCTAGGGTTGACGACGATAGCGGCTGCTAAACTTTTTGTGGGATTTTTTATTCGGTCCTTAGGGTTTTTCCTTCATAGGGGAATAAATAGGCAAAAGGGTAGCGTCGGTGGGCCACCAGGGTGGCCACACCACCCTCAGGCGTGGCCAAGGGGGGTCGCGCCTGGCCATGGTGAGGCCCCCCTGGTGCCCGTCTTCGACTCCTCTTTGGTCTTCTGGATGCTTCCAGGGAAATAGGAACTTCGGGATTCATGGGGTCCAATTCCGAGAATATTTCCAGAACAACTTTTCTGAAATAAAAAACAGCAGACAACAGGGAACTGGCACTTGGCATCCTGTAAATAGGTTAGTCCCGAGAAACATGTAAAAATGCTAGAAAGAAGGGAGAAAACATGTAGGAATTTCCATAATATCATCATGGAACATAAAAAATTATAGATACGTTGGAGACATATCATCTCTCACTTCCAATCTCTTTACTTTGTTTTAGTTTTGCTTAGTTTGTTTTATTTTGTCTTGTTTGCTTCTCTTTATCAAAAACACAAAAAAATAGTTCTTATTCTAGTTGTTGTTTTTATCCTGTTTTAAATCTTGCTAAAATGACTACCCCTGAGAACACTAAGTTGTGTTAATTTACTAGCACCAACAACAATGATTTCATTAGTACAGCGATTGCTCCACCTGCTCCTACTGTTGATTTTTATGAGATAAAGCCTGCCCTGTTAAATCTTGTTATGAGAGAGCAATTTTCTAGTGTTAGTATTGATGATGCTGCTGTCCATCTTAATAATTTTGTTGAACTATGTGAGATGCAAAAATATAAAGATGTGGATGGAGATATTATTAAACTGAAATTGTTTCCTTCCTCTTTGAGAGGAAGAGCTAAAGAATGGTTGCTATCTTTGCCTAGAAATAGTATTGATTCTTGGACTAAGTGTAAAGATGCTTTCATTGGAAAATATTATCCTCCTGCTAAGATTATATATTTAAGAAGTAGCATTATTAATTTTAAGCAACTTGATAATGAGCATGTTGCTAAAGCTTGGGAAAGAATGAAATCTTTAGTAAAGAATTGTCCCACTCATGGACTGACTACTTGGAAGATCATCCAAACCTTTTATGTAGGTCTGAATTTTTCTTCAAGAAACCTTGTGGATTCAGCTGCAGGATGAACCTTTATGTCCATTACTTTGGGGGCATCAACAAAGCTTCTTGATGATATGATGGTAAATTATTCTAAATGGCACACTGACAGAACTACAACAGGTAAGAAGTTAAATTTTGTTGAAGAAACCTCCTCTTTGAGTGATAGACTTGATGCTATTATGTCTATGCTTGTGAATGGACATGCTCCTATTGATCCAAGAAATGTCCCTTTAGTCTCTTTGGTTGCTCAAGAAGAGCATGTTGATGTGAACTTTATTAAAAAATAATAATTTTAACACCAGTGCTTATAGGAATAACTTTGGTAGCAATAATTATAGGCCATATCCTCCTAATAATAATAATGGTTATGTCAATTCCTATGGTAATTCCTACAACAACAATAAAAGTGTACCCTTTGATCTTGAAAACATGCTCAAGAATGTTATTAGTACACAAACTGCTTTTAATAAATCTGTTGAGGAAAAGTTTGGCAAAATTGATGTTCTTGCTTCTAAAGTTGATAGCCGTGCTCTTGATGTTGATTTTATGAAACTAAAGGTTATGCCTCATGATGTTAAAGAAAGCAAAACTGTGAATGCAATCCAAATTCGAATTGATGATAATGTTAGGATTTTAACTGAATTGCATGCTAGATGGGAAAGAGAAGATGAAATAGCTAGAAAGAATAGTATAGCTAACGTTTGCACCATTACCACCACTAGTAAAACTAAAGCTTCTCGGGCTAGTAAACCTTCTACTATCAATAGTAAAGTAATTGGTGTTGGCAATACCCCCACTTCTGCTATTAAAAATGCAAAACTGGCTGAAACTGGTAAAAATGTTCCTGATAAAAGTGTTAAATCTTTTAGAAACATGGAGACAATGGTCCCATTACCTTTTATAAAAATGATCTTGAATTTGACGATGGCAATATAACTGAAGTGATTAAGTTCTTACAAAAGCTTGCTAGTTGTCCTAATGCTATTACTATGAATATGGCTTTCACAAACCATATTACAAATGCTTCATGCAAATTAGAGAGGATGAATTAAGATGTGAAGCCTCTATCCCTAGGAAGCTAGATGATGGTTAGGAACCCATCATTAAAATGAAACTGAATGATTTTGATTGCAATGCTCTATGTGATCTTGGTGCTAGTATCTCTGTTATGACTACGAAACTTTATGATATTCTTGATTGGCCACCTTTGGAGCACTATTATTTGGATATTCGTCTTATTGATAATGTTAGAAAGAAACCTTTGGGGAGAGTTGATGATGTTCTTATCATGGTTAATAATAACCTTGTCCCCGTTTATTTTTTTTGTTATTAATATTGAATGCAATGATTCTTGTCCAATTGTTTTGAAAAGACCTTTTCTTAGAACTGTTGGTGCAGTTATTGATATGAAAGAAGGGAATATTAAATTTCAATTCCCACTCAAGAAAGGTATGGAACACTTTTCTAGAAACAGAATGAATTTGCTTTTTGATTCTATTATTCTAACAAATTACAATTTGGATGTGTCTTCACTTGAAAACACTTGATTCCACTTTTCTGGGCCTAGCTAAAAGGCATTAAAGAAAAGCACTTCTTGGGAGATAACCCATGGTTTTATTTTTTCTTTGTTTTTCTCTGTTTTCTTTGAGTCAAGGGGTTGTATACTTATGTAGAAATTCCTTTGTATGTTTATTTTCATGTATTAGTTGTGCCAAGTAAAGTTTCTAGCGAAAGTTGGAGTTGGTTTTGGATTTCTGCGCAGGAAATAGATTTCCACTGCCCACCGTAAAAAATCATATAAATTCCAGAAAGATCAAAATGATATGAAAATGTTTGTGCTTATTCCTTAGTAATTTAGAAACTTTTTTGTTCTTTATGTTTTTCAATCTGAGCAACGTAAGTGCCCCGAATTTTTTTTCTTTACAGATTGTTCTGGTTTTGGCAGATTCTGCCATTTTTCCTGCATGTGCTCTTTCACGATGTCAAGTGGATTTCTTTGCTTCACGAAACATCAGTGGCTATAGATAATGTTTAAAAGTTTCAATAGAACTTGTGCCCATGCAGAACCCATGAATTTTTTAGTGTTTCACTAACCCTCTAATGCGAGTTACTCTTTGAGTGTGGTGTGAAGGAAGTTTTCAAGGGTCAAGAGAAGAGGGTGATCTAATGTGATCAAGAAGAGTGCAAGGTCAAAGCTTGGGGATGCCCCCATGGTTCATCCCAGAATAATTCTAAGAAGACTCAAGCATCTAAGCTTGGGGATATCCAAGGCATCCCCTTCTTCATCAACAATTTATCAGGTCATTTCTAGTGAAACTATATTTTTATTCGGTGACATCATATGAAATTTACTTGGAGCGTCTGTTTGTTTTTCTTTTATTTTCCTTTTGTTTTATTTTCTTGTCCTTGCTGCAAAAATATAGTTGGAACCTAGCATTCTTTGTATGGGAGATAGACACGCTCCGCTTTTTCGTTTGAATACTCGTTATGCTCGTATTCTTAGTTTTTGTTCTAGCTGCTGCGAAATTCCTGTTTAGCTCTTGTTTTTCTTGCATCTCTTATTCGGAGCGGTTAGTTTTAGTAGAGTTGTTTTAGTACTCTCTTGTTTCATTGCTATATATCTTGGAGAGTTTTTGTTGTTTGGTGTTTGGTGGAACTAGAAAATGCCACGTGTGGTAGATGGTATAACGAAAAAGCTTGCACATTCTTGTAGATCAATATGCTTAACGAAAAAGTTTGGTGAAACTGTTTCACTTGATTCTTTGCTGTTGTTTCGAGATATTAATATGCTTAATGGTAAACTTTCTGGTTTAGTAAAGTAAAAACAATTAATGGTTGGTCTAAAAGCTTGAAACGGTGCCACACTCAAATAACCAGTTGATAGGATAATGGTATATGACTTCCTTTGCTGATAGCAATCGTAATGCATTTTTGTTACACGCTACGGTCGGGGTAGCTAACAGTGACTTGTCACTGTCACGGACCCTGTTGGAGTGATTTTCATTATGTGTCACACCCCAATTTCTGCCTCTGTGTAGTATTAGTAGAACCCAATTTTTTGGTCCAACAAATTTTTTTTACATAATGTTTTGCTTGGTTGAACAAGTTTGTGTGTTACAATCATCTAGGCATTGCAAAAAATTATTTTCTTTTAAACTCGCCCTAGTGTTTTCCCTGACTAGTAATGTTTTCTCTCTTGTTTTTCCATATGTTACCATGAGGGATTTTTTCCCAAGACTTGGATCATGCTTGTTTGCAACTTGGCATCATCATTTAGCTTTGTTGAATCCAAGAAAACAAAAGTGCAATTTAATTTATGAATGTTTTATTTTAATTTTTCTATTTGAGTTTTTCCCTAAAAAACTAGCCAAACATATATTTCTAGCACATGTTTTCAATTGGTTAGAATATTCAATTTCATGTTTTCTTGGCTTATATTTTTTCTCTGGTATGTGGACTACAAACCCATAACCTTAGTTTGATTTGTGGAGTTTGAAACATATAGTTGCATGCTTGTTTTTGTGGCAAGAAAATAAGACAGAAAAACAGAGAATTTTAAAAACAGAAAGGTACCTTTTTCCAGCTTGTTTTCACAGCCTTGCACATTTTCAAAAAAAATTATTAAAATTGTGTTTCTGGATGTTCATGACATGATTACCAACGTACAACTTGAAATTACAAAATTGTACTTCATTTGATCTTTTAAACAAGCATGAACATTTCCTTGATTCTGTGTGTTTCAACACTTAGCAAACTTCTGCTAAGTCATGTTTTCTGAATTTTCTAAAACTGTTTGTTTGACAGAAGTTTGAGTGGTTCGAATTGTTTGAATTAGAGGGAGAGACCTTGTCCATTCTACTCCCTAGTGCGCCATCATCTAGTGTGTGCCTTGGATCCTTTTTGGGTTGAGCAGACAGAGAGAACAGAGAGTGATAAGAGGGAGCCAAAGACAGGGGGACATGCAGTGGGCACACAGTGCACACCGCCGACCGCGCGCCACTGTGGCGACGCCGCGACCATCGTGCCGCTCCTTGCTGCCCTACGCCAGTACGCGCACGCCAGCACTCGGTGTCGCACTGCACGCAACGCCACGACGCCGCCCGAGCCCACGCCGCGCACACCCGAGGCCACATCGCGGAACACCACCCGCCCCGCGCCTATAAGGCACGGCGTGCTCTCCCATCTCGCCACCCATCCCCTCCACTCCACCGCACACGCCCTAGCCGCCCCACTCCTCCCCGTTTTCTCTCTATGAGCGACACGAGGAAGAAATCGCCGCCGGCCACCTTGAGACCCCCCGGAAGGTTGCGGTCGATCCCGACCGCCTCCTTCCACCTTTGCGCCCTAGAATCACTCCTCTTACTCGTGCGAACCTCCCTGACCCCTCGCCGTGGTCGCTCGCTTGTAGGAAAGCCGCCGCCATCGACGTTGCCGCCGCGGACAACCACCACGTCGGAGCTTGCCGTAGTCGTTGCTGGTGCTGCTGCTTGCGCCACTGCACTGCGTCGACCTCGTGCAACCACCCTGACCCCGCGCCACTACCTATCACCGCCCCTAGGTGAGCCACGCATCGTCGCCGTCCTCGGCCTGTCTTCGCGCGCGAGAGAGAGAGAGAGAAGGAGGAGAGGAAGAAGACGCATGAGGGCCGTCGATCTGCAGATCGACGGTGCCCTTTGAACGTGAAGCATTCCCGCACCGCATAGCGCGCGCGTGCTTGTGGGCCGTTTTGGCCATAGTTGGGTCGTGCCCCCGCAGATCTAGCCCGCGTAGTAATTTTTCTTCGTGTTTTTATTCTTTTAGAAATTAAGCAGAATCAGCACACTAGCTTTTGCCCTGGGAAAAATAGGAAAATGCTAGATCTCGCCAAGCTAAAAAATCATGGTTGTACCCTAGCATATTCTTAGCCATGTCCAAGTGGTAGATCTACTTTATTATTATTATTATTATTATTGGAGTAGTACCTTTTTGGCAGAACTGTTAAGCCATTTTTGGCATAACTTTAAAAATAAGAATCCTAAAAGTGCAAACTCAACTGTTTTGGATATCGCTAGGTGATACTTACCGGAGGCACTTGGCCGTTCTTGCAAGTGAGCTTCCTAGAGAAAATGCCATGCATTTTGGTAAATGAACAGAGAGCACTTCTAGAATTTTTGTAGGTTGTTTGGTGACGATTTTTTATGTGAATCCAATTGGATAACCTTGTGTATATTTAGATCTACCAAATCCGAGCTTGGTGTAATTTTGAGAGCTGTTGAATAATTTTGGTGGGCATAACTAGATTTTGCACTTTTGTGTTATTATTTGTTCTTGTGTGGATATTTTGTATTAAATATTTTAGTACTAAACTTTTGTTTCCCAGCGTGATTAAATGTATTACTTTCTGTTATCTTGAAATTCTTACAGAACTAGCATGTTGGAAGAGGTTTGGTCTAATGTGTGATGCTTAGAATAAATATAGTGGGCATAGTTATTTTCTAGCATTTTCTTGAGCATTGGAAGTTATCGTGTATTAACTATAGGTTTGGTAGCTTAATTTTTGTGACATATATGGTGGATCTAGTACCACTTTGGTACTGATATTTTTAGTAGGTTACCTCTGTGTATCTTGTACTTTTATTTATAGAAGAGCATGAGTATTATTGCTTTGTTTAATTAATTCCTATGAATATCACTAGCATGAGTAGTATTTTTTATGCTCGCTTAGTGTTGAATTAATTTTGCTCAAGTATGACCAGAGGCACTGTGACCTCTTAATGCCTTGGGATATTAGTGGAACTCCCACTGATTCCATTGTATTTTGGTTAGGGATATAATTTCCCTACCATAAACACACTTGCCAGTAGCCTCTTGCACTTTATGTCTGCTTAGTAAATTTTACCAAAGAAAAATGAGGGTTGCTCTAATAATGTTTGTTGAAGTGTTTTAGTGCTAGATTTGTGACTCCTAGCATGTTTAGATGATATACTCTCCGTGATGTAGTGTTCCCTTGTAAATATCATATTAGGAAGGGTTTGGTATTGCATTTGATTAGTTTAAAAGTTGTTTGCACTAATAGAAATATTTCCTAGTATTGAGGAATTATTTGTGGGTACAATTGCTTGAGTGGCATAATTTTAGAAAGTATTGTTTGAGAATGAGTAGGTGTGCATAGATACTGTTATTATAGCATGTCACCCTGATACTTGTTCTTTGGTTGTTATAAAAGCCTGGTCAATTAGGCATGGTTGGTTCTTGTTGTTATTGTGGGAGTAGTTGTTCTTATAGAATAGTTTTAGTATAGTTATCTATTAGCATGTGTAGGGTGTATGTATATATTATTGGGTGCTTATAATCATGTGTTGCTTGTTAGAGAAAATTCATCCTTATAGTGTTGATTTGCTTCACAAATTAATGTTTTAGTAGTGCCTCTAGAATTTATGAGTTGTCCTATTTCTAGCAATACTCTTGTCTTGTGATCTGTGTGTTCTATAGTGTGCCTTATGGCTTGTTACACATATTTGATACACTGGTTTGTTTAGTTACCTTTGTGATTGGGCGTTTCTTTAGTCTTTGTGTGGATCTAAGCATACTCAGTAGCTACCTTGTTTATCTGTGGTTTGCTTTGTTATTTAAAATGTTCTGAGTGATTACTTTAGCATGAGTATTGTACCAGTGCTATTGTGGTGACTTGATTTATGTAGTTTTCTATTCATTTGGGTTAGTGGAAAAATTATCTAGTTGATGGTTTCTTGCGTTGTTGTTAATACCCACTGGCATGGGTATTATTTTTTATGCTTGTTATTACTTTAGTAATCTCACCCCTGTGACCAAAGGCTGTTTTAGCTTCTTCATTGTCTTGATATGAGAGTGGTACACCCACTAAACCCATGACAATTAGGCTGCGGGATATGGTTTCCCAACCATAAGCTTTCTAGTAATAACATTTATGCCATGGGTTTTTGTTGGTAGATTTCTCGGTAAAAAATTGAGTGATTGCTTTAGTATAAGTTTGCTCGCTGTATGTGTTGCCTTGTATTGTTGTTTGCCTACGTAGGTTCTGAGTGTGTGTCCTTTGTTCTTTTTACGACGTTAGAAAACGAAGAAGAAGAAGGTGGCGTGGAGATTTGTTCCAAGTTCAATCTACTTCAAAGCCAGGGACCCAAGGAGTTTCAAGGCAAGCCATCCCGATGCTTGCTACTACACTTATCATTATCTATCATGCATGTTTTACTTCTGAAGTTTTACAAAAAAATGGTTAGCAAATTTATTTTTGACGTGGCTATTACTACTATTAATACTATATAAACTATTATCATGCCAGTAGTCAAAACTTGGTGTTACCAAGCCCATAGCCACCATGTGGTATATTTACCATAAAAAATAAATAACATGAAGTCCCTAAGTGGACACCTTAAAAAAATGTGATTTTTGCAAAACAAAGGCTTTATGGAAAACCCGGTGGAAAGATGGGGCCATGTCCATGGGAGAATTGTGAGGTGATCATTTTAGAAAAAGGTGTTTTCGAAAATGACACATAACCTAGTCTTCGCCGGACAACCTTAACGTGCTTCCACTTGCTATGTGTTGTTGGGAACCCCAAGAGGAGGGTGTGATGAGCACAGCGGTAGGAGTTTTCCCCTTAGTTAAGAACCAGGGCTATCAATCCAGTAGGAGAAAGAGAATCTTCGGAAGGTTGATGCCACTGACGGTGGTGCTGGCGCTTCACCGGTGTCAGCAACAACGTGGAACCTGCACACAACACAACCAAAATACTTTGCCCCAACGGTACATAATCTCACCGGTCTTGCTGAAAACAAAGATTAGACGTATAGTGTGGAAAAGGTGTATGCTTGCACTAAGTAAAGAAAGCAGGAAAATGTTGTGGTTTGTTTAACAGTGTGGAAACTGGACCGGGGTTCATAGTTTCACTAGTGGTGTCTCTCCATAAAAGATAGCATGCTGGGTGAATAAATTACAGCTGGGGAATTGACAAGTAGAGGTTGCACCGTAGTGCACAATATAACATGAAGATTACTATGGTATTTAGTGCAGGCATTACAACAAGATACATAGACCGACATCCATCTGCATCTATGACTAATAATCCACCCTCAGGTTATCATCTGAACCCCCTTAGGTATTAAGTTGCAAGCAACTGATAATTGCATTAAACAAAGTGTGTAATGTAAGCAATGATTACGCACGCGGGCACTCTCAACCGTTGTTTTCTCCCTAATGGCAACATCACATGCTCCACCTTCACGTTTCTGTCACTCGAGCAAGGCAACAAGGAGGCATGAACCCACTATCAAGCATAAATACTCCCTCTTGGAGTCACTAGCAACTACTTGGCCAGAGCAACCACTAGCAACGGAAAGCATGCAAGATCACAAATAACATATGCAATAAAGACTATAATCAACTTGGCATAAGTTCAATATACATCGGATCCCAGCAAACACAACATATATAATTACATAATATCAATCTCGATCATGGTAGGCAGCTCACAAGATCTAAACATGGAGGCATATGAGGAGGAGACAACCATCTAGCTGCAACTATGAACCCGTAGTCCAGGGATGAACTACTCACGCATCACTCCGGAGGCAGGCATGGTGATGTAGAAGCCTTCGGTGATGATTTCCTCTCCAGCGGGGTGCCGGAAAACAGCTCCAGAACCCTCATGATCTAGGGTTGACGGTGACGGCGGCTGCGGAACTTTTTCGGGGATTTTGATCAGGTGCTTAGGGTTTTCCATCCGGGGGGCTTAAATAGGCGAAAGGGCAAAGGCGGTGGAGCTCGAGGGGCCCCACACCCATAGCTGGCGCGACTAGGGGGACCCGCGCTAGTGGCCCCCTGTTGCCCCTCTTCGACTCCTCTTCGGTGTTGTGGATGCTTCCGGGGAAAATGGGAACTTCAGGCTTTATGGGGTCCAATTCCGAGAATATTTGCAGAACAACTTTTCTGGAACCAAAAATAGCAGAAAACAGGGAACTGTCACTTGGCATCTTGTTAACAGGTTAGTCCCGGAAAACGTATAAAAATGCTATAAATAAGGGAGAAAATATGTAGCAATTGGCAAAATATGATCATGGAGCATCAGAAATTATAGATACGTTGGATACGTATCAAGCATCCCCAAGCTTAGTTCCTACTCGTCCTCAAGTAGGTAAACGATAAAACAATAATTTCTGAGGTGACATGCTACTAACATAAACTTGATCAATCTAATATAAAAGCATATGCACGCTGAGATCATAAAACTTTAAACACATGCATGATAAATAAAAATTTAATAATAAATTATAACAATTACTTTGCATCATGAAGATTAACTCAAATAAAGTATCATGAGTAATAATGCAAAGAAAGGTAAATGTTTGTTTCACGTATAGAGAAAGCATGGCAAAGTGATATTTCGATAGTCCTTAAGAGTGGGGCAAAACATAAATGTCAGGACACCTTCAAATTTCATGAGGAAGACTAGAACAAATAATTTAAGAACAAAGGATATCACATTATGAAGTAATTATTGATGCTTATGGGACAAATGCACATAGAACTCAGAATGGCAAAAATGCTCTCTCAATTGTGCATAAAGTTAGAAGATGGAGACTCAACATAAAAGTAAAAGAAAGGCCCTTCACAGAGGGAAGCAGGGATCACTCATGTGCTAGAACTTTTATTTTATTAAACGGAGGTATTAAAAGTTTGACACTCCTCCCATCCATCTTTCAGAAATCATGGCTAACCGAATCTCGGGTGCCTGCCAACAATCACATACCGTGGAGGAGTGTCTATATTTTGGGAGATGTATGATAATGTCGACGAATGGTAAACAGACATTACAGTACGTCACAAGACAACTGGATTCACAAGAGCGGCTCCCATAGTGAAGGACGCAACTGGTATAAAAGGTCATCCCTCTTTCTCTTTTGTTTACACAACTAGGCTTTGACTGATTAATCAGGGGCAAAAATAGTGAAGATAATTTGTTTGTATTAATTTGGGGCTGGGCACCCCGCTGCCAGCTCTTCTATCATTTCGATAAGCGGATGAAGCCACTAGTCCAGGGTGTGAAATCCAATCAACAAGTGAGATAAAGATTCTCTATTGACGTCCTCGTGAGCAAAAGCAAGAATAATTTTGAAGGTTTCAAAGGTAACACATGAGCAATTTACTTGGAATGGTAGTTAAATAGTACATGTAGGTAGGTATGGTGGACACAATGGGTAAACTTTGGTTTAAGGGAGTTTGGATGCACGAGTAGAGCTCATACTCAGTACAGGTGGAGGCTAGCAAAAGACTGGGAACGGCAAATCAAGAGAGCATAAGAGCCATAATCATGCATAGGGACATAAGCATCATTAATTAAAAAAATAAGAAGTATCACAAGTTCAAAAACTAAGTGGTCATGGAAGCTATTCGTGACTGATTTGTAGTCATAAACATGGTGTGACCATGCGCCAAGTCAACCAAATAAATCATTCGAAAGAGAATACCATATATTGATGCTTTACTATGACAAGAACAACTCTTGAATCTTTCAATACATATTAAAAACTCTCAACTATGTGAGGCTATTCATGCTACTCAATAACCACAAGGCTTTAAAACTAAAATAACATTTAGCATGGCATGAAAAAGTTCTAGCCATAGTCTATACAAGCTTCTACTAGTACTGTTATAAATTCTACTTCAAGCAGCGGTTTTCTTTCTCCTAACAAACACCATACAAAACATTATTTAACAAAAATACTATTTATGATATAGCAAGCAAACATGATAGTACTCAAATAACACTACTAAAACTAACAGCTCTGATAAGAGATGCATGCAAAACAGGAGCTAAATAAATGCAGCAGCCAAACAGAGACTAAGAATACAACGTATTCTCATGAAAAAGCGGAGCGTGTCACTCTCCAATAAAAGAATGCTGGGGTCCAACCAAGCTTATTATGAAAGTAAAAACAAACTAAAAGTAAAAGAAAACTGAAAACAAAAATAAAATACGCTCCAAGTAAAGCACATAAGATGCGACTGAATAAAAATATAGTTTCACTAGAAGTGACCTGATAATTTGTTGATGAAGAAGGGGATGCCTTGGACATCCCCAAGATTAGACGCTTGAGTCTTCTTGGAATTTGCTTGGATGTCACCGGGGAATCCCCAAGATTAGGTTTTTCACTCTTCTTGATCACATCATATCATCCTCTTCTCTTGACCCTTGAAAACTTCCTTCACATCAAAATTCTCACAATCTTCATTAGCAACGTTAGTACAATTGAAATAATAAATTCACATGGTTCAGTTTCAACACAAGTCTAACACTCAAAAACACATTAGCTACTGTCACAACTTCTTTCAAAACTCTTTTTCTCAAAAGAACACCAAAAGAAAGAGATTAAGATGCAAATGCGATAAATGCCAGAAATCTGTCAAAACAGAACATCAGGTAAAGATCGATTTTTTCAAAAATCTTATGTTGCTCAAATAAAAACGTGATATTCTAAGAAAATTTGCGTATATAACTCAGGATTAAGCACAAAAACGTTCAGGTCATTTTGAATTTCCTGTGATTTTTACCGGAATTAACAGTGGACAGCAGAAATCTGTTTCCTGCGCAGAAATCCGAAATATAGGCTCAACTTTCCACTAGAGGCTTTACTTGGATCAACAAAAACTCAAAAGAAAAGATACAACAGGATTGCTAAGTAAATAGACAACACCCAGGTGTAACGCACACCAAAGAAAACAAAGAAAAACTGAATGAAAACATATAAATAAAACGGGTTGTCTCCCGATAGCGCTTTTCTTTAACGCCTTTCAGCTAGGCCTAAAAGATCAACAAATGTATTTCAAGTGAAGAAGCATAAAAAATAAGCTTAGAAATCTCCTCAACAATGAATGGTATTTCATCTGTAGAAGTTTTTGATGTCCCTTTATCAACACTTTTAGGCACACTACTTTCATCAAATGGGTTTGCAGGAACAATCCAATCAAAATTCTTTTCTATAGTTTCATGCATTCCCACCAATTTAAAGGGTATTGGTATTTTAATTACTTTATTGTTGGCTTTACCCGGTGTGCTATTAACATATACACATGAGCCATACATCTCAAATCGATTAAAAACTTTTCTAGCCTCAATAGCAACATCACCAAATACTTTAAACAAAGTTTCTAGGATAAATTCTCTTTTTTTGCTATCCTTAATGCTATCAAGGTTGAGCAACATTTGTTGTATTATGGGATTAAGGTTAACAAACCTAGCTTCTATCATGCGAACTAGAGATTCCGCAGCGGTTTCATAATCTAGAGTAAGTTCAGCTAAGGATCTATCCTCAAATTCTTCATGCTTACTAACATAATTAAAGAATTATCCAATATTATCTTTCCCAATTATCACCGCTACCTACTGCTACATCTTTCAAGGTAAACTTGGGTAGAATCATGATTATATATTAAGCTAAGAGCAGCAAAAGCAAAAATAACAGCAAGCAATAAAATAACAGCTATGAAGTAAACTAATTTTTTTGTGTTTTCAATAAAGAGAACCAAAACAAGACAACAACCAAAATAAAGAGGTTGAGAGTGAGAGACTCCCCTTGCCAGAAGACTTCCTTCTCCCCGGCAACAGTGCCAGAAAAATCCTTGCTATGTGTTGTTGGGAACCCCAAGAGGAGGGTGTGATGAGCACAGCGGTAGGAGTTTTCCCCTTAGTTAAGAACCAGGGTTATCAATCCAGAAGGAGAAAGAGAATCTGCGGAAGGTTGATGCCAGTGACGGTGGTGCTGGCGTTTCACCGGTGTCAGCAACAACGTGGAACCTGTACACTACACGACCAAAATACTTTGCCCCAACGGTACAGTGAAGTTGTCAATCTCACCGGTCTTGCTGAAAACAAAGATTAGACGTATAGTGTGGAAAACAGTGTATGCTTGCAGTAAGTGAAGAAAGCAGGAAAATGTTATGGTTTTTTAACAGTGTGGAAAATGGACCAGGGTTCATAGTTTCACTAGTGGTGTCTCTCCATAAAAGATAGCATGCTGGGTGAACAAATTACAGCTGGGCAATTGACAAATAGAGGTTGCACCATAGTGCACAATATAACATGAAGATTACTAAGATATTTAGTGCGGGCATTACAACAAGATACATAGGCCGACATCCATCTGCATCTATGACTAATAATCCACCCTCAGGTTATCGTCCGAACCCCCTTAGGTATCAAGTTGCAACCAACAGATAATTGCATTAAACAAAGTGTGTAATGTAAGCATATATTATGCACACGGGCTCTATCTCAAATTCCTATAAGGGATGGGATCCCTTGAACCGAAATGTCACCAAGTTATGAAACACAAGGCATGCAAAGTGTGGGATTGATTTTCCCTCCGGCCGCGCCAGTTGGGTCTTCTGTCATGGCAGTGTGGGACATGATGCCAGGAAGAACAAACCCAATTGAAGAGATAGTCATCCACTAGATTTAACATAGTGGAAGGTTAGGACCAGTTATCTAATGTTCTCATATTGTCGGAGACAGTCCATGGTTGTTCACGGCAGATGTTTTGGATCTTGTGGATTATGTACACCTCTGCAGAGTAAAACTATTTGGAATAGCCGCGTCCTCGGATGGACAGTTGAATGGCCATGTAGCTAGTATTGTGTCAATTGTTTTCAAAAAGGATGTTTTGAAAAAGGATTAGTACCTGCGAGGTACTGGAAGGTGAACTTTGTACCTGTGAGGTACACATGAAGAAAAGTTGGGAGTTGTTTCACAAGAAGTTTTGCAAAGAAAAAGGAAAAACTTCTTTACCAAACAAAATCTTATAAAACCTCTTGGATATGCGATATCTACAAGAGAAACTATATTATTTTCTTTTGAAGTATCTTCTTCAACAAAGATATAGAGACGTAAATCAACCATGATGTATTTTTCATCCTTCATGGGTAGCAAACCCTATGTATAGCCTACCCACTCCACCAAATAAGCATACTTGCATTTTATAAGATTCATAAAGGATGTCTTGTAGAGTACATTCAAATGTACTCACATTGGTTTCGTCCCTGGTATCTACTTGCCAGACTTCAAGGATCAGCCTCAGGAGGAGTTCTACGAGGAGGAGTACTGCACTGATGGCCCTGCGAACTAGGCTCGTTTCCCGGCCAGCAGCCTGTAGGTTAAGGCGTGACTTGGGCTCTACCGCGTTGTGTGTCGTTGCCTTCCGATGTGTTTGTTACGTTGCCTGCCCTGCGTGGCAGTTATGTTAGTCTTGGTCATGTGACCATTTGTGTAAGACCTTTATGTATTTGTGTAATGGATGATGTAATCTGTACTCCAACTTTATATGTTGTTCACGACTAGTTTGATCTGGGATCGTGAATGTATGCATATAGGAGGTCCCTGGACAGTGGTTCCGGGGGCCTTACATTATGCCTTGTAAGATCATGATTTTAGTTGTAATATTTTAACTTGTGAGTTCTATGTGACGGTTTTCTGGCACTTCCACCATCCATATTTGCTAGCCTCTTTGGTACTATGCATTGCTCATTCTCACATTGAGAGTTGGTGCAAACTTCTCCCGTGCATCCAAACCCCGTGGGAGAACTTTGTTCTTCTACACATAAGCCAAAAATTATCTTCCTCAAAACAGCCACCATACCTACCTACCATGGCATTTCCATAGACATTCCGAGATATATTTCCATACAACATCCATCATCATTATGTTACTTGTCACGCCTCATTGTTATTTTGCATACTGCTATACTGGCAGGAGCATTTAGTTTTACATACATCAGAGATATTTCCGTTTGAGTTATGAGTACTAAAAGTGTGATGATTCATTGT
Source organism: Alopecurus myosuroides (assembly GCA_028641055.1). NCBI lineage: Eukaryota > Viridiplantae > Streptophyta > Magnoliopsida > Poales > Poaceae > Alopecurus > Alopecurus myosuroides. The sequence goes on from CM054062.1 coordinate 224,564,883, forward strand.
AAAATAGAGTGTTGCCCCTACCAGTGAGGTTATATATAAAAAAAATAAAAAAAGAGAAAACCCAAAAAAAGGGCAAAAGAGAGAGGGGGCAGCACTACTATCATTTATTCCACACTTGTGCTTGTTTAGCATCATTACTTCAGTTTGGAGAGAGTTTTCATATTATGACTTGCATAACTATGTGGGGAGATTACATTATAGAACTTTGCTTGTATATTCCAATGATGAGCCTCCTCAAAAGTGCTCTAGGTCTTCGTGAGCAAGCAAGTTGGATGCACCCCCAGTAGTTCCATTGGAGAGCTTTCATACACTTATAGCTCGATGTGCATCCGTTGTGTGGCAATCACTACTCCTTGCATAACTTTGATTGTAAGACTTCCTCTTGTCTAATGATCACTTTCAGTTGTGTGAGACTTTCTTCCATTGACCATACAAACCCCCATAATGTTCTTTTAGCCACAACATCCTGGTGCCAGGAACCAATACAGAACGCTTGCTTGTTTTGAGTGCACAAATATTTTAATGATTTTCCTACATGCATATTGTTGTCACTTGAATTGATCCTAACAGGAATTGTTGTGAGAGTTTGATGCCTTGGATGATTATATTGTTGTTCTTGAAGCTTAAATCATCTTTAATATACTTTGCATAGTTGATTGTCTTTTAGTATTGATTCATTGAAAAGTTTTAGTTTGTTCTTCCTAATGGTTTATACATTATTCTATTTGATATCAACTATAAACCACAACCTTTATTCATTTGATCCTAGTTTACATGCTTTACATTAATATGTGGATCAAGTTTATGTTGGTAGCTTGTCACCTGAGAAATTATGTGTGTTGTCGTTTACCTACTCGAGGACGAGTAGGAACTAAGCTAGGGGATGTTGATACGTCATAAACGTATCCTTAATTTTTGATGTTCCATGTTGTTTGCATGCCATATGCTACATGTTTTCCTTCCACTTTATGTCATTTTTATCGATTTCCCAGGACTAACCTATTGACAAGATGCCACACTGCCAGTTCCCTATTTTCTACTGTTTTTAGTTTCAGAAAAGTTGTTCTGGAAATATTCTCGGAATTGGAAAATTTGAAGCCCAGAAGTCTTATAATTCTTGAAGGTTCCACGGAGTCCCGAAGAGGACCGGAGAGGGGCCACACCATAGGGCGGCGCGCCCCCTGGCCGCGCCTAGGGGTTGTGTGGGCCCCTCGGGCGTCCACCGCCATCGCCCTTTCGCCTATTTATTCCCCCTGATGCGTTAACCCTAAAAATATACCACTTTTCCACGAAAAACACCTGAGGCTTCCGTCATCATCAACCCAAGATCGGGAGGGTTCTGGAGTTCTCCCTGGCGCCCTGCCGGGAGGGAAAATCATCACCGGAGGTCTCTACACCACCATGCCCGCCTCCGGAGTGATGTGTGAGTAGTTCATCCTTGGACTATGGGTCCATAGCAGTAGCTAGATGGTTGTCCTCTCCACTTTATGCCTCATGTTTAGATCTCGTGAGCTGCCTCACATGATCGAGATCATCTTATTGTAATGCTACATGTTGTGTTTGCTGGGATCCGATGATTATTGAATGCTATGTCTTTTGATTATCAATCTATCATGTTATCTTCGTGTGTATGTTATTTATGATCTTGCATGCTCTCTGTTGTTAGTAGATGCTCTGGCCAAGTAGATGCTAGTGACTCCAAGAGGGAGTATTTATGCTAGATAGTGGGTTCATGCCTCCTTTGCATCTGTGCTCGAGTGACAGAAACATGACGGATGGAGGATGTGATGTTGCCATTAGTACGATGTTTACTTCGTTTACATTGTTTACATTAAACACTTTGCTTACTGTGATAATCTGTTGCTTGCAACTAAATACCCAATGTTTGTTTGGATGATATTCGGAGGGTGGATTATTAGTCATAGATGCAGTTGGACGACGATCTATGTATTTTTTTGTAATGCCCGCATGAATCTCATAGTAATCTTTATGTCATGCATGTTTCATTATCTATCAATTGCCTAGCTGTAATTTGTTCACCACGCATGTTAGCTATATTTTATGGAGAGACACCTCTAGTGAACTATGGACCCTGCTCCATGTTCTCATACTGATAATACAACCACCTCAATTACTGTTTTCACACTGCTACTGCTATTTTCATATTGTTCTCATACTGCTTTCCACACCATATGTTTAACCTCTTTGTGTTCAGCAAAACCGGTGAGATTGACAACCTCACTGCTTTGTTGGGGCAAAGAGAATTGATTGTGTTGTGTAGGTTCCACGTTGCTGCTGAACTGGTAGTGCGCCCTACCATCTCAACTGCATCAATCTTCTGAAGTTACTCCTTCCTCCTACTGGTTGATTCAACCTTGGTTTCTTTCTGAGGGAAACTTGCTACTGTGCTCTTCATATGTTCCTCTTGGGGTCTCCCAACGAACATGTGTTACACGTGCATCATCCCCTTAAATAGGCCTTTTAGAACGGAGAACAACATCGCTGATATGTCCAAAACGTATCTCCTTTTCCGAACACTTTTGTTGTTGTTTGCCTATAAACTTGTGAGTTTTGGATACAACTAACACGGACTAATGCTGTTTTCATCAGAATTACCTTGGTGTCTTGTTTTGTGCAGAAAAATCAACTTTCCGGAAATTGCCCGAAAAAGATCCCGAAGTCCTTATTTTACCCAAAGACCTCCAAAGCTAGAAGAAGAGCCGCAGGGGGGCAAAGAGGGGCCCACACCATAGGCTGGCGCCCCCCTAGGCCGTGCCGCCTGGTGGTATGGCCACCTCAACCATCCCCTCGGGCTCCCCTTTTGACTACTTAAGCCCCATAACCTAAAACCGAGGGGGATTCGTCATATTCCTGAAAAACACACCAGAGCGCCGCCACCACCTCGAAACTCAATTCGGGGATCAGAAGTTCTTGTTTTGGCGCCGTGCCGGGACTGAGATTCGGAGGAGATCGTCACCATCATCATCGCCACCACTTCTCCATCAACCATCTATGATCCCCTCATCCATGTGTGAGTAATCCCTGCTGTAGGCTGAGAGGGATGGAAGGGATTGGATGAGATCGTTCATGTAATAATGCTAGATTGTTAGGGCATGGTGCCTAGTATCCGTTGTTAGTGCTTTATATCGTTTTTGCAACTTGCTATGCTTAATGCTTGTCGTTTGGGCCCGAATGCCATGATCTCAGATCTGAACATGTTATTTTTTCATGAGTATAATTTTGTTTCTTGATCATATCTGCAAGTTGTTTACACACATTATTGTCCGGAACCCGTGGCCCCGAAGTGACAGAAATTGGGACAACCAAAGGGGATGGCTGTGACGTGAGGATCACATGTGCTCATGGAGTGTTAATGCTTTGCTCCGGTGCTTTATTAAAAGGAGCACCTTAATTACCAGTAGTTTACCTTGAGGCCTCGCTGCAAACGGGCTGGTAGGACAACAGATGTTGTGCAAGTTTCTCATTGCGAGCACGTGCTACTAAATTGAAACATATGCCTATGGTTTCCCTAGAACTTGGATGCTTTATTATTATCTATCTGCAATTCCCATGTTTTGATTATTATATGAAATACCTTATCCATGCAACGTCCATTCATCCATCCCTATGCCTACGGTATTTTAATCCTGTTGTTTCCCACAATTATTACTGTTGTTACTATTTTACTACTGCTGTTATTTTACTACTACTACTGCTATAAAACTGTTACCACTGATAAACTATTGCGAGCAAGTCTACTCAGCTGTTAAGGCTTATAAATATTCTTTGGCTCCCCTTGTGTCGAATCAATAAATTTGGGTTTTACTTCCCTTGAAGACTGTTGCAATCCCCTATACTTGTGGGTCATCAAGACTATTTTCTGGCGCCGTTACCGGGGAGCATAGCTTTATTTATTTCCTCACTTGAACGCGATATTGTTCGCTGCAAGCCTTTCATCATGGGTAAAACTTGTGATGGGAAAGTATCTTACACCATCCACTACAAGGAGAGGTACAACTCTGAACATCTCTATTGCTCTTGATTCACCATTTGTAATGAGTAAGCTTCTTACACCACCACATGCTACACACACTGCTACTTCTGTTGAGTCTGGAAATGCTTCTGATACTTTTAATGATGCTTCTACTGTGCTTGATGATACTAGTTCACTAGGTCATTCCTAGATGCTACAATTGCTAGAGCTAAACAAATTGAAAACACTGAAATTCCTGTTGAAAATGTTGGAACACCTCTTAATTCACCTGAGCCTAGAGAAGTCCTAGTGATGATCTTGAGGAAACTTATATTGAACTTAATGGTGATTTTATTGAGATAGTTCAAGCTACTACTAGTGCAAGTGCTATTAAGAGTCTTCTTGCAAGACGTTTTGTTAAATATAAACCTTCTCTTGATGCTAAGTTTTCCACATCTCCCATACACATTAAAGATAAGGATTATGATTTCTCTCTAGATTTATCTTATATATCTATTGTTGAGAAAGAACCTTTTTGTGGTACTGAAAGTAAAAGTGCTATGGAACATATGAATGAGATTTCATCTTTGAGTAGTTTATTTTCTGATGATATTAACAAGCGCACTTACTTTGTTACTAAGATCTTCCCTTTCTCATTGAAAGATGCAGCTAAAACTTGGTTTAAAAATTTGTCACCTGGATCTATTGATAGTCCCATTGGTTTGGTTAATGCTTTCTTTCAAAAATATTTTCCTGCTAGTGCTCAACATGTTGCTTTGCAGAATGTCTTTAACTTTAAGAAAATTGAAGGAGTGAAAATGCTCGAATCTTGGTCAAGGTTTTGTTATTTAATAAGAGCTAGCCGTGGAAATCCATTACCTAAAAATGAGCTCCTAGATATATTTTATAATGGACTAACTTTTGAATCTAGGACATACCTGGATAGTTGTGTTGGTTGTGTTTTCAGGAAAAGAACTCCAGAAGAAGTTGAGGAATTATTGGCTAAAATAGCCAAAAAAATCATGATAATTGGACTATCCTGAGCCTACACCAACACCAGAGCCACCACCAATACCAACACCCAAGAAGAGGGGAATGATTGAATTAAATGATGAAGTGATGAGGGAAGACTAGCAATCTCTTAAAGATAGGGGTATTGAATCTGAAGATGTGAAGAATCTACCACCTATAGAAGAATTATGTAAGACAATTCCTCGTCCATGAACAGTTGAGGTACACTCTCTCCAATATTTTGATAATAGAGATATTCCTTATTCTAAACCACCTGATCAATGCTTAGATGAATTTGATAATTATGTTGTTAAGAAAGACAACTTTAATATGATAATGCGGCTTCATCTAATGGAAAACTCTAGAGCTATTCATAATCTGCGTGGTATTATTGAGAGAACCTCTAATGATGTTAAAATGCTTGTTGAACATTTTCATATGGTTCAAACTCAAATTGATCAACTCACTAAAGTGCAAAAGGATTTGCTAGCTAATGCTTCTAGAGAAAAACATGTTTGTGTAATAATTACTAGAAGTGGTGTTTCTACTCAGGATCCCTTATATCCTGAGGGACATCCTAAAAGAATTGAACAAGATTCTCAACAACCTAAAAGCAATAGTTCTCCTTCTAAGGAAAAGAAGAAGTTACATAAAACTGTTGTTGAATCTCCTGAACCTGCTAAAGATCCTAATAGTATATTTGTCTCTGATGTTGAAACTGAAAGTGGTAATGATAAAAGTGATGCTTCTAAAGTATACTAAGGAGGATTTCATTGCTAATAAACATGGTAATGAGAGTGAACATTTGGTACAAAAAGCAATGCCTTTTCCTAATAAGAAACACAAATGAAAGGAGGAAGAACATTATAACAAGTTTTGTGAATAGATGAAGCCTTTGTTTTTGCAAATTCCTTTGACCGATGCTATTAAGTTGCCTCATTATTCTAAATAAACGAAACATATTGTCTCTAATAAAAGGAAAATTCCTAATTAGGCAATTTCCACTATGCTTGCTAATTACTCTTTCAATGGCAAGGTTCCAAAGAAGCTTGGAGATCCTGGTATTCCCACAATTCCTTGTTCTATTGAAAATAATTATGTTAGAACTGCTTTATGTGATGTGGGAGCAGGAGTTAGTGTTATACCTTTTTCTCTCTATAAGAGGCTCTCTCCGGAAAAATTGATACCAACTGATATATATTTGCAAATGGCTGATAAATCAACTGCTATTCCTATTGGTATATGTGAGAATGTTCCTGTTCAAGTGACTACTATTGATATTAGCTGACTTTGTTGTGTTGGAAATGCCTGAAGACGATAATATGTCTATTATTCTTGGGAGGACTTTTCTTAACACTGCAGGGGCCGTTATTGATTGAAATCAAGGAAAAGTAACTTTTAATGTTAATGATAAAGAGCATACAGTTTAATTTTCCAAGAATATTGATAAGAGATATGGTCTGAATTCAATTGAAAATATTGAGACCATCAAGATTGGAGAATTCCATTGTCACATCCCAATTCCACCAAAAGAATATGAAATTATTCTGATTCGGACTATGTCTATCAAGGTTGAGGTAATATAATCATTTAGTGAAAAGCAAAGTTTTGCTTCATATAAAAATTGTTTTGGTAACAAGACTTGATCAACCTTGTTAACAAAGTGATTTTGAATGAACAAAACAACGTTTTCACTATGTTTTCATTTTTTTACTTTATGTTTTCACCATGTTCTCACCATGCTAATTTAGTATCACTATGATTTCCACCATCTATAGTCATGTTTTCATCTTGATTACTCTGGTTACTCATGTTTTCACCACCCACCTTTATGTTTTCATTTTGTTTTCTTTTGTTTCCACAAGTCATTTTCCCATTGGAAGGTATTAGAACCTCTGTAGTTCTGGTTTTGTTTTCAACCTTTCTATATTCGTTTTTCTAGTTTTTAATTATTTATTAAATTCTCGAAATTGCTCGAAAATGAAGTTTCTCTAAAAATTCCAGAAAAATATATTAAATCTCTACGTAAAAAATGAGGCAGAGAGGCACCTGGGAGACCCTAGGGGACCCACCATGCAGGCACACCACCAGGTGGTGCGACCTGGCCCCTGGTCGCGCCAGCACATGGTGTGGGGCCCCTGGCCCTCCACTTTCTCTCCTCCCCGCCAAACACTCCACTCTCTCTCCCAAACTCGAAAACATTCCTAGAACCTGAGCTGTTGCTATTCTTCTTCGCGAATTTCTCGATCTCTTTGCTCAGCCCATCTTTGTTGCTGAAATTTGGTGCATTTGCTCTCCGGTATGTGACTCCTCCGATTATCCAAGTAGAATTTTGTTTAGTGGAGTATTTCTTGAGTATTTTGGTACTGTAGGTGACAGGTTGTGTGAGATAGAATGCTTGATTTGTGTGATATAATTTAGTTTTGATGCATTTTTAGCCCTCCTACAAGTCTCTATAGTAGTTCCTATCATATAGTTGCATGAAATCAATTTTTGTGATGCTTGTTTAAAAATTTCAGAAATGGAGTACAATGTATACCAACTTAACCAACATGAGTTGGAGTTGCATGAGGTCATGCAAGTACACCGTTAAGAAAGAGTATTTCCATCCATTTATCCATGCTGGGAATTCATGCACGCTACAGGAATTCTGCAGGATTTCCAAACTCTTGTGGCTAATGCAGGATTGGAACGGTTTATTGAGGATGAACCCACCCAACATATTAGACTAACTATGTCTATGGTGCAGGATTTTCGCTTTAGCTGGTCCTCGCCTAACCCCATGGTCCATTATAAATTTTATCATAAAGCTGTCAACTTGCCTTTCGATGATTTTTGTGCAGCTATTAAAGTGCCACAATGGGAATCACGTGGAAAGATAAGAAGGAATCCCAAACCATTCATGGATCTATATGATAAATTTTCCAAGGTAGACGCTTCACATGAGAGAGTGGTAAAATTCAAGACATTCAACTCCCATCTATTCGATAGTTTGCCTATTTTACTGCCAAGTGTGTGCTTGGTAGGAAAACTTCCAACAAGTTATCTATGTATGATCTAGATTTTATCTCAACTTCTTTGAGGCATGATAGGTCTTATTTTGGTGCTTTAATTGCTTTCCGTCTCGCACTTAACCGTGAGAAGTGCGGAATTTGTGGAGGTCTCATTGCCGCTCGTTTGCTAGCTTTGCATGGTGTGGAGCCACATCATTTAGACCTTCAGGTTCCCATGGAGAAGTTGGATCTTAATTCCATGATACATAATAAATTTGTTACCACCTATGCTAACCTAAAAATTTTATCCTATGAAATAACTTTCTCCAAGAAATCAAGGTGGAGAGTGACTAAATATGATAGAGTAGTACTTTTGTCTGCACCTCAAGGTGGATGGTCACTCTCAGAGAGTGAGTTAGATGCATACATTAAGGAGCATCCCTAGCATGTAGAGGATGCTGGAGAGGGGGACAAAAATGATTCCGTCTAGCCCTCCGACACCGCGGGGTTTCCATACCAGCACCCTGGTCATGATTATGCGCCTGCTGCTTCATCTTCTTCATAGGCACCACTGCATGGCCCTCTTGGGATTGATATCCACTTAGGCCAAAAGTCTAAGCTTGGGGGGAGGTATGCCGACATCACACTCATCTATATATCACGTTTCTGTCGGTTCCTTGTATATCCATGTTTTTGTTTCTTTCGCTTGTTTTTGTTTCTTTCACTTCTTTTTGTTTTCATCGTTTTGTTTTTTCTTTCCAAAACACAAAAATACCAAAAATATTTCTGTTGTTTATCTTTGTTTGCTTCTTTAGTTTCTTTTGTTGGTTTTCTTTACCTTCTCATTTTGGTTTAATATTTAAAAATCCAAAAAGATTTTGCTTTGTTTGCTTGTTTCCTTATGTTCTTATTTTTAATTCGAAAACCCAAAAATATTTGTTGTTCTCCTTTGGTTTTGAGTTTGCTGCAGAGTTCAGTACTCCTCCATGACTTGGTTGGAGCTTGGTTACCATTCTATATTATTCAATCCACGCGAGTGAAGAGCAATAAGGGCGATTTACGACAATCCAATTTATGGTGAGAGGCTGGTATGAACTCTACTTGTTTTCATTATTTTATATATACTCATCCATGTGGACATGCTTAGTTTGATTGTGTAGGGTGTGTGTTATTTCGATGCTTAGTAGTTTGTTCTCTCTCATGAGTAGTTCCGGCTTTAATATTATATGGCGTGTCGTAGAAATGTTTGCTTGCATTGCTTTATTCATAGAAGGGTATGACATTGTGGTATCTCCCTCTGAATGGTTCGCTTGAATCGACTTGGCACATGATCACGCATGCATATGACTGAAAACAAAAAGTCAATTAAGCCTCGATGATTTATTTTGCCTCAGAGTATTTGTATCACTTTTATGCCCCCGTTAATTTTGTTTTGTTGCAAGCATGATTATGACAGTTGTTGCTCTTGATTGTCGCCCCCAGTCTATTGCTAGCCTTCACCTATACTTGGTATGAGCTCTACTCGTGCATCCAACTCCCAAAAACCAAAGTTTGCCAAATGTGTCCACCATACCTTCCTATATGTGGTATTTCACCGCCACTCCAAGTAAATTTCTCATGTGCTACCTTTAAAACCTTCAAAATTATACCTCTTTTATGCCCATGTTTTAGCTCATGAGGACGTAAATAGACAATCTTTATCTCACTTCTTGATTGGACTTTGCACACCTGGACTAGTGGCACATCCTCTTGTCCAAATTAATAGAAGAGCTGGCAGCGGGGTGCCCAGCCCCAAAATTGGTTACTATTAAATTCTCTTCACTATCCCCCCTGTTTATCAGTCAAACCATAATTGTGTAAACAAAAGAGAAGAGGGATGACCTACTACACCAGTAGCGTCCTTCAATGGGAGCCGTGCTATGTGTTGTTGGGAACCCCAAGATGAGGGTGTGATGAGCACAGCGGTAGGAGTTTTCCCCTTAGTTAGGAACCAGGGTTATCAATCCAGTAGGAGCAAGAGAATCTTCGGAAGATTGATGCCACTGATGGTGGTACTGGCGCTTCACCGGTGTCAGTAACAACGTGGAACCTGCACACAACACAACAAAAATACTTTGCCCCAACGGTACAGTGAGGTTGTCAATCTCACCGGTCTTGCTGAAAACAAAGATTAGGCGTATAGTGTGGAAAAGGTGTATGCTTGCACTAAGTAAAGAAAGCAGGAAAATGTTGTGGAAGGTTTGTTTAACAGTGTGGAAAATGGACCGGGCTTCCTAGTTTCACTAGTGGTGTCTCTCCATAAAAGATAGCATGCTGGGTGAACAAATTACAGCTGGGCAATTGACAAATAGAGGTTGCACCGTAGTGCACAATATGACATGAAGATTACTATGGTATTTAGTGCGGGCATTACAAAAAGATACATAGACCGACATCCATCTGCATCTATGACTAATAATCCACCCTCAGGTTATCATCTGAATCCCCTTAGGTATTAAGTTGCAAGCAACAGATAATTGCATTAAACAAAGTGTGTAATATCAGAAATGATTATCCATGCGGGCACTCTCACCGCTGTTTTCTCACTAATGGCAACAACACATCCACCCTTCACGTTTATGTCACTCGTGCAAGGCAACAAGGAGGCATGAACCCACTATCAAGCATAAATACTCCCTCTTGGAGTCACTAGCAACTACTTGGCCAGAGCAACCACTAGCAACGGAAAGCATGCAAGATCACAAATAACATATGCAATAAAGACTATAATCAACTTGGCATCAGTTCAATATTCATCGGATCCCAGCAAACACAGCATATATAATTACATAAGATCAATCTCGATCATGATAGGCAGCTCACGAGATCTAAACATGGAGGCATATGAGGAGGATACAACCATCTAGCTACAACTATGAACCCGTAGTCCAGGGATGAACTACTCACGCATCACTCTGCAGGCAGGCACGGTGATGTAGAAGCCTCCGGTGATGATTTCCTCTCCGGCAGGGTGCCAGAAAACAGCTTCAGAACCCTCTTGATCTAGGGTTGACGGTGACGGCAGATGCGGAACTATTTTAGGAATTTTGATCAGGTGCTTAGGGTTTTCCATCCGGGGGGCTTAAATAGGGGAAAGGGCAAAGGCAGTGGAGCTCCACGGGCCCCACACCCATAGCTGGCGCGGCCAGGGGGACCCGCGCCAGCCCATGGTGTGCCCCCCTGTTGCCCCTCTTCGGCTTCTCTTCGGTGTTCTGGATGCTTCCCGGGAAAATAGGAACTTCGGGCTTTGTAGGGTCCAATTCCGAGAATGTTTGCACAACAACTTTTCTGAAACCAAAAACAGCAGAAAACAGGGAACTCACACTTGGCACCTTGTTAATAGGTTAGTTCCGGAAAACGTATAAAAATGCTATAAATAAGGGAGAAAACATGTAGTAATTTGCATAATATCATCATGGAGCATCATAAATTATAGATACGTTGGAGATGTATCAAGCATCCCCAAGCTTAGTTCCTACTCGTCCTCGAGTAGGTCGATAAAACAATAATTTCTGAGATGACATGCTACAAACATAAACTTGATCAACCTATTGTAAAATCATATACACGCTGAGATCATAAAACTTTAAACACATGCATCATAAATAAAACTTTAATAATAAAGCATAGCAATTACTTTGCATCACGAAGAGTAACTCAAATAAAGGATCATGAATAATAATGCAAAGAAAGGTAAACGTTTGTTTCAGGTATAGAGAAAGCATGGCAAAGTGATATTTTGATAGTCCTTAAGAGTGGAACAAAACATATATTCCATGACACTTTCAAAGTTCAAGAGGAAGACTAGAACAAATAATTTAAGAACAAATGTTATCACATCATGAAGTAATTATTGATGCTCATGGGACCAATGCACATAGAACTCAGAATGGCAAATAGGCTCTCTCAACTGTGCATAAAGTTAGAAAATGGAGACTCAACATAAAAGTAAAAGAAAGGCCCTTCGCAGAGGGAAGCAGGAATCACTCATGTGCTAGAGCTTTTATTTTATTAAACAGAGGTATTAAAAGTTTGACATTTGTGCAGGAATGTTTATATTTTGGGAGATGCATGCTAATGCCAACGAATGGTAAACAGAAAATACAGTACGTCACAAGCCAACTGGATTCACAAGAGCGGTTCCCATGGTGAAGGACGCAACTGGTGTAGAAGTTCATCCCTCTTTTTTGTTTACACAATTATGCTTTGACTGATATGATCAGGGGCAAAAATAGTGAAGAGAATTTGTTTGTATTAATTTGGGGCTGGGCACCCCGCTCCCAGCTCTTCTATCATTTGGATAAGCGGATGAATCCACTGGTCCAGGGTGTGAAATCCAATCAACAAGTGAGATAAAGATTCTTTATTTACGTCCTCATGAGCAAAAACGGGAACATAAAGCAGGAATAATTTTGAAGGTTTTAAAGGTAACACATGAGCAATTTACTTGGAATGGCAGTTAAATACCACATGTAGGTAGGTATGGTATACACAATGGGAAAAACTTTGGTTTAAGGGAGTTTGGATGCAGGAGTAGAGCTCATACTCAGTACAGGTGGAGGCTAGCAAAAGACTGAGAGCGACAAATCAAGAGAGCATAAAATCCATAATCGTGCATAGCGACATAAGCATCATTAACTAAAACATAAGCAGTATCACAAGTTCAAAAACTAAGTGGTCATGGAGGCTATTCGTGACTGGTTTGTAGTCATAAACATGGTGTGAGCATGCGCCAAGTCAACCAAATAAATCATTCGAAAGAGAATACCATATATTGATGTTTTACTATGACAAGAACAACTCATGAATCTTCCAATACATATTAAACACTCTCAACTATTTGAGGCTATTCATGCTACTCAATAACCACAAGGCTTTAAAACTAAAATAACATTTAGCATGGCATGAAAAAGTTCTAGCCACAGTCTATACAAGCTTCTACTAGTACTGTTATAAATTCTACTTCAAGCAACAATTTTCTTTCTCCCAACAAACACCATACAAAACATGCTTTAACAAAAATACTCTTTATGATACAGAAAGCAAAAAATGAGAGTACACAAATAACACTACTAAAACTAACAGCTCTGATAAGAGATGCATGCAAAACAGGAGCTAAATAAATGCAGCAGCCAAACAGAGACTAAGAATACATCGTATTCTCATGAAAAAGCGGAGTGTGTCACTCTCCAATAAAAGAATTCTAGGGTCCAACCAAGCTTATTGAAAAAGTAAAAACAAACTGAAAGCAAAATAAAAAAAGGAAACTGAAAAATAAAAATAAAAGACACTCCAAGCAAAGCACATAAGATGCGACCGAATAAAAATATAGTTTCACTAGAAGTGACCTGATAATTTGTTGATGAAGAAGGGGATGCCTTGGACATCCCCAAGCTTAGACGCTTGAGTCTTCTTGGAATTTGCTGGGATGTACCACCGGGGCATCCCCAAGCTTAGGCTTTTCACTCTTCTTTATCACATCATATCATCCTCTTCTCTTGACCCTTGAAAACTTCCTTCACATCAAAATTCTCACAATCTTCATTACCAACGTTAGTGCAGTTGAAATAATAAATTCACATGGTTCAGTTTCAACACAATTATAACAATAAAAAACACATTAGCTACTGTGACAACTTCTTTCAAAACTTTTTTTTCTCAAAATAACACCAAAAGAAAGAGATTAAGACGCAAATGCGATAAATGGCAGAATCTGTCAAAACAGAAAAACAGGTAAATATCGATTTTTCAAAAATCTTCTGTTGCTCAAATCAAAAAGTGGTCTTCTAAGAAAAGTTGCGTATATAACTCAGGATTACGAACAAAAAAGATCAGCGCATTTTGAATTTTTTGTGACTTTTAACGGAATTAACAGTGAACAGCAGAAATATGTTTCCTGCGCAGAAATCCGAAATATAGTGTCAACTTTCCACTAGAGGCTTTACTTGGCTCAACAAACACCCAAAAGAAAAGATACAGAGGGTTGATAAGTAAATAGAAAACACCCAGGTGAAAAGCACACCAAATAAAACAAAATAAAACAAACTGAAAACAGCAAAATAAAACGGGTTGTCTCCCGGTAGCGCTTTTTTTAACGCCTTTCAGCTAGGCATAAAAGGCAAAAGATGCTCACATAAGAAATATGCGTTAAGAAAAATACAGCATCAAGAAGCAAGTATAAAAAAAATTAAGTCTAACCCACTTCCTATGCATAGGAATCTTATAAAGAAATAAATTCAAAAAGCTCAAACTAGAAATAATGGAAAGGTAGAACAAGAACAACTTCAAAACTTTCAACAAAAAGAGAGGTGTTTTAGTAACATGAAAATTCCTACAACCATATTTTCCTCTCTCATAATAATTTTCAGTAACATCATGAACAAAGTCAACAACATAATTATCACATAAAGCATGTTTGTCAGGGTCTAAAAGAACACAATTAATACCAAGCTCCAAAATAGTGGGATCAACATTTAAAATCAGCTCCTCTTTTTTTTCACTTTTAGCATTATCAAAACAAGATGATCGATCACTCATAAAAGGTATAAGACACATTATAGCAATCCTATTTTCAGTAGAATTATAATTTATAACATCAAGTAACATAGTACCATCATCAAGAGCATTATCATAAGATTTATGCAAGTAGCATGGATTATCATAAATAACAGTAACAATATCATTCTCACAAGTTTCATTCATAGTAGTATCAAGGTCATAAGTATAGAAAGTATCAATTTCATCAAATAATGTATGAGTTAAAGAGTTACTATCATTGGGAGGTAGACATGGGTTCCATTCTTCCTCCTCTTGATCATCACTCTCCTCCTCTTTTTCATCCAATGAGCTTCCAGATTCAGCAGTTTCTTCTTCCATAGATTCCTGCAAGGCATTAGTCTCTTCCTTAGGTTGAGAGCATTTATTAAGATATTCCATTATGTAGTAATTACAATCCCTTTAATTATCAAAGAAATATTCAAGTATAGCATAAATCTCGTATTTATGAGGTGCATCATCAATACTTTCAAGTAAATAGGCAATTTCGAATGCACCCTTCCAAGCAATAAATTCTTCAATTTGTTCCATATCATATAATTCATAATTTCCCTTAACATAAGAACATATGGTAACATCATCATTATACTCACATTGAAAAGGGGGGGTGTTTATACCTCCTACAGCAACAAGATTTATCAAAGCAATAAGTAACATTATAAGTAGAGCACAAGTTTTTAGCATAGTCATGCAATTTATTAATTTGCTCCCAGAAGTGTATCCCTTTTTATGACAAGCGTTGTTCCTTATAATGTTTTTGTTGTTCATCCGTGAACCCACCTTGCCTAAAAGATCTAGTTTCAAAGACATCAAACATTGATAGCAAGCATGATAAAGCAAAAAATAGCAAGTGAATGCTTCACTTGAAAATACTTGAGTTGCCCTTTTATGCCATAAAGTAAACTAATTTTTTGTGTTTTTTATATAAAGAAGCAAAACAAGACAATAAACAAAATAAAAAGGTTGAGAGTGAGAGACTCCCCTTGCCAGAAGAATTATTGCTATGTATTGTTGGGAACCCCAAGAGGAGGGTGTGATGAGCACAGCGGTAGAAGTTTTCCCCTTAGTTAAGAACCAGGGTTATCAATCCAGTAGGAGAAAGAGAATCTTCGGAAGGTTGATGCCACTGACGGTGGTGCTGGCGCTTTACCGGTGTCAGCAACAACGTGGAACCTGCACACAACACAACCAAAATACTTTTCCCCAACGGTACAGTGAGGTTGTCAATCTCACCGGTCTTGCTGAAAACAAAGATTAGACGTATAGTGTGGAAAACAGTGTATGCTTGTAGTAAGTAAAGAAAGCGGGAAAATGTTGTGGTTTGTTTAACAGTGTGGAAAATGGATCGGGGTTCATAGTTTCACTAGTGGTGTCTCTCCATAAAAGATAGCATGCTGGGTGAACAAATTACAGCTGGGCAATTGACAAATAGAGGTTGCACCGTAGTGCACAATATGACATGAAGATTACTATGGTATTTAGTGCGGGCATTACAACAAGATAGATAGACCGACATCCATATGCATCTATGACTAATAATCCACCCTCAGGTTATTATCCGAACCCCCTTAGGTATTAAGTTGCAAGCAACAGATAATTGCATTAAACAAAGTGTGTAATATAAGCAATGATTATGCACGTGGGCACTCTCACCGATATTTTCTCCCTAATGGCAATAGCACATCCTCCCCCTTCATGTTTATGTCACTCGAGCAAGGCAACAAGGAGGCATGAACTCACTATCAAGCATAAATACTCCCTCTTGGAGTCACTAGCAACTACTTGGCCAGAGCAACCACTAGCAACAGAAAGCATGCAATATCACAAATAACATATGCAATAAAGACTATAATCAACTTGGCATAAGGTCAATATTCATCGGAT
Organism: Alopecurus myosuroides; assembly: GCA_028641055.1. Taxonomy (NCBI): domain Eukaryota; kingdom Viridiplantae; phylum Streptophyta; class Magnoliopsida; order Poales; family Poaceae; genus Alopecurus; species Alopecurus myosuroides. The sequence goes on from CM054062.1 coordinate 224,581,338, forward strand.
CCCAGCAAACACAGCATATAGAATTACATAAGATCAATCTCGATCATGATAGGCAGCTCATGAGATCTAAACATGGAGGCATATGAGGAGGAGACAACCATCTAGCTACAGCTATGAACCCGTAGTCCAGGGATGAACTACTCACGCATTACTTCGGAGGCGCGCATGGTGATGTAGAAGCCTCTGGTGATGATTTTCTCTCCGGCAGGGTGCCGGAAAACAGCTTCAGAACCCTCCTGGTCTAGGGTTGACGGTGACGGCGGCTACCGAACTTTTTCGGGGTTTTTGATCAGGTGCTTAGGGTTTTCCATCCGGGGGGCTCAAATAGGCGAAAGGGAAAATGCGGTGGAGCTCCAGGGGCCCCACACCCATAGCTAGCATGGCCAGGGGGACCCGCGCCAGCCCATGGTGTGGCCCCCCTATTGCCCCTCTTTGACTCCTTTTCGGTGTTCTGGATGCTTCCGGGGAAAATAGGAACTTCGGGCTTTGTGGGGTCCAATTCCGAGAATGTTTGCAGAACAACTTTTCTGAAACCAAAAACAGCATAAAACAAGGAACCGTCACTTGGCATCTTGTTAATAGGTTAGTTCCGGAAAATGTATAAAAATGCTATAAATAAGGGAGAAAACATGTAGCAATTGGCATAATATCATCATGGAGCATCAGAAATTATAGATACGTTGGAGACGTATCAAGCCGCTCTTAAAAGGTCTAGTTGGCTTGTGACGTACTGTATTGTCTATTTACCATTTGTTGACATAAGAATACACCTCTCTACAAAATGTTTTCAGTACATCTGATTATAAAATAAAAAGCTCTCGCACATGAGTTAATCCCTGCTTCCCTCTGCGAAGGGCCCTTTATTTTACTTTTACATTGAGTCTTCACTTTCTCACTTTATGCACCTTCATGAGAGCATAACTATCGTTCTTAGTATAATGTGCTTGTCCCAGAACACGGTTGATTGTGGTATAACCTTGATGCTTGTATCTTTGATATATTTACTTCTAGTCTTCACTTGAACCTTAGAGGTGCCCTGACATTTATGTTTTGCTCCATTATTAAGGGCAAGAGAGTGAACTTTATCATACCTTATTATGAACATTGCAAGTCATGTAGATTGATATATTTCATGTTGCTTGTTATTAGTGGGTTGGTATATCTTCATGGTTTGCATAATTATTAGGTGACTTTATTTGCATACTTCTTATTATGAATTTCCTAAGCACTTAATCATATAGTGAGAATATTTGCATCATATGAAACAAATGTGTTCGTAAAATTTCTTTCATCGCACTCAGTTGTCAACTGAATTCCTTGAGGACAAGCAATAAGCTAAGTTGGGGGGTTGATACGTCCAAAACGTATCTCCTTTTCCGAATACTTTTGCAGTTGTTTGCCTCTAAATTTGTGAGTTTTGGATACAACTAACACGGACTAACGATGTTTTCAGCAGAATTACCTTGGTGTCTCGTTTTGTGCAGAAAAATCAACTTTCAGGAAATTGCCCGGAAAAGATCCCGAAGTCCTTATTTTACCCCGAAGACCCCCGGAGCTAGAAGAAGAACCGGAGGTGGGCAAAGAGGGTCCCACACCATAGGCTGGCGCCCCCCTAGGCCGCGTCGCCTGGTGGTGTGGCCACCTCAGCCACCCCCTCGGGCTCCCCTTTCGACTACTTACCCCACGTAACCTAAAAATTGAGGAGGGTTCGTCATATTCCAGACAAACACACCAGAGCGCCGCCGCCACCTCGAAACTCAAATCGGGGATCAGAAGTTCCTGTTCGAGCGCCCCGTCGGGATGGAGATTCAGAGGAGATCATCTATACCACTTCTCCATCAACCATCCATGATTACCCCAGCCATGTGTGAGTAATCCCCGCTATAGACTGAGAGGGATGGAAGGGATTGGATGAGATCATTCATGTAATAATGCCAGATTGTTAGGGCATGGTGCCTAGTATCCGTTGTTAGTGCTTTATATCGTTGTGGAAACTTGTTATGCTTAATGCTTGTCACTAGGGCCCGAGTGTCATGATCTCAGATCTGAACATGTTATTGTTTCATGAGTATAATTATGTTTCTTGATCATATATGCAAGTTGTTTACACACATCATTGTCTGGAACCCGAGACCCCGAAGTGCAAAAATTGGGACAACCGGAGGGGATGGCTGTGATGTGAGGATCACATGTGTTCACGGAGTGTTAATTCTTTGCTCTGGTGCTTTATTAAAAGGAGCACCTTAATTACCAGTAGTTTCCCTTGAGGCCCCGCTGGAAACGGGTTGGTAGGACAAAAGATGTTGTGCAAGTTTCTCATTGCGAGCATGTGCGACTAAATTGGAACACATGCTATGGTTTTCCTAGAACTTGGATGCTTTATTATTACCTATATGCAATGCCCATGTTTTGATTATTATATGAACTATCTTATCCATGCAACGCATGTTCATCCATCCCTATGCATACAGTATTTTAATCCTGCTATTTCCCACAATTGCTACCACTGTTACTATTTTACTATTGCTGCTGCTATAAAACTGTTACCACTGATAAACTGTTGTGAGCAAGTCTACTTTCAGGTGCAGCTGAACTGATAACTCAGCTGTTAAGGCTTATAAATATTCTTTGGCTCCCCTTGTGTCGAATCAATAAATTTGGGTTTTACTTCCCCCGAAGACTGTTGCAATCCCCTATACTTGTGGGTTATCAGTCGCCTAGACGGGGGGGGGGTGGTGAATAGGCGATTACAACTTTTTTGGTTAAGCCTTGCTAAATGTGGAAATAAACTAGGTGTTTAATTTAACAATCACATAACCCAAATATTCTAGGCTCAACTAAGTGCACCAACAACTTATGCTAAGAAAGACAAGTAATAAGGTTGATAGCAAGATATATAACTTCAAGCATGAAGGCTATCACAATACAAATTACATAAGTACTCGGGTATAGAAATAACCGAGGCACAAGGAGAGGATGATGTATTCCCGAGTTCCTCGTTTTGAGGGGAGTACGTATCGTTGGAGGGGTGTGAGCTCGCCGCAAAAAGCCTACTCAATGCCACAAAGGCCTCACCCTATTCTCCGATGAACCTCGCCACAAAGGCCTAGTTCACCTTCCACTATTGGCAACCTTTAATCGAGGCACACATCCACAACTTAATTGGAGGCTCTCGATGTCACCGCAATATTGGGGCACGCATCCACAACTCAATTGGAGGCTCCCAAGAACACCACAAAGTCGTCTAGGGTCCAGGACCCAAGAGTAACAAGTCCACAAAATTTCACTTCCACGAATCCTCATAGAGAGAGCAAATCGATGCAACCGATGCGAATGGAAAGAGCACAAGTGCTCAAATCCTTCACTATCAAATTCCAACAAAGCAATAAATGCTTATGGGGAATAAGAGAGGAAGAACAAGAAGGATAAACACCAAGAACTCCAACATCAATATCTACTAGGTTTCCCTCACTAAGAAGGAGATGAATTTGTGGAAATGTAGATCTAGATATCCTCTCTCTTTTCCCTCAAAGATATGCAAGAATCATGGGAGAAACTGAGAGAAGGGAAAGCTTTCCCAAGGTCAAAAATGGTGGAGAAAGAGGGGGGAAATTCGTGCTAGGGCAGCCTTGATCTTTGGGTAACAAGGGGGCCTTTTGCAGGTCTCCACGCAAAAGAGTCGTTGCAGCAAAAGTCACACCAAAGACTCCGGTGCAAAGGACGGAGACTCCGGCCTGAACCGGAGAGTCCGGGCATTCTCCGGACCGTATATAGTGGGTGACACCATTGGAGCAACCACTGGAGGTGTCCTGGGGCCAAAGACTTTGGTCCTAAGGCCGAAGACTCGGGGGGGTGATACGTCCATAACGTATCTATAATTTTTGATTGTTTCATTCTAATATTATGCTTTTGACACTTGTTTTTATATAAAGTTTATGATTTATTTGGACTACCCTATTAATAGTTGCAGGAGTGCACAATGTTCTTGTTTTACTCTTTGGTGTGTAGTAGTTAACAAGAAAACACAAAAGGAGACTTGTTGGAAAAGGACTCCGACTTTCCTGAAATTTGTCCACCAACAGTTTTTAGAGATCATCAGTTTTACCCCCAAAGACAACGTCAACTGAAGATCAAATTGCTTACAAAGTTGTTGGCCATTTCCATACCTTTCATTTAATCCCAAGAACAGCCCAATCCGATTTCGTATGCGACCCGTGGACCCATTTTACAGGAGGATATATATCTGATTACGGGAATCGGTGACGGTATTGAGTCCAACTCTTACCATATTTGATGGATTCGGCCAAGCCACGAATTTGGGGCTGAGAGGGGTACCTAGGAAGGATCTAGAGGTTCCCAAGAGCCTTTGGATCAAGGGGCCATCCATCGGAGGGCCAGGGAGCATTGTCCCATCACATATAAGGAGAGGAAAACCCTAATTATTGGGCAGCCACCAAAAGCCACGAATTTTGTCTCCTCCATGGTATCATCTCCATGGGGGAGGGATCATCTACAGAAGCAAGAAGCCATGGAGGAAGGGTGCTAAGGGTCGGCGCTCCCCCATGATGGCCGTCCGGCGCAGGAGGAGCCCCCTGCACCGCTGACGGCCGCCGGCGCCGCCCTGCACCTCACGTGCTGCCCCTTCTCCATCCTCTCTGCCATGATGCCGCCTTCACCAACACCTCCATCATCATCTCCTCCTTGTATTCAGTGGTTCATCCTCCCACAAACGTCTGTACCGTCCTATGTAAACATGGTGTTTGATGCTATAATATTTATCCTATGATCTATGTCATGTTTGTGTAGTTTATTTGTCTTTTGATTGCTTGGTTGAATGGCTTTGGTTTATTAGAGTTGTATGTTGATATGGTACTGTCCTTTGATGTCCATTATATTTGTGCGCGCTTGGATCAACACCATAGGGTTACTAGTATGTGCAAAGGAAGGGGTGTAGTTCTGCCGGAGTGACGGAAACCTAAGGACTCAAACCGGTTAGTTGCACGTATGGGAGTAAGAGGACCATTAACTTAAGGTTATGGTTGGGATTTTTTACCTTAATGTATCTTCTAGTAGTTACGGATGTTTTCTAGAGTTTCAATAATAAGTACTTGCAATCATTGGATAGTGAGATCTTGTTAGCTTTGCCTCTCCCACATAGAAAACTGCATCGAAGACAATGAACCCGATATCTTCACTAATTAATGTTGGACAAAGCCACCACAATTACGACCACTTTTCCACACTCATGGTACTGTTAGTTTATGGTTACTTAGTATATTTTATTGCTGAAGCACTAACATTTACTTTCTTGTATTTATTATCTTGCAAAGCTATCTCTCATACCCATATTATTGCTCTAGTTTTATTTCTTAGATAATGCAAACGTTTAGTGTGTGTAGAGTTGTATCAGTGGTTGATTGAACTTGAGAGAATATTTATCCTACCTTTAGCTACTCGTTGGGTTTGACACTCTTACTTATCGAAAAGGCTACACACGATCCCATATACTTGTGGGATATCAGGGGGCGAGATTCCGGCCTACCCGAAAACTGCCAAAACACCAACACGAAAACACCCATAACTTTTGCGTTCGTACTCTGTTTTTTATGTTCTTGGGCTCGTTGAAATAGAAAAGACAAGCACTACAAGAATATGCGGAGAAATTTCATTTTAAAACAATGGAAGATAAAGCCAATCTTGTAAAGTTTTGACCTCTCTAAAAAGAACAACTGGTAAACTTTCAACATAGAAAACGCACATAATTTTTGCGAAAGAACTCTGAATGAGGTGAATCCAAATGGGTTGGAAAGATAAAAACAAGTAGTATCGAAAAAAAATTATGGACAAGTTACCACACATGGAAGGTGTGGGAACATTATCAAAGACGAATCGGAAATTTTCACCACCAAAAATATAACAAGTTTTTCTTATGAAATCCGTTTTCGGTAAACCTTGGCTTGTCATGAAGATCACGACAAGAACAAAAACCCAAGGAGATAAAATCCAAATAAGAACCAAGAAATATGATATTAAAGTATGGAAAAGTTTGAGCTCTCCACAATGATTCGATCAAGCTACTCACTTGACAGCTCGTCTTGATAGTAGGACTATTGATCCTATAACCCGGTCTCCCAAAGCATGAGAGAGGTAAAATAGAAAACCTACCAAGATCATATCTTTTCCTTGAGCATTCCACTTGAGCTATATGATGACAATCTTGAGTTTCAAAAGTTGGAACCTCTTTCTTGATCGTTCTTGCTAGCACATGCTTCGCTTGATGAAGACTTGCAAGTTGCTCCCCCATACACCATTATGGGAGAGACTAGCTACCCTATACACCATTATGGGAGAGACACTTTTCGAAAAATCTTCAAGAGGTCACAATCTCCAAATGGGTGGAAAGCATCAAGAATAGAATATCTTCGAGATTCTTCGCTTGAGCTTCCACGTCAAGCTTGATGATGAAGACCGCTTGACGACATAGACCATGGGCCATAAGAAATATTTCTTTTCAAGCATGCCCATGGAAAGATACCTAACAACACATAAAGATTCCACACACACATATCATGAGTTAGTTCACAAATCTATATGGTCAATTTCTTACCATACCACGAGATACATAATCCCACTTGGTACATCTTGTAGCTTTGTGTGTTCGTCACTTGCTTGATCAACCTTGTATCTTTGGTTCTTTCTTCATTAGATGATGTCTTGCAGATAGTCATGAAAGATCACCTAGCTCAACTCTATCCATGACCATTATTCATATAAATCCTTGAATATAACAAGGGTCATCAAGGAAGCTAATAGAGTTCAACATATGAACTCCAATATTTCCTAGGGACAAGATCTAATAATATCTCAATGCAAACATTAGTGCATAAGGATTGTCATTAATTACCAAAACAACTTATGGGGGCTGTCGGGGGGTTACCCCCGAGTAGGGGTAAGACTGGTGGCAAAACAGTGATCATTGTACGGTTTGCCGGGTAGGCGGCTACCTGGGTATCCGGTATCCGGTAGACGCTACTCGGTGATAAGTACTGAATCCAAGAAAATATAACAAGTGATATTCTGGATCAACCGGGTAGAACTCGGGTGATCTGAGTAGATGAGAAGCTATGCTACTCGGGCACAAAGTCAATGGAGCCGTTGTGGGAGATCCCGCGTATCCCGTTGTTGTACAGGTGTGCGGTTCAACTTACTAGGAGCATGATTATCTGTGCTGAGGCGTGGGTACAGTGTGTGTAGGCGCCTATCAAGTCCTGTCACTAACAAGGGGGACAAGACATGTCAGTGACCTACCGTAAGGGCTGACAGGGTGGACAAGACCTGTCAGCCGGACGGCGCGATGACTTTCGGCACGGCGTCAGCGGGAACACGGAGGCGTGCGATGTTTGCACAGTGGTGTTGTCACTTCGTGTACTTTTATGTGTAGTTTACTCGCTGGCCACCAGTATATAAGGTGGCCAGCCCCCTCCTGCGCGAGGGACGTTGGATCCAGGCGCATTTACTGCGAGAGCTAATAGCACACAGAGAGAAACAGTAGAGAGAGCCAGGAGCTGGCTACTCGGCAGAGAGAGGCAAATTGAGAGTGTGTAACTTCTGTACTCGGTTGAGCCTTATATAGTGAGGTAGGCAGGAGTAGGGGTGTTGCCTCCACACGAGGGCCCCGAACTTGGGTAGATCTTGGTGTTTGCAGTGTTTCTGAGCGCGTCTACTCAACGTGCGATCCCTCCCCGAATACCTACAACGTCCATCGGCCCCAAACATTAGCCACCCTATGACATCTGTCTTCTCCACACCATGACAGTTGGAGCCCACCGTGGGGCCAGCAGCGGCGCTGGCTGGGGTGCATATTCGGACGGGACCGGTTTCTCCGTCGGGGGAGCGTGTGGTTTGTGGCCTTGTCCACAGATTCGGCTCCTTCGACTTTGTCAGCGACAACGCCGGCGATTTCAGCGGCAGGCCCTTGCCTGCAGGCGGCTCCATCCTCTCCTTCGGCGCGCATTTGGTGTACGTCGCCACCACCGTCATCCGCGAGTAAGCCGAGGTGTTGCTCGTTGCTGAGGACCCCCCCCGTTGTTCTTGCTGTCCGCGGGAAGCCGGCTGGCTGCTCTGTGGGCAGCGTGGAGGTGATGATGACGGGCCCGGTCATCGACTCCGGGAAGGGCGCGGCCACTGCGCCTGAAGTCATCGAGGAGCCGGCTGCTCCTAGGGGCCACAAGCCCTACGACATGCCGCGGAACCAACCTGGTTACGTGGATCCTTCTACATCGACCGTGATACTGTCCGCTCGCGTCGGTGTCGCGCAGCTCGGCATGCCTATTGCCACGGACGTGGATCTGGCTGTGGTGAGGGCGCAGCTCGAGCAACAGCGACTCGCCTTGCTGCAGGAGGCCCAGGAGCTGGAGAAGGTTAGGCTTGAGCTTAACTTGGATCAAAATGAGTACAATAGAGCACATGGATTTACTCCTATTTCTAGAAATCCTAGCAAGATAGGGGTTATTCGTCGCAACTTAGGCGCTGAGCTAGCTAGAGATGGCAGAACTGCTAGCAAGTCTGCCAGTCAAAACACCGCTGGTAGGACAAAATATAGTTCTCCTGCAAAAACACTTAGAGCTGCAGAGGTAGTTGCTGCTGAGTTGCCGCATCTCACTGGCGAGGCCCGCATTAGGCAGCAGGAGCGGCTCAATGAGCTTGTTCTGGAAGCGGGTAGGCAGAATGAGGCCTTTCGGCAGGCCAACCCGGGAGGCGGTGCGTCTCATGTTGTTCACTCGCATGTGGCAAGATCCATGGACCAGGCCTCACTGCCGCTTCCAGGTGGCGAGAGGGCCCAGAGTGTGAACTCTGGGAGGAACAAACAAATGCAGGTGTACGACCCGGCTGTCGTCGGAAAACGGCACGCTGTAGTGCGGCAGCCCGACCAAAAACACAATGCTGTAGGTACTGGCCATCATGCCGCCAGAGTTCATCAAGAGGGGAAAGGAGGAAACCGAGAAGGCCCGTCTCGGCAGCATGTTGCTAACCCAGTCCAACATGTTGTTCAGCCGAATGTGGCTGCTGCTGTGGCCAACTCGGTTGCTCAACCCGGACCTGTGCCCCAAGACCGCTACAACGACGGGTACTCGGCAATGGAGAGAGCCGGGTATGCCGACCCAAGAGATCTCGCAACTTGGTTGGGAGGAAGGATGCTGGAACCAAGTGATGCAAGGTACAAGCTCGACCGGCTCTACCGGTCTGAGGAGATAGAAGCAAGAGGCCCGCCCGGGCCAAGCTGTTTTGGTCCCAGGATCATGGGGAGCCGCCCGTGTCCAAGTTTCAGCTGGCTAGAGGGACCAAGACTTATGATGGAAGCACCAAGCCAGAGGAATAGCTGAATGATTACGTGACTGCCGTGTATGTTGCAGGTGGCAACAGGAGATGGGTTGTTCGGTATGTGCCCCAGATGCTGGAGGGCCCTGCCCGGATCTGGCTCAATAACCTGCCGAAAGATAGTATCAACTGCTGGCTTGACTTCTCGGAAGCCTTCATCAGCAACTTTACTAGCACTTACAAGAGGCCAAACCGGCCGCAGCAGCTCTCGGCGTGCAAGCAAAGAGAAGAGCAAACTGACCGCGAGTACCTTACTCGGTGGAGCACTCTGAGGAACACCTGTGAGGGTGTGAATGAGTCACAGGCCATCGCGTGGTTTGCGCAAGGTTGCCGGCATGGCAGCATGCTGTGGCAGAAGCTACAGAGGGAGATGCCGAGTACGCTCTCCGAAACAATCAAGATTGCTGATATGTATGCTCTCGGTGACCCTACTCAGCCTCTGCTTGATTCCTTCGAGCCCAAGAGGAAGCACCATCATGGATCCCGGCGCCATGACCGCCAGGATTTCCGTAACAAGAGAAGAGAAGACCGTCCGGATATCCGCTATGGGTCTGACCATGTAGTTGTTGTTACTCAAGATCAGGGTGCTGCTGGGAGCAGCCAAAGGCAAAAAACTGCTGGAGCCCAATACGGGCAGAACCAGAATCAGGGCCAGAACTTCAAGAAGCAGTACAATGCTCCCTAGCAGCCCAATGCTCCCCAGGAATTCGGAGATCCTGCAAGGTTCATCTTTGAGAACATGAAGGATGGACCGTGTAGCTTCCATAATCGGCATCCGAGTAGGCCAGCCAACCACACTACCCGGCAGTGCAGCTGGTGGGACAGGATCAAGAGCGAGGGCTTTGGTCAGCTGCCTCCTCCTCCTCCTCCTCTTCCACTCTCAGGCTCCAATGTGCAGCTTATTCGGGCAGCTGCTCCCAGGCCAGCCGAGAACGAGAGAAGGGAAAACATGAACCAAGTAGCACAGGGAGCCAACAACAACTACAACCGCAACTTCAACAACAACCGCAACAACAAGTAATACACCCGCAACAACAACAATGCCAACCAGAACAACAACAACAATGGTGGTGCTGGGGACTGGAACCAGTACCAGGAGCACCACGAGAGCTACATGGTGTTCACCACTGAGCCAGATGACAAGCAGTTTCAGCGCAGGCGCGCGATGGAGGTAAATGTCGTGATGTCATCTGTGCCTCACTACATGGAGTGGTGCGACCAGGAGATAGTCTGGTCCAGAGCAGATCATCCCAAGATAATTCCCAACCCGGGTACATATGCTCTGGTAGTAGACCCCACTTTCTTGGGGACCAAGAAGAACATGAAGTTCAGTAAGGTGTTGATCGACAACGGGAGCAGCATCAACATCATGTACCGAGATACCATGGAGAAGCTCGGCCTCGCCGAGAACATGCTGCTACCCAGTCGGACCACATTCCATGGCATTGTGCCGGGAGTATCTTGTGCTCCTATCGGCCGCATCTGTATGGACGTGCTTTTCGGCACCAAGGAGAACTGCCGTACCGAGTGCCTGCAGTTTAAGGTGGTTGATCTTCAGAGCCCTTATCATGCTCTACTCGGCAGGCCTGCTCTGACCAAGTTCATGGCCTCAACTCATGCGGCCTATCTGAAGATGAAGATCCCTGGTCCCAACGGCATCATCACCATCTCGGGTGACTACAAGTGCTCCCTGGAGTGTACATCTGCTGGATCTCGGCTTGCCGAGTCCATGGTCATTGTTGCCGAGAAGAAGAAGATACATGAGGTGGTGGCTATGGCCCAGGCAGCTCAAGTCGGTATGCCCGGTATGCCGAGTTCTCAGTATGGGGCCACCTTTCAGGCCTCCCAAGAGACAAAGAAGGTGCAGATTGACCCGGAGTTCCCGGAGCGTGTGGCCATCATTGGTGTCGGGTTGGAGGAGAAATAGAAAAGCGAGCTCATCCACTTCCTCCGTGAGAATTGGGATGTCTTCGCATGGTCCAATCAAGACCTTGCCGGGTGTCCCGAGGGAGTTGGTTGAGCACTCGTTGCATGTGCGCCCTGACGCCAAGCCGGTTAAGCAGGCAATGCGCCGCTTTGCGGCTGAGAGAAGAAAAGCTATTGGTGACGAGATCACAAAGCTGCTGACAAGTGGATTTATCATGGAGGTACTGCATCCGGATCGGTTGGCCAATCCGGTCATGGTGGAGAAGAAGAAGGAGGATCCCAAGGCTGATGTAGCCTGGCGCATGTGCATGGACTACACCGACTTGAACAAGGCCTGCCCCAAGGACCTGTTCCCGCTACCCCGCATAGATCAGGTGATCGATTCCACTGCCGGGTGCGAACTTTTCTCTTTCATTGATGCCTACTCTGGTTTTCACTAGAATCCTCTGAACCCGACTGATCAAATAAAGACTGCTTTTATTACCCCGTACGGGGCTTATTGCTATGTTGTCATGTGTTTTGGGTTGAGAAATGCTGGGGCTACTTATCAGAGGTGCATGCAAAAGTGTTTTCATGACCAGATAGGCAAGAACGTGCAGGTGTACGTAGATGACATTGTCATCAAAACGAAAGAAAAACAAACTCTGCTGAGAGATCTTGAGGAAACATTTGCCAGCTTGCGCAAATACCGGATGAAACTGAATCCAACCAAGTGCACATTTGGCGTCCCGGCTGGCAAGCTACTCGGCTTCTTGGTATCCAGTAGGGGCATTGAGGCCAATCCTTCAAAGATAAAAGCTATAGAAAGCATGTCTCTGCCGAGATCACTAAAGGATGTGCAGAAGTTTACCGGGTGCCTGGCTTCTCTTAGCCGCTTCCTGGGAAGAATGGGCGAGAAGGCGCTGCCTCTTTATCAGCTCATGAAGAAAAGTGACAAGTTCGCCTGGACATCGCAAGCTGACGTGACCTTCAAAGAACTCAAGACCATGCTGGGTAGCGCTCCCATCTTGGCAAGCCCATTGCCCAAGGAGCCAATGCTGCTTTATATCGCAACCACTAACCGAGTAGTCAGTGTGGTGGTGGTTGTGGAACGAGAAGAGGAAGGCAAGACCGTGCAGAGGCATGTGTATTATCTCAGCGAGTTGCTATCCATCTCCAAGCAGAATTACCCACACTACCAAAAGATGACATATGTCGTTTACCTGGGTGCCAAGAAACTCAAGCATTATTTCCAAGAGCATCCCATCACAGTGGTGAGCACCGCTCCCATCTCGGAGATCATGGGCAACATGGATGCAAGCGGCCGAGTTGCCAAGTGGGCGATTGAGTTAGCCGCGTACACTCTACTGTACGCAAGAAGAGAAGCAGTCAAGTCACAGACTCTGGTAGATTTCTTGGTGGATTGGGCCGAGATGCAGTATGAGCCTCCCTTGCCGGAAACCAATTTCTGGAAGATGCATTTTGATGGCTCCAAAGTAAAAGAAGGGCTCGGTGCTGGTGTGGTGCTCACCTCGCCCAAGCGAGATCAACTCAGATATGTGCTGCAGATCCATTTCTCGGCATCCAATAGTGTAGCCGAGTATGAAGCAGTGGTACACGGCCTGAGAGTATCCAAGGAGATTGGAGTATAAAGTATTGTCTGCTATGGTAACTCGGACCTGGTAGTTCAACAAGTCTCGGGGACTTGGAATGCCTTGGATGCCAACATGGCGTCCTATCGGTTTCTGGTGCAGAGCATGACTGGATTCTTTGATGGGTGTGAGTTCCATCACATCCACCAAGATGAAAAGGATGCAGCGGATACTCTGCCCAAGTTGGGATCTTCTCGGCAGTTCATCCCGCCTGGAATTGCCTTGGAGAATTTGAGGAAGCCATCCATCAAGCCATCTCCCAACTCGGAGTCAATATACATTCCAGGGCTTCTAGACTCAGAAGCTGTTCCTATGGAGATTGATTGGGAGGGCTCAAAAGAGAACCCGGGGACTGCTCCATCCAACCCGGGGACTGCCTCTGCAAACCCGGGGACTGTCGTATTCATCGAGGGGATTATTTCTCAGTACTCGGGGACTCGGGGACACGTCTCCAACTCGAAGCAAGTCATGGAAGCTGATCCAATGGAAGTGGACGAACCAGTGTTTCCCATCCGGGAGACACCGAGTTGGGCTCTGCCCATATTATCCTTTCTAGTTGATGGCACATTGCCGAGTGACGAGGTCACAGCTAGGCAGATACAGATAAGATCTAAAGGCTACACCATCATCAACAAGGAGTTGCACAAGAGAAGTCCTACTGGCGTGCTCCAACGCTGCATTGAGCCAGAAGAAGGAGAAGAGATCCTAAGAGAAATACATCAAGGGGAGTGTGGGCATCATGCCTCATCTCGGGCTCTGGTCAAGAAGGCGTTCCGGCATGGATTCTTTTGGCTCACCGCCTTGCAACAAGCAGAAGATCTGGTGAGAAAATGCAATGGGTGCCAGAGATATGCAAGCAAAATTCATATGCCAGCTTCCGAGTTGAAGACCATCCCTATCACTTGGCCCTTTGCAGTATGGTGCTTGGATATGGTGGGGCCTTTCAAGCCAGCTAGAGGCAACATGACTCACATCTTGGTCATGGTGGACAAGTTCACCAAGTGGATTGAAGTAAAGCCTATCCGGAAGTGTGATGGGAACACAACTGTGAGCTTTCTGAAAAATATCATTCTGAGATACGGCTACCCGCATGGGATCATCACGGACAATGGAACAAACTTTGCTGAGGGAGCTTTTGCTAGGTTCTGCAAAGAGAAGCGGATCCGACTAGACGTTGTGTCAGTCGCTCATCCGGCTTCCAATGGGCAAGTTGAAAGAGCAAATGGCATGGTACTTTCCGGGATAAAGCCAAGGTTGATTGATCCATTACAGCGAACCCCTGGTTGTTGGTTGGACGAGTTGCCGGCGGTGTTGTGGAGTCTAAGGACTACCCCTAACCGATCAACCAGATACACACCATTCTTCCTGGTATATGGAGCTGAGGCCGTGTTGCCCACTGACCTTGAGCATGACTCGCCCAGAGTAACCCTCTATACTGAGGCGGAGGCAAGAGAAGCCCGAGAAGATGACGTGGACCTGCTCGAGGAAGCAAGAGAGTTAAGTCTGTCCCGCTCAGCTGTATATCAATAGAATCTGAGGAGGTATCATAGCCGGAAAGTGAACCCAACGGTTTTCCGAGAAGGAGACATGGTCCTTAGGCTCGTGTAGCGCACAGCCGGGATGCACAAGCTATCCCCTCCGTGGGAAGGGCCTTTCATTGTGAGCAAGGCTCTGCACAATTATACCTATTATCTCATCGATGCACAAGCACCACAGAAGAACAGGGCGGATAAATCCGGAGAGGAATCCAAACGTCCCTGGAATGTAGCTCTACTCCGTCGTTTCATTCATGAGCAAACATTGTATGTATCTCCTCAATCGAGTTAAATTCAAGTCGGCACTCCGAATTCGAACTCGGGGACTGCCTCTGCTAAACTTGCTCTGAGTCATTTACTTTGTTTCCTTTGCCTACTCGGTTCTTCTACTCAAAATTTCATGCGTGCGTTAAGTAGTGTGTTTAAACCCAAGGGCCAACTCTTCGACTTTGCTGTTGTCCACAACCCGGCTTCATGGCAAGCAAGAGAACAAGCGAAAGGTCAACGAACACATGAAAAAACTACTAAGGAAAGAAGAGCACAACAACCGAGTAGGGTGTTTTTACTTCTCTGTTTTCTTTTCGGCTAAGTGGTGGGCAGTGTTAAAATGCAAATTTCTAAGTGGTTACGTATCTGAAACTTGGTTTTTGAAATCTTGTGACTCGACTACCAAAAAGCCACAAGTGGCAGGTAAGAGCAAAGACAAAAGAGCGAAGTGGATGGAAAAAGAAAATCGGGGACTTGCATTTTAACGCAATCCGGCATTGAGCCAGTCTTGCTAAAGAAACAACTAAAAATGAGTACCACGAGGAACCATAAAAATGTTTGTTACATCTGCACCCGGCATACCGGGGATCTGATAAGTGTTTGAGGATAAAGATGCAGGAATTTAAACAACAGTTGATGAGGTAGTGTCCATCTCGGTGCTGGTAGGCGCCACGGTCTCGGTTACAGGAGTTGTGGAAGCAGGCTCTGGTGTAGATGAAGTCGGAGTAGCGGAGGCCGACTCGGATCCAGAGTTGCTGGCTGAGCAGTGGAGGCACTGGGAAGAGGGTAGAGCTCGGAGGTGACGTTCTCGGTTGCAGCCCCGGTCTTGCTCAACTCGGGAGCGGGATCGTCAATCACCATCTCGGTGGTGACAACCTCCTCCTGTGCTGCGGGCTGCGACTCAACTCGGGCCTCACCGGAACCAGCTGCTGGCTTGATAATTTCCGGATCCGCCTCCATCCCGGACTCCTCAGCAGTGTTGCGCTGCTCGGTCTCTTCTTCTTTAGCTTCCTCGTGCTCTGCCTGTTCGTCGTCCAAGTGGCTGTCTTCGCTATCGTCTTCATCACCCTCAGCTTCTTCCTCCTCCTCGTCATCTCCTTCGACATCAGTATCCGGATCCATGGGGCCGTCGATTTATTGATTGGTTTCAGCATAAGATGCGAGCTCATAGGCCACCTCCTTTCGGCGCAAGACGCACTCACCCCGGCCAGTCCACTTGGAGCCATTCCGGAGGGTGCCGATCCTGTCAAGGTCAAGGTTTTCATACCAGGATAGAATGAAGTGCAGGGCCTCATCCGCACCAGCCCGGGCTGCGGAGGCACGCCACTTCTTCAATTCTTCCTTGACATGGTCCAGGTTGGCTGCCATCTTGTTGATTGTGTCTGGAACTTGTCGCTCTGGCCAGAATAGCTTGTGCACGTTCATGGCAGTGGAAACCATGGAAGTGCCCAGAACTTTGAGGGATGTCACACAGGTTTTGATATTCACAATGTGATCGTCGATGCTGGCGGACTCAACAGTGTTGAGGCCGGAAGCTGCCCTGGATCTTCTTGCTTTCTCCACAACGGTCTCAGCGGCATCATTGAGGTCCGGGAAGGTATCTGGGTCAGGGCATGCTAGTTTTAGTCAGAGGAAAGAACCGGGAAGAAGGAAAACCAAGTAAAAGAAGTCAAAAAGGCAAAGACCGAATAGAATGAATAATAGCGAGAACTCATAGCTTAGTTCCAGCACAAGGGCCCCTAGTCGAGTCCTCCAGTCTTCAGCAAGTCAGATGTGTTTGTCTTGGAGACAGCGTGAATTGTTGACCATGCCCTCGAGAGTTTGATTTCTCTCTTTCAGAGATCTAATCTCCCTCTCGAGCTCCTGCTTCTCAGAGGCAGCCCGGTTCATCACCGTTTTCTTCTCATTCCCGGCTGCAATCGCGGCCTTGAGTACGTCAGTGAGCTCAAGTTTGAGCTTCTCAACTTCCGCCCTCTCGGCGTACAGTTCCTTCTGTAGCTGGGCCTCTCGGACCTGCACTTGTTGATGGGCTTCAGTCGGGGTGAGGCACTCCAGGTGTTGTTCTCGGAAGGTTTTGTACTCTTCTGCGGGGAGAGCAACTCAGTTAGCAGCATGAGCAAGCAGCAGAAGCTAAGTGAAGAGAAGAGAGGGAGTAGCTCACCTTCCAAGGAGGAAATTTTGCGCTGCGCTGATGCAGCCATGACCTCGCAGTCTTGGTGCCTATCAACGAGCGCCTTGAGCTCACCTACAGAGAAGATAACGATGGAACAAAAGCAAAAAAAAATTGGCGTAAACATAAAATGCACAAACCTAAATGCTAAGTACTTACTTTCAACAGAGGATAGTTTGGTGACGGTCTCAGTGAAGTTTTTCTCCAGAATCGCCCTCTCGCCCTTCTCGGCCTCCAACTCCCTGTTCTTGTCCGGTGCGACCACAGAAGTTGGCGGAAAACCTTGGCTCGAGTTTGAGTGCACTCCTGCAGGGAAGAAGGAAATATTGTAAGATTGGAAGATTTGGCCCGAGTAGATGGCAACTCGGTTGAGCTTTACCTACTCGGACCGAATCTCGGGGACTAGGTGGTGGATAGAAGATAAGGGGTAAAGAGGAAAGCTGGCAACTCGGAAAGCAACTCGGAAAAGTCAAAAAAGGAAAGGCACTTACCCGGTTGGCCTTTTCAATATCTTCAGCAGCTTTGTGCAGGTCCAACAGCTTATGCGCCAGGGTGCTGCTATTGGAGGCCGTTGCCATGGTAACAGGACCAATATCGGCCTTGTTCCACGCCTGCCGGTAGTTGTCAAGGTTCCTCAGCTGGACACCGTCCCATTCGGGACGGCGGAATTTCTTGTTGTCCCAGTCCCTCTCAATAAATCCTATCCGGTCAAGGACAATATCTAGGTCTTCTGGGAACTCGGACTCATCCGCTCTGGGGGGAGTATTATCTCGGATGGTCAGGGAAGTGTTCTTTCCCTTGGATCCGGAGAGGGCCAGGGCCTTCCGCTGCTTCAGATCAGCCAACCGCTCGGCCTCTTGCGACATCTTGATCTTGTGCAGCTCCTGCAGCTCGACCCAATATTCCGGGAAGTTGGGGGGCTTGTTGGTGACCCTGGCACCCGAGCCGGGAGCTTGTTCTTTAGCAGGGGAGAATTTTATGTTGGTCTGTACCAGTTTGGTGTTCGGATTAGGAGCCTTAACCTGATTAGGCTCCAGTCGGTCTTCTTGGGTGGCGGTAGCTGCCGCGCCTGGTTTCTCGGGTGGTGGCGGACCAGTCTGCCCTACGTCCCGTTTGGGTTGCACCCTGGTTGGCTGTGAAGCGATCTTTGCTGCTGAGGGTGTTGGCTGCTTCTTGGAGATGGGCTCGGGAGCTTGCTGCTGTGGCGTTGGAGTCTTCTTGGCTGGCGGCGCCTGTGGCTGGCTAACCGGCGCAGCATCAGGCTGTGCTGGGTCTTGGAGTGATGGCTGCTCTGCAACCCGATCCTCCGTAGACGGAGTATCTTGCCGCTGCTCGGTAAGGTTTTCTTCCCGCTGCTCGGCAGCAAGATCTGGTTGTTCCATGGCGGAGTCTTCTGGCCGCTGCTCGGCAGTGGCATCTCTGGGCTCCTCAGCGGAGGCCGCAGGGGGCGATGGTGGTCTCTCGGTGGTGGTTTCCTGCGCAACCCGCTGAGGGCTGGGCTGCGGCTGCTCTGGAGCGTGGTCGGTCTCCATCTCGGCGCCGGTGTTCTCGGCGCCAAGATCATGCTCTTCTCAAGGAGGGGAGGACATCTGCGTCCTGCCCTCTGGTTGTCTGTTCCCCTCATCATCGGAGAGCTCCACGACATCTCGTGGCGCGCTTCTCTTGGGGGATAGTGTGGTAGTTGCCTCGGCATCAAGTGCCTCGCTGAGAGAAGACAAAAAGAGAAGAAATAGAGTCAAAGGGGTGCAGAGAAGAAGAAGAGTGGAGGGAAAACAGAGAAAAATACGAAATACAAGTGAGAAGGGCAGCTTGGAAGCACTTACCCGTCAGCAGTGGGGTGCTTCTTGCGCGTGGCAATCTGCTTGTTGCATGCCTTCTTCTTCATCTTCTTGACAGGGGGCTCCAGTGCCCCGCTACCTGTTCTCTTCCTGGATTCGGTGGGGGCGGCCACGGAAACAGGAGCCACGTCCAATGGTTCCTCCCCCTCTCCCAGTTCAGGTTCATCTATGATTGAAAGAAGCAAAGATCAAAGTGAGAAAAGAGAAGGATCAGGGCACGCTGCAAGCATGCAAACAGGTGAACTCGGTCACCTTCTTCATCCTCTGACTAGTCCCGAATAGAGGCATAGTCTCGGGACTTACCGTCCTGACCGGCACGAGGGATACAGAGTGTATCCTGGACATCAAACGTTGTAGCGTCATCCCCGGTCCGGTCCGGCTTCCAGTTCCTCTCGAAGACGGTGTTGTCCTCCAGTTTTTGGCGAGCGATGTGCTGAAAGTGTAAACATAAAGCACACTAAGTAGAGATAAACGAGTAAATATTCTACCTGGTCTAGCGTGCAAACATAAAGCACAAAATGCTAAGGCCTAGAAGAGATAAACGAGTAGATGATCTACTCGGTCTAGCGTGCAAACATAAAGCACAAAATGCTCAGTCCTAGAAGAGGAACGCGAGCAGAAGTTCTGCTTGGCCTAACAAGTGAATAGAGAGTATTCGCGGCTAAGTCCTAGACAGATATACAAGTTGAAGCTCTACTCTGAACAGCATGCAAACATAAAGCATATTAAGCTAAATTCTAACAGAGGAGCCCTACCCGGTATGAAATGCAAACATAAAGCATGATTGGGATAAGAGGCTAAGGTAGCTTTTACTCGGTATACAGCTAAGAAGTAAAGAATTGAGATCAGCAAGTGTGCAAGGAGAGAAACTTACCCGAGGAATGCGCTTGGTGCGGCTATACGGCACGAAGCCGTAGAACCAGTTGTCCGTGAGCGTGGTACGGAGGATGGACTTGGCCCAGATCGCCACCTCCGCTTTGGAGAGCTCGAAGGTGGTCGTCCGGGTGCAGTCGCGGGGTCCGCCCATATAGCACATCTTGTGCACTCAATGTTGGAGCGGGAGGACCCGGCGCTCCACCCAGCAGGCCACCGGATCATCTTGGATGAGTCCTTCCTGCACCAGCATTTGCAGGCGGTCGTCAACCTGGTTGGCGTCCTTCACCGTCTTCCTGGGGTGGTAACCCCAATTCCGCATCTCGGCGGGGGTGACGTTGTCATGACCCCGGACCCAGAGATATACATACTGTTATGTGCTCCTAGCCATGGACTCACAAGGGCTTCAGGGTTACCAACCCCGGCCGCAACAAACAACGGTAGGCAGACTGGATTCATCGGCACGTAGTCCGGATCCCCAGTCTACTACTCCTTGTAACCATGCTAGTCATAACCAACTATGCATACCAAAGCGTCCACGAATCGAATGAAACTGAAGGAAACGGGACCAAAGCTATACAGAGATGCTATGTGTCTAGAAAGTGCAACAACAATCGAGGGTTACTGGGGTTACCTCGCCCCAGGCCGATCACATCGACAGGCGGGCTCGGACATGGATCATCGGCTCCACAACCCCTCGACTGCGACAACTATGCAGGCATAGCCAAAACTGTATAACAATGAGCTCTAAACCAACAACCGATCAAAGCAGTACTCTAGACATGAAACTTTATTAAACAAGTGTTACTAGAGTAGCTGTACAAACAGAGGTCACATGACCCAACATTACATCAGACAACGGAAGGCAAATTATGTTGCTAATCAACAAGAACCAAAAAGGCCTAAGAGGCTGCAACATAAGGCGACGTCCCAACCCATAGATTCCAGGCTGCTACCTGGGAACCCCAAACTACTCATCGATGTCCACGTTGAATCACCACCGATGGAGTTCTTCTCCTGAACCAAAATTAAGCAAACCTGAGTACGGGAGGTACTCAACAAGACTTAATTAACCTATTATATATCTGCTATTTTGAAAAGGGTTTTATGAAGGCTGATTTGCGTAAATCAATCTTTGTTTTGCAAGTTGAGGAAGGAATAGCACATCTCATAGAATGTTTTCAAAACAGATGAGAAAGCTACTCAACTACTGAGATCATCATCTTCTTGTATTCCACCAAGTCCTTCTCATTCCCACACTATCTCATGCTACAAGGATCACCCCTCTCGGCATCTCCGAGGAGGAACCCTTCAATCATGGTTAACAAGTTTTAGTCATTCCGTTGATGTTATCTATGATCACAGAATCCGTTGCCAAGTCGTCCGTAACCGTGGACACGGCTTCTCGAGGAGATTTATCCCTGCAGGGGGTACAGTTTACCCACACGTACCATCTGACTCTTAACGCCACATGTACGCTCGTCCATGGAGCGCGGCAAAGGGTGGCTGGCCACGACCTTTACCTTGCTCGACCCTATCCATGAGTCAACCCAAACAGGGCCACCCCGTCAACAGGGAGTTGGCCACCTCCTGACGGCACCTGTTCTGTGAGTCGGGATCAAGATCCGTGTACGTACATCACTTGTCCCGGTCATGCCCTAAGTTTTCTCCAAATCGTTTTCTGACTCACACGCAGATGGAAAGATCAAACTACGTGACTCATGGGCGTGGCCAAACAAGTTAGTTAGTCGAGCGCGGTCTGTTAGGCCCCGCGTGTGGTTGCACGCTCAGTGTTGGCTTCGAAGGCGAGAACTCGCTCCTAGGGGCATGAACAGGACAAAACGCCACAACCCATTGTGGCCTCACATCCATGCTGTTATTTAGTCAAGTTATCAGAGATAATATAATTCACAACAACCCGACATAAATGATTCACACATTGACCAGATTCATCAACCGGATGGATCAGATCACAACTAGGCATGGCTAAGCAAGACTCACAGGCTTTAACGAGGCGCGCACAAACAAATCTATAGCTGCTAGGAGCAGTGGATCAGGATATCTAGGTTATGCAGTATATAGGGGAATTCTATCTGCTGACATCAAATAGTTTGGAAACGAATGCAAAGTACGAGGTTCAAAACACGTTGGAACCATATATGAGCAGATAAGAGGTTATGCTTGCCTTGGTTATCATAAAACCAGATAAAGTCTTCAGGGATAAGTGCTTGACTTGTCGGTTAAGATCAAGTATTCACCATTTGGAATTGCTGGCCTTCTCTTCGGAGTCACGTTCTACCGAGGGGGAAACAACACCGAAAGAGAAATAACAATCAACACATGGCATCGATGCAATGCACAACATGTATGCATGAGCAAGTTAATGCACTGAAATAAAGCCCTAGACAGGTTTAATGGGTTGCTAGGGTTCGTATGTCAGTTATGAAGTTTTTCTGAAATTTGCCCGAAATAGACCCCGGAGGGGCAATTCGGACGATTATGAAAGTAGGTACCATTTTAAAAGCTCAAATGGGTTTGAAAACATCATAAACAGTTTGCATTTGTCATTTTGAGCAAAATGGTATATAACTTTTAGTTTTCTAATTTTATTGAATAAAAACTTATTTTTCTATTTTTAAATGATTAAACAATATTAAATAAAGGCCATTTTTTGGAATTTCTCAATCATGTGTGAAAATGACATATTTGGGTAGCTTACATTTTTATGAACATTTCCATACTTTTATTTCATTTTTCTGAATAATATTTTAAGAGATATTAAATTATCAAATTTTATTCATTTTCTGGAAAACAAATAAAACATAGGAGATATGACATTACGGTGGCATCGTCGTGACGTCACACGGGGATGATCCTCACTGTGAACATGAAATCGATCAAAATCGTCGATGATTCTCGAATTGGAGGCGATGGGGAGGTGCAGCAGCTCGAGGCGAAAGTATGGGTGGTGCTGGGTGACCGAATGGTCACCGGAAAAGCTCGCCGGCGACCATGGCGCGGCGGCGGCCGGCGGGAGCACGCGCACGCATAGTTACCGAGGGGGAGAGAGATGGAGGGGAGTACCGGGAGGCTCACCATGACGAGGGGATACTAATGGAGGAGTCGGGGAGGCGAGGGGAAGCCGGAGTCGGCCGGAATCAACCTCGATGACCGGCGGCCGGAGTTGGG
The DNA here is from genome assembly GCA_028641055.1 of Alopecurus myosuroides. Lineage (NCBI taxonomy): Eukaryota > Viridiplantae > Streptophyta > Magnoliopsida > Poales > Poaceae > Alopecurus > Alopecurus myosuroides. Next base: position 224,604,145 of record CM054062.1, read on the forward strand.
AACGGCGGCCCGATTCCCGCCGTGGAGGCCATCCCGGGAACCGTCCTTCGACGGGGAGGCGCCGGACGGCCTAGTGAACCTCGTGGGATGCTCCTTTGGGCGCGGGGGGCCTTGAATCGGCGGCGATGGCCGGCGGCCAACGGGAGGAGTAGCTATTGTTCGGTTTCGTTTTTCGGGCGTGCTCCGTACAAAGAAGAAAGGGAGGGCGAGGGGTGTCGAGGTGGAGCGATGGGGACGTCTCCCCAGGATCTCATCCCAGCGAGGAGACAAGCACACAGGAGGTGGCACGGTGACGGCGGGTACTCGGCCACGTAGGTGCTCCTACTGGCCTTAGGAAGAAGACAAAGGAGCATCTTGCGAAAACCCCCTAGAAAATTAGAAATTCACCAGAAGGTCCTTCTCTGCTTTAAAACAGCACAAAAACCATTGATTTGAGGGCCTTTTTGCAAAGTAAAATTTGGCAAAAATAACTTTTGGAAAGCTTGTAAAAGTTCCAACAAAACCATGTGTTTCTTTGGTGTATTTGAAATATTTTTCAACACAAGATTTTGGGAACAAAAATAAGTACTATCTGTGGTATTTTTGTCAAACCATTTGAATTCATAATTTAAATTGGTTTCAATTTTGTTTTCATGCATGTATGATATGAACACAACAACACACACTTTTGTTAGCAAAAATTGGGATGTTACAGACGTTCCGGAACTCAGGAAGCTTGATCAAGTCCACAACTTCCTCTCCTTCTGCGGGAGGGGCGTTTTCACGTAGAGGAAGCCCCTTTTCCACTTACGGCAATTCTCCAGGCTGAGTACCCGCGGGTGGTGCCCAGTGGAGCGCTGGAGCATCATGGCGCTACTCGTCTGGGTCATTTCCTTCGGGGCTGTTGGATTTGAGGGATTGGGGATACTTTGCTGGCGGAGAAAGAAGAACTTGGCCCATGTGTGGACGGTGGGATAAACGCGAAGGAAGGCTTCGCAGACGGCAGCATGAGTGGAAAGCATGGCTACCGCATTGGCGGGAAGATGGTGTGGGTGGAGGCCGAAATGGCGCAGGAAATCATGCATGAACTTGGAGATAGGAAGCCCGAAGCCCCGCTTGAAATGACTTAGGAACACGACGTACTCACCGGGTTCAGGAGTGGGAACAAGCTCCTTCCAGAGAGGGCGGAAGATGACGCCGGTAGGGACTCGCCGCGTGTTGACGAGCCACTGGAAGTCCGACGCTTTCACGTCGGAGCCCTCCCAGCCTGCGCACGGCGGCGCCATCTCCTCCTCGTGCAGATCTCCAGCGGTGTTCTCGATCTCCATGGTGTTTCCTTTGGTGGAGGAGCGGAGGCGTTGAGGACGAGGATGATGGCGAAGGCGGAGGCGCACTGAGGTGATCTCTCTCGCTCTCTGCGCGTGGAACGGCGGTGGGCTGCGAGCTCGCGGCGCGCTGGTTTCGGCTACGGAGGCGAGGGTGAGGAGAAGGCGAGAAGGGGGGAGTGCGTGGAAAGAAGAACAGAGGGTGGCGCGGGGGTATTTATCTCGCCTCGATTGCGGTTATCATTTGGGATTAATCGTGGGCGAGATCGTGAGGAGTGGGAGTTAACGTGCCTGTTAGAAACGCACACAGCGTGAAATGCGCGCGTAACGGGCGCAGTTAATCCCACGACGCGCGTCGTGGGCTCTCGAGTACATGCGCGAGGTGACACAATGACCTGTGGGCCCTAGGCGCAGTGATGGGTGCGTGTCGCGCAGTAACGCCAGAACCGAGGCGTCGGGGGTACGACTGCGTGACACGTGTACGCCCTGGACACGAGAAGATGGAACCGCTCTGAGCGGCAAAGCATTGAAATTTTCACTAAGTGTTGGGTTCTCGGTGGAACTCAGCGCCGCGTGGTCTACTCGGTGCCGATATGAAAACTCCAAAGGCCATGATAAGAGAAGTTCGAGTAAAGATTATGGGTGTCCGAGTTGAGGAGCAACTCGGCCATACCTCTTCATAGAGGCAATTTGGTTAAAGCTGGCAGGGCCCAACGAACAAGTTCGCTGGACTCTACCAGCTTCGGGGACTAATGTCGGGGGGCTACCCCCGAGTAGGGGTAAGACTGGTGGCAAAACAATGATCAATGTACGGTTTGTCGGGTAGGCGGCTACCCGGGTATCCGGTAGACGCTACTCGGTGATAAGTACTGAAGGCCAAGAGAAGATAACAAGTGATATTATGGATCAACCGGGTAGAACTCGGGTGATTCGAGTAGATGAGAAGCTATGCTACTCGGGCACAAAGTCAATGGAGCCGTTGTGGGAGATCCCGCGTATCCCGCTGTTGTACATGTGTGCGGTTCAACTTACTAGGAGCATGATTATCTGTGCTGAGGCGTGGGTACAGTGTGGGTAGGCGCATGTCAAGTCCTGTCACTGACAAGGGGGACAGGACATGTCAGTGACCTACCCTAAGGGGTTGACAGGGTGGACAAGACCTGTCAGCCGGACGGCACGGCGACTTTCGGCACGGCGTCAGCGGGAACACGGAGGCGTGCGACGTTTGCACAGTGGTGTTGTCACTTCGTGTACTTTTAAGTGTAGTTTACTCGTTGGCCACCAGTATATAAGGTGGCCAGCCCCCTCCTGCGCGAGGGACGTTGGATCCAGGCGCATTTATTGCGAGAGCTAATAGCACACAGAGAGAAACAGTAGAGAGAGCCAGGAGCTGGCTACTCGGCAGAGAGAGGCATATTGAGAGTGTGTAACTTCTGTACTCGGTTGAGCCTTATACAGTGAGGTAGGCAGGAGTAGGGGTGTTGCCTCCACACGAGGGCCCCGAAACTCGGTAGATCTTGGTGTTTGCATTGTTTCTGAGCACGTCTACTCGACGTGCGATCCCTCCCTGAATACCTACAGTGTCCACGGCCCCAAACATTAGCCACCCTATGGCATTTGTCTTCTCCACACCACGACAGGGGCATCATGCACTTTCAGTAGTCTCTGAATATTTCCGGCCTGGGCGTATATGAGAAACACCCAGATCAGACTATAGATTTCTCGTGAGACCGGAGTCTCTGGAGTAAACTGGCCGGAGACTCCGCCCTACCCGGAAACTGCAGAAACAATAGCACAAGAAATGCGATATATTTTGCAAACGAACTCCATTTTTTATGTTCTTGGGCTCGTTGAAATACACACAAGCACTACAAGAATATGCAGATAAGCATCATTGTACCATAATGTAATATACAACCAAATGGGAAAAGTTTTGTCCTTTCTAAAAATAACAACCGGTAAAACTTCCAACACCGAAAACACACATAACTTTTTCCAATGAACTCCGAATAAGGTGAATCCAAATGGGTTGGAAAGATAACACCAAGGAATATAAAAAAATATGGAGAAGTTGCCACACATGTAAGTTGTGGGAACATTCTCAAAGATGAACCGGATATTTTCACCACCGAAAATGCAACAAGTTTTTCTTACGAAATCCGTTTTCAATAATCCTTGGCTGATCATGAAGATCACGACAAGCACCAAAACTCCATAAATATAAGCACCAAATAAGAACCCAGAAATATGATATTCCATGTATGCAAAGGTTTGATCTCTCCATAAGGATTCGATCAAGTTACTCACTTGAGAGCGCCTCTTGAAAGTATGACTATTGAATCTATAACCCGGTCTCCCATGAGACCGGTAAAATAGAAAACCTATCAAGATCATACATTTGCCTTAAACATTACACTTCAGCTAGATGATGCCGATCTTGACCCTCTCAAGTTGGATGTTCTTTCTTGATCGTGCTTTCTGGCACATGCTCCGCTTAATGAAGACTTGCAAGTAGCTCCCCCATGCACCATTATGGGAGAGATCCTTTTGGGAAAATATTCATATGGCCACAATCTCCAAATGAGTGTAAAGCATAAAGCATAGGATTTGTTTTAGATGCTTATCTTGAGCTTCCACGTCAAGTTTGATGATGAACACCACTTGACGAGATATTTTCATATGGCCACAATCTTCAAAAGGGTAGCAAGCTTAAAAGAATGTGATAATATCGAGATGATCCTCTTGAACTTGCACTTGACAATCATGATGGCAATCACCAATTAACATCATCCACCATGGGCTATATGAAATCTTCCTTTTGATGAAAGCCCATGGAAATATACCTAACCACACATAGAAATGGCACACACACATATCATGGGTGAGTTCAGGATGCTACATGGACAATTGCTTATCATACCACGAGATACATAATCACACTTGGTACATCTTGTAGATTTGTGTGTTGATCATAAGATTGATCAACCGTGTATCTTTTCTTCTCTCTTCAATCGAAGATGTCTGATACATCTCAAACATATCTATAATTTCCGATGTTCAATTTTGTTTCATGACATTTGCAACATGTTTTCTATACACTTCATATAATTTTATGGATTTTCTAGGACTAACCTATTAACAAGATGCCATAGCGCCAGTTCATGTTTTCTGTTGGTTTTGGTTTCAAAAAAGTTGTTCTAGAAATATTCTCGGAATTGGATGAAAAGAAAACCTGTAATGTCCCAGCGTTTAGGAACTCACGGGGGGTAGAATATAAATTTGTGCATCTGCATGCATGTGTTTGCAAAACCTGGATAAATTTTTCGCAAAGTTAAAACCCCGGAGTGAATAAGGTTCTACCCAGTAACTGATGCTTTGATAGAAGTTGTTACTGTTAGTTGGTGGAATTTTGACATGACCTCCGGGTATTATTTGAATTTGAAATACTAGTGTTTGAATTATTTGAATTTAGGACAATTTGAATTTGAGTTTGAATTATAATTAAATTTGAAATCAAATTGAAAAGACAAGGTTATATCTTAATTTTAAATAATTTGATCACAATTGATATTGCTAATATGGAAATATTCCTAAATATCAACAAGCATGATAATAGAAAAACAATTACACTTTATTGATAATAATACAAATGATACATTGTTCGTACAATGGGATCAAAAGATAGATAAATTACAATAGTTTTGCAATTAAGCTAATACAAGGAACTAAACCTAGAACTAAGCCTAACTACTCCATTGCATCCAACTTCTTCAAACCTGCAAAACAAAAACACTAAACCAAAACACAAAGAGTTAGGGGGGGATTAGTACCCTCAGGTTGTCAGTGAGATCCACTGATGAATCATCACAGGTTTTAAAACAAATAGGTAGTATCTGTTCTGTTAAATTAGCCTCAGACCAGCATCATAGGCTTAGGCAGGGAATTACAACTGGCAACACAAAAATATATCACCAGGCAAGGATAAGATCAACTAAGTGTCCAGTGCACGGCAAGGATGAGACCAACCGTGTACTGTGAAATATCTCCTCACTAGGTGGCAGGTACATAGCTTACTCACGAAGCAGCAAGCAGCTTAGTCACAAACAAGCACACAACACACTCAGGCATCACCTTTGGTGCTGTCAAAACTGAAGCTGGGGTATAAAATCCCCAACAGTCGTATGGGGAACACACACATCTCATATTCCCCTGCTCAAACACAAAAGAACAGGAAAGAACACCACCCAATCAATCACTCCATTGGATACTGGAGCAAGTGATTGCAAACTTGCAATCAAGCAATCAAGGCCAAGGTACCAGGGAGCATAAGGAGGAAAGCAAGCAATCCACAAGCACCAAAATCCACCAACCAATTTGATCTATACACAAGGTGAATATCCTGAGTACCCTCTAAGCCATTTTCTGGCTAAGTTGCACACAAGATAGGTTGAGGATGCTAGTACCCTCAGATAGGCATAGAGATGCTATGCTAAACTCATCATTGGGATTTAATTATCAAGTCCAGTATCTGATCTTAATTAAAAAAGGGCATCAGGCTATGCATCCTTGGCTTGGGGGCAAAGAAAATAAGTGCAAGTATCTGTTCTTAAACCATAAGTCTCAAAGAAGGCAAATATATCAGGTGTAGTGCTCTGCTCTTATCATCTGATACAAAGAATCAAGATATAAAGGTTTATAGCAAAGGGATTTAGAGTCAAATCATTAGCCTGGTGCACTGGATTATGCCACACACACATGGTTGTTGCGCATCAGATCCAAGGATCTGATACCCCAGAACCAAGGGAATCATGACATAAAAACATTAAGTTGGAAACAAGTGTTGAGGGCATATTCTCTGAATAAACATTCAGAGTAACACCTCTCAACCATTTAGCACACCCATAGCACACTAGTAACTCTATACTTGATAATAGGAATTGTTATCAAATAGTCAGTAACAAGAATCCATCACAGGGAGCAAACCCTAAGGGTATCAGTACACAGAAACAACATTGGGAGTAAATCCCAAAACGATTTCCCACTAACAGCACCAGCTCCACAACCAGTAACATCTCACAGCACATAGCAACAGAGGGTTAATCTAGGTGCACAATAAAAATCCCTCATCCAGCACAGATCATGGCATGATTTCCATGTCTCATACATCAAGTAAATCAAAGGTAAAATTCCATGGCTAACCCAATCAAGCACTAGATCACAGAGAGCATCACAGGGAAGCACGGTATGAGCTAGCTCGATGGCTAGGCTCCAGAGCAAGGGGAGGTAGGAGTCCGAGAGAGAGAGAGAGGTGAGAGGGCAGAGAGAGGAGAGGCACTTACAGGTGGTCACCATCGTGGTGACCACATCCGGATGGAGAGAGGAGCACGGCGGCGAACCGCGGTTGCCCAGAAGACCGTCCCGGCGGCGACGTCTCCGGAAACCGAGCCACAGAAGCAGCAGCAGCACCACATCAACCTCCTGGAGCCGCCACCATGAATCACTTCGAGGAACCCAGACCACCGGGAAGGTGGAGGAGCACCCCGGGTACCGATACCTAGGGTTAGGGTTTGAGGTTGCCACGGGAGCCTCACAGAGAGATAAACAGATCGAGGAGGGAGGCGTAGAAGCGGGCAGGGAGGAGAGGATGTGGCGCCAGGTCACGGTGGCGGAGATGATCAGAGCGGGGCGGAGAAATCGCCGGAGTGGGGAGGCGATGCATCGCCTCTGCGTCGCCTCGCGTAGAGGGAGGGGAAGAAGGAGATGGGGGGCTCGGTGTGCGCCTGGTCTGGTCCGGCCCGACCAGACCAGTGGGTTAGGTCCAACCCTAACCCAGGGACCACCTGTCAGCCCTAGGGGCAGACAGGTAATTACCTAAAATTTTAATAAAAGGATTAGAAAAATAATACAAACACTTATACAAAATTCAACTTAAATATCTATCAAATCAGTACAAGATTTTATAAAAACTATTAATTAAGCACAATAACACCAAAATAGTTATAGCTTTAAAAATTGATTATTTTGAAATAATTAATTTATTAATAAGTAAATCAACTAAGATTATATCTATTTAAATTTCTATAGTTAGTCATTTCAAAATATTTCATAACTCATGTCCCTGAGAAAAACAATAAGTATCCAACCAATTAATTAAATTAATAAGAATATATTATTAATAACAAAAATCATTAATTATAAAGAATAGTGTGATCAAACAAAACAAGTTTTATAAAAGAATTAATATACCAAATAATCCTTCAAAAATTGCATACATCCCATCATTATGCATAATAGCATCATTTGCTTCTTTAAACATTGTCTTTACCGGACAATGATGGTATTTTGTAGAACAAGGAAGTCAGGATCCACCTCAACCTTCAGACTCCATTACCTATCCATATCAAGGCAAGTTCATCACTTGCTCATGTCCCTTGAATTATTTCATAACAACTATTTTAAAAAAAACCTATCGTATTACCACCTATTCCAAAAAGAATGCATGATCCTATTTTTATAATAATATGACTAATTGAATGACTACCCGAGTGGTAGTGTTCTGTTTGGTGGGTGGATGGAACCATGGTAAGATGAATAGGTCAAAGGAAGGTTCCATCTGCATGGGAAAGTATTACCTAGGAATTAACCACAAATGACGTCAGAACTCGATGCGCCGTAGATATCGCGTTGACCATGGATCTTCTATGGGGGAAGTAAGTCAGCCGTGATACTTTTCTCGTTCGCATGTGAACGGACTGCCAGAGACGTACGCTGTAGGTCTTGCGGGACTACATGCACATGGGTGGGAGCCCTTACGTCCCACGGGCTTTGGGGTCTATGAGTGTCTGCCAGGGGCGCGTAGGTCTCCATCGTGAGGGGTGGAATCAGGCGTTCAACCTGCTGGCAGAAATGGGTGGGCATGCGTTGTGCGGAGAAGCACGGTTTGGCTTGGACCAACAACCGGGCCCCACACCTGAGTGGGAGTGGACAGGATCGCGCGCCTAGTTGTGCAACATGGTCTTGGTCGTCCATGGGTAAAGTAACGCACCTCTGCAGAGTGTAAAATGATGTGGCATGTTACCCCTTGTTCCGGGATGGAACTGCGAACGCTACAGGAAAGGCAACTCCATGAAGTTCTAGTCCTGTGATGGTCTGGCGGGCATAGTTTTTCAATATTAAAAGCAACATTTTGAAGAAAGTCTGACAAAACCTTGCATCTGTCTAGACTCTTTAGAGTCGAGGACTGTAGTTAGTGCATCAATTACTTTCCTATTTAATGAACTTGCTGAGTAATGCTCGTTACTCATTCAATCCCGTTTGACCCCCTGCTTAGGCTATGAGAACTTGGAAGAAGCATCCTTCAACATCCTTGGAGGCCAGGAAGATATCTTCTACGAAGAACCGGACCTCTCCGGTGGAGTGGAAGGAGTTGACTATCTCATCCAGTATGGAGTAGATCCCAGTGGGGATGAGTCTGACTAGGTTTAGCCTAGTCTAAATAACTACTTATCACGGTTGAATCGAGCAGCCATAGACTCTCTTAATGGCTGTTGAGTTCCCGTGTAAGCATCTGTTTACTTTTCAGTGGGCGTTCTAACTTCATTAATGGATGACCTCAATGTGAGCTCATCCTTTTGTCAGTACACTTTGTTTTGTAATATATCTGTTGTATGACAATCTGGCCCGCAATGTTTCTGTTGTACCACCCAGAGGGATGTAATATTTGCGGAACGGTGTTCTGTGAGTGTTATATCAACGACTGGCGTACTACAACATGCAGTGGTATGTCGGGTCACCACAGCTGGTATCAGAGCAATTGCTTTGACCTTAGGTTGGAAACCTAGTAAAGGGATATACCCTGTAGGGTTTTAGAACGTACCAATAAAGAGTTCACTGGAAGTATGATAGGTATTCACTTGGGAATATTCTGGTCATATTTCCAGAATGTTGAATCTTTATGATGATATATTATATAACATTTATGTTACTTGTGAACAGTGATCATGAACGGCGGGAGTTCCGGGAGAACGGAGTGGGTTAAGCATGAGAGGTTGGACCACTACAAGGGAGAGTTGACCGAGCAACTGCGAGCTTTGCTCCGAGCTTTCGAGTTCGACACCAACCTTAAAGTTAATACTTACACGTATAAGGACGGGGAGATGGTTCTGAAGTATCGGGTATTAATTTTAATACCTAGGGAGTTAACCCCACACATAACCACACCTAGTGGTGAAGGGAGGAGTCAAATGGCAGCTTACCAACAGGCTTTAGTCCAGGCTTTAGCCACTATCAGGGAGTATAAAGCTAGTCAGCTGTCTGGTACTAGCTTCATAGCTATACCGCACGACCGTCTTAGTACAGAGTTGGCACTCGACCATTCTGTGCTGATAAAAACCAAGCCTAAGCTAGCCACTAGCCTTTTAGATCGCTACAGGAAATTGGTGGGATCTTTCTACAAGACACATCAGGTCATCGTGGATGACAAGGATGGAATGTTGAAGGATTTAACCAAACCACCTAGCCCTGAGCAAAAGGGGAAGCAGAAGGCTCAGGAGAGTGATGAACCTTATTATTCCCCAGGACCTGAGGCAGCTAGGAAATCACACCATGATCGGCAATCCAGGTATTCTACCACACCAGAACCCATTCACTACCCTGTCATACCCCATAGTGAGCTAGAACCCTATGATCCGTTTGACATATCGGATACACCCGGAGACATAAAACCAAATACTTTTGGTGGGGTCCCAGAATCAGATTCCTTCATGGAGAACTCTGATGGCTGGAGGTATGACTGGTATCCTGGTACTAGTCAGCATCCAATTCCATCTGACTATATGTCAGAGGATGAGGATCAGGATAGTGTGGAGATAGTGGCAGCCGAGGAAGCAGATATGGTCGTTATAAATATCTCATCAGGGGAGGAGGAGCCGGATGAAGCCCAGTCGATGCAGGAGGAACCGTTTAATCACAGCCACTGCACGAGTACCACCTGTTTTGCATAAGGTGAAGCCTCGCAGTACATTAGTACTGATGAGTTGGTGTCTTACTCTGATGATTATTTGGACATGGATTGGCTCTCTTTAAGCGAGACCCAGTCTATGGACACTTCTGACACGGACTATGTGCCAACTGGAAGGCCATTTTATCCGGAGGCGGTGCGCAGGACCCTACGTTACACCGGGTGGACTCCTGGTATGTACTCGGAGTAGTACAATGACGTCCCAAGGAGAGGAAGTGAGGGCTCGAGTTAAGTAGTAGTCTGGAGTTTCGAGCCGTGTAACTAAATAAGGGTCAGAGTGTCTGCGTGACCCAGTTGTGTTTTCCACTGTTGCACTTTCGTTAATCACTGCGGTGAAGGTTTGTAACAAACTTATAAGTATTTGTATAATATGTGAAATATGTTGTTTGTATATGGATTTGGATTTTGTTTCTCTTGTGTGATTAGTGTTGCGGGTGAAGTGAGGCTCGGAAAGCATAAGCATGATGTAATTATGAGTTTTTTCGCTTCATATTGCAGGACTAAGGGGTTATGGAGAGTGGCGAGCCCAGTGAGGCCGACGCTCAGCGTCAGGAGAGAGAAAACAAGGCTAAAGCTGATGAGGACGCTGCAGGAGCAGAGTTACCACCACCACCACTCAGGCCACTGGCGGAGCAGAATTTCATGGAGTACATGAAGTTTGTACAGGAGAACCAAAACAAGTTCATGCAAGAAATGCTTAACCAGGTGGGACCTGGGAGAGCAGCAGAACCGAGGACACTAACACTGTCAGATTTCCTCAAGACTAAACCAGCACCGTTTGCCACGGCCAAGGATCCCATGGAAGCTGAAGACTGGTTAGTCGATACAGAAAGGAATCTTAAGGCTATCAAGGCCAGTGATGAAGAGAAGCTGTGCTTTGCTACACACCTTCTAAACGGTCCCGCAGCAGCATGGTGGGATAATCAGATTATTATGAAGCCACCAGGAAGGGAATTCACGTGGAATGAGTTCAAGGAGAAATTCAGGGAATATCATGTCCCTGACAGCGTTATGGAGATTATGAGGAGGCAATTTGAGGATCTTCAACAGGGGACACACCAGATGATATGGTATGTCAACGAGTTCAGCAGACTGTCTCGATATGCTGCTGATGAAGTCGATACTGACAAGAAAAGAATCAAGAGGTTCTTGAGAGGGATGGATCCCTATGCAGCCATGCAATTAAGGACATCCAAACCAGCTAATTTCCAGGAGTTGATGAACTCTGCAGTCACCTAGGAGAATGATTACAAGCTGGTTCAGCTAAACCGACAGAAGAAGGCCAAGTTCGATCCCAAAAAGTTTCAACCCAGTAGACCTACTACAAACTTGAGTTTTAAGCCAAGAATAAGGTCGGGAGGAGCCCCGATTAATCGTGGACCATTCAATCCAAGAAATCAGATAATTTTTCATGGTTGTGGGCTTCCGGGTCATATCAAGAGTGAGTGCAAGAAGCCCAGGGTTGTTTGTTTTGGTTGTGGAAAAGAGGGACACTATAAGACAGATTGCCCTAACAAGACAACTGGAGGAGGGTTCAACAAGGGTGGAGCAAGGCTCGGAGGAGCCAGCGGATTTTCTACCGGAAGTGGCAGCAGCGGGAAGAACAATAATGGCAAAAGAGCGAGACCCTTCGGAAAACTGAACTGCACATCTCTGGAGGAGGCTGACAACTCATATACCACCGTACTAGGTACGCTCAGTCTTCTTACCCAATATGGCAAATTTTTATTTGATACTGGTGCCACCACCTCATTCATCTCTAGTTATTTTGTGGATAAGTATGGGGTAAAGTGTTCACGTCTAGAATGTCCTCTTACCGTTATGACGGCGGGAGGTACGCTCTTAGTTACGCGTGCTAGGCCAGATCAAGTCATCATGGTCTGTGGTTGCACATACTACGCGGATCTGTTTGTTATTCCTTTGAAGAACATTGATGCTGTTCTTGGAATGGACTGGATGACGGAGAATGGAGCTTTGATTGATTGTGAGGAGAAGACAGTTTCTCTTAGGAGACCTGGAGGAGGAAGAGTTACTTACCAAGCAGATAAGCATACTCATGTAGAGGCAGAACTCCAACTTAACTCACTCAATGAAGCTAAGTTAGAAGATATACCAGTAGTCAATGAATTTCCAGATGTTTTTCCAGCAGAATTGCCGGGAATGCCACCAGATAGGGAGATCGAGTTTACCGTTGACTTGATACCAGGTACATCACCCATTGCTCAGGCACCATACAAGATGGGTCCTAAGGAGTTAAAACAACTTAAAGAACAGTTAGATGAACTGGAAAGTAAGGGATTCATCAGAGAAAGTGTTTCACCATGGGGATCACCCGTGATATTCGTGGACAAGAGAGATGGAGGTAGAAGAGTGTGTGGTGATTTTAGAAACCTGAACAATGTCACTATCAGGAACAAGTATCCATTACCAAGAATACAAGATTTGTTTGACCAAGTTTACGAAGCTGGAGTGTTCTCCAAGATTGATCTCAGATCAGGATACCATCAGATCAAGATTAAACCAGAAGATGTACCCAAAACAGCTTTTGTTTCAAGGTACGGACATCATGAATATTTGGTTGTTCCTTTTGGACTGACCAATGCACCTGCTATTTTTCATGAATTTGATGAACAAGATCTTCATGCCATACTTGGATAAGTTCGTGATTGTGTTCATCGATGATATCTTGATATATTCAAAGAACAAAGAAGACCATGCCAAGCACTTAAGAATAGCACTACAAGTTCTAAGGGAACATCAGCTATATGCCAAATTCAGTAAGTGTGAATTTTGGTTAGACCAAGTAGAATTTCTTGGACATGTTATCAGCAAAGAAGGTATTGCAGTAAATCCTGACAAAGTACAGTCCGTTTTGGATTGGAAGGCACCAACCACTGTGAAGGAAGTTCGCGGATTCCTTGGAATGGCCGGGTATTATAGAAGATTCATTTAAGGATTCTCTAAAATAGCCGGGCCAATGACCAATTTGCTAAGGAAGAATACTCCTTTCGTATGGTCAGATAAGTGTGAAGCCAGTTTTCAAGAGTTAAAGAAACGACTAACAACAGCTCCAATCTTAGCAGTACCAGAACCGGGCAAGGATTACACTGTATATTGTGATGCATCCAAGAATGGATTAGGGTGTGTGCTCATGCAAGATCGTAAGGTGATAGCTTATGGTTCAAGACAGCTCAAACCACATGAAGTTAATTACCCAACGTATGATTTAGAATTGGCAGCGGTAGTGTTTGCTTTGAAGAGATCGATGGAGGTCATTTCTTTATGGATCGAAGTGTGAGCTTTACACAGACCGTAAGAGTCTCAAATATTTCTTCACTCAGAAAGAATTAAATATGAGGCAGAGGAGATGGTTAGAGTTGATCAAGGATTATGACCTTACCATTAATTATACGCCAGGGAAAGCTAATGTGGTAGTTGATGCTTTAAGCGGGAAGAGTACCGAAAGTCAACCAATTCAATATGAATTACCAAAAGAGTTGCAAAGAGAAATTGAACAAGCAGAGATTGAGATACTGAAGGTACAATCTTTAGGGGGCTTGTATACCATGCAGGTCATGGAAGAAAGAACAAGTGATCTTAGGAACGAGATAATTCGGCGGCAAGATGAAGATCCATTCATAAAAGAAGAACTCCAAAGAATTGCGGAAGGAAGACCTTCCGAATTCCACTTAGGAGAACATGGTTCCTTATGGTTCAACAAAAGGCTTTGTGTACCTGACATTCCAGAGATTAAGAAGTTGATACTTCGGGAGGCACATGAGACACCGTACTCCATTCATCCTGGAAGTACCAAGATGTATATGGATCTCAGGGATATATTTTGGTGGAACAATATGAAGAGAGAGATTGCCAAGTATGTTTCTGAATGTCACACATGCCAAAGAGTAAAGGCTGAACATCAAAGTCCGGCAGGACCATTACAACCTTTGGAAATTCCTGAATGGAAGTGGGAGGAGATTGGCATGGATTTCATTACAGGATTACCAATGACGAAAACCCAAAAGGACATGATCTGGGTCATTGTAGACAGGTTGACCAAAAGTGCACATTTCCTAGCAGTCAACCAGAGGGATAACGCTGAGAAGCTGGTGAATGTTTATGTCAAAGAGATAGTTAGTAAACATGGTGTTCCAAAGAGAATAGTTTCAGATCGAGGATCTGTGTTCACTTCAGAATTTTGGAAGAAGATACATAAAGCTTTGGGATCTCAATTAGATTTCAGTACTGCTTATCATCCTCAGACCGGAGGGCAAACTGAAAGAACTAATGAGATTCTTGAAGACATGCTTCGGGCATGTGTCCTTGATTTTGGAGGATCATGGGATGAACATTTACCATTAGCAGAATTCTCCTACAACAATAGTTACCAAAGTAGTCTTAAAGCAGCACCCTTCGAAGTTCTATATGGACGGAAGTGTAGATCACCTATTTGTTGGTTCGAGACCGGAAGCAAGTCTGAATTTGAACCAGATTACATCAAGGATCAACAACGTATTGTTGACATCGTCAGAGATCGTTTGAAAATAGCTCAAAGTCGTCAAAAAAGTTATGCAGATCAGAAGAGAAGAACATGGGAACCAGAAGTCGGGGATATGGTCTATCTCCGAGTTAGTCCAATGAAAGGGCTCATGAGGTTCGGAGTTAAGGGAAAATTAAGTCATCGGTATATAGGACCCTATAAGATTCTGGCTCAGAACAGGAATGTAGCTTATACTCTACAGCTACCTGAAAGATTAAAACAAGTTCACAATGTTTTCCACGTATCCCAACTCCGAAAGTGTTTGAAGGAGCCGGAAGATTCTGTTAACCAGGAGGAGTTAGAATTGGAATCAGACCTCACATATGTGGAGGAACCAGAAAAGATTCTAGCCGAAGATTGGAAGAGACTCCAAAACAGAGCAATAAAGTACTGTAAGGTACAGTGGAAACATCATCCTGAATGTGAAGCTACCTGGGAGAAGGAAGAGGAATTACGACAGAACTACCCCGAGCTATTCAGGTATTATTGTTACAACTTCGGGACGAAGTTCTCGTTAAGGAGGGAAGACTGTAATGTCCCAGCGTTTAGGAACTCACGGGGGGTAGAATATAAATTTGTGCATCTGCATGCATGTGTTTGCAAAACCTGTATAATTTTTTCGCAAAGTTAAAAACCCCGGAGTGAATAAGGTTCTACCCAGTAACTGATGCTTTGATAGAAGTTGTTACTGTTAGTTGGTGGAATTTTGACATGACCTCCGGGTATTATTTGAATTTGAGATACTAGTGTTTGAATTATTTGAATTTAGGACAATTTGAATTTGAGTTTGAATTATAATTAAATTTGAAATCAAATTGAAAAGACAAGGTTATATCTTAAGTTTAAATAATTTGATCACAATTGATATTGCTAATATGGAAATATTCCTAAATATCAACAAGCATGATAATAGAAAAACAATTACACTTTATTGATAATAATACAAATGATACATTGTTCGTACAATGGGATCAAAAGATAGATAAATTACAATAGTTTTGCAATTAAGCTAATACAAGGAACTAAACCTAGAACTAAGCCTAACTACTCCATTGCATCCAACTTCTTCAAACCTGCAAAACAAAAACACTAAACCAAAACACAAAGAGTTAGGGGGGATTAGTACCCTCAGGTTGTCAGTGAGATGCACTGATGAATCATCACAGGGTTTAAAACAAATAGGTAGTATATGTTCTGTTAAATTAGCCTCAGACTAGCATCATAGGCTTAGGCAGGGAATTACAACTGGCAACACAAAAATATATCACCAGGCAAGGATAAGATCAACTGAGTGTCCAGTGCACGGCAAGGATGAGACCAACCGTGTACTGTGAAATATCTCCTCACTAGGTGGCAGGTACATAGCTTACTCACGAAGCAGCAAGCAGCTTAGTCACAAACAAGCACACAGCACACTCAGGCATCACCTTTGGTGCTGTCAAAACTGAAGCTGGGGTATAAAATCCCCAACAGTCGTATGGGGAACACACACATCTCATATTGCCCTGCTCAAACACAAAAGAACAGGAAAGAACACCACCCAATCCATCACTCCATTGGATACTGGAGCAAGTGATTGCAAACTTGCAATCAAGCAATCAAGGCCAAGGTACCAGGGAGCAGAAGGAGGAAAGCAAGCAATCCACAAGCACCAAAATCCACCAACCAATTTGATCTATACACAAGGTGAATATCCTGAGTACCCTCTAAGCCATTTTCTGGCTAAGTTGCACACAAGATAGGTTGAGGATGCTAGTACCCTCAGATAGGCATAGAGATGCTATGCTAAACTCATCATTGGGATTTAATTATCAAGTCCAGTATCTGATTAATTAAAAAAGGGCATCAGCCTATGCATCCTTGGCTTGGGGGCAAAGAAAATAAGTGCAAGTATCTGTTCTTAAACCATAAGTCTCAAAGAAGGTAAATATATCAGGTGTAGTGCTCTGCTCTTATCATCCAGCACAGATCATGGCATGATTTCCATGTCTCATACATCAAGTAAATCAAAGGTAAAATTCCATGGCTAACCCAATCAAGCACTAGTTCACAGAGAGCATCACAGGGAAGCACGGTATGAGCTAGCTCGATGGCTAGGCTCCAGAGCAAGGGGAGGTAGGAGTCCGAGAGAGATAGAGAGAGGTGAGAGGGCAGAGAGAGAGGAGAGGCACTTACAGGTGGTCACCATCGTGGTGACCACATCCGGATGGAGAGAGGAGCACAGCGGCGAGCCGCGGTTGCCCAGAAGACCGTCCCGGCGGCGGCGTCTCCGGAAACCGAGCCACAGAAGCAGCAGCAGCAGCACATCAACCTCCTGGAGCCGCCATGAATCACTTCGAGGAACCCAGACCACCGGGAAGGTGGAGGAGCACCCCGGGTACCGATACCTAGGGTTAGGGTTTGAGGTTGCCACGGGAGCCTCACGGAGAGATAAACAGATCGAGGAGGGAGGCGTAGAAGCGGGCAGGGAGGAGAGGATGTGGCGCCAGGTCACGGTGGCGGAGATGATCAGAGCGGGGCGGAGAAATCGCCGGAGTGGGGAGGCGATGGATCGCCTCTGCGTCGCCTCGCGCAGAGGGAGGGGAAGAAGGAGATGGGGGGCTCGGTGTGCGCCTGGTATGGTCCGGCCCGACCAGACCAGTGGGTTAGGTCCAACCCTAACCCAGGGACCACCTGTCAGCCCTAGGGGCAGACAGGTAATTACCTAAAATTTTAATAAAAGGATTAGAAAAATAATACAAACACTTATACAAAATTCAACTTAAATATCTATAAAATCAGTACAAGATTTTATATAAACTATTAATTAAGCACAATAACACCAAAATAGTTATAGCTTTAAAAATTGATTATTTTGAAATAATTAATTTATTAAAATAAGTAAATCAACTAAGATTATATCTATTTAAATTTCTATAGTTAGTCATTTCAAAATATTTCATAACTCATGTCCCTGAGAAAAACAATAAGTATCCAACCAATTAATTAAATTAATAAGAATATATTATTAATAACAAAAATCATTAATTATGAAGAATAGTGTGATCAAACAAAACAAGTTTTATAAAAGAATTAATATACCAAATAATCCTTCAAAAATTGCATACATCCCATCATTATGCATAATAGAATCATTTGCTTCTTTAAACATTGTCTTTACCGGAAAATGATGGTATTTTGTAGAACAAGGAAGTCAGGATCCACCTCAAGCTTCAGACTCCATTACCTATCCATATCAAGGCAAGTTCATCACTTGCTCATGTCCCTTGAATTATTTCATAACAACTATTAAAAAAAACCTATCGTATTACCACCTATTCTAAAAAGAATGCATGATCCTATTTTTATAATAATATGACTAATTGAATGACTAGCCGAGTGGTAGTGTTCTGTTTGGTGGGTGGATGGAACCATGGTAAGATGAATAGGTCAAAGGAAGGTTCCATCTGCATGGGAAAGTATTACCTAGGAATTAACCACAAATGCCGTCAGAACTCGGTGCGCCGTAGATATCGCGTTGACCATGGATCTTCTATGGGGGAAGTAAGTCAGCCGTGATACTTTTCTCGTCCGCATGTCAACGGACTGCCAGAGACGTACGCTGTAGGTCTTGCGGGACTACATGCACATGGGTGGGAGCCCTTACGTCCCACAGGCTCTGGGGTCTATGAGTGTCTGCCAGGGGCGCGTAGGTCTCCATCGTGAGGGGTGGAATCAGGCGTTCAACCTGCTGGCAGAAATGGGTGGGCATGCGTTGTGCGGAGAAGCACGGTTTGGCTTGGACCAACAACCGGGCCCCACACCTGAGTGGGAGTGGACAGGATCGTGCGCCTGGTTGTGCAACATGGTCTTGCTCGTCCATGGGTAAAGTAACGCACCTCTGCAGAGTGTAAAATGATGTGGCATGTTACCCCTTGTTCCGGGATGGAACTGCGAACGCTACAGGAAAGGCAACTCCATGAAGTTCTAGTCCTGTGATGGTCTGGCGGGCATAGTTTTTCAATATTAAAAGCAACCTTTTGAAGAAAGTCTGACAAAACCTTGCATCTGTCTAGACTCTTTAGAGTCGAGGACTGTAGTTAGTGCATCAATTACTTTCCTATTTAATGAACTTGCTGAGTAACGCTCGTTACTCATTCAATCCCGTTTGACCCCCTGCTTAGGCTATGAGAACTTGGAAGAAGCATCCTTCAACATCCTTGGAGGCCAGGAAGATATCTTCTACGAAGAACCGGACCTCTCCGGTGGAGTGGAAGGAGTTGACTATCTCATCCAGTATGGAGTAGATCCCAGTGGGGATGAGTCTGACTAGGTTTAGCCTAGTCTAAATAACTACTTATCACGGTTGAATCGAGCAGCCATAGACTCTCTTAATGGCTGTTGAGTTCCCGTGTAAGCATCTATTTACTTTTCAGTGGGCGTTCTAACTTCAATAATGGATGACCTCAATGTGAGCTCATCCTTTGGTCAGTACACTTTGTTTTGTAATATATCTGTTGTATGACAATCTGGCCCGCAATGTTTCTGTTGTACCACCCTGAGGGATGTAATATTTGCGGAACGGTGTTCTGTGACTGTTATATCAACGCCTGGCGTACTACAACATGCAGTGGTATGTCGGGTCACCACAAAACCCAGGGTCTTATTTTTATGTCACGCACACGGAATCCAGAGCAGACCCGTAGGGGGGCCACAGGGTGGCCACATCATAGAGCGGCGCGACCCCCTTGGCCACGCCACTAGGTGGTGTGGGCCCCCTGGCCACCCACCGACATCACACTTTCGCCTATTTATACTTCTTCTCAGGAAAACCCTAAATACCCGAGCCTCCATACATGAAAAGTTCGGCAGCCACCGTCATCGTCAACCCTACTATGGGAGGGTTCTAAAGCTCTCCCGACACCCTGCCAGGATGGGAAATCATCACCGGAGGGCTCTACATCACCATGCCTGCCTCCGGAGTGATGCATGAGTAGTTCATCCTTGGACTACGGGTCCATAGCAGTACCTAGATGGTTGTCTTCTCCTCTTTATACCACCATGTTTAGATCTTGTGAGCTGCCTAACATGATCAAGATCATCTATGTGTAATGCTACATGTTGTGTTTTCCGGGATCCGATGAATATTGAATGCCATGTCAAGTTAATTATCAATCTGTCACGTTTATGTTATTTATGATCTTGCATGCTCTCCGTTACTAGTAGATGCTCTTGCCAAGTTGATGCTTGCAACTCTAAGAGGGAGTATTTATGCTCGATAGTGGGTTCATGCCTTCCTTATATATGTGCTCGAGTGATAGAAACGTGACAGATGGGGGATGTGTTATTGCCATTAGGGAGAAAAAAAACAATGCTTTGTCTAAGAATAATTCTAGTGTTTACATTACGCACTTTACTTAATGCAATATTCTGTTGCTTGCAACTGCATACCCAAAGTCTGCTTGGATTACGTTCTGAGGGTGGATTATTAGTCATAGATGCAGTTGGATTACGGTCTATGTATCATGTTGCAATGCCCGCATGAATCTCCTAGTAATCATCATGTCTTGCATATGCACTACGGTGCATCCTTTATTAATTGATTCATGAGGTGTTATTGTTTGTTCTCTAATTATTTGTTCTAGACTTCCTCATAAACTTTGAACATTTCCTGGAATTTATGTTTTGCCCCACTCTTAAGGAAAAGCGAAATATCACTTTTCCATGTTATTCTATGCTTGAAACAAACGTATATCTTTCAGTGCATTATTATTCATGATCTTTTATTTGTGTTACTTCTAATGATGCAAGGTGATTGCTATGATTTATTGTTAAAATTTTATTTATCATGCTTGTGTTAAAGTACTATGATCTCATCTTAAATATGCTTTTACATTATTGATGATCAAGTTTATGTTAGTAGGATGTCACCTTAGAAATTATGTGTTTTTATCGTTTACCTACTCGAGGACGAGTAGGAACTAAGCTTGGGGATGTTGATACATCATAAATGTATCCCTAATTTATGATGTTCCATGTTGTTTTCATGCCATATGCTACATGTTTTCCTTACACTTTATGTCATTTTCATCGATTTCCCGGGACTAACCTATTGACAAGATGCCACAGAGCCAGTTTTTTTTTTGTTTTTAGTTTCAGAAAAGTTGTTCTGGAAATATTCTCGGAATTGGATGATTCAAAAGCCAGAAGTCTTAGAATTCCCGGGGGGTCCACGGAGTCCCGAAGAGACCCGGAGGGGAGCCACAGGGTGGCCACACCATGGGGTGGCGCAGCCTACCCACTGGCTGCCCCACCAGGTGGTGTAGGCCCCCTGACCACCCACCGACATCTCCCTTTCGCCTATATATGCCCCCCGATGCATAAACCCTAAATCAATCATCCTTTTTCCATGAAAAGTTATGTAGCTCCGTCGCCGCCGACGACAAGTTTCGGGGGACAGAAATCTCTGTTCTGGCACCCTGCCGGGACGGGGAAGTGCCCCCGGAGCCATCTCCATCGACTCCACCACAATCTTCATCGCCGTTGTTGTCTCCTATGATGAGGAGGGAGTAGTTATCCCGAGGGGATGTAGGCTCTACCGGCAGCTATGTGTTTCATCTCTCTCTCCCATGGTGTGATCTTTATGTGATCGCGAGCTTTGTAATCTAGTTGAATAAGTTGATGTTACTCTTCATCTGTTATGCTACTCAAGTGGTTTTGTTATGAGATCTCTGTAGACACTTTGATCACGGTGTAAAGGTGACAGTGTGTGCACCATGTGGTTTAGCATGATATTTATATCTTGTGTTGGATGACCCTATGAAATTGTGGTGTTTGTCTAGAACCTTCTAGGGAGCTTAAGGTGATAGTGTGGGGTTAACTAGACATGGGAATGCGACTTTCAGGAGTGCTGTTACAGCCCTACGCAATGGATATGTGTTTGTTATCCGACTAGAGAGTGGTTCGGATTAGCATAGTGAGGAGGGATATTTATGAATTCAATTATGTTATCATTGTTGAGAGTGTCCACTGGTGAAAGTAGGATCCCTAGGCCTTGTTTCTAAGCATTGAAACACTGTTTACAATCAGTTCTACTACATGTTTGCTTGCTGCCATTTTTATTTCAGATTGCTATTATGACTTATAAACATCCATACTACTTGTATTTCACTATCTATTCATCGAACTAGTGCACCTATACAACTGAAAATTGTATTACGTGTGTTGGGGACACAAGAGACTTATTATATCGTAATTGCAGGGTTGCTTGAGAGGGGTACCTTTGACCTCTACCTCCCTGAGTTCGATAAACCTTGGGTGATCCACTTAAGGGAAACTTGTTGCTGTTCTACAAACCTATGCACTTGGAGGCCCAACACTGTCTACAAGAATAGAAGCGTGTGTTGACATCAAGCTCTTTTATGGCGCCGTTGTCGGGGAGGTAATGTAAAAGGTACTCACATCCTCGGGTGTGAGTGCTCGAAGTTATTTCCTTTAGATTCTGCAATTATATCTTTTTGTTTCTTGTTTTCACTAGTTAGGCTTATTTTTACTTGTTCCTTGTTTTTATTTTTACTAGTTAGAATTAATGGAAAACATCAAAAATATGAGAGAGCTTTATAATATTTATCTTGAGTTAGTTCATGAAGTGTTTGAAGAGAAAATTTAAAAAACCTATGGAGCTTTATTTGCATGCTAGTAGTAATGTTATTAGAATTAATTCTTTGGATACCATTATTTCCCATGCTATGGAGAAGTCTAAGCTTGGGGAAGCTAGTTTTGATGAATATGATATTTTTAGTCCCCCAAGTCTTGAGGAGGAAATTTACTAGAAAATTGATGATACTTTGCCTCCAATATATGATGATTACAATGATGAACATGATATTTTCAGTCCACCTACTATTATGATTACAATATGCCTCCTATATTTGATGATTATGGTGATGATAATGATAATGATAGCTATTTTGTTGAATTTCCTCCCACTACTACTAATGAGAATGACTATGCTTATGTGGAGAGTATTAATTCTTTTATGCATGTGGCTCATGATAATAATGTTTTATGTGATAGTTATATTGCTAATTTCGTTCATGATGCTACTGAAAGTTCTTATGAGAGAGGGAAACATAGTTTCATGTATCTCAATAATATCAAGTTTCCCCTCTTTATGTTGAAAATTTTGAAGTTGCACTTGTTTTGCTTTCCTATGCTTGTTGCCTTGTGCTTTCATGACTTGTTTTTTCTACAAGATTCTTTTTCATAGGAAGTGGGTTAGACTTAAATTTGTTTTACATTTTCTTCTTGATTCTCTCTTTTGCTTCAATTAATATTTATCATGTGAGCATCTTCTCAAATTATCATGCCTAGCTAAAAGGCTTTAAAGAAAAGCACTTCTTGGGAAATAACCCATGTTTTTTTTTGCTTTTTTCCCCTCTTTTTTATTTGAGTAAAGGTATTGTATACTTCTGTAGCAACTCCTTTGTATCTTTTTCATGTTTTATTTGGGCCAAGTAAAGTTTCTGACGAGAGTTGGAGTTGGTTTTGGATTTCTGCGCAGGAAACATATTTCTGTTGTCCACCGTAAAAAATCGTGAAAAATCCAGAAATGTCAGAATGACCTTAAAGTTTTTGTGCTTATTCCTCAGCTAATTCCGCGACTTTTTCGTTCTTTAAGTTTTTTTATTTGAGCAACGTACATTCCCCGAAAATTTTTGTCATTACAAACTGTTCTGGTTTTGGCACATTCTGCCATTTTTCTTGCATTTGCTCTTTTATGATGTCGAGTGGATTTATTTGCTTCAAGAAACACAGTGGATGTAGCTAATGTATAAAAGTATCAATATCACTTGTTCCCACACAGAACCCACGATTTTTGTTTTGTTGGACTAACCCTCTAATGCGAATTACTCTTTGAGTGTGGTGTGAAGGAAGTTTTCAAGGGTCAAGAGAAGAGGGTGATATAATGTGATCAAGAAGAGTGCAAGGTCAAAGCTTGGGGATGCCCCTATGGTTCATCCCAGAAAATTCTAGGTATACTCAAGCTTCTAAGCTTGGGGATGTCCAAGGCATCCCCTTCTTCATCAACAATCTATCAGGTCACTTGTAGTGAAAACTATATTTTTATTCGGTCACATCGTATGAAGTTTACTTGGAGCGTGTGTTTGTTTTTATTTTGTTTTCACTGCTGAAATAATATAGTTGGAACCTAGCATTCTTTGTGTGGGATAGATACACGGTCCACTTTTTCATTTGAATACTAGTTATGCTCGTATTCTTAGTCTTTCTTCTAGTTGATGCAAAAATTCTTGTTTAGCTCATGTTTTCATTGCATCTCTTATTCAGATATGTCAGTTTTAGTAGAGTTATGTGAGTACTCTCATGTTTTATTTCTGTATCAATTAGAGAGTTTGTTAAAACATATTTTGTATGGTGGTTGTTGGGAAAAGAAACTGCTTCATGTAGTAGAATGTATAACGATGCAAATAGAAGCTTGTATAGACTATGGCTAGACCTTTTCATATCATACTAGATGTTATTTTAATTATAAAGCCTAGTGGTTATTTTGTAGAATGATTTGTCTCAAATATCTGAGAGTGTTTAATGTGCCATTGAAATAATCATGAGTTGTTCTTGTCATTTTGAAGCATAAATTTGTGGTGTTCTCCTTTGAATGTTTTATTTGGTTGACTTGGCGCATGCTCACACCATGTTGATGACTATAAAACAGTCACTTATAGCCTCTATGATCATTTAGTTTTTTTTAACTTGTGGTACCACTTATTCTTTGATTAATGATGTTTATGTTTCTATGCATGATTATGGCTCTAATGCTCTCTTGATTTGTCGCTCCCAGTCTTTTCCTAGCCTCCACTTGTACTGAGTATGAGCTCTACTCCTGCATTGAACTCCCCAAAACCAAAGTATACCAAATGTGTCCACCATAACTACCTACATGTGGTATTTAACCGCCACTTCAAAGTAAATTGCTCATGGGTTACCTTTAAAGCTTTCAAAATTACTCCTGTTTGTGCTCCTGTTTTAGCTCATGAGGACATAAAAAGAGAATCTTTATCTAACTTGTTGATTGGACTTTCAAACCCTAGACTATCGGCTTCATCCACTTATCCAATTGATAGAAGAGCTGGCAGCAGGGTGCCCAGCCCCAAATTAATACAAACAAATTCTCTTCACTATTTTTGCCCCAGATTTATCAGACAAAGCATAATTGTGTAAACAAAAGAGAAAGAGGGATGACCTTCTACCCAGATGCGTCCTTCTATGGGAGCCGCTCTTGTGAAGTCTAGTTGGCTTGTGACATGCTGTATTTTCTGTTTACCATTCGTTGAAATAAGCATACACCTCTCTAAAAAATGTTTTCAATACCTCTGTTTAATAAAATAAAAATCTCTAGCACATGAGTTGATCCCTGCTTCCCTCTGTGAAGGGCCTTTCTTTTGCTTTTATGTTGAGTCTCCATCTTATAACTTTATGCACAGTTGAGAGAGCATAATTACCATTCTGAGTTTAATGTGCATTTGTCCTAGAAACATTATTAATTGATTCATGATGTGTTATTGTTTGTTCTCTAATTATTTGTTCTAGTCTTCCTCATGAACTTTGAAGGTGTCCTGGCATTTATGTTTTGCCCCACTCTTAAGGACAAGCGAGATATCACTTTGCCATGTTATCTCTATGCTTGAAACAAACGTATATCTTTCGGTGCATTATTATCCATGGTCTTTTATTTGTGTTACTTCTCATGATGCATGGTGATTGCTATGCTTTATTGTTAAAATTTTATTTATCATGCTTGTGTTAAAGTACTATGATCTCAACTTATATATGCTTTTACATTATTGATGATCAACTTTATGTTAGTAGGATGTCACCTCAGAAATTATGTGTTTTTATCGTTTACCTACTCGAGGACGAGTAGGAACTAAGCTTGGGGATGTTGATACGTGATGTCTATGCACGCTTCTATTCTTGTAGACAGTGCTGGGCCTCCAAGTGCAGAGGTTTGTAGAACAGCAGCAAGTTTCCCTTAAGTGGATCACCCAAGGTTTATCAAACTCAGGGAGGTAGGGGTTAAAGATATCCCTCTCAAGAAACCCTGCAATTAAGATACAAGAAGTCTCTTGTGTACCCAACACACCTAATATACTATCAGGTATATAGGTGCACTAGTTCGGCGAAGAGAGAGTAAAATACAAGCAGTATGGATGATTATAAGTGATAATAACAATCTGAAATAAATATGCCAGCAAGCAAACATGTAGCAGAACAGGCTGAAAACGCTGTGTCAATCCTTGGAAATAAGGCCTAGGGCTTCTACTTTCAATAGTGGACACTCTCAACAATGATCACATAACTGAATGCATAAATATCATTTCTTCACTATGCTACTCCGAACCACTCTCCGCTCGAATAACAGACACTAATCATTGCGTAGGGCTTTAACATCACTCCTCAAGTCTATATTCCCTCTCTAGGGAACCCCAATGTCACTACGAGCGCCATAAACTAGTAAACAAACGCCATAATTTCATAGGTTCACCTTCCAACACAAGATATAAATATCATGCTAAACCACACGGAGCACACACTATCACCTTTGCCCCGTGATCAAAGTGTTTATGAAGATAACAAAACCACTTGAGTAGCATAATAGATGAAGATCAATCTACATATTCAACTAGATTACAAAGATCATGATCACATAAAGATCACACCATGGGAGAGAGAGATGAACCACATAGCTACCGGTAGAGCCCTCAGCCACGGGGGAGAACTACTCCCTCCTCATCATAGGACACAGCACCGGCGATGGAGATGGCGGTGGAGTCGAAGGAGATGGCTTTCGAAGGCACTTCCCTGTCCCGGCAGGGTTCCAAAACAGAGATTTGTCCCCCGAAACTTGTCGGCGGCGACGGCGGAGCTACGGATGTATTTTGCGGAAAAGGTCGATTCCCCTAGAGTTTATGCATCGGGGAGTATATATGGGCGAAAGGGCGATGACGGGAGGTGGCCAGGGGGCCCACACCCCTAGGTGGCGCGGCCAGGAGGGACCCGCGCCACCCTGTGGCCCCCCTTGGGTGCTCTTCAGGACTTCTGGATGCTTCCGGGACTTTTAGGACTTCTGGCTTTCAAATTTTCTAATTCTGAGAATATTTCCAGAACAACTTTTCTGAAACTAAAAACAGAAGAAAACAGGGAACTGGCTCTATGGCATCTTGTTAATAGGTTAGTCCCAGAAAACATAAGAAAACGTAGGAAAACATACGGAAAACATGTAGCAATTGGCATAATATCAACATGGAACATCAGAAATTATAGATACGTTTGAGACGTATCAATACGTCATAAACGTATCCTTAATTTCTGATGTTCCATGTTGTTTTCATGCCATATGCTACATGTTTTCCTTACACTTTATGTCATTTTTATCGATTTCCCGGGACTAAGCTATTGACAAGATGCCACAGAGCCAGTTCATGTTTTTTGTCGTTTTTAGCTCCAGAAAAGTTGTTCTGGAAATATTCTCGGAATTGGACGATTCAAAAGCGAGAAATAATAGAATTCCCGGAGGGTCCACAGAGTCCCGAAGAAACTCGGAGGGGGGCCACAGGGTGGCCACACCATAGGGTGGCGTGGCCTACCCCCTGGCCGCCCCACCAGGTGGTGTGGGCCCCCTGGCCACCCACCGACATTGCCCTTTCGCCTATATATGCCCCCCGATGCATAAACCCTAAATCAATCATCATTTTTTCACGAAAAGTTCCGTAGCTCCACCGTCGCTGCCGACAAGTTTCGAGGGACAGAAATCTCTGTTCCGACACCCTGCCGGGATGGGGAAGTGCCCCGGAGCCATCTCCATCGACTCCACCGCCATCTTCATCGCCGTTGCTGTCTCCTATGATGAGGAGGGAGTAGTTATCCCTCGGGGCTGAGGGTTCTACCGGTAGCTATGTATTTCATCTCTCTCTCCCATGGTGTGATCTTTATGTGATCGTGAGCTTTGTAATCTAGTTGAATAAGTATATGTTACTCTTCATCTGTTATGCTACTCAAATGGTTTTGTTATGAGATCTCCGTAGACACTTTCATCACGGTGTAAAGGTGACAGTGTGTGCACCGTGTGGTTTAGCATGATATTTATATCTTGTGTTGGATGACCTTATGAAATTGTGGTGTTTGCCTAGTACCTTGTAGGGCGCTCAAGGTGACAGTGTGGGGTTAAATAGACATGTTTGGTGACATGGGAATGCCTAGAGATATTTATGAATTCAATTATGTTATCATTGTTGACAGTGTCCACTAGTGAAAGTAGGATCCCTAGGCCTTGTTTCTAAGCATTGAAACATCGTTTACAATCAGTTCTGCTACATGTTTAGTTGCTGCCATTTTTATTTCAGATTGCTATTATCACTTATAAACATCCATACTACTTGTATTTCACTATCTCTTCGCCGAACTGGTGCACCTATACAACTGACAATTGTATTAGGTGTGTTGGGGACACAAGAGACTTCTTGTATCATAATTGCGGGGTTGCTTGAGAGGGATACCTTTGACCTCTACCTCCCTGAGTTTGATAAACCTTGGGTGATCCACTTAAGGAAAACTTGCTGCTGTTCTACAAACCTCTGCACTTGGAGGCCCAACACTGTCTACAAGAATAGAAGCGTGTGTAGACATCACCCAGTATTCTTGTCTGTGAGAGAAACACGCTCCGCCTTTTCATATGAATACTCGTATTCTTCATTTTTCATACTCGTATTCTTCATTTTTTTCTAGCTGTTGCAAATCCTTTTAGCTCTTGTTTTTCATGCATCTCTTATTCAGAGGTGTTAGTTCTTGTAGAGTAGTACTACTCTCTTGTTTCTTTGATAAATTATTTGGAGATTTTTTGTTTAAATAAATTGATTGGTGTTGGAAAGCAATAAAATATTTCATGCTTATAACGGCGCAAAAAGAAGATTGTTTAGACTGTGGCTAGACTTTATCATGTCATGTTAGATATTATTTTAATTCTATGCTTAGTAGTTATTGCTGTAGCATGACTTGTATCAAATATATGAGAGTGCTTAATGTGCCATTGAAAGAATCATGAGTTGTTTTTATCATATCGAAGCATAATATTGTGGTATTTTCCCTCGAATGCTTTATTTGGTTGGCTTGGCGCATGCTTACACCATGTTATGACTACAAATGAGTCACCTCTATGATCATTTAGTTTTTGACTTGTAATACCATTTATGCTTTGATTAATAATGTTTTTGACGTTATGCATGATTATGGCCATTATTGCTCTCTTAATTTGTCGCTCCCAGTCTTTTGCTAGCCTCCACCTGTACTGAGTATGAGCTCTACTCGTGCATCCAACTCACAAAAACCAAAGTTTGCCAAATGTGTCCACCATACCTACCTACATGTGGTATTTAACCGCCACTCCAAGTAAATTTCTCATGTGCTACCTTTAAAACTTTCAAAATTATTCCTGTTTTGTACTCTGTTTTAGCTCATGAGGACGTAAGTAGACGATCTTTATTTCACTCGTTAATTGGACTTTATACACCTGTACTAGTGGCACATCCTCTTATCCAAATTAATAGAAGAGCTGGCAATGGTGTGCCCATCCCCAAACTTGGTTACTATAAATTCTCTTCACTCTTTTTGCCCCTGATTTATCAGTTAAAGCATAATTGTGTAAACAAAAGAGAAGAGGGATGATCTACTGACCACAGTAGTAAGAATGTCCTTCAATGGGAGCCTCTCTTGTAAAGTCTAGTTACCTGTGACTTAATCTATTTTTTATTTACCATTCGTTGACATAAACATACACCTCTCTTAAAATTGTTTTCAATACCTCTGTTATAATAAAACAAAAATCTCTAGCACATGAGTTAATCCCTGCTTCCCTCTGATGGTGCAGATCTTGCACTCGTTGGGAGACCCTAAGAGGAAGGTATGATGAGCACAACAACAGTTTTCCATCAGTAAAAAACCAAGGTTTCATCGATTAGTAGGAGGAAGGAGTAACTTCAGAAGGTTGAAGCAGTTGAGATGGCAGGGCGCACTACCGGTTCAGAAGCAACGTGGAACTTACACAACACAATCAAATCACTTTGCCCCAATGAAGCAGTGAGGTTGTTAATCTCACCGGTTTTGCTGAACACAAATAGGTTAAACGTATGGTGTGGAAAACAGTAGGAAAACATTATTAAAGCAGTGTGTGTATTATCAGTATGACAAAATGAAACAGGGTCCACAGTTCACCAGTGGTGTCTCTCCATGAAAGATAAATAACATGCGTGGTGAAAAAATTACAGCTCGGCAATTGACAGAAATGAAGGATGCACCATAGTGCATATGCAATACATAAAGATTACTATGTGATTCATGCGGGCATTACAAAAAAATACATAGACCGTCATCCAACTAGATCTATGTCTATTAATCCACCCTCCGAATATCATCCGAACAAACGTTGGGTATTAAGTTGCAAGCAACAAATTGTCTTAGTAAGCAAAGTGTGTAATGTAAACAATGTAAACTAGGTAAACACCGTTGTTATCTACCTAATGGCAACAACACATCCTCCATCCATCACGTTTTTGTCACTCGAGCACATATGCAAAGGAGGCATGAACCCACTACCGAGCATAAATACTCCCTCTTGGAGTTACTAGCATCTACTTGGCCAGAGCATCTACTAATAACGGAGAGCATGCAAGATCATAAATAACATATGCATGAAGGTAACATGATAGATTGATGATCAGAAGACATATCATTCAACATTCATCAGATCCCAGCAAACACAACATGTAGCATTACATAAAGATGATCTCGATCATGTGAGGCAGCTCACGAGATCTAAACATGAGGTACAAAGTGGAGAGAACAACCATTTAGCTCTTGCTATGGACCCGCAGTCCGGGGATGAACTACTCACGCATCACTTAGGAGGAGGGCATGGTGGTGTAGACCCCTCCGGTGATGAATTCCCCTCAGGGCAGGGTGCCGGGGAGAGCTCGAGAACCCTCCCGATCTCGGGATGACGATGACGGCGGCCTCGGGTGTTTCTCGAGAAGAAGTGGTATATTTTTAGGGTTGATATGTCGGGGGCTATAAATTGGCAAAAGGGAAAAGGCGTTGGAGGCCTGGGGTGCCCACACCACCCCATGGCGCGGCCAGGGGCGCGCCGCCCTATGGTGTGGCCCCCCTCCGGGCCTCTTCGGGACTCCGTGGAACCTTCGGGGATTCTAGGACCTCCGGACTTCGAATTTTCCAATTTCGAGAATATTTACAGAACAACTTTTCTAAAACTAAAACCAACAGAAAATGGGGAACTGGCTCTGTGGCATCTTGTCAATAGGTTAGTCCGGAAAATTGATAAAAATGATAAACGTATATCAAACATGTAGGAAACATGTAGGAAACAACATGAAAATAACATGGAACATCCGAAATTAAGGATATGTTTATGCCGTATCAACATCCCCAAGCTTTGTTCCTACTCTTCCTCGAGTAGGCAAACGATAAAACACATAATTTCTGAGGTGACGTGCTACCAACATAAACTTGATCATCAATAATGTAAGCATAAGTAAGATGAGATCATAGAACTTCAACACAAGCATGATAAATAGAATTTTAATAATAAAGCATAGCAATCACCTAGAATCATGAGAAGTAACACAAATAAAAGATCATGAATAACAATGCAACAAAACATATACGTTTGTTTCAAGCATAGAGAAAACATGTCAAAGTGATATTTTGCTAGTCCTTAAGAGTGGGGCTAAACATAAATGCCAGGACACCTTCAAAGTTGATGAGGAAGACTAGATCAAATAATTAGAGAACAAGCAATAACACATCATGAATCAATTAATAATCTTTCTGGGACAAATTCTCATAAAACTTAGAATGGCAACTATGCTCTCTCAACTGTGCATAAAGTTAGAAGATGAAGACTCAACATAAAAGTAAAAGAAAGGCCCTTCACAGAGGGAACCAGGGATCAACTCATGTGCTAGAGCTTTTTATTTTATTAAACAGAGGTATAAAACCTTGACACTCCTCCCATCCATCTTACACAAACCATGGCTAACCGAATTCTCGGGTGCCTGCCAACAATCACATACCATGGAGGAGTGTCTATTTTTTAGAGAGGTGTATGCTTATGTCAACGAATGGTAAACAGAAAATACAGTACATCACAAGCCAACTAGACTTCACAAGAGCGGCTCCCATACAAGGACACATCTAGGTAGAAGGTCATCCCTCTTTCTCTTTTGTTTACACGTTTATGCTTTGACTGATAAATCAGGGGCAAAAATAGTGAAGATAATTTGTTGTTATTAATTTTGGGATAGGCACCCTGCTGCCAGCTCTTCTATCATTGGATAAGCGGATGAATCCACTAGTCCAGGGTGTGAAAGTCCAATCAACAAGTGAGATAAAGATTCTCTATTTACGTCCTCGTGAGCTAAAACAGGAGTAATTTTGAAAGTTTTAAAGGTAACATATGAGCAATTTACTTTTTAGTGGCGTTTAAATACCACATGTAGGTAGGTATGGTGGAGACAATGGGAAAACTTTGGTTTTTGGGAGTTGGATGCACGAGTAGCGCTCATACTTAGTACAGGTGGAGGCTAGCAAAAGACTAGGACCGACAAATCAAGAGAGCATAAGAGCCATAATCATGCATAGCGACATAAACATCATTAATCAAAGCATAAGTGGTACCACAAGTTCAAAAAATAAATTATAATAGAGGCTATAAGTGACTGGTTCATAGTCATAAACATGGTGTGAGCATGCGCCAAGTCAACCAAATAAAACATTCAAAGGAGAACACCACTAATTTATGCTTCAATATGACAAGAACAACTCATGATTCTTTAAGTGACACATTAAACACTCTCAGATATTTGAGGCTAATCATGCTATTAAATAACCACAAGGCTTTAGAATTAAAATAACATCTAGCAAGATATGAAAAAGTCTAGCCACAGTCTATCCAAGCTTCTACTTGCACCTTTATAAATTCTACTACAAGCAACAGTTTCTTTTCCCAACAAGCACCATACAAAACATGCTTTAAGAAAAACTCTCTAAATGATACAGAAAGAAACATGAGAGTACTCACACAACACTACTAAAACTAACAGCTCTAAATAAGAGATGCAAAGAAAACAAGAGCTAAACAGGAATTTTGCAGCAGCTAAAAGAAAAACTAAGAATACTTGCATAACAAGTATTGAAACGAAAAAGCGGAGCGTGTCTCTCTCCCAAACAAGGAATGATAGGGTCCAACTATATTATTTCATCAAGGAAAACAAAATAAAACTAGAGAAAATAAAACAAAAGAAAAACAAACAGACACTCCAAGTAAACTTCACATGATGTGACCGAATAAAAATATAGTTTCACTACAAGTGACCTGATAGATTGTTGATGAAGAAGGGAATGCCTTGGGAATCCCCAAGCTTAGATGCTCGAGTCTTCTTAAAATATGCTTGGATGAACCAAGGGGGCA
Organism: Alopecurus myosuroides; assembly: GCA_028641055.1. Classification (NCBI taxonomy): domain Eukaryota; kingdom Viridiplantae; phylum Streptophyta; class Magnoliopsida; order Poales; family Poaceae; genus Alopecurus; species Alopecurus myosuroides. The sequence continues at coordinate 224,637,543 of CM054062.1, forward strand.
TCTCCAAGCTTTGACCTTGCACTCTTCTTGATCACATATATCACCCTCTTCTCTTGGCCCTTGAAAACTTCCTTCACACCACACTCAAAGATTAATTCGCATTAGAGGGTTAGTGCAACAATAAAATATCCATGGGTTCTGTATGGACACAAGTGCTATTTATACTTTTAAACATTAGCTACAGACGCTGATTTTTCGTGAAGCAAAGAAATCCACTTGACATCGTAAAAGAGCAAATACAAGAAAAATGGCACAATCTGTCAAAACCAGAACAGTCTGTAAATACGAATTTTTTCAGGGCACTTACATTGGTCAGATCGAAAAACTTAAAGAACAAAAATGTTGAGTAATTAGCCGAGGAATAAGCAGAATTAATTTCAGGTCATTCTGATTTTTCTGTGAATTATACGATTTTTTACGGTGGACAGCAGAAATCTGTTTCCTGCGCAGAAATCCAAAAACCAACTCCAACTCTTGTCGGAAATTTTACTTGGCAGAACTAAAACATGAAAAGAAAGATACAAAGGACTTTCTATAGAAGTATAGAACCCCTTTACTCAAATAAAACAGATAAAAACAAAGCAAAAATAAAACCATGGGTTATCTCCCAAGAAGTGCTTTTCTTTAACGCCTTTTCGCTAGGCCCAGAAAAGTGGATTCACGTGTTTTCAAGTGAAGAAGATCCTCACTTAAGAAATATGAATTAAGAAAAAGAGAGCATCAAGAAGCAAGTATAAAAAAATTTAAGTCTAACCCACTTCATATGCATAGGAATCTTGTAAACAAACAAATTAAAGAAGCTCAAATTAGAAATCATGGGAAGGTAGAACAAGAGCAACTTCAAAACTGTCTACACAAAAAAAGGTGGTTTAGTAACATGAAAATTCCTACAACCAAATTTTTCTCTCTCATAATAATTTTCAGTAGCATCATGAACAAACTCAACAACATAATTATCATATAAATCATGTTTGTCATGATCTAAAAGCACACAATTCATATCAAGCTCAAAAATAGTGGGATCAAAATTTAAAATTAGCTCCTCTTTCTTCCCACTTTTAGCAATAGAAAAATAAGATGATTGATCACTCATAAAAGGTATAGGACACATTATAGCAATCCTATTTTCAGTAGCATTATAATTATAATTTATAACATCAAGTAACATAGGACCATCATCAAGAGCATTATCATATCAATTTTCTAAACAAACTTCCTCATTATCATGCATATCAATAGTTGGAATAAATAGAGGATTATCATAAGATTTATCCAAGTAGCATGGATTATCATAAATAACAGTAGCAATATCATTCTCACAAGTTTGATTCATAGTAGTATCAAGATCACAAGTATAGCAAGTATCAGTTTCAACAAAAAGGGATATTTCAAAAGAATAAATAGGATCATCACTTTCATCAAATAACGTATGAGTTAAAGAGTTCCTCTCATTGGGAGGTGGACATGGGTAGCTCCATTCTTCCTCCTCTTGATCATCACTATCCTCCTCTTTTTCATCCAATGAGCTTCTAGATTCAGAAGTTTCTTCTTCCATAGGTTCCTGCAAGGCATTAGTTTCTTCCTTAGGTTGAGAGCATTTACTAAGATATTCCATTATGTAGTAATTACAATCTTTGTAATTATCAAAGCAATATTCAAGTATAGCATAAATCTCGTATTTATAAGGTGCATCATCAATACTTTCAAGTAAATAAGCAATTTCGAATGCACCCTTCCAAGCAATAAATTCTTCAATTTGTTACACATCATAAAATTCATAATTTCCCTTAACATAAGAAGATATGGAAACATCATCATTATAATCACATTGAAAAGGGAGGTGTTTATACCTCCTACAACAGCAAGATTTATTAAAGCAATAATTAACATTATAAGTAGAGCACAAGTTTTTAGCATACTAATGCAATTTATTAATTTGCTCCCATAAGTGTATCCCTTTTTGTGACAAGCGGTCTTCCTTATAATATTTTTTTTTCATCTATGAACCCACCTTGCCAATAAGATCTAGTTTCAAAGGCATCAAACATTGATAGCAAGCATAATAAAGCAAGTAACAAGCAAAACAATAACAAAGTAAAAAAATAATTGGAGGTGAGAGACTCCCCTTGCAGAAATTCTCTTCCTCCCCGGCAACGGCGCCAGAAAAATAGTTGGTGCTAGAGTTGACGAGGGAGTGGTTGCTTCTTGACGACTTTAAGATTCCCCGGCAACGGCGCCAAAAAATTAGCTTGATGGTGCAGATCTTGCACTCGTTGGGAGACCCTAAGAGGAAGGTATGATGAGCACAACATCGGTTTTACCTCACTAAGAAATCAAGGTTTACTCGACCAGTAGGAGGAAGGAGTAACTTCAGGAGGTTGAAGCAGCTGAGATGGCAGGGCGCACTACTGGTTCAGAAGCAATGTGGAACCTACACAACACAATCAAATCACTTTGCCCCAATGAAGCAGTGAGGTTGTCAATCTCACCGGTTTTGCTGATCACAAAGAGGTTAAACGTATGTGTGGAAACAATAGGAAAACAGTATGAAAGCAGTGTGAAAGCAGTGTGTGTATTATCAGTATGAGAAAATGGACCGGGGTCCATAATTCACCAGTGGTGTCTCTCCGTGAAAGATAAATAACATGCATGGTGAACAAATTACAGCTGGGTAATTGATAGAAAGGAAGGTTGCACCGTAGTGCATATGCAACACATAAAGATTACTATGTGATTCATGTGGGCATTACAACAAAATACATAGGCCGTCATCCAACTACATGTATGTCTAATAATACACCCTCCGAATATCATTCGAACAAACGTTGGGTATTAAGTTGCAAGCAACAGATTATCGCAGTAAGAAAAGTGTGTAATGTAAACAATGTAAACTAGGTAAACACTGTTGTTTTCTCCCTAATGGCAACATCACATCCTCCATCTGTCACGCTTCTGTCACTCAAGCACAGATGCAAAGGAGGCATGAACCCACTATCGAGCTAAATACTCCCTCTTGGAGTTACTAGCATCTACTTGGCCAGAGCATCTACTAATAACGGAGAGCATGCAAGATCATAAATAACATATGCATGAAGATAACATGATAGATCGATAATCAGAAGACATAGCATTGAACATTCATCATATCCCAGCAAACACAACATGTAGCATTATATAAAGATGATCTCGATCATGTGAGGCAGCTCACGAGATCTAACCATGAGGTACAAAGTGGAGAGAACAACCATCTAACTACTGCTATGGACCCGTATTCCAGGGATGAACTACTCACGCATCACTTCGGACGAGGGCATGGTGGTGTAGACCCCTCCGGTGATGAATTACCCTCCCGACAGGGTGCCGAGGAGAGCTCCAGAACCCTCCTTATCTCGGGATGACAATGACGGCGGCCTCGGGTGTTTCTCGGGAAGAAGTGGTATATTTTTAGGGTTGATATGTCGAGGGGTATAAATAGGTGAAAGGGAAAAGGCGGTGGAGGCCCGGGGGCCCCACACCACCCCATGGCACGGCCAGGGGGCGCGCCGCCCTATTTGTGCCCCCCCCCCCCGTGTGGCCCCCCTCCGGGCCTCTTCGGGACTCCGTGGAACCTTCGGGAATTCTAGGACCTCCGGACTTCAAATTTCCAATTACGAGAATATTTCCAGAATAACTTTTCTGAAACTAAAAACATCAGAAAACAGGGAACTGGTTCTATGGCATCTTATCAATAGGTTGGTCCAGAAAATCGATAAAAATGACATGAAAACAATATGGAACATCAAAAATTGAGGATACATTTATGACGTATCACCCTCTGCGAAGGGCCTTTCTTTTACTTTTATACCGAGTCTTCATATTCTAACTTTAGGCACAATTAAGAGATCATAGTTGTCATTCTGAGTATAATGTGCATTAGTCCCAAAGATTATTATTGATTGATTCATGATATGTTATTACTTGTTCTCAAATTATTTGTTTCTAGTCACCACTTGAACTAGGTATCGTGGCATTTATGTTTTGCTCCCACTTTTTAAGGACCAGCGGAATACCACTTTTCTATGTTTCCTTTATGCTCGAAACAAACATATAACTTTCAAGTGCATTATAATTCATGATCTTTTTTTGTGCTACTTTTCATGTTGCAACATGGTTGCTCTCTTTAATTATAGAAATTATATCTATCATGCCTATGTTTAGAGTGTTGTGATCTCAGCTTACAAATGCTTTTACAAATATGATAATCAAGATTATCTTGGTAGCATGTCACCTCGGAAATTATTTTGTTTTTATCATTCTACCTACTCGAGGACGAGTAGAACTAAGCTTGGGGATGCTTGATACGTCTCAAACGTATCTATAATTTATGATGTTTCATGTTGTTTTCATGAAATTTGCTACATGTTTTCTATACATTTTATATCATTTTTATGAATTTTCTGGGACTAACCTATTAACAAGATACCAAAGCGCCAATTCCTGTTTTCTGTTGTTTTTGGTTTCAAAAAAGTTGTACTGGAAATATTTTCGGAATCGGACGAAACGAAAACCCACGGTCTTATTTTTCTGCCACGCACACGGAGTCCGGAGGAGACCCGGAGGGGGGCCACGGATGGCTGCACCGTAGGGCGGCGCCACCAGGTGGTGTGGGACCCCTGGCCACCCACCGACATCGCCCTTTCACCTATTTATACTTCTTGTCGGGAAAACCCTAGATACTCGAGCCTCCATCCACGAAAAGTTTGGCAGCCGCCGTCGTCGTCAACCCTAGTTTGGGAGGGTTCTGAAGCTCTCCCCGGCACCCTGCAGGGAGGGGAAATCATCACCGCAGGGCTCTACATCACCATGCCTGTCTCCGGAGTGATGCGTGAGTAGTTCATCCTTGGACTATGGGTCCACATCAGTAGCTAGATGGTTGTCTTCTCCTCTTTATGCCACTATGTTTAGATCTTGAGAGCTGCCTAACATGATCAAGATCATCTACCTGTATTGTTACATGTGGTGTTTGCTGGGATGCGATGAATATTGAATGCTAAGTCAAGTTGATTATCAATCTATCATGTTTATGTTATTTATGATCTTGCATCCTCTCTGTTACTAGTAGATGCTCTCGCCAAGTTGGTGTTTGTAACTTCGAGAGGGAGTATTTATGCTCGATAGTGGGTTCATGTCTCCCTTATATCTGTGCTCGAGTGACATAAACGTGACAGATGGGGGATGTGTTGTTGCCATTAGGGAGAAAACAACAATGCTTTCTCTAAGGATAATTCTATTGTTTACATTACGCACTTTACTTAATGTAATAATCTGTTGCTTGCAACTTAATACCCAAAGTCTGCTTGGATTACGTTCCGAGGGTGGATTATTAGTCATAGATGCAGTTGGATTACGGTCTATGTATCATGTTGTAATGCCCGCATGAATATCATAGTAATCATCATGTATTGCATATGCACTACGTTGCAACCTTTATTTCTGTCAATTGCCCAGCTGGAATTTGTTTACCCGACATGTTATTATGTTTTATGGAGAGACACTACTAGTGAACTATGGACCCTGGTCCATTCTTTTACACTGATATACAACCAATGCAAGCACTGTTCTTTTTACTGCAAACACTGTTTTCCTTTCATTCACTGCAATCATACATCATTTTCCACATTATACATCTAATCCTTTGTGTTAGCAAATCGGTGAGACTGGCAACCTCACTATTTTGTTGGGGGAAAAGTATCTTGGTTGTGTTGTGTGCATATTCCACGCTGCTGCTGAGCCTGGTAGTGCGCCCTGCCAACATCAGCTATCAACAACCTTCAGAAGTGATTTGTTTCTCCTACTAGTCGATTCAACCTTGGTTTCTTTTTGAGGGAAAAACTTGCTTCTGCACTCTTGATACCTTCCTCTTGGGGTCTCTCAACAAACGTGTGTCCGCACGTAACAATCAATGTCTTGAAGATAATCATGAAAGACCACCCAATCCTTTTATTCAAGACATACTTGCAATATGATCAACTCTATACATGACAATTCTTCATATAAATCCTTGAATATGAAAATGGCCAACACATGAACTCCAATATTTTCGCATGGACAAGAACTAAGGATATCTCAATGCAAACATTAGTCCATAAGGATTGTCATTCATTACCAAACCCACATATGGAGAAGCCATGCACTTTCAACAATCCTTTCTGATACAAGCATTGATGGTGCAGGTATTGCACTCGTTGGGAAACCCCAAGAGGAAGGTATGATGAGCACATCAGCAGTTTCCCCTCAGAAAGAAACCAAGGTTTAATCGACCAGTAGGAGGAAGGAGTAAATTTAGAAGGTTGATGCAGCTGAGATGGAAGGGCGCACTACCGGTTCAGCAGCAACATGGAACCTACATAACACAAACAATTCACTTTGCCCCAATGAAGCAGTGAGGTTTTCAATCTCACCGGTTTTGCTGAACACAAAGAGGTTAAATATATGGTGCGGAAAACAGTAAGAAAGTAGTAGCAGCAGTATGAAAGCAGTAGGTATTTTATCAGTATGAGGAAAAAGGACCGGCGTCCATAGTTCACTAGTGGTGTATCTCAGTAAAAGATAAATAACAAGTGTGGTGACATAATTACAGCCGGGCAATTGACAGAAATGAAGGTTGCACCGTAGTGCATATGCAAGACATAAAGATTACTATGTGATTCATGCGCGCATTACAACAAAATACATAGACCATCATCCAACTGCATCTATGTCTAATAATCCACCCTCCGAATATCATCCTAACAAACGTTGGGTATTAAGTTGCTAGCAACAGATTGTCGCGGTAAGAAAAGTGTGTAATGTAAACAATGTAAACTAGGTAAACGACGTTGTTTTCTCCCTAATGGCAACATCACATCCTCCATCTGTCACGTTTCTGTCACTCGAGCACAGATGCAAAGGAGGCATGAACCCACTATCGAGCATAAATACTCCCTCTTGGAGTTACTAGCATCTACTTGGCCAGAGCATCTGCTAATAACAGAGATCATGCAAGATCATAAATAACATATGCATGAAGATAACATGATAGATTGATAATCAGAAGACATAGCATTCAACATTCATCAGATCCCAGCAAACACAACATGTAGCATTACATAAGGATGATCTCGATCATGTGAGGCAGCTCATGCGATCTAAACATGAGGTACAAAGTGGAGAAGACAACCATCTAGCTACTTCTATGGACCCGTAGTCCAGGGATGAACTACTCACGCATCACTTCGGAGGAGGGCATGGTGGTGTAGACCCCTCCGGTGATGAATTCCCCTCCTGGCAAGGTGCCGGGGAGAGGTCTAGAACTCTCTCGATCTCGGGATGACGATGACGCTGGCCTCGGGTGTTTTTCGGGACGAAATGGTATATCTTTAGGGTTTACGTCTCAGGGGGTATAAATAGGCGAAGGGGCAAAGGAGGTGGAAGTCGGGGGGTACACCACCCCATGGCGCGGCTAGGGGGCACCCCGCCCTATGGTGTGGGCCCCCTGTGGCCCCCCTCCGGGTCTCTTCTAGACTTCGTGGAACGTTCGGGAATTATGAGATTTCCAGGCTTTGAATTTTCCAATTCCGAGAATATTTCCAGAACAACTTTTCTGAAACTAAAAACAACAGAAAACAGGGAGCTGACTCTATGGCATCTTGTCAATAGGTTAGTCCGGAAAATCGAAAAAAATGACATAAAGTGTATACCAAACATGTGGGAAACAATAAGAAAACAACATGGAACATCAGAAATTAAGGATACGTTTATGATGTATCAACATCCCCAAGTTTAGTTCCTACTCATCCTCGAGTACGTAAACGATAAAAACTCATGATTTTTAAAGTGGCATGCTACCAACATAAACTTGATCATCAATAATGTAAAAGCATAAGTAAGCTGAGATCATAGAACTTAAACACAAGCATGCTAAATAGAACTTCAATAATAAAGCATAGAAATCACCTTGCATCATGAGAAGTAACACAAATAAAAGATCATGAATAACAATGCAACGAAAGATATATGTTTGTTTCAAGTATAGAGAAAACATGTCAATGTGATATTTTGCTAGTCCTTAAGAGTGGGGCAAAACATAAATGCCAGGATACCTTCAAAGTTAACGAGGAAGACTAGAACAAATAATTAGAGAACAAGCAATAACACATCATGAATCAATTAATAATGTTTCTGGGACAAATGCACATAATACTCAGAATGGAAACTATGCTCTCTTAACTATGGATAAAGTTAGAAGATGGAGAATCAACATAAAAGTAAAAGAAATGCCCTTCGCAAAGGGAAGCATGGATCACTCATGTGCCAGAGCTTTTATTTTATTAAACAGAGGTATAAAAAGCTTGACACTCCTTCCAACCATCTTACACAAACCATGGCTCACCGAATCCTCGGGTGCCTCCCAACAATCACATACCGTGGAGGAGTGTCTATATTTTAAGAGAGGTGTATGCTTATGTCAACGAATGGTAAACAAAAAATACAGTACTTCACAAGAGAGGCTCCCATACAAGGACGCATTTGGGTAGAAGGTCAACCCTCGCTCTCTTTTGTTTACACAATTATGCTTTGACTGATAAATCAGGGCCAAAAAATAGTGAAGAGAATTTGTGTTATTAATTTGGGGCTGGGCACCCTGCTGCCAGCTCTTCTATCATTGGATAAGCGGATGAAGCCACTAGTCCCGGGTGTGAAAATCCAATTAACAAGTGACATAAAGAATCTCTATTTACGTCCTCATGAGCTAAAACGGGAGCACAAAATAGGAGTAATTTTGAAAGTTTTAAAGGTAACACATGAGCAATTTACTTTGGAGTGGTGGTTAAATACCACATATAGGTAGGTATGGTGGACACAATTGGAAAATTTTGGTTTTTTGGTTGTTGGATGCACGACTAGAGCTCATACTCAGTACATGTGGAGGCTAGCAAAAGACTAGGAGCGACATATCAAGAGAGCATAAGAGCCATAATCATGCATAGCGACATAAACATCATTAATCAAAGCATAAGTGGTACCACAAGTTCAAAAACTAAATGATCATGGAGGCTATTAGTGACTGTTTTATAGTCATAAACATGGTGTGAGCATGCGCCAAGTCAACCAAATAAAACATTCAAAGGAGAACACCACAAATTTATGCTTCAGTATGACAAGAACAACTCATGATTCTTTCAATGGCACATTAAACACTCTCAGCTATTTGAGGCTAATCATGATACTAAATAACCACAAGGCTTTAGAAATAAAAATAACATCTAGCATGATATGAAAAAGTCTAGCCACAGTCTATACAAGCTTCTACTTGCACCGTTAAAAATTCTACCTCAAGCAGCAACTTATTTTCTCAACAAGCACCATACAAAACATGCTTTAACTACAACTCTATAAATGCTACAGCAAGAAAACATGAGAGTACTCACATAACACTACTAAAACTAACAGCTCTGAACAAGAGATGCAATGAAAACAAGAGCTAAACAGGAATTTTTGCAGCAACTAGAAGAAAAACTAAGAATACTAGCATAGCAAGTATTCAAACAAAAAATCGGTGCGTGTCTCTCTCCCAAAAAAAGGATGATAGGGTCCAACTATATTATTGCAGCAAGGAAAACAAAAGAAAACAAAGGAAAACAAAATAAAAACAAACAGACGCTCCAAGTAAACTTCATATGATGTGACCGAATAAAAATATAGCTTCACTAGAAGTAACTTGATAGATTGTTGATGAAGAAGGGGATTCCTTGGGAATCCCCAATCTTAGATACTTGAGTATTCTAAAAATATGCTTGGATGAACCATGGGGGTATCCCCAAGCTTTTACCTTTCACTCTTCTTGATCGCATATATCACCCTCTTCTCTTGACCCTTGAAAACTTCCTTCACACCACACTCAAAGAGTAATTCGCATTAGAGGGTTAGTGCAACAATAAAAAATCTATGGGTTCTGCATGGAAAAAGTGATATTGATACTTTTAAACATTAGCTAAGACCACTGATGTTTTGTGAAGCAAAGAAATCCACTTGACATCGCAAAAGAGCAAATGCAAGAAAAATGGCAGAATCTGTCAAAACCAGAACAGTCTGTAAAGACAAAAAAATTGAGGCATTTACGTTACTTAGATAAAAAAACCTTAAAGAACGAAGAAGTTGCAGAATTAGCCGAGAAATAAGCACAAGAAATTTCAAGTCATTCTGATTTTTTCACTGATTTATATGATTTTTTATGGTGGACAGCAGAAATCTGTTTCCTGCGCAGAAATCCGAAAACCAACTCCAACTCTCGTTAGAAACCTTACTTGGCACTACTAAAACATGAAAAGAAAGATACAAAGGAGTTTCTACATAAGTATATAACCCCTTGAATCAAAGAAAATATAGAAAAACAAAGCAAAAAAAACATGGGTTATCTCCCAAGAAGTGCTTTTCTTTAACGCCTTTTAGCTAGGCCCAGAAGAGTGGAATCAAGTATTTTCAAGTGAAGAAGCATACAAAGTGTAACTTGTTCGAATAATGGAATCAAAAGGCAACTTCATTCTCTTTCTAGGAAAGTGTTCCATACCTTTCTTGAGTGGGAACTGAAATTTAATATTCCCCTCTTTCATATCAACAACAAAACCAATAGTTCTAAGAAAAGGTATTCCCAAAACAATTGGAAAAGAAGCATTGCACTCGATATTCAAGACAACAAAATCAACAAGGACAAGATTATAATTAACCATCATAAGAAAATCATCAAATATTCCCAAAGGTTTCTTTCTAACATTATCAATAAGACGAATATCCAAATAACAAGGTTCCAATGGTGGTAAATCAAGAATATCATAGAGTTTCTTGGGCATAACAGAGATACTAGCACCAAGATCACATAGAGAATTGAAATCAAAATCATTCACTTTCATTTTAATAATGGGTTCCCAACCATCATCTAGCTTCCTAGGGATAGAGGCTTCACATCTTAATTCATCCTCTCTAATTTGCATGAGAGCATTTGTAATATGTTTTGTGAAAGCCATGTTCATAGCACTAGAATTAGGACAGCTAGCAAGATTTTGAAAGAACTTAATCACTTCAGTTATGTTGCAATCATCAAAGTCAAGATCATTTTTATCAAAGATAATGGGACCATTGTCTCCCATGTTTCTAAACATTTCAGAACTTTTATCAGGAACATTTTTAGCAGTTTCAGGCAGTTTTGCATTTTTAATAGCAAAAGTGGAAGTGTTTCCAACACCAATTACTTTACCATTGATAGTAGAAGGTTTTCTAGAACGAGAAGCTTCAATTTTACTAGTGGTGGTAATGGTGCAAACATTAGCTATATTATTCTTTCTAGCTATTTCATCTTCTTTTTCCCATCTAGCATGCAATTCAGCTAACATGCTAACATTATCATCAATTCAAATTTGAATGGAATTTAAAGTTTTACTTTCTTTAACATCATGAGGCATAACATTTAGTTTCAGAAAATCAATATGAAGAGCAAGGCTATCAACTTTAGAAGCAAGAACATCAATTTTGCCAAACTTTTCCTCGACAAATTTATTAAAAGCAGTTTATGTACTAATAAAAAAATTAAGCATGTTCTCAAGATCAGAGGGTACACTTTTATTGTTGTTGTAGGAATTACCATAAGAATTACCATAATAATTGCTATTATTGGGAGGATATGGCCTATAATTTTTGCTACCAAAATTATTCCTATAAGCATTGGTGTTGAAATTATTATTTTTAATGAAGTTCACATCAACATGCTCTTCTTGAGCAACCAAAGAGGCTAAAGGAACATTATTTGGATAAATAGGAGTATGTCCATTCACAAGCATAGACATAATAGCATCAAGCCTATTACTCAAAGAGGAGGTTTCTTCAACAGAATTTACCTTCTTACCACTTGTAGCTCTCTCAGTGTGCCACTCGGAATAATTTAACATCATATCATCAAGAAGCTTTATTGCTGACCCCAAGGTCCTGCACATAAAGGTTCCTCCAGCAGCTAAATCCAGAAGGTTTCTTGAAGAAAAATTCAGACCTGCATAAAAGGTTTGGATGATCATCCAAGTAGTCAGTCCATGAGTGGGACAATTCTTTACTAAATATTTCATTCTTTCCCAAGCTTTAGCAACATTCTCATTATCAAGTTACTTAAAATTCATAATGCTACTTCTTAAAGATATAATCTTAGCAGGAGGATAATATTTTCCAATGAAAGCATCTTTAAACTTAGTCCAAGAATCAATACTATTCCTAGACAAAGACAGCAACCATTCTTTAGCTCTTCCTCTCAAAGATAAAGGAAACAATTTCAGTTTAATAATATATCCATCTACATCTTATACTTTTGCATCTCACATAGTTCAACAAACTTATTAAGATGGGCAGCAGCATCATCAATACTAACACGAGAAATTTTCTTTCTCATAACAAGGTTTAACAGGGCAAGCTTTATTTCATAAAAATCAAAAGTAGGAGTAGGTGGAGAAATAGGTGTGTTAATGAAACCATTTTCGTTGGTGCTAGTAAAGTCACACAACTTAGTGTTCTCAGGAGTAGTCTTTTTTTTAAAAAAAAAAGGTATAAAACTACAGCTAGAATAAGAACTATTTTTTCGTGTTTTTGATAAAGAGAAGCAAACAAGACAAAATAAAATAAACTAAGAAAAACTAAAACAAAGTAAAGATTTTGGAAGTGAGAGACCCCCCTTTCAGAAATTCTCTTCCTCCCCGGCAACGGCGCTAGAAAATAGCTTGATGGTGCAGGTCTTGCACTCGTTAGGAAACCCCAAGAGGAAGGTATGATGAGCACAACAGTAGTTTTCCCTCAGAAAGAAACCAAGGTTTAATCGACCAGTAGGAGGTAGGAGTAACTTCAGAAGGTTGATGCAGCTGAGATGGCAGGGCGCACTATCGGTTCAGCAGCAACGTGGAACCTACACAACAGAAACAATTCACTTTGCCTCAACATAGAAGTGAGGTTGTCAATCTCACCGGTTTTGCTGAACACAAAGAGGTTAAACGTATGGTGTGGAAACAGTAGGAAAACAGTATGAAAGCAGTTGCAGCAGTATGAAAGCAGTGTGAAAGCAGTGTGTGTATTATCAGTATGAGAAAATGGACCGGGTTCCATAGTTCACCAGTGGTGTCTCTCCGTGAAAGATAAATAACATGCATGGTGAACAAATTGCAGCTGGGCAATTGACAGAAATGAAGGCTGCACCGTAGTGCATATGTAAGACATAAATATTAATATGTGATTCATGCGGGCATTACAAAAAAATACATAGACCTTCATCCAACTTCATCTATGTTTAATAATCCACCCTCCGAATATCATCCGAACAAACATTGGGGTATTAAGTTGCTAGCAACAGATTATCGCAGTAAGCAAAGTGTGTAATGTATGTTGGGAATATGCCCTAGAGGCAATCATGTATGATGTAATTCCCACTGTATTCATAAAGTTATTAAGTTGTCCTTGTTTTGAACATCTGATATATATCATTGAATATGTGATTCGATTGTGGAACTATATATTCATGTTGTTCATACTAGATTGTCCTTGGTCTTTTAGGTTGTGCTGGACACACACCCTAGACTAATGTGAGTGTTGGCTGATGACACGGTTCCACTTGTCATGGGCATGGTGATGCCATTCCAACATTCACGGACTTGGCTAAAGAGTTTAGCAAGTCGGACTTACCCACATTGAGATGCAACGATCAAGTCGTCATTTGTAGTCTCAATCAATGTAATCCTTAGACCTGAGGTTGTCGCACAATCCGAGTTGTGGATCACCGACTTAGGTTCTGTCAAACGTTGTTCTGTGACAAGGCAACTATAAAGGCAGAGTTCGGGTCGGATGAGAAGCAAGCTGCGTGATGTGGATAATCAAGATGGGATTTTGCCCCTCCGATTGGAGAGATATTCTCTGGGCCCTCTCGAGTGATATGATTCAGGAAGCATGGCCATGCGCGACTCAGTTAAGTGTTAACTGTGTCTATTGACTAAAAAGTTAGTCAGATGAATCACATATCACGGATCGAGAAGAGAGTTGAGCTATTTAAGGGATGACGATAAATCGCCTATAGCTCGACAAGGTATATCGTGAGGCAAAAGGGACTAAGATGAATATCGCATTGAAAGGTATGTCGTCATGACTCAATGGGACTTGGGAGTCGGCACGTTCTGCTAGGAGCCGCTACCGATTGATCGATTGGGAGTAGGACTCCAATCGTGTCCATGTCGCCATGAGCCTGCAGGGTCGCACACTTAAGAGCGGGAGCAAGCATTGGTTGGGTTGGACCTGAACCGGAAATGGACTGAGTTAGTGAGTCGGACTCACAGAGGGAATGGGCCACAAGTGTTGTGAAGCCCATTACCATACGCTATATAAAGAGGGGCACAGGTTGCCCAGCGGGCACGTTAGTCCACTCTCCCATGCGTTGGGAACCCTAGCCCCACTCAGTCCAGCCGCCGCACCGGACCTAGCAGTCCGCCGTCGGAGCTCCTCCTCGTACGTGTGGATACCGGCAGAGGTGATGTACGTTCAGCACTTCGACGTTCGAGGGATTGGATCGGCCGGACCGGATCGTGGGACTGCACTGCCCCGACCCGACGCGCTACATCGATAATCCGCACCTGCGCGTCTAGTGGTAATACTCGTGGCCTTCTACCTCGGCTAGATCTTGGTAGTATCGCGTAGGAAAAAGTTTTCGTTTATCTCTACGCGTGCCAACAGTGGTATCAGAGCGGTAGCTTCTGGTATTAGGCCCGAGATCCGTACATATGTGATATGTAGTTAGCGTTAGATGTGATCTAATTGCTGTTTTGGTGGTCGGTCTATGAGATAGATCGGTTTTGTACAAGGTTGATTGGATCAATCGTACTCGGGGTTAATGGATGATCTGGTTTCCGTGATCATACTGCTAAGGTCGTGGAACAACTTACCCCTACCGGTCGGTTTCCGCCATCGGGGTATACCGTGACACATAAATCCAGTTGCGGTGATCGAAGATCAAAGAGTCGTTGCGGTTACCCCTACCGCCGTCGTCCTGTCGTAGCGCCTTAGATGTCGTTGCGAGTTTCACAACGCCGGTAGATATCGTATCTATGCATAACTTGTTTTTTGCAGGAAGTTGTGAATGGTATGGCTTATGTGCATGTGATGTGTGTAATCCATACATGATCTGCGTATCATGTTTTTGTCAGCCGGCTGGAGCCTAGGTGCTGTCATTTTATTGTATACCGGCCTGCGTGTCGGATTCTCTATGTAAATTTCATTTACTTAGCTAGTGTAGCTTGTTGGAGAACCCGGAAGGCATGCAAGTCGATGTACAAGCCGGCTACATGGAGTAAGATGGCACGTGACAAGAGTTGGCACGAGTCGACTTACAAGCTTCGTGGAGATGGAGATCACCATGAAGAGAGCCATACCATTTCACATTATAATTGCTTTATTTGTGTTATTGTTATGCCTCTATTTACCTCTATTTAGATAGTTGGTAGATTCTTTAATCCCTCAAAGAAGGTCTAGTCGGTCGCCCCGCCAGTGCTGCACCATCACAAGTCGGACATTCTTGGTAGTGGGCTCATAAAATTGAGGTGCTACCAATTCTTTCCGGTTAGGTGGGTTTGAGTCGGACTCTTACACGCAGAAGCACTTGGTAATCTAGACGAGTCCATCACAACGGTTGTGGGGCTCGGGGCGAGGTAGGTTGGGAGCCGGGGCATGTGATGTCACCCAACTAACAGGAGTCGTATAGAGATACGATTGGCAAGGTGTTGCCTACCTAGATCACTTGACGGCTAGCGGTGATGCTAAAGCTCACTAGTCGGCTTGCTTATTTAGGGTCCTGAATCACTTAGCAACCATCGGAGGGATGTTGGTTCTAGTGGGAGCATAAGTATTAAAACGTTTAATATGCCTGCTCTTTTATGAATACATGTCTTAAGTGTTTTTGCGTATTTTCTGTTGTAGATCAATGGCACCTAGCAACCTTCCTCAGTTGTCCACTTTTGCGTTGAGGTCAATCCTAGAGAAAGATAAGCTTAATGGAATTAATTTCACCAACTGGTATCGTAATCTGAGGATAGTCCTCAAGCATGACAAGAAAGAACATGTTCTAGAAACTCCACTTCCAGATGAGCCTGATGACGATGCGACTGTCGCTGTCATGAATGCCTACCGTAAGGCTAGAGATGAGTCTACGGAAATCAGTTGTCTTATGCTTGCACACATGGAACCGGACTTGCAGCAGCAGTTCGAAAATGTTGAGGCCTACGATATGATCGAAAGCCTCAAAAGTATGTTCCAGGCTCAAGCAAGGACTGAGAGGTATCAAGTCTCTCAAGCTTTGCTTGGCTGTAAGCTGAAAGACGGCGATCCACTGAGTCCGCATGTAATCAAGATGATTGGTTACATACAGTCTTTGGATCGCTTGGGCTTCTCAATTAAAGAAGAGATCGCCACTGATATAATTCTGAACTCTCTTCCTAGTGCGTATGGTCCGTTCATCTCGAACTATCATATGCATGGTATGGATAAGAGTATCACTGAATTACATGGGATGCTCAAAACGGCAGAGGCTGATATCAAGAAAGGCGCCAGTCAAGTGTTGATGGTGCAGAATAAGGCTAAGTTCAAGAAGAGTTCTTGGACTAAGAAGAAGAAGGATAAGTCAGGAGGTAGCGCCCATGGCCCTGTCCAGAGTGCTTCCTCAAAGACTAAGCCTTCTCCTACAGCCGGAGCCAATTGCTTCTATTGCAAGCAGGATGGCCACTGGAAGAGGAACTGCACCAAGTATTTGGCTGACAAGGCCAAGAGTGGAGGTATGACTTCCGACTCAGGTACACTTGTGTGCAATGTTATAGACATTTATCTTGCTGATGCACCTAATAGTTCTTGGGTATATGATACCGGATCAGTCATTCACATTTGCAACTCGTTGCAGGGGCTGGTAAGAACTAGGAGCGTGGCAAGAGGAGAGGTTGACATTCGGGTCGGCAACAAGGCGAGAGTCGCTGCGTTGGAAGTCGGCACGATGCAACTTCATTTACCTTCAGGATTTATTTTGGAACTAAATAATTGTTATTATGTTCCAGCGCTTAGTCGAAACATTATTTCCGCCTCATGTTTGATGAGACAAGGTTATGAGTCGAATATTAAGAATAATGGTTGTTCTTTATATTTGAAAGATATGTTTCATGGCTTTGCACCCGTTCAGAACGGGTTATTTATTTTAAATCTTGATAGTGAATCGGTCTATAACATAAATGTTAAAAGGTTGAAACCAAATGATCTGAATATGACTTACTTTTGGCACTGTCGGCTTGGTCATATAAGTTGGAAGCGCATGAAGAAGCTCCATGATGATGGACTTCTAACTTCGTTTGACTTAGAGTCATTCGAGACATGCGAATCATGCCTACTAGGCAAGATGACGAAGACACCTTTTGCAAGGAGTTGTGAAAGGGCGTCCGACTTGTTGGAACTAATACATAGTGATGTATGTGGACCAATGAGCATGACAGCCAGAGGTGGTTATGAGTACTTCATTACCTTCACTGATGATTTGAGTAGGTATGGATATATCTATTTAATGAAACACAAGTCGGAAGCCTTTGAAAAGTTCAAGGAATTCCAGAATGAGGTACAAAATCAGCTCGGCAAGAAAATAAAGTTTCTACGGTCGGACCGTGGAGGCGAGTACATGAGCCATGAGTTTGATGACCATCTAAAGAGTTGTGGAATAGTTCCTCAACTCACTCCGCCGGGTACACCGCAGAGAAACGGTGTATCGGAACGGAGAAATCGGACCTTGTTGGACATGGTACGATCAATGATGAGTCGGACAGATCTACCTTTATCATTTTGGGGTTATTGTCTAGAAACTGCAGCTTTCACACTAAACAGAGTACCATCAAAGTCAGTAGAGAAGACACCACATGAGATGTGGACTGGTAAAAAGCCAAGTTTGTCTTTTCTAAAGATTTGGGGTTGTGAAGCATTTGTCAAGCGACTTCAGTCGGACAAGCTCACGCCCAAGTCGGATAAGTGTATTTTCGTGGGGTATCCGAGGGAAACCTTGGGGTACTACTTCTACAACCGGGAAGAGGGCAAAGTGTTTGTCGCTCGGAATGGTGTCTTCCTTGAGAAAGAGTTCCTCAGTCGGGAAGTCAGTGGGAGCACAGTGCAACTCGAAGAAATTCGAGAGGAACCGGCTAGGGGCGAGTCGGCGAACGCCTTGGAGGCTGAGCCGGTCGTGGTACCTACACCGGTAACAGCACCTGAACCACGGAGATCTGCCAGATTACAGAGTGCTCGAGATGTTTTACTGTTAGACAGTAATGAGCCGGCAACTTATTCGGAAGCGATGGTGGGATCTGATTCCGAGTCATGGCTTGGAGCCATGAGATCCGAGTTAAAGTCCATGGATGAAAACCAAGTTTGGAATTTGGTTGATCTGCCTGACGGTGCAAGACCCGTCGAGTGCAAATGGGTCTTTAAGAAGAAAATTGATATGGATGGAAATATTTCCGTCTATAAAGCATGACTTGTCGCGAAGGGGTTCCGACAGGTTCAAGGAGTTGACTACGACGAGACATTCTCGCCTGTAGCGATGCTTAAATCAATTCGGATCATGTTAGCTATAGCAGCCTATTTCGACTATGAGATATGGCAGATGGATGTCAAGACGGCTTTCCTTAATGGAAATTTAACTGAGGACGTGTATATGATACAGCCCGAAGGTTTTGTCGATCCAGCTAATGCTGACAAGGTATGCAAACTTCAGAAATCCATTTATGGGTTGAAGCAAGCATCTCGGAGTTGGAACATTCGCTTTGATGAGGTAGTCAAATCGTTTGGCTTCATCAAGAGCGATCATGATTCTTGTTTATACAAGAAGTTTAGTGGGAGCAAAGTAAACTTTCTAATCTTGTATGTGGATGACATATTGCTGATTGGAAATGATGTCATGATGTTGCAAGAAACCAAAGAGTCATTGGAAAGGAGTTTCTCAATGAAGGATTTGGGTGAGGCAACTTACATATTAGGAATCAGGATCTATAGAGATAGATCCAGGCGGCTCATTGGATTGAGTCAGAGTACTTATCTGGACAAGGTTTTGAAGAAATTCAAAATGGAAGAGTCCAAGAAGGGATTCTTACCGATGTCCCATGGCATAAAACTTAGCAAGACTCAGTGTCCTTCGACAACTGATGAGCGAAGTCGGATGAGTGTGATCCCGTATGCTTCGGCAATCGGATCCATCATGTATGCCATGATTTGTACTAGGCCAGATGTTTCCTATGCTCTAAGTGTTACGAGCAGATACCAGGCTGACCCTGGCGAAGCCCACTGGGCAGCGGTTAAAAACATCCTTAAGTATTTGAGAAATACTAAGGAAATGTTCCTAGTTTATGGAGGTGATGAGGAATTCAGTGTAAAGGGTTACACGGATGCGAGTTATCTCACCGACTCAGATGATTCTCGTTCGCAATCGGGATACGTGTTCGTAATGAACGGAGGAGCTGTGAGCTGGAAGAGTTCCAAGCAAGATACGGTGTCTGCATCTACAACAGAGGCTGAGTATATTGCTGCCTCAGAGGCGGCAAAGGAAGCTGTTTGGATCAGGAACCTCCTGATTGATCTTGGTGTGGTTCAGGGCGCGTCCAATCCTTTGGACGTATATTGTGACAACAATGGTGCTATCGCACAGGCCAAGGAACCTAGACAACACCAGAAGAACAAACATATACTCATGCGGTACCACCTCATTCGCCAGTTTGTCGAACAAGGTGATATCAAGTTATGCAAAGTACACACGGATGCAAACATTGCAGATCCGTTGACAAAGGCGCTACCACAGCCTAAGCATGAGGCGCACACGAGAGGTATGGGCATTAGATGCCTAGGCATATGATGCCAGGATGATTGACTCTAGTGCAAGTGGGAGACTGTTGGGAATATGCCCTAGAGGCAATCATGTATGATGTAATTCCCACTGTATTCATAAAGTTATTAAGTTGTCCTTGTTTTGAACATCTGATATATATCATTGAATATGTGATTCGATTGTGGAACTATATATTCATGTTGTTCATACTAGATTGTCCTTGGTCTTTTAGGTTGTGCTGGACACACACCCTAGACTAATGTGAGTGTTGGCTGATGACACGGTTCCACTTGTCATGGGCATGGTGATGCCATTCCAACGTTCACGGACTTGGCTAAAGAGTTTAGCAAGTCGGACTGACCCACATTGAGATGCAACGATCAAGTCGTCATTTGTAGTCTCAATCAATGTAATCCTTAGACCTGAGGTTGTCGCACAATCCGAGTTGTGGATCACCGACTTAGGTTCTGTCAAACGTTGTTCTGTGACAAGGCAACTATAAAGGCAGAGTTCGGGTCGGATGAGAAGCAAGCTGCGTGATGTGGATAATCAAGATGGGATTTTGCCCCTCCGATTGGAGAGATATTCTCTGGGCCCTCTCGAGTGATATGATTCAGGAAGCATGGCCATGCGCGACTCAGTTAAGTGTTAACTGTGTCTATTGACTAAAGAGTTAGTCAGATGAATCACATATCACGGATCGAGAAGAGAGTTGAGCTATTTAAGGGATGACGATAAATCGCCTATAGCTCGACAAGGTATATCGTGAGGCAAAAGGGACTAAGATGAATATCGCATTGAAAGGTATGTCGTCATGACTCAATGGGACTTGGGAGTCGGCACGTTCTGCTAGGAGCCGCTACCGATTGATCGATTGGGAGTAGGACTCCAATCGTGTCCATGTCGCCATGAGCCTGCAGGGTCGCACACTTAAGAGCGGGAGCAAGCATTGGTTGGGTTGGACCTGAACCGGAAATGGACTGAGTTAGTGAGTCGGACTCACGGAGGGAATGGGCCACAAGTGTTGTGAAGCCCATTACCATACGCTATATAAAGAGGGGCACAGGTTGCCCAGCGGGCACGTTAGTCCACTCTCCCATGCGTTGGGAACCCTAGCCCCACTCAGTCCAGCCGCCGCACCGGACCTAGCAGTCCGCCGTCGGAGCTCCTCCTCGTACGTGTGGATACCGGCAGAGGTGCTGTACGTTCAGCACTTCGACGTTCGAGGGATTGGATCGGCCGGACCGGATCGTGGGACTGCACTGCCCCGACCCGACGCGCTACATCGATAATCCGCACCTGCGCGTCTAGTGGTAATACTCGTGGCCTTCTACCTCGGCTAGATCTTGGTAGTATCGCGTAGGAAAAAGTTTTCGTTTATCTCTACGCGTGCCAACAATGTAAACAATGTAAACTAGGTAAACAGCGTTGTTTTCTCCCTAATGGCAACAACACATCCTCCATCTGTCACTCGAGCACAGATGCAAAGGAGGCATGAACCCACTATCGAGCATAAATACTCCTTCTTGGAGTTACTAGCATATACTTGGCCAGAGCATCTACTAATAACGAAGATCATGCAGTATCATAAATAACATATGCATGAAGATAACATGATAGATTGATAATCAGACGACATAGCATTCAACATTCATCAGATCCCAACAAACACAACATGTAGCATTGCATTAAGATGATCTCGATCATGTCAGGCAGCTCATGCGATCTAAACATGAGGTACAAAGTGGATAAGACAACCATCTAGCTACTTCTATGGACCCGTAGTCCAGGGATGAACTACTCACGCATCACTTCGGAGGATGGTATGGTGGTGTAGACCCCTCCGGTGATGAATTCCCCTCCCGGCAGGGTGCCGGGGAGAGCTCCAGAACCCTCCCGATCTCGGGATGACGATGACGGCGGCTAATACGTCTCCAACGTATCTATAATTTCTGATGTTCCATGTTGATATTATGCCAATTGCTACATGTTTTTCGCATGTTTTCCTACGTTTTCTTATGTTTTCCGGAACTAACCTATTGACAAGATGCCAAGTGCCAGTTCCAAGTTTTCTGCTGTTTTTTATTTCAGAAAAGTTGTTCTGGAAATATTCTCGGAATTGGATCCAACGAATCCTGAAGTTCCTATTTTCCCGGAAGCATCCAGAAGTCCCAAAGAGCCCCGGAGGGTGGCCACAGGGTGGCCACACAATAGGGTGGCGCGGGTCCCCTCCTGGCCGTGCCACCTGGTGGTGTGGGCCCCCTGGCCACCCCGCGGCATTGCCCTTTCGCCTATTTATACTCCTCCGAGGGAAAACCCTAAAAGAATCGGCGAAATTCCACGAAACCTTCCGCAACCGCCGTCATCGTCAACCCAAGTTGTGGGGGACATATCTGTGTTCTGGCACCCTCCCGGGACAGGGAAGTGACCCCGGAAGCCATCTCCATCGATTCCACTGCCATCTCCATCGTTGTTGCTGTCTCCTATGATGAGGAGGGAGTAGTTCTCCCCCAAGGTTGAGGGCTCTACCGGTAGCTATGTGTTTCATCTCTCTCTTCCATGGTGTGATCTATATGTGATCGTGAGCTTTGTAATCTAGTTGGATAAGTAGATGTTACTCTTCATCTTGTGCTACTCAAGTGTTTTTTTAATATGAACTTTGGAGTCACCTTGTCCTGCGGTGTGAAGGTGACAGTGTGCACATCGTGTGTGTCTCCTCTATGAATTGTGGTGTTTGTCTAGTACCTTCTTGGGCGCTCATAGTGACAGCGTGGGGTTAACTAGACATGGGAATGCTTACTTTAAGGAATGCTTTTTGCAGCCCTACGCAATGATTAGTGTCAGTTATCCAACCGGAGAGGGTTAAGAGTAGCATAGTGAAGAGAAGATATTTAGTTATTCAATTATGTGATCATTGTTGAGAGTGTCCACTAGTGAAAGTAGGATCCCTAGGCCTTGTTTCCAAGCATTGAAACACCGTTTTCCGCCTGTTCTGCTACATGTTTGCTTGCTTCCGTATTTATTTCAGATTGATATTATTACTTATAACCATCCATATTACTCGCATTTCACTATCTCTTCGCCGAACTAGTGCACCTATATACCTGACAAGTATATTGGGTGTGTTGGGGACACAAGATACTTATTGTATATTAATTGCAGGGTTGCTTGAGAGGGATATCTTTGACCTCTACCTCCCTGTGTTCGATAAACCTTGGGTGATCCACTTAAGGGAAACTTGCTACTGTTCTACAAACCTATGCACTTGGAGGCCCAACATTGTCTACAAGAATATAAGCGTGCGTAGTCATCAAGCTTTTTTCTGGCGCCGTTGCCGGGGAGGTAAGGTAAAAAGTACTCACATCCTCGGGTGTGAGTGCTCGGAGTTATTTCCTTTAGATTCTGCAATTTTATCTTTTTGTTTCTTTTTTTCACTAGTTAGGCTTATTTTTACTCGCTTCTTGTTTTTATTTTTTACTAGTAGTCTTAATGGAAAACAGCAAAAATATGAGAGAGCTTTATAATATTTATCTTGAGTTAGGACATGAAGTGTTTGAAGAGAAAATTAAAAAACATATGGAGCTTTATTTGCATGCTGGTAGCAATGTTATTAGTATGAATTATTTGAACACCATTATTGCTAATGCTATGGAAAAGTCTAAGCTTGGGGAAGTTGGTTTTGATGAAAATGATCTTTTTAGTTCCCCAAGCACGGAGGAGAAAATTTGCTTTGATGATGAGCCTATGCCTGTTACATATAGTAGTGATCATGATTGGGAAAACCACACTACTTTTGATATTGAAAATGATGATATAGAAAGCTCTAAACTTGTGGATGATGTGTTTGAAAATCCTTTTTCTACTGATGATTATAAGCTTGATACATCTCCTCCTAGTAAAAATGATGATATGTTTACAACTGAACACATTTTGGAGGATAACTATTCTATTTCTTATGATGATAGTATTCTTCCTATATATGATGATTACAATGATGAATATGATATTTTCAGTCCACCTACTATTGAGGAGAAAATTTATTTTTATGATACTATGCCTCCTATATTTGATGATTATGGTGATGAGAATAATAATGATAGCCATTTTGTTGAATTTTCTCCCACTACTATTAATAAGAATGACTATGCTTATGTGGAGAGTATTAATTCTTTTATGCATGTGGCTCGTGATAAGAATGTTTTATGTGATAGCTATATTGTTAATTTTATTCATGATGCTACTGAAAGTTATTATGAGAGAGGGAAACATGGTTTTATGCATCTCAACAATATGAAGTTTCCCCTCTTTATGTTGAAATTTTTGAAGTTGCACTTATTTTGTCTTCCTATGCTAGTCACTTTGTGCTTCGTTGACTTGTTTTTCTACAACATTCTTTTTCATAGGAAGTGGGTTAGAATTAAATGTGTTTTATATTTGCTTCTTGATGCTCTCTTATTGTGCTTGAACTCTTATTATTATGTGAGCATCTCTTAAAAATCATTGTGCCTAGCTGAAAGGCATTAAAAGAAAAGCGTTTCCGGGAGACAACATGATTTATTTCTCCGTTTTCAACCCGTTTTCCGTCGTTTATTTTTGTTTTCTTCGCAACTAGGTGTTGTCTATTTCCTTAGCAACCCCTCTGTCTCTTTTCTTTTGTGTCTTTGTTGAGCCAAGTAAAGCCTCTAGTGCCAAGTTGAGACTATATTTCGGATTTCTGCGCACGAAACAGATTTCTGTTGTCCACTGTTAAAATCGTATAAAATCACAGAAAATTCAAATGACCTGAGTTTTTTTGTGCTTCATCCTGGGATATATATGCAACTTTTCTTAGTTTACCACCTTTTGATTTGAGCAACAAAAGATTTTTTAAAAATCATCTTTACCTGTTGTCCTGTTTTGATAGATTTCTGCCAATAATTAATATCTTTCTTTTGGTGTTCTTTTGAGAATAAGAGTTTTAAAATAAGTTGTGACATCATAGAATGTGTTTATGAGTGTTAGTCTTGTGTTGAAACTGAACCATGTGAATTTATTATTTTGATTGCACTAACGTTGCTAATGAAGATTGTGACAAGTTCGGTGTGAAGGAAGTTTTAAAGGGTCAAAAGAAGAGGATGATATGATGTGATCAATAAGAGTGAAAATCCTAAGCTT
This sequence comes from Alopecurus myosuroides, assembly GCA_028641055.1. Taxonomy (NCBI): domain Eukaryota; kingdom Viridiplantae; phylum Streptophyta; class Magnoliopsida; order Poales; family Poaceae; genus Alopecurus; species Alopecurus myosuroides. The sequence continues at coordinate 224,662,618 of CM054062.1, forward strand.
GGGGATGTCCCGGTGGTACATCCCAGCAAATTCCAAGAAGACTCAAGCGTCTAAGCTTGGGGATGCCCAAGGCATCCCTTCTTCATCGACAAATTATCATGTCACTTCTAGTGAAACTATATTTTTATTCGATCACATCTTATGTGCTTTACTTGGAGCGTCTTTTATTTTTTGCTTTCAGATTGTTTAGTTTTATTTTCTGTAGTTTATGGTTGGATCTTATCATACTTGTGTGGGAGAGAGACATGCTCCGTTTTCATTGCTCAGAACACTCTAGTTTTCATTCTTATTGTTCTATGAGTGTTCACCTTTTGCTAGTACTGCGTTTAGCCTTTGTTTTCATGCATCCTTTGTTCAGAGTTGTTAGCTTTTGTAGTTAGGTGGTTCTCATATGTGTGTTTGCTTGGAAATAGGAATGCTATCGTGATAGTTGGTATAGTCGAAAAATTCGCATGGTCTTGTAGATCACTAAACCGCTTCACTTGAATCACTGTTGTTGTTGTGAGATATTAATTTGCTTAATGGGTAAACGGGAAGGACTAGTAAGTACAAACTTTTAATGGCCGGTCTAAGAAAATTGAAACTGTGCCACACTTAAAATTACCAGCTGATAGAAACAATGGTATATGATTGCTACGAGTGATACATTTCCGATCGGCCTTTTGTTACGCGCTACGGTCGGGGTAGCTAACAGTGACTTGTCACTACCACGGACCCTCTTGGAGTGATTTGTATTGTGCCTTGTAAGATTATTTTCTTGCTGTAATCTTTTAACTCGCGAGTCTATGTTGAGGTTCCTGGCACTTCCACCATCCATATTTGCTAGCCTCTTCGGTACTGTGTATTGCCCTTTCTCACATTGAGAGTTGGTGCATACTTCACAAGTGCATCCAAATCCCGTGGGAGGACTTTGTTCTCCTACACATGAGCCCATATATTCTTCCTCAAAAAAGCCACCATACCTACCTATCATGGCATTTCCATAGCCATTCCGAGATATATTGTTGCACAACATCCAACTCCATTATGTTACTTGATGATGAGCTTCATGGTTATTTATGCATACTGCTACACTGGAAGGAGCATGCAGTTGGATAAATCAGAGATATTCCATTATGGGTTATGAGTACTAAAAGTGTGATGATTCATTGTAATATAGGATGTTGCCCCTGCCGGTGAGGATATATAAAATAAAAATATAAAAAATCCCCCCAAAAAATAGCCAAAGAGAGAATAAAGAGAGAGGGGGCGCATCACTATCCTCTATATACCATACTTGTGCTTCATGTTTAGCACCAATACTTCAGTTTGGACAAAGTTTTCGTATTATCATTCATTCATAACTATGCGGGGAACTTTACATTATAGAACTTGGCTTTGTATATTCCAATGATGAGCCTCCTCAAATGAGCTCTAGGTCTTCGTGAGCAAGCAAGTTGGATGCACCCCCACTAGTTCCATTGGAGAGCTTCTATACACTTATAGCTCTATGTGAATCTGTTGTGTGGCAATCCCTACTCCTTTCATAGCTTCGGTTGTAAGACTTTCTCTTGTCTAATGACCACTTTCAGCTTTGTGAGCCTTTCTTCCATTGACCTTCCAAACCCCCCATAATGTTCTCTTAGCCATAACATCCCGGTGCCAGGGACCAACGCAGAACACTTGCTTGTTTTTAGTGTGAATAGTTTAAGGTTCAAGCATTGCATTGTGTGGAAAACTTGACTTGATCCTAGCAGGGTTGTGAAGATCGTTTGACGTGCATGATATTGTTGTTGTTGAAAGCTTAAATCCTCTCTAATAAACTTTGCACGGTTGATAGTCTTTTAGTATTGATTCATTAAAAGTTTTGCTTCTTTCTTCTTATTTGTTTATGCATTACTTGTTGATAGCAAATATAGATCACAACTTTAGTTCATTTGATCCTAGTCTACATGCTCTACTTTACATATTATGATCAAGATTGTCTAATAGCATGTCACCTAAGAAATTACTTTGTTTTATCATTTACCTACTCGAGGACGAGTAGGAACTAAGCTTGGGGATGCTATAATTTCTGATGTTCCATGTTGATATTATGCCAATTGCTACATGTTTTATCCCTCCTTTATGTCATTTTTATCGATTTTCCGGACTAACCTATAGACAAGATGCCACAGAGCCAGATCCCTGTTTTCTACTAGTTTTTAGTTTCAGAAAAGTTGTTCTAGAAATATTCTCGGAATTGGAAAGTTCGAAGCCTGGAAGTCCTATTTTCCCCGGAAGCATCCAGAAGACCGAAGAGGAGTCGAAGAGGGGCAACACGGGGGACACACCATAGGGTGGCGCGGGCCCCCTGGTCGCGCCACCTATGGGTGTGGGGCCCCTGGAGCTCCACCGCCTTTGCCCTTTCGCCTATTTAAGCCCCCGGATGGAACACCCTAAGCACCTGATCAAAATCCCCGAAAAATTTCCGCACCCGCCGTCGTCATCAACCCTAGATCAGGGGGTTCTGAAGCTGTTTTCCGGCACCCTGCCGGAGAGGAAATCATCACCGGAGGCTTCTACATCACCATGCCTGCCTCCGGAGTGATGCGTGAGTAGTTCATCCTTTGAATACGGGTTCATAGCTGTAGCTAGATGGTTGTCTCCTCCTCATATGCCTCCATGTTTAGATCTCGTGAGCTGCCTATCATGATCGAGATTGATCTTATGTAATTCTATATGCTGTGTTTGTTGGGATCCGATGAATATTGACCTTATGCCAAGTTGATTATAGTCTTTATTGCATATGTTATTTGTGATATTGCATGATTTCCGTTGCAAGTGGTTATTCTGGCCAAGTAGTTGCTAGTGACTATAAGAGGGAGTATTTATGCTTGATAGTGGGTTCATGCCTCCTTGTTGCCTTTCTCGAGTGACAGAAACGTGAAGGGGGAGGATGTGTTGTTGCCATTAGGGAAAAACAGAGGTGAGAGTGCCCGCGTGCATAATAATTGCTTACATTACACACTTTGTTTAATGCAATTATCTGTTTCTTGCAACTTAATACCTAAGGGGGTTTGGATGATAACCTGAGGGTGGATTATTAGTCATAGATGCAGATGGATGTCGGTTTATGTATCTTGTTATAATGCCCGCACTAAATATCATAGTAATCTTCATGTCATATTGTGCACTACGGTGCAACCTCTATTTGTCAATTGCCCAACTGTAATTTGTTCACCCAGCATGCTATCTTTTGTGGAGAGACACCACTAGTGAAACTATGAACCCCGGTCCATTTTTCCACACTGTTAAAGCAAACCACAACTATTTCCTGCTTTCTTTACTTACTTCAAGCATACACTGTTTTCCACACTATACGTCTAATCTTTGTTTTCAGCAAGACCGGTGAGATTGACAACCTCATTGTACCGTTGGGGCAAAGTATTTTGGTTGTGTTGTGTGCAGGTTCCATGTTGTTGCTCACACCGGTGAAGCGCCATCACCATCGTCAGTGGCATCAACCTGCCGAAGGTCCTCTTTCTCCTAATGGATTGATAACTTTGGTTCCTAACTAAGGGGAAATACCTACCGTTGTGCTCATCACACCCTCCTCTTGGGGTCTTCCCACAAACGTGTGTATCACGAGCATCAAGGATATTTTCTGGCGCCGTTGCCGGGGAGAAGGAAGTCTTCTAGCAAGGGTAGTCTCTCACTCTCAACCTCTTTATTTTGTTTATTGTCTTGTTTTTATTTTCGTTTTGTTTTGCTTCTCTTTATTGAAAACACACAAAAAAATAGTTTACTTCATAGCTGTTATTTATTTGCTTGCTATTATTCTGCTAAAATGAGTTCCTCTGAGAATACCAAGTTGTGTGACTTCACTAGCACAAACAACAATGATTTTATTTTCACACCTATTGCTCCACCTTCTCATACTGCGCTTTATTAAATCTTGTGATGAAAGAACAATTTTCTGGTATTAATACTGATGATGATGTTGCCCACCTTAATAATTTTTTTGAACTATGTGAGATGCAAAAATATAAAGATGTATATGGAGATATTATTAAATTAAAAGTATTTCCTTTCTCTTTGAGAGGAAGAGCTAAAGAATGGTTGCTATCTTTGCCTAGAAATAGTATTGATTCATGGACTAAATGTAAAGATGCTTTCATTGGAAAATATTATCCTCCTGCTAAGATTATATCCCTAAGAAGTTACATAATAAATTTTAAGCAATTTGATAATGAACATGTTGCTAAAGCTTGGGAAAGAATGAAAACTATGGTGAAGAATTGTCCCACTCATGGACTGACTACTTGGATGATTATACAAACTTTTTATGCAGGGCTAAATTTTTCATCAAGGAACCTATTGGATTCAGCTGCTGGAGGTACCTTTATGTCCATCACTTTGGTCAATGCAACAAAGCTTCTTGATGATATGATGATAAATTATTCAGAGTGGCACACTCAGAGAGCTCCACAAGGTAAGAAGGTAAATTCTGTTGAGGAAACCTCCTCTTTAAGTGAAAGGCTTGATGCTATTATGTCTATGCTTGTTAATGGTAAAGCTCAAGTTGATCCTAATAATGTTCCTTTAGCCTCTTTGGTTGCTCAAGAAGAGCATGTTGATGTAAACTTTATTAGAAATAATAATTTTAACAACAATGCTTATAGAAATAATTTTGGTGGAAACAATTATAAGCCCTATCCTCCTAATAATAGTTATGTTAATTCTTATGGCAACTCCTACAATAATGATAAAAGCTCTACCTCTGATCTTGAAAACATGCTTAGAGAATTTATTAGCACACAGACTGCTTTTAATAAATATGTTGAGGAAAAGCTTGGTAAAATAGATGTTCTTGCCTCTAAAGTAGATAGCCTTGCTATTGATGTTGATTTTATAAAACTGAAGGTTTTTCCACAAGAGGTTAAACAAAATAAAGCTTTGAATCCCATCCAAGTTCAAATAGACAATAATGTTAGATTGATGGTTGAATTACGTGCTAGGTGGGAAAGAGAAGATGAACTGGCTAAAAAGAATAATATTGCTAGAGTTTGTACTATCACAACCACTAGTAAAACTGAAGCTCCAAGTGCTATTAAACCTCCTACTATCAATGGTAAAATAGTTGGTGTTAATAAAGTCCCTACTCCTTTGGTGAAACGTGCTAAATTGCCTCAAACTGCTGAAACTACTTCTAATAAAAGTGCTGAAATTTTTAGAGAAGTAGGAGATAATGGTCCCATTACTTTTAATGATAATAATTTTGATTTTGATGATTGAAATAGCTCTGAAGTTATTATTTTTCTACAAAATCTTGCTAGAAGTCCCAATGCTAGTGCCATGAATATGGCCTTTACTAAACATATTACCAATGCTCTCATGAAAGTTAGGGAAGAAAAGTTGAAACTTGAGACATATATCCCTAGAAAATTAGATGATGGTTGGGATCCTATGATTAAGATAAAAATAAATGATTTTTATTTCAATACTTTGTGTGATCTTGTTTCTATTATCTCTGTTATGCCTCAAAAGCTTTATAATATGCTTGATTTACCACCGTTGGAACACTGTTATTTGGATCTTCATCTTGCTGACAATGCTAAGAAGAAACCTCTTGGTAGAATTGATGATGTTCTTATTATGGTTAATAATAACTTTTCCCCTGTTGATTTTGTTGTTATGAACATTGAATGCAATGCTTCTTGTCCTATTGTGTTGGGAAGACCTTTTCTTAGAACTGTTGGTGCTATTATTGACATGAAAGAGGGGAGTATTAAATATCAACTTACCCTAAAGAAAGGTTTGGAACACTTTCCTAGAAAGAAGATGAAGATACCCTTTGACTCTATTATTATAGAAAAATATGATTTTGATGCTTCTTCACTTGAAAAATACTTGAGTTGATCTTTTAGGCCTAGCTGAAAGGCGTTAAAGAAAAGCGCTACCGGGAGACAACCCGTTTTATTTCTCTGTTTTCATTCAGTTTTCCTTTGTTTTCTTTGGTGTGCTTTGCACCTGGGTGTTCTCTATTTCCTTAGAAACCCCGCTCTATCTTTTCTTTTGTATTTTTGTTGAGGCAAGTAAAGCCTCTAGTGGAAATTTGAGCCTATATTTCGGATTTCTGCACAAGAAACAGATTTCTGCTGTCCACTGTAATTCCGTTAAAAATCACAGAAAACTAAAAATGACCTGATCTTTTTTGTGCTTAATACTGAGTTATATACGCAACTTTTCTTAGAAGACCACTTTTTTATTTGAGCAACATAAGATTTTTGAAAAAATCGATCTTTACCTGCTGTTCCGTTTTGACAGATTTCTGCCATTTATCGCATTTGCATCTTAATCTCTTTTTTTGGTGTTCTTTTGAGAAAAAGAGTTTTGAAAGAAGTTGTGACAGTATCTAATGTTTTTTTTAGTGTTAGAATTGTGTTGAAACTGAACCATGTGAATTTATTATTTCAATTGTACTAACGCTGCTAATGAAGATTGTGAGAATTTTGATGTGAAGGAAGTTTTCAAGGGTCAAGAGAAGAGGATGATATGATATGATCAAGAAGAGTGAAAAGCTTAATCTTGGGGATTCCCGATGGTACATCCAATCAAATTCCAAGAATACTCAAGCGTCTAAGCTTGGAGATGCCCAAGGCGTCCCCTTCTTCATCAACAAATTATCAGGTCACTTCTAGTGAAACTATATTTTTATTCGGTTGCATCTTATGTTCTTTACTTGGAGCGTCTTTTATTTTTGTTTTCAGTTATCTTTTGCTTTTGCTTTCAGTTTGTTTTTACTTTTTCAATAAGCTTAGTTGGACCCCAGCATTCTTTTATTGGAGAGTGACACGCTCCGCTTTTTCATGAGAATACGTTGTATTCTTAATCTTTTACCTGCTGCATTTATTTAGCTCCTGCTTTGCATGCATCTCTTATCAGAGCTGTTAGTTTTAGTAGTATTATTTAAGTACTCTCATGTTTGCTTGCTGTATCATAAAGAGTATTTTTTAAAGCATGTTTTTTATGGTTCTTGTTGGGAGAAGAAAATTGCTGCTTGAAGTAGAATTTATAACAGTGCTAGTAGAAGCTTGTATAGACTGTGGCTAGAAAATTTTCATGACATGATAAATGTTATTTTAGTTTTAAAGCCTTGTGGTTATTGATTAGCATCAATAGCCTCAAATAGCTGAGAGTGTTTAATATGTATTGAAAGATTCATGAGTTGTTCTTGTCATAGTAAAGCATCAATATATGGTATTCTCTTTCGAATGTTTTATTTGGTTGACTTGGCGCATGCTCACACCATGTTTATGACTACAAACCAGTCACGAATAGCCTCCATGAACACTTATTTTTTGAACTTGTGATACTGCTTATGTTTTAATTAATGATGCTTATGTCGCTATGCATGATTATGGCTCTTATGCTCTCTTGATTTGTCGCTCCCAGTCTTTTGCTAGCCTCCACCTGTACTGAGTATGAGCTCTACTCGTGCATCCAAACTCCTTTAAACCAAAGTTTTTCCCATTGTGTACACCATACCTACATACATGTGGTATTTAACTGCCATTTCAAAGTAAATTTCTCATGTGTTACCTTTAAAACTTTCAAAATTACTCCTGCTTTATGTTCCTGTTTTTGCTCATGAGGACGTAAATAGAGAATCTTTATCACACTTGTTGATTGGATTTCACACCCTGTACTAGTGGCTTCATCCGCTTATCCAAATGATAGAAGAGCTGGCAGCGGGGTGCCCAGCCCCAAATTAATGCAAACAAATTCTCTTCACTATTTTTGGCCCTGATTTATGAGTCAAAGCATAATTGTGTAAACAAAAGAGAAGAGGGATGACCTTCTACAACAGTTGCGTCCTTCACCATGGGAGCCTCTCTTTTGTGAATCCAGTTGACTTGTGACATACTGTATTTTCTGTTTACCATTCGTTGACATTAGCATACATCTCCCAAAATATAGACACTCCTCCACGGTATGTGATTGTTGGCAGGCACCCGAGGATTCGGTTAGCCATGGTTTGTGAAAGATGGATGGGAGGAGTGTCAAACTTTTAATACCTCTATTTAATAAAATAAAAGCTCTAGCACATGGGTGATCCCTGCTTCCCTCTGCGAAGGTCCTTTCTTTTACTTTTATGTTGAGTCTCCATCTTCTAACTTTATGCACACTTGAGAGAGCATTTTTGCCATTCTGAGTTCTATGTGCATTTGTCCCATAAGAATCAATAATTACTTCATGATGTGATATCATTTGTTCTTAAATTATTTGTTCTAGTCTTCCTCATGAACTTTGAAGGTGTCCTAGCATTTATGTTTTGCCCCACTCTTAAGGACTATCGAAATATCACTTTGCCATGCTTTCTCTATACCTGAAAAAACATTTACCTTTCTTTGCATTATTATTCATGATCCTTTATTTGAGTTACTCTTCGTGATGCAAAGTAATTGCTATGCTTTATTATTAAAGTTTTATTTATCATGACTGTGTTTAAAGTTTTATGATCTCAGCGTGCATATGCTTTTACTTTAGATTGATCAAGTTTATGTTAGTAGCATGTCACCTCAGAAATTTTTGTTTTATCATTTACCTGCTCGAGGACGAGTAGGAACTAAGCTTGGGGATGCTTGATACATCATAAACGTATCCCTAATTTCTGATGCTCCATGATGATATTATGCCAATTGCTACATGTTTTCTCCCTCCTTTATGTCATTTTTATCGATTTTCCGTACTAACCTATTGACAAGATGCCACAGAGCTAGTTCCCTATTTTCTGCTGTTTTTAGTTTCAGAAAAGTTGTTCTGGAAATATTCTCGGAATCGGAAAGTTCGAAGCCCGGAAGTCATATTTTCCCCGGAAGCATAAATAAGACCGAAGAGGAGTCGAAGAGGGGCAACAGGAGGGCCACACCATAGGGTGGCGCGGGTCCCCTGGTCGCGCCACCTATGGGTGTGTGGCCCCTAGAGCTCCACCGCCTTTGCCCTTTCGCCTATTTAAGCCCCCCGGATGGAAAACCCTAAGCACCTGATAAAAATCCCCAAAAAAATCCGCAGCCGCCGTCGTCGTCAACCCTAGATAAGGGGGGTTCTGAAGTTGTTTTCCGGCACCCTGCCGGAGAGGAAATCATCACGGGAGGCTTCTACATCACCATGCCTGCCTTCGGAGTGATGCGTGAGTAGTTCATCCCTGCACTACGCGTTCATAGCTGTAGCTAGATGATTGTCTCCTCCTCATATGCCTCCATGTTTAGATCTCGTGAGCTGCCTATCATGATCGAGATTGATCTTATGTAATTCTATATGTTGTGTATGTTGGGATCCGATGAATATTGACCTTATGCCAAGTTGATTATAGTCTTTATTGCATATATTATTTGTGATCTTGCATGCTTTCTGTTGCTAGTGGTTATTCTGGCCAAGTAGTTGGTAGTGACTCCAAGAGGGAGTATTTATGCTTGATAGTGGGTTCATGCCTCCTTGTTGCCTTGCTTGAGTGACAGAAACGTGAAGGGGGAGGATGTTCTGGTGTCATTAGGGAGAAAACAGCGGTGAGAGTGCCCGCGTGCATAATCATTTCTTACATTACACACTTTGTTTAATGCAATTATCTGTTGCTTGCAACTTAATACCTAAGGGGGTTCGGATGATAACCTGAGGGTGGATTATTAGTCATGGATGCAGATGGATGTCGGTCTATGTATCTTGTTGTAATGCCCGCACTAAATATCATAGTAATCTTCATGTCATATTGTGCACTATGGTGCAACCTCTATTTGTCAATTGCCCAGCTGTAATTTGTTCACCCAGCATGCTATCTTCTATGGAGAGACACCACTAGTGAAACTATGAAACCCGATCCATTTTTCCACACTGTTAAAGGAAACCACAACTATTTCTTGCTTTCTTTACTTACTGAAGCATACACTGTTTTCCACACTATACGTCTAATCTTTGTTTCCAGGAAGACCGGTGAGATTGACAAACTCACTGTACCGTTGGGGCAAAGTATTTCGGTTGTGTTGTGTGCAGGTTCCACGTTGTTGCTGACACCGGTGAAGTGCCAGCACCACCGTCAGTGGCATCAACCTTCCGAAGGTCCTCTTTCTCGTACTGGATTGATAACCTTGGTTCCTAACTAAGGGGAAATACCTACCGCTGTGCACATCACACCCTCTTCTTGGGGTCTCCCAACAAACGTGTGTATCACGAGCATCAACCTCCATCACCCAAATTACTCATAGATTCATTTGACCCCTCCTCTATCTGTTCCTTCGAGTAGTAGTTCAGTTTTCGTGTTGTGTTAATTTTCGCAACTTTCTCCCTTTCCAGTTCCTCCTCAAACATAGATGTTCCCGTCTTTTTTAGTGGATTAGACATTGTTTCGCTAAATTCATTCTCATCATGTTCCATATCTGCAGATGAGCATTTATGTAGTGTTCCCACATTTAAATAATGCAAGAACATCTGTGTTATTGTGCTAGTCCCTAGATCAATTGCTAGCATCATAGTACAAGATGAAATATCATGCAAATGCGTCAAATTCTATTACATCACATGACCCAGTCTTTACAACATAACTAAAATACAACATGCATAGCCTCAGAAGACTAGCATGGATTGAATTACAACTTGCATAGTCTTAGAAGACTAGCAGGAAACATGGTATTACAACGAAAACATTGAATATCATTGAGCCTCTTCTTCTTCATGTGCCACATGCAGAACATGTTGGCGGTAGACTCGAGATACTAAGCGAAATCCTCACTTGTCATCAAATCCATCTGAGGGTGGAATTTGCAGCCACAAGGGGTCAATACAATTTAATGTATTGGCAAATAACACTATGGTGGATATAAGTGACAAGACTATAACTACATGAATATTTGGTTGGGTGGAGTTTTTGGCTAAGTTTGCATAAAGCAAGTTTTCTCCTATATCTGCATAAAACATTTTTTTATCATAAAGAGGTACCACTGGATCGAGATCAGTGAACCATGAGTCATCTACAGAAATGTCGACATATTCATAGGTACAACCATGTGAATGGTACCCTACCATGCCATAGATAAGAGCATATGCATAGGTTCAACCACAAATGTGACCCCTACCATGCTAGAGATAAGTGCATTTTCATAGGTACAACCACCAAAGTGATCCCCTACCATGCGGGAGAATAAAGCATTTTCATAGGTACAACCACCAAAGTGTTCCCCTACCATGCAAGAGATATGAGACTAAAGCATATTCATAGGTTCAACCACCAAAGTGTTCCCCTACCATGCTATTCATGTGAACATTTTCATAGGTTCGGCCATGTAAAGGGTCCCCTACCATGCCACACTTACTTGTAAGTATCTACTACTCCACCAAAAATATTTCATAAACCCCTTAGGGTAATCCATCAAAATATAGTTATACTTTCAAATCACATCAACTTAATCTACAAGCCTGCTAAGCAATCAATTACCAGAATTAAAGGTTGCTACACTATCAAGGCAATAAGGATGGCTACACACTACTTGGGGTAATAGCATAGCATACTATTTTACCAAAGATTTTCCTATCATTCATGCTACTCAAAAGTTCTAATTCATATAGGAAATAATAGGTAGTTTATGATGTGTCACTTGCCTTGTTGAAGTTGGTGTAGAGGTACACTCTCTTCACAACTAGATCGTTCTCTCCGTAGAATCTAAACAAGTCAAACAATAACAATAAACAACTTTCACAAACAAACAAGGAACCAAAGTATAACAATCAACACACTTAGTCAAAGGGGTTTTATGTTAATTGGGTCAAGGCAAGGCTAAGATCTCTTGCAATAATTTAGTAAGGAAACTATTGTGATTGGGTTAGTGGTCTACCAAAAACGGACATTGGTTGGCCAGGTTCAATTTTGAAATAATCTAAACTTGATTAAGCAAATGAATTATTCTAAGGGTCAATGGTTAGACAAAAACAAACTTTATATCAATCTACTTGAATAGGTGGTATGGTTTCTCCAAGGCTCCACATTGTTGGTCTTTTTGAAGATCATCTTCAGGCTCTCATGTAGTTTCCTCCTTAGTGCGGTGAATCCATTGCTTCTTGTAGTACTTCATGGTTTTAGGGCATAAGTCTAAGCTCAGTAACTTGTTTAGAATGTGATGGTCACATACTAGGGGCTGGTATTGTGGAGTTTTTGGGGAGGTCCTCATTGAGGGAAACAAAGAGTGATGGGGAAAGATGATGATGCAACAGCTATGGTGACCACTCCACTTGGATTCTTCTTCTTCTCCACCATCTCTGGATGAATAATCTTCTTCATTTCTTGATGTCTTCTGTCTTGTCTTAGTATTTAGCTCCACATGGTACTCTATTATTTGACTAACATGTTGGTGTTGATCAAAATGATCACACCACAATCTCTTCTAATAGGGTTTAACTATTATTAAACAAATCTCTAAGTGGCTAACACTATGGAGGAAACTTGGCCAAACAAATACATGGATGAGGCTCATGGACCACAAATGTCTTGGTTAAAGGTCTCTCTAGTCCAAGGTTATTATTTGGAGAAATTTTGCATAAGAGAACATATTCTAATTATTTATATAATTAAATCTATGTCAAAATTACTCAAATGGCCAACTTAAATCTAAATTAAATCTAAAATTGTCCAACAATTATTTTGGGCAGAAGGGTCTGTTAGAACACATCTTAAGGTTTCCAAATATATTTTACTTGCAATTTTCGATTTTTAGAATTTGAATTATGCCAATTCATCTAAATAGCTCATTTGAATTTGGACAGTGCTCAAAGTTTCTACATGTCAAGAGCTTTTCAAAAATTTCAAATTTGTTAAATTTGGGCTTCTGGTTCAAAATTTATGACGTTTCTAAGATCTGGGGCCTTTTTTGCAAAAACTGCCAAACTAAGTTTTATTCTGGAAAAATAGTAAAACTGAGTGGATAAGGCTGGGCTACGTGGCACTCTCCTATTGGCTCGGGATGCTGACTGTGCTGCTGACCAAGAGTGCTGACATGGCTGACACTTGACATCATGGGATTGGCCAAAAACGTTTCACTAAGTGCTCTAATCTTGACCATTGATCTAGATCCAACGGTTGGGACTTGCGGTTTCTCACCGAGGAGGAGCTGGTCGCCGGCAATCGAGGGCGCGGTGGTGCTGCGGCACGGGGATCGACGTCGACGGTGCTCGGAGCAAGACGAGGATGACGACGACACGCGTCGCGACACCACGAGCATGATAGCGACAATGACGGTCCCTTCAGGGTACTGAGGCGACGACGACTCGTGGACGGAGACAACGCGACTCTGGCGAGCTCGGCCACACCTGCTCTTCTTGTTTCCCTATCAGCAAAGTTCAAACAAAAATGGTCAGCAGGTGTGCGCGGATACGCTGAAACGAAAGGGACAATAAAGGGCGGCGGGGACGTGCTACGATGGTCGGACGGCCGGTGGGCGAATCCAACTCCGACGAGCAAAATCTCTAGAGTGGGCGCGCGATTAAGAGAGGGACCAAAGGGAAAATGGAGCTGGGAGAGTGGGCTTTAAAAGAGAGAAGACGAGTGGGATTATGGAGGTTTTAATCGTCAGAAATCAATCGGCAAAATCAAAGGCCGAAACGACTGTTCTTCCGTTTCTCACGATTGAAGATGGGTGACGTCAGCATGACACAATTTTTTTTTCCTGTTTAATCAAAACCTTAATAACTTACAAATCTAAATAACCCCGTTTAAATTTCTAAATAATGGTAATTAAAATATCTATCAAATAGAAACCTAATTTTGTTGTTTTCAACACATTTCAATTATTATATTTTGAAATTTAAATAAATCACTAATAGTACTTAATATGGTTTTAAAATTAGAAAATAATAAAATGGTGTTATTAGTTAAATAAAATTTCAGAGACATTTTACATGTCAAATATTATTTTTCAAAGTCATTTCAACTCATTTTCATATTCTATATTTTTAAAATATGAAGGATTTACAAATAGCAAATTAATGCGATTCTTAAAGTAGAAAATAATTATAATAGTGGCTTAATAATATTCAGAAAAATTCCACAAGGCACAATATTGTTTTCAAAGTCCCGTTTTATATTATTTTCAACAAAAAGAATTTTATGTACACCACTTTATGTTTAAATCTTAGAATAACATTTAATAACAATTATAAATACTTCTTATTTCTCATAAAATATCTTTGAAGCATAGAAAATTATTAGAGGCAATAATTCTCTAGTTTAAAAAGCTATCAAACATTTTCAAAAAAAAATTGAACTGAAAACATTTTATATAATAAGGTTTGCTAAGATAAAACAATTACTTGAATAAAGAATATTTATTTCTGAATAGGCTTTAGGGTTTAGGAAAACAGAGGCATATTTGGATAACAATTCTAATTACATTGGAAAATAGATATAATATTTCTTCTGTGTTTGCATTTTATTTGTTTGTTGTGACTTGCATTAACAAGAAAACAAAAGTTTCAATTATTGGTGATTTTTGCACTTTCCAAAAAACAGGAATGTTACAATTTACATGGGTATGGTTCCCTCTCTCTGTCCCTTCCTCTCCCACTAGATCTCCCCGCAACACCTCCTCTTAGCCAGCATCCACTTTCCATACTGGGTCGCTTTTAGATCATGTACACCATCTCCGCATTCCTCTACGTCGTGACCCATAATGCCATAAACGTCACATAAAAATCCCATCTTTTCATATTTAACATGCAACGTCACAAACACCATCTCCGCATTCCTCCACCGTTCAATGGAACAGAACGGACGAGGGGAGAGCCCACCTCAATGCTTGCACGAACTCTCACGTAATCACCCTCAAAGTATCTCGTCGGTTTCATCTCCACACTATTTACCTTTCCGATTTTTCTAGGAAGGTCATCAAGAATCCTTTGGATCCTATACAGTTCCGGTATTGCATGGATTTGAGCCCAAACATTGGTACGCTCCAGCTTAACCTCCTTAGAGTTACAAAGACCATCACATTCGGCTATGACAACAATCAATATCTTGTATAGCCACGGACCTTGATGCATTATTTTGCTCCATCCTAAGCAGAAAAACTCGACGGTAAACAGGTTGTCGTCTACCTCCCGTAGCTCGGGCTCATGAGGCAGACCCCATATTTCTCTCAAGGTCTCAAACACCGCTGACGCTGAGATCGGTTTCTTAGTATGGACCTTGGCGACTGTCAACCACCGTGTCTATTTCTTCAGATCTTGGAGATCTTCGGTACCGACGTAGACATCGTCCTACTCTCCTTGTCTAAGCTCTAGCTTTTGCATCGCTCTTGCCAGAGCATCATCGCCTGGATCCCTTCTCAGACCATCTCCCAAGTCTTCTTGCGCTTTCGACATCACCCGCCTCCGCCGAGAACAAGGACACTAGATCCCAGATGAAAACCCTAGGACACCATGAGACTAGAGATTTGATCTTCAACCAGGAGAGACCCAACGACTAAAACCTCATCTGGACGTGCGAATCAGGTCCGGAGTCGAACTTGCTGGAAACCTCGGTGAAATCTCACCCCGGTGATGGGATCGCTGGAGGAGCCGTAAACCCTAGGTGATTAGGTCGCTCCTAACTTACACTCCCTCCGTATCAAAATGTAAGATGTTTTAGTATTTTCCAGACAAAACATATCTAGACACGTTTTAGCGAAATGTAAGATGTTTTAGCATTTCCTAGATAAAATATATCTAGACATGTTTGTCTAGCTAAAACATCTTAGTTCGATACGGAAGGAGTAATAACCTAAGTGAAATCTCACCCCCCCCCCAGAGAAGAGTGTTGCTAGTTGCTACCAACAGGGTACCAACTGATGTACTGAGACTAACAGACATATTGCCACGAAGCCTTATCCCCTTGCCGCTTTGAGAGTCTCCCGTGGGAGTGGCGTCCCGGGCTGGATCCGAGCCTATCTCGATGGCGTAGCCGGAGAGGGACGGCGAGGTGAGAGCGCCGGCGGTAGCTGTAGGAGTAGGTTAGTTTTTTTCCTTTGCTGGTGGCCCTATGTGGCAGTGAGGAGTCGTCCCTTGGCCGTCGACGGCCATGGCCAAGGTCCCCTGCAGCTTGTTCCTCTGGCGGCGGCGTTGGAGTGGCGTCCGGCGGCGTGTGCGGTGGAAGGGGCAAAGGGCATCTCCTTCAATAAGGCTCGTCAAGGCAGCTACATCGGCGTTGCTGCGAGGTCCTCGCCGGAGTGGTCGAGTTCTTTTTCTCCCTTTGCTTCATGGAGGAGGAAGGAGAGGATGCAAATCGACCGCTGCCCAATAAACCTTGCCTCTCAGGTCTGCGCTCATCGGCATCATCTACGCTTGCTCCTCCTGGTCCGTGGCAGGAACTCGGGAGACGGTGAGTCGTTTTCTTTATTCCGGTGCGCTTGGATCTTCTTCACTTCCGAGCAGAAGAAGCTTGCTCTCGCTTTCTACTCTCAAATCGCCGCGGTGGTGATCACGATTGAAGGTGACGATTGGGTTGCTGCTGATTGGAAGTGGATTTGGAGCTTTGGAACCAATCCTTGGAGCATCTCATCAGTGAACGAGTGTGTTCATCTGATATCAATGGCGATGAAGACGCCGCGTATGCCGACGATGAATTTCGGCAAAAATTCAACCTCCAGTTGGAGGCCCTTGTGCTGTGCTACTGATGTTATTGCTGGGGTAGGGGCAAGTGGTGCTGTCCCTGTCGCTACTCTTGGCTGCAGTATCACGGTTCTCTCCGCTCCGCGCTGGGGAAGAAGATGGACTCGATTGCGTTCTTTCTTTCTTTTCAAGGTCCATTTTACAAATGCTAGGGGCCTACGTGTAATTTCTTTTTCTTATGAGGCTTCTTGTAATTTCTGGTACACCCAGCGGTTGTAATCTGATGGTTCTGGTCCCTTCGGGACTGCTCCACTGTTAAAAAAAAAAAGATGTACTGAGACTAGTCCTGTAACTGAACAGCACCTCACCTGTAACGGCAAACTGGGAAGCAACAAAACAGAAGTGCACGTCTGCGCCGGAAAGCAACGCCAATCCGAACTCACCCACAGCCCGCCAGGCAGATCCCACCCAGACGGAGATCACGCCCCCGTCCGATCCGCCCGCGACCTTTTCCCGTTCCCCACATTCCTTCCGCCCCGGCCGTCGGCGGCTGTCTGCGCCGCCGCCCGCCCGCCGCGGCGTCGCGTTCCGAGTCCAACAACCCCAATTCGGCGGCGCGTTTCCAATTCCCCACGGACATCTCCCGAAAAGCCAATTCTTCGTCGCGTCCCCCACAGCAGACGCGGGAATGAACCGGATCCCGTCCGTCTCGCTGCGGGGCGACGCGGCGCCTGACCCCGCGGCGCTCGCGCGGTGGGCGCGGGCCTTCTGCGTCATCAGGTTCGACCTGGAGCGAGGGCAGCTGGTGGAGGCCTGCTTCCCGCCGGACGCGCTCGCCCACGGCGGCCTCGACCGCCTCGTCGCCTTCTCCTCCTTCCCGGACTCCATGTCCCACCACCTCCCGCGCCACCGCTCCTCTGTCCACGACTCGCTCTTCTCCTTCCGGGTCCCGGACCCCTCCCCTTCGGCCGCGGGCTCCCGCCGCGGCTTCCTATATGGCTTCGTATTCAACCGCCAGCGCCAGGACGAGCGCCTACCCCGCGGCGGCGAGCAGAAGTCTGTCGTCATACTCTCCCACGCGCCATACTCTTCCCTCTTTCGCCTGCTGCTGCAGATCCTCGGCCCCCTCTGCTTCGACATCGGCCACACCGCGCTGTCGATGGTGGCGTCTCACGTCGCCGCCTGGCCGGCGCCAGCACCAGGGTGCCCCATGGAGCTCCCCATTGGCAGCGCCGCGCTGCGGGTGCACCTCCCGCCTGCGGCAGACGACCCTGGCCCGCCACCTGCACTGTTGCCGGCGAACCCCTCAGTGCCATACGGGCTCTTCCACGATGCTGACCTGTTTGCTGCGTTTCGTGGCTTGCTTCTCCACCTATGGACGCTATGGGAGCTCATGGTGGTTGGCGAACCAATACTGGTCGTCGCTCCATCACCACCTCAATGCTCCGAGGCTGTGGCCGGGCTTGTTAGCCTTGTTGCTCCAATCTTGTATAGTGTGGACTTCCGGCCCTACTTTACTATTCATGATCCGGACTTTGCTCGCCTGAATGCGCTTGCAGAAGGCGAGGTGTTCCCACCGATGGTGCTTGGTGTGACAAACTTGTTTTTCTTGAGGAGTCTTAAGAGTATACCCAATGTCGTCTCTGTGGGAAGCCCGAACCCAAATTCTACTAGGGTGCTTCCAGCAGGTGGGCAGTCGACAGCATCAGCAAATGGATCCAACGGGACACCTGTGAAGCTCAAGCTCGACAAACTCGCAATCAATAAGTTCTCTCCCACTGGTCTAATCAACTCCATCAAGTTGAGAAGAGAAGGCCCTCTTTCCCTCATGACAGAGCACAAGGAGGCGCTATGGAGCACATATGTGCCAACCACAAAGCCCGATACATCAGTTCTAAATAGGCTCATTGATGCTGGTGTGTCACCAAGGATTGAGGAGTCCATGTCCGTCGTCAACAATGAGATACTGCGGCGCCATTTCTTGGAGCTAACGACCAACTTCCTCGCGCCTTTTGGGCCATATCTGAGAACTACCACACCACTGGAAGGGAGTTCTCCCTTTGTTGATCCACCATTACTTCCACCATTTCATGCAGATGAGTTTGTCAATGGTTTGGCTGCTAGAGGTCCAGGGAAGTTTTTGTCTAAAAGGATGAGGTCTAATTGGCTGAATCTATATAGGTAAGCCACAACCATATTTGTTTGGTGAAGCATTTTTTAATTTTTTTTTACTTTGAATAGCTTGGCAAAATGAGGAATCCTGAGCTATCCTTTTCATTTTTATTTCACCACTGATCTTTATCAGGAAATTCTTGGAAGGCCCTAATTTCATGCCCTGGTTCCGACAAAGACGTTCTGCTGCAGAGAAAGATCAGCAGAGGCTCTGGAGGCAAGCTCGCTTGAATGTTAACATTGAGAAGTTAATGTCAAAGATGTCCGAGTTGGAGAGGATTGATTCTTTTAATGTTATCGAGCGGTACCTTCTCAGAGAGATGGAGGTAATTTTGTTTCTGATGTATTCTTAAGTTACTGTGACTTTTGATGATAAATAGATAATCATTTATAGCAAGTATTTACATGTCTAGACATTTAACTAGCAATTGGACCAGTTGTGGAATTTAATTCAGAAATCCTTTATGGTTGTTTGTTGTTAGGAACTTATGACAAATAGGAACAACCCACATTATCCATAATTCAATATAGATGCATAACTAAGATCCACGATTTAATTCATATTGTCCTTTCTTTTGACACAAGGACTGACTAAATTTGTTATGGGCTTTAGGCTAGCACAAACCAAGGAGGTAGGCCTGAGTTGGATCGGCACGTAAAGGAAGCCAATAAAGGAATAGGATAGCCATAAGGAGATGAGATAAGCTATTGATAAGATCTTTCAATTATTTCATTGGTGCAATAGTAGTTGTATCTGTGTAGGACACTAGCAGGACGACTAGGCTAGAGATAAAAAAGGAGAGAGTCTGAGTTGGTTTAGTTAAGCGAAGATTTTGAGATAGTTTGGAGTACATTATGGATCAAGACCGTCCTATATAAGCAAGCTGATGTTGTAACCTTTTGACCATTGAACGAAGAATCAATATTTCCAATTTAACTAATCCTTAGAGCCTAGCTACCACGGCATGGATTAGGCCCTGCGGTGGCTAGACGAGGGCGAGTGTCCTACCACCTATCTTCGAACCCCTACCTACCAAAATCCATAATAAAACCAGACATAGACTCGAGCTCCTCTTGTGAGGTAGGGTGCCACCTAACATGGAGTATGTTCTTCCTAGTAATTATGTGGACTTCCTTGGTCTGGTTGAATTATCCTTTATAACACAATTCATGAACTTCAGATATGGCACGCTTTGTGCGGATGATTTTGACTTTAAATGTATGCGGGCAAAATTTGAAGTACATGTTGTCGCTGTATGTTGCAAGAAATTAGAACTGAATCGTGATGGACTAGTGTTAAATGCTCGGGTGATGAAGTCCTAGAACATAGTTTAATGGGATGGCATTTGTTTTTCTTCTGTCTTTATCCAGTCAACCATTGGTAGTCACTAGTTATGTCATTAAATCGAAATAAAGAAAATACACACTGAAATATATAACTTGTTTGGTGAATTTTCATCTAGTGGCACTATAAGACCATCCTTTAGTAATAAGACCTATTTGCTACTTTGGTAGCAGTACTAGCCTACTATCTCCTATCATGTACTTTTATCTTGTGGCACTTTAAGACCATCCTTCAGTAATAAGGCATGCACTTGAACTATTGAAGATCTCACACCATATATGATCTTTGCTTTGAGTTTTGACAGACTAAACTCAATAGTTCTGATTCACTGTAATAGCCCCCATGTTTTTTTTCCACTAGGGCCCCACGATATAGTTTTTTACAGCAAGAGGGCCATCTCATTGTTTTGTGATATATAATTACATGCTCAAATGTTTCAGCATACAGAGATCAAAAGAAATATCTTCCACAGTTAGCTTGTTTGACATACCTATTATGCCCTCAATGTTTTGTAGAAAATATCATGTGGTCCTGATGTTTATATTTCAATCTTTGCCTTCCAGAATTCTGGGACGGATACTGTTGAATCAATAGCAGCATGTCAGAAACTGAAGACAAACCTCCAAGCAGCATTCAGTGTCCTCCCAAAGGACATGCAGCAGCTGCTGCTCTCCAACCCTAAAAGATCTGCGCTTCTTCAAGTCAACCAAGAAAAAGTCCCAGATCTCGGTGACATTGTCTCCCAGACTAGTTTGTAGCAGTTTTTATTTGTAACATTACTATTGAGATTCTTTGATCCACAGTCCAAAATTCACACTTTTTTTATACATGGGTGCTGGCCTGATGGGATTAGTCGCATTTTATCTACACAGTCCAAAGTACACACGCCTTTTTATACATGGCTGCTGGGTTTGACTCAAAATGTTCAGTTTCTTCTTTGGGTTTCACTGTGTATAACTTCAGCTTTAATTTTTTTTAGCTCCTTTAGAAATATTAGCAACACAAATGATTTTTTTGTGTCTGGATCTTTTTCCATCTGTATTTTACATTATACATCAGCACTCTGCATCCTCCATTTAAAAGAGCTATTCATATCGATGGGTGATCTTGTAGTTTGAAGCCCATCACATTCTTGGCAACTTACTATTTTGCTCTTCAACTTCAGGGGTGAATTTATGTATCCTCACCTTTGGGATCCAATGCCGAGCGACAGAAATGATATTTCCTTCATTATTTGGCAAACTCCTTTCCTGGCTCATTCATGTTGATGTATCGATTTTATTAAGCTGCAGGTTCACCAGGAGCAAGGGCATGTTTGTTTATCCACCACATATTGCCTATGCCGCATCTTGTTGTCAGCAAACCTTTTCGGTTGTTAATAAATGGGCTTTGAGTGCTAGTGTTTGTGATCCTAGTTATTTTGCATCCTTTACAAGTTTGTTGGATTGGAAGTTTAGGAGCAGCTAAGAAATAATAGTGAATTTTTTCTATGAAATCTGTATCCTAGTCTAGATAGTTAAACAAGTTTTTACTTTCTGTTCATTGTTGTCATTGCTACTTTTGTTACCGTCATTATCAAGTAAGGTGTAAACTAGTTATGTAACAGACTGTAAGTGGGCAGCCCATGGGATGCCACTTAATTAGGCTTAGTTTAATTTAAGTAGTCAACTTGTACATGTTTTTACTTTCCTAGCTAAATTTATGGATGGTGATAGTTAAGTGGGCTTAGTGGGCACGCCCACTTACAGGTCTTATGTGAAGATGCAAGGCCCACCTTAGACTATTAGGGTTCATGCCATAACCTGCCCTATGAAACATTAGCTAGACAAAATATTGGCTAGAGATTCCTGGCCCATTGTTGGCCAAAAAGTTGGCAAGATTTGTGAATAGAAGGTAAGAAGAATCAAAAATTTGGCAACCAACCAAGTACAGTACAGGCCAAAATATCATACGCTGACAAAAATTTGGCAGGGCAAATTTGGGCACCAACCAAACATGCCCTTAGTTCCTCTTGACCCTTTTTACATGTCAGTCACCATGCCTGGTGTATCTGCGTGTTTCTTCGTTCAATCCATGTGAAGTTGCAAAAAAAGGAGACCCGTGGCACATTGACACCTGATCTGAAAGTCTGGATAGGCGGAGTCCATTACATTATAACCCTTTTTACGAGTAAATTCACAGATCAGGAGATTAAGACTGTTTGAAAAAGGAAGAGACATGAAGTTAATATGCAGATCGCAAGCTCTGTCGGAAGGAACAGAGTTCAGAAAATACAAAATAAAAAATCCACTCACATACAAAACATTAAGCTCCGGGACGGAACAGCTACAAGTACTCCAGTTAACACAGTATCTTCATATGCTCTTATTATTCCAACAGAAAACTAGATGATCTGACCAAAATCTTGCAAGTCCATGCGGCAAACCAATCACAACCAGATAAAAATGGCGTTGTTCATTCATTCAAGCCAGAAGAAACTCATTTCCTTATGGTGTTGGAATGAACAATCAAGGCTCAACATTTTATTACTTAAGATGCAATCAAGGCATCAATGATCAACAAAGAAATAAACTCTCAAGTCTCAACGCATTCTCTTCCTGGCCCCAAAGAACTGCTTTGTTTCTTTGGCAATCAAATAACCAGTAGAAATTTGCAACTCTACTCGTCAAAAGCTCGCTTAGAACAACAACTTGGAGCAACTCAACATTTAACATCAACAAAGAAGCCATAAATCTTCACTCTCTTTACCCCTATATCTGAATGGCTTTTTTACTAAGCACTACCATAAGCCCAAGCAACTGGCTAACAGATTAGTTGGCAGCTACACTTCTTACTCCACTTCGTCAAGGGTCCAGCATATAAGGCAACACAAAGGGCACATGACAAAAATCACTAGAGATTCAACTCCAGCCAAAAATTTCAAATTAAGAAAGCATAGATCGAAATTCAGATAAGTGCTCACTCCAGCCAAAAGAGTTAAGCTACCATATTACAATCATGTCCTCAACATGAATTGGACCATAACCAAGTGTTTAAAAGAGACGGTGCTCACTTCCAGCAGAATATTACATTACGATGATCTAAAAATCCTGACAGTTTTGATAGGCTGCGACAAGTAGACAACTGAACCAAATGATTCAACTGACGCGTTGCTCTTCAGAAGAACCTACGCTTCTTCTTTGCCCTCAGCTGACAAGGAAATGGTTACAGAAAATACATTAGATATAAGTATACATAAAGGATTCAACAGGGAACAAAATTTAATTTATTAGCTACAAGTATCAGAAATATATATACATGCGAAGATTAACAGGTACATACATATAGCCGTATAGCACACATGCCCCCATCTAAGCAGGAATAACATAAATGCAATTGTAGAATCGAGAAGCCCTTTAAGCTCTAAAATGCTGGGTGTTACTAGTGTGCAGTGAAACCAACTAAGAGACAACCGCCATAAATCATATTGGGTTAACCTCACTAGGGGGAAGGATATGAATGTTAGCTAGCCTACATGTGAAACAATTCCAATAAATTTGATAATGATGGAAAACAAGAATCACCTGGTTGCTGTGGCCACACTTCTTCTTGCGGCAATTCGTAGCCCTGAGCGGCAGGCGTGAATAGCACCTATGATATCAAACGGTAAAAAAAAGGTTAGCCACAGGCATGAAATTCTGTGAACAGCCTGTCTTCCAAGCAAACATAAGAGGGGGAGAGCATGCATGGTCCATTAAGCAATTCGACTACAATGTAGCAGCAGTGTAAAAAATTATACATGACAGTTCACAAAAGAATTAGCACACCTGTTACAGCAGCAGTGCATTTCAACTTAGCAGTTTAGAGAGCAAGTGTGGCCTTTTATCCTAGGGTGACTTCACAAATCACAAACGTCTAACCAGAAAAGCCACACAACCAGCGTGAGAAGATGGACAAACAGAAACCTAATGGAACAGGAACTATTGTGTAATTAGCAGCCCAAAATGCTAAGAACCATGTGCCCACCTATGAGAAATAACTGCTGAACCACATCAAACAAGGTACTAGATGGCACTAAGATTTGTTTTTTCTTATCAACTATCACAGTACTAGTAAACAAATAATTAGGTAGCCTCCAAGATGATATATCCATGAATTCCTTGGCTGTTGACGAAATCGTAAACATACATTTATAAAGCATAAGGCCCAGACAAGTTAGACACATGCAAATCATGCCCTTTTGTAAGCACATCCCACAAAGCAGCATTTTTTTTTTGTCTAACGGGTAAGTTCACAGTTCAGACTATCGCACAGAATGAGGGTATTTATCAACAAAAGGTAGCTAATTTGAGAACAGTGCAGGGGTTTATGTATTACTTGCGACAGATGAGCTTCTTCTGGTTGTACTTCTGAGCGAGTTCCTTGAGGTTGGGTTCGATCTGGGTGCCGCCACGGAGGCGGAGCACGAGGTGGAGCGTGGACTCCTTCTGGATGTTGTAGTCGGCCAGGGTGCGGCCATCGTCCAGCTGCTTCCCCGCGAAGATGAGGCGCTGCTGGTCCGGCGGGATGCCTGGGGATCGATCGACAGCACAGCACGCCCAAAAGAAAATCAAAACCAACGCGAAACTGGTGGATTCGATCTTGCTGCTGCGCGAGAGGCGAAATGGAATGGAAGGCGGCGCGGCGAGGAGAGTACGTACCTTCCTTGTCCTGGATCTTGGCCTTGACGTTGTCGATGGTGTCGCTGCTCTCGACCTCGAGGGTGATGGTCTTCCCCTGTCAGCGTCTTCACGAAGATCTGCATCTCCTCGGTCTCCGGTTCCACTCCTTCAATTCCCGAGCTCTCGCGTGCGTGCTCGATGGAGGACGAGGAGATGGTGGTGCGTGGAATGAAGGGGGCGGCGCGGAGGGCTCGGTTGTTTATATAGCCGAGGGCCAGTTGGCCACACTCGACCCTGCTGCATAAGCGCCGAACCCTACCTGCCGGAGTTGGAGTGTGGAGCTCTAATGGTGGCGCGGGAATCGCGAATTCGTTCCGCCTGTGAGACCTTTACTAGCGTTAATTGCGCCATTCTACCGGGACGGTAATCGCTTGCCGTCAGGCGGCACTAGACGGCGATGGTTTGCCTTCAGCCCGGCCCAGCCCATACAGGCGAGAAATGGAGAAAGTTCTGGACGAAACGATCGGACGGTTGTGGTGGGGTGCTCGAAGATTGAACGGTATAGGAGGAGGAATTGTCTGAATGCAAAATGCCTACATTCTTTATGTGGTCTGGCTGATGTTCGTGCAACCCTGCTTAAATTTTCTATTTTGTGGTTGTCTTTTACTCCCTCCGATTGAACAATAGATGACTTCCACATATATAGATATAGATGTATCTAGACATATTTTAGTGTCTAGATACATCCATATATAGATATGTGGAAGTCATCTATTGTTGAACGGAGGGAGTAGAATCCAACATTCTTGTGGCAGCATAGATAGTGCTAATTCATAGAGCATGCCATACGATTGGTCACTGAACTTGTCCACGATGGGTACTTTAGTTACTAAACTCGTGGACTGTTGTGTGCAGGTCATAAAACTTGGTAAGGATGAGCAAACCGGTCACAATTGTGATGTGGTACGCTGACCGAGCAGTTGACCGGCGATGGCGACCTATTTCTTTTGCAAAAAGAACCCTATAAAATTAAGTCTATTTTTCTCTCACTAATGGGTGGGGTCCATCTGTCAAGAGGTTCTTTTTAGCAAGCACCTCCCTAGATACAACATGCTCGTCAATCGCTTAGTCGGGATGGTCACCACCGTGTCACACTGGAGACGGGGATCAAACCCCGGTGACCTCTCTCTCTCTCTCGTCCCTCTCTTCTTGCTCGCGCACGCCATCGGTACAGGCATGGTCGTCGGATTCACGGTGGCGCACAAACCGCTTTTCCCCATAGAGCACACTCCGCCCATGACGTTGTTATACTGCATGTCCTCGCAGTGCTCAAGCGACTTTGGCTCGAGCGGCGTGTGCGACAAGACATCGAGCAAGGCAAGCGCGTCCAGTCAGACCACTTCCTACCACAATAGGTGAAGGAGTTATGTCCTAGAGACAAATAATAAAGGAGATTTATTATCATAACTTTTATGTTCATAATGTTTTATACCATGCTATAATTGTATTAAGCGGAAACATTAACACACGTGTGGTATGTAAACAAACCAGATCTCTAGTAGGCTCTAGTTATACTAGTTCGTTCGGCAATGATGGCGTGTAACACACGTTCGTCCCCAAGAGGAAGGTATGAAGAGCACGGTAACAAGTTCCCTCAGAAAGAAACCAAGGTTGAATCGACCAGTAGGAGAAAGAAATCACTTCTGAAGGTTGTTGGCAGAGCGCACTACCGGTTCAACAACAACGTGGAATCTACACAACACAATCAAGTTACTTTGCCCCAACGAAACAGTGAGGTTGTCATTCTCATCGGTTTTGCTAACACAAAGAATTAGATGTATAGTGCGGAAAATAGTACTTGTTTGCAGTAAATGAAAAGAGAACAGTGATGGCAGTGAATGAAAGAAAAACAGTAATTGTAGTAGGAAAACAGTGGTTGCATTATCAGTGTAAAGAAATGCACCAAGGTCCACAGTTCACTAGTGTTTTCTCTCCAAAACAGATAGATAACATACTGGGTAAACAAATTACAACTGGGCAATTAACAGATATAAAAGCTGCACCGTAATGCATATGCATGACATGATGATTACTATGTGATTCATCCGAGCATTACAACATAATTCATAGACCGTTATCCGACTGCATCTATGGATAATAATCCACCCTCGGAGCGTCATCCAATCAAACCTCGGGTATTAAGTTGCAAGTAACGGATTATTGCCTTAAGTAAAGTGTGTAATGTAAACAATGTAAACATCGTTGTTTTCTCCCTAATGGCAACAACACATCCACACCCGTTACGTTTCTGTCACTCGAGCGTGAGTGAAAGGGTCAACTTGGCCAAAGCATCTACTAGTAACGGAGAGGAGGCAAGATCATAAATAACATAAACATGATAGTTTGATAATCATTGGACATAGCATTCAATATTCATCGAATCCCAGCAAACACAACATGTAGCATTACAATAAGATGATCTTGATCATGTTAGGCAGCTCACAAGATCTACACATGAGGCATAAAGAGGAGAAGACAACCATCTATCTACTGTTATGGACCCGTAGTCCAAGGATGAGCTACCCACGCATCACTCCGGAGGCAGGCATGGTGATGAAGAGCCCTCCGGTGATGATTCCCCCTCCCGGAAGGGTGCCGGGGAGAGCTTCAGAACCCTCCCGAACTAGGGTTGACGATGATGGCGGCTACCGAACTTTTCGTGGAAAAAGGCTCGGGTATTTAGGGTTAACCCGTGGAGGAGCTTAAATAGGAGAAAGGGCAACGTCGGTAGGTGGCCAGGGGGCACACCACCTGGTGGCGCGACCAAGGGGGGTCGCGCCGCCCTATGGTGTGGGCCCTCCAGGGGCCCCCTCCTGGCCCCCTCCGGACTCCGTGTACGTGACAGATTTCTAAGACCCTGGGATTTTGTTTCGTCCAATTTCGAAAATATTTCCAGAACAACTTTTTTGAAACCAAAAACATGCAGCAGAAAACAGGAACCGACTCTGTGGCATCTTGTCAATAGGTTAGTCCCAGGAAAGCCATAAAAATGACATAAAGTGTATAGAAAGCATGTAGCATATGGCATGAAAACAACATGGAACATCAGAAATTATAGATACGTTTGAGACATATCAAGCACCCCCAAGCTTAGTTCATACTCGTCCTCGAGTAGGTAAAACGATAAAAACAAATAATTTCTGAGGTGACATGCTACCAACATAATTTTGATCATCATAATTGTTAAAACATTTGTAAAGCTGAGATCATAGTACTCTAAACACATTTATTATAGATATAATTCTAACAATGAAACTTAGCAATAATGTTGCATCATGAAAAGTAACACAAATAAAATATCATGAATAATAATGCACTTAAAAGTTATACGTTTGTTTCGAGCGTAAAAAACATAGCAAAGTGATATTTCGCTTGTCCTTAAAAGTGGGGCAAAACATAAATGCCAGGACACCTTCAAAGTTCAAGTGGATGACTAGAACAAATAATTTGAGAGCAAGTAATAACACATCTTGAATCAATCAATAATAATCTTTTAGGCTGATGCACATTAAACTCAGAATGACAACTACGTTCTCTTAATTGTGCATAAAGTTAGAAGATGAAGAATCGACACAAAAAAAGGCCCTTCGCAGAGGGAAGAAGGGATTAACTCATGTTCTAGAGCTTTTTATTTTATTAAACAGAGGTATTGAAAAAAATTTAGAGAGGTGTATGCACAAAAAATACAGTACGTCACAAGCAAACTAGACTTCACAAGAGCGGCTCCCATTGAAGGATGCAGCTCGGGTCAGAAGGTCATCCATCTTCTCTTTTGTTTACACAGTTATGTTTTGATTGATAAATCAGGGGGAAAATAGTGAAGAGAATTTAATAGTAACTAATTTTGGGGCTGGGCACCCCGCTACCAGCTCTTCTATCAATTTGGATAAGCGGATGTGCCACTAGTCCAGGTGTGTAAAGTCCAATCAACAAGTGAGATAAAGATTCTCCACTTACATCCTCATGAGCTAAAACAGGGGCACAAAACATGAATAATTTTGAAGGTTTTAAAGGTAGCACATGAGAAATTTACTTGGAGTGGCGGTCAAATACCCCATGTTGGTAGGTATGGTGGACACATTTGTCAAACTTTGGTTTTTTGGGAGTTGGATGCACGAGTAGAGCTCATACTCACTATAGATGAAGGCTAGCAAAAGACTAGGAGCGACAAATTAAGAGAGCAATAATGGCCATAATCATGCATAGCGACAAAAACATTATTAATCAAAGCATAAATGGTATTACAAGTTAAAAATTAAATGATCATAGAGTCTATAGGTGATTGGTTTGTAGTCATAAACATGGTGTCAGCATGCGCCAAGTCAACCAAATAAAGCATTCGAGGGAGAATACCACAATATTATGCTTCAATGTGATAAAAACAACTCATGATTCTTTCTGTGGCATATTAAGCACTCTCAGCTATTTGAGACAAGTCATGCTACAATAATAACTACTAATCATAGAATTAAACTAACATCCAACATGACATGATAAAGTCTAGCCACGGTCTATACAAGCTTCTTTTTGCACCGTTATAACCACGAAAATTGTACTACTTTCCAACACCAATCATTTCAAACTAAACAAAAACTCTCCAAGAGATATAGCAATGAAACAAGAGAGTACTACTACTACTCTACTAGAACTAATAACTCTTAATAAGAGATGCATGAAAAACAGGAGCTAAAAGGATTTGCAGTAGCTAGAAGAAAAACTAAGAATACGAGCATGGAAGAAAACGAGTATTCATATGAAAAAGCAGAGCATGTCTCTCTCCCACACAAGAATGTTGGGTTCCAACTATGTTTATTGCAGCAAGGAAAACAAAACAAAAACAAACAAACGCTCCAAGTAAAGTGCATATGATGTGGCCGAATAAAATATAGTTTCACTAGAAGTGATCTGATAAGTTGCTGGTGAAGAAGGGGATGCCTTGGGCATCCCCAAGCTTAGACGCTTGAGTCTTCTTGAAATTTTCTAGGATGAACCACGGGGGTATCCCCAAGATTTGGATTTTCACTCTTGTTGATCACATTATATCACCCTCTTCTCTTGACTCTTGAAAACTTTCTTCACACCAAACTCAAGTAATTCTCATTAGAGGGTTAGTTCATAATAAAAAAAATAACATGTTCTCCTTGGACACAAGCATTATTAATACTTTTTAAATATTAGCTACATCCACTAATGTTTTGTGGAGCAAAAAAATCCACTCAACACAGTTAAAGAGAGAATGCAAGTAAAAAGGCACAATCTGTCAAAACTAGAACAGTCTGGAAAGATTAATTTTTTCGGGGCACTTACGTTGCTCAAATCGAAAAACATAAAACAAGAAAAAGTTTTGAAAATAGCATAAAAAATTGCAGGTAATTTTGACCTTTCTGTGAATTTATACAATTTTAACAGTGGACAGCAGAAATCTATTTCCTGCGCAGAAATCCAAATCTAACTTCAACTTTTCACTAGATACTTTATTTGGCACAACAAATGCGAGGAAATAAAGACACAAAGGAGTTTCTACAGAAGTAAACAACACCTTGACTCAAAGAAAACAGAATAAAACATTGCAGAAATAAAAACATGGGTTATCTCCCAAGAAGTGCTTTTCTTTAACGCCTTTCAGCTAGTCCTAGAAAGCAAGAAGATGCTCACATAAGAAATATGAATTAAGCAAAAGAGAGCATCAATAAGCTAGTATAATTTTTTTTAAGTCTAACCCACTTCCTATGCATAGGAGTCTTGTAAAGAAATAAATTAAAGAAGCTCAAACTAGAAACCATGGGAAGGTAGAACAAGAGCAATTTCAAAACTTTCAACAAAAAGAGAGGTGTTTTAGTAACATGAAAATTCCTACAACCATATTTTACTCTCTCATAATAATTTTCAGTAGAATAATGAACAAAATCAACAACATAATTATCACATAAAGGATTTTTGTCATGATCTAAAAGCACACAATTCATATCAAGCTAAAAAATAGTGGAATAAAATTAAAAATAAAGACCTCTTCTTTCTCACTTTTAGCAATAGCAAAACAAGACGATTGGTCACTCTTAAAAGGTATGGGACACATTATAGCAATCCTATTTTTAGTAGCATTATAATTTATAAAATCAAGTAACATAATACCGTCATCTAGAGCATTATCATATAAATTTTCTAAACAAACTTCCTCGTTATCATGCATATCAATAGTTGGAGTAAATAGAGGATTATCATAGGATTTATCAAAGTAGAATGGATTATCATAAATAGCAGAAGAAATATCATTTTCACAAGTTTCATTCATAGTAGTATCAATGTCACAAGTATAGCAAGTATCAATTTCATCAAAAAGGGATATTTCAAAAGAATCAATATGATGATCGCAACTATCAATATAACACTCATCTTCCTTTGGTAAGCATGGAGGGAAATCAAATAAGGTATAAGTTAAAGAGTTACTCTCTTTGGGAGGTAGACATGGGTTCCATTGTTCCTCCTCTTGATCATAACTCTCCTCCTCTTTTTTATCCAATGAGCTTCGAGATTCAGCAATTTCTTCTTCCATAGGCTCATGCATGGCATTAGTCTATTCCTTTGGTTCAGAGAATTTATAAAGATATTTAATAATATAGCCATTTTCTTCCTTGTAATATCAAAGCAAAATTCAAGTATATCATAAATATCATATTTATAAGGTGCATCATCAATATTTTCAAGCAAATAAGCAATTTCGAATGCACCCTTCCAAGCAATAAATTCTTCAATTTGTTCCACATCATAAAACTCATAATTTCCCTTAACATAAGAAGATACGGTAACATTATCATTATACTCACATTGAAAAGGGAGCTGTTTGTACCTCCTACAGCAACAAGATTTATCAAATCAATAAGTAACATTATAAGTAGAGCACAAATTTTTAGCATAGTTATTCAATTTATTAATTTGTTCCCATAAGTGTATCCCTTTTTGTGGCAAGCGGTGTTCCTTATAATATTTGTGTTCTTTTTCTGTGAACCCACCTTGCCAATAAGATATAGTGTCAAAGAAATCAATCATTGATAGCAAGTATGATGAAGCAAGTAAAAAAGAAAAACAATAAAAAAGTAAAAATGATTGGAGGTGAGAGACTCCCCTTGCAGAAATCCTCTTCCTCCCTGGCAACGGCGCCAGAAAAGAGCTTGATGGCACGCAACACACGTTCATTGGGAGACCCCAAGATGAAGGTATGAAGATCACAGTAGGAAGTTTCCCTCGGAAAGAAACCAAGGTTGAATCGACCAGTAGGAGAAAGAAATCACTTCTGAAGGTTATTGCCAGCTGATGTTGGCAGGACGCACTACCGATTCAGCAGCAACGTGGAATCTACACAACACAATCAAGTTACTTTGCCCCAACTAAACAGTGAGGTTGTCAATCTCACCGGTTTTGCTAACACAAAGGATGCATAAAATAGTACTTGTTTGCAGTAAATGAAAAGATAACAGTGATGACAGTGAATGAAAGGAATATAGTAATTGCAGTAGGAAAATAGTGGTTGCAGTGGTTGTATTATCAGTGTAAATAAATGGACCGGGGTCCACAGTTCACTAGTGGTGTCTCTCCAAAACAGATAGATAACATGTTGGGTAAACAAATTACAGTTGGGCAATTGACAGATATAAAGGTTGCACCGTAGTGCATATTCATGACATGATGATTACTATGTTATTCATGCAGGCATTACAACATAATTCATAGACAGTTATCCAACTGCATATATGACTAATAATCCGACCTCGGAGCGTCATCCAATCAAACCTCGGATATTAAGTTGCAAGCAACAGATTATTGCCGTAAGTAAAGTGTGTAATGTAAACAATGTAAATATCGTTGTTTTCTCCCTAATGGCAACAACACATCCCCCACTGTTACGTTTCTGTCACTCGAGCGTGAGTGAAAGGGAGGCATGAACCCACTATCGAGCATAAATACTCCATCTTGGAGTTAAAAGCATCAACTTGGCCAAAGCATCTACTAGTAACGGAGAGCATGCAAGATCATAGATAACATAAACATGGTAGATTAATAATCATTGGACATAGCAATCAATATTCATCGGATCCCAACAAACACAACATGTAGCATTACAATAAGATCATCCTGATAATGTTAGGCAGCTCACAAGATCAAAACATGAGGCGTAAATAGGAGAAGACAACCATCTAGCTACTTCTATAGACCTGTAGTCCAAGGATGAACTACTCACGCATAACTCCGGAGGCAGGCATGGTGAAACCAAAAACAGCAGAAAACATGAACTGGCGTTGTGGCATCTTGTCAATAGGTTAGTCCTAGAAAATCCATAAAAATGACATAAATTGTATAGAAAACATGTAGCATATGGCATGAAAACAACATGGAACATCAGAAATTATACATACGTTTGAGACGTATCAGGCAACAAATGATCAAGGTTTCCTAATCATGGAAATTTATGTCATTGACAACGGAGTCATGTCATTGGTGAATGATATGATGGACTCGCACCCATTATGTTTATCATAACGAGATCGAGTCATTAAGTTTAACGTTATGATAAGGAAAACGTAGTACCATAGCCTTTGACCATGAGATGGTATCTTAATTGCTATCCTGGAAGTTAATTTGATCGCATCAAGCGTCACACCATGAGAGGGTGATTATAAAGGTGTCTCTTGGATAATGAAAGGGATATGTTGATGCGAGCCATCAAGAGCGGGATTTGCCAATCCTGATGACGGATAGATACTCCTGGGCCCACTCGGTGGAGTTGCATCAATTATCTTGCAAGTGAAAGATCATGTCTCCTCTAATGATTTTGGTGGTGATAACAACACGGGTTATTTTACTAACATCGTGTCTAAGTGTTCACAGCTGGAATCATATTCTCTATCAAGAACGGCAGAAATCTATATGAAAAGATTCGCATAGGAAATTCTGAAACAAGTCAATGTTATCTGAAGTCGGATCTTTCAGGACACAAGACCGGAATTTCCGGCCCTGGCCCCGGAATATTCCGGCCTGCGCGAAGATGAGCCGATAAGGATTTGGGCGTAAAGTGCTCGCTCTCGGATGCTGGGCAGAAATTTTCCTGAAATATTCTGGTGGAAATTTCCGGCCCCTGTTTCCTTAGAAGAAAAAGGACGCGCGTTGCTGCCCGCTCTCGGATATGGGGGCGGAAATTTGGCCGAAAATTTCCGGCCACCGGATTATTGAAAAATCCGCCCCCCGGACTTTTGGAAATATCCGGACCACTACCCCGGAAATTTCCGGTACTTATACCGGAATATTCTGGCCCTTGAAGACAACAACAGCTAGATTTCGAAGGAGGCTATAAATACATGTCTTCTTCCTCTAGACAGCTAGTTCGTCCATTCATCTCTCTCTTCCATTGTTTGAGAGCTCAAAACGCCTAGATCTCCCTCCTTATCCGACCAAACTCTATGCCCTTGAAGGATTTGATGGAGGAGGCCTAGATCTACATCTTTACCAAGCCATAAATCGTTTTCCCTTACTCTACCCCGTGGGATCTTGTAAATCTCTTAGTTGCCTTGTCATCCTACAGAAACCCTAGTGCTTGTAGCGTCCACCTTGTTGCAAGAAGCTTCAGATTGTTGATAGCCTCCAACTCACTTGTTGAGTAGCCTCAACCACGTGTAAAGGTTTGGTCAATGCCTTCAAGTCGGCCTCATAGCGGAAACGAGAATCTCCCTCATCGGAGAAACTCAAGGAGAACAAGGTGTGCACATCCGTGCTATTGAGAAGCGCCTAGGCGGCTCCCCACCTCTCCAACGTAGACGTACTTCTCTTGAGAAGGAACTACGGGAAACATATCCTTGTTTACACATGTGGTTATCTTGTGCTTTGCATATTACTTCTGTTGCATACTTGTTTATTATCACCTAGGGTGTTCGTCTAGTTGCACATCTAGACAACCTTGTATTTTACTTGTTAAAGCCTATCTAAAAGTGAAAAATAATTAAAATTTGTAGGTCACCTATTCACCCTCCCTCTAGTTGACCATATTGTAGTTTCAATTGGTATCAGAGCCTCGACTCTTATATCGGGCTTAACCGCCTAAGAGTATTATGGCCAACTGAGATGATCCCGAATCTTCTAGGGAGGAGCTCTCCAAAATGGCCGAGACTATAGCTAACCTAGAGACGACGGTTGGAACCATCCAAACCCAATTGTCCAAGGTTAGATCTAGTGTAGTCTTGGAGTGTCGAGACATCGTAGTAAGGATCATAGACGGGGGTGCCATGCGCCTACGGATAGAGACGTGGGGGGACGTGGTAGTACGACAATCGAGAACACCAGGTTTACCCAGGTTCGGTACAGCACAACTAGGCGACGTTCATACTCCTGCAATCTCACTAAATCAGGGATGAAGCCTGAAGTATACAAAGTACAATGTGAGTAGGGTTTTGCTAACTCAGCGAGGATCAACTTGCCGGTGAGTTGGCTTCTAGCTAATTGTGTCTCTTTCGTCTCTCCCGTCCGGCTTTATATAGATAGTCGGGTTAGGGCTTACAGAAAGGAAACCTAGAAGACTACGGAAAGCATCTAACTTAGAAAGTAAGGAATCCATCTTCTCCTCCAAGCCGCACCACTTTGGGCCGTGGTCCTGGTTCTTCTAGAATCCGGCTTCCTGCGCATCAGCTTACTGAGCCGCCTAATGGGCTGTAATCCATTACCAACAGGCCACCTTGGTAATCCGGCTCTTTAGACCAATGCCGGATATACCCCTATCGGTATATATCCGATAGTAGGCCCCAAGAAGGATTGAGACTTCATTCTGCCACCTTTCGTCATTCTGTTCCGAGAAATGTTGGCGCTTGGTCTTAATTCCTCTTTTTCCCAAAATTTGTTAACTGAGAACTCGGATTTTCTCAAAGTCCGGACTTTCTTCCACGAGACTTCGTAGAGAAGGAACTTCGTGACGTTAGCGATGAAATCGTGCTGACATCACGGACGTTTGGGTTCAGTAAAAACCCTGCAACGTATCTCCTGACAGGTTGTCACGTGAAACGAGGAGATAACAGTTATCACTCCGTCCCTTTATTTCCCGGAAATCTCGGGCATGACACGCATCGACGATCCAACGGCTAAAATAGCCGTTGCAACGAATCTCAGCGCGGCTCAGGCTATAAATAGCCACCTCGGTGGCTCCGGTCTCTCTTTCGTTCCATCTTCTTCCTCGATCCCCCCCCCCCAGCGCCACTTCAACTAGAGCTTGTGCCCGAGCGTGAGTTCGAACAGAGAGGAAAACGAGTCCCCAGGCTTCCCCAAAAAACATCATCGGAGGCTCTTCTTTACGTTTGCGCCGCCCTCAAATGGCTGACGGAGGTTCTCCCCGCCTCTCGGACTTGGAGAACGCCGCCGTGGACATAGACTCTATCATCAACGACGTCGACCCGCAGCTCGACTCGCCGGTCCGCGCAGTGGCGACCACGCCGGAGGAAACCTCCAACATCTCGACCCGCGGGGATCTACCTCCTATGGCCTGAACTGCAGCGCCGTCCACCTCTTCCATTCCTCCTTCACCTCTCTTCTCCGTGCCCGCGGAGGAAAACATCACTCCCGGCGGCGAGGAGGCCTCCGCTGCCGCCACCGCCGGAGTAAGGGAAGAAGACGAAGAAAATGCCGGGAACTAGAGCCACTGCAACGTGGTTCCCTCCCTCCTTCCGGCAATGGAGAAGGAGGGGTTCATCCTGAAGGGCAAATGGCGGTACGACGTGGTTGAGACTGAGACATCGCCAAAAGTCGACGAATGAGTCCTCCTCCCGGCGCACATCAATAGAGGTATCGGACTTCCGCCATCCTCCTTCTTCCTTCAGGTCTTAGACCACTACAAAATCCAGCCACATAATCTCCCTCCAAACTCTATTCTTTACATTGCTGGGTTTCAGGCCCTGTTCGAGGGGTACTTAGGAATAGAGCCTAGGCTAGATTTCTAGCAGTAATGTTTTGGAGTAAAGCACAACCTGTCTGAGGGCGCCCTCCCCACTTGTGGAACCATCTCCTTTACCTTACGTAGGTTTAGGGAAGATTGGTTCCCGAAAATTAAAACTTCGGAATCCGTCAAATTCTGGACGGGTTCCTTCTTTTATCATGAGGATGTCCTGTTTCCTGGAAAGGAAACGGGAATCCCACCTTTCGTCAATTCCGTGGCCACTCCCCAGGACAATTGGGCAGTGGACGCGGTCCAGAATCTGCCGACAGATTTGATGAGGATCAAGCGGCGTATCGCCAAGCTTGTTTCCGCCTCTCCTCCTCTTACCGGCATGGACACTGTTCTATGCTGGCTCGAAAGGCGGATTCAGTGCCTAGCTCACCGCGGACCCCGGCTCATGTGCGAGTACACGGGCCCGGAGGACGCGATGAGGGCGACGAACAAGTCTTTGTCGAAAAAAGACTTGAAGAAACGCGTCAATCAGCTGGTATGAACTCGTGATCAGTACGAGGAGAGACGGCCAATGTACACTGCAGAAAACCCAGCTCCAAAGGTATGGTTTTATCATTTTGGGCATTGTTCTGAGTTTTCTTTTCTCGGATGTTTTTCTTACCCGGACTTTGTCTTTTTTGACAGATTCTAACTCTTCCTAAATCTGAGCTCGTCACTGATGCCGAGTTGGACGCGCTGCGTGCCAACTTTGCAGGCGGACGGAAGCGGAAGAAGCCTTCTGCCACTCAGGAGGTGATCGACCTTGACGGCGTCGCCATCGCAACATCCATGTAAGAAATCCCGGGTTCTTTCTTTTTCTATGTTTTTTATTGCATGAATTTTGTTTTCTCGGAATCTTACTTCTTGAAATTCCTTGCTCCTCCTTTCTAGCCTTGCTCCTACCACTCTGAAGCCAAAAAGACGGAAGAAACATAAGGTTGTTGTTAAGAGAGGAGCGCAGCCGTCTCCCGTTGCTGCACTCGATACTCCAACTGCAGCGGGGGAGGAAAACTCGGCTGCAAGGGAGGGAGAATACCCCTTGCAATCCAACCATCCCATTGCGCCCGAATCGGACGCGAGGGAAAGGGCGGAGCCGAAAATGGGAGGCCCTTCGCACGTTCCAGAGGAGGAGCCAATCCCGACTTTTGACAAGGACTTCAAGGTAAAAGAAGAGCCTTTTGACGAATACGGATATATCCATCCGTGGGCGACAAAGTACTTCGCTCCCGCTCCTTTAATCCGCCCCTGGCCGCAAGGGGGGCTTATAGTTAGTAATAATTACGTGTTCTCGCCCCGATAGGTCATCCAAGACGGCCTTTGCCATGTCGGAATTCTCTTTGCCAAATACGCAAAGGAATTTAACGAAAATCTGGCAGGTCTTGCAAGAATGAGCCAGGTAAATATCTCTAGCCCCCAAGCATTTAGCCAATTGTATACTTTTTTGACTGAATGCTTTCTTCATGTTCTTGCTTGTTTTTGACTTAAGCGTTATTTCTCTTGTCCATGTTTCAGCAAAATGCCGAGACAATTAACATGGAAGTTTTCTAGTAAACTTACCATTAAGAACAAGGAGGTGAAAACTCTCCTTGGAATTCTTGAAGACAAAGACTCGGAATTGGCATCTGCTCAGCGTGAGCTGAAGGAATCAGCAGGTAAGTTTTTTATTCTTTCGCACTGATGTTTTTGTGAGAAATTTTCTAAGTCATTTTCCGAGTTTTTTGAACTCTTCTTTTTCCTTGCTTTTCAGCTTCTTTGGTGAAAGCCAAGGAAATTGCTGAAGATGTCGGCAATGCCGAGAACCTCCTGATGGTGCAAATCGTGCGCTCGTTGGGAGACCCCAAGAGGAGGGTGTGATGAGCACAACAGTAGGAAATTCCCCTTAGTTAAGAACCAAGGTTATCAATCCAGTAGAAGGAAGAGGACCTTTGGAAGGTTGATGCCACTGACGGTGGTGTTGGCGCTTCACCGGTGTCAGCAACAACGTGGAACCTGCACACAACACAACCAAAATACTTCGTCCCAACGATATAGTGAGGTTGTCAATCTCACCGGTCTTGCTGAAAACAAAGATTAGACGTATAGTGTGGAAAATAGTGTATGCTTGCAGTAAGTAAAGAAAGCAGGAAATAGCAGTGGTTTGTTTAACAGTGTAGGAAAATGGACCGGGGTTCATAGGTTCACTAGTGGTGTCTCTCCATAAAAGATAGCATGCTGGGTGAACAAATTACAGCTGGGCAATTGAAAAATAGAGGTTGTACCGTAGTGCACATTATAACATGATGACTACTATGATATTTAGTGCGGGCATTACAACAATATACATAGACCAAAATCCATCTGCATCTATGAATAATAATTCACCCTCAGGTTATCCTCCAAACCCCCTTAGGTATTAAGTTGCAAGCAACAGATAACTACATTAAACAATGTGTGTAATGTAAGCAATGATTATGCACGCAGGCACTCTCACCGCTGTTTTCTCCCTAATGGCAACAACACATCCTCTCCCTTCACGTTTCTGTCACTCGAGCAACACGAAGAGGAGGCATGAACCCACTATCAAGCATAAATACTCCCTCTTGGAGTCACTAGCAACTACTTGGCCAGAGCAACCACTAGCAACGGAAAGCATGCAAGATCACAAATAACATATGCAATAAAGACTATAATCAACTTGGCATAAGTTCAGTATTCATCGGATACCAGCAAACACAGCATATAGAATTACATAAGATCAATCTCGATCATGTTAGGTAGCTCACGAGATCTAAACATGGAGGCATATGAGGAGAAAACAACCATCTAGCTACAGATACGAACCCGTCCAAGGATGAACTACTCACGCATCACTCTGGAGGCAGGCATGGTGATGTAGAAGCCTCCGGTGATGATTTCCTCTCCGGCAGGGTGCCGGAAACAGCTTCAGAACCCCCCTGGTGTATGGTTGATGATGACGGCGGCTGCGGAACTTTTTGCGGATTTTTGATCAGGTGTTTAGGGTTTTCCATCCGGGGGGATTAAATAGGCGAAAGGGAAAAGTCGGTGGAGCTCCAGGGGCCCCACACCCATAGCTGGCGCGACCAGGGGGCGCCACCCTATGGTGTGGGCCCCCTGGTGCCCGTCTTCGACTCTCCTTCGGTCTTCTGGATGCCTCCAGGGAAAATAGGCACTTCGGGCTTTGTGGGGTCCAATTCCGAGAATGTTTCCAGAATAACTTTTTTGAAACCAAAAACAGCAGAAAATAGGGAACTGGCACTTGGCATCTTGTTAATGGGCTAGTCCCGGAAAAAGTATAAAAATGCTATAAATAAGGGAGAAAACAAGTAGCAATTGACATAATATGATCATGGAGCATCAGGAATTATAGATACGTTGGAGACGTATCAAGCATCCCCCAGCTTAGTTCTTACTCGTCCTCGAGTAGGTAAACGATAAAACACAATAATTTATGAGGTGACATGCTACTAACATAAACTTGATCAATCTAATGTAAACGCATATGCACGCTGAGATCATAGAACTTCAAACACAAACATGATAAATAGAACTTTAATAATAAAGCATAGTAATTACTTTGCATCACGAAGAGTATCTCAAATAAAGGATCATGAATAATAATGCAAAGAAAGGTAAACGTTTGTTTCAGGTATAGAGAAAGCATGGCAAAATGATATTTCGCTAGTCCTTAAGAGTGGGGCAAAACATAAATGCCAGGACACCTTCAAAGTTCATGAGAAGACTAGAGAAAATAATTTAAGAACAAATAATATCACATCATGAAGTAATTATTGATGTTTATGGGACAATTGCACATAGAACTCAGAATGGCAAAAATGCTCTCTCAACTGTGCATAAAGTTAGAAGATGGAGACTCAACATAAAAGTAAAAGAAAGGCCCTTCGCAGAGGGAATCATGGATCACTCACGTGCTAGAGCTTTTATTTTATTAAACAGAAGTATTAAAAGTTTGACACTGAGTCAACGAATGGTAAACAGAAAATACAGTACGTCACAAGCCAACTGGATTCACAAGAGCGGCTCCCATGTGAAGGACGCATCTGGGTAGAAGGCCATCCCTCTTTCTCTTTTGTTTACACGATTATGCTTTGACTGATAAATCAAGGGCAAAAATAGTGAAGAGAATTTGTTTGTATTAATTTGGGGCTAGGCACCCCGCTGCCATCTCTTCTATCATTTGGATAAGCGTATGAAGCCACTAGTCCAGTGTGTGAAATCCAATCAACAAGTGATATAAATATTCTCTATTGACGTCCTCATGAGCAAAAACAGGAACATGAAGCAGGAGTAATTTTGAAAGTTTTAAAGGTAACACATGAGCAATTTACTTGGAGTGGCAGTTAAATACCACATGTATGTAGGTATGGTGTACACAATGGGAAAATCTTTGGTTTAAGGAAGTTTGGATGCACGAGTAGAGCTCATACTCAGTACAGGTGGAGGCTAGCAAAAGATTGGGAGCGACAAATCAAGAGAGCATAAGAGCCATAATCATGCATAGAGACATAAGCATCATTTTATAAGTGCGCAAATTTTTGAAAGTTTCTCGTAGATCTTCAAGGAGTGTATCCTTTTCCTTGGAAACTACGGCAATGTCATCCATGTAAACATGAACGTTTTTGCCGATTTGACTATGCAAGCATCTTTGGATGCAACACTGGTAAGTTGCACCGGCGTTCTTCAAGCCAAAAGTCATGGTTATGTAATAGTATGTTCCATACGGGGTTATGAAGGAATTTTTTATTTGATCCTCCTTCTTCATACATATTTGATGGTATCCGGAATAAGCATCCAAAAAGCATAAAAGCTCAGAGCCAGCAGTGGCATCTATTATTTGATCGATTCGCGGTAACGCGAACCTATCTTTTGGACACAATTTGTTCAAGCCGGTGTAATCTATACACATCCTAAGAACAATATTGTCTTTCTTCGGGAATAATACTGGGTTCGCAGACCAA
The DNA here is from genome assembly GCA_028641055.1 of Alopecurus myosuroides. Classification (NCBI taxonomy): domain Eukaryota; kingdom Viridiplantae; phylum Streptophyta; class Magnoliopsida; order Poales; family Poaceae; genus Alopecurus; species Alopecurus myosuroides. The sequence goes on from CM054062.1 coordinate 224,704,354, forward strand.
TCAGTATGTATGACTTCCCGGATAAAATCAGCAACTATAAGCCGGATAATTTCCTTGCCTATACCCTTCCGTCTTCTTCCATCGAAACGACGGAGACCTTGCTTGACGGGTTTTGATCCTAGAATCACTTTCAATTGATGCTCAGCAAGTTCCCTGGGTACTCCCGGCATCTCCACAGGACACCAGGCAAAAATATCACAGTTCTCACGGAGGAACTTGATGAGCGCGTCTTCCTATTTGTCAGTCATCCCAGTTCCCACTACGACAAATTTTGTCGGATCTTTGGGATCTAGGATAACCTGTCTTGTATTTTCCAAGGCCTTGAGGCTATCTGCCGGCTTCCGACTTTCTTTTCTTGAAGGCATTTCCATCAGCGAAACTTCCGTAGCTAGCTCCTTCAATTCCTCCCTTGCGATCACTTGCTCAGCGCAAAGGGCGTTTCCTTTCTCCAGCTCGTTCGCCAATTTGTAATCTCAAGTTATATTAATTACTTCTCCTTTTGGCCCTGGAATCTTCATCTTGTTTTAAATATAACATGATCTTGCCATGAATTTGGCGAAAGCTGGACGTCCGAGTATTGCATGTTATACACTTACGAACGACACCACCTGGAATGAGATTTTTTCCTGGCGGAAATGTTCTCTACTTACAAAGGTTACATCTAGGGAAATTTATCCTAGGGATTGTGCTTGCCTGCCAGGAACAATACCATGAAACCGTATATTGTTGTGCCTGAGCTGAGTCTCGGAAATATGTAGTTGTTTCAATGTACTCAGGTACATGATGTTGATACTAGATCCTCCATCCATCATCACTCTTTTGAGCCTAGTGTTTTGAACAATAGGACTTACGACCAAAGCATGTGTGCCGGGTTCTGGGATGTTTCCGGGATGATCTAACTGATCCCAGGTAATTGGCGTATTTGAATAATTCAAGTACTTTGGTGTTGGTGGAACAACCGCGTTGATTTCTCGAAGTGTCCGTTTTGCCTGCTTTGCTGAGGGAGTTGCCAGGAAAGTTAGGTTACATTCTCCTTCAACTCTCGGGAATTTTGGCTCGCCTTTTCACTGTTGTTCCTGGATTTTATCGTTGGTGTCCGATTCACTTTCTTCTTTCTCGGCTTCTGGATTTTGCTTGTTGAACTTCGTCTTGGAATTCTTTCCTTTGTTCCCGGATCCTGCAGTGCCCTTCATATGCTTGTTGAGGCGGCACTACGCATTTGTATGGGTAGGCTTCCCAAATTGCGAATGGTTGACACAGTTTTCCGACTTTATCTTTTCCCAATCTTCCTTAGAGTAGGAGATTGATTATGTGCTTCTTCCTTTCCATTTTCTGCCATTATCCTTTCCAAATGTTGCGTTTGCTTCTTTGGGTTTTGCCTGTGCCTCTGGAGTAGCTTTCTTTTCAAAACGAGGTGTCTTTTTGGCCTGAACTAAAGCATCAATATTTCCACCTCTCGCTCTGATATCATCTTTGGCCGCTGCAGGCTCATTGGCGATGCTAAGCATAGATCTGAGATCTTTGTGCTCCTTTGATCCAACCATGAACAGTACGAGGCCGGGTTTTAATACATTGATGAAAGCATGCATTACTTGTACATCACTTACTCCAGAATAGCTATTTTTCATTGTTGTCCATCTTGATATGAAGTCGACATACGACTCGTCTTCAAACTGGACGCAACGATTCAGCTGGTTGATGCTCTTAGGGCGTTTGTACGTACCCCGAAAGTGCTGAGCGAATACTCTAGCCATATCATCCCAACTATCCACGGTTCTTGACAAAAGCCCGTTGATCCAATCTCTGGCTCCATCCAGCAACATTAGGGGTAGAAATTTCACCGCTTCCAGGTCTGTCCCTTTGTTGATCTGAACGACGGTATAGTAATCTGAGAGCCATGTATCCGGGTTTGTACTTCCGGTATACTTTTGGTAAGTTGGACCAATTTTGGCAAAGCCAGAATGTAGGGTTATTCTTTTGGATCCTGTCAGTGAAACACTTAGGTCCAAAGTATAGATCATCTCTTTCTGCCTTATTGACGTGTGCGGAATATCTTCCGGCTGAATGGACAGAAGGGGATCTGCTCCTTTCTGGCCCATTGTTGCGCGAGTGCGCTCTTCTGGGGTTATCCCTATTTCACCCGTTGTCGTGTCCTTTGGAATAAGGTGGAGCTCTACTCCTTGGCCTTTCTTTGTTCCTAGGAGGAGTACGGGATCTCTCACGTCTGTGAGGATTTTCATATCTTCCGGCTTTTTCAGCGGGGCGTCTCGGAGGCGGCATCATTTTTCCGTGTTCCCGGCTTTTTCCTCCCGATCATTGTGATCACGGGGATTATTTCCACCTTTCATCAGATGGGATCCCGTTCTGGACGCTTCATCCCTATTGTCCGGGATTTTCTTGTCCTTCTTAGGATCTCCCTTTTTTCCTTAGAATCGCCTGAATCTCTAGGTTCGCTAGGTCCATGTGCTCCAGCGGCGTAGGTGGCAATTTTGCATAAGGCCGAGTCGTCATGCAACTTCCCCGATCTTCCCTGTCCTCGCTGTTGCTGTTGTAATGCTTTTCCCAGGAAAGCATACACTCCTTGAAGCTTTTCGTCTTTGGAGTATAGGTCATCGTTAAGGATGGCGAACGCGGCTTCCATGTTTTCAGCTGCGGTTTTGTAGATGCGTTCGCCCTTAGCGTTTACGCCGTTAACCTGTCTTTGCCAAGAAGGGTTTTGCAATCGTTCTTTTACTGGCAGCACGTCCGGCCTTGCAATTCTGGGTAATCTCGTGGGTTTTATCCCGTACATATTCCGTCTTTCGAATTCTTAAATTTCCTCCTGCTTTGCTTTTACAATAGCTTGGGCTTTGAGGAGATTTTCTTGAGATCGGAATAGTTGTTGCTGCTACCGCATAATGGCTTGCCTTCTGGCTTCCAGCACTTCCGGTAGTTCGTACGGTCCAACAGGGGTTTTGATCAGATCGATCTCGTCCTGTTCCGACATTTGGGGAAATGGGATTTCTTTGTTTTTCTTCTCCACAGGTGTGACTCCGCTTCCTCCTCCTGCTTCCAGGTTTTGGTTAGCATCATCTGCCAATTTTTTCTTCTGGAGTTTCTTGGCATTCTTCTTTTTCTTCTTGGAAGAGGGAGGCTTTTTTCCAGGTTCTTCTTCTGTCAATTCCTTGACATCAGGATAGATGGGACTGGTTTCGTCATCCTCTCTTTCCTCATTTGGTGGAGGTGTTCTGGGGTCTTCATCTTCCTCGGCATCCGAGTTTTCAGTCGGTCTTCATCTTCGTCTTCCAAATCTATGTCCTCAGATCCAGGTTCCGACTCCAATCTTGCTTCTACAGCAGCCAATACAGAGTCGGCTTCCGAGTTCGTCGTTTCACTGACGGGTATCGGATCTTCCAGTTGTTCTGTGGGTTTGTTGTTTTCTGCTTCTTTTATGGGATTGCTTACTTCCGTGTTTTCAGCGACCTCGAACTGCACCATGCCAATAAAGTGAGATCTGATTGCAGACATCTCCGAAGAGGCAGCAAATTCAGGGTTTTGGCGATCTAAGCAAAACCCGGTATCATGGTTTTCTTCAACTGGGTATAGGGCGGGTGGGATAAATTTGCTTCCACCACAGAATCTCATTGCTTCTGCAGTTAATCCGATAAAGATGTTTGCAGATCCAATCGGTAAAACGCAGGCACTTACCAGGTGATTCCGTGCTGGCATGTACGATCCGTTGTTGAGGAAGCGCCCTACGTCATCGTCGAATTCCAGGCTTCCGACAGTTATGGTACTGCCGATTCCGCCGAGTATCCCCGATCGAAACATAACGCCTGACGTCGTTGGCCCCATGGTGGGCGCCAACTGTCGAGACATCGTAGTAAGGATCATAGACGGGGGTGCCATGAGCCTATGGATAGAGACATGGGGGGACGTGGTAGTACGACAATCGAGAACACTAGGTTTACCCAGGTTCGGTACGACGCAACTAGGCGACGTTCCTACTCCTGCAATCTCACTAAATCAGGGCTGAAGCCTGAAGTATACAAAGTACAATGTGAGTAGTGTTTCGCTAACTTTACGAGGATCAACTTCCCGGAGAGTTTGCTTCTAGCTAATTGTGTCTCTTTCGTCTCTCCCGTCCGACTTTATATAGATAGCCGGGTTAGGGCTTACAGAAAGGAAACCTAGAAGACTACGGAAAGTATCTAACTTGGAAAGTAAGGAATCCATATTCTCCTCCAAGCCGCACCACTTTGGGCCGTGGTCCGGGTTCTTCTAGAATCCGAATTCCTGCGCATCAGCTTACTGGGCCGCCTAATGGGCTGTAATCCATTACCAACAGGCCACCCTGGTAATCCAGCTCTTTAGACCAATGCCGGATATACCCCTATCGGTATATATCCGACATGGAGGTTTCCTCCATCAAGAAGATGTTGGATAACATGATGGGTAAACCTAAGGGGCACGTGAATTCTCCCAGTGTCTCCGATGAGGAAAGTTCGGAAGAGGAAACTATTCCGAACAATACTGAAATTGAAGAAAACATTGCCAAAGCTAAGGCGAAAGCCGCACAAAAGTCTAAGGCAAAGGAGAATTCTGGAGGCTCCAAGTCTCAAACGGCTGATGGTTCGGGGTCAAACTCAAGAGTTCCACCACCTCAAAACTATGACTCCATTCATCCAATTGTTTCCATGCCACACATTATTAATGTTGGACTTTCTCCCATGCTTAAAACTAATTAATTCTCTTCTTGGAAGTTTGAAATGGAATCACATATTTCTGGCTCGTGCACCGCCTTGTGGAGAAGTGTGGTCCATGGGTTCCATCCCCACGACGCAAGCAACTTGACTCCTAGGGAGGATGTGTAATCCCAACTCAACAAGACCGCCCTTGTCATCATTCAAAAGGCTCTCCTAGGGGGCACATCACTCACATCCGTGGTTGCAAGACCGCCAAGGAAGCTTGGGACAAGCTTGACGCTTTGTTTCAAGGGAATTCTAGCATCCAATCATCCAAATATGATGTTGCCATTGACAAGTCCGAGAACTTCGTTATGCAAGAGGATGAGTCTCTCGAGGAGCTATATAGAAGAGTTGTCACCCTTGCCAATCAATTGAGGGACTTTGGAAAAGAAGAAATATCCGATGAGTGGATAAAGAGGAAGTTTATCAAAGCAAATACATCATTCGAGAAGAACCTCTCCACTAGCATCCGGACAAGAGCGGACTACAATTCCCTTAACTCCATTGGTGTTCTTAGTGAGTTCATCGACATATCCCTATCACACAAGAGTGCGGATGATGCTCTTGCCCACTCAAGAGGAATGGTAAAGTCACCCAACCTAGCTTTGAATTCAAAGGCGATTGCTCGAATTGAAGAAGTTGAAGAGGATGATGATGAGGAGGAGGACTATGAGGAAACTTACACGGGTGCTCACAAGTGCATTGCTCTCGCCATGCACGGATATTGGAAGATATGGGAAGCTCACAAGGCCGGTTCTCCATGACCCCCTAGAATCAAGAACTACAAAAAGATAGGGGAGCGACCAAGGACACGCTACAATTGTGGAAGTGCAAATCACTTTTTCAAGAAGTGCCCTTTTGATCCAAGAGAAGAAAATGAAGGCAATCTTGTTCGCAAAAACAAGACCAAGGCTCCACAAAACAATAACTTCGCTAGAAGAGTGCCAAGGTCTCTTTATGTTCAAGAAGGGGCGGTGTTGGAAACCTATATTTCCGGATATGAAGGAGAAGATGAAGTGGTAGGCGTGGCCCATGTAGCTCTACCGCCTCATCTCCATCGGTTTCTCTATTTTAATCCCCCAATGAGAATGCGCCTATCCGACCTACATGTCTTACGGGAAAAGCCACTTTGGTATGCTCTCCCAACTCCAAAACCATTGTCACTAATCCTCCTTCATTATTGGATTGTGTTGAAAATTCTTGTGAGGAAGATAGTGAGGCAAAAGAACTAGGCATTTGGTTGGCTAGCCTCAAAGGTGAGACTAAAGAGAATGTGAATGCCCTTTTGCGGAAACTTGATGATGATAACTCTCTTTTAGATGAAAAGGAAGAAATTATCATGACCTTGGAAAGCCATGGAGGTCACTCTTGCAATGAAAAAGATCTTGAAAGGGATCTTGAAAATGAGCTCTCCATTAGAGCTTCTCTTGAGGAGAAATTATCTAGTTTTGAAGAGACTTTTGCTATGAGTGTCTACAAACTTAGGAAGGATAATGAACAATCTATTGCTCTTGTTAAAACCCTTGAAAATGAAGAGTTGAAGCTAGGAATTGCTCACGAGGAACTTGTTGCTCGTCATGAAAAAATAAAAAAGGAGTTCATGTCTCTTAAAGAAATTCATGACAAGCTAACCAAATCTCGTGACAATATTCTAGATCAATAATCTAATAAGCAAGTTATGTCTCCTTCATCTACTAGCATTAATACTTTGCCTAGCAACTCTTGTGGTGCAACTAATCTTGTAGGAGGTGATAAGACTCTCAATGAGGTGATGATCCCTCAAAGAGTCAAGAATGGAAAGGAGGGACTTGGATATGTTGCTAAGTCAAGGAAGGAGTACAAGGAGAACAAGAAGAAGGTCACTTCTCCTTCAGAAGAATTAAAATTTGTGAAAGAAGGAGAGGTGATCAAAGAGAAGGAAACCAACACCATTGTGGGTGGTGAGACCTCTATGGGGAGCGCCACTCACAATGACTTTGCCGCAAAGTATAACCCATCTTATGTTCTTATGAAATCTAGAGACAATCACGTGTATGCTAAATATGTTGGTACTTCTTATGGTGATGATTATCATTGGACTATTTGGGTTCCAAACACCCTTGTTGCTAACAAAATAGGACCCATTCAACGACGAGTACCTAAATCAAGACACTAATCTCTTATAGGGAAGTGCTTTCGGGTCGGGAAAATGGACGGTGGATAGTGGTGCATCCCAACATATGACCGGAAGCAAGGACGCAATGAGTGACCTTAATCCTCCTTCACCTCATCTCAATTGCGTCACTATTGGTGATAACTCCAAGCTAAAGGTATTTGGGCAAGGCAAGGTAGATATCTCAAATGATTTATCAATTGAGAATGTTCTCCTTGTTGAGTCCCTTGGTCACAATCTCATGTCGGTCCTTCAACTTGCAAATTGTGGCTTTACCTATTTCTTTAATAAGGAGAATGTGATTATCACTTGGGAAACGACTCTTAAAGTAGCCTTTGTTGGGCATGTCGAGAACGACATGTATGTAGTGGACTTCTCTAAAGGAGACATGTGTTCCACGAGATGCCTAATGGCTAAAGTTGATGTGGGTTGGCTTTGGCATCACCGGTTAGCCTACACCAATATGAGGACGTTGCATGAGCTTCAAAGTGGCAATCATGTTCTAGGACTAACGAATGCTAAGTTTGCCAAAGATCGTGTGTATAGCTCTTGTGTGCTTGGAAAGCAACATGGAGAATCTCACCCCACCAAGACCACCATCACCACTTCAAGGGTCCTTGAGCTTATTTATTTGGATCTTTTTGGTCCATTATCTTATGATAGTATTGCAGGCAAGAAGTATTGTTTGGTGATTGTGGATGACTATTCAAGGTATCGTTAGGTGTATTTCTTCAAGAGGAAGAGTGGGACTCAAAAGAGAGTCATCGAGTTCATCACATTGGTGGAGCGCCAAAATAATGCAAGCATCATGGCAATCCAGAGTGATAATGGCTCCAAATTCAAGAACTACACCGTGGAGGGATTTCTTAGTGAAAAGGGGATTTCTCATCAATATTCCACTCCCTATACCCCTCAACAAAATGGTGTAGCGGAGAGTAAGAACTGTACACTAATGGATGCGGCAAGGACCATGGTTGCGGAGTTCTCTTCTCCTTACAATTTTTTGGTCGAGGCCGTCTCCACCGCTTGTCATGCTAGCAACCGGTTGTATCTTCGCAAGAACTTAAACAAGACTCCCTATGATATTCTCATGGGCAAGAAGCCGGATGTATCATACTTCAAGGTCTTTGGGTGCAAATTCTTCATTCGTAAGAGAGGTAAAAGCTTGTCAAAATTCGAGACAAAATCTTATGAGGGTATTTTTGTTGGTTATGGCACAAATGCCCACGCCTATAGAGTCTACAACAAGTCCATCGGACAAGTTGAAGAAGCTATATATGTGGTGTTTGATGAGGATAATGGGTCCCAAGGGGGCCGTATAGATCATTGTGTTGTAGGAGATGCAATTCCTCCCATTGTCATAAGAAGAATGGGGATTGGTGAAATAATTCCCATTGAGGGTTACCGGATGATGGAGGGAGAATGACTATGCTCTACTCAAGTGGAGCCATTGACTACACCCATCGATACACAAGATGCACCAAGCCCTCAAGCTAATAATCAAGGCCAAGCTAATGATTAATATCACTATATCAATCAAGGCCAAGCTAATGATCAAGACAAGCTATTAATCAAGGCCAAGCTAACAATGAAGGACAAGAACACGACTCTCATGTTGGTGAAAGAACTCAACCACTAAGTGATCCATCTCCAATCGATGAACAAGACCAAGATCAAGATGGACATGACTCCGATGATGAAGGAGATTCTCAAGCCATGTCGAAGGAGACTTTGGAGGAGATGCTAGCGCGTATATCAAAGAGAAGGCTAAAAAATCTTGAGCGTGCCGGTCACATGGAGGACTTGATCCTTGGACAAGTTCTGGGAAAGGTAGTCACAAGGAGACAACATGCGGATTTTAACAAGGCACATGCTTTCGTCTCTCACATTAAGCCCAAGAAAGTCTATGAAGCTATTGAAGATCAAGATTGGCTTGAAGCTATGCATGATGAACTCAAAAACTTCGAGAGCAACAAAGTATGGAAGTTAGTACCAAGTCCCAAGGATTGCAAGAACGTCATTGGCACCAAATGGGTGTTCAAGAACAAGAAAGATAAAGATGGCATCGTTATTCGCAACAACGCGTGATTGGTGGCTCAAGGATTCTCTCAATTCAAATGCGTCAATTTCGGTGAAACTTTCGCTCCCGTAGCTCGTCTTGAATCAATTTGTATCTTGCTTGCGTATGCTTCACATAATAATTTCAAACTACAACAAATGGGTGTTAAAATTGCTTTCCTAAATGGTCCTATTAATGAGTTAGTATATGTCAAGCAACCTCCGGGTTTCGAGGATCCCAACCACCCCGATTATGTCTACAAACTCGATAAGGCGCTCTATGGGCTTAAACAAGCTCCTTGTGCGTGGTACGAGCACCTTAAAGAGTTTCTAGTGTATCGTGGGTTCAATGTTAGTTTAATAGATCCCACCCTTTTTACCAAGAAGTTTGGAGGTGACTTGTTCATATGCCAACTCTATGCAGATGATTTCATTTTTGGGTCTACTAACACCAAGTTCAATGAAGAGTTTTGCAAGGTTATGACGGATAGGTTTGAGATGTCTATGATCGGCTAGTTGGAGTACTTCCTTGGCTTTGAGATCAAGCAACACCCCGAAGGAAATTTCATGAAGCAAGCCAAGTATACACAAGATATTCTCAAACGATTCAACATGCATGACGCCAAGCCTATGAAGACCCCCATGTCCACAACCTTTGACTTGAAACCCGATCTGAATGATCAAAAGGTTTACCGCTCCTTGATTGGCTCATTCCTCTACCTTTGTGCATCTAGACCCGATATCATGTATAGTGTAGGTAAATGTGCAAGGTTTCAAGCCTCTCTGAGACAAAGTCATTTTGAAGCAGTTAAACGAATCTTTCGCTATTTAGTTCATACCACAAACTTTGGTCTTTGATATCCCAAGGGTTCAAGCTTTCAGCTCATTGGGTACTCGGATGCGGAGTATGCGGTAGAGAATACAGATAGGAAGTCTACATCCGGGGGTTCCCAATTTCTTGGTCGATCTTTGGTATGTTAGTCTTCCAAGAAGCAAAATTGTATCGCTCTCTCCACCACCATTGAGGCCGAGTACATCTTTGCGGCAAGTTGTTGTGCTCAATTGCTCTGGATGCGGCAAACTTTGCGAGATTATGGTATCGACTTCGACAAGGTACCTCTCTTGTGCGACAATGAGAGTGCCAACAAGATAGCCTACAACCCCGTCCTTCACTTCAAGACTAAGCACATTGAGATTCGGCATCATTTCATTCGAGATCACGTTGAGAAGGGAGATATTGATCTCTCTTATGTGCCGACCAAGGATCACCTTGCGGATATCTTCACGAAGGCCCTTGATGAACCAAGATTTCGGGGTTTGAGGAATGAACTAAATGTCATCGATTCGTCTACATTCACTTGTTACCTTGCATAGATACCTTCATTACACGTGTTATTTAGGTTCGGATGTAGGCATGGACATAGGGGGCGTATTTCAATTCATGAACTAACACTCCTCCTATCATGCACAAATCAAATTAAAATTTCATGCATATCTAGTCATTTTGTGACTTATTATGCTTCAACGTGAGTCATGCTTTTGGGCCCAAGATATATCTTCGCGGATCCTTCGCATATACTCAAACACGGTGGCTACGGCCACCAACATTTTCTCTTCAATGTGTTGGCTGCATCTCTTGTTTTCCTTTCATTTGTGTTTGTATTTTCATTGCCATACTTTTTGTTTTTCGTGTTTTGGTGGCTCATGTCTTGTTCTTCAATCTCTTTGTGAAAACCTGTGTTTGGGAGCCCGGAAATTCTGGCCCAGGGCCCTAAAATTTCCGTTCATCTGATTTTTGTCCCTAAAACTTCCCCATTTCCTCCGTGCCCGCTCTCTGGACACGGCCGGAAATTTAGGGTGGAATTTTCCGGAACAAATATCCGGGGGCCAGAATATTCTGTGTCCTGGACCCGGAAATTTCCGCTGCTCGATTTTTCACCAGAAATTTGACCAACATTCCTTTGTGCCCCTTCTCTGGACACAACCGGAATATTGGGGCGGAATTTCCGGCCAAATATCCGGTGCCCCTGGAAATTTCCTGCCCCCAAACCGTAATATTCCGGGGTAAGCGGTTGGAGCCTATAAAAGGCGACATGGTGGGCTGTCCTAGCCTCCCCCCCATCTCCCTTCTCCTCATCGCCTCCAACCGCACCCGCTGCCACAGGTGCTCCCCGAGAGTCTCTCCGCCTCCACCCCTCTCCCTCCGGCTTCTCCTCTCAGATCAAGAGGCTACCACTTCCTGTTTCCTCCATGGATCCCGGTAAGTGGCCATGTATTCTCCAAGATCTAGGGATGTTTATTTTTTATTTTCTTTGTACTAGGGTTTGCTCTCCTGCATACCCTTGTTCCCCTCCTCATTCTCCTCACTTCGCATCGGTGTTCCCACTTCGAGATTCTCCGCAGGCCTGGATTCGCAGCCCTGGCGCGATATTTCCAGGGCCGGAAATTTCCGGTCCCCCACCGGAATTTCCTCCTCCCGGAAATTTCAGCCAGAGCCGGAATTTTCGGCCCACTCTGAATCTTGCAGTGTGCACCATACTCAGATTCCATCCATTGTTTTCTATTCTACTCTGCAAAACATGAGCCCCATTTTTATTTTTGTGTTTGTCTTTGCTTTTTCCTACAGATGGTTCAAGCTCTCGGTCCAAAGGCACTAGCAGTCGCAAGAGATTATGTCGGTTCATACAGAATGATGAGGGAGTTTATGTGGATGAGACGATCATTCGTCAGCGTGAGCGCAAGGAGAAGCGCGAGTATGAACGTCGGCACAATGCAGATAGGGCTGCTCGCCTTGCCAGCAAACAACAAGACAAGGCATCTTAGAACCTGGCAACTATGTCCGTGGCTAAATTCAAGACTTGGCGCAACAAAGATTGGTTCACGACTGGTTCTCAGGACACCACTATTGATTCCTGCTTCTGGCACGTGGAACAGGAGACTCTGTACATGCATGTTTATTCTGTCATGAGCAAGCTCGTCTGCCCCATGAAGCAGATCAACTTTCAGCACCTGGCATCATTTCCTGATTATTTTGGCAAACCTCTCAATCTTGCCGAGCTCCTTGGTTTGCGTCATCTGATGGAGATCCAGTGCTCCTACAATAGCACTATCATCCAACAATTCTTTGCTACCCTGGTATTTGATGATTCTGAGGAGATGTGGATGACGTGGATTTCTGGACTGTACAAGCTCTCAGCCACCTTTCATGACTTTGCTTCTGAGTTAGGGTATCCGTTTGCTGGCCTTTCAGTTCCTCAGGGCGCTAGGATGCATGTCCATGCCGTGGAGTCCAACAAGAACAAGTTGGCTGAGCTGTATGGGGCTCGAGGTGTTGTGGGGTCCGTGAAGGGACTCTTTCCTATCTATGACATTCTTTTGCGCATGTTCCGGGAGACCATTGCTCCTAGCGGTGGCAATAATGATGAGATCCATGGAGGTTTGGTAAACCTCATGCATCACGCCTACCTGACCTTCACAGAGGGTGATCTGGAGGATACTGAATCCCACAAGATTGACGTGATGGATTTCATCTTTCACGAGATTCACTTTGCTCTTTTCCACCGCAAGGTGCCTCCCTATGCACCCTACATCATGAAGCTCATCAAGTCTAGGTATCCTGTTGACGAGCGTGAGGTCCTTGAGTTGGACCGTGAGGCTCACAAGGACGTCAAACTGTATAAGAAGAATGCTCATACTCAGCAGGCAGCACATGATGTTGGTGCTACAGGCCATGGACACCGTGATCCTCGCATGAGACAGGATGCTTCTAGGAGAGGTAACAATAAGCGCTCTTGGGTCATTCGTGTCATTGAGAAAGTGTTGCGCATGAATGTTTGCATCCACAAGGAGAACTACAATGCCTATGTTGAGATTTGCAACATTCTCGAGAATCAGCGTGCTATCATGACTGCCCTCAACATGCCAGATATCCCTGCTCCTCTACATACTCAGATTCCTTATCACAACTGGAAAAATTGTGATGTTAATTGGGATCTCGGTATTCCTAATGATGATGAATTAGAGACTGCTAGTGAGGAGGAAGCCTCCGAGGACGACCCCGAGGATGATGGTGCCGCAGACTAGAGCTTGTCCATGGGACGTTAGTTCTTTCTTCTATCTTTTTGGTATCCTGATGCCAAAGGGGGAGAAGATCTAGAGATTGGAGATTTGCTAGGGCGGGCAGTTTTTATGTCTTTTATTCGCTATCTCTCGTGTGCTTTTCGACTTTTTTTTATTCGTGAACTTTTATTCGTGGATTCCTACTTGTGAACCTATATTATTGGGAGGCACGTCTCCTAGTTATGTGTATATGTGATGTTCAGTTTATATCGTATGATTACCTCTATGCAAATATCCGTGTTTTCATCACTCACCAAAAAGGGGGAGATTGAAAGCTCATGTCTCCTCTAGATTTTGGTGGTGATAACAACACGGGTTATTCTACTAAAATCGTGTCTAAGTGTTCACAACTGGAATCATAATCTCTATCAAGAATAGCAGAAATCTATATGAAAAAATTCTCACAGAAAATTCTGAAACAAGTCAATGTTATCTGAAGCCGGATATTTCAGGACACAAGACCAGAATTTCCGGTGCCTAAAGGGCGGAATTTCCGGCCCTTGCCCCGTAATATTCCGGCCTGCGTGAAGATCAGCTGATAAGGATTTGGGAGTCCAAAGTGCCCGCTCTCGGATGCTGGGGCGGAAATTTTCTCGGAATATTCCGGTGGAAATTTCTGGCCCCTGTTTCCTTAGAAGAAAAAGTACGCGTCGTTGCTGCCCGCTCTCGGACATGAGGCGGAAATTTGGCCGGAAATTTCCGGCCACCGGATTATTGAAAAATCCGCCCCCCGGAGACCACTACCCCGGAAATTTCCGGTACTTATACCGGAATATTCCGGCCCTTGAAGACAACAATGGCTAGATTTCGGAGGAGGCTATAAATACATGTCTTCTTCATCTAGACAGCTAGTTCGTCTATTTCTCTCTCTCCTCCATTGTTTGAGAGCTCAAAACGCCTAGATCTCCCTCCTCATCCAACCAAACTCGATGCCCTTCAAGGATTTGATGGAGGAGGCCTAGATCTACATCTTTACCAAGCCATAAATCGTTTTCCCTTACTCTACCCTTTGGGATCTCGTAAATCTCTTGGTTGCCTTATCATCCTAGAGAAATCCTAGTGCTTGTAGGTTCCACCTTGTTGCAAGAATCTTCAGATCGTTGAGAGCCTCCAACTCACTTGTGGAGTAGACTCGGCCACGTGTAAAGGTTTGATCAATGCCTTCAAGTCGACCTCATAGTGGAAATGAGAATCTCCCTCGCCGGAGAAGCTCAAGGAGAACAAGGTGTGCACATCTGTGCTATTGAGGAGCGCCTAGGTGGCTCCCCACCTCTCCAACGTAGACGTACTTCTCTTGAGAAGGAACTATGGGAAACATATCCTTGTCTCCTTGTTTACACTTGTGGTTATCTTGTGCTTTTCATATTACTTTTGTTGCATATTTGTTTCTTATCACCTAGGGCGTTCATCTAGTTGCACATCTAGACAACCTTATCTTTTACTTGTTAAAGCCTATCTAAAAGTGAAAAGGAATTAAAATTTGTAGGTCACCTATTCACCCCCCTGTAGTTGACCATATTGTACTTTCAACAAGCATGTGACTAGTTCACGGAGATGCAACGACACGGGAACGAGTAGAATTGTTATGTCGGTAACGAGACTGGACGGGGTATAAGACACCGGAAGATCAAGTCTCAAACTAATAGAGTATCACTAAGGCAAGAGGTATGGGGACTTAGGTTTAAGGTTCAAAGCGACGCAAAACTTCGATGGATACACATGGGCCATTATGGATGTCAAGATCCCGCTATTGGTCATTGGTTGGAGAGGTGTCTCGGACGTGTCTGGAGTAGCCCGAACCGTAGGGTGTCACACTTAAAGGTAGACAATGTTTAAGAGTGATCTTAGTACGAAAGTGTATAACAGAGAGAGCCAGAATCGTTCTGGTATTTTTCTGATAGAGATCGGAGAGTTTTGAAGGTGTATCGGAATTCAAGGAGAAATGCCCGATGGTGATCGAAGGGTACCGGAAGGGGTTCCGGGACTCGAAATAAATAAGAAATTTATATTTATTATTAATTGGTGTAATTAATAATTAAATATCATTTTATTTTATTTTTAAATGCATTTATTCCACTAATGGGCCTTTCGGGCAAAAGAGACCCATTAAGAGAGAAGTGTAAGAAAGAAAAGGGGGAAAGGAGGGGAGCCCACATGGGCCACTTGGGGCCCATGTGGGGGTGCGGCTGCCCCTTGGCCGGCCAACCATGTGGGGTCTAGTCCCACATGGCTTGGCCAAGGGGAAAGGCTCCCCCCTTCCCTCATTTATATAGTTAGACTCCCCTCCCCTTTTTCCCATCAATTCATCTCTCTCTTTTCTCTCTTCTCTGAAGGTGGTTCCCTTTGGAGTTGTGTTAGGAGTTGAGAATTCTCCACTATAAGCACACCGCCGTGTTATTAGTCTTGGGTCCATCTCTCTACTTCCGCAACCTTCGCTGGGCCGGAGACCGGGAGTCATAGTCTACACCGTATGTGTGTAATCCCACGAGGTGCAATACTTGGGGCACTAGTCGTGGAACCACTTCTCGACCTTGAGGTCGGTTTTGTTGTCTTCATCGATAACCCTTGTGCGGGAGGGCAATCCCCGCTTTTGTTCTTCAAGGGTATGATCACCGTTCCTTCTCTGTTGCTCTATATCTGCATAGTAATAGATCCTGACTGTTTTTCGGTTATCGTTGTTAGGAAAAAAATTGTTTTCTGCTACGAAACCCTTCAATGGGATGTGAGCATAGCATGCACCTTATCGGACAGTTGGAAGGGGTAGAATGTGCACCGTCTCGATGCTGTAGTCGGATGATACCGGTCGGACATGGGCGTTAGTGAGGGAGCCGTTGGCGTGTGCACCAACGACTACCAGGAGATCGTCAGCGGAGGGGAGCCTCCGGAGGCCATTGGAAATCACGTGCCCTAGACAACTCCTTTTCTCTCATGGAGGCAGCGGATAGCTACCCTTCGTTGTAGCAACATACCACTAAGCCATGTATAAGAAACAACACTCTCTTCTTTATACAATCAATACCATATATATTTATTATAGCAAATAGTACATGGTAGAGATACATGAGCTGACTACATCGGTTGCAAAATAAAGTCTAAAAGAGACGAGCAAATCTTCGAGATCTTTAGACCATTTCTTCTTTCAGAATACTTTTCTAAAGTCAGCCGTAGACCAATAACATAGATATCAAACCATAAAAATGTAAATACCAACGAAGATTCTCCCATAATTTTAATTTTGAGGAAGAGTGCTCTTGATCCATACCCCCATGTTACAACACCCATTGGATAGAGCGGGTATGGTTACGGGATGGTATAACATGTACCAGGCCGGTACGCGGGCTCGGCCGAGAGGCCTCGGCATGGCATCAGGTGGGCCACATGCCGGGCTAGGCCCGTTTAGCCCATGTTGGGCTAGACACATGACAGACTCGGCACACGGGCTGGCGAGCCGGCACGCCAGACAGGTGGCCAGATTTCCTAGTACCATGATCCTTAATGGAAAAGAGAATCATAATTTTTATCCGTCAAGTACGTTGTAGAATACTGTGATCTCCTGGTCTGATTCGTCAAGGTATATGCAGATCTTCTTCCTAGCTTCAAACCCGTAGGTTTTGGCAAGTTCTCTTCAAATAGAGAAAACCAAAAAAGACCAGTTCTGCTTCGCTAGTGAAAAGAACACTGGGGACACGACGATTTGTTAACATGCCCAGGTCAGCCACAAATGTGATCCCCTCATTGATGGTAACATTGAGCTTCTTCTTCAATTCGCGCCTTACCCAACAGGGATGATCCGAACAAAATCTAATAAAAACAACAATTATAGATTTGTTGGGTGCAACTATAAACAACTCAGTCATAACATGTTGAATTTAAATCTACATTACTAGATAGAAAGTTCTCAGGAAAATTCGTTCCTATTAGGCACGTAAATTCGAGTTAGTGAACCACGTGGTAGCATGAACTTAGCCTTTTTTGGATTCACGGCGACGACATATTTCCTGGTAATGCCAACTGGTTTCGTCCCAAACTAGGTGTGGATATCCGTCGTCCGAGTCCTCGGTCCGTCGGCGGTAACGGAGGACCTGGTTGTGTTTTAAACCTTTTGTTTAGGATCCTTTTCACTGGTCTATATTGTCTGTCTTTTCATAGTGCCGTTTGCTCCTTGTGCTCCACCACCGATTTTAATGAGCAGCATATAGACCATTCGGGGCCAATCCCAGTTCAAAAAATATCGTTATCTTTTTATATGAAGTGGAAGGAATAAAAATATTTGATAGAATGAACCATGCCATCAGCACAACTTGAAGTATTAAGGATAGTAATCAAGGTTCTACATCCATAACTCCATAAGACATTTCAAACGAGATAATTGAAACTACAATTATAATGATTTGCATGACCATATGAGCACTGAGAATTGAATTCACTGGCGCGTGACATTTTAGTGCCTCCACCTCCTATACCTGTTCTTCTTTAGCCTCAGCTGTAAATGATAGATCAGGCAAAATATATGCATCAGATCAAATGGACGCAAGAAGATTCTTCGCAAGCCACGCCAGCTACATCACGTTACTGTATTTTTCAATTATTATAGGTGCCAAAAAATAAAATTACTCGTAATTCCATACATTTGTGACAAACAAATTAAAATGAGAAAAAATCGGAAAAAAAATCACTACGGATGTAAGCACCACAGCACACGCCCAAAATTTAAATTAAGCTAGTAGGCATAAAGAAGATCATGATTGGAGTTGTAAGTTCCACTAGAGGTTAAAAAAATGTGTTTAAAAAAACCGGAGGCAAAAACTTTGCCTCATCCATCCATTAATTAAGAAGAATATAGTTGTCGGTTAATTCACTGGAAACAGGATGAAAATCTAGTAGGCATAATATATGAATCTTACTGAAACAAGAATACAGAAAGGCAGGGAACGTGACATGGAAAATTAAGTTAAGTTTCACCTGGTTGCTGTGACCACACTTCTTCTTACGACAGTTGGTAGCTCTGAGAGGTAGCCGAGCATAGCACCTGCAGGAGAAATGTGACCAAAAGTTAGATTATTACACACCCATACACAATTCAAATCCAAAATGATAAAATTGACGTATTCTCTTAGCAAAAGATGCAGATGGACACAGATGACATGCTAAAACTGTGTGCCTTCACAAAACAGATGTAGAACTGAAACAATGAAGAAATGCCGCATATGCTAGGTGTTTGATCATGCTTCTAAATAGGTGCTTTTGGTTTTGGTTTTGGTTTTTGGCCTGCCACCGTGTAACAATATCCAGTCAAAAGCCAAAAACCGAAACCAAAAACATCTATTTACATACTTTTGGGAGGCAAAGTACAAAAAAAAATGGCAGAAAAAACCCAACCAAACAGCCCCTAAGTCGTACGCGATATGTCTAAACAACAACATGTTTTATCAAGGTGTATTACGTACTTGCAGCAGATCATCTTGTCCGAGTTTTGCTTTTCTGCGAGGGCTCTGAGGCTGGGCTCGTATGGCCACATGCCGCCCTGGAGGCGAAGCACGAGGTGAAGCGTGGACTCCTTCTGAATGCTGTAGTCGGCCAGGGCGCGGCCATCCTCGAGCTGCTTCCCGGTGAAAACGAGGCGCTGCTGGTCCGGCGAGATGCCTACGGCCACGACGCACGGCAGAGTAAAACCTCTCGACCCCAACAAAAGCAAAATGCGGCGCGAGATGTAGTAGTAGTGCTGGGTGTACGAGTGATGCGTACCTTCCTTGTCGTGGATCTTTGCCTTGACGATGTCGACGGTGTCGCTGTTCTCGACCTCGAGGGTGATGGTTTTCCCCGTCGGCGTCTTGGCGAAGATCTGCATCTTTCAACTCCCGATATCCTTTGTTCTGGCGGCCCCGTGTTGTGGGGCGGTGAGTTCGGTCCGATATATAGCTGGTCCGGTATAGGTAGCCCGTCCGGCAAGTTTTTAGTTATTACCAAAAGAAAAAAAGAAAAAAAAAACTCCAAAAGAAGCGCGACCGTCAAGTTTACAGAGTAGCAAAAACCATACTACTGCAGTACGGATGGTAACTGGCACGGGTACGGTATAGTAAGTTGTGTCCAAGATGCTAGTTTGTGTTGATCGAGGTGAGGGGTACTGGGGTCAGATGTGTCTCTTCTTATGCTATGTCCCCGTTGCTGCGACATTGTCTTCGACGTCGTGGTAGAGCAGGGAGGTTTGGTCCAGCTGGAAGATTGTGCATCCTATGCTGAATTTATGGTTGGAGGCTGACAGTTCTGGTATCCTTCTCCGACGTTGTAGTCGTGCAGGGATGTCAGATCTGGAGTTAGATGGCGTGTCCCGTGACACATTGCTCCGGTCTGATTCGTTCAACGACAATGATTTTACTTCTGGTAAACTACTTTGGAGGTCCGTAAAACTGCAGAGCAATGATGGAACCACTTCGAGCTCACGTGAAGAGGTGATCTGGCTTCTCTCTTGGTGGTCGCTTCGGTGGTGCCGAAGGAGAGGGACGATGGGTTTTTTTTTCATAGGATTATCCTATCCTTTCGCTACTGCAATGTCGGTGTTTATCCTATCCTTTCGCTACTGCAATGTCGGTGTTTATGTACGCGGATTTTTATGTTATGAATGAGAACGTATTACCTTGCAAAAAAATGAGAACGTATTACCTTGCAAAAGAATCAGGCTGCTTTCCTTCCATTTTCTCCGGCCATCATTTGTAATGTGGTTTGCTCACCTTCTACTGCTAGCCCCCGAGGCCGATCGAGTAGCCGCATCGCTTCAGGATCTCGCCGCTGCAGCGTGCCTCTGTGCGAAGCGGCGTCTCCCTCCTCTGATCTTTGTGCCGCAGCGACAATTTCTGCTCAAAGATGGACCACGGACGAGACCGCGCAGGAGATTAAAGCACAGAGATTGTTTTCATTTTGTTTTATTCTCTTGAATGGCCGTGCATTATTTTTACAGAAGACGCGGACAAATTCTGAACACATATTTTAGAGGTAGTTATCAGAATGACAGAATCTCAAACAGGCTTCAGATACACAGTCATGTTCTGTAAACAGACAAAATCTGCAGTAGCGAGAACACACGTTATGCCAATGCTGTTGAAATATGTTGTCTAGCCCTTTCCCAACTTTTGGTGGAGTTGGCTTACACGCAATTTAAGTGCTAGTAAGATAAATAAACACTGATAGCATCCATTTTCCATGCTCTCTTGCCGCCAGGTGCGCAGACTCAAATCAGAAGTGGCAACGGAGAAGATCACCGTCCATCTGCTTCCCCTTATTGCTCCAGTGGGAAAACAGAGTGCATCCATTTTTTTATATCTTGTAGCACTACGACCTTGACAGAACACCTTTCGAGCTGCGAATGGGTCGAGCAAATATTACCATCAGGGATACTAATGTATGAAAAAGCAGTAGCAACTTGGAGATTAACATGTTTATTAAGGTAAACTACATTCTTGTCCGCAGCTATCATCTGACACTGGCAGCCTTGTTTTTCTATGTTTTACACGGCTACGTGCCTGGAAATAGTTACTGAGACACCTACGAAATGGTGACCACGCGCTCCCTGAATAATATTTGCAGCAAGTGAGGACAAACCTGGGGATAGTGCCACGTCGCCGTAAGTCGTATTCCGTTGCTTGTCGAAGGGCCCTGGCAAATGCTTTGAAACATGCCTCGATAATATGGTGTGAGTTGCTCCCCGCAAGCTTTGGAAGAAAAAAAAATAGGAGCAAATGCAGTGTTATGCCAATTTATCACTTCACCGGGGCGAAAAACAATTATCCTGACTCCTATGTCCCCAGAAAATGTCGTATTGTGGACCCAACAGATTAGGAAGATGAATTCCTTGAAACTGTAGCAAAAAATACCTGACGGATGTGAAGCGTCATCCCAGATGTATTCACGAGGGACTGGAAAAAGTGCTCAACTAGCTGTCATAAAAATAATCAAATTATTGGTTGCCCAAGTAGATACCAGCAATATATGGAGTAACAGGATATCATCAACCTAACTAAACTAACATGTCTTCTCAAGATCGGTCAAAAAAATTGTCGTTTCAAGAGAGCAAGGGCCGAATTTAATAAAACTGAAAGAGAAAATTCTAAAATAAACTTGAACTGGGCATGTTAGATTTGACAATGAAAATCTTTCTAAAGTATGACATAAAGAAAGAAACAGGACATCAAAAGCCCTTATAATCAACATAGCAGACAATTGCAAACGGCTGCCAAAATTTCACAAATTACCTGTGTATCATATGCGCCAACTCGCTCAGTAGGAATACTTAAGCCACAGCTCAAATGAGGTCGACCAGATAGATCCTGAATAGAGGGGAAAACAGGGCTCACAGGCGAACATCCAAGTTCAACAAGGACAATATAACTGCTTAGTAGAGATTTGTATATTCACCATGCCAACAAATGACAATATCAGAATTGTCAAACAAAAATAAGTAACCCAAAATTAAGATACGATAGAGTAAAATAACTGCAACTTTCTCGCTATCATTCAAGTATTAGACTTCTGTGGGATTTTTTTTGTCAGAAAAAATATAACAAAAACAACGCAAAAGGACTGTCTTTCTTGATATGAGTCCTGAAAAGTCAGAATCTGCATATAGACTAGCCTAACATAACATTAGATGCTCATGAAAACATAAAAACACAAACAACAGTTTCATGCCTGATTATTCCCCAGGGGAAGAACCAGACTGATACAAGTTATCATTCAGCTCTGTGTTAGCACAGGGTACGACACACACGAGCTCACGAATGCCAACATAAACATGCACCCTCCTGAATGGAGGTTGCTGAGAACTGTGTGTGTTCATAGCATGTAAAAGCAGCAGAAGTGCATACCAGTATGACCTCAACCGCTGCCTCATCAAGTGGTGCTGTAAAATGCCCAAACCGGTTAATTCCCTTTCGATCTCCAAGTGCTTGAAGTAACGCCTAAAAGTAAGATTTGAAAAGTCACCAATGTATGATTGCAGAACATTAAATTTAGGATAATTCACCATGAGGTAAAGAACAGAAATATAACGCGCAAATTTAACAATGAGGTCAAAATGGGTATCCTAACTTGTCGTAAGCAATAATTCATATAACTATTTCTAGAAGAACAAACGTCAAGCTAAGAATTAATAACAATAGAAAAGCAGCAATCACCGTTCCAATTGCCAAAGCAATATCCTCATTTGAGTGATGATCATCGATATGTGTGTCACCCGTAGCCTTCACATATACGTCAAACAGTCCATGGGATGCCAGTTGCTGCAAGTTGTAAACTGAAAGTTAATGCCTAACTTTGACCGGAAAAAAAACACCGTACGCAGCCACAGTTAGAACCGTCTACAGTCAAGCACAAGATATACACATGACAGAATACAAGACCATTCGAAGTGCTGCAACCTGTGCAAAAGAAATACTTCTCAAAAAAACTGCTGGCATTAGTTTTGGCTACATTAACACCTAACTGCAGTTCCTTTCCACCTATTGTCTTGAGTCTTGAGATGTAAGGGCTTGTCACTGATAGTGTCCGTTTGTTGTCAGTTTGTCGCTAATGTTGAATAACCAAAGCCATGTGTTTCACACATACAGACATTAGTTAATATAAGCCGAAGTGATGTAACATTCTTTCCATGGACCACATCAGACTAGTGAAAAAAATCGGATATCATTTCCCCTCCTAATTGGTCAATATCACCTGGAATATGTGGAACTCAAAAGGGGGCAGATTTTCTTGAGCACGACCTGTTCAAGCTTAGTTGTGTATACATCACTATCTCCCAATAACAACAGGATTGTACTAATAGTGCTCTTAAACATCTAAAGTCAGTGTGTGTCCTACATAAAGGCTTTGCCATCAGAAATTCAGAATGCTACTTGATGTATTTATGTGTTTGTTCATTGATTTTGTCGATTTGAGCTAAGCTACTTTTATGATTTAGGGGTCGTTTCGAACACAGAATTGTAGAGGAAATTTGAAGGATACGAATTTCGTAGGAAAAGTTTCTTTGCTACCATTTGGAAAGCAGGAATAGGAAACCAGATTCCACAGGATAAGATTCCTGTCCTTCAAATTTCACACGAAAAATAACATGTGGTCTGATCTAACGGAAAATTTCCTGCGTGGACGCAGGGGGCTTCGAAGCGCTGCGCCCTTGCCTTTAGGCCCATGCATCAAGTAGTTTACCGTGTCTTTCCTATCCTACATTCAAACGGCTAACTTATGTAAATCCTACAGTTTTCGTTCACATAGGATACAACATGTATGTCATCTAAATTCCCGTACTTTTCCTATTCCCTTGTTTATCCTATCCTTTGTTCCAAACAGGGCCTTACAAAGTTATGTTTTCCTTTTCTTTGCACAAAGAGGTTACTACTCTTCTTCAGGTAGATGCAGCAGATATCACATCCTTGTTTCGAACAAACCCTTAAGCCAAGATATAAAATATCTATGCTACCACAAGCATATGTTGAAAATCATCAATCCACAACTACTGATACAACCCGTAAACTATACTCACATCAAGCATGTGATCCAGGAATGGTATCCCAGTGCTGCAGCTGGCAACACCAGTGCCATCCAAGTTAATCTTCACATGCACATTTGTCTCCTTGGTCACCCTTTTGACCTCTCCCAACCTAGATGACACTGAAAATGTTGAACACAATAAGAGATAGCTAAGGAGTAAAAATCAAAGAAGTGATGCAGAAACCACCTGTGGAGTTCTCAGGAGCCACTGGAGAGCCGTTACCGCCGACGCCAGTGGCAGCCATGATAGGTGAAGTCAGGCGAAGCGATGGTCCGTACGGCCGAGCGGGGAAGGCGACCCCAGTCCCGGACCTTGCCGGGGATTTGGGGACCGGAGAGGCCCGCGCGGAGGATAGGCGGGATAGTGACGGGGAGACGAACGGCGCGGAGGTCATGGGCGAGAGCGAGAGCTGGCTCGTGGGTTATTCGGCGGATCGAATAAGCTCGGTAAAATCGCGTCAAGGGGGATGGATTCGGAAGTTGGAGAAGACGAGGTGGAGCCGTTGAGAGGGCGTCGGCGTGGAGCCCACGGGGTCGGCGGCGGTGGCGGCTGAGTGGGCAAATGGAGATTCTGAGAACGGAAGACGACGGCGGACGATTCCTATCTGTCGCTTATTGCGGGTGTTATCCGCTCTCCGCATACACCTCAAACGCCTTGGGCCTGGCCCAATAAAGAGCGTTCGTGATCTGAAACGTGTTGAGGACTTCGAGCATATCTGAAATGATATAAGTTCTTTTTTTAAAATGATATATATTCTGGATTAACTAATAAGTAGATAAATTGTTCATTAAAAAAAAGTTTTCAGAGGCAAGCAAATTGATGGCTGCGATGGGTCTACTTCAGACGAGACGGTGCAAGGGGTTGTTCAACAATCAACAACACGGAAGGAAGCTGCAGACCGACCAAAAATTGAATGAAGGCAAGCTCCATCTTTATGTGCCCGAGATTAAGAAACTTCAGATTGGTGATTGGTTGAAAAAAATTGCAGCATACCAGAACAAATAGTTTGGTAGAGGCATTTGAATCCTCTACCGGTACAAGAATGCTTTCTATTTGGTAACGAAGGCAATGCACGCAGGGATATTTTAGCCAAATGATAGACCTCTATAAGGATCAAGTGGCTTCAAGAGCTCTAGTGAATTCCCAGCAAGTTATTCCAGATTAAAGAATCATTAACATTGGCTGGGCCATCTTTTCAAGTTGTAAACTTCAGTTAGATGGTTACTCTTCGTCATGTGCCCCTAGAGCTGCCGCCGGTGGCATAGTCTGAGATTGCCGTGGAGATCAAAGAATCTCATGTATAAACCTTGGTTCAAGGTTAATTATGGGACAGCTTGGGAGCTAGGTTACCAAGAAAAGAGGTGTTTCAACAATTTTTGTTTGATTGCAGCAATGCAAGGCAAAACAGTTGCTTTGGACCTTTCTTTCGAGACCGGCTAAAATGAACCAGTGGGCATATGCTCTTGCCTTTTTTAAAAAAATGTTGACTTAAACCACTTTTCAAAAGTCAAAACAATCATATGCATAGGTAATGCAATCCCAATGCGTGGTGAGTGAGTTTCATAATGAATTTGTATTTACGTTGGCTACGCAAAAAAAAAATCTAGTGCTATATAGCGGTATAAATGTGTTATCAAATTTTCTTTTTTAAGGCCAAATAAAAGGTCGTTTCTTTACGAATTTTTTTAATACTCCCTCCGTTCCTAAATGTAATATGTTTTATCTTTTTCCACATTCACACGTGTCTATATGTATCTAGACAATTTTTAGTGTATATGTCCACTCATACTAGTATGTATCTAGACAACATGATAATAGCTACATCTTATATTTAAGAACAGAGGGAGTATTACATAATAGTGTAGGTATGCACCTGATTTTTTTGGAATTTTTTAACCTTTTGAAAATCGATTTTCGTAGGCAAGAGCATACATGTACCCAGGTTTTTTACTATTTCCCCCTTTCTTTCATTCTTTGTAGTATTTCCTTATTCAGTCTTACATAGAGAAGGGAAGTAGTAATCGGGCATGTTTTGGTGTTATTTCGATACAAAGCCGAATTTACAAACTCCACAATTTAAACGGACTGACTTTTATGGACAGGCAGCAACTGATTGGTGATTCATCCGAATGGACCTGGGAGAGTAAATAAAAAGAAGTACAAGGTAATAACCAGCTGGAAAAGGAAACAATGGAAGCCATTAAAAAGAAGTACAAGGTAATAACCAGCTGATTCTTAAACACTCGTCAGTACTTTACAGGCATGACCATGTTAGAAAGGGTGAAATTTTCACCTGGAACAGCATCATCGGTCTCAATATCAAACGGCCGTGAACCGGTTCATATTCTAGTCAATTTAGTGTACATGCGTTTTCTAGAAGGGCTATCATTTTACATGCTCTGACCCCAGAAAGCCATTGGCGTTTTGGGGTTTGAAGGAAACTCCGCAACTCCACTCCAGTATGAGTATTCGTTTCATTAACGATCCAGATATTCAACAAAACTTTGATGCTAAAACTGCGAACAAACTGCCATATGTACCTCGAGCAATCACTACGGCAAAGGCCTCAGCGTCCTGGCATTAGTTGGGTGCACCATCAGGCTGTTGGGGGTTGTCTGCCACCACTTGACGCCTCTGACGCTCTCGCAAGTATAGGACAGTTACAAGGCAAGCAAAGAGAGTCAATATTGTTGCGTTCCCTTCATCCATGAGGACATCCTCCACCCATTCCTCAACTACAGGATATATCTCCGGCAGTGAATCAATAAAATGAACCTGAAATTAAGAAGGATTTAGCAACACTCTGGAAGGTCAACTGTGTTGACAACAAAGCATGACTGCAAATCTGCAACTGTATTCACGGCAAAGCAGACTGCAATACTCAATATGACAAGACCATGATGGTAACACATATACAGCATGCAAAGTAAAAAAAAACAAAAGCAAACGTCAATCATCAGGTGACTAGGAATAAAATAAACACTGAACTTCAGCTATCAGCACTGAGAAAACTGGATATGGTAAAGAATCACAAAGCTTAGAAGCACAAACTGAAAAATTAACAGTGTCTGAACTGCTTTCTTGTTGTTGTTGTAAACATGGAATTTCAAAACAAAACAGTTTATGTTTGGGAGAGTCAAAGGTTCATTGCATATCAGCAACAGTAAGAACTGGCGACAAAAATTGACTAGGAAAACTGATTCTGAATTAAGATAAGAGTAAATGGCAACAAAAATTACCAAATAACGAAGCCAACTTGAAATACAGATACAAGTGAACTATAAAAATACTTGAATTTTCCTGTGCAGAACTACACAGTAGATATTAAACATGGAAAATAATGTCTTACCACAAAACTGCCAGCGTAGTTCTTCCTTATCCATAGACTAGTTAGTGCAAGCATGACCGGAAGCTTAGCTGATGAATCCACCTCGACAGCCTGATCATAATACCTTTTTGCCAAGTGCAAATCAAGGGGAAGTCCATGACCATGCTCATGCATGTACCCAAGGTTAAACATGGCCTGGGCATTAGACTGTGATTGAGCATGCATATATGCTTCTGCTGCACGCTCATAGTCCCTCCCTACACCCTGTAGCATATGACAGATCCAAGATGTGATTTTAGCAATAATAATATGACAGTCTGTAGAGAGCGCACAGTCCCCTAGTATCTCTGAGGTAGAGAAGCAAATTTAGAAGCAGAAACAAGACATTTCACAACTATGTTGCAGTCGCAACCCATTGTCAAAATACATTTTGTGAGTTTTCATGTTTGTGAACTTGGAAGCCATGTTTTGCTTGGCTATCCAAATAGTGGTTTTGGAAAAATTATCTCATAAAGCATGACAGTCGACTTATCTCAGAAGACATTCCGTACAAATGCATAACATCAGAGACAACACTTGTATTGGATGCAAGAAGATGGTGCCTATTGGCATCAACTAAATACCATATTTTTTTCAAAGTACGAAGACAAAACTAAGAGGGAAAAAAATGAGGACCACGCCTCCAACATAAAATATTATAGTCCCTAAAACATATGGTGCTTGATATAAATTCCGTCAAGTAATTTAGCAGAAACGTGTTATCATCTAAGAAGTTCCAACTTCCAAGAGAAAACGAAATATGTTATAGCAACTTAGAGGACCATTGCACATACCCGGCCATAGTAGTAGGCATCACCAATCAACAAAGCAGCATGTTCATTACCCTGCTCAGATGCTTGCCACCACAAAGCATGTGCACGGAGATGTCTTTCAGTATCTGTACAGAAGCCAGACTCTCCCATGCAAATATGTTCCTCGCCATACCTATCAAGAATCCAGGCGGCATTGCTTTGGGCAACCTCATACCCAAGATCCGCCATTCTAGAATACAAGAGCAATGCTTTCCCTATGTCACCTTTTAAATAAGATTCCAGAGCCCATCTAGACAGCGAGCTCCAGGGACCCCTCTCAGCAACAGACTTGTATAGAACTGTTGCCTGAAACAAGCAAGGCCAATGATTCAGTTCCTAGACAATATCTCTTAAATCAATTCATGTATCTATTTCAGTTCAAAATGATTTATATGTCTCTATTTGGATCATGACAAACTAATATCATTTAAATAAATCAACAAAGTATATTATAGCATTATGTCTTCTGCGGTTCAATTTTTTGTATTTGCCACAAAAGGAACAAAGAGCTTGATCTGCCAGAGCAAAGCATCCCCTCTTCAATCTTGAAACTGGACATGTACTTCAGCACTGCATGCTACTTGTTTAGTTAGTAGAACCGGTTCAATTACAAACATGAAGGAGACAATGGGCAAATGCACTTCAAATCTAAAAAAAGTTGGCGCAGTAACATGCACATGTGACACGTTTTTTAAAGACTGAGAACTGCAGCCGCTCCACAACATCTGCTATTAGACCGTACAACTACAGGCTTACAATATCATGCAGCATACAGCAACGCTTCCATGCAAATATTTTATGGACGACTGATTCCATAGCATTTACATTAAGATTTAGAACACACGTGCTATTCAAGGGGAAAGTGCAAACAAGTTGCAAATCAGATACTTCACATGAATAAAGAAAGGATTGAATACAATTATTATTTGTCATTTTAACTGGAGGATGACAACCGGATAACTAAATAAGAGGTATTTTCATGTTGGTTTTTAATGTGTTCTTTTTTGGCAAAGGGTTTCTATGTTTAAAGTCATGTATGTCTGTAATGTAACCATTGGCTCTAAAATCTGAATGCTTCACATTAAGTTTGATACTTCAATTTTGAAGGTTTCTATAATTCTATCCCAAATATACGAAGCCTGTTATGCCCGATGGATTGTCGAACACTTTGCAAAAATTGTGCGTGAAATTAACTAAAAGGAAATAATTCCTATGGATACATTAAGGAGAGTGCTGAGCGTCCCCCGGGGGATAATTTCCCCCGATCCCCCGGGTGGACAGAGTGACACGTGTCCATCTTTTGGTCAACGGGGGAATCCCACCCGCGCAGGTATGCCTGACGGAGAAGAACAAAAAACCGCCCAACACTCGCCGGACAAGACTCGCCGGAGAAGACGCTGCCGGCGGAGACGCCACCGTCGCCGGAGAAGACGCTGCCGGCGGAGACGCCACCGTCGCCGGAGAAGACGCTGCAGGCGGAGACGCCCCCGTCGCCGGAGAAGACGCTGCCGGCGGAGACGACGCCGTCGTCTGAGAAGATGCCGCCGTCGCCGGAGAAGAAGCTCACCGTCGTGCACCGATCCTGTGTAGCAGTACCGTCGTGCTATAGGAGCAGCGCCGTCGTGCTATGTGAGCATCATGCCACCGCCACGGGAGCAACGCCGACGTGCTATGTGAGCATCACGCCACCGCCACGGGAGCAAAGCCGTCGGGCTATGTGAGCATCACGCCACCGCCACGGGAGCACCACGCCGCCGCCACGGGAGCACCACCGTCGTGCTACGAGAGCACACGCCGCCCGCCATGGGAGCATGGGAGCACCACGCCGCCGCCACGGGAGCACCACCGTCGTGCTACGGGAGCACACGCCGCCCGCCATGGGAGCACCATGCCGCCGCCACGGGAGCACCACCGTCGTGCTACGGGAGCACCGCCACCGTGCTACGGGAGCACCGCCACCGTGCTACGGGAGCATCGTGGCGCCAGGGCCGGACCAGATGGGCGAGGTCGCCGAAGGCCTCCGGCAGCTTGGCGGACTCCATGGCGCGGGCTCGAGTGTGCGCGGGTTTCTTCGGAGGAGCGGCGCCGCCGTCGTCGAGCGAGAGAGGAGCGGCGCCGCCGACGCCGAGCGAGAGAGGAGCGGCGCCGCCGTCGGGCCAGAGAAGCGGGGGCGGCCTGAGCGCGCACGGAGCAGCGCTGCAGGCGTCGACCGGAGCCCATCGCGGCAGCACCACTACCTTACGTCGCCGTCGCAAGCCTCACATCACGACGCCGTGGCTTCCCTGCCGGAGAGAGTACAAAGGAACTAGTGGGCAGAGACAACGGAGCGGTGGAGAAGACGAGGTAAAGCGAGGACAGGATAAGGAATCAAGATATTTTGCTGCGTGGGGCGGTGGACTACAGGTGGGGCTAGAGAAAATGACACCCTCACGATTGCACGCCCATCCGACGGCTGCGCGTCCGGAGGATGCAAGAGCGTGATCCCCCGGGGGGGAGTTAGCGTTTTCCATACATTAACTTGTAGCCTCAAGAGTCGAATCAATGAAGGAAGTTTTGCCAGATATATGATATATCAATATCATGTAATTGATTCATAATATAATTGAATATTAAAATTCAGGAACTGATTTGCACTACCCTTTTTAAAAGCATATTGATAGATAGCACTAGTCTACTCGGAAACTTAGGCGTTATGCTGATCTAATTACACACAAATCATAAGAGCATCATATTTTTTATAGATGATCTGATCAAGAAATGCTCATTGAAGCATACTATATACTTGTGACAACGGAAGATTTAGTTAGACCATTACCATATGGAGGTTCCTCTTAAGATAAATGCCTTTTTGGAACAGCTTTGCCACTTGATAAATAGCTTTTGGCTGACCGGCATTTACTGCACGAAGAAAATAATTGCATGCTTGCATCACATCCCTTTTTACACCAATACCCTTCAAATGCAACACGCCAAGGTTATAATAACCCCCGGGCTCCTTATGCTCAGCTGCAATTTCAAAATATTCCTTTGCCTACAACAAGAATTAAGTATGATAAACATGTAAGTTCCTCAAGCTTATGAGTACAGCGATTGTCACAAAACATAACTTTGTAATTGACTAATTGTTGAGAACCAGCAAGAGAGCAAAATATCTAACTTTATAGCTTCTTCTGTTAATATGTGAGTGGATTATAAACTGAAATTCTTAGTATTTTTATTAACTGAGCGTGTAGAACTAAATCACATTACTATAATTCTCCTCCATCAGCAATTAGATGTGCCACAAGACCATCTTTAATAATATCCTGGTGAACATGGATCTACTGGTTACTGTAACTCTGTTAGAAAATATTGCGGTTATAATTTTCACCAATTTGAAAATAGACGTGACTGTGATAATAAATCATTGTCGTAGCTTATTCATAGGTCTCAATCAGTATGACCTACTCCCTCTGTTCCATAATTCTTGTCGTGGTTTTAGTTCGGAACGGAGGTAGTACTAAATAGAAGAAATGAAATTGTCCAGGCATTATGACTGTATTTCAAATTCTATACATAATAACAAGACTTACTTTTGTCAAGTTTTTTTGCTCCACGCCATAGCCTTTCACATAAAGATAACCAAGTCCATTGTAAGCTGAGAATTGTTGCTGATTTGCTGCAAGTATCAACCATTTGTATGCTTCGGTGTAGTTCCTTTCCACTCCAGCGCCTCTAGCATAGATTTCACCCAGAAGCTCCATAGCACGTGTATCGCCTTTCTCCACAGCCTTAGAGAACCAATTATATGATTTTCCATAATCACGTCTGAGTCCTCGTAGGCCATAGTAATACAGAAGCCCTAACTTGTACATTGCAGCAGCATTGCCTCGTTGTGCCTGGTACTCTGTGATTTGAAAATCTTCATCATCCTCACCACGGGACTTCCTCAAGGCCTCCTTGTTTTCTTCAGTTCCACTGTGTAGCCGGACTGGTTCAATTACTGGTGGCTCCTTCGAGATTAAGGAGCTTGTCAGAGCTGCCTCTGCAAGTTCAGCATATAGTGTGACAGCCTCTTCATACATCTACAAAATAAAATCGTTTAAGTTGACAAATAATCTAATATTGAAAATATTTGCAATAGTATTGTGTGAAACATAACCATGTCCCAGGCAATCTAGACAGAAGCTATGTCAAGAATTAGGACCAGCTCATTTATGGAGCATAGACTAGATATAAAGGTAACAAAAAAATGTACTGCCAAAATTACACAAGGATCAGAATCAACCAAAGCACCACTGAAACGACGAATGTAAGCATTCATGAGTATCAACAGTTACGATTATGATAAGTATCAACAGTTACGATTATGATGAGTTGTTGATGACGGACAAAAAAAGATTGCACAACAAACACAAGAAAACAGAAGGAATAATATAACTCGGCATGCAGCTACATGAACACAGATTGATGTCATATATATGTTCAAACAAGCACAAAACATTACGTTCTTTTCCTTTATTTCATGCAAACAAAACACAACGGCTGTCAAACAATTGTGCAGCAGGACATCCACTGTCAAGAACTCAAGATACATAAAGTCAGAAGCTTTTTATAGCATGAATATTGACATGATACACATATAACTGACAGATTGGAAGAATAACAGCAAACAAAGCTTGACACTCTTTATTGGCAGCAGCTAGTTTTTTTTTTTTTTGACAGCTATTGGCAGCTGCTAGTATGTAACAGGCCACTGGGGTGTGACCGTGTGAGCCTTAATTACATACCAGAGGACTTTCGGAGCAGTCAAAAGAACTAAACAATTGACAGAAAAATACAAGTTTTGATGTTGTTTCGATCACCTCAACTTGCAAGTTGAGTTGGACTGTTAGATAATTTACGGGAAAAGATTGGCCCTGAAGAAATATGACCCCATCACTACAGCTCTTCTGAAAATGATTAAACGGCATGCATGTACGAATAGCTGCAACATTGGAGGTAAAATCTGAAATCATGCTAAGAATTACATGTACCAACGAACAATACTAGGCCACCACTTAAAATTCAACAAATCTAGCCAACAACTACTCTGGAGACGAAAATTCATATGATTTTTGCTGTTAACCATGCGAGGATGATGCGGTCAATGCGAGCAAGCTAGCTAACCTAATAAAAATCACTCAGTCACGGAGTCCCCATTAAAATGGGTAAATCGCACAAGCAAACAATTGAACTGAATCATCTCACCTCCTGGCGGAAATAGGAGTATGCGAGCGCCATCTTAGACTGGATATCTCCTGCGTCGGCGGCGAATTTGTGCTGCAGGAACGCGCGCGAGCGGGAGACCGGGCGCGTCATCCCGGCCCCAGAGAGGAACGCCAGCGCCGACTGCGCGCCGGGGTGTCCCCCCGCCGCAGCAGCCTCGATCTGCGCGGACGCAGTGGAGAACGCAGCTTCGTCCCCTGAGGACGCCGCGGAGATCATCGCGCGGGCTCCCGCGACGAAGAGCGCATCGGTCGGTGAGTCCGGCTCATCATCCGAAGGGGACGGTGTGGCGGGGTCAAGGAGGGGGACCCATGAGGACGGGGAGAGGAGGGGGTCGGTGGCGGGGGAGTCGTCAGCGAAGTCGTCCCAGTCGTCGGCATCGCCATCGGCGGAGGGCAGTGACGGGTGCGCGCCCGAGGCGTCCTTGAGGAAGTCATCACCGGAGAGCACCAGTACGAAGGGCCGCACGGCGGAGGCGCGGGAGAGGAGGGCAGCAACCGCAACGACGGCGAGTAGTAGGATATGGCGGTGGAGGGCGCCGGCCATCGGAGAAGGCACCAGACGAGATCCCCGGTGCCACAGTGAGTTTGGAATTTAGGGGATGGTGACCATAGGACTGACAGGTGGGGGAATCAAACTACGGCCCGTCACGTTTTTGGCGGTGACGTGGAGACTGAGGCCATGGTTTAGACGTGTACCGCGCGACGTGATTGGCTGGGGGTTTCGTTTGCAACGCCATCGCAAGATCTCATATCGAACGACCGGCAGGGTCCGATTTCATCCGGGTTCTTTTTTTGATAGGATTATCCGCAGGGCTAAAACACGGCACAACGCACCTGAACCCATTTATGAATTTTGGATCTTTTTTCTGTCTGTTTCAATCCATTCTCGACCAAAATTTGGGAGAAATTTGCGTCAAGACGGATGCGCGGCGCATACACAAATCTCTCCTAACCCTTTCAGTCTAGCATTAATCCTTCCGTAATGTATTGTATCTTAACGCGCTATGCTAGGCAGAAGAAAAATGTAATAAACGACCACCCTAATGCATCGTATATTATATGTTGTAAGTCAAGTAGCATCTAATGATTTTGGCCTAATACTTACATGTGATTAGTCTATCAATCTCTTTTGCTTATTATCTCGTGTAAGTGTTGTATCTTATATAAGATACACGTATAATCTCTTTCATCATTAAATTGGATGCCACGTAACCAAATTGCATATGATCCCGCGCTAAGATACCGCCATTATGGAAGGCCTTACACATCGAAAACACCACATGGCCGGCGCATCGCCTGCAGAGTCCGCCGTTGCCGCCACCGCGGACGAAACCTCTCCTGACCACGCCACGTCCACCCCGTCAGTCGTCGCCCCCGACAGCGCCATGGTGGAGCCGAAAAAGAGCTCACCCTAGAGCATAGAGCTATGGAGTCCAAAAGGCGGGACGACCGGAGGAAAAGGCTCAACGCGGAGAAACGAGCGTTGGCCAACAAAACGGCCGATGTAGCTACCCACCCCGCCGTTGTAGAATCGGATGTGTCGAGACATCGTAGTAGTTTTCATAGACTGGGGTGCCATGAGACTACGGTAGAGACGTGGGGTAACGGGATAGCGTAGTAACACAGAACACGGGATTTTACCCAGGTTCGGTACGTCGCGACAGTACGGCGTACCTACTCCTGCACTTCTCACTAATTGGGACTAAAACCCGTATAACAGGATTACAGTGTGAGGGAATAGATCTAGCTACTCGGCGAGGATGAACTTCTCGGCGAGTTGCGTAGAGCTTTTGCTTGTGAAGCTTGAACCTAGAACCTTGAAAAACTTATCTAATCTATCTCCCGTCCGGCTTTATATAATAGCCGGATTAGGGTTTACAGAACCAGAAACCTAGAAGACTACGTTTAACTTGTAACTTGGAAAGTAAGGAATCCGTCTTCTCCTCCAAGCCAGATCACGTGGGCCGTGATCCGGGTTCTTCTAGAATCCGGCTTCTGCGCGTCGGACTACTGGGCCGCCCAATGGACCTAAGCCCATTACCATGTAGGCCACCCTGGTAGTCCGGCTCTTTTGTCTACCATCTTCTATACCCCTATTCAGTATATATCCGACAGTAGCCCCCAGGAAGGATCAAAACTCTGATACTCCGCCTTTCGTCAAATACATTTTGTCCGGGAAAACTTGATTCAGCAGTCTTGATTCTTTCTTCTTTCCTTTTGAAGGAGATGGTAACATAAAACTCGGAACTATGAAAATCCGGCTTTTCTTCTCGCGATCCTTCGCGGAAAAGGAACTTATGACATCAGCGCCTTAATCATGCTGACGCAAGCGCCGCTTGGTTTCACGCGGGAAACCCTGCAACGTATCTCTGACAGATTCTCACGAGAAACGAGGAGATAACCATCATTCCTCTGTCGTTCCGTTTCCCGGATTTTCCGGCGAGCGACACGCGTCGAACATCCAACGGTCAAAAGAGCCGTTGGCACGTATCTAGAGGTTTTCAGGCTATAAATAGCCGTCCTCTTCGTCATCGGAAATCTTTCCTCACTCCATCACTGCCCACGCCATTGACGCAACCGTGAGCTCGAGAGCAAGACCTTGCCCCGACGAACTTTTCGCACGCCGGAGCGCTCATTCGCCACCGAAGAAGATGGCCTCTCCGTCGTCCTCACCGGCTCGCGCCTCCATCGACGAACTTTTGGGCGACCTAGATCCACAGCTAGGGTCGCCCAAGCATGCCGGCGGCGAGCCAGAAAAGAGCACGGCATCCGCGGCGGGCGGAGGAAACGCTTCCGCCGCCACGGACGTCGCGGGCCCAAGCGCCACAACAACCCCGCCGTTTGCACCTGAAACGGCGGAGGAAAAAATCGAGCTCCTTGGCGAAAAACTCGCCGCCGCGAAGGCCGCCGCCGCCGCCGGAGCAGACGAGGAAGAGGAAACTGCAGGTAACTGGAGTACCTGCAGTATTCCCCCGGCTCTCCTTCCAAACTTGGAGAAGGAGGGCTTGGTTCTTAAAAAGAAGTGGCGGCTCCCGGAAGAGGAGACCGAACCCATGCCACAAGAGGGCGAAAGGGTGCTTCTTACCTCGCACCTTCTACGAGGTATGGGGCTCCCACCTTCCTCTTTCTTCCTCCAGGTTCTGTCACATTACAGCATCCAACCTCACAACCTTCCTCCCAATTCCATTCTGTACATGGCCGGCTTCCAGGCCTTGTTCGAAGGTTACCTAGGGATAGAGCCTAGGTTAGATTTTTGGCTGTACTGCTTTGGGGTCAAGCGTAACTCTTCGGAGGGCGCACTCCCAAATTGCGGGACCATTTCCTTTACTCTTCGGAGATTCCGAGAGGATTGGTTCCCTAAAATCAAAACCTCAGAATCCGTCAAATTTTGGACGGGTTCTTTTTTCTATCATCCCGACGTGCCTTTTCCTAAAAAGGCCGTCGGGGTTCCACCTTTTGTGAACTCTGCCGCCGTTCCCCAGGATAACTGGGGGACAGAAGCCGTCCAGGTTCTGCCTCCAGATCTGCTAAGGATCAAAAGGCGCATCGCCAAGCTCACCTCCTCCAAACCTCCTTTGACCGGTATGGATACGGTCTTTTGCTGGCTGGATAGGCGGATTCAGCCATTAGCAAACCACGGAGGCCGTCTCCTGTGTGAATACACGGGAGCCAAGGATCCAATGCGGACAACCGACAAGGATTGGCCCGCAAAGGAACTTAGGCGGCGCATCAATCAGTTGGTCGCATCGCGCGACCAATACACGGAGAGTCGGCCAATGTACACGGCCGACAACCCAGCTCCCAAGGTAAATTTTCCGTCATTTGGGTACAATCTCAATTCTTGGATAATCTGCCTTTTGATTCTGATTGGTTCTTCCGACAGCTTGTGGATCTTCCAGACTCGGAGTTAGCCTCCGAGGCCGAGCTGGATGCGCTGCGCACCGCCGCTACAGGTGGGCGCAAGCGCAAGAAGATAATTTCCTCGGATGAGATTATCGACCTTGACGGAATCCCCGTCGCCACTTCCAGGTTCCTTCTTCTGGGTTCTTTTTCTTTCATGGGATCTTTTTCGTCCATTTTCGGTGTTTTGACCTTTTCTGGGTTTTTGGTTTTTAGCCTACCTCCCTCCAACCTGAAGCCGAAGAAACTGAAGAAACACAGGGTTTCTTCCGGCCGAGGCAGCCAACCATCTCCCGCCGTCGCCCCGGACACGCCGCAGACAATGGCGGAAGAGCCTACTGCAGCCCCCACCACCAAGCCCCCAGAGCCCAGCCAGCCCGTTGTATCCGAGTCGGATACGAGGGAAAGGGCGGCCCCAGAGGTGGGGAAATCTTCTCGGACTTTCGACGAGGAAATCCCCACCTTTGACAAGGATTTTAAAGCTATCAATGACGGCTTGGACGCAGACGGAAATCACTTCGCGGAATACGCGAAAGAATTCAAAGAAAACTTAGCAGGTTTGCAGCGCATGAGCCAGGTATATAACTCTAGCCCCCAAGCATTAATTAAAATGCGTGCTTTTTGCTTTGATGCTTTTTGTACTCATTCTTTTCCTTGCTACGTTTCAGCAAACCTCCGAAGCCATAAACCTGGAAATTTTCAGGAAGCTCACCATCAAGAATAAAGAAGTTCGAAGTCTTCTTTCTATTCTTGAGGAGAAGGAGGCGGAGCTGGAATCCTCTCAGCTCGCATTGACAGAAACGAAAGGTAGGCATTTTCGTTTTGAAATTTCTTATTTGAGTCTTTGTCTGAGTTTTTTCCCGAGGAAATTGACCAACTCGGATTTTCCCTTCCTTTTCAGCTGCCTTAGCTCAGGCTAAGCAGGCAGCGGAAGATTCTGGCAACGCCGAAATTCTCCGCAATGAGAACATTGAGCTTCACAAGGATCTTGTGAAAGCTCAACAAGACCTGGAAGCCAGCAACCTGGCTCTTGGAATGGCTAATTCCAAGGCTTCCGAACAGGCGGAGAAAGACAAATCCACCATTCAGGATTTGACCGAAGCTCTGAACCTTCGCCTGGAGGAAGTTTCCGAGATCGACAAGCTCATCGGTAAATTTCTTACCCTTTTCGCATCTTTTCCATGTTTTGCTTTCTCTGTTTGTCTGCCTAATCCTTTTGTACGTTATACTGAATCGAACAGGAGACACCCCAGATGGAACTCGGATTTCAGGCATCCGAGCTTTCGGGGAAACATGGAATTCGATTAAGGCTGCCGGGACGCAGCTCATAGAAAAGTTCCTTCCCGATAAATCTGGGGAATGCTCGGAGGTTGAAAAACTTCCGGGTATCATCATGGAGGTGGCGGAGTCCAAGGAGTCTCTTCTCCGCTCCGCTGCACGGGGTGGTGCGCGCATGGCCTTAGGCCTTATGCGCATGCACTATCCTAGTGCCAAATCCTGGCGTGTGGCCACCGGTGTCCCTCAGGGATACACGGATGCGCAACGAACCACCATCTTTGGTGAAGTTAAGGGCCACGCCACCCAGATTGCCGCCATGGTAAATGTCGCCGTCAACTATCCAGAAGAGGAAGCTCCTCCAATCCCCGACGAAGAAAGCAGCGAAGAGGAGTCGGATTCTTGAAAGGTTACTTGGAACCTGGATAGAAAAAATAGACAATAGGAGCATTACTGTCCTTTTAATGTAACCTGAAATGTAATGCTTCTTTTATATTAATGAGAATTCCGCCTTTTGCAGTTTAAACTATGAAATTACTTTGCAAGTTGTTTGGATTTTACCATTCCTTTATCTTCTAAGTTCTCTGGTGTATATGCTTTAACTGTCCTTAGTGTTTGAAATGGCTCAAATAGCATTATGAATCGTTATGCCGAGTGACTGGGGACGAACCAATCAGTTTTAAAATTCGAAAACATGAATCATGCTAAAGGCATTTTTACTAACTAGTTCCAGTAACCCGGCACACACACAATCAGATAAGACCTAGAGAAACAAGGAAAGTTTTAAGTGAAGCGTGGGCACGCAGGCAATTCAAGCTTCCTTTAGCCGTTAAAAGGCTGAAAATCATTCAGTTATGTAACGCCGAGTACGCGAGCACAATTCGGGTTAACGTTGAGAAGTTTGCAAGATCATTGGGAAATAGATGAGGCGGAAACACTTTGCACTTATAAAGAATATGGATGATAGTACTCCGACAACTTTATTTCATGATCTCAAAAGATGTTTACATAGAATTGAACTAAGTACAGAAGGGGACATAACTTGCTAGACGTTCCCAGGCTTCCGCAATCCACTTGACCTTGTCGAACTTCTCCAGCAGTTTGTGAAATGGTAAGGTTTTAGCCCCCAGCCAACTAAGAAATCTTTTTATGGTTGTGGCGGAACCCGGCAATTCTGGGACATCCTTTTCACACGTAAGTTCTGAGATGTTCGAGATTGCCTTAATCTTTTCCGGGTTAACTTCTATTCCTCTATGAGAAACGATGAAACCCAGAAGTTCGCTTGAGGGAACCCCGAATACGCACTTAGATGGATTCAACTTCATCTGGTAGGTGCGTAAGTTTTCAAAAGTTTCTCGCAAATCCTCAAGGAGTGTATCTTTTTCCTTGGTTACGACGGCAATATCGTCCACGTAAACATGGACATTTTTTCCAATCTGACTATGCAAACAACGTTGCATGCAACGCTAGTAGGTTGCACCTGCGTTCTTCAGGCCAAAAGGCATGGTTACGTAGTAATACGTCCCGTACGGGGTTATAAAAGAAGTCTTGATTTGATCTTCCTTTTTCATGCGTATTTGGTGGTACCCGGAGTATGCATCCAAGAAGCATAAAAGCTCAGAGCCTGCAGTGGCGTCTATTATTTGATCGATTCGCGGTAACGCAAACCTATCTTTCGGACACAACTTGTTCAACCCTATGTAATCTATACACATTCTAAGAGCAGTGGTGTCTTTCTTCGGTACTAATACCGGATTTGCGGACCAATCAGTATGGATTACTTCCTTGATAAAATCCGCTGCTAAAAGCCGGATAATTTCCTTGCCAATAGCCTTCCGTCTTCTTCCGTCAAATCGACGGAGACCTTGTTTGACGGGTTTTGATCCGGGAATAACCTTGAGTTGGTGCTCAGCAAGTTCCCTGGGTACGCCTGGCA
Source organism: Alopecurus myosuroides (assembly GCA_028641055.1). Lineage (NCBI taxonomy): Eukaryota > Viridiplantae > Streptophyta > Magnoliopsida > Poales > Poaceae > Alopecurus > Alopecurus myosuroides. The sequence goes on from CM054062.1 coordinate 224,744,486, forward strand.
TGTCAGCTGGACACCAGGCGAAAATATCCCAGTTCTCACGGAGGAACTTGATGAGCTCGCCTTCCTATTTGTCGGTCATCCCAGTCCCTACGACGACAAATTTTGTCGGATCTTTGGGATCTAGGATTACCTGTCTTGTATTCTCGGACGCCTTGAAGCTGTCTGTTGGCTTCCGAGTTTCTTTTCCTGCCGGCATTTCTTTCGGCGATACCTCCTTGGCTAACTCCTTCAGTTCTTCCTGAGCTATAACTCTTTGAGCGCAAAGGGCGTTTTGCTTCTCCAACTCGTTTGCCAGTTTGAAATCACCGGCAATGGTGATTACTCCTCCTTTGGGTCCTGGCATCTTCAGCTTGTTGTAGATATAGCAAGATCTTGCCATAAATTTGGCGAAAGCCGGACGTCCGAGTATTGCGTGATACACGCTTTCGAACGGCACTACTTCGAAGGATACTTTTTCCTGCCGGAAGTGATCTTTATCTCCGAAGGTGACATCTAGGGAAATTTCTCCTAGGGATCGTGCTTGCCTGCTAGGAACAATGCCGTGGAAGCGTATATTGCTGTAATTGAGCTGGGACTCGGATATCTTCAAGTGCTTCAGTCTATCCAGGTACATTATGTTGATGCTGGATCCTCCGTCCATCAGCACTCTTCTTAGCCTAGTGTTTTGAACAATAGGGATTACAACAAGAGCTTGTGTGCCGGGTTCAGGGATATTTCCGGGATGATCTGACTGATCCCAGATTATCGGTGTGTTGGAGTACTTCAAGAATTTCGGGGTCGCAGGGACAACCGCGTTTATTTCTCGAAGTGTTCTTTTGGCCACCTTTGCTGACGGGGTTGCTAGGAAAGTTAACATTGCTTCTCCGTCAACTCTCGGAAATTTGGGTTTGCCTTTTCGCTGTTGTTCCTGGATTTTGTCATCAGTGTCCGATTCACTGTCTTCTTTTTCAGCTTCTGGCTTTTGTTTGGCAGGTTTCCTCTTGGAACCCTTCCCTTTATTTCCGGATCCTGCATTGCCTTTCATATGCTTGTTTAGCCGGCATTGCGCGTTTGTGTGGGTTGGTTTCCCAAACTGAGAGTGGTGGACGCAGGGTTCCGACTTAATTCTCTCCCATTCTTCGGGAGTGTAATTGATTGGATCTGGACTGCGGCCTTTCCACTTGTTCACCTTTTCTCCTCCAAAGGCTATGTTAACCTCCTTGGGCTTTGTTGTTGATTCCGGAGTTCCTTTTTTATCAGAACGAGGTGTTTTCTTGGCCAGTATCAGTGACTCAATATTGCCTCCTCTTGCTCTGATATCGTCTTCGGCTGCAGCATGCTCATTAGCGGTTGTAAGCATAGATCCGAGATCTTTGTGCTTTTTAGAACCAACCATGAACGGTACAAGTCCGGGTTTTAGGCCATTGACGAAAGCATGCATTGCTTGTACGTCAGTTACTCCAGAGCAACTATTCTTCATTGCAGTCCATCTGGAGATGAAATCCACGTATGGTTCGTCTTCAAATTGGGTGCAACGGTTCAGCTGGTTGATGCTATTTGGGCGTTTGTATGTTCCCCGAAAATGCTGAGTAAATACTCTCGCCATATCATCCCAACTGTCGACAGTTCTTGACGGTAAACCATTGATCCAATCTCTGGCTCCGTCTAGCAACATTAGGGGAAGAAACTTGACAGCTTCCAGGTCTGTCCCGTTGTTGATTTGGACGGCTGTGTAATAATCTGAGAGCCAGGTATCCGGGTTTGTACTGCCGGTATACTTTTGGTAGGTTGGACCAACTTTGGCGAAGCCAGAATGCAGGGTTATCCTTCGGATCCTGTCAGTAAAACACTTAGGACCAAAGTATAGATCATCCTTTTCTGCTCTATCAATGTGTGCAGAATATCTCCCGGCTGAATGGACAGAAGGGGATCTGCTCCTTTCTTTTCCATTGTTGCGCGGACGCGCTTTTCCGGGGTTATCTCTATCTCTTCCGTTGTCACGCCCCCTGGGATTAGGTGGAGTCCTGCTCCTGTACCTTTCCTTATCTTTAGGCGGTGTCCGAGATCTTTCACGTCTGTGAGGTGTATCGTATCTTCCAGCTTTTTCAGCTGGGTTTCTCGGAGGTGGCATTATTTTGCCGTCATTCCGGTGTTTGTCTTCCCGATCGTGTGGTTTATATCCATCTTTCGGGAGATGAGGTCCGGTTCTAGACGCTGCGTCCCGGTTGTCGGGGTTTTTCTTGTCTTTTCTCGGATCCTCTTTTTTATCCGAATCTCCGGGTTCTTCCGGTCCAGGTGCTCCAGCAGCGCAAGTAACAGTTTTGCAGAGGGCGGAATTATCATGCAGCCTCCCTGATCGCTCTTGTCCTCGCTGTTGCTGCTGTAATGCTTTTCCTAGGAAAGCATACACCCCTTGGAGTTTTTCCCCGTTGGAATACAGATCGTTATTGAGGATGGCGAACGCTGCTTCCGCGTTTTCTGCTGCGGTTTTGTATATTGGTTCGCCCTTGGCATCTTTGCCGTTTAACTGTTTTTGCCAAGATGGGTTATAAAACCTTTCTTTCGGCGGCAGTTCTTCCGGTTTTGCAATTCCGGGTAACCTAGTAGGTTTTAAGGCAGATCTATGCTTTCTCTCGTACTCCTCTATTTCTTCCTTCATGACTTTGATGTCATTATGGGTTTGTTGGAGATGTTGCCGAGATCTAAGCAGATGTTGCTGTTGCCGTTGGAAAGCTTGTCTCTTGGCTTCCAGCATCTCAGGGGGTTCATCTGGTCCCACTGGTGTTTGTAATAGTTCTTGCTCTTCCAGTTCTGTCATTGGCGGAGCGGTGATTTCCTTAGATTTCTTTTCCGCGGGCTTTGTGCCACTAATATCTCCAACTTCCAGGTTTTCATCAGCGAGATCAGCTGACTTTTTCTTCCGGAGTTTGTACTGGAGTTTTTTAGAAGCACGGTGCTTTTTCTTGGAAGATGGAGGTTTTTTGACAGGTTCATCCTCTGTCATCTCCTTGACGTTAGGGAATATCGGAGAGGTTTCTCCGTCTTCTCTCTCTTCCACTGGCGGAGGAGTTTTAGGGCTTTCCTGGCTGTCGGCACCCGTTGTATCAGCTGGTTTTGCCATTAGCACTTCATGGAATCCCTCTTGAAAGGACTTAACTTTTCTTACGAAGGCATCATCGTCTTCGTCTTCGGAGTCGAAGTTATCCGATCCGGTTTCCGACTCCAATCTCGCCTCTATGGCGGCAAGCACGGACTCTGTTTCCGAGTTCATCGTCTGGTTGACGGATGTCGGATCTTCCGTCTCTGTGACGGGTATTGGTTCTTCCGTCTCTATGACGGGTAGGTTGTTATCTGCCTCCTGCACGGGATTTCCGTCATCCGTGTTTTTAGCGATCTCGGATTGCACCATGCCGATAAAGTGCGTATCACTGTTTTGTCGGCGATCTAAGCAAAATCCGGCATCATAGTCGTCTTCGACTGGGTATAGGGCGGGTGGGATAAATTTGCTTCCACCGCAAAACCCCATTGCCTCTGCAGTTAGTCCGATAAAGATGTTAGCAGATCCAATCGGTAACACGCAGGCACTTACCAGGTGGTTTTGCGCCGGTATGTAGGATCCGTTGTCGAGGAAGCGCCCGACGTCGTCGTCGAATTCCAAGCTTCCGACAGTGATCGATCTTCCAATTCCGCCGAGTATCCCAGATCGGAATTTCACGCCTGACGTCGTTTGCCCCACGGTGGGCGCCAATTGTCGAGACATCGTAGTAGTTTTCATAGACTGGGGTGCCATGAGACTACGGTAGAGACGTGGGGGTAACGGGATAGCGTAGTAACACAGAACACGGGATTTTACCCAGGTTCGGTACGTCGCGACAGTACGGCGTACCTACTCCTGCACTTCTCACTAATTGGGACTAAAGCCCGTATAACAGGATTACAGTGTGAGGGAATAGATCTAGCTACTCGGCGAGGATGAACTTCTCGGTGAGTTGCGTAGAGCTTTTGCTTGTGAAGCTTGAACCTAGAACCTTGAAAAACTTATCTAATCTATCTCCCGTCCGGCTTTATATAATAGCCGGATTAGGGCTTACAGAACCAGAAACCTAGAAGACTACGTTTAACTTGTAACTTGGAAAGTAAGGAATCCGTCTTCTCCTCCAAGCCAGATCACGTGGGCCGTGATCCGGGTTCTTCTAGAATCCGGCTTCTGCGCGTCGGACTACTGGGCCGCCCAATGGACCTAAGCCCATTACCATGTAGGCCACCCTGGTAGTCCGGCTCTTTTGTCTACCATCTTCTATACCCCTATTCAGTATATATCCGACAGGATGTCATCGCCGCCACATCTGCCCAAGCAAGCACCCTAGCTACCCTCTGCATAATGGGCATTGTCGCCGAGCCTCGAGTGGCCATTGTGGCGGCAGCTGCAGCGACGGCTTCTAGCTCGGTCTCTTATGTAGGCAAGCCACCCAAGAACCCGTCACCTCGGCCTCGCTAACCTACGGCTACCTTCCCATCGCCACATTAGTTGGAGGGATCCACTTCTCCCGCTCGCCGGAAATGGGAGATTCAAGGCCGATTGGCGTCATGGCCGTGCCTCCACTGGACCTCAACACAGATCCCATGTCCGATGACTCGCCAGTGATAGGGAGAAAGGAGCCACGGGTGATCCATGTGGTCAAACTCCCCGACTCGCGCAACATGCTCGATGAAATCGGCGCGGACGACTACAGGTGTTGCGAGGGGAATGATGGCCATGGAGGGTTGCTTGCAGATGGTGGGGATGGTTTTTTGGAAGAGATCCTAGCTGAGATCGCCAAGGAGGTTGGATATGTCGAAGAGACCCAAGAGATCGTCCACGAGGAGGCGAGGAGACCCAAAAGGTTATTTGCATAGACGACGAGTCATTGTTTGTCACGAGCTCACTCGCCAAGACGCGACAAAAAAGAGGCGCAAGAGGACGAAAGCCTACTCGCAAAGGACAAAGGTCTTCTCGCAATAGGAGGACATATTTATTTCCCAAGTATGGACCGAGATGGGGCAAAATGCAACCAAGGGGGATCAATAAAAAAAGGCATGATCTTTTAGAAGAATTGTCATTTATACTTACATGAGCAAAGGCTCATAGGAAAGGTCAGATTTGCAAGCGGCCGAAATGAGCAGAGCCATTTCTACTTCCATGATGCTTCAACGATTGCTTTGCTAGACACCTTGAAGTTATTCATACCCCAAAAGGACAAGAACACTGAGAAGAAGGATGAGAGCGACAAAGAGAAGCGTCGGGAGACGGAGGATAACAACAAGAACTATTTCGATCTCCAAAGGAAGAAGATCGACATCAATGAGACCAATGCCATGTCCATGGCATCGGAAATTGAGCTCGCACTACTGATATGTCTCAAACGAATCCATAATTTCTGATGTTCTATGTTGTTTTCATGCCATATGATACATGTTTCTTATAGACTTTATGTCATTTTTATGGATTTTCTAGGACAAACCTATTGATAAGATGACACAGAGACAGTTCATGTTTTGTGTTGTTTTTTATTTCAGAAAAGTTGTTCTGAAAATATTCTCGGAACTGGACGAAACAAAATCTCAGAGTCTTAGAAAGTCGTCACGTACACAGAGTCCGGAGGAGACCCTAAGGGGGGCCTCAGGGGCTGCCGGGGGGGTCATCACCAGAGGGCTCTTCATCACCATTTCTGCCTCCGGAGTGATGCGTGAGTAGTTCATCCGTGGACTACGGGTCCATAGCAGTGGCTAGATGGTTGTTCTCTCCTCTTTATGCCTCATGTTTAGATCTTGTGAGTTGTCTAACATGATCAAGATCATCTTATTGTAATGCTACATGTTGTGTTTGTTGGGATTTGATAAAAATTGAATGTTATGTCCAGTGATTATCAATCTATCATGTTCTTTCATGTGCATGTTATTTATGATCTTGCATGCTCTCCATTACTAGTAGATGCTCTGGTCAAGTTGATGCTTGTAACTCCAAGAGGGATTATTTATGCTTGATATTGGGTTCATGCCTCCACTCACGCTCGAGTGACAGAAACGTAACGAGTGGGGATGTGTTGTTGCCATTAGGGAGAAAACAAGAATGCCTTGTCTAAGAATGATTTTATTGTTCACATTACACACTTTGCTTAATGCAATTATATGTTGCTTGCAACTTAATACCCAAGGTTTGCTCGTATGACACTCTGAGGGTGGATTATTAGTCATAGATGCAGTTGGATAACGGTCTATGTATCTTGTTGTAATGCCCACATGAATCACATAGTAATCATCATGTCATGCATATGCACTACGGTGCATCCTTTATATCTCTCAATTGCCCAGCTGCAATTTGTTTACCCAGCATGTTATCTATCTGTTTTGGAGAGACACCTCTAGTGAACCGTGGACCCCGGTCCATTTCTTTACACTGATATACAACTACTGCAACCGTTGTTTTACTACTGCAATCATTGTTCTCTTTCATTTACTGCAAACAAATACTATTATCCACATTATACGTCTAATCCTTTGTTTTAGCAAAACCGGTGAGATTGACAACCTCACTGCTTCGTTGGGGCAAATTAATTTGATTGTGTTGTGTAGATTCCACGTTGTTGCTGAACCGGTAGTGCGCCCTACCACATCAGCTTCATCAACCTTCGGAAGTGATTTCAAAACTTTCTGTCGTGCTCTTCATACCTTCCTCTTGGGGGCTCCCAACGAGCGTACAATCTACGCGCATCAGCTACAAGCTCAAGAGGCCACGATCATGGCGACCGAAGCACCTTAACCCCAAAGAACACGACCTGGATTGAGAAGAATCAAAAGTACTGTATGGAACAAGATACTTGAACATCTCGATCGTATGTTGTGCATGAACAATGGTCGAGGCAAACGGGGCCTTGCACGGCACAATTATTTTGGGTACTATGCTCTATGTCGGCGAGGCATTTTGTTATATTCGTACTATGAAAAATTACATCTATCTTATATGTTCTATGCTTGATTTGTCATCTATTTGCTAGTTATTCTGATGAAATTTGGGGGATGGTCAACAAATGGAAAAAAACTGGCCTGGGTGTACCAAATGGGTCGCCCTGTTGGGTTCACTGGATTCGGAATGCCCGACAGGGGCCGGAGACAGAACCGGGACACGCGTGAACCCAAAATGGGTTGATCCATTGAAGATGCACTAAGTTACCAAAATCTAAGCTGAGGGCACCCTCTTTATGCCACTTTCTCGCAATCAGCGGCGACCGCCAATCCGTTCAGATCCGCGCAGACATGTTAGCACCTGACCACTTTGCACCGCGGGTGATGTGGCGGTGCATGGTTACGCCATTAATTTTGTGGGTCTCACATGTTAGTGAAATGTTGTGGGACGCTTTTGAACCTTGATGTGGGTGCGTGCAATGAGAGCATGGCTAATAATATAGCTAACCGCTGGTTATATGGGACGGCCACATCGTTTATAGTCAAAATTTGAATGGCCACATATAAAAGGTGGGCTATAAGGTTGGCTATAAACAATTACTTTTTACAACCTTCTCCTTATCTCTCTACTCGGATTTATTAAATATGCCTAGAAGAACGAGTAGAGCTGCTCTCTTGCATGAGAGATCACTCCCTCTATTTTTTAGTGCCTCTTTTCTCCACATAGACAAAAATATCACATATACGGACAATAAACCATCTATGGTACTTGCTCTTAGCCCTTTCTTTCTCCTCTCTTGCATTTTTCTTCCTCGACGGAGAGAGAGAGAGAAACGGAACACACACAATTCCTCGACGATTCCTAGGGTTTTGCGGCGAGGTTGTCGGCGGGTCTGTTTTCGTGGTCCTTCCTCCGCAGCCTATCCTTGTCTGCTTGCGTTTTATTTGCAAGTATCCATGTAATTATTTTTAAATCGTATCTTTGTCATAAAAATGATAGAGACATCACTCTATACATACACTAATCATTAATGTGCAATTTATTTGCAAATATTTATGTCACTATTTTTTTTACAGATATTAGACAGGAAATCAAGAGAAATCGGAGCTAAAAGGAAGAAAAAGGTAAAGATCAGAAAATCATTTAATTATGCCCTCGCGGGAAACTTAACGACCACAGTACGGTCAGTGGCAACCGTACTGCCCCTCCGTACCACTGCCAGAAAGCAGAGTCGGGTCAAACCGACCAAAAGTCGCAACAGGATCCAGAGCCAATTCTCAAAGGAAGTCCCCGAAACCCTAGTACATTCGCTGGAGCCCCATATAAAGAGAAGAAACAACCCCCAGAAGAGAGCCACGCATCATTCCCTCTCCACCTCGTCACCGCCGTACTCTCCACAAGACCATGAAGTGCTTCCGCATCTCCACCGCAACTCCACTACATCTCCGCCACTACCGTAATCATAGCTATACTTCTATTTTCTAATCTAGATCCCATCGCGATTGGCAACATTGTGAGAACTCTCAATCTATTAAATTCAAGTACTATTTTCGTTGCAATTTTTTCTATTGTTGATATGATCGCAATTTGTGAGTAGTCCCTCTCAGGCAATGGGTTGAGGTCTAACCTTGCAGCTATGTGCTCAATCTAAATGGGATAATTAGTCTAACGAGTTCATCTGTGTTATTTGTCTGTTTTCTATTATCTGTATCTCGCTCCTAGTACTTGTCAGGTACTCAAAACCCTGAAGAGTGATCAAGGTAAAGGTATGATATGTCTCAAACGTATCTATAATTTCTGATGTTCCATGTTGATATTATGTCACTTGCTACATGTTTTCCGTATGTTTTCCCACGTTTTCCTATGTTTTCCGAGACTAACCTATTAACAAGATGCCATAGAGCCAGTGCCCTATTTTTTGTTGTTTTTAATTTCAGAAAAAATTGTTCTGGAAATATTCTCGAAATTGGAAAATTCGAAAGCCAGAAGTCCTAAAAGTCCCGAAAGCATCCAGAAGTCCCGAAGAGCCCCGGAGGGGGGCCACAGGGTGGCCACACCATGGGTTGGCGCGGGTCCCCCTGGCCGCGCCACCTCCCGGCATCGCCCTTTCGCCCATATATACTCCCCGAGGCATAAACCCTAGGGGAATCGACCTTTTCCACAAAATACATTTGAAGCTCCGCCGCCGACGACGACAAGTGTCGGGGGACAGACCTCTGTTCTGGCACCCTGCCGGGACGGGCAAGTGCCCCCGGAAGCCATCTCCATCGACTCCACCGCCATCACCATCGTTGTTGTTGTCTCCTATGATGATGAGGGAGTAGTTCTCCCCCGGGACTGAGGGCTTTACCGGCAGCTATGTGTTTCATCTCTCTCTCCCATGGTGTGATCTATATGTGATCGTGAGCTTTGTAATATAGTTGAATTCATAGATATTATTCTTCATCTATTATGCTACTCAAGTGGTTTTTGTTACGAGATCTCCGTAAACACTTTGATCACGGTGTAAAGGTGACAGTGTGTGCGTCGTGTGGTTTAGCATTATATTTATATTTTGTGTTGGATAACCCTATGGAATTGTGGTGTTTGCGTGGAACCATCTAGGTCCCATAGTGATAGCATGGGGGTTACTTGGTTGGGAAAGTGCTTACTCTGAGGAGTGCTGTTACAGCCCTAAGCAATGATTGGTGTTTGTGATTCGACCGGGGAGTGGTTCGGAGTAGCATAGTGAAGAAATGATATTTATGCATTCAATTATGTTTTCACCGTTGAGAGTGTCCACTAGTGAAACTAGGAGCCCTAGGCCTTATTTCCAAGCATTGAAACACCGTTTTCCGCCTGTTCTGCTACATGTTTGCTTGCTGCCATTTTTACTTCAGATTGCTATTATCACTTATTATCATCCATATTACTTGCATTTTACTCTCTCTTCGCCGAACTTGTGCACCTATACAACTGACAATTGTATTAGGTGTGTTGGGGACACAAGAGACTTCTTGTATCTTGATTGCAGGGTTGCTTGAGAGGGATATCTTTGACCTCTACCGGCCTCCCTGAGTTCGATAAACCTTGGGTAATCCAGTTAAGGGAAACTTGTTGCTGTTCTACAAACCTCTGCACTTGGAGGCCCAACACTGTCTACAAGAACAGAAGCGTGCGTAGACATCAAGCTCTTTTCTGGCGCCGTTGCCGGGGAGGTAAGGTAAAAGGTACTCACATCCTTGGGTGCGAGTGCTTGAAGTTATTTCCTTTAGATTCTGTAATTATATCTTTTTGTTTCTTGTTTTTATTTTCACTAGTTACGCTTATTTTTACTTATTCCTTGTTTTTATATTTACTAGTTAGGCTTAATGGAAAACAACAAAAATATGAGAGAGCTTTATAATATTTATCTTGAGTTAGGACATGAAGTGTTTGAAGAGAAAATTAAAAAACCTATGAAGCTTTATTTGCATGCTAATAGCAATGTTATTAGTATGAACTCTTTAAACACCATTATTGCTAATGCTATGGAAAAGTCTAAGATTGGGGAAGTTGGTTTTGATGAATATGATATATTTAGTCCCCCAAGTTTTGAGGAGGAAATTTTCTTTGATGATACCTTGCCTCCAATATATGATGATTATAATGATTGTGGTATTCTAGTTCCACCTGTTTACAATGATGAATATGATATTTTCAGTCCAACTACTATTGAGGATAAAATTAATTATGATTACAATATGCCTCCTATATTTGATGATTATGGTGATGAGAATAATAATGATAGCTATTTTGTTGAATTTGCACCCACTGCTATTAATAAGAATGACTATGCTTATGTGGAGAGTAATTATTCTTTTATGCATGAGCTCATGATAAGAATGTTTTATGTGATAGATGTATTGTTAATTTTATTCATGATGCTACTGAAGTTATTATGAGAGAGGGAAACATGGTTTTATGCATCTCAACAGTATTAAGTTTACCCTCTTTATGTTGAAAATTTTGAAGTTGCACTTATTTTGTCTTCCTATGCTAGTCACTTTGTGCTTCGTTGACTTGTTTTTCTACAAGATTCTTTTTCATAGGAAGTGGGTTAGGCTTAAATATGTTTTATATTTGCTTCCTGATACTCTCTTATTGTTCTTCAACTCTTATTCTTATGTGAGCATCTTTTAAAAATCATTGTGCCTAGCTGAAAGGCGTTAAAGAAAAGCGCTAACGGGAGACAACCCGTTTTATTTCTCCATTTTCAACCCGTTTTACTTCGTTTTCTTTTGTGTGGTTTGCATCTGGGTGTTTTCTATTTCCTTAGAAACACCAATGTATCTTTTATTTTGAGATTTTGTTGAGCCAAGTAAAGCCTCTAGTGGAAAGTTGAGCCTATATTTCGGATTTCTGCGCAGGAAACAGATTTTTGCTGTCCACTGTTAATTCCGTTAAAAATCACATAAAATTCAAAATTTCCTGAGCTTTTTTGTTCTTAATCCTGAGTTATATACGCAACGTTTCTTATAAGACCACTTTTTGATTTCAGCAACAGAAGATTTTTGAAAAAAACGATCTTTACCTGTTGTTCTGTTTTGACAGATTTCTGCCATTTATCGCATTTGCATCTTAATCTCTTTCTTTTGGTGTTCTTTTGAGAAAAAGAGTTATAAAAGAAGTTGTGACAGTAGCTAATGTGTTTTTGAGTGTTAGACTTGTGTTGAAACTTAACCATGTGAATTTATTATTTCAATTGCACTAACATTGCTAATGAAGATTGTGGGAATTTTGGTGTGAAGGAAGTTTTCAAGGGTCACGAGAAGAGGATGATATGATATGATCAAGAAGAGTGAAAAGCCTAAGCTTGGGGATGCCCCGGTGGTACATCCAAGAAAATTTCAAGAAGACTCAAGCGTCTAAGCTTGGGCATCCCCTTCTTCATCAACAAATAATCAGATCACTTCTAGTGAAACTATATTTTTATTCGGTCGCATCTTATGTGCTTTACTTGGAGCGTCTTTTATTTTTTCTTTCGGTTTGTTTAGTTTTCTTTGCTGTAGTTTATGGTTGGATCTTATAATACTTGTGCGGGAGAGAGACACGCTCCGTTTTCATTGCTTAGAACACTCTAGTTTTAATTCTTATTGTTCTGTGGGTGTTCACTTTTTGCTAGTACTGTGTTTAGCCTTTGTTTTCATGCATCTCTTATTCAGAGCTGTTAGCTTTTGTAGTTAGGTTGTTCTCATATATTTGCTTGGTTGATAATAGAAATTCCTATTTGGTAGTTGGTATAGTGGAAAAATTCGCATGGTCTTTTAGATCACTAAACTGCTTCACTTGAATCACTGCTGTTGTTTTGAGATATTGATTTGCTTAATGGATAAACGGGAAGGACTAGTAAGTAGAAACTTTTAATGGTTGGTCTAAGAAATTTGAAACTGTGCCACACTTAAAATTACCAGCTGATAGAAACAATGGTATATGATTGCTACGAGTGATACATTTCTGATCGGCCTTTTGTTACGCGCTACGGTCGGGGTAGCTAACAGTGACTTGTCACTGCAACGGACCCTCTTGGAGTGATTTGCATTGTGCCTTGTAAGATGATTTTCTTGCTACAATCTTTTAACTTGTGAGTCTATGTTGTGGTTCCTGACACTTCCACAATCTATATTTGCTAGCCTCTTCGGTACTATGCATTGCCATTTCTCACATTGAGAGTTGTTGAAAACTTCGCCAGTGCATCCAAATCCCGTGGGAGGACTTTGTTCTCCTACACATAAGCTCATATATTCTTCCTCAAAACAGCCACCATACCTACCTATCATGGCATTTCCATAGTCATTCCGAGATATATTGCTGCACAACATCCACCTCTATTATGTTACTTGATGATGAGCTCCATGGTTATTTATGCATACTGCTACACTGGCAGGAGCATCCAGTTGGATACATCATAGATATTCCATTATGAGTTATGAGTACTAAAAGTGTGACGATTCATTGTAATATAGGATGTTGCCCCTACCGGTGAGGATATATAAAATAAAAAATAAAAATAAATGAAAAGCCCAAAAAGAAAAGAAAAAGGGCCAAAGAGAGAATAAAGAGAGAGGGGGCACATCACTATCCTTTATACCACACTTGTGCTTCATGTTTAGCACCAATACTTCAGTTTGGAGAGAGTTTTCATATTATCATTTATTCATAACTATGTGGGGAAATTTACATTATAGAACTTGGCTTGTATATTCCAATGATGAGCCTCCTCGAATGAGCTCTAGGACTTTGTGATCAAGCAAGTTGGATGCACCCCCACTAGTTCCATTGGAGAGCTTTCATACACTTATAGCTCTATGTGCATCCGTTGTGTGACAATCCCTACTTCTTGCATAGCTTCGATTGTAAGAATTTATCTTGTCTAATGACCACTTTCACCTTTGTGAGCCTTTCTTCCATTGACCTTCCAAACCTTTTCCATAACATCCCGGTGCCAGAGACCAACGCAGAACACTTGCTTGTTTTTAGTGTGCAAATAGTTTAAGATTCGAGCATTGCATCGTGTGGAAAGCTTGACTTCATCCTAATAGGGGTTGTGAAGATAGTTTGACGTGCATAATATTGTTGTTCTTGAAAGTTTAAATCATCTCTAATAAACTTTGCACGGTTGATACTCTTTTAGTATTGATTCATTAAAAGTTTTGCTTCTTTATTCTTATTTGTTTATGCATTACTTGTTGATATCAAATATAGATCACAACTTTAGTTTATTTGATCCTAGTTTACATGCACTACTTTACATATTATGATAAAGATTGTGTGGTAGCATGTCACCTCATAAATTATTTTGTTTTATCATTTACCTACTCGAGGACGAGTAGGAACTAAGCTTGTGGATGCTTGATACGTCTCAAACGTATCTATAATTTCTAATGTTCCATGTTGATGTTATGCCAATTGCTACATGTTTTCCCACGTTTTCTTATGATTTCCGGGACTAACCTATTAACAAGATGTCATAGAGCCAGTTCCCTGTTTTTTGCTGTTTTTAGTTTCAGAAAAGTTGTTCTGGAAATATTCTCGGAATTGGAAAATTCGAAAACCAGAAGTCCTAAAAGTCCCGGAAGCATCCAGAAGTCCCGAAGAGCCCCGGAGGGGGGCCACAGGGTGGCCACACCATGGGGTGGCGCGGCCCCCCTGGTCGCGCCACCTAGGGGTGTGGGCCCCTGGCCACCTCCCGGCATTGCCCTTTCGCCCATATATACTCCCCGAGGCATAAACCCTAGGGGAATCGACGTTTTCCACAAAATACATTTGTAGCTCCGCCGCCACCGCCGACAAGTTTCGGGGGACAGACCTCTGTTCTGGCACCCCGCCGGGACGGGCAAGTGCCCCCGGAAGCCTTCTCCATCGACTCCACCGCCATCTCCATCGTCGTTGTTGTCTCCTATGATGAGGAGGGAGTAGTTCTCCCCCGGGACTAAGGTCTTTACCGGTAGCTATGTGTTTCATCTCTCTCTCTCCCATGGTGTGATCTATATGTGATCGTGAGCTTGGTAATATAGTTGAATTCATAAATATTATTCTTCATCTTTTATGCTACTCAAGTGGTTTTTGTTATGAGATCTCCGTAAACACTTTGATCATGGTGTAAAGGTGACAGTGTGTGCGCCGTGTGGTTTAGCATTATATTTATATTTTGTGTTGGATAACCCTATGGAATTGTGGTGTTTGCGTGGAACCATCTAGATCCCATGGTGATAGCATGTGGGTTACTTGGTTGGGAAAGTGCTTACTCTGAGGAGTGCTGTTACAGCCCTACGCAATGATTGATGTTTGTTATTCGACCGGAGAGTGGTTCGGAGTAGCATAATGAAGAAATGATATTTATGCATTCAATCATGTTTTCATTGTTGAGAGTGTCCACTAGTGAAAGTAGGAGCCCTAGGCCTTATTTCCAAGCATTGAAACACCGTTTTCCGCCTGTTCTGCTACATGTTTGCTTGCTGTCATTTTTACTTCAGATTGCTATTATCACTTATTATCATCCATATTACTTGCATTTTACTCTCTCTTCGCCGAACTTGTGCACATATACAACTGACAATTATATTAGGTATGTTGGGGACACAACAGACTTCTTGTATCTTGATTGCAAGGTTGCTTGAGAGGGATATCTTTGACCTCTACCTCCCTGAATTCGATAAACCTTGGGTAATCCACTTAAGGGAAACTTGCTGCTGTTCTACAAACCTCTGCACTTGGAGGCCCAACACTGTCTACAAGAACAGAAGCGTGCGTAGACATCAAGTTATAGTGAGAGTGAAGTGAAAGGTTGATCGGGAACATTTGTGACGGAAGGGTCAGAAAGACTGATGGAAGCGAATCTTTCAGGAACTATTAATGACATCACTGTGCTTGATGCTATCGTCTTTCTTTTAAGAACTAAAAACCGAAACAAACTCGCGAGATGGAACAAATACATGGCCAAGGTTTGACGAATTACTCTATGTTCACTCGTTTTCGGAGGCATAGTGGACTACAGATGTATTGCCTACACACAACTAAATAGCATATGTATTGATTATACTAAACTGTTTTAACTTTATCTTATTTATCTCATACTACTAATGCAGTGCTGAAGTGAAACCTTATGCTAATGCCTATTTTTATTATTGATAACAATCTCTTTTGCAATACAAGAATTGATTCGGTTAAAACAAGAATTAGCAAACCTTTTGTGGATTCACACTGGTCTCATCAAGCACATACTTTCCGGTTCGATAAGATCTCGAGTCTTAAGGGAAAGAGGTTACAATACTACAATGTTATAATCCGGATCGAAGGTATCAATCTCTGGATTGTGCCACCGTAGGCGATGATTGTTTTACATCTACTTGGATGTACTTCGACTGTTGCCGCCTTTTATCTTTTTTGCTACTTTGATTCACGGATGTGTACATCTTTTTTATGCAGTGGGTGTAATGCAAATGCCATTATGTACGTGCCAGTATAATCATGTTGCCCAATTAAAATTAAAATGTTACTCTAATTTTGATCTTTCTTTAAATCTTAACCGTGATTCAACTATCAAAATTAACTGAAATGATGTGGCTCAACGTGGTGTCTTCGTTAGACATCTATACGTTGCTTTTGGTATATAATAGATGTAACCGGGAGCGGGGCCTTATTGTTTATAAAAAAATTGTCAACATAGATTCATTTATATTTATATACACTATAGTTTTAATCTTGGTGGAAGAGTTTGACTTCCCATGGGCCCAACAATTTTGGCAAAATCGGCGTTGTCTTATGCATACGTCCTTAGCGTCAAATTAGGCAATCCCAAATGCTGAAAAGGCCAAAATGGGTCAAGCTTTTATCAAGACAGAGCAACCATGTGAAGCGGCAGGATTGGCGGTCAATCTTGCTCTGCTCTCCTCTGACGCCGACCGTGTCCATTTCCGCGCCGTCTGCGGGAGGTGGAAACATGGCAAGATTTTAGGGACAACCAGAGCCACCATGCTGGAGCTTGCGCCAATGGCTCGTGGACTCCCGCAACGACAACTGCGGCCAGGGAGCCACCATGTCGTGCTCTCTACTGATCCCGGCGCGGATGCTGAGTGGGCCGTGGTGGTCGTCGGGTTCCCAACAAATGCCTCACGTGCTACCAGTTCTGTTGTCAGAGCGTGGACGCACCTGCATTTCAGCGCGGCCGGTACGCCCTCGTCGAGCACTATAGGGATAGTTCTATGTCACCTTCAAGAACCAACTCTTCGTCCTCCACGAGCTCAGCTGTGGTGCGTCCCCGCGGTAATCCCACTTGAGCATGCCGAACCCGATGGCAACGGAGGATCTGACGACGAGGATGTCCCGAGAAACGGGAGGCAGGTCGTCTTCGAAAAGCATCTGGAGGAATGTGATGACCAACTGATGCAAGTGTCGCTGCGGCTGGTTAGGGTGGGGGACCTCGTCCGGCATGCGTTGTTCCTGGGGCAAAACCGCGCGTGTGTGCTCTCGGCGGCGGACTTCCCGATGTGTCGCTTCTGTGTTTACCTCGTAGACAGGAGGGCCATGAGGGGACGATTCACCGTGTTGTCGTACCCGTGGATGCACCGCCACCGTCGCCTGTTCTGTCGATCCATCGGCATCGCCGTTCTTCAAGGAGGAGATTTCACGGATTTGTCTCTTTGGTGAAAGGAGTCAAGCGGCTGAAACTTTTTCTCGCGGTGAGGCTAGGACGCGCTAGGAAAGTGGTTGGCCTCATCCCGCGCTTTTTGACGGTTGGACTCAACCGGTTTTTTGGTGGAGTATTTGAGAAACCCGGTTGCCCATATCCCTTCATAATTTGAACCAAACGATACGCAGCCACTAGAAAACTGGATATCCCTAACCGCCTATGGGATAGGCAGTGAATCAAACACACCCTTAATAGACACGGTGGAACGACTGTATTTAAGTATTTAGTTTGTTGGTGTCATTAAAACAAAATCCAAAAAACTAAATATGTTGCAACAGAGCGTGGTAACACCTGCACGTCTTCCACTCCTTCGACATATTGCCAAAACGTGGTGCAGACAGGTGCGGCGAAGCGTGCTTGCCCGTCTAGTTTGTTCTAATCCGGGAGCACACCCTACATTCTGACAGAGTTCCGATAACTTCACCAAACCTTTTGTATGGATTCCTACGTACATTTCTCAATAAAAAAAATGAAATATGACCAAGAGCGCATTTGGTTCAAATCCACGCCAGCTGGCTCATTCAAAATTTCGAATTTCGTCTAGACCGGCGTCACGTCTCCACGTTCCTGGTCACCTGCACACTTAGGCTGGTACCAATGCATCTCCCACTATTCACGGGCTATAGCCCCGCCACGTCACCGTTTTTCACCACTCTCACGCCACTCTCACGGGCACGGTGCCAGTGCACGGGCTATAGCCCGGGCTATAAGATTCTCTCTCTGCCACATCAGCTTTTCTCTCTCCTCCACGTCAACACATATTTTTGAGACGAAAACATTACAAATAATGCAAGGAAATAATTTTATTGAACTAAAATTGTTACCGATTACATACTAATTAATAAAATTGCATAATAAATTGTAAAAATTACATAAAAATTAAAAAATCTAATCCTCGTGCTCGTCCTCGTCGTCGTCATCCTCTTCCAGCCCTAGCTCTTTTTCCACTATCTGGATGGCCTTGGCATGTTTGCGCTTTTCAGCTTCGTTCATGCCGGCGGTTGAGCGGTCTTGCAATTTGTTATATTGCTTCAGTAGCTTAACCTTCAATAAACCTTTCCACATTTTCTTCATTCTGAAGGTTGCACTTGATGCCTCACTGGACGATTCCTTCTCCTTGTTCTTTCCCTTGCGAAACGCGGCCTTGGCCTTATCGCGGCCAGGAGGACGCGGCTCCTCCTCCTTCGCGTCGCTAGAGCTGTACTCACCTCCGACCCCCAGACGGGTTCTCTTGGAACTGGAGTCAGTCCCACTACCAGGACCATGCTGTGCTCTCCACTTCGCTTCCTTGCGAACAGCTTCCCACCACTTGAAGCGTTTGAAAGGCTGAGTCACTCTAGGGTCATTTGCGTACCTCGCCAGTGCCGCGTCCATGACCATTGCATCGTCTGCTCCACTCTGACGTACCGCTTCTTCTTGGATGTGGTATCCATTGAACAAGGACACCTCACGGTTGTAGACGTTCCAGTGATCCTTCAGTTGCTTCGCGGTCCTTTGGCGGGCAGGATCGGCGGTAGAGTTGAACGTCTTCGCTATTCCACCCCAAAAACTATCGCCGGTCTTGCTATTGCCACGGCGAGAGTCCTTGGAGTTGAAAATCCAAGCATTCACCTGCAAAGAAATAGATATTGTCTTAGTGAAAAATCCAAACAAAAACCAACTCCGAAATAAACATGTGACGGGTAAGAAAAGTACCAGTTTTTCCTCGTCAAAACATTTCCACTCGAGCCTCTTTGGACGCGTTGGTACCAGTGTTTCCGCGGCATCGGACCCGTCGCTTGGAGCACTGCCTTCTGGAGCAGACGGTTGCTGATACGGTGGAGGTGGTTGCTGATACGGTGGAGGTGGAGCGTATGAACCGTATGGATATGGAGGTGGAGCGTAAGAACCATATCCCGTAGGAGGGTACGGATAAGCCCGGCAATTCGACCCATCGGTACGTCCGATTAATATTAATGATCATATAAATTTTAAATATACATTATACCCATATCCCGTAGGAGGGTATGGGTACAAGGTTATACCCATGGGCAACCCGATGGGTCGCCCGATTAATATTAATGATCATATAAATTTTAAATATACATTATAGTTTATACATTTTGTGTAAATACACTACAAGTAACATATCTAAACCTAGCAGCTAGCCAACTCAACTCTCATACACCACTAGCAGCAATAACCATTTGGTTTGGCCCATTATTGTACATATAAACTAACTAGAATAATTGTTTACTAACTTTATTTTATCGCATGCCATTTACGGAAAAGCAAAATTTTAACTCGATGGGTTACCCGATAGAGTCGACGACCCGACGGGCATGGGCATGGGCATGTCCCAGCGCCCATGGGCAGGGTCGTGGGCAGAGATTCTTACCCGTTTAAATAATGGGCATGGGTTTGGAAGAGGTCGACCCGATCAAACCCGACCCGATTGCCAGGCTTAGGTACGGAGGAAGTGGACTCCCGCTACCTGTAGGTGGAGGTGGTGGTGGGTAAGCATACGGAGGATGCTGGTATGAACCATATCCCGTAGGAAGCGGACCATATGGCCTCGGAGGTGGTGTGTTGGAGGGGTACAACACTCGGGGATGCGGCGAAGAACCGGCATTCGACCGACGATGTGTGGGAGAGACATCTTCTATGTGACTAGGTTGTGACCCGTCGGACTGCAAGAGTTCCGTGAACAAGGTGTTATCTGGAGTCCAACCCGAC
The DNA here is from genome assembly GCA_028641055.1 of Alopecurus myosuroides. Taxonomy (NCBI): domain Eukaryota; kingdom Viridiplantae; phylum Streptophyta; class Magnoliopsida; order Poales; family Poaceae; genus Alopecurus; species Alopecurus myosuroides. The sequence goes on from CM054062.1 coordinate 224,764,333, forward strand.
ATGGCGGAGATGGTATGAGAGAAGAGAGAAAGAGAGGAGGGAAATGGTGTGAAGAGAAGCGATGTATATGGGGGGGTATTTATAGGATTGGAGATGGAAAATTGGGTCAAATTTTTTTTTTTCCAGCCAGCCACGCTCCCCCCAACGGCTAGCTGACGTGGACCAATGGGGGGCGCCACGTCAGCTAGCCGTTGCCCCCCCCAAACGGCTAGTCCTACCGCCCCGCCCTATCGCCTATGGGCGCCAGCGCGCCGCCCCACCCCCTCTCCCTCTCGCCCCCCCCCTATCGCCCCGGCCCCGCGCTCTCGCCCCGCCAACGCGGGCGGGAAGCCGGGCGACACCGGTCTGTCGCCGGGCGCCACAGCCACCGCCCGGCGGCTCCTCTCGCCCGCCCCTACCGCCTCCTCTCGCCCCGCCTCGGGCGGTAAGGCCGCTCCCGTCCCTCCCTAACGCCTCCACTGGCACCAGCCTTATGCGAGCTGCTGGGAAGAAATTAAACGGATCAATCCGAGGTTCTTTACTGCCATGCCGTTGCCGGCGATCGTTCATACACACGCCATGCATCACCTACCACCACTCTCATACATAACACATGAGCCTGCTGTCTGCACGGTTGCATCATGCTGATTGACTGACATACACATCCGCGCCCAACACACGGCCGGGGGCTTACAGTATCACACACAAGTCACTGGGTTCCATTATTGCTGTTCCCGCGTGCAAGCTTCAGTTTGCATTGACGGTCATCTTCATCCCGGCGCCGCAGTGCCCGCTGAGGCTGCAGACGAAGTAGCTCCTCCCGGCGCCGAGCGTGACGCGGTCGCTCCCTGAGTTGTACGTCGCGCCGGAGCCCTGGCAGCTGTAGTAGCCGCCGGCGTCCACCGCCACCACGTTGTGCAGCGACGGGTTGTAGTTGAACACTGCGCGCCAAATCAGAGCAACAGATTGGAGTTCAAGACCAAAAGAAGCTGTAAATAATGCGGAGTACTAGTTGATCGACTGCACTATCTGACGGACCGCCGACGGCCTGGTCCACTCACCGAGTACGTCACCGGCGCGGAAGTTCCTGCCGCTGGACCAGCTGTCCGCGTTGAACGACCAGTCGACGTTGTAGGTGGCGGCGCCGGCGACGTCGGCGACGAGGAGGAGGCAAACGGCGAGCAGGCCGAGGGCGAAGCCCCGCGTTGCACTGCCTCTTCCCCGAGCCATAGCCATCACTCTGCTGCCGCTTCTGTGCGTGTGTATGGAGGGTGGAGACTGGAGAGGGAGCAGAGTGTCTGACTGTGAATCGGGTTCCGTGGGGTTTTGCTGTGGACACAACACAGAGCGTGGGGCGGCATTTATAGAGGCGGAAAGGGCAACCTGGGTTCAGTCACAAGTCTATAGACGGTGGTACATTACTCTTGTTGTACCGAAAATGTTGTAGTTGTTGTACCGGATCCGTAGATGGTAGTGCACGCCGTCCATGGATCCACCGAAGCTGCGAAATGTTTACTGAACCTAGGTAGCTTTCTCTATACACGCATCATGCTTCTCCTACTGCTTCGCGACTCTGAACCTTCAGAATCTTTCTCATGTGCCACAGTTTTCCTGGTCGGTACCAGACGTGATTGCTATCGTACTGACCTAGGTTCAGTAAACAGTGAGGAAATACAAGTACTTGCTATCTTACTGCCGGGAAGAGCTATTCATATAAAATAAGCTTGATCCCAACTCGGAACCCCATTGATGCATGCAACCAAAGTTTGATGTGCTAACGGCGACGAGATTCCATTCGACCCACGGGTATGTACCATCGTATAGACGAGCATGCATAAACCAAAAGGCCCCTTGTCCTAAACAAGGTTTTACTTGTACTAATCAAGGCCTGGGCCCGCGCCGAAGCCGGAGAGAGCGCCAAAAACCCTCCATGATTGCATCCGAACAGAAGGATTATGAACCCGTGATTGCTCCATGAGTGACTGCCTGACTGGAACCCGTCGAGCAGCGTGACGGACTTTCAGAGAAGAAGTTCGTGGCGATGGAATAGATGTATGGTTGGGTGTTCACACACCACTCTTATGCAGATAATAATTAGGCAACGGGGCTATATTAAGTGCGTGTCACGGCGTCGGGCAGCTTGGATTTATGTCGCCACATGTCATGTGCTTTTAGGCTGTTCCTTTCTGTTCTATTTGGGGGTGGCCGGTAGGGTGCACATGTGCCGGCTGAGACGTTTGCTGCTTCCTCTCGTTTCTTCTCGCCTGCAATTCCCTATGCAGTAAGAGCAATCCGAGAAGTCTAAGGGCGTGTTTGGTATCTTGCAGGCAGGACCGGCCCATATGAGTGGGCAAACGGGGCGCCCGCCCTGGCCCCCCGAAAGGAAGGGGCCCATCCTAGATACTACTTCTATAATATAATTAGTGTCAATCATGTGTTAGTGCTAAGTATTTAGTAAAATCTAGAAACTATACAAACTTAGGAGGGCTAAGTCAAACAATGCAAGGCCAACCCACTAGGTCACCTTGTTGCACTCTCACGAGGCACAATGTACATGTATAAACAAAAAAATTCCCCAATAGTTCGCCTTTGTACATGTACATATCGCCTCCTCGGGTAACAGCGGCTTCGCTCACATCGTTTCTAGTTCCGATGTCATGGGAAGCAACTAATAGAGATCAATAACGCAGCCGGATCGCCCTTAATAGGCTCTCCTTCCATCATCGACTTTCAACTCACTCCCTGCCAACTACACATTGGAGAGATGTTGTGTTCATCCTTCCCATTAATTCCTGGACTTAAATACTTACCCTCTTTGGCTACCATGGCTCAAAAATCTTTCTAGACGTTCCTTTCTTCATTTAACGGATTGATAAGAATAAACAATGTGTTGCCAATTTTAGAGTGCATAGATAATATATCTATATCATGTAGTGGTTTCATGCTTTGTATTATTTTTATAAAGACACCATTTTTTTAATCTGTTTGTAAGGGCCCCTAATTGTCGTCTTGCCCCTGGGCCCCGTAAATGTATGGACCGGCCCTGCTTGCAAGTCTGGGCCCTCGCTTAGCGACGAGAACGAGCTAGGTCCAAGCAGGCCTGCCTCCGGCGAGCCAAACCAATATCCGAGTCCAACGCTTCGCTTGGTAGCCTGCATGGTGGTTGGTAGGTTCACACACATGACACGTTGTTTGGTTTGGCGGCTTCTCGCATAGGCTGTGAGAGAGGCATGCAACCTGCACCGAAAACGAGGGCATCTTTCTCCGCGTCAAGAAGTGGTTCCGTCTGCCCCGATAAAAACTGCCGATTCGCCCGTTCCTAAAATCTTGCATGAGGAGTGCTTTGAGAAGCGGTTAGGCCACAACGTGAGACACACTTTATTTGATTCAATGCAAAAAGGTGAAAGATTCCCCTATTTTCAGTGCCCATGCGAGTCTACATAACTTTCAACAGCAACCAAACACGCCCTAAGAGCATATCTAGCAAATCCCTTACCCCGCGAACCTGTATGCGCGGGATAAGGGCTGTTTTTCGTAATTTTTTCGAGCACAAACTCATCGCGCAGAACAGAGGCCACATCCAGAACCTTGTATCAAAAATAAAAACTCCGCGGGAGAATTTAAACATAAATTTCATCGTCTAGTACTGCAAGTTCATCATCAATTTACACGAATCTGCATCGATTTTTAAAAGTACTAACTAAAATGGCATTGTCGGGTCCCTATCTAGTCTAAAAGGGGGTTCTACGTTTATTTTTACTGGAGCCCAAGGGGATGCGACGACGTCATCGACGACGGAGGTTCTACTCGTCGGGGTCGAGGTCGACGAAGACCTCCTCCTGCTTCATCTTCTCGGTGGCCCACTCCGCCGCCTTCTCCTGCGTCTGCATCGACGTGTGGATGCCCCGCTCGATGAGGACTTCGCCGCAGACCAGATCGAGGCGGCGCCGCTTCGCCGCGTCCTTCTCCTCCCGCTCGCCGTGCTGACGGATGACGCTCTCGACGTGGTCGAGGATGTCGTCGGAGAGTAAGTCCTCCGGCCCACTGGCGTCCTCGAACGCCGCAACTTCGTACTCCTCCAATGCCTCCTCGAGCTCGAGCCTCTGCAGCTGCAGCGACGAAGGCCGTGCGGAGCTGCCCTCGCCGGCGGAGCTCCTAGCGCTAGAGGAACTCCCCGTGAGGAGGGGGCGCCCGTGGCGGAGGCCGTGGCGACGGTCGAACTCCTCCGTCTCGCGACGGAGGTACGCCAGCGGCACCGACTGCCCCTGCGAGGTGTAGCGACGAGCCGCGCGCTTCCTCGCCCCGTCGTAGGCGACGCAGCGCTCGCGCTCGGCTGCTATGTGCGGGGTGAGGCGATCCATGGCGGTGGATGCGGTGGATTGGGTGCGGAGATTGCCGCCAGCGGCGAGAAATCGAAGTGAAGTGGGGCGGCGGAGGGGATCTAGGTCACGCGGTCTGCCCCGCATCCGCGAGGGCGACCCTCTATATAAAAAGGGGTCGGCCGCCTCGATTTGGTGGGCCCTGTAAACGTGATACGGGCCGGCCCATCGATACGGCATCTGACCGGGCCATTTTTTCGCGTTGTACCCGTAAAAGCGTCAGAAAAATATGGGTCACGTGGTTTTAAGGGCTCTGCTAGAGATGCTCTAACTATGCTATCCTCAATTGTACAAAAAATTTCAGAGGCATCTTCCATTCATTTTAGTTTAGGTCTTTCTGCACCATATTTAGATCTTCCCATTCTATGATCCGGGATTCTGTGACAGGTGGTGACGATGCACCGTAGTCACACATGTATGACACATGCTTTAGATGGTTCGATGGCTGTAACGTGCGATTGTGTGAGTTGGCTTGTGTGCTGGTGTGGGTGGCATGGGCTATTTAGCAACATCTCTGTAATCTGAAACAACCAAGCCTGAAGAAAGAAATACAAACTCTGGACTCTCTTTGCTCTCTCTCTCTCTCTCTCTCTCTCTCTCTCTCTATATATATATATATATATATATATATATATATATATATATATATATATATATATATATATATATATATATGTTTCTTCTCTTCCGCACCACACACCTCATGCCCAACAATCATACTGGCAAAGGGAAGGGTTCTACACTCGGTATCAGATTCAGATCCGATCCGTGGGGCTAGGGTTCGTGAGGGAGTTCCCAATTCGCGAGATCTCGAGCAGTAAATTCCCGCAAGCGGTCAGAATTTGGGGATTGATTTCGATCTCCACGAGATTTCTGTAATCCTTGGAGTTGGTTTGCTCGGATTCAGCGAGGAATCGCCACGGCACCTGCCAAGCCATATCCGCAAACGCAGCTCATCCTCAACGCCATTGGGGGAAGCGACGACAACCACGACGGCCTCTCTCACCGAGCTCTGCGTGAGCCCCGATGTGCTGCACGTTCGGGTCGCTTCTATGGACACCACGTAGCAGCAGTTGGGTGCACAACTCGACATCATCGCCACGATGTTGCAGGAGAGCGCCAAGATGCATGATGACGTGGCACGCCAGTTCACCGCACTCCATCTGTGCTTGGAGAGCACAGAGCAGACCATGATCGTCTGCGAGGGCGCTCCCCTTCTCCGGAGGAATATTATGCTGATCCTGAGGCGGGTGTCGTCCAAGGCAAGAGTACGCAACGGGCCGCTACTGTCACGTAGATCAGCAACGCTCCCGGCGCATCTTCTTTGGTGCCAAACGGTGACGGCGAGCGTGACTCGCCTTGGACATTTACTGAGGGTGGCGATGGTATTCTGGGCGGCGGTATACCGGGAGGCGCTGGCGGCGGCGGTACCGAAGGCATTGGTGGTAGTAGACAAGGCCAGGGAGGGGAACCAACAAACCGGCATCAACTGAAGATGTCCTTTCCTCGTTTCGATGGTGATCAGCTACAGATTTGGAAGGACAAGTGTTTGGATTAATTTCGTTTGTTCAACATTGACACGTCGCTCTGGTTGATCTCGTCTACCCTGCACATGGATGGGAACGTTGCACTGTGGCTCAAAGCATATCGCTTGCGTCATCCTGTGAATTCATGGACTGAATTGATGACATCAATGGAAGAAAAGTTTGGTGCTGATGATCACCATAAGTTCATGAAGAAGATGTTGGCTCTAAAGCAGAGTGGTACTGTCGAGGACTATCAAATGATATTCGAGGAACTGCATATCGAATCCATTCAGAATCCCCATTACGATGAGCAATTTTTTGTATTTTAGTTTCTCCAAGGTTTGAAATCTGAAATACGCGGTGTCGTGGAGTCCAAGTGCCTAAAACTATTGAGAGAGCCATCCTTCTCGCGGTGAGATCAGCAAGATGTGTTGGTTGAACAAAAAGCTTAGGCACCTCGTCAACAATTCCAAGCCCGAACGGACCATGCCCCTCTTCGAGCTGAATTTGCTCACCCTGCACTAAAGCTTGACAAACGCGGTGATTTTTGGAAGGACCGACCGTTGCGGGATTATAGACGAGCCAATGGGCTCTGCTACAAGTGTGGGGATAAATACGATCCTACTCATCAATGTGGCAAGAAGCAAACTGCTGGATTACATGCCATGTCCGCTGAAGAAACCCTAGAACAACTTTATGAGGAAGTATTGAATATGCTAGAATTGTAGGACCTGGCTGATGCACAACAGCTGAGCCTGTCAACTCACGCTTTGGAGGGGACATATTCTAGTGACACCATTAGTTTACGTGCTTTGGAAGGTAATCAAGTGTGTTTGGTCCTCATTGACTTTGGGAGCTCCGATGATTTTCTCAATGCTTCGATGCTCCTTCAGTGTCCATTTCAGACAACCCAACCAGTCTCTGTAAAATTGGCAAACAATGATGAATTAGTCCGCAATCAGCTTGTACCACAACTTTCCAGGTGGACTCAAGGAGGAACCTTCCATACTCCGATGCGGGTGTTACCACTTGGGGCCTACAATGCGATTCTTGGTGTAGATAAGTTGAAGAAGCACAACCTTATCAAGGGTGATTGGGTGTAGAAAACCATCAAGGTAACCAATATGGGCAAAAGGGTAACACTATAAGGAGTGAAACTTGAACTTCTAGTCGAACAATTGACCAAATGGTCCAATGGCAATGAGATTTGGGCTCTTGCAGTGATTCATGCAGATTCTTTGGTCGACGCCTCTGCTACACAAACTGAAGTAAGGACAATACTCAGTTGTTTCTCTGAATTTTTCTCAAAGCCAACAATTACCTCCTTCTCGCTCTTATGACCACGCCATCACATTGAAACCTCATGCAACACCTTTCAACTCGCGTCCATATCGATATTCACCAGCCCACGAAACAGAGATTGAGAATCAGGTATGGCAAATGCTTGCTGCAGGCAATATATCACCGAGCATGTCCCCTTTTGCCTTCCCTATTCTCATGGTGCTAAAAAAGGACAGCTCATGGCGGTTTTGCATAGACTAAAAACGATTAAATGAGCTGACCATAAAAAATGTATGTCCAATGCCGATGATCGATGAAATGCTGGACGAACTAGCAGGTGCAAAAGTGTTTTCCAAACTTGACCTGCGTGCCGGATATCATCAAATCAGAATGTACCCCGAAGATGAAGCTAAGACTGCGTTTAAAGCACATCAAGGCCACTACCAGTTCAAGGTCATGCCATTTGTCTTGTGCAACGCTCCTGCGACATTTCAATGTGTCATGAACATGGTTCTGGAGCCGTACTTGCGGCGTTTCGTGCTCGTTTTTATGGATGGCATCTTGGTTTATAGTTCATCTCTGGAGGAACATGTGGAGCGCCTAGAGAAGGTACTAACTCTGCTTCGTGATGCACACCTGTTTGTCAAAGAAAGTAAATGTTCGTTTTCCTATTCCAGTCTCGAATACCTCGGTCATATAATTTTGGTAGAAGGGGTGGCAACAGATCCCAAGAAGACTCAGTCCATGGTCGACTGGCGTAAACCGGCAATAGTAACTTAACTATGTGGGTTCCTTGGCTCTATAAGATATTATCGTATTTTTTTCGAAATTATACAATTATTGCCAAGACTTTGACTAATTTACTGAAAAGGAAGAATTTCGAGTGGACAGATCAAGCAACTCTCAAACAAGCAATGGTTTCTACACCAGTCCTTCGATTGCCAGATTTTGAGAAGCAGTTTGTAGTTGAAACTGATGCTTCTGATGTAGGCATAGGCATTGTGTTAATGTAGGAGCATCAACCTATTGCATTCTTGAGCAAGCCTCTCCCACAGAACATATGTCATTGTCGATCTACGACAAAGAATTCTTGGCATTGTTGATTGATGTAGAGCGATGGAGTTAGTATTTGCAGCGTGTCGAATTCCTTATCAGGACAGATCACCACAATTTTTGCTACTTGGATGATCAGAACCTCCAGCCTCCATTACAGCGAAAAGCAATGGCAAAACTGATGGGGCTACAGCTTAGAATCATTTACAAGAAAGGGTCTAAAAATGTTGTTGCTGGTGCTTTGTCCCATGTGGGCTATCTCATGGCGATTCAGGTTTGTACGGAGGTTCGGTCTGTGTGGTTTCAAGAGGTAGTAAATTCTTATGTCACAGACTCTGAAGCTCGATGACGCCTCACTGAATTAGCAATATCAAGCCCTGACATACATGGTTATGAGTTGATCAATGGCATCATTCTCCCACGTGGTTGTGTCTGGATTAGATCCAATTCCGCACTGCAAACTAAGTTGATTTCAGCCTTCCACTCCAGCACGCGGTCCCTCAGGCGCTCATGTCACTTACGAGCGGCTGAAGCGCCTCTTCACGTGGAATGGTCTCAAATCCCATGCCACTGACTTTGTCCGCCAGTGTGATGTTTGTCAACACGCCAAGCAAAGTAATATACCTCCAGCGGGTCTTCTTCAGCCTTTACCTCCTCCCATTGGACCATGGCGTGAAATCACCATGGATTTCATTGAGGGCCTTCCACTGTCACATGGATACAATCTGATTCTTGTGGTCGTTGACCTTTTCACCAAATTTTCCCATTTTGTGCCTCTTCGACATCCTTTCACCGCACCAAATATTGCTCGGCTCTTCGTGGACTCAGTGGTAAAATTGCACGGCATGCCGCACACGATAATATCTGATCGTGACCGCATCCTTACTAGCTCGTTCTGGAAGTTGTTGTTTCAACAACTGGGAACTAAACTCAAGTTTACCACGACGTATCACCCACAAAAAGATGGACAAAGTGAGTGAGTGGACCAATGCTTGGAGATGCTTTTGTGTTGCACACTACAAGATACCCCACGACAATGGCGACATATCCTTCCCCTTGCGGAATTCTGGTACAACTCATGTTTTCACACTTCACTCATTTCCAAGCTTTGTACGGCCATAAACCAAACTTTGGAGCAATTACTGAATTGGACCATGATTCCTCATCTCCGGTCACTGGAGTGATCTCTGAACGTGCCTCTCAACTAGCTACCCTGAAGAAAAACTTGGAAGCAGCAAAGAAAAGGATGAAGGTCAATGTTGATAAACATCGCATTGATCATGAGTTCCAGGTCGGAGAACATGTACTGTTGCGCCTTCAGCCATATGCCCAGGGATTAGTGGTGAATCGTCCATATCCGAAATTGTCGTACGAATTCTTAGGACCATACCCTGTTCTGGAATGAATTGGTCAGGCGGCGTATCGACTCGAAATACCTCCACAAAGCCATATTCACAATATCTTCCATATTTCTCAGTTAAAGGAGTACCGAGCAAATTACAAGCCAGTTTTTGCTGATCTTCTGAAGCTTCCTCCACTGGATGCGATAATTCTGAACCATGTATCGTAGGATGATGAAGAAAGGGAAGTCTAATGTTTTCCAAGTCCTAATCAAATGGAGTAATTTACCTGAAGAAGCACCAACGTGGGAAGATTGGGATGTGCCGAAGACAACTTTCCCTTCTGTACTAGCTTTGGGCCAAGCTAGTGTTTCTCGGGGGCTGTGTGAAAGGTGGTGACGATGCACCATAGTCACACATGTATGCCACATGCTTTAGATGGTTCTATGACTGTAATGTGCGTTGTGTGAGTTATCCTGTGTGCCGGTGTGGGTGGCGTGAGATATTTGCCCACATCTCTGTAATCTGAAACAACCAAGCCTAAATAAAGAAATACAAACTCTGAACTCTCCTTGCTCTCTCTCTCTCCGCTTCTTCTCTTTCACACCACCCACACCACATGCCCAACTGTCATACTGGCAAAGGGGAGGGTTCTACAGATTCCCAGCAAATCCTTGACTCCTCTAATACAATGGGATTTCACACCTTGCAAATCTTTCATTCTACCTCCTTTGACTAAGACTATAGAATGTTCCTACGAATTCTGACCTTCGCTGGAATCTGAGCAGATATATCCTATGGATATATAGCCATCACAAAAGACCTAACTGTGTTATTCTCAATCATATTGCCCGGTCCCTAACGAGGAAGGGACGCAATGCAGACCATTTACGACATGATCTTCGCGCTCGAGTACTCAAACTCAAGCCATTGCTAACTCGTTTTCTCATCAACATAAAAAAAACATATCCCTAAAAAATCAAGATAAAAAACATCCGTGACTAGGCTACGAAGATCAATGTAGACGGTTCTTAATCAGCTAAGGTACCACTTAGTGTAGTCATTTATCTCACTTGGCATACATCTCTCAGGCACCGCTCCATTTAACACACAACATACTCCTATAGGGCTCCATCTAACACACAACATACTCCTAAAAATCTATTTGCATGAATAAACTACAGAAGAATTTCTAAAATATAGGATGAAGTCTCCATCTAACAACTATAATCTACTTTCATGAATAAAACACGGAAGGATTTTTAAAATATAAGGTGAAGGATCCATCTAACACACAACATACTCTGTTATAATCTATTTGTAGGATTAAAACACAAAAGGATTTTCAAAATATAGGGTGCAGTTTTTGATAGTTTTTTTTAAGGAATGCAGGATGGGAAATCACTACTTCGATTTTTTTAAAAAAATAACAGGAACTTAGATCTACGTAAGTGACCCACGCTCGTTTATTAAGCCATAAATAGGTGCGGCCACATACAAATGTGGCCCACCATAGAGGAGAGGAGGATAACCCTACCGCCCCTATGTTTCTGGTTGATCGGAGCAAGGGTTGTGGCCGATTTTCTTGTTTCTTTCGTGTTCACGGTCAACGGAAGAGGTAGGCCATCGTCATCAACTTAGGGAAACAACAAACGAAGAATTAGCTATAAGTTGGACGAATTATTAGGAATTGAAAAATTGAGAAGGAAAACTAAAAACATAAGCATCACAAATCTGATGAATCGAAAACATATTGGGTGGTTCGTTACCACCATGTACATGAGTTGACTCTAGAATCACGCATTTATGAAGTTGAATCTAGAAACCACACAACATTCAAGACGGCTTGATTGACAATGCTTGGGTCTGGGACATTGGAGGGCAGGTCACTATCAACGCGGTGGTGCAATTTTTTTTGGTTCTTGTCTCTGCGGGATGCTTTCTCTTGGAAGTGGACCTCCAGTTGATCATTGAGCTTATCATGTCTTCTTCATGGGCCAAACGTCTCTCCCTGGTGCTGTGTAGGTTCGAGATTCCTTTGAGAATCTCCAACAGGAGTGGGAAAATTCGAGACCCTATCTGTTCGCGAGCACGTAAATAATGTGTCCTCCAACCATAAAGTGTATTTCTTACCCTCAAATCAATCATAAGATTATTCAAAGTCATAAATAATAAAATAAATAGTTCAAATCAACTAACAATTATCTAGAGTACATAAAAACAATTTAAATTTTGTAGTGCATAATTCAAATTCATTAATTTGCCATGAAGGTCCAGATATGATCCACCAGATCAGTGAGTAGTTGGACGTGTACTTGTTGACCTCGAAGTTGTCGATGCATCTCTAGAAAGTTAAGAACATGTTGCAGAACTTGTTCTGGAAGGTGTACATATACTTCGAATAACAAAAAATCACTCATGCGAGCCGCCCCTTCTCCCCCATCCTTCATAATCATGTTGTGCAAAATTACAAAACAAGTTATCACCTGCCGTGATGTCTCGGGATCCCACATCATTGCAGTTCCACGAACATTAAACCAACAAGCTTGGAGCACCCCCAAATACCCTCTAAAAATCTTTTGTAATAGATTCTTGTCTAGCTGCAAATTGGATTCTTTTTCGACCTAATAAATTTCTTATATTATACACAAACTAAGGATAGATACCATCGGCAATATAGTATCCCATGGTATAGTTGTGACCGCTGATAGTGTACTTGCATGGTTGGAGAATCCCCATCACAGAGTCTCTTGAACATGGGAGGGCGCTGAAGCACATTGATATCGTCGTGGGAACCAGGCTTCCTAACAAATGGATGCCAAATCCACAAGTATTTTGATGCCACTATTTCAAGTACGATTGTGTGCTCTTTGTTATGACCCTGGTACTTCCCATGCAAACCTTTTGGGAAGTTTTTCCATTGCCAATGCATGCGGTCAACTAAACCAAGCATACCTAGAAATCCTTGTGTTTGTGGAGGCCAAGACCACTACTCGAACACAAATCGTCGAATAGAAGAGACTCGCTCGATTCACACAAGTGCAATGCTCGCAATAAATGAGCTAGTCCGATAAGGTAAAGGTACACACAAAGGAAGGAGGACTCACAACGGATGTAGGAAGGGCACAATGCTTGGAGTCTGTGGTGTCATCGTCGTTATCGATGGCGAATTCGGAAGCTTGTTGTTGTCGACGAGGAGCACCTAACACGAACACTCAAACAGAAACGAATACGGCGTTGGACCCGGTCTAGGTTGGTCTGGACCGGTCCGATGGCCGTAAACCGCTTCTGTCTGACCGGCATGTGAACCGGTCTGGTCCTGTCTGAACCGGCACTACGACCAAAACTCCGCTTGGAACGAGAGTGCGAACCGACTTTGCTCGTGGGCGGAAAATTTCCTCTACAATCCTCAAATCTGTGGGGAAATGTCCAAAGCAGGGTTTGGGAATGTAAATGGAGGGTGATTGATGCGTGTGATCACACGTTCGTTGGGAGACCCCAAGAGGAAGGTATGAAGAGTGCATCGGCAAGTTTTCCCTCAGAAAGAAACCAAGGTTGAATCGACCAGTAGGAGGACGGAGTAACTTCATAAGGTGAAGCAACTGAGATGGCAGGGCGCACTACCGCTTCAGAAGCAACATGGAACCTACACAACAGAATCAAATCACTTTGCCTCAACGAAGCAGTGAGGTTGTCAATCTCACCGGTTTTGCTGAATACAAAGAGGTTAAACATATGGTGTGGAAAATAATAGGAAAACAGTAGGAACGGTATGAGAGTAGTATGAAAGCAGTATGAAAGCTGTAGATGATTTATCAGTATAAGGAAAATGGACCGGGGTCCACGGTTCACTAGTGGTGTCTCTCCGTGAAAGATAAATAACATGTGTGGTGAACAAATTACAGCTGGGCAATTGACAGAAATGAAGGTTGCACCGTAGTGCATATGCAAGACATAAAGATTACTATGTGATTTATGCGGGAATTACAACAAGATACATGGACCGTTATCCAACTGCATCTATGACTAAAAATCCACCCTCCGAATAATATCCGAACACACGTTGGGTATTAAGTTGCAAGCAACTGATAATCGCAGTAAACAAAGTGTGCAATGTAAAATATAACATCATCCTTATACAAAGCATTGTTGTTTTATCCCTAATGGCTACATCACATCCTCCATCCGTCACGTTTCTGTCACTCGAGCACAGATGAAAAGGAGGCATGAACCCACTATCGAGCATAAATACTCCCTCTTGGAGTTACTAGCATCTACTTAGCCAGAACATCTACTAATAATGGAGAGCATGCAAGATCATAAATAACATAAGCATGAAGATAACATGATAGATTGATAATCAGAAGACATAGCATTCAACATTCATCACATCCCAGCAAACACAACATGTATCATTACATAAAGATGATCTTGATCATGTTAGGAAGCTCACAAGATCTAAACATGAGGTACAAAGTGGAGAAAACAACCATCTAGCTACCGCTATGGACCCGTAGTCCAAGGATGAACTACTCACGCATCACTTTGGAGGAGGGCATGGTGGTGTAGACCCCTCCGGTGATGATTTCCCCCTCCGTCAGGGTGCCGGGGAGAGCTCCAGAACCCTCCCGATCTCGGGATGACGGTGATGGCGGCCTCGGGTGTTCTTCGGGGAAAAGTGGGATCTTTCTAGGGTTTATGTCTCCGGGGGATTAAATAGGTGAAAGGGCAAATGCGGTGGAGGCCTGGGGCCCCACACCACCCCCCGAAGAGACCAAGGGTGGGGGTGGGGGGTGCCGCCCTATGGTGTGGGCCCCCTGAGGCCCCCCTCCGGGTCTCTTCGGGACTCCGTGGAACCTTCGGGAATTCTAAGACTCCCGGGCTTCGAATTTTCCAGTTTCGAGAATATTTCCGGAACAACTTTTCTGAAACTAAAAACATCAGAAAACAGGGAACTGGCTCTGTGGTATCTTGTCAATAGGTTAGTCCGGAAAATCGATAAAAATGACATAAAGTGTATATCAAACATGTGGGAAACAATAAGAAAATAACATGGAACATCAGAAATTAAGGATACGTTTATGACGTATCAACATCCCCAAGCTTAGTTCCTACTCGTCCTCGAGTAGGTAAACGATAAAAACACAATAATTTCTAAGGTGACATGCTACCAACATAAACTTGATCATCAGTGATATAAAATCATAAGTAAGCTGAAGAACTTAAACACAAACATGATAAAAATAGAACTTTAATAATAAAGCATACCAATCACTTTGCATCATGAGAAGTAACTCAAATAAAAGATCCTGAATAATAATGCAAAGAAAGATATACGTTTGTTTCAAGTATAGAGAGAACATATCAAAGTGATATTTCGCTAGTCCTTAAGAGTGAGGAAAAATATAAATGTCAGGACACCTTCAAAGTTCATGAGGAAGACTAGAACAAATAATTAGAGAACAAGCAATAACACATCATGAATCAATTAATAATGTTTCTAGGACAAATGCACATAAAACTCAGAATGGCAAAAATGCTCTCTCAACTGTGCATAAAGTTAGAAGATGGAGACTCAACATAAAAGTAAAAGAAAGGCCCTTCGCAGAGGGAAGCATGGATCAACTCATGTGCTAGAGCTTTTATTTTATTAAACAAAGGTATAAATATCTTGACACTCCTCCCAACCATCTTTCACAAACCATGGCTAACCGAATCCTCGGGTACCTACTAACAATCACATACCGTGGAGAAGTGTCTATATTTTAAGAGAGGTGTATGCTTATGTCAACGAATGGTAAACAGAAAATACAGTACGTCACAAGCCAACTAGACTTCACAAGAGCGGCTCTCATACAAGGACGCATCTGGGTAGAAGGTCATCCCTCTTTCTCTTTTGTTTACACAATTATGCTTTGACTGATAAATCAGGGGGAAAATAGTGAAGATAATTTATGTTATTAATTTGGGGCTGGGCACCCCGCTGCCAGCTCTTCTATCATTGGATAAGCGGATGAAGCCACTAGTACAGGGTGTGAAAGTCCAATCAACAAGTGAGATAAAGATTCTCTATTTACGTCCTCATGAGCTAAAACAGGGGCACAAAATAGGATTAATTTTGAAAGTTTTAAAGGTGACACATGAGAAATTTACTTTGGAGTGGCGGTTAAATACCACATGTAGGTAGGTATGGTGGACACAATTGGAAAACTATTGGTTCTAGGGAGTTTGATGCACGAGTAGAGCTCATACTCAGTACAGGTGGAGGCTAGCAAAAGACTGGGAGCGACAAGTCAAGAGACCATAAGAGCCATAATCATGTGTAGCGACATAAATGTAACATCCCAAGTATGAAAAAAATAGCCATTAGAATGTTTTCTCTCTGTTATTTTATGTTTTGCATCATGGCATCATGTTGATTGCAATTGTTTTGCTTGTTTTCCTTTTGTTTTCCTCTGTTTTCATTTGTTTTCCAACAGTTTTCATTTGTTTTACTTTGTTTTCTATTTGAATTTCAAACCAGAATTCAAACCTTTTGTTTCATCCTTGTGATGTTACAATTTCCAAAATGAATGTTTCAAATCAAAACAATCAATTGTTTCCATTAAAGTGTGATTCCAAAACTATTGTTTTGTTTCTATCAAAAATTCATTTAATATCAAACCCTTTTCAAATTCAATTTGTTTTCCATTTGAAACTCCAAACCAACATCCAAATAATTGTTCATACTTGTTATGTTACATTTTCCAAATAAAAGTTTCAATTAAAACAACTAGTTGTTTCTATTTAAATAGAACCATTAACTTGTTATTTCTATTTAATAACTCATTTGAATCAATTCACATTCAAATTCAAATCACATTGTCCAAAACAGCAACCATGTTGATCTTATAAAAATTGCAACACAATTATTAATCATTTGTTTCCAATTAAAATTATTTGATCACCCTATTTAAATATTGTTTTCAATAATCAATTAATCACAAATTCAATCAATTACCAAAATAACAATATGATTTTTTTTGGCAAACCCAATGTTGGCAAGTGGTTGCTGCTAACTTAAATAACTAAAACAAATTTTTCCTAAACTTTTTCCTAACCCAAAACCCCTCCTTCTCTTCCTTTTCCAATTCAGCAAAAAAAAAATAGAACAAACAGATTAAAAAGAGCAAAGGGAGAGAGAGAGCAACCAGCAGCCAGCCCATCTTTTCCCCCCCAAGCCCACTTTCCCTAGGCCCATACCCCTTCCCCACCTTCTTCTTCCTTGGTACGGTCACCATACAGGCTAGCCACCCTATAACCTAAGCCCTAACCCTAGGGTTCCCTATGCCCTTCCCTCCTCCCTCCTTCTTCCCTCTCACCGCCTCCATCTCTCCTCCCACCTCCAACTCCTTCTCTGTATCATCTCTGAAACCTGCACCCACACCCGAAGCCCTCTCCTTTCCACGGCGATCGCCGGCGTTGGCATCGCCCTCCGGCCAAGCTGCGGGCGGGAATGGAAGCCCGGCCGTGGGCTCCCTCTCCACCCCCTCGGCAGCGGCCGGGAGGCTCCGATTCTCCGCCGCCATCCTCACCAAGCCGCCACCGCTGCACCTGCTACAGCCCCGACCGCCCCTCCCTCCAGTCCGCTCGATGGGCACCCAAGGTGCGCGCCTCGCCTCCGACCCCTTCCTCTCGCTCTCCCCCTCTCCTCCAACCGCCACCTTCCACCCACACGCCCACGCCCACGGCGCCCTCCCGCAACCACGGCGAGCGCTGCTGCCTCCGTTCTCTGTCTAGTTACAGAAACCAGCGATCTGAACCTGCACATGTTCAGTTAAACGCGCGTGCAGCATGTTAACCACCCCCGCTGCCCCTTCTGTTACAAACCAAACGCACAGCCCAACTGGTTGCTACCCCTTGTGCTCACAGCGAGGGGGTGGGTTCGAATCCCACCCCCAGGGATTAAACCCAAACTTTTTATCTTTTATTTTCCAAAGCCAAAACAAATTGCTTATCACCAATAAGTCCCCGTACATTCTTTTTAGGTCCCTGTAAAATTTTTCCTAAGTCCCTAGAGGTGTTAAAAATGGCAGATTTGCACCAAATCTTGTAAAATGCATAATTAATTCATCTTAACTCCAATTTTAACTTTTTAAATATGTTTTCTGTCCCAAATTAAATGCTCTATCCAAATATAATTTTTTTTTACTGTTTTGAATATTTTAAATTGGTGAAATATATAAAAACTTGCTTAATTCACTTAAACTTGCAAAATTCATAACTTGAGCATAAAAATTCCAAATTCCACAAACTAAATATGTTTTCCAATCAACTTTTCATGTACTTTCCAAATATAAATTTTGTTTGCTGTTTTGAATAATTTAAATTGCTTAAAACACCTGTTTCTTGTTTATTGCATTTAAAATTGCCAAAATAATAACTTGCTCATTTTAAATCCAATTTCAACAAATGAAATATGTTTTCCATGCAAAATTGAACCACCTTTCCAAATATAAAATTTGTTCCATGTTTTGAATAATTAAAATTGGTTAAATGATTTAAACCTTGTTTAAATCATTTAATATTGCTAAATTTATAACTTGATTAAAACAAATTCTTTTGGGACATATAAAATATGTTTTCAAACCATCAAAGTATAAACTTTTCAAATATGAATTTGGTTTAATGTTTTGAACAAATAAAACTTCAAATAAGTTCATGTTTGAATCAAATTCATTTAATTCTTGCTTAAACTTGTTTAATTCATAAATAATTTATTTGAAATCCCTTTTCAACAAGTGAAACATGTAATCCACCTAAAATTTGGTGTTCTTTCCAAATATAAACTTTGTTATATATTTTGAACAATTAAAAGTGGTGAAAACAACAAATGTTTGTGTGACACCTTTAAGGAACCAAAATTTCCTAACTTAATGAATGAATTTCCAAACTTGGTAAACCTTATTTCCATTTGCTTCTATTGTTGTTATTTTGCTGTTTTCCTCATCCATGCATCATGCTAATTCACTTCCACAAGATGATTAGTGGTAGAACAATTAATTCAACCATAATTCATGGGCTTTTCATATGCAATCCAATTGCATGAGGGTCCATTTAATCATGTTGTTACCATGTCAACTAGTTTATTTCTATGCATCAATTAAATGGTCATGCATCATCCCATGTTTGTGAACTATGCCATGATATTGATTGTGTATCTTTCTGCGTTGTTTGTTTGCTTCTTCTCGGATACGCGACGACGTTGAGACCGACGATACTTACGACACCCCTTCCAAGGATTTAGCTCAGTACCAGGCTACTGGGTTTGCAGGCAAGTATTCACTCACATGAACCATTGTATTCCTTTCAACATTGGATACCGATACTTTCCGTTGTCTATTCTGCTAGCCCTAGTAATAGTTGTTTCTGTTACGAACCTATCACATGTATCCTTTAACCCTGATATTGCCTCACCTCCATACCTATAAACTTTTGCTTGTTGCCCGTGTCTTACTAGCATGCTTAGGGTTGTTTTGCTCGATTCTGTTACCCGTTACTTTCCGTTACTAGATTACTTTTATGTTCTGGGGGCTCGATGTTAAACAATGAATCATGCTAATGTGATTATTAATAATAATTTGATGATAAGGCACCGGCAGGAGGCCCTGTGTGGTTTTGAGGCCTGCTAGTGTCGACCCTAATAGGAAAAGGGTCTTGTCTACTGATCCATGATGAGCGCACTAACCGCATGTGGGAAGCGAGTATGGGCGCCCCCTCAATTTGATTCGATTCGCATCTCGTCCAAATCGCCTCATTTAGTTCGTGTTTTCCATTTGCCGCATGCATGTTTTTGCGAGCCCAGACCAGGATGGAACTTTTGTAGTCGGCATATAGGGGGACACGGTCTTAGAGTGCTATGAGGGTCCCCTTTCTTCGGGACTCGATTAGCCGTGCGCCCAAGGTTCTTTGGGCTTGATGCGAAGAAGAGTTGGGTTGTGTTGAGTACCTCGCTTGGTGGGTTTGATCCCCGTCTGGCGGGTTATTCTTACGTGTACGGCCAAATTGGTGCACCCCTGCAGGGATAAATCTTCTCGAGAAGCCGTGTTTTCCGCGGTTATGGACTACTTGGTGAAAGTACTGGCTAACAAGTACTCAGGACAACTTAAACCTAATGATTAACAACCTTACACCCAATGGTTAACAACTTGACTAGTAATAGGCTTATTGACACAATAATCTGAACCATCATTAGTTCAACTGTGTGAGTTATCCTCGGATTGCTTCTTTGGATAAGGGGCGAGATCCAGGATGGGTTTGTTTGGAATTAGTTGATAGGTTGGTTACGATACGCGATCTTATCTCCTTTCTGTTAGACGGAAGTTGTAGTATGTTTCTTTAGTTGGTTAGAGCAGCCAGTTGCAGCATCTTTATATCCCCTTCCTTCCGTTGAACCCAAAGCATCTGTGCTTGGTGTTGACGGGTTACACTTTGGTGAACTGTGAGTCTTGCTTGCCAGTACGTTTATGTACTGACCCCTTTGGGGCTGTGGTTTCCGCAGACTACGTTTCCGAGGATCTCCATGGTGGCTACTACGTGGAGTATGACGAGACTGCTGACGAGTAGATAGCGGACCCGGGCAGGATCCGAGACTTCGTGGATGGGCTCCGTCTTTTCGTTT
Source organism: Alopecurus myosuroides (assembly GCA_028641055.1). NCBI lineage: Eukaryota > Viridiplantae > Streptophyta > Magnoliopsida > Poales > Poaceae > Alopecurus > Alopecurus myosuroides. The sequence goes on from CM054062.1 coordinate 224,784,551, forward strand.
CAGGCCTCTTAGGCCTATTTGGATCTTGTCTGTACTCAGACATGTTGAATGCTTCCGCTGTGATGTAATGATGATATGTTGGGACATGTGTCCTCTGAATGATTGTATTTGCTATCTCTGCTCTAATGAGAGCTATTTGCAACTTATTTCAATCTTTTGTGTCGTAGAGATCTATTGTGATATCACTTGTTCCAATGCCGTTGACGTACCATGTGTGTATGTTTTGAAGTACGTCAATGGAAGTATCCAGATTTCTATGGGATAGTTTACGTCGACGCTGAACAGATAGGGGTTGGTTGTCACACATACGTGTGTTGGCCTACTCGTAAGAGGACACGGGTGCCGGTAAGCCCCGTAATCCAATCTACTACTGTTCAACGGAACGGCGAGTATCCTTTAGAAGTCCGGGTGCGACAATAAACATCATTATTAAAAGCATAAGTGGTACCACAAGTTCAAAAAATAAATTATCATAGAGGCTATTCGTGACTGGTTAATAGTCATAAACATGGTGTGAGCATGCGCCAAGTCAACCAAATAAAACATTCAAAGGAGAACACCACAAATTTATGCTTCAATATGACAAGAACAACTCATGATTCTTTCAATGGAACATCAAACACTCTCAGATATTTGAGGCTAATCATGCTACTCAATAACCACAAGGATTTAAAACTAAAATAGCATCTAGCATGATATGAAAAATTCTAGCCATAGTCTATACAAGTTTCTACTTGCACCGTTAAAAATTCTACCTCAAGCAGCAGTTTCTTTTCCCAACAAGCACCATAGAAAACATGCTTTAAAAAACTCTAGAAATGCTACATCAAACAACATGAGAGGACTCACATAACACTACTAAAACTAACAGCTCTAAACAAGAGATGCAATGAAAACAAGAGCAAAACAAGAATTTTTGCAGCAACTAGAAGAAAAACTATAAATACTAGCATAGCAAGTATTCAAACGAAAAAGAGGAGCGTGTCTCTATCCCAAACAAAGAATTCTAGGATCTAAATATATTATTGAAGCAAGGAAAACAAAAGAAAACAAATAGACGCTCCAAGTAAACTTCATATGATGTGACCGAATAAAAATATAGTTTCATGAGAAGTGACCTGATAGATAGTTGATGAGGAAGGGGATGTCTTGGGCATCCCCAAACTTAGATGCTTGATTATTCGAAAAAATATGATTGGATGAACCACGGGGGAAACCCCAAGATTTTACCTTGCACTCTTCTTGATCACATATATCACCTCTTCTCTTCACCCTTGAAAACTTCCTTCACACCACACTCAAACAGCAATTCGCATTACAGGGTTAGTGCAACAATTAAAAATCCATTGGTTCTGCATGGCACAAGTTCTATTGATAATTTTAAATATTATCTACAGCCACTGATGTTTCATGAAGCAAATAAATCCACTTGACATCGCAAAAGAGCAAATGCAAGAAAAATGGCAGAATCTGTCAAAACCAGAACCGTTTGTAAAGACAAATGTTTTTCGAGGAACTTACGTTGATCAGATGGAAAAACTTAAAGAACCAAAAAGTTGATAAATTAGCTGAGTAATAAGCACAAAAAATTTCAGATCATTATGATCTTCCAGGATTTTATACGATTTTTTACGGTGGACAGCAGAAATCTGTTTCCTGCGCAGAAATCCGAAAAACAACTCTAACTCTCGTCAGAAACTTTACTTGGCACTACTAAAACATGAAAATAAAGATACAAAGGTTGCTACAGAAGTATACAACCCCTTGACTCAAAGAAAACAGATAAAAAGAAAACAAAACTAAAACCGTGGGTTATCTCCCAAGGAGTGCTTTTCTTTAACGCCTTTTAGCTAGGCCGAGAAAAGTGGAATCAAGTATTTTCAAGTGAAGAAGCATCCAAATTGTAACGTGTTCGAATAACAAAATCAAAAGGAAACTTGATTCTCTCTCTAGGAAAGTGTTCCATACCTTTCTTGAGTGGGAACTGAAATTTAATATTCCCTTCTTTCATATCAATAACAGAACCAACAGTTCTAAGAAAAGGTTTACCCAAAACAATTGGACAAGAAGCATTGCATTCAATATTCAAGACAAAAAAATCAACGGGGACAAGGGTATTATTAACCATGATAAGAACATCATCAACTCTCCCCAAAGGTTTCTTTCTAACATTATCAATAGGACGAATATCCAAATTAAATCAAGAATATCATAGAGTTTCTTGGGCATAACAGAGATACTAGCACCAAGATCACATAGAGAATTGCAATCAAAATCATTAACTTTTATTTTAATAATAGGCTCGCAACCATCATCTAGCTTCCTAGGGATAGAGGCTTCACATCTTAATTCATCCTCTTTATTGCATGAGAGCATTTGTAATATGTTCCGTGAAAGCCATATTCATAGCACTAGCATTAGGACAACTAGCAAGCTTTTGTAAGAACTTAATAACTTCAGTTATGTTGCAATCATCAAAGTCAATATCATTTTTATCAAATATAATGGGACCATTGTCTCCCATGTTTCTAAAAATTTCAGCACTTTTATCAGGAACATTTTTAGAAGTTTCAGGCAGTTTTGCATTTTTACTAGCAGAAGTGGGAGTGTTTCCAACACCAATTACTTTACCATTGATAGTAGAAGGTTTTCTAGCATGAGAAGCTTATTTTTTACTAGTGGTGGTAATGGTGCAAACATTAGTTATATTATTCTTTCTAGTTATTTCATCTTCTCTTTCCCATCTAGCATGCAATTCAGCTAACATTCTAACATTTTCATCAATTCGAATTTGGATAGAATTCAAAGTTTTACTTTCTTTAACATCATGAGGCATAACCTTTTGTTTCATAAAATCAACATCAAGAGCAAGACTATCAACTTTAGAAGCAAGAACATCAATCTTGCCAAAGTTTTCGTCAATAGATTTATTAAAAGCAGTTTGTGTACTAATAAATTTTTTAAGCATGTTCTCAAGATCAGAGGGTACAATTTTATTGTTGTTGTAGGAATTACCATAAGCATTTCTATTATCATGAGAATATGGCCTATAATTGTTGCTACCAAAATTATTCCTATAAGCATTGGTGTTGAAATTATTATTTTTAATGAAGTTCACATCAACATGCTCTTCTTGAGCAACCAAAGAGGCTAAAGGAACATTATTTGGATCAATAGGAGCATGGCCATTCACAAGCATAGACATAATAGCATCAAGTCTCTCATTCAAAGAGGAGGTTTCTTCAACAGAATTTACCTTCTTACCAGTTGTAGCTCTCTCAGTGCGCCACTCAGAATAATTTACCATCATATCATCAAGAAGCTTTGTTGCTAACCCCAAGTTCATGGACATAAAGATTCCTCCAGCAGCTGAATCCAAAAGGTTTCTTGAAGAAAAATTCAGACCTGCATAAAAAGTTTGGATGATCATCCAAGCAGTCAGTCCATGAGTGGGACAATGCTTTACTAAAGATTTCATTCTTTCCCAAGCTCTAGCAACATGCTCATTATCAAGTTGCTTAAAATTCATAATGATACTTCTTAAAGATATAATCTTAGCAGGAGGATAATATTTTCCGATGAAAGCATCTTTACACTTAGTCCAAGAATCAATACTATTTCTAGGCAAAGATAGCAACCATTCTTTAGCTCTTCCTCTCAAGGAGAAAGGAAACAATTTCATTTTAATAATATCTCCATCAACATCTTTATATTTTTGCATCTCACATAGTTCAACAAAATTATTAAGACGGGCAGCAACATCATCAGTACTAACACCAGAAAATTGCTCTCTCATAACAAGTCTTAACAGGGCAGGTTTTATCTCATAAAAATCAGCAGTAGGAGCAGGTGGAGCAATAGGTGTGCTAATGAAATCATTCTTGTTGGTGCTAGTAAAGTCACACAACTTAGTGTTCTCAGGAGTAGTCATTTTAACAACACTAAAAACAGGAATAAAACTACAGCTAGAATAAGAACTAATTTTTTGTGTTTTTGATAAAGAGAAGCAAACAAGAAAAAATAAAATAAACTAAGCAAAACAAAAACAAAGTAGAGAGATTGGAAGTGAGAGACTCCCCTTGCAGAAACTTCCTTCCCGGCAACGGCGCCATAAAATATGCTTGATGCAGGTGATCACACGTTCGTTGGGAGACCCCAAGAGGAAGGTATGAAGAGTGCAGCGGCAAGTTTTCCCTAAAAAAGAAACCAAGTTTGAATCGACCATTAGGAGGAAGGAGTAACTTCAAAAGGTGTAACATCCCAGTGTTTGGGAGGTTATAAGGATCTAAAGTTAATATGTGCATTTGCAAAGCATGCATCTAAAAGTACGGGAAATTTTGGCGCGAAAGTTTGAACGAATCAAAGTGACCAAAGTTTCACTTGACATGATGGAATAGGTCTAGCTCATCTAGTCAGGAGTTCATTTGGAGTGATCTTTATAACATTGTATCTCTACAAAATAAATCATTTGGTTACACAAACCATAATTGGTTGTGACCAACACAAATTCTCAACCACCTAAACCTCAAGTCTATAAGTGACTTGGGATAATTCACCAGGTATCTAGAACTCAAAGAGGGGTGAGAATCCAAATCTCATAAATGCTGATCACACTTTCACTAATGAGTAACACATAATTGAACCATCTCATCAACAGAGATGTGATCTTCTATAAAACAACAACTCCCTAAGTTATCAATTAATTTCCACAAGCTAGAAATGCTTGATGGAATAATATCATCAACAAATATTCTAGGTTCTGTAAAACACTAACTCTTAAGTTATAAACCATCCACACAACATCTTTATAAATTATTTCATAACCACTAAGTGAACCTTCATAAGTAAATAACAAAGGTTCAACAGAATACCAGTGATACAAACAAGTAGTAACCCAAGTCTTACAAGTGGGAAGAAACTTAATTACCATAATAATATATTTATCGAATATGTACACATCTTCTCAACCATAAAAGAAGTATCTAAAAGAAGTAATAAATCTTCTTAACCTACTGTTAAAACCTTGATCATTACATATGATCTTTCCAAACCTCTATGCCTGCATCATGAATACAAATCAAGGATAAAAAACCAAAACATGGCACTCTGAGTAACCAAGTAACAACCATGATCAAAGCCATTAAGTCCAATCACTTTATCATGCTCAATGTTTCTATCATCTCAAACAAGTGAGCATATGAAAGCTCAACACATTAATGAACCATTTGATTAACTTATAATCTCAAGTTTCCATTTCACAAACACTCCACATTGCTATCTATATCAATATTCAACAACTAAGGTATCTCTGGATACAAGTAAAGAATAACAACTACCTCTATTTGAGGAATTGAAATGATAAGTAAGTAAACCAATCATGTATGATATAAGAACATCTTATGGTAAATAAAATAAGAAGTTTATAGAAGGATAATTAAAGCATGAACTATATCTTAATCTAGATCTTGTTGTGTTGTCAAGACCATTCTATCTTGTTTTCCAATCTTCTCTAAATCATTCTGCAAGATAAGCAACCACAAGGAAGGAGGACTACCACAGGAAGATGTCCAAGAAGATTAATTAGAGTGTGCTTGAAGTGCTACTCTAATCTTCTATAAGAGTACTTGGAAACTCTTATATATTGATATGATCTTATTAACCTCTGGAAATAGTATGATATTCCAATGTTAGTGTTATATAGAAGTAGTTTGGTAACAAGACTAATTACCTTGTTAACAGATCACTTTTGTATACTCAAACAACTGAGTGTCATACACACACAAACAGAATATTGAATCACCTAGTACATCTCAACCTATTGTATATGATTAGTAATTTGGAGGCAAGTCTGATCCACTTGTTAACAAATTCTTCTTATATGCATAGGTTAATTTGATGTCATAAAATAAACCATATTCTCTTATAATCTTCTAAGTAAAATCTTTGCTTGGAGTTACTGGCTGTTTTCACCACAAGGGTGAGATAGTTGATGATGGAATCCCAAAGATGATCTTACTGGCAAGTGATAAAGGTGATACCAGAAGACTAGTGGCAACTAGAGAGAAGAACATCAAGCAACAGAAGAGCACAGGAAGCAACACTGCCTCAGTAAGGAAGCATAAGAAATTATCCAGTGAATGATTAGGTATTATTAGAGAACCTATAATTTCTATTCCTTGACAAGCTCATCTGAGATGAGGAACTCATAATGATATCTTTAATGGAAATAATTATCAAGTACAAAAAATGATAACCAACCATTGCATCCACATGTCTTATGATATGTGGAGGTTAATGGAAACAAGTTTAACACCTTGTTTTCCAGATCAACCTCATCCATAAGAACAATGTATAATAACAAAAATCCATCCATACATAAGCATACAATTTATTACATGTTATAAATAAACAAAGGATAATATCCATAATGGAACCTATGTTGAAAACAAGTAAATAATATTCCACCACCACACATTTTTTCCATTTTATCAAATACTAAAAACAACCAAACTTTCTAAGAATTTCAAATATGAACATAACAAAGTCACACAAAGGAAAGCAAGTCCATTTGATACCCAACAACATTTGGTATGTCATAGAATAACATTCTCTAGTTGTTAATATTGTTACTATGTATAGAAAATTAAACACTATAAAGTAGTCTTACCCATTGTTTCCTAAATGACTTATACCTAAATATCCTCAATGGAAAATTATACCATTATATCAATAACATGTTAGTGGTGTTGTTTTCATGACATAGCACACACAAAGTAAATTCTAATTCATATGAACTTTAAATAGAAATAAAATAACAAAAACCACTTAATCTAGCACCATAAATAAAAAATATAAATATTGTTCCAATTCACCAAAACAAAATATGGTGAGATTGCAAAATTGATAAGCTTTCCAAATATATTTTTAAATAATTTTTAGCTTCACAAAAAGGCCCTGAAAACAAAGGTTTTCTGCTCAGTTTTTAAACCAAAAGGACCTCCTGGTAAAACTTAAAAACCTCTCAGGGGGTTATGGGGAAAATCACCCTTTTGTCTTCCTCCAGGACGGCAACCTGCGTGTCACCGCCGCCGTCGCCTCCATGCCACCTATTGCTAGCCGCCCTTGGCAGGAGAACTACATCACGACGATCCTCTTCCTCCCCTCTATCCGCTAGGTCACTTTCCCCTCTCTCTCGTTTCCTCTGTTTAGAGAAAACCGGAACCCTAGTTCTTCCGGCCGCCGCCGAGCGCCGTCGATTCCGGCCGCCTCGAGGGCAACTGACACCACTGGGAGGTGCTCTGTATCCTCCTAGACCTCCTCGAGCTTGCGCGCGGGTGGAGATGGCCGGGAGCCCGCGAATTTCCCGGTTTCATTTCCTCACTGCTCCGGCCACCGTGGAAGCTCGCCGTCGCTAGGAAGCTTTCCGTGCCCAACCACCTGCACCGTCACCTTCCGGGTGAGCCACTGCATCTCTTGATGCCTTCGATTCTTTGTTTGGTCGACTAAATTGACGCGGGCACCGGGCACCGTCATTCGCCGCCGCGCCGGTGGTCGCCGGAGTTACTCCGGTGACCATTTGGTGGAAGCGCCACCATCTACGGGTTCGTGAGGATCTCCACGAGCCTATGAACCCCACGGATTGCACCGATTTGTGGTGAATTGTGCGATTGCTATGCATCTGTTAGGATTTGGGACTCGTGACATCACCCGTGACGTCACCATGATGTCACTGCCCTTTTTGTTTTTCTTTTCTTTTAAATTTTAATTTAAACTCAAACATGACAGGTGGGACCCACCTGTCAATTTAAAAAAAAAACAGACAGAAAATCAACTTAACTTAATAAATCAATATCTTCTAGTCTATTAATCAGAAAAATAAAACTCATATACCAAAATGATTAGAAAAATATAATCTAAATGATTATCAACTTTTTAAAAGTATGTGATAAAGTTTAAAAATTAATATTTTCTTTAATTAAATTAAATTAAATCATTTAAAATTGTGAAAAATAGGAAATAATTCATCAAATCAGAAAAATACAAGTTATATACCAAAATGCTCCAAATGACATATACAACTCACCTATGATGTTTACATTGTCATTTGACCAAGTTTTCCTGTGTGCAATATTTTATCTAGTCATTTAATTCATTTAAAATTAATAAAATAATAATTTATTCAAATATTTTCAGAAAACATAAAATGTTATATCAAATTAAAAAGAAAATCATTTCCAACTCAAACATGCCAATTGTAAAACATTGTATTAAACTTCTAAACTTCTTTTCTATAAGTATACTGAAATTCTATAATGATTTATTATAACCAGAAACTATTACCATGTCATTATTTTCCTTATTAATAAAACCTCATGTTTTCATACCTATAAAACCTATCATCACAAGTAATTAGCAAGTATTGTGATGATAGAGTTTATTGTACTAGCTCATCATTTTCAACTAAACTCATTGTCATTAGCTCTACCCTTTGGAATATAAACTCAAACATGTTTGTTACCTTTTCAATAATTGTTTACCATGTGCTATTGTCTTGATACCTAATCAAGTAATAAAGACTTCTACCTAAACATGATAACCATTGTTTGTTAAATAAAAGTGAAACACATATAAGTCTAAAAGAAATAATAACAACATCACCACAAGTAACAAAACAACTCACCCAAAACCTGAGTGATTAACTTATCGTATCGATCATAGCTTACACTTGTAAGCTGGGGTGTTTTCCCGGGTAATTCACGATGCATCTCATTACTATGCATGTATCATCTTGCTAGTGTTTTCTGTAGTCCTTACCGGGACTACTTTGCTATCTTTCAGATGATTGGATTTTCTACGAGACCCTCGAACCCCGAAGACCTGGATTATTATTATGGTTATTTCAATCTCAGGCAAGTTCATCACTTGTTCATATCCTTTGCAGTACTTCATAACAAACTAATTGCAAAAACCCTATCGTCTTATCACCTACTCTCAAAAGAATGCATGATCCTATTTTTATAATAATATGACTAATTGAATGACTACCCGAGTGGTAGTGTTCTGTTTGGTGGGCGGATGGAACCATGGTAAGATGAATAGGTCAAAGGAAGGTTCCATCTGCACGGGAACGTATTACCTAGGAATTAACAACAACTGCCGTCAGGATTCTTGCGCCGTAAATTCGCGTTGACCATGGATCTTCTATGGGGGGAGTAAGTCAACCGTGATACTTTTCTCGTTCGCATGTCAACGGACGCGCCAGAGACGTACGCTGTAGGTCTTGCGGGACTACATGCACATGGGTGGGAGCCCTTACGTCCCACGGACTCTGGGGTCTATGAGTGTCTGCCAGGGGCGCGTAGATCTCCATCGTGAGGGGTGGAATCAGGCGTTCAACCTGCTGGCAGAAATGGGTGGGCATGCGTTGTGCGGAGAAGCACGGTTTGGCTTGGACCAACAACCGGGCCCCACACCTAAGTAGGTGTGGACAGGAACGATCGCCTGGTTGTGCAACATGGTCTTGGTCGTCCATGGGTAAAGTAACGCACCTCTGCAGAGTGTAAAAGGATGTGGCATGTTACCCCTTGTTCCGGGAAGGAGCTGCGAACGCCGCAGGAAAGGCAACTCCATGAAAGTTCTAATCCTGTGAAGAATGGCGGGCATAGTTTTCAGAATTAAAAGCAACCTCTTGAAGAAAGTTTTACAAAACCTTGCATTACTTTATGACTCTTTCGAGTCTAAAGCTGTAGTTAGTGCATCAACCACCCACGATATATCATGAACTTGCTGAGTAACGCTCGTTACTCATTCTATCCCGTTTGACCCCCTGCTTAGAGTTGAAGCCTATGGAAGTCGTCATCGTGAAGCCATCTTTACCTCATGAAGCTAGGTGGAGTCTTATACTACTTAGTCGATAAAGTATCGTCATCAACAACGCTGGTGGAGGAGAAGCTATCAAGGTGTAGGTAGAGACCATTCTTGGACTTAGCATTTACTAGCCTTAGATTAGGGCTGACATCAGCCGTAGTGGATTAGTTTCGAGCTAGAGTTCTTCTCCGGCTTGGAGCTTCGAATTGCTTCTTCTGATGTTTATTTTGCAGGAGATCTTCTTGATTCATTTAGGAGATTTTCAAGATTTTGTAATGAGGTTTGTATCCTTTAGCTTTGCTTGGACCCGCTGTGTTTCTGTTGTACCACTCTGAGAGATGTAATATTCACGGATAAGTCCTTCTGTGAGTATTATGTCACCGACTTGCGCACTACACATGCAGTGGTGTGCTGGGTCACCACAGGTGGTATCAGAGCGAAGCGACCTTAGGTTTTAAAACCTTTTAGGAGATCTGTAGGTTGGTAAAGAATATAGGAAGCCATCTTATCTAAACCATATTTCCTACAACTATGATCATTCACTTGAGAATGATATAATCATACTTGTATAGAATTATTCTTACTCAACCTGAGTAAATCTACTTATCTATTTTCTTTATACCTAGGTATGAATAAGTTAGAAGTCTAAAATGTATCAATGTTATTAAGAAAAAGAGTGTTCCAACATAGTGAGAGATGCTTAAGCCAAAGTGATGATTACCCCATTTTATGAATGCATAGGATGGAGTAGAATATGGAATAGATTAAATATATGAGTCATCAAGAAGGGATGTTTGAGAGTCATGGAGAGTCATTAGACCTTGGTAACTATGGGGTATACACCATATCCTTAGTTATCACGTCTAGAGGTGAATCATTTTAGTATAGTACAGAATTAGGAGAAGGCATAAGCATTGATGGAAGCTACATTACTACTCCTATGATGTGATCACCACCATGAAGGATCAACAGATGCCATGACAAGTTATCATAACCAAAAGGAAGTAATTAAATTACACAATACTTAGTCCTATATGGAACCAAGTTAGACAACAACTACTATAGGAATCATTTTGTCTTGATTTATTCCATTGCAGTAAGGCATGCAATTGGAGTAATTTCCGAGGCAAAGAGTGGTTGTGTAGACTAGGATTACAAGGTAATATATACCTACTTGTAGTGTATAGCATTTAAGAGCCTGGGTACTTGAGATGTTTTACTCAAAGTACAATTATTTCATAGGCTTTTGATGCATGAGTGTTATATAAATGCATTTGGGATTTATTGGATTTTATTTGGATCTTTGATTGACTAGATCTGTGCATGAAGTTGGAACCTGATGTGCATATGCATGTGCAAACACTAAGTTCTTTCTTGATGTTACTGGTCTAGAGGGTATAGGATTAGTATGAGAGCGGTCTGAAATCTCAGCTGATTGAAGCAACTATCAAAGCTCTGGAAGTCCTTGAAGTCAAGAAGGCAGAAATCAATGAAGCCACTGATGGGAATGGACCACATTCCACATCTTGTTTGGAGTTGGTGGCATACTTTATCAACACATGGATATATACCACAAGTGATGCCAAGATGATAACATGAGTAGTATATCCTAGAAAGAATTACATAGAAGGTCGATAAGTTAACTTATAGAGTCACCCTGTAGAAGTAAAACCCAAAGATGTAGAAGGACCATAGGGAGTAACCAGTGGAATATGTTATAGTCATCTATAGGAAAAAACGCAAAACTCGAGGAAACTCAAAGATATTTTTACTAATTAGAAGAGTGTAAGTAAGTGTACACTACTTTGTAAAAGTTTCTTTGAAAAAATCCTTATCTTGAGACCAGTAGACTGAACCAAATGGAGTCCTAAACATAGCCAATATCCAGTATACCGGAAGAAGTTAATTGGTTATTCATCACTTGGTGGATAGACCAAATGTTCTTCAGAAAGTTGTGAGAGGTAGGAAACCATACCTATTCATCGGAGAATGAAACCTGGTATCCACTATGTGGTGGAAATACCACGTGTTCTTCGTGAGACCATTAGGAAGGCCTAGTAACAAGACAAAGTTGTCCTAACAACTGGCATACTATTAGATTATCATACAAGACAGTGGAAGGTGAACAGTCAAGACAAGAGGATACGCATGCCAAGGTCAACACAAGAAACAGATGTGAAGATTCAATGGTCTACAGAAGTTCTCTCTACCTATCTTCACGTGAGAGAGATTGAACTTCGGGACGAAGTTCTTGTTAAGGGGGAGATACTGTAACATCCCAGTGTTTGGGAGGTTATAAGGATCTAAAGTTAATATGTGCATTTGCAAAGCATGCATCTAAAAGTACGGGAAATTTTGGCGCGAAAGTTTGAACGAATCAAAGTGACCAAAGTTTCACTTGACATGATGGAATAGGTCTAGCTCATCTAGTCAGGAGTTCATTTGGAGTGATCTTTATAACATTGTATCTCTACAAAATAAATCATTTGGTTACACAAACCATAATTGGTTGTGACCAACACAAATTCTCAACCACCTAAACCTCAAGTCTATAAGTGACTTGGGATAATTCACCAGGTATCTAGAACTCAAAGAGGGGTGAGAATCCAAATCTCATAAATGCTGATCACACTTTCACTAATGAGTAACACATAATTGAACCATCTCATCAACAGAGATGTGATCTTCTATAAAACAACAACTCCCTAAGTTATCAATTAATTTCCACAAGCTAGAAATGCTTGATGGAATAATATCATCAACAAATATTCTAGGTTCTGTAAAACACTAACTCTTAAGTTATAAACCATCCACACAACATCTTTATAAATTATTTCATAACCACTAAGTGAACCTTCATAAGTAAATAACAAAGGTTCAACAGAATACCAGTGATACAAACAAGTAGTAACCCAAGTCTTACAAGTGGGAAGAAACTTAATTACCATAATAATATATTTATCGAATATGTACACATCTTCTCAACCATAAAAGAAGTATCTAAAAGAAGTAATAAATCTTCTTAACCTACTGTTAAAACCTTGATCATTACATATGATCTTTCCAAACCTCTATGCCTGCATCATGAATACAAATCAAGGATAAAAAACCAAAACATGGCACTCTGAGTAACCAAGTAACAACCATGATCAAAGCCATTAAGTCCAATCACTTTATCATGCTCAATGTTTCTATCATCTCAAACAAGTGAGCATATGAAAGCTCAACACATTAATGAACCATTTGATTAACTTATAATCTCAAGTTTCCATTTCACAAACACTCCACATTGCTATCTATATCAATATTCAACAACTAAGGTATCTCTGGATACAAGTAAAGAATAACAACTACCTCTATTTGAGGAATTGAAATGATAAGTAAGTAAACCAATCATGTATGATATAAGAACATCTTATGGTAAATAAAATAAGAAGTTTATAGAAGGATAATTAAAGCATGAACTATATCTTAATCTAGATCTTGTTGTGTTGTCAAGACCATTCTATCTTGTTTTCCAATCTTCTCTAAATCATTCTGCAAGATAAGCAACCACAAGGAAGGAGGACTACCACAGGAAGATGTCCAAGAAGATTAATTAGAGTGTGCTTGAAGTGCTACTCTAATCTTCTATAAGAGTACTTGGAAACTCTTATATATTGATATGATCTTATTAACCTCTGGAAATAGTATGATATTCCAATGTTAGTGTTATATAGAAGTAGTTTGGTAACAAGACTAATTACCTTGTTAACAGATCACTTTTGTATACTCAAACAACTGAGTGTCATACACACACAAACAGAATATTGAATCACCTAGTACATCTCAACCTATTGTATATGATTAGTAATTTGGAGGCAAGTCTGATCCACTTGTTAACAAATTCTTCTTATATGCATAGGTTAATTTGATGTCATAAAATAAACCATATTCTCTTATAATCTTCTAAGTAAAATCTTTGCTTGGAGTTACTGGCTGTTTTCACCACAAGGGTGAGATAGTTGATGATGGAATCCCAAAGATGATCTTACTGGCAAGTGATAAAGGTGATACCAGAAGACTAGTGGCAACTAGAGAGAAGAACATCAAGCAACAGAAGAGCACAGGAAGCAACACTGCCTCAGTAAGGAAGCATAAGAAATTATCCAGTGAATGATTAGGTATTATTAGAGAACCTATAATTTCTATTCCTTGACAAGCTCATCTGAGATGAGGAACTCATAATGATATCTTTAATGGAAATAATTATCAAGTACAAAAAATGATAACCAACCATTGCATCCACATGTCTTATGATATGTGGAGGTTAATGGAAACAAGTTTAACACCTTGTTTTCCAGATCAACCTCATCCATAAGAACAATGTATAATAACAAAAATCCATCCATACATAAGCATACAATTTATTACATGTTATAAATCAACAAAGGATAATATCCATAATGGAACCTATGTTGAAAACAAGTAAATAATATTCCACCACCACACATTTTTTCCATTTTATCAAATACTAAAAACAACCAAACTTTCTAAGAATTTCAAATATGAACATAACAAAGTCACACAAAGGAAAGCAAGTCCATTTGATACCCAACAACATTTGGTATGTCATAGAATAACATTCTCTAGTTGTTAATATTGTTACTATGTATAGAAAATTAAACACTATAAAGTAGTCTTACCCATTGTTTCCTAAATGACTTATACCTAAATATCCTCAATGGAAAATTATACCATTATATCAATAACATGTTAGTGGTGTTGTTTTCATGACATAGCACACACAAAGTAAATTCTAATTCATATGAACTTTAAATAGAAATAAAATAACAAAAACCACTTAATCTAGCACCATAAATAAAAAATATAAATATTGTTCCAATTCACCAAAACAAAATATGGTGAGATTGCAAAATTGATAAGCTTTCCAAATATATTTTTAAATAATTTTTAGCTTCACAAAAAGGCCCTGAAAACAAAGGTTTTCTGCTCAGTTTTTAAACCAAAAGGACCTCCTGGTAAAACTTAAAAACCTCTCAGGGGGTTATGGGGAAAATCACCCTTTTGTCTTCCTCCAGGACGGCAACCTGCGTGTCACCGCCGCCGTCGCCTCCATGCCACCTATTGCTAGCCGCCCTTGGCAGGAGAACTACATCACGACGATCCTCTTCCTCCCCTCTATCCGCTAGGTCACTTTCCCCTCTCTCTCGTTTCCTCTGTTTAGAGAAAACCGGAACCCTAGTTCTTCCGGCCGCCGCCGAGCGCCGTCGATTCCGGCCGCCTCGAGGGCAACTGACACCACTGGGAGGTGCTCTGTATCCTCCTAGACCTCCTCGAGCTTGCGCGCGGGTGGAGATGGCCGGGAGCCCGCGAATTTCCCGGTTTCATTTCCTCACTGCTCCGGCCACCGTGGAAGCTCGCCGTCGCTAGGAAGCTTTCCGTGCCCAACCACCTGCACCGTCACCTTCCGGGTGAGCCACTGCATCTCTTGATGCCTTCGATTCTTTGTTTGGTCGACTAAATTGACGCGGGCACCGGGCACCGTCATTCGCCGCCGCGCCGGTGGTCGCCGGAGTTACTCCGGTGACCATTTGGTGGAAGCGCCACCATCTACGGGTTCGTGAGGATCTCCACGAGCCTATGAACCCCACGGATTGCACCGATTTGTGGTGAATTGTGCGATTGCTATGCATCTGTTAGGATTTGGGACTCGTGACATCACCCGTGACGTCACCATGATGTCACTGCCCTTTTTGTTTTTCTTTTCTTTTAAATTTTAATTTAAACTCAAACATGACAGGTGGGACCCACCTGTCAATTTAAAAAAAAAACAGACAGAAAATCAACTTAACTTAATAAATCAATATCTTCTAGTCTATTAATCAGAAAAATAAAACTCATATACCAAAATGATTAGAAAAATATAATCTAAATGATTATCAACTTTTTAAAAGTATGTGATAAAGTTTAAAAATTAATATTTTCTTTAATTAAATTAAATTAAATCATTTAAAATTGTGAAAAATAGGAAATAATTCATCAAATCAGAAAAATACAAGTTATATACCAAAATGCTCCAAATGACATATACAACTCACCTATGATGTTTACATTGTCATTTGACCAAGTTTTCCTGTGTGCAATATTTTATCTAGTCATTTAATTCATTTAAAATTAATAAAATAATAATTTATTCAAATATTTTCAGAAAACATAAAATGTTATATCAAATTAAAAAGAAAATCATTTCCAACTCAAACATGCCAATTGTAAAACATTGTATTAAACTTCTAAACTTCTTTTCTATAAGTATACTGAAATTCTATAATGATTTATTATAACCAGAAACTATTACCATGTCATTATTTTCCTTATTAATAAAACCTCATGTTTTCATACCTATAAAACCTATCATCACAAGTAATTAGCAAGTATTGTGATGATAGAGTTTATTGTACTAGCTCATCATTTTCAACTAAACTCATTGTCATTAGCTCTACCCTTTGGAATATAAACTCAAACATGTTTGTTACCTTTTCAATAATTGTTTACCATGTGCTATTGTCTTGATACCTAATCAAGTAATAAAGACTTCTACCTAAACATGATAACCATTGTTTGTTAAATAAAAGTGAAACACATATAAGTCTAAAAGAAATAATAACAACATCACCACAAGTAACAAAACAACTCACCCAAAACCTGAGTGATTAACTTATCGTATCGATCATAGCTTACACTTGTAAGCTGGGGTGTTTTCCCGGGTAATTCACGATGCATCTCATTACTATGCATGTATCATCTTGCCAGTGTTTTCTGTAGTCCTTACCGGGACTACTTTTCTATCTTTCAGATGATTGGATTTTCTACGAGACCCTCGAACCCCGAAGACCTGGATTATTATTATGGTTATTTCAATCTCAGGCAAGTTCATCACTTGTTCATATCCTTTGCAGTACTTCATAACAAACTAATTGCAAAAACCCTATCGTCTTATCACCTACTCTCAAAAGAATGCATGATCCTATTTTTATAATAATATGACTAATTGAATGACTACCCGAGTGGTAGTGTTCTGTTTGGTGGGCGGATGGAACCATGGTAAGATGAATAGGTCAAAGGAAGGTTCCATCTGCACGGGAACGTATTACCTAGGAATTAACAACAACTGCCGTCAGGATTCTTGCGCCGTAAATTCGCGTTGACCATGGATCTTCTATGGGGGGAGTAAGTCAACCGTGATACTTTTCTCGTTCGCATGTCAACGGACGCGCCAGAGACGTACGCTGTAGGTCTTGCGGGACTACATGCACATGGGTGGGAGCCCTTACGTCCCACGGACTCTGGGGTCTATGAGTGTCTGCCAGGGGCGCGTAGATCTCCATCGTGAGGGGTGGAATCAGGCGTTCAACCTGCTGGCAGAAATGGGTGGGCATGCGTTGTGCGGAGAAGCACGGTTTGGCTTGGACCAACAACCGGGCCCCACACCTAAGTAGGTGTGGACAGGAACGATCGCCTGGTTGTGCAACATGGTCTTGGTCGTCCATGGGTAAAGTAACGCACCTCTGCAGAGTGTAAAAGGATGTGGCATGTTACCCCTTGTTCCGGGAAGGAGCTGCGAACGCCGCAGGAAAGGCAACTCCATGAAAGTTCTAATCCTGTGAAGAATGGCGGGCATAGTTTTCAGAATTAAAAGCAACCTCTTGAAGAAAGTTTTACAAAACCTTGCATTACTTTATGACTCTTTCGAGTCTAAAGCTGTAGTTAGTGCATCAACCACCCACGATATATCATGAACTTGCTGAGTAACGCTCGTTACTCATTCTATCCCGTTTGACCCCCTGCTTAGAGTTGAAGCCTATGGAAGTCGTCATCGTGAAGCCATCTTTACCTCATGAAGCTAGGTGGAGTCTTATACTACTTAGTCGATAAAGTATCGTCATCAACAACGCTGGTGGAGGAGAAGCTATCAAGGTGTAGGTAGAGACCATTCTTGGACTTAGCATTTACTAGCCTTAGATTAGGGCTGACATCAGCCGTAGTGGATTAGTTCCGAGCTAGAGTTCTTCTCCGGCTTGGAGCTTCGAATTGCTTCTTCTGATGTTTATTTTGCAGGAGATCTTCTTGATTCATTTAGGAGATTTTCAAGATTTTGTAATGAGGTTTGTATCCTTTAGCTTTGCTTGGACCCGCTGTGTTTCTGTTGTACCACTCTGAGAGATGTAATATTCACGGATAAGTCCTTCTGTGAGTATTATGTCACCGACTTGCGCACTACACATGCAGTGGTGTGCTGGGTCACCACAAAAGGTGAAGCGGCTGAGATGGCAGGGCGCACTACTGGTTCAGAAGCAACGTGGAACCTACACAACACAATCAAATCACTTTACCCCAGCGAAGCAGTGAGGTTGTCAATCTCACCGGTTTTGCTGAATACAAAGAGGTTAAACGTATGGTGTGGAAAACAGTAGGAACAGTATGAGAGCAGTATGAAAGTAGTAGGTGATTTATCAGTATGAGGAAAATGGACCGGGGTCCACAGTTCACTAGTGGTGTCTCTCCGTGAAAGATAAATAACATGTGTGGTGAACAAATTACAGCTGGGCAATTGATAGGAATGGAGGCTGCACCGTAGTGAATATGCAAGACATACAGATTACTACGTGATTCATGCGGGCATTACAACGAGATACATAGACTGTTATCCAACTGCATCTATGACTAAAAATCCACCATCCGAATATCATATGAACAAACGTTGGGTATTAAGTTGCAAGCAACAGATAATCACAGTAAGAAAAGTGTGTAATGTAAACAATAACATCGTCCTTAGACAAACCATTGTTGTTTTCTCCCTAATGGCAACAACACATCCTCAATCCGTCACATTTCTGTCACTTGAGCAGAGATGAAAAGGAGGCATGAACCCACTATCGAGCATAAATACTCCCTCTTGGAGTTACTAGCATCTACTTGGCTAGAGCATCTACCAATAACGTAGAGTATGCAAGATCATAAATAACATAAGCATGAATATAACATGATAGATTGATAATAAGAAGACATAGCATTCAACATTCATCAGATCCCAACAAACACAACATGTAGCATTACATAAAGATGATCTTGATCATGTTAGGCAGCTCACATGATCTAAACATGAGGTACAAAGTGGAGAGAACAACCATATAGCTACTGCTATGGACCCGTAGTCCAGGGATGAACTACTCACGCATCACTTCGGAGGAGGGCATGGTTGTGTAGACTCCTCCGGTGATGATTTCCCCCTCTGGCAGGGTGCCGGGGAGAGCTCCAGAAGCCTCCCGATCTCGGGATGACGGTG
Organism: Alopecurus myosuroides; assembly: GCA_028641055.1. NCBI lineage: Eukaryota > Viridiplantae > Streptophyta > Magnoliopsida > Poales > Poaceae > Alopecurus > Alopecurus myosuroides. Next base: position 224,803,764 of record CM054062.1, read on the forward strand.
ACGGAGGCCTCGGGTGTTTTTTCGGGGAAAAGTGGGATCTTTCTAGGGTTTATGTCTTGGGGGGATTTAATAGGCGAAAGGGCAAAGGCGGTGGAGGCCTGGGGGGGCACACCACCCCCCTGTGCGGTCAGGGGGGGCGCCGTCCTATGGTGTGGGCCCCCTGAGGCCTCCCTCCGGGCTTCGGGACTCCGTGGAACCTTTGGGAATTCTAAGACTTCCAGACTTCGAATTTTCCAATTCTGAGAATATTTCCAGAACAACTTTTCTGAAACTAAAAACGGCAGAAAACAGGGAACTGGCTCTATGGCATCTTGTCAATAGGATAGTCCGGAAAATCGATAAAAATGACATAAAGTGTATAGCAGACATGTGGGAAACAATAAGAAAACAACATGGAATATCAGAAATGAAGGATACGTTTATGACGTATCAGTGATAAGGTCTTTGTGTAACAAATCCACGAAACTAAGCTATCAAAAACTCATCGAATCAAGAGATCCATCCAAATTCAATTTGTGACTATTTTTGGGATTTTTTATTTGGGGAAAAAGAAAAAATTTGGGGGTAAAAGGGTTAGATTTGTGGTCAAATTCGTGGCAACGTGGCTGCTGATACTAGATGGTGTAGTTTTTTACCACTAGGGGTCCCAGCGTTCACGAATCAGCCAAGAGGGGACAAAGAACACGAGGGGCAGATCTAAGGGAATGAAATAACTGATAAATAGTGCGAACTGTAAGATTCGATATACTGGCAACTAGACTGTAACAACCGCCTCCGAAACTCAAGAATCAACCCAAAATCACCTTGTCAAAAACCGACTCAACACCCATGGCTGGTCCACCGTGCTAATAGAACCTTAAGGATTAGTTGAGATAGATTGTAAACACACCACCTGAATCTCAAGTGGAAAAGATGGCAATCCTAGAGTAGCCTTGATACGATCTAAATTATAGGGTAATTGGAGTAGTCTTGGTATGGTTCTAGATACACACTAGAAGTAGCCTCTCAAGAGGCTTTTTGGGAAGCAACAAAAAGAAACTAAATACTAGAGAGCTTTCTAATATGCTTACACAAGCTTATGCAATCCCTGTACAAAATTGTGCTCTAGATCCAATCATCTCTATGCATAGTACGCTCTAATACCACTTTTGGACTACGCTGCATTTTTTTAAATCCCTACGTAGTCCACCAAGATCACTATGCACATAACGAGGCAACCCATACATGTGAGGATCAGTATTACGAATCACTGGGCAGCGGATGCGATGTAGTTGTAGAAGGGTTCTGAACGATCGTAGATCCTCACAACTAAGCCTAGTTGCAAGGATGTCACTAAGTCTTCCCTCGTCAAGGATCACACGTGTAATCCCTATTATGGTGTGCACATGTACGCTCGTGTCAACCCTTTAGCGGTCTTCTGTCCAGAAATCAGCACCGACGAAGAGAGACAACCTCCCGGCATTGCTAATTGGTAGCTCTAATCAACTGTGATTAGAGATATTATGAATCTGGAAGTTCTACACACACGAGAGAGAAGAGCTAATTAGAGCTAGATCTAATCGGAAGATTATAACTCAAAACCCGATTAGAAGAGGCTCGAATTCAATTAGATGACCTCTAATTAGAAGCTCTAATTAGATCCTCTAATTCTACTAGAGAGAGAGAAATGCCTGAGAGCCAATCGTGTGTTTTGCTATGAGCCTTGGGGTGCTTTACATAGTGGGAGGGAGGGGAGACTTCTCAAGGGATGGAGGGAGTCCTAGTTGATCTAGGATAGGAGGTGGCCGCACAATATGGTGGTCGCACCACCCTCCCCTAGCCCAACTCGGATTGGGTGGTGGCGTTGATCTCCACCTCCCTCTCCTTACATATTTATTTTTCCCTTTTTATTTTCTCTTTTTCTCTCCAATAAATTCTATAAAAATACTAGGACAATGAGTACCAAATTGTGAACCCAGTTGGCCCCATGTGGCATCCCCCTAAAATAGGGTTTGGCCATGAGGGGGAAATCTACCCCTCCTGACAATTCTTCCTTATTTGGAAAGTCCCCGAAACTCCTCCGGAATCATTTGACCCCCTATAGATAAAATCATCGATATTATATAAAGATGTTAAAAACACATTTATAACACCTCGGGACATCTCATGTCCTCTGTTACCTCTGATATAAATTCTTCCTAACACCGATATAATTTCTCTCTTATAGCAACTTCCCCGAAACCACTCCGATTGACACCAGACTTCTTTTTGTGATATCGTAACGACATAAAACATTCATAAAACCAATAACAACATATTATTTCTATCAATAAAGGTTGGCAAGGCTTAATCATGCGACCTGTAAAGGCTCGATAACACATAGACATGTTTGGGAACTTATCGAATAGTAACCAGCAGCAGGACCGTGGACGTCCATGATGGCTCCTGTGTGTTCCTGAAGAATGAGGGAACCTTATAAGTTACTTATTGCACTTATTCCCTTAACTTCATAATAACAACTATATCACGGTGTGAGACTATGTGATTTGGTCTAATCAAACTCTTTGATCATAACACATAAAACGTGTTTACCGATATTGTTCTCTTTTTCTCATCCATATCCCCGATGACCATGTGATAAATCAAACTGTGTCTGGCTAGACGATATGTCATCGGTGATACTGAGAGGGCCGAGATAATGTATCTCTCTATTGTCTAGAGGAGTTAAGTACTAGTTTTGAACGATTCAGTTCTATTACACTTTCTAGATCACACCCAGATATCACCGTTATAATCCCCAGATATGGCAAGACGGTTGATGATATCCAAAGTATAAATTTTGATCATGCGGTCACTAGACATTCTCATAGTATATGAATTATAGTCAATGCTAACTTCATATGCATTTGCTAAAATACATAATGATTGTTTAGTCTCTTTTAGCAACAACATACACTTGGGTCGGTTCAGTACTATTGTTACCCTAACAATAAACTCTTTATGTTTTGCTAGACTTTCATCCATGTCCATGATCACGAAAACATGATCATCTTACAAACCATAAGCTAATCTTAAAGACAAGATTAGGAACTCTTGTTTGTTTATGTTTTCACACCGCACAAAGATTTTTCTTTGAAAACTCACTTTTAAGTGCTATAGCGGTTGTAGCATGATGACATAAACTTAATTCTGAACTAGGAGATAAAATAATAACTGAATATTATTGTCTCTAGGGCATACCTCCAATAGTATCCATATCATGTCACAGCGCTCGCCGACGGCAACGGGATATGGCAGAACGCTCTCTCTCTCTCCTCCCTCCCTCTCTCTCTCTCTCTCTCTCTCTCTCTCTCTCTCTCTCTCCTCCGATGACCAATTTATGGCCAAAGTTGCGAGCATGTATCAGGCGCCAAGAGGCGTCAGGTTAACTCCGTTATTTTGCTGGTGGATCGAAGCCTTTTGCTTGAGCGGAATGCGCATTTTCGACGACGGACCCATCACCAGCTTCGACCAGAAGCAACATAATCCAGGTTGAGCGCTCAGAGAAATATGTCAGCTTGTGTGTGTGCGCGCGTGTGCGCGTGTGTGTGGCAATGGGCGATGTGATTAGCCTATCTGATGTAATCTGTACCTCTCGTTTGTTTGGCTGAATTCGCGTTCTGGAAAAAAGATCTTAGTCAGAAAACTAAATACGTCGACCAAGAAATAACTAATGTTGCCTTAAAGCATCTCCACCGGTGCTCATAATACAACATCCAACAACTGTGCGCACAAGTGCTGTTGGGAGAGCCGACCCATGTTGCATCCCTAATGGGAGCGGTTGCCCCCAACGGCGCTGACACAATTTTTTCCCCAAGAATTTTGAACCACAAATATAAACGAACCGACGTTTCTTCATTGAATTTAAATAAAACTTTACAAACTTTGATGAAATTTGACAAATTTAAATGCAATTTAAACTAAACTTCTAGATCTAGCGGCGAGTTTGGTTCCGGCCTTGAGGAACTTGCATGCTTCTGGCCCGACGGGTCGATGGTGGCGACGCCTACGTACCAACCTCGAGGAACTTGGATGCTCTTGGCCCATCGGAGTCCATGGTAGCGGTACCTACGCTTCGGCCTTGATGAATTTGCATACCTCAATGCTCTGCCAGCGGTGGTGGAGGTAGCCGATGCATGGACGCTTCAATCATCGCATGCATGTCGTGTCACCCTGTCTTCGGCCAATCGTCGTCCGTTGTTGTCGGTAGAGTTCTCCTGAGGCGGCGCATATTCGGCGGTAGGCGCTGCCACGACGTTCTCCTTCTTGCCCTCCTCCTCGCCCCAGTCCCCATCGGCCTTGCCAACAAACTTGTAGGGGTAGCCCTCGCACTCCTCATGCGCCTTGGTGTCCTGAAAGGGGGGTGAACTAGTTCTCAGGGTTGGAGCGCATCTCCGAGGTCATGTGCTTCCACTTTTCTTTGATAACGTCCAGCCGTGCCTAGCCCTTCAGTTGCGGCGCGACCGGAATGTTGATGAAATTGGTGGCCCACCCGTCCGGTAGGCGGCTTTGGCGCCGAACACTAGTATGTTCAACGTCGTGGAACGGCGCAAGAACTCCTTCGACAAGGCCCGATGTCCGTCGGATGCTACTACGATGGGAGGTGGACTCGGTGGCGCGCGAGAAGAGCTCGCGTGCGGCTCTGGCCGGTGCATGAAGAGACGCTCCTCGCGAAGCAACTTCTGGCGCGACGTGCTCGCGGTCACCCATGTCATTGCAGTGCCGCTAGAGGGCCTCCCTCTCCTGCATGCGCCAATCGTTGGCTTGCGTATCCTTGGCGCATCCGCTCGTCGGCTTCCGTCTCCTGGCGCAACAGCTCCGCGGCCTCCGTCGCTTCTACTCGCGAGACCTCTCGCGGCGAGCGGCACCGTCCGTGGTGGCCTGACCATGGCGCAGTTCCTGATCTATCTTCTCGTCGTGGCTTGGGAGGGGACAACCATGGCCATGGCATGGTGGATAGTTCGTTTGTTAGCGGCAAAAACTGTGAGAGGCGGAACAAGGCGTTGAACTATTTCTGGAGAGAGGGAGAGGAGTGTGTGCCGTTTTATAGCCGGTCGGAGGAGCGGGGTTGGGTGGCTGCCACTAACGTCAAGCATCGGTAAAAGCGACGTCGGCCATTGACGCCGACGATGCATCACACTTGTTCTGCGTCCGCCAAGGAACCGATGCGCCATTAAAATAGACAGACTGGCCCTTCGTCGTCCGCAGTAAATCATGCTGACCGTGGGTGTACCCAATGACAGGGTCGGCCCACCTGTCAAGATTCGACGTGATGTCGGTTGCCACGTTTACCGGCACTCCAGCTAGCGTGTGTATAATTGGGGACCGAAACAAGGTCGCCGGATAAGGGATTAACACTGTCCGACAACTTTACCACTATTGAGAGGCGTGATGAGGACGTTTTTGCTCGCGCTCCCAGTAGCGCTGGGTGCTCTTGCCATCAAATGTTTGTGTCTATAAGCCATCTTTTTTTTTTTTGAGTTTAAGGTGGTCGTATCCACCGCTCGATTAGAAGAATATAGTTAATCTAGTTTATAAGGGAAACCGGGTCCTAAAACCGTACATGTGCCCTATTTATAAGGGAAACAAGGCCAAAAAACCGCACAAATGAGTGAACCCGTCGTCTTCACGACGCCGGTCCAGCCACGCCAGAAATACACACCTCCAGGCTTGGTCCCGCGACGTACACCACTCGGCACCAAAGCCGCACACGAGTCGCAACGCCGCACGACCCAGCCGTCTCGTAGCCCTCGCTACCCACACTAAAGACGACCGCCCGTAGACCTCAACGTCGCGCCAAAATTCGGGGCCGTCGCCCCGACGTAGCTACCAGGACAAACTCCGCATTGCCCGGAGCCCAACTAGCCGGGTCAACTAACTTGCTGCCTGCGCAGCACCAGGTCGCCACCTAAACCTCGCAAGGCGATGGTCCTGCCCCATAGGACCGTCGTTGACAAGGAGACCGAGGCCGCCGCCTCGGCATACCACCACCGTCCGGGACCGCCGCCCCGGCAACGCCTCCCCTGTAACAGAGCCATCGTGTCCAACTGCCGCGAGACCGGCGCACCGTGAGGGTCAAAAGCTCCAAGGCGACGCCTCCAACAAGGTAGTGACGCGTCTGTCACCGTCGCCCGCTCCGCGAAGCTCAGGTTTGCACCTGGAGATTCTTGAACCACTCGCGTCGGTCAAGATCGAAAAACTCCACCAGTGACGCCATCAAGATGGGGAACGACGCCCGAAGATGCCGCCGTCATCGGAACCGACCGGAGTCGGTGCAGGACTTTCGCCCGGAGCTTGATCTGACCGTGAAACAACGGGAGCTGCAAGCCAAACCAGAGGACTGCTGCGACCACCAAGCTCCACGCAGCGAGCCTCCGCACGCCGGAACCCCACCATGGCACCTCCCTCCACGGCGGACGCCGCCGCACCTTCTGCCATGGCCTGGGGCCCCCGCCCTAGCTTCCTCATCCTCCCTCCAACTCCACAGGCACCCAGGGCGACACCTCCACGAACGGCCCTCTCGAGCCCAGATCGGGCCCGCAGGCTCCTGCGCGTCCCCCGACCGCACCACGTCATGGGGACCTCTGCGACGCCGGCAGCCGGAAGGAGAGCGGCCAGCCCGCGCAGCTCCACGCCCGCCCGCCGCCGCGGCATCGACGACCGGCATCGCCGCCTCCAGGAGCCGGGAGCCCGCGCGGCGCTTCTCACCGGCGCCCCCTCCGGCAGGGGCCAGGCGGAAGGGCGAGGGGGAGGGGGTGGCTACCGGCGGCGGCTAGGGTTCCCCCGAGCCTCCAGGGAAGGGCGACGCGGGGGTCGATTCCGTAAACGAACTTCGGAGAGGTATAAAAGCCTCGAGGAAGATCAACATCCACCACAACTGCATGGCTAGCCACCATGTGAGGTGGAGCCAACTGCGCGTACAGCAGAGTACACCGAACATGGGTCTTACGGAGCTTAAACTGATTACAGTTGCTGAGACGGTGGTTGGTACAGCTACTCTTTTTTGTTCCGAAGCTCAATACAGCTACTTCAAAGTACACGGAAAGAATGCCGTATACAGTACCGGAAGCATAGGCACAGGTACGGAGCCATTGAGTACCGAGCAAAGAATGGCAGATCAGTGCAGGAGATCCATCTACCAACACTTGATAGCAGCAGTCCTCGTCTTGACTCATGGCATCTACTCCAACTACCATAGAAGCATCAATTCAATATTGTTTCCGTATGGTGCATGAGCTAGCTCACTCTCGGCCGTGTATCAGATCTCGTTTAATTGTCGTTTGCGTGTGACATTAATTTAGGCCATGAGCCAATTTGTTTTGCCCATGTTCAAATCACATCGAAAGAGCATCGCGTGCATAACTGAGAAGCAGTCAGTAACTGTATCCGAGAAAGAAAAAATCATCTCAATTGCCTTCATTCATGGAGTATTCTTTTAAAGGATTTCCTCAGGATTTGTATGGGATTAAGTTCCTATGGATTTTTTTTTTCCTTCGAAGCATGTTTGATTCGTGGGATTGTAACATGTAGGAACTAATCCCGTAGGAAATCGGTAATGTGTTTTCACAGGAAAAGAGACATGAGCTCCGACCTCATTTTTGAGTTCGTGTGGTTTCCTTCATTGCTATCAAACATGAGATTTTGTGTCCATATGATACGAAAGGGCAGGGCATTCAGTTCCTTTGCATGTTCTATTCCTTTGATTTTCATACCCTATTAGTCAAAGGAGGCTAATGAAAATCAACGGACAGTTAGAGGACCATAGATAGAAGAACGAACACACTACTACTGCTCCCTCTGTTTTTATTTAGGACACATTCTGAGTTTTTTTGAAGTCAAACTTCTAAAAGGTTAACTAAGTATATACAAAAAATATCAACATCTATAATATCAAACACTTATAATATAATCATATATTTTATAATTATTCTAATAATAATAAATATGTATGTTATGTGTGGATATCTTCCCTTGGTCAAAATTTACGAAGTTTCACTTTGAAACCTATAACGCAATGTAATTGTGAACAAAGAGAGTATGTCATATGGCAAGGAATTGAAAATAAAATTTAGCTACTATTCCAAAATTGGAATAGCATTCCACAAGTTGGACCTTTAGTTGTCATAAAAATGGACATGAATTCCAAATTCAATTGCAGTGTTTAAAAATAGGACTAAAACAAGGGAATTCTTTATTATTAACAAGGAATCAGATGGAATTTAAGGATCAGGCACAATCATGGAACCTCTGTGCACATGGACTGCCAAATATGCACAAAGTTGCAATATTGCATTAAGTCATCCAGATAATTTTAAGAAACTTTTGTAGTGTTAAGGTAAGGTTGAAAATTGAGATACCTAAACTTTACGAAAGCCGCATATACAATTGTGCGGGAGTCACTTCAACGAAACTTGATCCTTGACACATGCACAGTCCTACAGCTCCTACCAAATTAAAACAACTCCAAGGAAAATTCTTCATGTGAACATGAGGTAACAAATTTAAACACCAAAATTTACAAATTGTGCATGGGACATACTTGTACCATTGGGTCTACTGAGGATCTTAAAGTAGAACCTCCACGCATGAACACGATTCATCAATTTTCATAACAAGTAAATATGACACTAAAGGTGTTTTCACATCATGAAAACTATAGGTATGAATTGAATTCTAAAATAATAAAACTAAATCAATAGGAAACAAATTTGGTTTTGATAGCGCGGGTTGTGATGCGGATAATTTTGGCAATGTGGCACAAAAGTGGTTGACAAACATGGATATTTAATACGAGTTCACATTGAAATCCTACATTTTCAAATAGAGCTTACAAAATATAGAATTTAATGATTATTTTAAACCGACATAAAATCTCATTAAGATTAAAATATTATATAGGCATTCTGATTCTTTTAGAAAAAAACTCAAGAGCATACCGGTCTTGATTTTTGGGTTTCTTATAGTGCACTCATCTGATTTTTTGGTTTTTCTTTTTATTTATAGTTTGAAGTCGATCCTTAAATATTGCTAGATTAAGTATATCAGGTTTGGTATATTTTTTTACAATTTTTGTGGTTGGGTCTGCCGAATGGAACCTCTCGCGTCGCCTGAAACACACGCTAGTTTACTCTTGTGCGCGCGGCTGGGATTCTCTGACTTACCTACCCTCATGAGTTTTTCCTGACTTTGAGTCACCGATATGTAGGTCCCATGAGTTGTGGGTCCCATATGTCAATGATCAAAAGTTAGGAAGAAGTCACTGATGCTATGTGAGACAATCCGCGCCGTTGTGCGCGACGTTTCGGCACGTGAGGGCATCACCAATGTAAAAATAAGCCTCGGCCATAAGGCTTTGGAGACCGTAGACAGATTTATGCATTGTGAGGCTCGATCTTAACAGAAAAAAATAATGGTTCTTTCTCTCTCTTCGCATGCAAGGTTTGCGTGCAAGGCTTGTGCAAAATAAAAGGTGTCAGACATGTAGGTCCAGCTTAATTAGACCATGAAGTGTTTTAAACATTGTAGAGTCTTCGGTCTGCTTACATTAGAGACGCTTTAAGAGCAGGCTGGCACTGTAGTGCACTTTCGAACTTGCACGCGACGATCTCCCGTGACATCCCTCGCCAACGGCCACAACCATCCCGGCCGTCACCCGCGCGCACACACGAATGGCGTTCCCAGCTCCTCAACAGGATGGACGCAACCAACACCCGTCTGGGTCGCGTCAGCGCTATTCCAATTGGAAGATACAACCGCAGTGCAGTGCCAATTTTGCCCATCTACGAGATTTATCCGCCTCGACGCACCTACGCCAGAGCCAAGAGCAGACGCGGCTAAGGAACATCACGTGCGCGGCGCACGTGAACCCTAGCCCTCCTCGGCTCATCACCTTTTCACAGACATCCTCTTTCCTGTCCGATGCCGCCGCCAACCACGGTACAACAATCGTGTGACGACGAAAACATAAATTAAATAATCGCGCTATATATCGTGCCACTCTCACTGTATGTGGACCCAGACCCCCTCGCTCGGAATGTGCCCGTTCACCACGAACACCATGTAGTACCCCGGCGGCGCCAGGACCGCCGCCGCCGGCATCACCACCGACGCCTCGTAGCTCCCCGCGCCGCGGTGCGACGCCGCCGTCGTCTCCACCACGTCCAGGAGCAGCAGCCTCTGGTTCATCCCGAACGAGTGCGTCGTGAACGACGGCGCCACCATCGTGACCGACACGAGGCCGATCCCGCCGCCGCTCGCTCTCCTCGTCGGCGCCGGCACCTCGAACCGCAGCGTCATCGACTCCCCGTACGTCACGCTCACCGGCGCGCCGGCGGGGGACGGGTCCGTGATCTTCGGCCGGAGGACGTCGTTGGAGCTGTCGAGGTACTCCGGCGAGAAGGCCTCCAGGCTGAGCTCCGTGGGGTACTGCACGTCGCTGAAGTTGTAGTAGACGTGCGGGTTGCTGCCGCCGACGAGGACGCGGCCGTCGCGGAGGAGGATCGCCGACGAGTGGTACAGCCGCGCGATGTCAGTCGAGCTCTGCTCCTCGAACCGGTCCCCCGGCGAGTGGTCGGGCCGGTAAACCACGGGCGCGTACGCCGGGGTGCTGGCGGACTCCCACCCGGCGGTGCCGTCCATGGCGCCGTTGATGATCGCCACCTCGGCGCCGTTCGGCAGCAGGATCATGTCCCCCATCACCCGCGGCGACGGCATTGTCTCGATCACCCACGCCGGGGAGGCGTCCGTGATCTTGATCCGCCCGCACGTCACCAGCGCCGGGGTGAAGGTCTTGTCCCTCGCTGAGTTGTAGGACCCCGCGGGCGCGCCGCCGCAGACCAGCACCTCGGCCTCGGTCGGTGATGGCTTCAGGGGGAGCAGCACCGACGAGCCCGAGCTCGGGTAGTTCCTGGGGTCGCCACCGGCCAGTTCAGGGTATCTGCGGACGATCTTGTTCTTCTTGTAGTCCAGAAGGATGGCGCGGTTCTTGGCGAAGATGAAAAGGTTGCCGTCGATGTTCAGGTGGACGAAAGGGTACAGGTTGTTCTCCTCGGGGTCCCGGGTCTGGACCAAGAATGACAATGCCACGGCCGAGGTGTCGGAAGCGTCCCCCTTGGGGAAGAACTCGTAGTTGAACTGCCTCCGGCCCCCGACGATGAAGGCGCGGCCGTCGGGGAGGATCTGGTTGGTGGCGTACCACCGGTTCGCGGCGAGCGCGTCCTGCGTCTCGTTCCAGTCGCAGCTGCTGTCGTCGTCGTCACCGTCGCACGCGCGCATGGTGCGCACGTTGCGGTACCCGTCGTTCCAGCCGCCGGTCTGCATCAGCGTGCCGTCGGGCGCGACGGTGCCGGAGGAGCACCAGGTGTCGGTGAAGACGGAGAGCGGGCGGAACGTGTTGGACGCGACGTCGTACTCGGCGGAGTGCGCGGTGCAGTCCACGGGGAGCACGCGCTCCCGCGGGTTGCGGCGGCAGTGGCCGTCGGGGAGGGAGAGGTTGGACTGCCCGAAGTCGGTGCGATCGAAGATGATTACGCGGTCGTTGTGCAGCAGCTGCATGTGCATCGCCGACACGCCGATGCTGCGCTGCAGCAGGTCCCAGCGCCCGCCACCGCCGATCGCTGCTGTCGCAGGTGCAATGCCGGCGCAGGCGAGGAGCAGGAGCCGGACGAGGTTGTGGGTCAGCGATGTAAGCTTCATGGTTGCCCGTGACGATCGATGCTAGGTCGCTGCAGGTCTTGGTTGTTTGGGGTTTGACTGTATGCGAATGTTAGCTCGTGAGCAGCAAATCCTGAATGAGCTCGTGACAATGGCCCGCCTTATATGCACGGGCCAAGTGTACTGCTGATCTTTTTAGGTGAAAGGCCTCTTAAGACTGGGGATTTTGCTTAACGGGAGAGACGGTGTCTTGGTCGTTAATTTTGCCAGCATGGTTTGATTCTGATTTTGATTTTGGTGCTCGATTCTGTATTAACTTGCCATTTATGATGTTTTTGGTTGAGCGGCCCGTTTGGTATAAACGACGCGGTTACCATGATCTTTCCATGATTTGACTAAGCAGTGGTCGCTAATTGCGTTCCTCAGTTTCTCCGAGATCAGAGGAGCCGGCACAAATTTTCTTTGTGTTGCGGTCAGGGCTTTGTGTCTTTGTGTTCTCCCTTCATCCCTTGCTCGTACACCATCACAGTCGAGTTCCCGCTGCCTTTGTTACATTTTTCTTAGGGATGTGATCATGTGACCCTCTTACATGGCCAAGACTAAACATAAGTAATTTTAACTAGTTTGCTCATGCCATATGATGTGCATCTGCAAAAATATAAGCCATCCCATATGATGTGCATCTGCAAAAAATATAACATCTTGTGAAATGTACAATTTCGACACTGTGTTATTTTCTGGGGAATGCATATGTCTCAGTCGACCGATTTTTTCTTAAGTCTCATTCAATTCAGAAAAGTGCAACTATAGTTTAAAGAAAAGTGCAATTGCACTTTTCTGAGCAGAAAAGTGCAACTGAACCCGTTGCACTTTTTTTTGAACCACGGTTGCACTTTTCTCAAATGTGACTGAGACTTAAAAAAATCTCAGTCGACTGAGACTTAGCAAAACCGTATTTTCTGAGGTGATGGTAAACGATTTAATTTTGCTAGGTGCCACATAAGTATCTAGGTTGCATTTTGACAGGAAATTGATTAGATATGACGGTTCAGAGAAGGTGGTTGCGTGGTTTTGTAATTTAGGTCAGAACCATGGGTGTAAAGTGCACTTAGGGTTGTTTCGATGCACTGTTTTTAGTGAATCATTTTTCTCTAAACAAGATCAAGACTGACTCTATTGGAAAGTCTAGTTAGTAATACTTGGTTTTAGACTTTTCGTAACACTAAAAATTCAGGTTTTGGAAAAACCAGGTCTACGAAGTTTGTCTACAAACTTGTTTTCGCTATCCTTGGTCTCCACCGTCCTATATTCATAGGGCGAAACTTTATGACACTAGCACCTATGTCCATTGTGGCTGTGAAACCTTGCCGGTGATGAGAGTTCAAGAAAGCCGAAAAGCAGGAGGATTACATCTAACTCCTCTCGCCCCCTCCCCCCAGGGCGACGGGGCCGCACCACCCTTCTGTCCGCCACTCCCCTCCTCCACCCCCTCCCCCCATCGCCGCCGTTGGCAGGGGTTATCGGGCGAAGCCCGGGCGACGCCGGCAGCGGCAACCTTCTTTTTCCCACTCCCTGGAGGCTGGTCGGGGTCATCCCCTTCCGTGGCGGCGGTGCACTTTGGGAGCCTTGGGTCCGGCGTGTCCGGGTGGCTCTGGTGGCGGTGCCATCTGCGGCGAGGCTCCATGACAAGGGCAGTGCTGGCGGCCAGCTCGGCTCTGGTTTGGGCACTTCGGGCCCCAGATGGGCTTGAGCGGGCCGGGTGCAGCAGCTGGGGGGCTCTCCTAGACGTGGTGGCGGCGACATGTCTGGGACTGCGACGGCGGCGTTGTGGTCTGCCTATTGCAGCAGGGTGGGTGGGGCTTTACGGGCCCATCTGGGCTCGGCCGGGCCCGCTGGGGCCTGGTGTGCTCCCGTTGCTCTGTCCGGTCAATGACTGCCTCGCGGCGGTTGAGGTGCGTGCCTCCCGTGTGGCCGCGAGGCTACTGTCTATCGTCCCGACATTGGCGTTTGATGTCGTCTTGCAGGTCGTTTGCTGGTTTCACGAAGCGACTGAGGATGATGACACAAGATCATGGTGACGCATATTGGCGGATGGTGATGCTCGGTGGTGGTCCTCCCTTGCGCCAGGTTTTTTGTGGAGAAGGGTCGGGAGAAATCCCTATCAGCTAGGCTTACCTTGACGCGGTGTCGCCGTCGTGTGCCACAATTCCTCCCTGGAGGGCATCGTGGGAATCCCTTGCCCAGTGTACTCTGCGTGCCAGGAGAACCCTAGGTCCTCTGGTGCAGGTAGCAGCGCTGTGTCGATGGTTCTTCCCTTCCTCAAGGGGCTGCTTGGCACGGGACGTATCAGTGGGCCTGGAACGTGGTGGGACTATGATGGAGGGCGCAGCGGTGGCGGGTCGTCATCGTTCTATTGCTTCACCTTAGCTTTCATTTTTTTTTCCTTTTGGACATGTTTGTGCTGCTGCCCCAGCATTCGTTTGGTTCAAACTCGTGTATCGGTGTGGTTGCTATATTATTATAGCGGGACGAAAGCCTATTTCGGCGATAAGAGAGCGTAGTGCCAGTACCAACTCATCATCTAATCGTGCACCTCCTCTAGGGCGATGGAAATGGTGGCACAAGTGTGTGCCAGGGAGCAAGGGTGTTAGAGTGTCACCTCTCGTCTATACGACACCGGCTTCACCCACGCGCGGAGCCATCTCATGTGCGTCATCCTCACCTTCTCCTATATCTCGATAGCCTCCTCTCATCACATCACCTCTCGAGTGGAACGTGTGGAGGTCAACATGAAGGACTTCCTAGGGAGATCGATACATAGCAATGATTGTGCATCATCATTTCAACACAAGTCGCGTAGCATATAGAGATGCCATTACCGGTGCGAGAGATTGGCCAGATAGGAGAAGTAATAGAAGAGAGGAGATGGAATAACCCACCTTATCTGTTTTTAGCCTAACCCAAACATGGTCAAGGTAAAACGAGTTTTGACCTTTTATTGCAATTAAAACTAGTTTTCCCCCCAAAAACAGCTTTTAAAACTCAATTTTTAAAGTTGATTTATAATTCTCATATTCAAATACAAAATCTGACAGCGCACTGGAACATGTGGATCTTTTTGGTGGAAAGACTGTCATTCACTATTGGACAAGTTTATGAATCACATCAAATGCAAACCTGGAATCGGGGATACCATTGGTCTATGGAGAGGATCATGGGAAGATACTACTTATGTCAGGCAATTCCCTCAACTATGCTCATATGCTAGATATGACAACATCTCATTGAAATCTGCCATTGAGTATAACAATAATGGGACATATATGACCTCTTTCATACACCCTTATCTGATATTGCTATTCAACAATACCTTGCCTTCAAAGAAAAACTATTCAATTTGGCTAACAATCAAGAGAATGATAGGTGGTATGTACCTGGTACAAACACCACATACAAGAACAACAAAACTTATAAGTTGCTCAGGCCTTTTCCCACTGCCCCTAAACCCTTCCTATGGACCTGGAGATCATGTGCACTTCCCAAGCATAAATTCCTCTTCTGGCTTCTCCTACACGATAGACTGAACACCAGAGATCTTCTCGGCAGAAAACAATTTCAGATACCAACCAAAGCTTGTGTTCTATGTGAGGATGATCATAATGAAGATCTCCGCCACCTATTCTTCGAATTCCCTTTCAGTAAAGACTTCTGGGAACACATTCGCTTCCAATGGGACAACACACTTGATCACATAGCTTTGATGCAATTAGGCAGATTCAAATACAAGACAGTCTACTTCAAAGAAATACTCATTATAGGCTCTTGGACACTATGGAACCACAAAAATAAGATCATCTTTGACGGGATCCAAAAAGATATTACTCTATGTATTGATTTTTTCAAGGAAAACTTTTCATTAGCTAGGCATAAAGCTAAACCATCCCTTAAGGATGGCATGACTCAGTGGATTGATACCCTATGAACTCTTATGAGATCACTCTGTAAATATGCTATATATTAATGGAAAATTTTGACACAGTGAGGGTTTTTCCCCACTGTAATGTGTCAAAAAAAAATACAAAAGCTGACTCTTAATCTATCTACATAGGATAACTTATACTAGCCCGCATGTGTTGGTCATGTTGGTGTGCTTCCTTTGTCGCCGTTTGTAACATCCCAGTGTTTGGGAGGTTATAAGGATCTAAATTTAATATGTGCATTTGCAAAGCATGCATCTAAAAGTACGGGAAATTTTGGCGCGAATGTTTAAACAAAGCAAAGTGACCAAAGTTTCACTTGACATGATGAAATAGGTCTAGTTCATCTAGTCATGAGTACATTTGGAGTGATCTTTATAACAAGTATCTTAAGAAACCAAATCATCTGGTTACACAAACCATAATTGGTTGTGACCAACACAAACTCTCAACAACCTTAACCACAAGTCTTTAAGTGACTTGGGATAATTCATTAGATATCTACAACCCAAAGAGGGGTGAGTACCCAAATCACATAACTTATAATCATACTTTCATAAATGAGTTATATACAACTTAACCATCTCATTAACATAGATGTTATCACCTATAAAACAACAACTCTCTAAGTTATCAACCATTCACACCACACCTTTATAAACTATCTCATAATTGTTAAGTGCACTTTCACGATCAAATAACAAAGGTTCAATAGAACACAACATATCCAAACTAGTGTTAACTCAAACCCACAAGTGGGAAATGACATAATAATTGTATTAATATATTTATCGAATATGTACATATCTCATCATCATAAAAGAAGTACCTAAAAAGAAGAAATAAATATTCTTAAGATACTATTAAATCTTGATCATTCCATATGATGATTTCAAACCTCTATGCCTGCATTATGTTTACAAATGAAGAACATAAAATAACAACATGACACCCTGAGAAAACATCTACCAACTCTGACTTAAATCATTAAACCCCAATAATCTTCTCATGCTCATTGTCTTATCCATCTTATACAAGTGAGCATATGAAATCTCAACACACCAATGAACCATTGGATCATCTTACTATTAAGCCATCATTCCATAAGCATTTCACATTTCTATACACATCAAAATTCAACAACTAAGGTATCTCTGGATACAACTAAGGAATAATAACAAGTATAACCTCTATTGTGGAATTTAATTAATAGCTAAGTAAAACCAATCATAATGAAACAAATACATATGGGTTGGGAAACAAAATAAGAAGTATATGAAAGAATAATAAAAGCTGAACTAACTCTTAGCCTAAATCTTATTACTTTGTCTAGATCATTTCTATCTGGTTATCTCCCAATCTTCTCTAAGTCATTCTGCAAGAGAAGCAACCACAATAACAGAGGAACTACCACAAGAAGATCTTAAGAAGGATTTTTTGGAGGATTCTAGAAGTGCTATTCCAATTTATCATAAGAGTATTTGGCAACTCTTATATCCTGATATGATCTTATTAACTCCTCATGAAATAGTGTGATATTCCAATGTTAGTGTTATATAGAAGTAGTTTGGTAACAAGCTTGTACACCTTGTTAACATATCACTTTTGTATACTTAAAAAATTGAGTGTCATACAAAAACAAACAAAAGATTGAATTACATGGTACATCTCAGCCTATTGTATATGAGTAGTAATTTGGAGGCAAGACTAGCTACATTGTTAACAAATTCTTCTTATATACATAGGGCAGATTGATGTCATAAACTACATCCACATTTATTTTGCAATCAACCAAAAGAAAGAATAACACTAAGGAAACAAGAAACCACATTATGACCATCTAAGTAAAATCTTTGCTTGGAATAACTGGTTGTTTTCACCACAAGGGTGAAATAGTTGGATATGGAATCCCAGAGCAGATAATACTTGCAAGACAACATGAGCATCTGAAGACAAGTGGAAATTAGAGATAAGAACATCAAACAACATAAGACTTCAAGAAGCAACACTGCCTTAGTAAGGGATCATAAGAAATTATCCAGTGAATCATTAGGATATAATAGAGAACCAATAACCTCTGTCAAGCTCATCAGAGATGAGGAACTCATAATAATATCTTTAATGGAAACAACTATCAAGTATGAAATAATAACAAGCCATTGCATCCACATGTCTTGATATGTGGAGGTAGATGAAAACAAGCTTAATACCTTGTTTTCCATATCCTTTGCATACATAAGACTTACAGATGATAACAAAAATTCATTTACACATAACCATGTAAATTATTACATGTTCTAAAACAAACATGGGATAATATCCATATTGGAACCTATGTGGAAAACAAACAAATGAGGCTCCCAAAGCCACTCATATTTTCCATTTGATAAAGTACTAAAAACAGCAAACATGGCTTACACACACTTAATTTATATGTTAACCAAACTTGCTAAGAGTTTCAATTAGGAATATAACAAAGCCTCATAAAATAAAATAATTCCATTACCCAATCAAAAGAATTTGGTGTGTTTTGGAATAAACTTCTCTATTTGGGTGATTTTATTTACAATGCATAAACAACACTACTAGGCATATTAAAAATGGTTTCTTAAAAAGAACTTGTAGCTAAAATTGTCAAATTATGATACACCACCTTGTGGACCACATGGTTGTTGTGTGTGATAATAATAATCATGCCTAAAATAATTGAATGGTTATTTAATAAATTAAAATTAAGAGAAAACAACAAAACCACTTAATCTCGCACCCTAAATAAAAAATACAAATATTTCTCAAATTCATCAAAACAAAACAAGGTGAGGTTGAAAATTTGATAAGGAATATAAATATGATTTTAATAATTTTTAGCATTACAAATAAGCCCTGGAAACAATGTTTTACTCTCAGTTTTGTTAACAGAAGGACCTGTTTGTAATTTCTAAAACTAGTCAAGGGGGTTATTCGAAAGTGGTATTTCTTTTCTTCAACCTCCAGCCAGAAAGCAGAGGAGAAGTGTCGTGTCGACGGCGTCGTTGTCGATGCCACCTCCTCTCTGCCTGCTAGCCGCGAAGGATAAGACCTCCATGTCGAAGCCGTAGCCTTCTTCTCTCTCTCCCTCGCACATATCTTCTTTCTCTCTGTTTCCTCTCGCACGGCCGAAACCCTAGCTCCGTCGTGATCCACTGTTGCCGGCGACAGGAGCTCTCACCCGACGAATTGAACCGATTAGAAGCTTCCCCGTCTCCTGATGATCCTCCTCGAGCAAGAACAGGGAAAAAATGGCCGGAGGCCCGCGAATTTGTCCGTTCCCTTTGCTCCGGTTGTGACCGCTGCCGCGACATTGTCGGTCATCTTGAGCTCACCGCACTTCCTCGACCACACCATGGCCATTATCTCACTCCGCTGAGCAACCCCATGCCTCTGAAATTCATTCTCGTGAAACGTAGCGTGATCTCACCGTGCGCCGCCACCCGCCACCACGCCAATGCTCGCCGTGGTCACTCCGGTGACCACTAGCCAGCGGCGCTGCCACCTTTTAGTTCGCCTCGACTCGTTCTAGCTCACCATCCCCTCAATTCCATGATTCAACCAACGAATCAATCGATTTCTAGAGCAGCAGAGAGATTCCTCTCTGTGTGATGTCAGGGTGACATCACTGGGACGTCATAATCTTGCTTTATTATTTTCAGAAAATGATTACTAATTCCAGAAAATAATTGAATATTGGAAAAAATCCTATTTCTTATTTAGTCAACCAGAAAAATATAAATAACACATCAAATTAATCAGAAAAATATAATCTATTTATTTATCAAATTTTCAAAAATGTTTAATAACATTTAAAATTAAACATTTTCAGAATTAAATTAAATCATTTAAAAATTGAGAAAAATAATAAATAATTCATAAAATCAGAAAAATACAAGTTATATACCAAAATGCTCAAATTGACAAATGTAACTCATCTATGATGTTTTCCAAGTCATTTGACCAATTTTTCATGTGTGTAATATTTTGCCTAGTCTTTTAATTCATTTAAACTTAATAAATTAATATCTTATTCAAATATTTTCAAAAAGCATAAGATGTTATATCAAATTAAAGAGAAAAGCATTTCCAATTCAAATATTTAAAACATAAAACATTTTGTTTAACTTATAAACTTGTTTCTAAAGATATAATGGAATTCTATAATATTCCATTATAACCGGAAATAACCGCGAGAACATTATTTTCCTTACTAATAAAACCCTCATGTTTTCACACCTAATAAACCTATCTTCACAAGCCATCAACAAGTATTTGGATGATAGAGTTAGTTGTATTAGTTCATCACTTCCAGTTAAACTCTTTGTCCTTAACTCTGCACTTTTTGAACATAAATGAAAATGTGCTTGTTATCTTTTTAATAGTTGTTATCCATGTGGTATTATTCTATTATCTAATGAAGTAATGAACACTTCTACCTAAGCATGAGAACATCTGTTTGCGAAGTAAAAGTGGAACACATGTAAGTCTAAAAGAGGTAATAACCACATCACCACAAGTAATGAAACATTTCACCTAAAATCTGTGTGAATAAGTTATCGTATTAAACGTGGCTTACACTTGTAAGCTGGGGTATTTTCCAGGGTATTTCACGATGCATCTCATTACTACGCATGTATCCTCCTTGCCAGTGTTTTCTGTAGTCCTTATCGTGACTACTTTGCTAACTTTCAGATGTCGGGATTTTCTACGTGACCCTCGAACTCGAAGACATGGATTATTATTGTTATTTCAATCTCAGGCAAGTTCATCACTTGATCATATCCTTTGCAGTATTTCATAACGAACTATTTGCAAAAACCCTATCGTATTACCACCTATGCTCAAAAGAGTGCATGAACCTATTTTTATAATAATATGACTAATTGAATGACTACCCGAGTGGTAGTGTTCTGTTTGGTGGGCGGATGGGACCATGGTAAGATGAATAGGTCAAAGGAAGGTTCCATCTGCATGGGAAAGTATTACCTAGGATTTAACAACAACTGCCGTCAGAATTCTTGCACCGTAAATACCGCGTTGACCATGGGTCTTCTATGGGGGGAGTAAGTCAACTGTGATCTTCTCTCGTTCGCATGTCAACGGGCTGCCAGAGACGTACGCTGTAGGTCTTGCGAGACTACATGCACATGGGTGGGATCCCTTAATTCCCGCGGACTCTAGGGTCTATGATGGTCTGCCAGGGAGCCTAGATATCCATCATGAGGGGTGGAATCAGGGGTTCAACCTGCTGGCAGAAATGGGTGGGCATGCGTTATGCGGAGAAGCACGGTTTGGCTTCGACCAACAACCGGGCCCCACACCTAAGTGGGAGTGGACAGGATCTCAAGCCTGGTTGCGCAACATGGTCTTGGTCGCCCATGGGTAAAGTAACGCACCTATGCAGAGTGTAAAAGGATGTGGCATGTTACCCCCTGTTCCGGAAAGGAGTTGTGAACGCCACAGGAAAGGCAACTCCATGAAGTTCTAGTCCTGTGAAGATCTGGCGTGCATAGTTTTCAGAATTAAAAGCAACCTCTTGAAGAAAGATTTACAAAACCTTGCATTAGCTTATGACTCTTTCAAGTCTAAAGCTGTAGTTAGTGCATCAAACTACCCACTATATATCATGAACTTGTTGAGTAACGCTCGTTACTCATTCGTTCCCGTTTGACCTCATGCTTAGAGCTGAAGCCTTATGGAAGTCGTCATCGTGAAGCCATCACTACCTCATGAAGCTAGGTGGAGACATCTCTTACTTAGCCAGGAAAGCATCGTCATCAACAACGCTGGAGGAGGAGAATCTATCAACTTGACGGTGGAGTCCACTCTCGGAATTAGCTGTTACAAGCCATAGATTAGGGCTGACATCAACCGTAGTAGAATAGGTTCTGAGCTAGAGTAATTCTCCATCTTGGAACTTTGAATTGCTTCTTATGATCTTTCATTTGCAGAAGATCTTCTTGATTCATCAAAGAGATTCTAAAGATTTTGTAATGAAGTTTGTATCCTATAGCTTTGCTTGAACCCGCTGTGTTTCTGTTGTACTACTCTGATGGATGTAATATTCACAGGTAAGTCCTTCTGTGAGTATTATGTCATCGACTTGCGCACTACACATGAAGTGGTGTGCTGGGTCACCACACCGTTATGGGCCATGTGTTCCTTTTTCCTTTCGATTGGTGTTTGGTACAATGGTCGGATGGCTTCAAGGTGCATGCACGGAGATCAGGGGCCGAAACGTGTGTGGGGATTTTGGACGTGTGTTGACACAAAGTTGGGTCATTTTAAGTCACGACACGTGGGGCCCACCACATGGACGGCTCAAGCCAGCCATTTGAAGAAAGTCAATCTCAATCATGTTCATAGTCGGTTTGGTGGACATTTAAAAAGCAGATGCGTGGTTGCTGGATTTGACATTGCCTTGTAGCATCATGGTAGTCGTCGATTGGGAGCGTTATTCTAGCGCTAATATGTTTATGCACTTATGCGTGTTTGACAAACAACCGAATTAGGAATAACACCAAGGCCCGGTTGCCGGTTGCCGGTTGCCAGAAAAACGCTACAGTGAGATCGGGACACGTGCATTATGGCCATTGACATGCATACCACGTGGGATATCCACAGCCAGAGAAGACCATACCATTGAAGGATAAAGCACATGCACATGAGACATAAGGGGACAACAACGATGAACATCTCAAACGTGTAGATTTGACCCTCTTTTAATTGTTTTCTGATTTGATCTGTGCGATTGGTTTTCATTGTGTTAAATACTAAGATTTTGTTCACATTTGAGGGAAACACAATGAAACGTGTAGATTGGAGCCTCTTTCAATTGTTTTATAATTTGATCTGTGCGATTGTATTTCATTGTGTTTCCCTGGAATGTGAACACCTCTCCAAAGAGGGCCTCGTCGAGACAGAATGAAGGCTTCATCTTCATCACATATCCTATAGGGGCACCCGCCAACCCGAAACAATGAGCATGCGACTCCGACTCACTAAAGACAGTCATCGAACCAATCCACACTGTAGAGGTCCCATGGAGCCACATGAAGATCCGCGCCAGAAACCCAACCCCCTCCGACAATACAACATAGCACCGACTCTGATGAAGAGCTAAGAAGAGAGAACCAGGCAGGCCAAAATTGTAGAAGATCACCGAACGGAGCACCTGTCGCCAGTCATCGTACACCACCGAGAACCCACCAAAGCAGCTTCGACTTCTAACCAAAAAAAAATTCGAGGCAAACCCAAAAACACGTTGGAGAAGAGCCGACTTGCTGGGTCCATGCTACAGAATTAAAAAATTTGCCCTACATAGTCCGTCAAGATCACTATGCAGATAACGAGGGATGCCCATACATGTGAGGATCAGGATCACGATTCACCAGGCATTGGATTTGATGTAGTCATAGAAGAGTTCTAAAAACTCGTAGATCCTCACAATTAGGCCTAGTTGTAAGGATGTCGCTAAGTCTTCCGTCATCAAGAATCACACGTGTAATCCCTCTTATGGTATGCACGTGTACGCTCGTGTCAACCCGTCAGCGCTCCGTCGTATAGGACTCAGCATCGATGAGGAGTGACAGCCTTCCGGCGTTGCTAATTGGTAGCTCTAATCAACTGTGATTAGAGTTAAATATGAAACTGGAAGTTCTCAACACATGAGAGAAAACTAGAATTAGAGCTAGGTATAATCGGGAGAGGACACCTCAAAACCCAATTAGAAGAGGCTCTAATTCAATTAGAGGGGCTCTAATTAGTCTCTCTAATTCTACTATATATATAGAGAGAGAGAGAGTCTTGAGAGCCAATTGTGTGTTTTGATATGAGCCTTAGTGTGCTTTTAGTGGGAGGGAGGAGAGACTTTCCATAGGGAGAGGCGAGGAGTCCTAGTTGTGCTAGGAGGAGGTGGCCGCACCACCTTCCCTAGCCCAACTCGAATTGGAGGCGGAGTCCTACAAGGACTCCAATAAAATAAGAAAAAATATCGGAACGATGAGTACCAACTTATGAAGCCACTGGGGACCACCTGGCATCCCCCTAAAACAGGGTTCGGCCATGATGGGAAAGCCGCCCCCTCCCGGCACTTCTTCCTTATATGGGAAGTCCCCGAAACTCGTTCAGAACCACTTGACCCCTATAGATAAAATCATAGATATTATCTAACGATGTTAGAAACACATTTCTAACACCCCGGGACATCTCATGTCCTCCATTACCTCTCACATAAATTCTGCCTAACACAGGCGTAATCTCTCTCTCTTATAGTAGCTTCCTCGAAACCACTCCGATTGACACTGGACTTGTTTCTGAGACATCGCAACGACATCAAACATTCATAAAACAAATAACAACATATTAATTCTGTCAATTAAAGGTTGGCACGGTTTAACCGTGTGACCCGTAAAGGCTCAATAACACACAGACATGTTCGGGAACTTACCGAATAATAACCAACAACGGGACTGTGGACGTCCATGATGGCTCCTGCGTGTTCCTAAAGAACGAGGGAACCTTATAAATTAATCATTTTCACTTATTCCGTTAACATCACGATACCAAGAGATATCACAAGGTGAGACTATGTGATCTGGTCTGATCAAACTCTTTGATCATAACACATAAAATTTGTTTACCGATATTGTTCTCTTTGCTTATCCATATCCTCGATGACTTTGTGATAGATCACATTGTGTCTGGCCAGACGATATGTCATCGGTGATACTAAGAGGGCCCAGAGAATGTATATCTCTATCATTTAGATGAGTTAAGTACTAGTCTTAAACGAACTCGGTTCCATTACACTTTCTAGGTTATACCAGATATCACTGTTATAAACCCCAGTTACGGCAAAACGGTTGATGATATCCAAAGTATAACTTTCGATTGCGCGTTCACTAGATATTCTCATTGTATAGGAATTATAGTTAATGACAACTTCATATGTATTTGCTAAAATACATCATGATTTTTTAGTCTCTTTTAGCAACAACAAACACTTGGGTCAGTTCGGTACTGTTGTTACCCTAACAATAAACTCTTATATTCTGCTAAACTTTCATCCAAGTCCATGATGAGGATAATACGATCATCTCACAAACCATAATCTAATATTAGAGACAAGATTAGGAACTCTTGTTGTTTATGTATTCACACCTGAACAAAGATTTTCCTTTGAAAACTCACTTTTCAAGTGCAATAGCGGTTGTAGCATGATGACATAAACTTAATTCTGAACTTGGAGATAGAATAATAACTGAATATTAATGTCTTTAGGGCATACCTCCAACCAGGGGCGGCGCCAACAGGGGGCGAGCAAGGGCGGCCGCCCCGGCTCCCGATCGCGTAATTTTTTACCGTTACATGTGTTCAGTCCCCTGCATGTGCTGCCCGCATCCAATCGGTACCCAAAAAAACACAGCAAAGGGAAAATGCGATCCAATCGAGCGACTGTCCGCCGTCCCTGCTCGCCTCCCCGTCCGCGGCCCCTGCTCGCCTTCCCAACCGGCCGCCCCTGCTCGCCTCCCAGACCGTCCGTTCTCCCCCGTCCACCGCCCCTGCTCGCCTCCCCGTCCGTGGCCGCCCCTGCTCGGAAATTCGGCCCCGTCCGCCGCCCCTACTCGCCTCCCTTGCTCGCCCCCTGTGGCTCCGCTCCCGTCTGCAGCCGTGGCACCGCCCCTGCCCCTGTGGCGATCCAATCTGCAGCCGTGGCCGCCCTTGCTTTCCCCCGGTGGCATCGTCTGGCCTGTCCCGGATGAATCCCGGAGCCATGGTGAACCTGCTCGCCCTCTGTGGCGCCGCCCCGGCTCCCGTCTAACTTGCCCCGTCCCTTGGTGGCTTGGTGACCAGCGGCCCGTGGCCGGACTACCTGATTCGCAGCGCAATGGAAGGAGAGGAGGAGCCGAACTGGGAAGAAATTGCACATCAATGGAACAATTGTAGGAAGCGGAGGAAAAAGCGGCGCACGAAACTGCAATGGCGGCCACCGCAGCATCTACAAGAAATTGCGGGCGAAGACGCGATGATACTACCGACAGGCAAGGAGGGGAACAACAGGTTATTTCTACCTCTTTTGTTGATTAAATTTTGATTAGCTTTTTGTTTCAATTGTTCTAGCAAAATAGTCAGTTTTTGATGTCTATTTATACTGCAAGCTAGTGTTTGTGAAGTTTTTGATTTAGAAAATGTTGTTGCTGATCCGGGAATTCGGAGACCAATTGAGGAATATGGTACCCAGAAAATTAGAGATAAAATGAGAAGGGAGTATTTGTCGAGAGGACCGAGTCGCTTGATTGGTCATGTTTTTCCCAAAACAAAAACACGGTCATTTCTACAAGCATGGTATAATGCATTTGACTGGTTAGAATATAGTGTGGAAAAAGATGCAGCATATTGTTTCTATTGTTTTGTTTTCAAGCCTACAAGCATTAGCTCACATTTTGGACATGATGCTTTCACCAAAGGGGGTTATAAAAATTGGAAGAAAGGGCCGGAGAATTTCAGGGTTCATATAGGTGGAACAAATAGCACTCACAACAAGGCAAGAAAACATTGTGAAGATTTTAGAAACCAAAAGCAAAGTGTGCAGTATGTTATCACTAGTCATGATGAGGAATCACATATTGACTATGAGATACGTTTGAGGGCTGTCCTTGGTATTGTAAGGTTTCTTCTTGAGCAAGGTCTAGCTTTTCGTGGGCATGATGAGTCCATCAATTCCCACAATAGAGGAAATTTTCTTGAAATGTTCGTTTGATATACCCTAAGATGCAAGGAAGTAGCCGATGTGGTCAATGAAAATGCTCCTGGCAGTCTCCAGTTGACATCTCATGAGATTCAACATCAAATAGCACAAGCATGTGCAGAAGAGACCACCCAAGTCATAATGAGTGAGCTTGGAGATGCTAGTTTCTCTCTACTTGTTGGCGAGTCTCATGATGTATCAGTTAGAGAGCAAATGGCCGTGATATTGAGGTTAGCTATATGTTTTTTTTGCTAAATTCATTTGTTGAAATCTCACAACCCACATGACTGTTCTAATATTCTATTTGTTGCTTGTAGGTTTGTGAATAAAAAAGAAGAGGTTTTGGAAAGATTGCTTGGTGTTGAGCATGTTGTTGATACTAGATCGGCTTCTTTGAAAACATCTTTGGATGCAATGTTTAAAAAACATAATTTATCCATGTCTAGACTAAGAGGACAAGGATATGATGGTGCCTCAAATATGCGTGGGGAGTTACATGATTTAAAAACATTGGTGTTGGACGACAACCCACATGCTTTTTATGTGCACTGTTTTGCTCATCAACTTCAATTGGTGGTCGTTGCTGTTGTGAAAGGAGTTCTGGCGGTTGGCAATTTTTTCGGTCACATAAATAAGATTGTGAACTTGGTCAGTGCTCTTTTTAGATAATTGCAAATATATGTAATCAACTCTCTATATGAAATTCTGAGTGCAATTTTTTCTTTGTAGGCGAGTGCTTCCTGTAAAAGGAAAGATGCATTGTTACAAAAACATCATGACTATATGGTAGCACAGTTAGAGAGTGGAGAAATCTCGTCCGGAAGAGGCCAAAACCAAGAGACAAGTTTAGCAAGACCAGGTGATACACGTTGGGGTCACACTATAGAACTCTAATTCGGATGTTTCAAATGTGGGATTTGGTGATTGGAGTGCTACATGGTATTTCTCTTGATGGAGGAGATGTTGAGGAGAAAGGTTTGGCTTCTGGTTATATGTTCTACATGGAAAGTTTTGAATTTGTTATAATCTTGCATTTGATGCTTAGAGTTCTTGGTTTAACAAATGATTTGTCACACACATTGCAAGCAAAAGATCAGAACATTGTTAGTGCTATGCATATGATTGTCTCGGTGAAAATTCTATTGCAGAAACATAGAGATGATGGACGGGAGCCTCTCTTGTTGGCAGCCACTAACTTTTGTGGTGGAAGAAATATTATAGTGCCCAATATGGATGATAACATTCCAGCTAGGGGTTATCCAAGGATGTCACGCAAAATGGTTACTTGTATCCATTATTACAAGGTAGAAATCTTTAATGAGGTGCTTGATAGAAACATAGTTGAGATGAATCATAGATTTTGTGAAACTTCTACACGCCTATTGAAGTGCGCTGCATGCCTTGATCCTAGAGACTCATTTGCCAGCTTTGATCATGCGAAGATAGTTGAACTTGCAAGTATTTACTCAGTGGATTTCTCTTCACATGATTGCTATGTCTTGATTGATCAACTCCACCTATATATTTATGTGATGAAAAGAAGTCCTACATTTTTAGATTGTGATAGTCTGAGTGGTCTGGCCCTCAAGTTGGTTTAAAATAGATAACATTTGATCTTTCCATTGGTCTACCGTCTCATTACACTTGCTTTGACATTGCCGGTGGCAACGGCATCAGTTGAGAGAGTTTTCTCAGCCATGAATATTGTAAAGAGAGATCTTCGAAACAAGATAGGTGATGAATGGCTCAATCATTTGATGATTTGCTATGTTGGGAAAGAAATCTTTGCAAAAATTGATGACAAGAAGATTATGCTACGCTTTCATGCCTTGGGGAATCGTCGGGGTCATCTACCTCGAAAATTTCATCTTGCTAGCACATCTACAATTTAATGGTATGATACTATTGTATATGAAAAATAAAAGTATTATTATACTTGTGTTTGATATTTATACTAACAAGTCCGTTACATATTGTAGGTATCTCTTGTATAACGGGATCATATGGTGGATGCAAAAGTGCAATTTGTGCAACCAAAGTGATAGGTGTCCATGTTAGTACTTTTAAAGTGTCTTTTATGTTATCTTCATGATTTTGGTAGTTGTACTTTGACTTATGAAAATTGGATATCCGTAGACCCTTTATTTTGTTGAATAGACTCGGTTTTGTGCAATTTTTTTTTGGACCTGATGTGTTCGCCCCCCTCGTCTCATTTTCCGGCTCCGCCATTGCCTCCAACAAATCAAATCCTACATGGCTGAGATGGAGGAGGAATGCTACCCCACGGACGTCGAGAGGAATAGACGACGGTCAACAAATCCCAAGTCCCTAAAACGAAGAGACTAGCAACGCATGGAAGGAATGCAAACGTGAGAATAAGATCGGCCGAAAACCTGAAGAACGTCGACGCCGGCGCCGATTCAGCCACCACCAGACAACCGAGAAAGACCCAAGACACATGATATCTAAGCTACCGAGCGAACAAACGAACACAAACGGCGACCATGCTCCCCCCGCCCCCCCACACACACACTCACATCATACCGAACCGACCCAATTGTTGGTCCCACAAAACAAAGACAGAGACACAGACCGCACAGACAGGCCGGCTCCCAATCACGTCGCCGCCGACATGGGGGGCCGGGCCGCGGACAAACCGCGAAGCAGGGATTCCCCGTTGTTTAGTGATAGGGATAAGAGAGAATGCAACTGAATCTTTGTTAATAGACTAACAATCAGTCTCGTTACATATGCATCATACTCATTAATATTAAATAGTAATTATTCATGAAGAGTCATTCACAGGCACAGTGAGGCATCATAGTTAGGATCATGCATGTCATGCTGACAAAATGCTAATGTGGCACTGTAATAAATGATGAGAGAGATGACTGTGATATCATAGTTAGATACAACCTGTTATTTTATGGTGATTCAAATTCATATAAAGATAAAGGAAAGTTCATACGGAGCAAGGAGAGCCCCGTTGCCGGGTCCGGATTCTATCTTGTTTAAGGTTTTGCCCCTTTATATACCTCATGTAAGCCGCCGGTTGGGATACTCGCGGGTTGTAAATCCCCGACGTTTGTAACACACCCGAAAATAGTGAAGTTCTGCTGGCTGGCGCTCGTGGTTTTTTCTCTTCCTCATTGAAAGGATTTTCCACGTTAAAAACCTCGTGTCCCCATGTGTCGATCTCTCTTATTTCATCGCTTATCTGTGATATCATTTATAACACAACCTACTAAATGTTATATTATATGATGTCACACACATGTTACTGCTCATTATTCCTAATGTATGATACTCCCCACTATGACTAGCCTAGGGTACATCTCATTGTACAAACGGTATATTTTACCAACTCTTAATAACCCATTAATCATATTTTACCGACTCTTAATAACGCATTAATCAATGACCGTCTACCTATGTGGATGCCCCTAGGTATAAGACACGGGTCAACGCATGAAGAAAGTATTATGTTCTTTGACTAATATTTAGTTTTTTCCTTTTTTATTACCTTTGTTCTCTTATTCGCAATCAAATGCATGCACTCAAGGAGAACAATATGAGGGTGTTGAAGAACAAACCGGCCAAAAATTGAAGATGATGTTGGTTGATTTTCCATGGGACGAAAAATTTAAGCTAAACTCTTTTCAAGAATCATGTACTTGCATTAATGCCACTGATTGAACAAAATCTTGTAATTATTCTCTATTTTCCTTAATACTTGAAAGGGACCAATTCTTGGTCGATTTAGAAAAAATGATTCATGCGTCAACATTTTTCATAAACGGGAAACTTTGCTCCAATCTGCTCCCTCCGTTCCAAAATATAAGCCTTTTTAGCAAACTTTTTTAGCTCACCAAAAGTCTTACATTTTAGAACAGGGGAAGTATTAAATAGAAGAGAAAAATTCCATCTAATAACTTATAGGAAACTAGACAAAAACCATTATAACGGAGGACTGGGATCCCCTAGCGTAGCCAATGGTGACGTACAGCCACCCCACGTTACACTAGCCTACGTGAGAGGAGCCGCGTCCTATAAAAGAACATATGCTGATTACTCCCAAAAAATAAAACTCCACGACCAGTTCATCACGTCAACAAATACACCCAAAACACTACGACCGGAAACGCCCGACACGCCAATCAAGACCTGCAAACAAACCCAACTGAAAGCACAAACTCGACTCATCAACGATGACTCCGGACACGGCAACTCTAGAAGATACAGAGATTCATCGAGCAGCTGGAAGCGGAAAAGAGATTGTGGAGCTAGATATCCGTAGGCGCGTAGCTGGAAGCGGAAAGAAGATTGCAGCAAAGGGCGGGGCGTGACAAACAGAAGATATTCGATGCACATGCCAGAGCTGGCGTCTTGATGGTGCATAGGAAAACCTTGCGCTAGCGGAGTAGGAGCAGCAGGGACCGAGCTGGAAGCCAGGAACTCGGTCTCGCGACCAATTTAAACATTGACATGCAAACATGAATTTTTTATCCGAAATTTTATCCTGAATATGTTTAAAAATATATTTTAAAACCCGGAAGCCAAAACGCCCATTTTCTATATCTAATTGCTCGAGCCTAGAAAAAATAGCAAGTGCACCTAGATTTCTTGTGTAACTGGTGCACCCACATCGCAATCAATGCTGGAAGTTCTTAAAAGTTCGGAAAGTAAACAAATAGACAGACATACCATGCATATAACATATCACAAAATTTCTGTTACAAATTCAACTCACATCTTGAGAAACAAAAATAACAACGATATATTGGCTAGTGTTAATGGCCTAATTCGTAGCCCACGTTAATGGTGAATTAACGAAATTTTGGCATAATAGACCACTTCAACAAATGAAATTTCAAAAGGGACCATCCCTAAAATAAAATACCGTGGCGGCAAGTCTGCCAGGCAACATGTGGCACTTGCCGCCACGAGGGCAACACGTGCCGCCATGGTCAGCGGCGGCACGTTGCGACGGGCGTATGCTGGAATGGGAAGCAAAGCTGGATGGCCCCTGCCGCCTGGGCGGCAGGTCATGCGTGCCGACGAGCAGTAAAAGTCCATCCCTGGACAAGATCGATGGATCGATCTATGTCAACATGGCTCTGCATGGAATCCGTTCTTCTCGGCAGTGTCAAAGCAACACACAAGTTTGGGGTCCACTATTCATTAGGTAGGCATGCTGCATCACAATACACACTATGAACGACGAGGCCATGCATGTGTACTGTGTAGTAACAATTAGCTGGATCATTAAGCTCACAGGCTGACTATGGCACGCAACGCCTCAGCTCGCAGGACCTGCTGCCTTGGGCAGTGGCGGCATCCCTCATGTCAGCATGCCGTCTGTGGCAGCAGCGGCGGCAGGGCCCATCCAGCTCCATTTCCCGTTACAGCAGATGGCTGGTTCTTTGTTGCCAACATGCCACCGTTGACTGTGGAGGCAGGTGGTGCCGCCGGCAACCGTGGCGGCAAGTGCCGCGTGTACCCTGGCATACATGCCGCCTGAGTAATTTTGGCAGTTCATTTTAGAGGTGGTTTTTTCCGACATTGCATTTTCTAAAGTAGTACTTTATGCCAAAATTTCATGAATTAACAACTATTCATCGTTGGATTTAAATCCACTTTCGCTCCTCCGTGCATATATGCACCCGGTATTTTTTAAAAAAAATCAAGAAAACTAAAATAATTTTTTTTGATGTGCATCTTCAAATTTTATGTGTTCACAAAGTCGTTTCGTGAAAATCGGATATTTTTGTGGGCTAGATAAAAGTACAAAAAAATGATCTCGGGAGAAGTCTTATTTTAGAATCAATTTTTTTTCTTTTTATACAATGTACAAAAAATATCGGGTTTTCGTGAAACGATTTTATGAACAAATAGAATTTTATGACAATGCGCGAACAATTTTTTGCAATTTTTTGGACATTTCAAAATATGCCTAAAATTAAGAATGTGCATGATTAACCGAAAACCGAGAAACCGAACCCGAAAAACCGAAACCGAACCGAAATTATAGTTATTTTTTGTTTTTGGTTAGGTTACGGTTAGTAAAATAGCTAACCATATGACTGTGGTTAATATGATTAATAACCGAAAACCGAATGGTTAACCACTAAAAAAACGAGTGTCTATTATGATGTATTGATTCACTATTTTTATGAACATTATTGGTTACTTGTAGCATGTGATTTGCTACTTGTATATACTTTCATTAACTTTATGGGTTATTTGGTTACTTTGGACCATATGCCTATCTATCTATACTTCTTATAAAGCAAAACCCCACTAGCATGCATTAATGATTTTTCTATCTCAACATGCAAGCTATCCACATCATCTATTCTCCTAGCCAATCATTTGTCCATGTCATCTCCACTACTATTTATTAATTACTACATGCAAGCTATACATTATCTATTTATTAAACCATCCAATTATTCATATTAATAATTTAAAATATATATACTATGAACTGCAAACAAGTAATTTAATAATTTAAAATATTCATATATAACTGAATTTTATATATATTCACTTAGAAAACATAATGTATCCCATCTCTTATAAACTTTTATTAACAATATACTATAGTTTCCAAAGAGGCCCCCGCAGTAACACGCGGGGTATCATTCTAGTTAATTTTATAGTCTATACGATTATTTTGTAATATATGGCCACAAAAGAAATTGTCATTTTAAAATTCGTGTCAACTTTGGTCAATTTGGTTATTACCGAAACCGAACCAAATTTAAATGGTTATTACAGAAACCGAACCGTATTCTCGTACAAAACCGTATTTAGCGAAGTATTGAAACCGTACAAACCGAAAAACCGTATAAACCGAGCCGAATTAACAATATTACCCGAATGCGCAGCTATACCTAAAATGCATCCAAAACTATAATCGGTGAGACCTCCATGCCACTCTCAGTGATTTAAGTTTTTAGGCCGTCTGATACGAGCCTTCGTGCGGATCCTGGCCGCCCATCAATGCAGGTTTAAACAAGTCGGCATGAACAGGGATTCATGTAAATGCTGCATGCACACTTTTCGCATCTCCTACTGGCCAACGCTGGCCCCGGGCACCTACGGCCGCACAGAATGGCCTCCGTTCGAGCATTTAATCGGTGCGGTCACTCATCGAGTTGCGCCCGGGTGACCGCTCGTTGCCCGGGTGACCACTTTTACCATCCTAGATTTCTTTAGTCCTGCATGATGCACGTTGATACGTTGCAAACGTATATATAATTTTTGATGATCCATGTTTGTTTTCTATCCAATGCCTTTATGTTTTCCACATGTTTTCCTTTATTTACTGGATGTTTTCATACACCAACCTATTAGCAAGATGCCTGACGGCGTGTAGACACAGATTCGTTGGGAGACCCTAAGAGGAAGGTATGATGAGTACAATAGCTAGTTTTCCCTCAGTAAGAAACCAAGGTTTATCGGACCAGTAGGAGAAAGAAATCACTTCTGAAGGTTGTTGATAGCTGATGTTGGCAGGACGCACTACCAGGCTCAGCAGCAACATGGAATCTGCACACAACACAAAAAGGTACTTTGTCCCAACGAAACAGTGAGGTTGTCAATCTCACTGGTTTTGCTGAACACAAAGGATTAAACGTATAACGTGAAAAATGATGTATGATTGCAGTGAATGAAAGAAAAAATAGTGTTTGCAGTAAAAGAGATCAGTGCTTGTAGTGGTTGTATTATCAATGTAATAGAATGGACCGGGGTCCACAGTGTCACACTCTATTGAGATGATTTTGGATTTTTAGGAAAAATAAATATGACTTGGATTTAGTAGATGACCATTCTTGATGATATATTCTCAGAGCTTGTCACGCTCTATTGAGATTGTTTGGGGAAAATGATTTAGGTTTGATCATGAGATAGGAGTTTGGAGAATTTGAAAGGATTTATAGAAGTAGTACATAGTTGGTATATGATTGTTGAATTTGATGGTTTAGCTTTAGCAATATGATCGTTGAAGAAATACCTTTGAGGGAGACAAATGATTTGAGACTTGATTTCTAGGAATATATTAGATTAAGAGGAAGATAGTGGATTTTCCTGGATTCTAGGAAATGAGCAATCGAAAGCTCATGCTTAATAAAGATTGATGGATATCCGATTGATTGATCTATATAGTGATGAGAGAGTTTATGCCCCAAAAGGAGATATAGTGGTATGGTAATCTTGTGAGATTGGAAACAAGTAGATCCTTGTATGAAGTATAACCCCTGGAGTAATATTATGGTTTTGAGGAACTCTAAGTTCGAGGTTTAGAACATGACACCCAGACCTTTGGAAAACTAACCTGCCGGTGGATTTTGGTAAGATTAATCAAAGGAGGGAAGCACCTGTGTTTAATGTTACCAACCAACAGCACATGTTTTTGTAAAAAAAATGATCTAACACTGTTGGTTCGACCATACCCTCTTTTCGCTTGCCTGCAAATCTCGGGACGAGATTCTTTTAAGGGGGGAAGGTCTGTCACACCCCAGTTTTTGGAATCTTGTACTGTGTTCAAGAAGACAAAAACTAGGGCCAACAATTTTTTTTCTAACAACATGATTGTTTGAACTAACATGTGTTTATGATGTTGATCCTTTTTGCAATGCAAGTTTTGTTTCTTAATGAAACCAATATCAAATTTTTCTGAAAACACTTTTACAAATTTTCCCTGTTGTTTTCTCTGATGTTACTTGAGTGAATTTTATTCCAAGACTTGGATCATTCTTGTTTGCATCTTAAAACAAACGTTTAAATTGTTGGATCCAAGAAAACAAAATTTCAAAATGATTTATGGAAGTTTTGTTTTAAGTTTTCTATAGAAACTAATCCCTGAAAAATATAGCCAAGTACATGTTTTCTACCTTTGTTTTCACTAGCTATAAAATGTTATTTTATGTTTTATTGACTTTTATTTGTTCCTTGATACATGTACTACAAATACATAAGCTTGGTTTTATTTTTATATTAATAAAAATGATCCTTTGCTTGTTGTCTTTGTGGTATGAAAATAAGGCATAAAAAGGCATTTTTGGAGAACAGAGAAAAACAGAAAGTACACCTTTTCCCACATGGTTTTCATGGCCTTAAACTATTTCAAAAAAAAATCAAAAGATGTTTCTGAAATTTTATAACATGTTTAACAAACTCCAACTTGGAAAACAAATTTCGGAAACCATTTGGTCCTCGAAAACAAACCCAACTTTTTGCTCATTTCATCTGTTTTCAACACTTAGAATTTTCACTAAGTCCTTAACTGAACTTTTTTTGAAAAGTGTTAGATACACTTTTGGACATATTTTTCCTTGAATTTTTGTGCAATTTTGGAAACACCACTTGGTCTTTTCGAAACCTTGCTGTATGTACTCCACTTTGGATGCCTGGCTGACCATCTAGAAGCCTTGTGGGTGAAGTAAATAAGTGTGAGAAGAGAGGGGAGACAATGGTGATGTGGCAAGTATGGGACTCCATACTTTGACCATTTGATCTTGGACTTGACTCCCCTAGCTTCCAAAGGCCACCTCTTGACTTGCCCTTTCGTGGTCTTGGCCTTTGGCAACCTGAGCATGAAGTAGAGTGACCAAATAGCCCCTAGGGCTCACCCATGCCATGGCTTGACATGAAACCGAGCCATCTCTTTTTCCCTTGCCCTTTTCACCATGGATACAAGCCCTCCCTAGCTCATCCCTGGCGCCATCCCACTCACTCACACTCACACTCCCCCCTCGAGCAAAGAGGAGGAGCCAATACCCCTCCCACGAGCTCCTCGAGCCTAAGATCGCCGCCGGTGACCGTGCTAGACCCCGAGGTGGTACTGCATGATCCAGCCCCTCCCACCCCTCCTCACTGCCCTAGATGAATTCCCCGTACCCTCACCCACCTCCTTGACACCTCCCCTTGGCCTCTGCCCTGTTGGAATGCCGCCGCCGTCCGTGGATGCCGCGAGGGGCGCGCCAGTCGCCGCCATCGACGCCCCTGTCTCCCTGCGTTGCCCCCGAGCCGTGCACCCTCCCCCTTGAGCAACCACGATGAGCTACCGTGCGTTTCGCTGTCGCCGGTAGTCGCGCGAGAGAGAGAGGAGAGGATGGGAGGAAGACGACGTGTGCGCCGTTGGATCTCCGATCCATGGCCGCGCTTGAACCTGCGCCCTTCCCGCGCTGGCCGCGCGCACGCTGCGCGTTTGGGCCGCACTGCTGGCCAATTGGGCCGCGCTCGCGAGGCAACCCCAACCCGTCCTGTGATTTCTTTTTCTTTTCAAATCTGTGCAGTTTTGTTCTGTTTGCTTTTGGTTTTGGAAAAATACCAAGAATGTAAAATAAATTCAACCAAAAATCTTGAACCTACAAATATGTTTTCCTAACCATCTAAAAATTATAGATCTAAGTTTTGACCTATATTTTTGTCTCAAGACCAGTTTTGCCACAGAGTGTCTGAAAGCTTGTTTTTGACAGAACTTTTTGGATCTGTATCCAAAATAGCCAGACTAAAATTTTTTGAGTAGCCTTTGAGCATATCTATCACTAGGACTTTGCCTCACATCAAGGTGAGTTACCAAAATGAAATTCCATCCATTTTGGTGAAAGGACTGTAGGCTTTTCTAGGATTTTTAGAAGGAGTTTAAAATTGTTTTTTAGGTGAATCCAATTGGATGAGTTTGCTTATGGCTATATCTATGTAATTCTAGATTGGATTAATTTTTGGAGCCCTAGATTAATTTTGGTGAGCAAAACTAGAAACAACAGCTTTTCTGTTTTTGTTTGTATGTGTGTCTTTGTTTGAAATAAAATGTGTGATTGTTTGAATATTGTTTCCTAGCATGTATAGAGTTGTTACCACTTGTTATTAGGTTGTGTTCTTGCAGTACATCTACCTTATAAAGTGTGTTCATGTTTGGAAAGTCAAATAGAAGTAGAACTAGCATTGGTTATTTTCTAGTTTTATTATTTGATTATTGTGTGGACCAAATCTTGGTAGATTTGTTTTGCCTAGGTTTGTGTTATGTTTGATTGGAGTCCAGTACCATTTTGGTACTGTTATATTTATGTTCTCATCTCTGTTAGCTTGCAACGTATTTTATAGGAAGGCATGTGTAAGTTTTGTATTTGTTTTCACTAGAATTGTTTTCACTAGTATAAATAGTCTAATATTGATTTATTTGTTATATTAGTTTGGTCATGTGTGACCAGAGGCCTTGTTACCTCTTTTGCCTTGGTATTAGTGGTCCCATAACCCACTGGTCCCATTGCATCTTGGTTAATTATGAAAATCCCCTACCATTGCACTAGTGTAAAAATAGCATGTATTACTATATGATTGATTGTTATTTTCCACCAGAGGAAATAGATTATTTGTTTCACTTATGTAAGTGAAAAATTTAGTTCTTCTTTGTGAATACTAGTATGTTTGGGTGTGATTCATTTGTTACCATAATATTCCTTAGGAGTATCATGTTAAGAAATGCTTCAGTATTGTTTGCTTAAATTGGATTGTTTGCTAATAGAATAATTCCTTATGATTGATAGATTATTTGTAAATAGATTTCATTGAGTGTTTGGATTTTTTAAAGTGTTTAGTTGAGCTTGTGTTGAGTGCATAGCTACTGGTTGTGTATTTTACACTTATATTGCTTGCTATTTAATTAATTAGAAAAGCATGTATTACTAGAATGGATTGATGCTTGCTTAGTAGATGTTTTCATAGAATTATTTTAGTGTTTATGCTTACTAGCATGTGTAAGGTGTTTGTGCTGTTAGTAGGTATTTACATTCATGAGTTGCTTGTTTTGTATCATGCATCCTTGTAGTGATGTTTGCTTCTCTAGTGATGAACTAGTGTCACCACTAGGTATTATGAGTTGCTCTAGTATTGTTGTCTTCTTATTTTATAAGTGTATGATCATTCTAGCGTGTTTAGGATGTTATTACTTCTGTTATTATGACATGGCTTGTGGAGTTTCTTGTTGATATTAGTTGTAGAATACAATTATTTCTTATAGCATGCTTGTGTAGAATACCATACTAGTATACTATTAGTGTAGTCCTGTTTTTATGTAATTTGTTAGGAGAATTATCTTTTATGATGATTGTATTTTAGATTATGGTTTATGACTTTTTACCATTGGTAGAGATAGTGGTTTGTATTGTTTATTTTCATGATTGATGGATTCCTTAATTTTAGATAGACATTAGCATAGCCTATATCTAGCCTATTCATCTGTGGTGTGTTTGCTTGCTGTTTGGGAATTGTCTGAGTAATTACCTTAGCGTAAGTATTGTACTAAGGTTATTGATGTACTAGTGTTGTTGTTGTGGTTAGTAGTATCTTGCTATCTATGCATTAGTTTAGTAAAGATCTTGTTTGGTGATGATTGCTTGTGTGTTGCTAATACCCACGGCCATGGGTATTGCTTTGATTGTTTGTTATTATTTTAGTAGTCTCACCCTTTGTGCCCTCAAGCTACATTTTAGCTTCTTATGTGTCCTGATATGAGAGTGGTACACCCACTCCATATAAGATATATAAGACGTGGAATATGGTTTCTCAACCATATATTTGTCTGACGACAGTTTTGTACCCTGAGAGTTATGTGAGATAGATTTCTCGATAACGTTTGAGTGATTGCACTAGTATAAGTTTTCTCGCTGTATGTGTTGTTTAGTTTATTTGTTTGGTCTTTAGTTCTGAGTGTGTGTCTTTTATTCTTTTACGACGCTAGAAAACGAAGAAGAAGCAGCAGTTGTGGAGCTGTGCGTCGAGTTCAAGTTACTTCAAGGCCAGGAACACTAAGAGTTTCAAGGCAAGCCATCATGATGCTTGCTGTTATTACACTTATCATTTTCTATCATGCATGTTTTACCTCTGAAAGTTTTACAAAAAAAAACTTTGATTACCAAAAACTGTTTTTGAGTGACTACTACTATTATATATACTATGCGAGTAGTTGATACTTGGTGTTACCAAGCCCATAGCCACCATATGGTATTTATTACCATCACAAGTATTAGTCCCTAAGTTGACACCCTAAAAATATCTTTTTGCAAAACAAAGACTTTTATGGAAAACCCGGAGAAAAGGCTGAGCCTTATTCACCGGAGGATTGTTGGAGTTGTCATTTTTGGGACAAAGGTGTTTTTACAAAAAATGACACATAACCTAGTCTTCGCCGGACAACCTTTACCGTACTGCCACTTTACCCCCAACATGGGCACGGGGCTTAACTTGAAGTTTATTCTTGTTAGTGTGTGTTCTGTCTCAATTTGCTATAAGGGTCGTCGTGCCCTCGAACCGATTGTCGCCAAGTTATGAAACGTGCGACATAAAAAGTGAGGGATTAAGTTACCCCCCGGTCGCGGCAGTTGAGGCTCCTGTCTAGGCAGGGTGGGACCTGAGTTCGGGGAGCATATACTCAACTGAATAGATAGGCATGTGCTAGCTTGGACATAGTGGATGGTTAGGATCGGTTATCTCATGTTTACATATTGTTTTTACAGTCCGTGGTTGTTCACGGAG
This sequence comes from Alopecurus myosuroides, assembly GCA_028641055.1. Classification (NCBI taxonomy): domain Eukaryota; kingdom Viridiplantae; phylum Streptophyta; class Magnoliopsida; order Poales; family Poaceae; genus Alopecurus; species Alopecurus myosuroides. The sequence goes on from CM054062.1 coordinate 224,843,736, forward strand.
GATGTACTGGATCTGGTGGATTGTGTACACCTCTGCAGAGTCAAACTATTCTGAATAGCCGCGTCCTCGGACATGGACAGTTGAATGGCCATGCAACTAGCATTGTGAAAAAAAAGTTTTCAAAAAAGGTGTTGGACTTGTGAAATACTGAAAAGAGGAAATCTTGTACCGTGGAGGTACCGTTTTTGAAAAGCCAGAAGTTGTTTTACAAGAAGTTTTTAAACAAAAACTGGAAGTTGATTCCAAGAAGTTTTGCAAAGAGAAAACTTTCTTTTAACAAAGTTTTACAAAACCTCTTGTACATGTGATATCTACAAGAGAAAGAAAACTATATTATTTTCTTTTGAAGTATCTTCTTCAATAAAGATATAGAGATCTTCAAAATCAACTATGATATGTCTTACATATATCATTGATAGTGAATCCTATGTATAGCCTACCTATTACACCATATAAGCATACTTGCATTTTTGGTAAGCTACATGATGGTTGTCTTGCTGAATATATTCAAATGTACTCATATTGGTTTCGTCCCTGGTATTTAATTGCCAGACATCGAGAAGGAGTCTCAGAAGGAGGTCTACGAAGAGGAGTACGGAGCTGATGATTTTGCAAACTATGATCGTCTCCCTGTCAGCAACCTGTAGGTTAAGGCGTGACTTGGGCTCTACTATGTTTGTGTGTGTTTAGTCTTCCGATGTGTGTGTTGTGTGTTTGCCCTGCGTGGCATTGTGTTAGACTTGGTCATGTGACCATGTCTCTTTTGTAAGTGTTATATGCAATCGTGTAATGGATATTGTATATGTGTACCAACTTGATATGTTGTTCACGACTGGTGTGATCTAGGATCGTGAATGTATGCATATCGGAGGTGTCCTTGAACAGTGGTTCTGGGGGTCCTTACACACATTTCACTAGTGGTGTCTCTCCAAAAATAAATAGATAACATGCTGGGTAAACAAATTACAGCTGGACAATTGACAGGGATAGAGACTGCACCGTAGTGCATATGCAAGACATGATGATTACTATGAGATTTATTTGGGCATTACAACATGATACATATACCGTAATCCAACTGCATCTATGACTAATAATCCACCCTCAGATCGTAATCCAAGCAAAATTTGGGTATTAACTTGCAAGCAACAGATTATTGCATTAAATAAAGTGCGTAATGTAAAGAATAGAATTATCCTTAGACAAAGCATTGTTGTTTGTCCCTAGTGGCAACATCATATCCACAATCTTAGAAGTTATTGTCATTCTCCCAGATAACTGGAGGCATGAATTCACTATCGAGCATAAATACTCCCTCTTGGAGTTACAAGCATCAACTTGGTCAGAGCATCTACTAGTAACGGAGAGCATGCAAGATCACAAATAACATATAAAATATATATCTATTATCAACTTGGCATAGCATTCAATATTCACCGGATCCCAACAAACACAGCATGTAGCATTACAATAAGATGATCTTGATCATGTTAGGCATCTCATAAGATCTAAACATGATGGCACAAAAGGAGGAGAAGACAACCATGTAGCTACTGATATGGAACCACATGCATGGTGATGAAGATCCCTCCGGTGATGATTTCCCCTCTCGGCAGGGTGCCGGGGAGAGCTTCAGAACCCTCCCAGACTAGGGTTGACGATGACGGCGGCTACAGAACTTTTTGTGGATGGTGCTCGGCTATTTTGGGTTTTCTCGAGAATATCAATTTATAGGCGAAAGGGCGATGTCGGTGGGAGCCCGAGGGGCCCACCACCTGGTGGTGTGGCCTAGGGGCGCCACCCTATGGTGTGGCTGCCTCGGAGCCCCCCTCCGGGTCTCCTCGGGACTCTGGGTACGTGACAGAAAAATAGGACCCTGGGATTTTGTTTCGTCAATTTCCGAGAATATTTCCAGAACAACTTTTCGAAACCAAAAATAGCAGAAAACAAGAACTGGCGCCGTGGCATATTGGTAATAGGTTAGTCCCAGGAAATCATGTAGCAATTGGCATAATATCAACATGGAACATCATTAATGATAGAGACGTCGGAGACGTATCAAGCATCCCCAATCTTAGTTCTACTCGTCCTCGAGTAGGTAAAACGATAAAAAAAAATTATGAGGTGACATGCTACCAACACAATCATGATCATCAATATTGTAAAAGCATTGTAAGCTGAGATCAAAGTACTCTAAACATAAGCATGATAGATACAATTCTAACAATGTAATGCAAATTGAAAAGTAACACAAATAAAAGATCATGAATAATAATGCACTAGAAGTTATACTTTTGTTTTGAGCATAAAGAAAACATAGCAAAGTGGTATTCCGCTTGTCCTTAAAGTGATAGCAAAACATAAATGCCAGGACACCTTCAAAGTTCAAGTGGTGACTAGATACAAATAATTTGACAACAAGTAATAACATATCATGAATCAATCAATAATAATTTTTGGGATTGATGCACATTATACTCAGAATGACAACTATGCTCTCTTAATTGGTGCATAAAGTTAGAAGATGAAGACTCAATATAAAAGTAAAAGAAAGGCACTTCGCAGAGGGATGGAGAGATTCCTCATGTGCTAGATATTTTTTTATTTGATTAAAACAGAGGCATTGAAAACAATTTTTTTAGAGGGGTGTATGTCTATGTCAACGAATGGTAATGAAAAACTTATCATAACTCATATCAAGAAAGGGTTTTAGACTTTTGAGAGAGGTTTCCGTTGTTTATTAGTTTGGCACTTCCCCCTACCATGCCTTTCTCAAACCAGGGCTAGCCATATCCACGGGTACCCACCAACTTTCATCAAACCATGGGGAAGTGCCTTTTGTGATTATTTGGCACCAGCTCTCTGCATATTTAAGAGCACAGATTCCATACTCATTGGGTGAAAGAGGGAGAAGACCTTTGCTTGACATAAATAACAATAAACTTTAAACTACTTCTTCCTGAGCTAAAACAACAATACAAAACAGGTATAATTTTGAAGATTTTAAAGGTAGCAAATGAGAAATTTACTTTGGAGTGGTGGTTAAATACCACATATAGGTAGGTAGCTAGATGATAAATGAAGAATACGAGTATGATAAATGAAGAATACGAGTATTCAAATAAAAAAGTGGAGCGTGTCTATATCCACACAAGAATGTTAAGGTCCAACCAAGTTTATTATAGAAAATAAAAGAAAACAAAAACGAATAGACGCTCCAAGTAAAGTACATAAGATGTGACCGAATACAAATATAGTTTCACTAGAAGTGACCTGATAAGTTGCTGATGAAGAAGTGGATGCTTTAGGCATCCCCAAGCTTAGACGCTTGAGTTTTCTTGGAATTCGCTGGGATGGTCCACGGGGGCATCCCCAAGCTTAGGCTTTCACTCTTCTTGATCACATTATATCATCCTCTTCTCTTGACCCTTGAAAACTTTCTTCACACCCAACTCAAAGTAATTCTCATTAGAGGGTTAGTGCATAACCAAAAACTCACATGTTCTCCGTGGACACAAGCATCTAAACATTAGCTATAGCCACTCATTTTTTTGTCAAGAAAAGAAATCCACTCAACATAGTAAAAGAGAGAATGCAAAGTAAAAAGCAGAATCTGTCAAAATAGAACAGTATGTAAAGACGAGTTTTTTAGAGGCACTTACGTTGCTCAGATCAGAAAACTCCGAACTAAAGAAAAGTTGTGTACATATCTAAGGATCACGCACGATTTTTTTCAGAATGTTTCGATTTTTCTCGAGATGATGGCAAATTAAACAGTGGACAGTAAAAATTTGTTCCTGTGCAGAAATCCAAATCTAGCATCAACTTTGCAATAGCGACTTTACTTGGCACAACAATTAAAAAAAAGTAAAGATACAAACAAGTTGCTACAGAAGTAAACAACACCTTGACTCAAAGAAAACAAAAGAAAAATTGCAGAACTAGAACATGGGTTATCTTCCAAGAAGTGATTTTCTTTAACGCCTTTCATCTAGGCACAAAAAGAAAGAATCAAGTATTTTCAAGTGAAGAAGCACCCAAATCATAATTTTTTTAATAATAGAATCAAAAGGTAGCTTCATTATCTTCCTAGGAAAGTGTTCCATACCTTTCTTGAGTTGTAATTCATATTTAATATTCCCCTCTTTCATATCAATAATAGCATCAACAGTTCTAAGAAAAGGTCTTCCCAAAACAATAGGACAAGAAGAATTGCATTCAATGTTCATAACAGTAAAATCAATGGGGACAAGGTTATTGTTAACTATAATAAAAACATCATCTACTCTCTGCAGAGGTTTCTTCTTAGCATTATCAGCAAGACGAACATCCAAATAACAGTGTTCCAAAGGTGGTAAGTCAAGCATATCATAAAGTTTCTTAGGCATAATAGAGATACTAGCACCAACATCACATAAATCATTACAATAAAAATCATTCACCTTCATTTTAATGATGGGCTCCCAACCTTCTTGTAACTTCTTAGGGACAGAGGCTTCGCGTTTTAACTTTTCTTCTCTAACTTGCATGAGAGCATTTGTAATATGTTTTGTGAAAGCCATATTTATAGCACTAGGATTAGGACTTCTAGCAAGCTTTTGTAGGAACATAATTACTTAAGAAATATTGCAATCATAAAAATCAAGATCATTATTATCAAATTAAATGGGACCATTGTCTCCCATATTTCGAAAAATTTCAGCACTTTTATCAGGAATAGTTTCAGTGGTTTTAGGAAATTGTAAAGTTTTAATAGAAGAAGTGGAAACACTGCCAACACCAAATACCTTACCATTAATAGTAGGAGGTTTACCAACATTTGAAACAGCATTACTAGTGGTGGTAATAGTACAAACTCTAGCTATATTATTCTTTCTAGCTATTTCATCTTCTCTTTCATATCAATAATAGCACCAACAGTTCTAAGAAAAGGTCTTCCCAAAACAATAGGAAAAGAAGCATTACATTCAATGTTCGTAGCAATAAAATCAATGGGGACAAGGTTATTGTTTTAACCATAATAAAAACATCATCTACTCTCCGCAAAGGTTTCTTCTTAGCATTATCAGCAAGACGAACATCCAAATAACAGTGTTCCAAAGGTGGTAAGTCAAGCATATCATAAAGTTTCTTAGGCATAATAGAGATACTAGCACCAAAATCACATAAATAATTACAATCAAAATCATTCACCTTCATTTTAATGATGGGCTCCGAACCTTCTTCTAAATTCTCAGGGATAGAGGCTTCACGTTTTAACTTTTCTTCTCTAACTTGCATGAGAGCATTTGTAATATGTTTTGTGAAAGCCATATTTATAGCACTAGGATTAGGACTTCTAGAAAGCTTTTGTAGGAACATAATTACTTCAGAAATATTGCAATCATCAAAATCAAGATCATTATTATCAAATTAAATGGGGCCATTGTCTCCCATATTTCGAAAAATTTCAGTACTTTTATCAGGAACTGTTTCAGTGGTTTTAGGAAATTGTAAAGTTTTAACAGAAGAAGTGGAAACACTGCCAACACCAAATACCTTACCATTAATAGTAGGAGGTTTACCAGTATTTGAAAAAGCATTACTAGTGGTGGTAATATTACAAACTGTAGTTATATTATTCTTTCTAGCTATTTCATCTTCTCTTTCATATCAATAATAGCACCAACAATTCTAAGAAAAGGTCTTCCGAAAACAATAGGACAAGAAGCATTGCATTCAATTTTCATAGCAATTAAATCAATGGGGACAAGGTTATTGTTTTAACCATAATAAAAACATCATCTACTCTCCGCAAAGGTTTCTTCTTAGCATTATCAGCAAGACGAACATCCAAATAACAGTGTTCCAAAGGTGGTAAGTCAATCATATCATAAAGTTTCTTAGGCATAATAGAGATACTAGCACCAACATCACATAAATCATTACAATCAAAATCATTCACCTTCATTTTAATGATGCGCTCCCAACCTTCTTCTAACATCTTAGGGATAGAGCCTTCACGTTTGAACTTTTCTTCTCTAACTTGCATGAGAGCATTTGTAATATGTTTTGTGAAAGCCATATTTATAGCACTAGGATTAGGACTTCTAGCAAGCTTTTGTAGGAACATAATTACTTAAGAAATATTGCAATCATAAAAATCAAGATCATTATTATCAAATTAAATGGGACCATTGTCTCCCATATTTCGAAAAATTTCAGCACTTTTATCAGGAATAGTTTCAGTGGTTTTAGGAAATTGTAAAGTTTTAATAGAAGAAGTGGAAACACTGCCAACACCAAATACCTTACCATTAATAGTAGGAGGTTTACCAACATTTGAAACAGCATTACTAGTGGTGGTAATAGTACAAACTCTAGCTATATTATTCTTTCTAGCTATTTCATCTTCTCTTTCATATCAATAATAGCACCAACAGTTCTAAGAAAAGGTCTTCCCAAAACAATAGGAAAAGAAGCATTACATTCAATGTTCGTAGCAATAAAATCAATGGGGACAAGGTTATTGTTTTAACCATAATAAAAACATCATCTACTCTCCGCAAAGGTTTCTTCTTAGCATTATCAGCAAGACGAACATCCAAATAACAGTGTTCCAAAGGTGGTAAGTCAAGCATATCATAAAGTTTCTTAGGCATAATAGAGATACTAGCACCAAAATCACATAAATAATTACAATCAAAATCATTCACCTTCATTTTAATGATGGGCTCCGAACCTTCTTCTAAATTCTCAGGGATAGAGGCTTCACGTTTTAACTTTTCTTCTCTAACTTGCATGAGAGCATTTGTAATATGTTTTGTGAAAGCCATATTTATAGCACTAGGATTAGGACTTCTATAAAGCTTTTGTAGGAACATAATTACTTCAGAAATATTGCAATCATCAAAATCAAGATCATTATTATCAAATTAAATGGGGCCATTGTCTCCCATATTTCGAAAAATTTCAGTACTTTTATCAGGAACTGTTTCAGTGGTTTTAGGAAATTGTAAAGTTTTAACAGAAGAAGTGGAAACACTGCCAACACCAAATACCTTACCATTAATAGTAGGAGGTTTACCAGTATTTGAAAAAGCATTACTAGTGGTGGTAATATTACAAACTGTAGTTATATTATTCTTTCTAGCTATTTCATCTTCTCTTTCATATCAATAATAGCACCAACAATTCTAAGAAAAGGTCTTCCGAAAACAATAGGACAAGAAGCATTGCATTCAATTTTCATAGCAATTAAATCAATGGGGACAAGGTTATTGTTTTAACCATAATAAAAACATCATCTACTCTCCGCAAAGGTTTCTTCTTAGCATTATCAGCAAGACGAACATCCAAATAACAGTGTTCCAAAGGTGGTAAGTCAATCATATCATAAAGTTTCTTAGGCATAATAGAGATACTAGCACCAACATCACATAAATCATTACAATCAAAATCATTCACCTTCATTTTAATGATGCGCTCCCAACCTTCTTCTAACATCTTAGGGATAGAGCCTTCACGTTTGAACTTTTCTTCTCTAACTTGCATGAGAGCATTTGTAATATGTTTTGTGAAAGACATATTTATAGCACTAGGATTAGGACTTCTAGCAAGCTTTTGTAGGAACATAATTACTTTAGAAATATTTCAATCATCAAAATCAAGATCATTATTATAAATTAAATGGGGCCATTGTCTCCCATATTTCGAAAAATTTCAGCACTTTTATCAGGAACTGTTTCAGTGGTTTTAGGAAATTGTAAAGTTTTAACAGAAGAAGTGGAAACACTGCCAACACCAAATACCTTACCATTAATAGTAGGAAGTTTACCAGCATTTGAAACATCATTACTAGTGGTGGTAATAGTACAAACTCTAGTTATATCATTCTTTCTACCTATTTCATATTCTCTTTCCCACCTAGCATGCAATTCAGCCAACATCCTAACATTGTCATCAGTTCTAACTTGAATGGCATTCAAAGTTTTGCTTTCTTTAACATCATGGGGCATAACCTTTATTTTCAGAAGATCAACATCAAGAGCAAGGCTATCAACTTCATAAGCAAGAACATCAATTTTGCCAAACTTTTCCTCAACAAATTTATTAAAAGCAGTATGTGTACTAATAAAGCCCTTAAGAATGATTTCAAGATCAGAGGGTACACTTTTATTGTTGTTGTAGGAATTACCATAACCGTTACCATTGTTATAAGGATATGGCCTATAATTGTTACTACCAAAATTATTTCTATAAGCATTGTTGTTTTTAATGAAGTTCACATCAACATGCTCTTTTGAGCAACCAAAGAGGCTAAAGGAACATTATTTGGATCAACATAAGTTTTACCATTCACAAGCATAGACATAATAGTATCAAGCCTATCACTCAAGGAATAGGTTTCTTCGACAGAATTTACCTTCTTACCTTGTGGAGCTCTCTTAGTGTGCCATTCAGTATAATTTATCATCGTATCATCAAGAAGCTTTGTTGAAGCACCCAAAGTGATGGACATAAAGGTACATCCAGCAGCTGAATCCAGAAGGTTTCTTGAAGAAAAATTCAGACCTGCATAAAAGGTTTGGATGATCATCCAAGTAGTCAGTCCATGATTTGGACAATTCTTTACCAAAGATTTCATTGTTTCCCAAGCTTGAGCAACATGCTCATTATCAAATTGTTTAAAATTCATAATGCTACTTCTTAAAGATATAATCTTAGCAGGAGGATAATATTTTCCAATGAAAGCATCTTTACATTTAGTCCAAGAATCAATACTATTTTTAGGAAAAGATAGCAACCATTCTTTATCTCTTCCTCTCAAAGAGGAAGGAAGTTTAATAATATCTCCATCTACATCCTTATACTTTTGCATCTCACAAAGTTCAACAAAATTATTAAGGTGAGCATCAACATCATCAGAACTAACACCAGAAAATTGCTCTCTCATAACAAGATTTAACAGGGCAGGCTTAATTTCATAATAATCTGCATTAGGAGCAGGTGGAGCAATAGGTGTACAAATAAAATCAATGTTGTTTGTTCTAGTAAAGTCACACAACTTAGTGTTCTCAGGGGTACTCATTTTAGCAAGATTAAAACAGGATAACAATAATAAGAACTATAATAGGAACTATTTTTTTTTGTGTTTTTGATATAGAGAAGTAAACAAGACAAAATAAAATAAACTAAGCAAAACAATAACAAAGTAAAAAGATTGGAGGTGAGAGACTCCCCTTGCAGAAATCCTTTTCCTCCCCGACAACGGCGCTAGAAAAAGAGCTTGATGGCGTGTAGACACACATTCGTTGGGAGACCCCAAGAGGAAGGTATGATGAGTACAACAGCTAGTTTTCCCTCAGTAAGAAACCAAGGTTTAATCAGACTAGTAGTAGAAAGAAATCACTTCTGAAGGTTGTTTACAGCTAATGTTGGCAGGACGCACTACCAGGCTCAGCATCAACATGGAATCTACACACAACTACAACCAAGATACTTTGCCCCAACAAAACAGTGAGGTTGTCAATCTCACCAGTTTTGCTGACCATAAAGGATTAGACGTATAGTGTGGAAAATGATGTATGATTGCAGTGAATGAAAGGAAAATATTGTTTGCATTAAAAGAGAACATTGCTTGCAGTGGTTGTATTATCAATGCAAAAGAATGGGCCGGGTTCCACAGTTCACTAGTGGTGGCTCTCCAAAACAGATAGATAACATGCTAGGTAAACAAATTATAGCAGGGAAATTGACGGAGATAGAGGCTGCACGGTAGTGCATATGCAATACATGATGATTACTATGAGATTTATTTGGGCATTACAACATGATACATAGACTGTAATCCAACTGCATCTATGACTAATAATCCACCCTCAGAACGTAGTCCAAGCAAACTTTGGGTATTAAGTTGCAAGCAACAAATTATTGCATTAAGTAAAGTGTGTAATGTAAACAATAGAATTATCCTTAGACAAAGCATTGTTGTTTTATCCCTAGTGGCAACAGTACATCCACAATCTTAGAAGTTATTGTCACTCTCTGATATGTCATAAACGTATCCTTAATTTCTGATGTTACATGTTGTTTTCATGTTGTTTCCCACATGTTTTCTATACACCTTAAAATGAAAAGAATTTTGATTGGATAGTTCCTAAAAACTTATTTGATGAGAATAGGAACCTCTGGAACTCACTTAGATAAAATACAATTCATTATTGAGGAATTGACAAATCTTGATTTGGATGCTTCTTCGCATGAAAACACTTGATTCCACTTTTCTGGGCCTAGCTAAAAGGCGTTAAAGAAAAGCACTTTTTGGGAGATAACCCATGGTTTTATTTTTGATTTGTTTTTCTATGTTTTATTTGAGTCAAGGGGTTGTATACTTACGTAGAAACTCCTTTGTATCTTTATTTTCATGTTTTAGTTGTCCCAAGTAAAGTTTCTGATGATAGTTGGAGTTGATTTTGGATTTCTGCACAGGAAACAGATTTCTCCTGTCCACCATAAAAATTCGTATAATTAACAGGAAAATCAGATTGACCTGATACTTTTCGTGCTTATTCCTCAGCTCATTACGCAAATTTTCCGTTCTTTAAGTTTTTCGATCTAAGCAACGTAAGTTCCCCAAAAAAATTTGTCTTTACATACTTTTCTGGTTTTGGCAGATTCTGCCATTTTTCTTGCATTTGCTCTTTTACGATGTCAAGTGGATTTCTTTGCTTCACGAAACATCAGTGGCTGTAGCTAATGTTCAAAAGTATCAATAGAACTTGTGCCTATACAGAACCCATGTATTTTTTATTGTTGCACTAATCCTCTAATGCGAATTACTCTTTGACCGTGGTGTGAAGGAAGTTTTCCAGGGTCAAGAGAAGAGGGTGATATATGTGATCAAGAAGAATGCAAGGTCAAAGCTTTGGGATGACCCAGTGGTTCATCCCAGAAAATTTTAAGAAGACTAAAGCATCTAAGCTTGGGGATGCCCAAGGCATCCCCTTATTCATCAACAATCTATCAGGTCACTTCTTAGTGAAACTATATTTTTATTCGGTCACATCATATGAAGTTTACTTGGAGTGTCTGTTTGTTTTTCTTTTGTTTTCTCTTGTTTTATTTTGTTTTCCTCGCTTCAATAATATAGTTGGACCCTAGCATTCCTTGTTTGGGAGAGAGACATGCTCCGCCTTTTCGTTTGAATACTTGCTATGCTAAGTATTCTTACTTTCTCTTATAGCTGCTGCAAAATTCCTGTTTAGTTCTTGTTTTCTTTGCATCTCTTATTCAAATTTGTTAGTTTAAGTAGTGTTGTGTGAGTACTCTCATGTTTGCTTGTTGTATCATTTAGAGAGTTTTTGTTAAAACATATTTTGTATGGTGCTTGTTGGGAAAAGAAACTGTTGCTTGAAGTAGAATTTATAACGGTGCAAGTAGAAGCTTGCATAGACTGTGGCTAGACTTTTTCATACCATGCTAGATGTTATTTTAATTCTAAAGCCTAGTTTTATATAGTAGCATGATTATTTTCAAATAGCTGAGAGTGTTTAATGTGCCATTGAAAGAATCATGAGTTGTTCTTGTCATATTGAAGCATAAATTTGTGGTGTTCTTCTTTGAATGCTTTATTTGGTTGACTTGGCGCATGCTCACACCATGTTTATGACTATGAACCAGTCACTTATAGCCTCTATGATCATTTAGTTTTTGAACTTTTGGTACCACTTATGCTTTGATTAATGATGTCTATGTCTCTATGCATGATTATGGGTCTTATGCTCTCTTGATTTGTCGCTCCCAGTATTATGCTAGCCTCCACCTGTACTGAGTATGATCTCTACTCATGCATTCAACTCCCAAAAACCAAAGTTTGCCAAATGTGTCCACCATACCTACCTACATGTGGTATTTAACTGCCCCTCCAAAGTAAATTTCTCATGTGTTACCTTTAAAACTTTCAAAATTACTCCGGTTTTGTGCTCCTGTTTTAGCTCATGAGGACGTAAATAGAGAATCTTTATCTCACTTGCTGATTGGACTTTCACACCCTAGACTAGTGGCTTTATCCGCTTATCCAATTGTGTTAAAGCATAATTGTGTAAACAAAAGAGAAACAGGGATGACCTTCTACCTAGATGCGCCCTTCTATGGGAGCCGCTCTTGTGAAGTCTAGTTGGATTCAACTTACTGTATTTTCTGCTTACCATTCGTTGACATAAGCATACACCTCTCTTAAAAATGTTTTCAATACCTCTGTTTAACAAAATAAAAGCTCTAGCACATGAGTGATCCCTGCTTCCCTCTGCGAAGGGCCTTTCTTTTACTTTAATGTTGAGTCTCCATTTTCTAACTTTATGCACAGTTGAGAGAGCATAGTTGCCATTCTGAGTTTAATGCGCATTTGTCCCAGAAACATTATTAATTGATTCATGATGTGTTATTGTTTGTTCTCTAATTATTTGTTCTAGTCTTCATCATGAACATTGAAGGTGTCCTGGCATTTATGTTTTGCCTCACTCTTAAGGACTAGCGAAATATCACTTTGCCATGTTATCTCTATACTTGAAACAAAAGTATAACTTTTGATGCATTGTTATTCATGATCTTTTATTTGTGTTACTTCTCATGAGGCAAGGTGATTGCTATGCTTTATTTTAAAAAAAATTATTTATCATGCTTGTGTTGAAGTTCTATGATCTCAGCTTACATATGCTTTTACATTATTGATGATCAAGTTTATATTTGCAGCATGTCACCTCAGAAATTATGTGTTTTTATCGTTTACCTACTCGAGGACGAGTAGGAACTAAGCTTGGGGGTGTTGATACGTCATAAACGTGTCCTTAACTTTTGATGTTCCATGTTGTTTCCCACATGTTTGCTATACACTTTATGTCATTTTTATTAATTTTTTGGACTAACATATTGACAAGATGCCACATAGCGAGTTCATTGTTTCTATTGTTTTTAGTTTCAGAAAAGTTGTTCTGGAAATATTCTCGGAATTGGAAAATTCAAAGCCCAAAAATCTTCCAATTCCTGAAGGTTCCACGGAGTTTCGAAGAGGCCCGGAGGGGGGCCACAGGAGGGCACCCAACATAGGGCGGCGTGCCCTCCCTGGCCGCACCTGGGGTGGTGTGGGCCCCTCGGGCGTCCACCTCCAAAGCCCTTTCTCCTATATAATCCCCCCCGATACGTGAACCCTAAAGATATACCACTTTTTCCCGAAACACCCGAGGCCGCCGTCATCGTCATCCCGAGATTTGGAGGGTTCTGGAGCTCTCCGCGGCACCCTGTCGGGAGGGGAATTCATCACCGGAGGGGTCTACACCATCATGCCCTCCTCCGAAGTGATGCGTGAGTAATTCATCCCTGTACTACGGGTCCATAGTAGTAGCTAGATGGTTTTCTTCTCCACTTTGTACCTCATGTTTAGATCTCGTGAGTTGCCCTACATGATCGAGATCATCTTTATGTAATGCTACATGTTGTGTTTGCTGGGATCTGATGAATGTTGAATGCTTTTTCTTCTGATTATCAATCTATCATGTTATATCAATGTTTTAAATAGCGGGATATTGCATATAGCGGCAACCCTTAAAAACAGCTATAGCGGACATATAGCGGGATATAGCGGTGTTATAGCGGCAAGTTGTACACGGCATCATTTAGCGGCAACATGCTCAAACAGCTATATCGGAGCTATAGCGAGGATATAGCGGGCTATTTAAAACTATGTGTTATATTCATGCATATGTTATTTATTATCTTGCATGCTCTCCGTTATTAGTAGATTCTCTGGCCAAGTAGATGCTAGTAACTCCAAGAGGGGGTATTTATGCTCCATAGTGGGTCCATGCCTCCTTTGCATCTGTGCTCGAGTGACAGAAACGTGATGGGTGGAGGATGTGTTGTTGCCATTAGGGAGAAAACAACGGTGTTTACTTAGTTTACATTGTTTACATTACACACTTTGCTTACTGTGATAATATGTTGCTTGCAACTTAATACCCAACGTTTGTTCGGATGATATTCAGAGGGTGGATTATTAGTCATAGATGCAGTCGGATGACTGTCTATGTATTTTGTTGTAATGCCCGCATCAATCACATAGTAATCTTTATATCTTGCATATGCACTACGGTGCAGCCTTCATTTCTGTCAATTGCCTAGTTGTAATTTGTTCACCACACATGTTATTTATCTTTCACGGAGAGACATCACTAGTGATCTGTGGACCCTAGTCCATTTTCTCATACTGATAATACACATACTGCTTCTATTGTTTTCACACTGCTTCCACTGCTTTCATACTATTTTCATATTGTTTTCCACACCATACGTTTAACCTCTTTGTGTTCAGCAAAACCGGTGAGATTGACAACCGCACTGCTTCATTGGGGCAAAGTGATTTGATTGTGTTGTGTAGGTTCCACGTTGCTGCTGAACTGGTAGAGCGTCCTGCTACCTCAGCTGCATCAACCTTCAGAGATTGCTTGTCCTCCTACTGGTCGATTCAATCTTGGTTTCTTTTCTTAGGGAAAACTTGTCGTTGCACTCTTCACAACCTTTCTCTTGGGGTTTACCAACGTAAGCCTCCCGTCGAGAGACACATCACTCTCCCAGATAACTGGAGGCATGAACCCACTATCGAGCATAAATACTCCCTCTTGGAGTTACAACCATCAACTTGGCCAGAGAATCTACTAGTAACAGAGAGCATTCAAGATCACATATAACAGATAAAATATAGATATAGAATCAACTTGACATAGCATTCAATATTCATCGGATCCCATCAAACACAACATGTAGCGTTACAATAAGATGATCTTGATCATGTCAGGAAGTTCACAAGATCTAAACATGATGGCACAAAAGGAGGAGAAGACAACCATCTAGCTACTGCTATGGACCCATAGTCCAAGGATGAACTACTCACGCATCACTCCGGAGAGAAACATGGTGATTAAGAGCCCTCCGGTGATGGTTTCCCCTCCCGGCAGGGTGCCGGGGAGAGCTTGAGGACCATCCCGACCTAGGGTTGACGATAACGGCGGCTACGGATCTTTTCGTGGATGGATTCTCGGGTATTTTGGGTTTTACCAAGAATATCAATTTTTAGGCGAAAGAGAGATATCGGTGGGTGCCCGAGGGTCCCACACCACCTGGTGGCGCGGCCAGGGGAGCCACCCTATGGTGTGGCCGCCTCGGAGCCCCCCTCCGGGTCTCCTCGGACTCCGGGTACGTGACAGAAATATAGGACCCTGTGATTTTGTTTCGTCCAAATCCAAGAATATTTCCAGAACAGCTTTTCTGAATCCAAAAATAGCAAAAAAACGAACTGGCACTGTGGCATCTTGTTAATAGGTCAGTCCCAGGAAATCCATATAAAATGATATAAATTGTATAGAAAATATGTAGCAATTGGCATAATATCAACATGGAACATCACAGACATATCAAGGCCCCTGACCACTTGTTGTTTTCTGTTGTTTTTCTATTTCAGAAAAGTTCTTAAAGAAATATTCTTGGAAAGGGCTGAAAATCCATGGAGATCATTTTTTACCCGGAAGAAATACGGAGTCCAAAGAAGGGCTGGAGGGGAGCCAAGTGGCCCCCCAGGGGGTGCCAGGCGCGGCCCCACCCTAGGCCGCTTTCGGTGGGCCCCATGGCACCCCAGCCACTGCCTCTCGTCGCCTCTTCGCCTATAAATTTCCCTGAACACTAAAAAAGTTCGAGGATGGAGCTATTTTCCATGAAACATATAGAGAGGCGCCGTCACCTCGAAAGCCCAATCTAGGGCTTCTACAATGCTGTTCTGGCACCCTTTATAATTGATACGTTGCAAACGTATCTATAATTTTTGATGCTCCATAAGTGTGTTCTACCCAATACCTTCTGTTTTCTACATGTTTTCTTTCGTTTTCCATCGTTTTCCGAATGTTTTCACAGACTAAACTATTAACAAGATGCCCAAGGCCAGTTGTTTTTTTCTATTATTTTTCTATTTCCAAAATTTTCTCAAGGAAATATTCTCGGAAAGGGCTGAAAATCCACGGAGATCAATTTTTACCCGGAACAAAGACAGAGTCCAAAGGGGAGCCATAGGGAAGCCAGGGGCGCCACCAGGAGGGCACCAGGTGCAGGCTCGCCCTAGACCGCGTCTGGTGGGACCAAGCCACCGCCTCTCGTCCTCCCTTGTCCTATAAATTGCCCTTTATCCTAAAAATCACAAGGACAGAGTTATTTTCCACGAAACATACAGAGAGGCGTCGTCATCTCGAAAGTCCATTCTAGGGATTCTGCAGCCCTGCAGCAGCACCCTATCGGAGGGGGAATCGTCACCGGAGGCCTCTTCATCGATGTTGCTGCCTCCCACGATGATGCGGGAGTAGTCCCTCCTCGGGGTTGAGGGCTCGTTCTAGTAGTTATGTGGTTATCTCTCTCTCATGATGTGATCTTGATTGTGATCGTGTGCTATGTTATTATTGTTGAATCTATGGTGTTTACCCTTCATTATGTAATGGACTCTGAGATCGGAATAAGGCAAACCAAGATGTACTCAATTGGTTTTATCTAGTATAATTCTCCGGAGTCACCTTTGTTCAATTGTGCCATGGTTACAGTGTGGGTGCCGTGTGTGACTCTATGGACTATGGATTAGAACGATACTTACCATGAACTTGTTCTTACTATGTTGGATTGAATTGGAATCATGAGGTTTCTTGATGCTTGTGTTTAGTATAATCTCTATAGTGCCAAGGTGACAGTGTGGGTGTTGTAGATTGACTAGAAATATACTATTCAAGAAATAGGTTGTGGTGTTTATTAGTAGTATATTTGGATGCCCAAAGTGATACACTTGAGGTGTTCTTTGACGGGAACATGAACTTTGAGGTGTGATTGTGTAGCCCTACGTGATTCTCATCCTATTTGATTCACGAGGAACGGTTTCCGAGCAATGTCTTTCATGCATGTTGTTAGAGGAAGTATTATATGTTTAATTATGTTAATGTTGTTTATAGTTGCCACTAGTGAAAGTATGATCCCTAGTCCTTGTTTTCCACCATTGCTATATTGTTTTCTTTCAGTTTTACTACTTTTTTTTGTTGCCATTTTTATTATAGATTTACAAAACCTTGTTTTTGCATCCATATTACCCATATTGTATCATCTCTTCGCAGAACTAATGCGCCTATAAACCTGATAATTGTATTAGGTGTGTTGGGGGCACAAGAGACTTCTTGTATCTTAATTGCAGGGTTGCTTGAGAGGGATAAATTCAACCTATACCTCCCTAAGTTTGATAAACCTTGGGTTGCTCACTTGAGGGAAATTTTCTTATGTCCTACAAACCTCTGCGCTTGGAGGCCCAACATAGTCTACAAGAGTGGTAACATGTATTAGACATCTTGAATCGCCATCGGAGGCCTCTTCATCGCCATGATTGCCTCCACCATGATGCGTGAGTAGTTCATCTCGGGACTACGGGTCCATAGGAGTAGCTAGTTGGTAGTTCTCTTTGTTATGCCTCCATGTTTAGAGTCTCGTGAGCTGCCTCACATGATCGAGACAACTGTTATGTAATTGTGCATGTTGTGTTTGAGATTATGATTATTTTGTTCATGTCAATCTGAGTTGCTTCACTTATATCTTTAGATAGTTTTAATGGTGTCTTGCAATGATCTCCGGTGTTTATGATTACCTTGGCCACATAGTTGTTTTCACCTCCAAGAGAGGGTTTATATGGTAGATAGTGGGTTCATGCCTCCCTTACATCTGTGCTCGAGTGACATAAACGTGACAGATAGGGGATGTGTTGTTGCCAATAGGGAGAAAACAACGGTGCGCTTTTCTACAGACGAGAACCATTTCTTACAGTACGTACTTTACTTAATGCAATTGTCTGTTGCACACAAAGCAATCACTCCGTTGTTGCAACTTAACACCAGATAGATTTTCTATATAGCTTTCTTGAGGTGGACTATTAGATATGGATGCATACTGCATAGTGGTCCATATACCTTGACGTAATGCCTACGATGTTAGAACCCGTGAACTATATCTCGTCATAACAGTATTGTTATACGTTCATGATTTGTCAATTGCCCAACTGTAATTTGTTCACCCAACATGTTTATTTTCTTTGGAGAGACACCAGTAGTGAAACTATGGACTACGAGCCTATTTTCCTCATTATTGCAACCTTATTTTAAGCACTTTGATAATTGTTTCCTTGTTGTACCATTTTTATTTTTATAACTTTTCATTACTCTATACGTTTAATTCTCTAGTTTTCAGCAAGACAAGAAGACTAACAACCTTCTCGGAAAGTCGGGGACAAGAGAGAATTTGTATGTTGTGTGCAGGTTCCACGCTTGTTGACACGCCAGACAACAAGCAACCTTATCCAAGTCTTTGAAGTCCTACTGCTCGATAAACCCTGGTTCCACAACTGGGGGAAATTTCTGCTAGACTACATCATACCTTCCACTTGGGGTAACTCAACAAGCATATGATCACGTCTGAGAGCATCATACGTCAGCCTGGACTTTCTTTGCTCTCGCTACCTATGGCCCCGACTGGTCGTCCAGATTTGGCGTTCCTCCTCTGCATATTGTAGGGGGTTTATCTTCTGATGGGGGAATGACGCGGTTTTCAAGTTTGCTAGTGTCCCACCATCCCGGGTTCCGGGATGTTCCTTGCATTGGCGGCTCGCCGTTGGTCGTCGGATATGTTCTGCTGTGTGGCGAAAGCATGTTGTTATCCTCGGGTGCCTGCAGGGATACGACTGTCCTCATTATGTTCTCCCTCCCTTCTCTCGATTCCTCAACATGTTTTCTTACTGTTCTGGTAGAGGTTTCGTCGTTCCTTTTTCTCTTACTATCGGTGAATCCCACTATTTTCATGTCGGCGTTCTCCTTCGTTGCTGCGTCTACGGTCGGTGCCCGTCTGCCTGTGGGGATGTGTTTTTCTTTTTTGTTCTTCCTACCAGTGCGGATATGTTATTATTTTTTGTTGTGTGTGTTTTGTTGTCATTCACACATCTGTTATTCCTTCCCTTTCTCTGCATGTCATCCTCCCGTTGTGGATTAATACGTAATTTTTTATTGTTTAATGCTTGTTTTATATCATTACTTATGGTTATACTATAGCTTTATATTATTTTAAGGCATTTTTTGGGCTAACTTATTGACCAAATGTCCATTGTCAGTTTCTATTTTTTTCTGTTTTTGTATTTTAGAAAATCCGCGCAGAAAAAGTCCAAGCAAAATCCGGGAAGGAACATAAAACCTAATTTTTCCATGAGATGAAGACGTACTCCAAAAATCTCCTCAAGGAGGGCCATCAGGTGGCCTGGTGAGTTGGGGCATGACCCACGCCCAGATCGTTTGGGCACACCATGGCTCCAGGAGGCACCTCACTTCGCCTATAAGTTACTTTCCGATATAAAAATGTCAAAGGGGTGATTATTTTTCACGAAACAAAGATAGAGCCGCTGTGACCTTGAACGTCCAATCTATGGCTTCTGGGGCTCTGCTTCGGCACCCTACCAGAAGAGGGAATCGTCACCGGAGTCTTGTTCGTCGCCATGATTGCCTCCGGAGTGATGCGTGGGCAGTTCATTATTGGATTGTGGATCCATAGTAGTAGATAGATGGTGTTTTATTTTTATTATGCCACCATGTTCACATCTTGTGAGCTGCCTAACATGATCAAGATAACCGTTATATAAAATCTACTTGTTGTGTTTACTGGGATCCGATGAATTGTGAAGTTATGATCAAATTGTTCATATTTCTTATATGACCGTGTTACTATTATTATATCAATGTTCTATTGTGTTCTTGCATGCTCTCCGATATGTGTGATTCTTCTGGCCAAGTGATTGCACTAATATCCAAGAGAGGGTTTCATGTAGATAGTAAGTTTGTGCCTCCTTCGTGTCTGGGCTCGAGTGATAGCAACGACTAAGACCAAGTATGTATTGTTGCTACTAAGGGTATATCATTAGTGTTTATATCTATTTATGCTTCTAAATATTGATTACATTATGTATTGAGCTTAATCCAATTGTTGGTTTCGCAAGTTAATACCAGCGAGTGGCAAGCATTTATGCACCTCAAGATGAATTGTTAGTCATATGCAAGATGGATAGTGTTCTATATATGTTTGCCATAATTCCTACATTAATATTGCAATCAACTTTAATTGTCATAATAACATTGTTATGCTCTCATGATTTGTCAATTGTTCAGTTGTAATTTGCTCACCTAAGTTTGTTTGTTATATTTTGAAGAGACGCTACTAGTGAAACTATCGCCCCTAGTTCATTCTCTTACATTGTTTACAATCACGTTTACTTGCATTTCATCATCACTTGCTCGATGTGCCGTTTTACTTATTACTCTCAATCCACACAATATGTTTAACTCTCTTATTTACAGCTGATGGTGCAGGAGTGCACTCGTTGGGAAACCCCAAGAGGAAGGTATGAAGAGCACAACAACAAGTTTTCCCTCAGAAAGAAACCAAGGTTGAATCGACCAGTAGGAGAAAGAAATCACTTCTGAAGGTTGTTGTCAGCTGATGTTGGCAGGGCGCAATACCGGTTCAGCAGCAACCTGGAATCTACACAACACAATCAAGTTACTTTGCCCCCAACGAAGAAGTGAGGTTGTCAATCTCACCGGTTTTGTTGAAAACAAAGGATTAGACGTATAGTGTGGAAAACAGTACTTGTTTGCAGTAGATGAAAGAGAACAGTGATGGCAGTGAATGAGAGGAAAACACTAATTGTAGTAGGAAAACAGTGGTTGAAGTGGTTGAATTATCAGTGTAAAGAAATGGACCGCGGTCCACAGTTCACTAGTGGTGTCTCTCCACAACAGATAGATAACATGTTGGGTAAAAAACTATAGCTGGGCAATTGACAAATATAAAGGCTGCACCGTAGTGCATATGCATGACATGATGATTACTATGTGATTCATGCGGGCAATTACAACATAATTCATAGACCGTTATCCAAGTGCATCTATGACTAATAATCCACCCTCGGAGCGTCATCCAATCAAACCTCGGGTATTAAGTTTCAAGCAACAGATTATTGCCTTAAGCAAAGTGTGCAATGTAAACAATGTAATCATTGTTGTTTTCTCCCTAATGGCAACCGCACATCCCCCACCCGTTATGTTTCTGTCACTCGAGCGTGAGTGAAAGGGAGGCATGAACCCACTATCGAGCATAAATATTCCCTCTTGGAGTTACAAGCATCAACTTGGCCAAAGCATCTACTAGTAATGGAGAGCATGCAAGATCATAAATAACATAAACATGAAAGGACATGATAGATTGATAATCATTGGACATAGCATTCAATTTTCATCGGATCCCAGCAAACACAACATGTAGCATTACAATAAAATGATCTTGATCATGTTAGGAAGCTCACATGATCTAAACATGAGGCATAAAGAGAGAACAACCATCTAGCTACTGCTATGGGCCCGTAGTCCAAGGATGAACTACTCACGCATCACTCCGGAGGCAGGCATGGTGATGAAGAGCCCTCCGATGATGATTCCACCTCCCGTCAGGGTGCCGGGGAGAGCTTCATAACCCTCCTGAACTAGTGTTGACGATTTTGGCGGCTACATAAATTTTGGTGGAAAAAGGCTCGGGTATTTAGGGTTAACCCGTGGAGGAGCTTAAATAGGCTAAAGGGCAACATTGGTGGGTGGCCCGGGGGCCACACCACCTGGTGGTGCGGCCAAGGGGGGGCGCCCCGCCCTATGGTGTGGGACCTCCAAGGCCCCCCTCCGGGTCCCCTCCGGACTCCGTGTACGTGAGAGATTTCGAAGGCCCTGGGATTTTGTTTCGTCCAATTCCGAGAATATTTCCATAACCAATTTTCTGAAACCAAAAACAACAGAAAACAGGAACTGGCTCTGTGGCATCTTGTCAATAGGTTAGTCCCAGGAAATCCATAAAAATGACATAAAGTGTATAGGAAACATGTAGCATCTGACATGAAAACAACATGGAACATCAGAAATTATTGATACGTTTGATACTTATTGATGACCCACAAGTATAGGGGGTGTATCGTATTACTTTCGATAAATAAGAGTGTCGAACCCAACAAGGAGCAGAAGGTGTTGACAAGCATGTTGGATAGAGGATTCACTATAAACACTAACAAACGGGTTTTTGGTGGTTTTTGATATAGCAGATAAATAAAGTGCGAGTAAATAAAAGACAGTAAATAATATTGCACCGAGTGGCCCAATTCTTTTGAGAGCAAAGGACAAGTTGGTTGTTCTACTTATGATTACCAAACGTTCTCGAGGACACATGGGATTTCGTCAAGTGTTTTTGCTTCATTACGTTTGATTAATATTTATTGGTTCGTGAAGTGTTGTGTGGGTGAACCTATGCTAATGCACCGCCCAACTATGATCAATACATACTTGTTATTATACCCCTCGTAAGCATCCGCAAATACAAGAAAGTAATTAAGATAAATCTAACCACAACCTTAAAACTCCGGGATCCTACACTCCCTCGTGCATCGGCTTCCTAACGGGGGTTTAGGGTTTTGTAACTCCGGCAAACCCAAAATTAGTAGCCAAACACACAATGCATCCTCCTAGGCCCATAAAGGTGAAATGTCGTGTAGTCGACGTTCACATGACACCACTAGAAGAATTGCACCACAACTTAAATACCGAACCACACGATATTACTTCAACATAACTTCACTACTAACATCATGACTTCTCCCACAAGTGATATAATGGATAATAACAATCTGGTCATAAAGTGCTAACACCGATAAATCTCACAAGCATCAACTACTAACAAGTAATCCACACCGGGAGAGAGATCTAATGTAAAACAACGATAGAGACCCCTAATTGTTACATCGGGATGAAGGTGGATGATGAGGGTGATGGTGCTGGTGGTTATGATGATGACTATGACGATCTTGTTGATGCCTGGAGCGATGACGATGACAATGGCGATGATTTCCCCTCTCCAAGGAGGAATTTCCCCGACAGGTTTCTCCCTGCCAGAGAGCTTTTCTCTCTCTGGTGTTTTCCGCCCGAGGCGGCGGCGGAATAATTCTTCGATGATGTCCTGGGGCTTAGGGTCCTAGGGGTCAAGTACGCGAAAGGGGGCACCCAAGAGTAGGCCAAGGGGGCCAGACCACCCCTAGGCGCGGCCAGAGGGGGAGCGCCTGGTGGTATGGCCCCCAGGTGGCCCCCCCTCTGGGTGCCCTTCTGGCTCACTTCCTCCTCGGAACTTCTAAGACTCCTCTGGTATTTATATGTCATAAACGTATCCTTAATTTATGATGTTCCATGTTGTTTTCTTATTGTTTCCCACATGTTTTCTATGCACTTTATGCCTTTTTTATCGATTTTCCGGACTAACCTATTGACAAGGTGCCCTAGAGCCAGTTCCCTGTTTTCTGCTGTTTTTAGTTTCAAAAAAGTTGTTCTGGAAATATTCTCGGAATTGGAAAATTCGAAGCTCGGAAGTCTTAGAATTCCCGAAGGTTCCACGGAGTCCCGAAGATACCCGGAGGGGGGCCTCAGGGGGCCCACACCATAGGGAGGCGCCCCCCTTGACCGCGCTGGGGGGTGGTGTGGGGCCCCTAGGCCTCCACCGCCTCTGCCCTTTCGCTTGTTTAATCCTCCCGAGACAAAAATTCTAGGAGGATACCACTTTTACCTGAGAAACACCCGAGGCCACCATCACCGTCATCCCGAGATCGGGAGGGTTCTGGAGCTCTCCCCGGCACCCTGCCGGAGGGGTCTACACCACCATGCCCTCCTCTGAAGTGATGCGTGAGTAGTTCATCCCTGGACTACGGGTTCCTAGCAGTATCTAGATGGTTGTTCTCTCCACTTTGTACCTCATGTTTAGATCTTGTGAGCTGCCTATCATGATCAATTTCATCTTTACGTAATGCTACATGTTGTGTTTGCTGGGATCTGATGAATGTTGAATGCTATGTCTTTTGATTATCTTTATGCTCATGTTATTATTGATCTTGCATGCTCTCCATTATTAGTAGATGCTTTGGCCAAGTAGATGCTACTAACTCCAAGAGGGAGTATTTATGCTCGATAGTGGGTTCATGCCTCCTTTGCATCTGTGCTCGAGTCAGAGAAACGTGACGGATGGAGGATGTGATGTTGCCATTAGGGAGAAAACAACAATGCTTTGTCCAAGAATGATTTTATTGTTTACATTATACACTTTGCTTACTGCAATTATTTGTTACTTGCAACTCAATACCCAACGTTTGTTCGGATGATATTCGAAGGGTGGATTTTTAGTCATAGATGCACTTGGATAATGGTCTATGTATCTTGTTATAATGCTCGCATGAATCACATAGTAATCTTTATGTCTTGCATATGCACTACGGTGCAGCCTTCATTTCTGTCAATTGCCCAACTGTAATTTGTTCACCACACATGTTATTTATCTGTCACGGAGAGATACCACTAGTGAACTATGAACCCCGATCCTTTTTCTTCATACTGATAAACACCTACTGCTTTCATACTGCTCTCATACTGTTACTAGTGTTTTCCTACTGTTTTCCACACCATATGTTTAACCTCTTTGTGTTCAGCAAACCGGTGAGATTGACAACCTCACTGCTTCGTTTGGGCAAAGTGATTTGATTGTGTTTTGTAGGTTACACGTTGCTTATGAACCGGTAGTGCGCCCTGCCATCTCAGCTGCTTCACCTTCTGAAGTTACTCCTTCCTCCTACTGGTCGATTCAACCTTGGTTTCTTTCTGAGGGAAACTTGCTACTGTGCTCTTCATACCTTCCTCTTGGGGTCTCCCAGCGAACGTGTGTATCACGCGCATCAGGTATCCCCCTACTTCTTCTGATCTTCTGAAATAGGGTATCTTGACGGTGTTTTTTCCATCAGATTTATGGTTCCGGTGTTTATTCTCCAAAAATTATGAAACATACAAATAAGATAAAATAACATAAGTGATGCATCATAACATGAAATATATAAATGAATAACATAAAATAACAATATAAAACAGTGATGCAAAATGGACGTATCAACTCCCCCCAAGCTTAGACCTCGCTTGTCCCCAAGCAAAACTGAACTCAGTAAACATGACCACAGGTTTATGGAGTGAGGTGTCGATAAATAAAATACGGACAAGAGGCATCACAGCTAAGAAAGACAAGTCATTTTAGATAGCAACTTCCTCTTATACAATCAAACTTGAAACAAGTAGAGGAAATCACAATAAAGGTGCAAAAGGAAATCAAAATTGGTAAAGGCAAACTTTGTTCTTGGTTAGAGAACAATTAACAGTGTACTTATCTTTCGATCAGAATCTTTATATTAGAGCTTATATTGCAGAGTTTATCATGCTCAATTATAACAGTCTCTTTGTAGACATTGGTAACTTTCAAAGTGGTATTCAATCAGATAAAAGCATTTGTACAAACAAGGAAGAATAGAGAACATGATTGAGTAAATCAACATATAGATGGATGGATCACAACAACTCCAATGCTTGCATAGGACAGAAATAAGTAGGTTTACTTCCTCAACATAAAGGTAAAATATAGGTCCTTCGTTGAGGGAAGCATGGATCACTCATGTGCTA
This sequence comes from Alopecurus myosuroides, assembly GCA_028641055.1. Lineage (NCBI taxonomy): Eukaryota > Viridiplantae > Streptophyta > Magnoliopsida > Poales > Poaceae > Alopecurus > Alopecurus myosuroides. The sequence continues at coordinate 224,869,388 of CM054062.1, forward strand.
GAGATTTTTTTTATATAACAAAGGTATAAAATGGTTGACACTCCTCCCAACCTTTCTTACACAAACCATGGCTAACCGAATCCTCGGGTGCCTGTCAACAATCACTAACCATGGAGGAGTGTCTAATTTTGAGAGAGGTGTATGTTTATGTCAACGAATGGCAAACAGAAAATACAGTACATCACAAGCCAACTAGACTTCACAAGAGCTGCTCCCATTGAAGGATGCAACTGGTATAGAAGGTCATCCCTCTTTCTATTTTGTTTACACAATTATGATTTGACTGATAAATCAGGGGGAAAATAGTGAAGAGAATTTGTATTATTATTTGGGGCTGGAAACCCCGCTGCCAACTCTTCTAGCATTTGGATAAGAGGATGAAGCCACTAGTCCAGGCTGTGAAATCCAATCAACAAGTGAGATAAAGATTCTTTATTTGCGTCCTGATGAGCTAAAATAGAGGCACGGAACATGTGTAATTTTGAAGGTCTAAAGGTAGGACATGAGCAATTTACTTGGAGTGGCGGTGAAATACCACATATAGGTAGGTATGGTGGACACAAATGGCAAGGTTTTGGGGCTCAAGGTTTGGATGCACGAGAAGCATTCCCTCTTAGTACAGGTTTTTGGTTAGCAAGGTTGGGTAGCAAGCATAAGAATTGAGGTAAAACAAACAAAAACATATATGATAAAGCCAATCATGCAATTTTCCTTGAAGGTAAAAACAAACTTATTTGATAATACTAATCTTATGGGCTAACAAGAAATAAAGATCATGGAATAATATATCTACATGCAACTCCCTCTTTTCTACTTAAGTCTCAACAAATTGTTGCTACTGACCAATGCTAAGTTTGCCAAAACCAACTAGATTAACTTGAAGCTCCAACATTGATACCAATACTAATAACAAGATCAATCACATAACAAAAATTGCAAACTAAAATAAAGTAGAGCAAGTATATGATGAAACTTCTCGTTAATATTTCATTACGGCAACTCAAACCAAGGGATACAATGATAACCAACTAAAGAGTGATACTTCCATACTACAAACCGTCCTATATGATATTTTCTCTACTCATGATATGACTCTACTAAAAGGTAAAAAGGGTGAAAGATAAAGGTGTGATACCGCGGCACTCCCCCAAGCTTGGAACAAGCTGAGGAGATGCCAATACCAACGACGAATCAATTCTTCGGTGGTGGAGGTGAATCCTTCTCAATGAGCTTATCATTTGATTTCTTCAGATCTTCAATTGCGAACATAAGCATACGCATCATCTCTGTATTGTGCTCAATATAGTTCGCATGATTGTGAGACGGTGAATTCTAGCCATCAAGATTTTTCCTCCATACTTCCTTAGGTTGAGAGATTTGTTCATCTGCACTGTTAGAACGATCCATACCCCAGCAAGAAGGCAACTTTGCCTCGGGTACCCTCCTATATTGATACTCATGAACTAAAGTACGGAAAGGTTTCTTTATGCCTGAAAGTGGTTTCCTTGAAGATAAGCAGTGACGCGGGGCCTTCCCTCTAGTGCTCATCCTTGCCGTTTTCTTGGAAGGTTTTGCAACCACTCCAATCATTGCAATGGTAGCGCGTGGACGCACTCGTGGGTTTTCTTCTACATCTCCTTCAGCTCCACTCTCGATCTCCTCCTCCGGCTTCCGATCCTGGAGATCATCTTCTTTCGGTCCCTTCCCCTTGTTGTTGTTGGCGGAGACCATGGTGCTTCTAAAACTGAAAATAGATCCTGGCAGAAACATCTCAAAACAGAAACACGACGAGAAAACGATATACGGACCTCAGGGGGCCCAGGGGGTTAAATATTAGAAACATGCATAACAAAAGTAAAGTCGAGGTCGAAAACGAGTTGGACAGGGGCTCCGAGGCGCCCACACCATAGCCAGGCGCGGCCAAGGGTGGGCCCGCGCCCAGCATGGTATGGTGCCCTCGGGCACATCCTCCTACTCTTCTTCGGCTCGGTATTTTTCATATTTTCCCAAAACCAACAAATTATAACTTGTAAAGTAATCCATGAACTCTTTCTTAATAGAACTGTTGCCTATTCCAAAACAGACTCTGCAGATTCTGGAATCTTCCCTCTAATGAACTTCTCCGGAGTCATTACATGAATAACATCAACATCTTCATCATAAGAATCCCCAGAAATATAATGTTCGATTCTTTGCCCATTTACCACTTGTGTAGTGTTATCTTTAAGGGAAGCAATTCTAATTGCACCCGAACGATACACTTCTTCAATAATATAAGGTCCTTCCCATCTAGAGAGCAATTTTCCTGCAAAAAATCTAAGACGAGACCGATACAATAGAACTTTCTCACCAACATGAAACTCCCTTTTAAGGATTCTTATATCATGCTATTTTTTAACTTTATATTTAAAGAGTTTAGCATTTTCATAAGCTTCACATCTCCATTCATCTAAATGATTCAAATCAAGCATTCTTTTCATACTAGCAAGTTTAAAATCTTTATTTAGTTATTTCACTTCCCAATAAGCTTTGTGTTCTGATTCTAAAGGCAAGTGACAAGCTTTTCCATAAACCATTTTATAGGGAGACATACCCATGGGATTTTTATAAGCAATTCTATAAGCCCATAAAGCATCATTCAACTTATCAGACCAATTCTTCCTAGATTTATTAATAGTCTTGTGCAAGATAGATTTAATTTCTCTATTCGATAATTCTACTTTCCCACTGGTTTGAGGATGATAAGCTGGGGCAATTCTATGGTTAACATCATATTTTGCAAGGGTTTTTCTAAAACCACCATGAATAAAGTGAGAACATCCATCAGTCATAAGATATCTAGGCACACCAAACCTAGGGAAAATAACATCTTTGAGCATTTTTAAAGAGGTTTCACCATCAGCACTTTTAGTAGATTTAGCTTCTACCCACTTAGTGACATAATCAACAGCAAAAAAATGTGAGTATAACCATTCGAAGGAGGAAAATGACCCATAAAGTCAAACCCCCAACAATCAAAAGGTTCAACGGCAAGAGAATAACTCATAGGAATTTCATTATGTCTAGAGATATTACCAAATCTTTGACATTCATCACAAGATAAAATAAATTTGCGTGCATCTAAAGAGAGTAGGCCAATAGAACCCTGATTGTAGAACCTTTTGTGCGGTTCTATCTCCAGCATGATGTCCTCCATAAGCACTACCATGGCACTTTTTCAATATTTCTCGTTCTTCATGATCTGGAACACATCTTCTCATAATACCATCTACTCCTTATTTATATAAGTGTGGGTCATCCCAAAAATAATGCCTCAAATCATAGAAGAATTTTCTTCTTTGTTGAGTTGTAAATGTTGGAGACAAATACTTGGAAACAATAAACTTAGCATAATCAACATAAAATGGATTATCTTGGGATTTTACCTTTATTGTAGCCAACCATTCATTTGGAAAACTATCATTAACAGGAATAGGGTCAAAAGCAATGTTTTACAATCTAGACAAGATATCAGCAACATGATTCTCAACACCCTTTCTATCCGCAATATGCAAATCAAACTCTTGTAAAAGCAACACCCATCTAATAATCCTAGGCTTAGCATATTTCTTTTCCATAAGGTATCTAATAGCAGCATGATCAATATGAATAGTAACCTTTGAGTCAACAATATAAGGTCTAAAGTTATCACATGCAAAGACTACAGCTAAGAACTCCTTTTCAGTAGTGGCATAATTCTTTTGAGCACCATCAAGAGTCTTACTAGCATAATGAATAACATTCAATTCCTTATGTACTCGCTGTCCAAGAACAACACCTACAACAAAATCACTAGCATCACACATAATTTCAAAGGGCAAATTCCAATCAGGTGGTTGAACAATAGGAGCAGTAGTTAAAGCCTTCTTTAAAGTTTGAAAAGCTTCCTTATAATCATCATCAAAAACAAATGGTACATGTTTTTGAAAAAGATTAGTAAGAGGCTTTGATATTTTGGAGAAATCTTTAATAAACCTCCTATAAAAACCAGCATGACCAAGAACACTACGAATACCTTTAACATCCCTGGGATAGGGCATTTTCTCTATGGCTTCCACTTTAGCTCTGTGACTTCAATACCTCTTTCCGAAATTTTATGTCCAAGAACAATTCCTTCATTCACCATAAAGTGGCATTTCTCCCAGTTAAGAACAAGATTAGTTTCCCCACATCTCTACAAAACTTTACCAAGGTTGTGCAAACAATTACCAAAAGAAGTTCCATAGACGGAGAAATTGTCCATGAATACTTCCACAATCTCTTCACAAAAAGCATGAAAAATAGCAGACATGCAGCTTTGAAACGCAGCAGGAGCATTACACAAACCAAAAGGCATACGTCTATAAGAATAAGTACCATAAGGATAAGTAAAGGTTGTTTTCTCTTGATCTTTTGCCCTAACAGCAATTTGAGAAAACCCAGAATAACCATCAAGAAAGCAAAAATGAGTTTTCTTAGACAACCTCTCTAGCATTTGATCAATAAAGGGTAAAGGATAATGATCTTTCTTAGTAACTTTATTAACCTTTCTAAAATCAGTGCACATTCTGTGACCAACTACTACTCTTTGTGGAATAAGCTCACTGTTTTCATTAGGCACAACAGTCATTCCTCCTTTCTTAAGGACACAATGCACAGGGCTCACCCATCTACTATCAGCAATAGGAAAAATAATACCAATATCAAGAAGTTTTAATAGCTCATTTCTTACCACTTCCTTCATCTTAGGAATTAAATGGCGTTGATGTTCAACAACTGGCTTTGCATCAGGTTCAATATTGATAGCATGCTGACCTATAGTAGGAGAAATCCCCTTCAAATCATCAAGAGTATATCCAATAGCTCCATGGTGTTTCTTCATAATTCCCAATAATATTTCCTCTTCTTCACCTGAAAGTTTAGCACTAATAATAACAGGATATATTTTCTTATCATCAATAAAAGCATATTTAAGATCATTAGGCAAAGGTTTTTAAACAAAAATAGGATCCTCCTTGGGTGGCAATGTGGTACCCAAGTCTTCCACAGGTAAATTATGTTTCAGTATCACCGGTTGACGAAGAAGAATATCGTCAATCTCATTTCTATCTTCCATAAAGACCTCACTTTCATGGTCCTCCATATATTGCTGCAAAGCATTGTTAGGGGCAAGAGCAATAGAAGCAAGTCGTTCAACTTTAAAATTCTCATCAGGCAATTTAGATTCATAAGGTGCTCTAGCAAATTTGGAGAAATTGAACTCATAAAATTTGCCGTCAAATTTAGTCAATATCTTCTCCCTCTTACAATCTATAATAGCACCACAAGTGTTCAATAAAGGTCTACCAAAAATAGTAGGACAAGTTTTACTAGCAGCCTTACCAAGTACTAGAAAATCAGTGGGATATTTAGTTTTACCGCACAAAACTTCCACATATCTAACAATAACAATCGAAAGACAGTTTCTATGTTAGCAAGTTGAATAACCACATCAATATCCTCAAGCTCACAAGAACCAATTTCATGCATAATTTCTTTATAAAGATCATAAGGTATAGAAGTAGAACTTGCACCAATGTCACACAAACCATAATAGAAATGATCACCAATCTTAATAGAAAGCACATGAACACTAGTTTTATTAGGTCTATAAGGATGAGAAAAAATATTAGAAGCATCCTCACAAAAGACAATGTGTTCATCCTCTACACTTCCACAAACAAGATCTTTTACTATTGCTACAGCAGGTTCAACAATTATTTGTTCATCAGGTTCAATAGATTTCTTAATGCTCTTATTAACCACACTAGCTAGAATAGAGTGTTCTTTCACCTTAGTAGGGAAGGGCATTTTTTTAATATAAGGCTCAGGAACAGCAGGATTAGCAGCATGCACTTCTATATTACTAGAAGGAACAATATCTTTATAAGGTGCATGATACTTGTGATAATCCTTTTTAGGAATATCGGGATAGGAGGCAAAAGCTTTAAAACAGTTTGCAAAGATTTGAGAATCAAGACCACAAACAACACTAACATTATAGAAATCATCAGTTCCCATAAAAGATTTAATGCATTCATAATCATAATCTATACCTGACTTTCTACCTTTGTCATTCTCCCATCCTTCAATCTTTTCTTGAATACGGTCAAGAAGATCCCATTTAGCTTCTTCCTTCATACATGTGAATTATCCAGGACAAGACACATCCAATAAATCCTTGTCATCAAGAGAAAGCCTTGCATAAAAATTATTGATAACAATATTACTCGAGAGTTCATGAACGGGACATTTGAGCATTAATAATTTCATTCTCCCCCACGCATGGGAAATACTCTCTCCATCACGAGGCCAGAAATTATATATTTGATTCCGGTCTTTATGAATCTCACTAGGAGGATAAAATTTAGAATAAAAGAGAGGAACAATTTCCTCCCATCGAATAGATTCACTATTCTTCAGTAATTTGAACCATTCAACGGCTCTTCCTTTCAGCGATAAAGAAAATAATTTCCTTTTAACTTGATCCATTGTAATACTTGCACACCTGAATAACTCCCATAATTCATGTATAAAGAGCAAATGATCACCGGGATGGACAGTTCCATCTCCATAATAGCAGTTATCCATAACACGTCCAATGATTTTCATAGGCATTTTATAAGGATCTAATTCAGCAGATAACGGGTCACCTACTACCCTAGCAGTAATGGTAGAAGTACCCCTAAACAGAGAATCAAAATTATTCTCCATAATGAGATAAAACAATAGACAGAAATAAAAACAACACTCATAGTAAAAGTTTCTCTTACCAATGCCACTTACCAATAGCACTTCACTCCCCGACAACAGCGCCGGAAAATAGTCTTGATGACTGACAAGTATAGGAGGTGTATCGTAGTACTTTCGATAAATAAGAGCGTCGAACCCAACGAGGAGCAGAAGGTGTTGATAAGCAGGTTGGAGAGAGGATTCACTGTAAACACTAACAAACAGGGTTTTGGTGGTTTTTGATATAGCAGATAAATAAAGTGCAAGTAAATAAAAGACAGTAAATAATATTGAAGTGAGTCGCCCAATCCTTTTGAAAGCAAAGGACAAGCCGGTTGTTCTACTTATGATTACCAAACGTTCTCGAGGACACATGGGAATTTCGTCAAGTGCTTTCTCTTCATTACGGTTGGTTAATATTTATTGTTTGTGATGTGTTGTGTGGGTGAACCTATGCTAATGCATCGCCCAAATAGGACTAATACATACTTGTTATTATATCCCTCGTAAGCATCCATAAATACAAGAAAGAAATTAAGATAAATCCAACCATAGCCTTAAAACTCTGGGATCCTACACTCCCTCGTGCATCGGTTTCCTAACGAGGGTTTAGGTTTCTTTCACTCTGGCAACTCCAACATTAGTAGCCAAACACACAGTGCATCCTCCTAGGCCCATAAAGGTGAAGTATCATGTAGTCGACGTTCACATGACACCACTAGAAAAATAGCACCACAACTTAAATACCGAACCACGAGATATTACTTCAACATAACTTCTCTACTAACATCATGACTTCTCCCATGTCATCAAGAACTAAACGAACTACTCACAAGACATCATATGGATCGTAATAAGAGGTGATATAATGGATAATAACAATCTGGTCATAAAGTGCTAACACCGATAAATCTCACAAGCATCAACTACTAACAAGTAATACACACCGGGAGAGAGATCTAATGTAAAACAGCGATAGAGACCCCTAATTGTTATAACGGGATGAAGGTGGATGATGAGGGTGATGGTGCTGGTGGTGATGATGATGACGATGACGATCTTGTTGGTGCCCGGAGCGATGACGGTGACGATGGTGATGTTTTCCCCTCTCCGGGGAGGAATTTCCCGGCATATTTCTCCCTGCCGGAGAGCTTTTCTCTCTCTGGTGTTTTACGCCCCGAGGCGGCAGAAGAATAATTCTTCGATGATGTCCTGGGCTTAGGGTTCCGTGTGGGTCAAGTACGCGAAAGGACGCCCAGGAGTTGGCCAGGGGGCCAGACCACCCCCAGGCGCGGCTAGAGGGGCGGCGCCGCCTGGTGGTGTGGGCCCCAGGTGGACCCCCTCCGGGTGCCCTTCTAGCTCACTTACTCCTTAGAACTTCTAATACTCCTCCGGTATCCCCCCCCCTCTTCTTCCGATCTTCTGAAATAGGGTATCTTGACGGTGTTTTTTCCATCAGATTTCTGGTTCCGGTGTTTATTCTCCAAAAATTGTGAAACATGCAAAATAAGATAAAATAACATAAATGATGCATCATAACATTAAATATATCGATGAATAACAGAAAATAATAATATAAAATAGTGATGCAAAATGGACATGGTGTAAGCGTGCGCCAAGTCAACCAAATAAAACATTCGAAGGAGAATACCGCAATATTATGCTTTAATGTGGTAGAAACAACTCATGATTCTTTCAATGGCACATTAAGCACTCTCAACTATTTGATACAAGTAATGCTACAATAATAACTACTAAACATAAATTAAAATAACATCCAACATGACATGGAAAAGTCTAGACACAGTCTAGACGAGCTTCTTTTTGCATCGTTATAAGCACAAAAATTGTACTACTCCTTTCCAACACCAATCATTTCACATAAAAAAAATCTCCAAGAGATATAGCAATGAAACAAGAGAGTACTACTACTACTCTACTAGAACTAACAGCTCTGAAAAAGAGATGCATGTAAAACAGGAGCTAAAGGGATTTGCAGCAGCTAAAGAAAAAAACTAAGAATACAAGCATGGAAGAAAATGTGTATTCGTATGAAAAAGCGGAGCGTGTCTCTCTCCCACACAAGAATGCAGGGTTCCAACTATGTTTATTGCAGAAAGCAAAACAAAAGAAGACAAAACAAAACAAAAACAGACGCTCCAAGGGAAGTGCATATGATGTGACCGAATAAAAATATAGTTTCACTACAAGTGACCTGATAAGTTGCTGATGAAGAAGGAGATGCCCCCAAGCTTAGACGCTTGAGTCTTCTTAGAATTTGCTGGGATGAACCACGGGGGTATCCCCAAGCTTTGTCTTTCCACTCTTCGTGGTCACATTATATCACCATCTTCTCTTGACCCTTGAAAACTTCCTTCACACCAAACTCAAAGTAATTCTTATTAGAGGGTTAGTGCAAAATAAAAAACTCGCATTTTCTCCTAGGAAACAAGAATTATTAATACTTTTTAAGCATTAGCTACAGACATTGATGTTTTGTGGAGCAAAGAAATCCACTCGACATAGTAAAAGAGAGAATGCAAGTAAAAAGGCAGAATCTGTCAAAACCAGAACAGTCTGTAAAGAAGAATTTTTTCGGGGCACTTACGTTGCTCAAATTGAAAAACGTAAAACTAAAAAAAGTTTTATAAATAGCTGAGGATTAAGCACAAAATGTTTCAGGTCATTTTGATATTTTCGTGATTTTATACAAATTTAACAGTGGACATCAAAAATCTATTTCCTGCACATAAATCCAAATCTAACTTCAAATTTCACTAGAGACTTTACTTGGCACAACAAATGCGAGAAAATAAAAATACAAAGGAGTTGCTATAGAAGTAAACAACAACTTGACCCAAAGAAAACAGAAGAAAACATTGCAAAAATAAAACCATGGGTTATCTCCCAAGAAGTGTTTTTCCTTAACCCATTTTAGCTAGGCCGAGAAAACAAGAATAAAGTATTTTCAAGTGAAGAAGCATCCAAATTGTAACTTGTTCTAATAATAAAATCAAAAGGAAACTTCATTCTCTTCCTAGGAAAGTGTTCCATACCTTTCTTGAGTGGGAATTGATATTTAATATTCCCCTCTTTCATGTCAATAATAGCACCAACAGTTCTAAGAAAAGGTCTTCCCAAAAAAATAGGACTAGAAGCATTGCATTCAATATTCATAACAATGAAAACAATGGGGACAAGTGTAACATCCCAAGTATGAAAACTCCCATTTAGAATGTTTTATTTCTTGTTAAATTATGTTTTGCATCATGACATCATCATTGCTTTTGTTTTGGCATTTGTTTTCCATTTGTTTTCATCTGTTTTCCTTTGTTTTCCCATTTGAAATTCAAACAATATTCAAATGATTTGTTTCATACTTGTTCTGTTACAATTTCCAAATAGAAATATTCAAATAAAAACAGCCTTTTGTTTCCATCAAAATAGAAAGCTCAAACTATTAACTTGTTCTTTTAATAATTCACTTAATTCAAATTTCATTCAAATTCAATTAAATTTCCAAACAGCAACCATTTTGAAGTTTATGAAAATTACAAAACAAATCAATCATTTGTTACCATTACACTTGAAACAAAAAACTTTTAAGTTGTTCTTTTCATTTAATCAATTAATACCAAAATTTCACTCAAATTTAAATAAAAATACAAACAGCAACATGATTTAAATTTTTTGGAAAACAGAAGTTGCACAATGTTGCTGTTACCATAAATAAACTATACAAAATTTTTCCCTAAATTTTCTAACCCTAAAACCCACTCTTTTTCTTCCTTTTCCTTTTCAGCAAAAAAAACAGAAAGAAAAATTAAAAAGAAACGCAGAGGGAGGCAGCAGGCCCAGCCCACCTAACCCACGGCCTGCTACCCCCTCCTTTCTCCTACCTTCGTACGGCGCGCATCTGCGCGTGTCCACGTCGACAGCAGCGAGCAGGGAACGGCCACGAGCTCGCTCTCCCCCTCCTTATAACCCTAGGCCGCGAGCCCACCCTCTGCCCTAGTCCTCCCTCCTCTCTCCCTCTCTCGCCGCCGTCGTCTCCCCCGCTCTCCCGCTATTCTCTGTCGCGGCACCACCCCACCTCTGAACCCACCGCAACTCCGCCACTGTACTCTGATGATCGCCGCCGAGTTGGCCACCTCCAGGCCTGGCTATCCACGGGAACAAAGTCCCCACGGCTTCCTCTACTTCCTCGACACCACAGCGAGCACGGAGAACTGCTGTCGCCGTCGTCCACTGCCCCGAGCACCTCCCTCTGATTTTTTTCCTCCCGGTGAGCACCATCTTTTCCACCCCCCTTTCCCTCTCTCTGCATCACGTCACAAGCACGCGCACACCCACGAGCACCAGCGCGTCCACCGTGAGCAGCAGTCACCGCCGGCGAGCACCGTTCTGTCGACAGGTTCAGTCAGCTGAATCAAATTCAGTTTCAGTTAGCGCGGCTAACTGAACCTTATCCTCCCCACGCACCCTATACTGACAAGCAACGCATCAGTACCGTAGTGGCAGCGCGCTGCGCTCTCGCTCACGGGGTCGCGGGATCGATCCCTGCCCCCCGCGGATTAATCCAACCCTTTTTCGCCAACGAGCGCTGACAGGCGGGGCCCCCTGTCAGCGACTCTGCGTCCACGCACGCGCCACGTGAGTGCCAAGTTGGCCCAGGGCCCTCTGTCAGTGGCCTGGGCTAGGCCACTGCGAGGTGGAAATCAGTTTCTGCCCTTTTCTTTTTAATTTAAGTCCCTGTTATTTACAGTTTAGTCCCCAAATTTCAAAAATGAATAACTTTTGCATAACAAGTCCAAATAATATAAATGAAATATGTATTCTGAACCAAATTTAATCCTCTATCTGATTAAATCATTTGTTTTCTGTTTTGAACATTTCAAATTGTTTCAAAATTCAAATTCAAACAACTCATTACAAATTTGGTTAAATTCATAACTAATTCAAACTTATTTCAAATGGCACATATAAAATATGTTTTCCATGCCAAATTGAACCACCTTTTCAAATATAAACTTTATTTCATGTTTTGAATAATTAAAATTGGTTAAATAATTTAAAACTTGTTTAAATCATTTAAAATTGCTAAATTCATAACTTGGTCAAGTTAAATTATTTTTGAACTTATAAAATATGTTTTCAAACCAGAAAAGTATAATATTTTCAAATATGAATTTTAATAAATGTTTTGAACAAATAAAAATTCAAATAAATTCAAACTTGAATTACATTCATTTAAATCTTGTTTAAACTTGTTTAATTCATAATTAATTCATTTTAAATCCTTTTTCAACAAATGAAACATGTATTCCACCTAAAATGTTGTGTTCTTTCCAAATATGAATTTTGTTATTAATTTTGAACAATTAAAATTGGTGAAAACAACAAATTCTTGTGTAACTCCTTTAAGAAGCAAATTTTTATAACTTAATAAATAAAATTCCAAACTTGGTAAACTTCATTTCAAATTGATGCTATTGTTGTTTTCTTTCTGTTTTCCTCATCCATGCATCATGCTAATCCACTTCCACATGATGATTAGTTGTAGCTCATTTAATCCAACCTTAATTCATGGGCTTTCCATATGCAATCCAAATTGCATATGGGTCCATTTAATTATGTTACCATGTCAACTAGCTTATTTTGATGCATCAATTAAATTGTCATGCATCATCCCATGATTGTGCACTATGCCATGTTATTGATTGTTTGTCTCTCTGCGTTGTTTGTTTGCTTCTTCTCGAATAGACGACGACGCTGAGACAGACGAGGTTTACGACACTACTTCTGAGGAGTTAGCTCAGTACCAGGCTGCTGAGTTTGCAGGCAAGTATTCACTCACATGAACCATTGTGTTCCTTTCCACGCTGGATACCGATACTTTCCGTTGTCTATTCTGCTAGCCTTATGAATCGTTGCTTGTGTTCGATCCTATCACATGTTATCCTTTAACCCTGATATAGCCTCACCTCCACACCTAAAACCCCGTTGTTTGTTGCCCGTGTCTTACTAGCATGCTTAGGGTTGTTTATGCTCGAGTCTGCTGTCCGTCATTTCTGTTACCATATTTATTATGCTCTGGGGCTCGATGTTAAACAACAACCTGTTAATGTTTGAGGTAATGCTAATTAGATGATAAGGCACCGGCAGGAGGCCCGGCGTGGTTTTGAGGCCTGCTAGTGTCGACCCTAATTAGGAAAAGGGTCTTGTCTACTGATCCATGATGAGCGCACTATCCGCATGTGGGAAGCGTGTATGGGCGCCCCCCTCAATTTGATTCGATTCGCATCTCGTCCAAATCGCCACACTTAGTTCGGGCTTTCCATTTGATGCACGCATATGCAGGTACGAACCCGAGGCCAGGGTGGAACTTTTGTAGTCGGCATTTAGGGCGGCGTGGTCTTACAGTGCTATGAGGGTCCCCCTTTTCTTCGTGGGGGCTCGATTAGCCGCGCACGCACAGCACGTGGTGCTTTGGGCTTGATGCGAAGAAGAGTTGAGTTGTGTTGAGTGCCTCGCTTGGTGGGTTTGATTCCCGTCTGGCGGGATATTCTTACGTGTACGGCCAAATTGGTGCACCCATGCAGGGTTAAATCTTCTCGAGAAGCCGTGTTTTCCGCGGTTATGGATGACTTGGTGAAAGTACTGGCTAACAAGTACTCAGAACAACTTACACCTAACTAATGATAACTTGACTAGTAATAGTCTTATTGACACAATAACTTGAACCATCATTATTCCAACTGTGTGAGTTATCCTCGGATTGCTTCTTTGGATAAGGGGCGAGATCCAGGATGGGTTTGTTTGGAGTTAGTAGTAGTTGGTTACGATACGCTATCTTATCTCCTTTCTATTAGCCGGAAGTTATAGCATGTTTCTGTAGTTGGTTAGAGCAGCCTGCTGCCGCACTTTTGTATCACCTATTCTTCCGTTGAACCCAAAGCATCTGTACATTGGTGTTGCCGGGTACACTATGGTATCTTGTGAGTCTTGCTTGCCAGTACGTTTATGTACTGACCCCTTTGGGGCTGTGGTTTCCGCAGACTACGTTTCCGAGGATCCCCATGGTGGCTACTACGTGGAGTATGACGAGGCTGCTGACGAGTAGATAGCGGACCCGGGCAGGATCCGAGACATCGTGGATGGGCTCCGTCTTTTCGTTTCCGGCCTCTTAGGCCTATTTGGATCTTGTCTGTACTCAGACACTTTGGATGCTTCCGCTGTGATGTAATGATGAATTGTTAGGACATGTGTCCTCTGGATGATTGTATTTGCTATCTCTGCTCTAGTGAGAGCTATTTGCAACTTATTTCAATCTTTTGTGTCTTGGAGATATGTTGTGATATCAGTTGTTCTAATGCCGTTGACGTACCATGTGTGTATGTTGTGAAGTACGTCAACGGAAGTGTCCTGATTTCTATGGGATGGTTTACGTAGACGATGGATAGTAGAGAATGGTTGTCACACGTTTACGTGTTGGCCTGCTCATATTGAGATGCGGGTGCCGGTATGCCCCGTAAGCCATGTGTTCTACTGTTTAGCGGACTGTGAGTATCCTCTAGAAGTCCGGGTGCGACAAATGGTATCAGAGCCTGTCTGCCTGTAGGATTCCTTTTACTGGTCGCAGTTGAGTCTAGAAACTATGTTGTAGCTATATAGGAAAAATGAAACGTGAGAGTAGGAATTCTGTTCTTTTTCTTCTTTCCCCACCCACCCTCCCTTTTCTGGTAAGGAAGTGCAACGTTGTTTTTCTCTTCTCATCTAAACTTTCAAGTTAGGTTTTCACGTATCCTGGTTTCTCTAGGATAGTTATATCTACTAGACCATAGGAATGGAGGTGGTTGTGACATGATTTATCATGTTGCCTACTCACGATTGATAACGGAGGCGTGTAAGCCCCGGAAGCAGATCCTCTATTCCTTAAGCAGTAGATATTGATCCTTTAGAAGCCCGGATGGGTTTTCCGTAGTACCTCAGGAGTTTTTGGTCTCGTGTTTCCCGATGTTGCTTCGATATCCTGTTCTTCTCAACATCCTTTTCGTCCGTTGAAACCTTTTTGTTGCTTTCCACTTCAGTTCTTCTACCGGCGTCTAATCAAAACTTCCCCGATCATCTGCAGATGGATCTCAGGTTCTACCCGCAGGTGGTTCGTATGACTCGTTGCGAGAGCACTGCGGTTATCCGGAGATGCTGAGAGACATGGTCACTTTTCTGGGGTTCCGTTGGGCACCAGAGTACCAGGTCTACGAGCAGCAGCGAGAGTTTGACCAGACCTACTACCAGGCTATCGTCTACATTCTGTCAGATGATGGCATGAGCGTAGTCCACCGCTACGAGGCAGTAGGTTCCACAGTGGATATGGCCGTGCAGCAGGCAGCTTATGTGAGTCTCACCGTCCTTCGTGCTGACTACTGGGGATTTGACGATTCCATCTATCGCCACATCCCCCGTGGTTACATCACTTCGGAGGGAGCTCACTTCACTCTCTACGACAACTTGGATGTCTACGAGCATGATAACTCCAGGCTGCACACCACCGCTCAGTTTGTGAGGCACAGTGACGCAGTTGCCAGCACACTATCTCAGGAGTTGGCTTCAGTCAGAGAGCAGCTCTACCTTGCTTTGACTCGTCTGGCGACTTACACCACAGACTTTGTTGGAGACGAGCGCTTTGCACGTTTCGAGCAGCCAGTTGGTCGTCCTCTGCCAGATGCTGGAGGTTACGAGCCGATCAGAGGTCCACTCCTTAACCTTGGTGCTGGTTACACTGGGATTCCACGCTTTGGAGCACAGGGAGCCGACGCTATGTACTTCACCACACCTAGAGTCGGGCTCAGACCACGTCAGATCTATGTGGATCGTCGTTCTACATACTTTCGTGGGCGTGCTCCTCACCGTACCTCTCGCCGTACTCCTAGCCGCCGTCCTGCGTGATGAGCATGGGAGTACCGATGTATCCATTCTTAGCTATGTTTAGTTATCCTTTGGCATTCGAACCATTTGTGGTGTGTTGGATATTCTGATGTATTTGAACATGTGATGATGTACCTGTTGGTTATCTATTCATGCATCGGAATAATCTCTCTTTCGGTTTCCAAGTCTATCCTTTTATATTGTTGTGCTAAAAATGCATTTCCATTCAGGATGCCGCCAACAAGGAACAACCCGCCTGAGCCACCGCCAATCACGGAGCTGTTGACTCAGATGACCCAAGTCATGGCACAGATGGCCCAGTTTCACACTAATCAGCACAACAACCAGACGGCTCCACGAGTCAGCATCAAGGAGTTCCTCAGTCTGGGTCCGAGAGCTTTCGTGGCCACACGCGAGCCTCTGGATGCTGATGACTGGATCCGTGAGATAGCTAAGGCTCTGGAGATTGCTCATGTTGCTGAGGAAGACAAGGTCAAGTATGCCTCCTATCTGCTGAAGGGTCAGGCAGCTACTTGGTGGGAAAACTACCAGGCCATGAGAGCTGGCTTTCCAATCAACTAGAATTGTTTCAAGGAAGCCTTCCTGAAGAACCACATTCCAGATGGTCTCATCGAAAGGATGCGTGAAGAGTTTTGCTCACTCAAGCAGGGCAAGTTGGACGTCATTGGATATCAGAGTGAGTTCAATCGCCTCGCTCGTTACGCTGGTGATGAGGTGTCCACTGAGGCTAAGAAGATGGCAAGGTTCCGCAGAGGTTTTAACCCGGAACTCAAGTACGCCCTCACCAATATCAAGGCCAACAACTTCGAGGAGCTCGTTAACACCGCGCTCAATGAAGAAAATGGGCGCAAGGCGTTCGAGGAGTCTCGCAAGCACTCGCGTGAAGGTGGTTCCTCCTCCAACATGACCACCCCTCCGCAGAAGCGCCGCATCTGCGTGCCAAATGGTGCTGTCACTCGGGCTCCATATGCCCAAACTTCTCCAGGCTTCGCTCCCCGCCCACCCAACCCTGCTCAGATGCATGATCAGAGGGCTTCGATGGGGCAGCCAAGGCCAGGGGCTCCTCGTGTCGTCACTTGCTACAAGTGCAAGCAGACGGGGCACTACGCTGACAAGTGCACGCAGAGGCAGCTACCTCCACCACCACCTCGTTCCAACACAAACCAGGCAATGGTGCGCGCTCCCCCGCCTAAGGCCTTCAACTCCAACAACAGGCCTGTCGGGAGGACCGCAAGGGTGAATCATGTCAAGATCGACAAAGCTGAGGAAGCTCCTGATGTCGTTCTCGGTACATTCCTCGTAAACTCTAATCCAGCTAAAGTGTTGTTTGATACCGGAGCATCACATTCTTTCGTGTCAAAGATCTTTGCGACAGCAATTAAACTCCCTTTTGTTGGTTTGGGTTCCCCGCTAGTGGTAAACTCCCCTGGAGCAACTATGCAAACTTCCAAGATCAGTCACAGAAATCAAGTTCTAATTGGAGGCCACATATTCCTTGCTTCTCTCATACTGCTTGGCAATTCTGACATTGATGTCATTCTTGGTATGGATTGGCTGAAAGCCAATAAAGCTAGGATTGATTGTGCTTAGAAATCAATAACTCTGTTCCACCCCTCTGGCCAGATAGTCTATTCTCCACATGAATCAAGTTCCATTCAGCTGTGCAACCTCGATGCAAAACCTCTACCTTCACTTGAAAATGTTCCGGTGGTTTGCGAATTCCCTGACGTCTTTCCAGAAGAGTTGCCAGGGATGCCTCCGGACAGAGCTGTTGAGTTCGTGATCGAACTTGAACCAGGTACTGCTCCAATCTCTAAGCATCCTTACAAGATAGGAACTCCCGAGCTGAAGTTGTTGAAGGAACAAATTGATATGTACATGGAGAAAGGTTACATTCAACCTAGTTCCTCGGCTTGGGGTTGCCCAACTCTGTTCGTTGCGAAGAAGGATCACACAAAGAGACTCGTTGTTGACTATCGTCCTCTTAACGAGAAAACCATCAAAAACAAGTATCCAATTCCTCGTATCGATGATCTTTTTGATCAACTTGCTGGAGCCTCAATATTCTCCAAGTTGGACTTGAGAATGGGTTACCATCAAATAAAGATAAGAAAAGAGGATATTCCAAAGACAACCTTCACCACTCGCTATGGTCTGTATGAATTCACCGTCATGTCCTTTGGTCTCACCAATGCACCGGCGACATTCTCTCGACTCATGAATTCTGTCTTCCATGAATACCTCGACAAGTTCGTTGTGGTATATCTTGATGACATTCTTGTCTACTCAAAATCCGAGGAAGAGCATGAAGAACATCTTCGTCTCACTCTCATGAAACTTCGCGAGCATCGTCTATATGCCAAATTCTCCAAATGTGAGTTCTGGATTCCAGAAGTTGCTTACCTTGGTCATGTCATCTCAGCCAAGGGCATAGCCATTGATCCAGAAAAGGTTAAAGCAATTGTTGATTGGAAACCTCCAAAGACGGTGAAGCAAGTAAGAAGTTTTCTTGGCTTGGCTAGCTATTGCCGTCGTTTCGTCCAAAACTTCTCCAAGATTGCCAAACCTCTCACTGATCTCACAAAGAAGGACAAGAAGTTCGTTTGGTCTCCACAATGTGATGAAAGTTTCAATCTCCTGAAGACTAAACTCACTTCTACACCAGTTCTGGTTGGCCCAGATCCTTCCAAACCTTTCCAAATATTCTGTGATGCTTCTCTCCAAGGTCTAGGTGCAGTTCTTATGCAAGAACGTCAAGTTGTGGCTTATGCTTCACGTCAGTTGAACGCACATGAGCTCAATTATCCCACTCATGACCTTGAACTTGCAGCAGTTGTGTTTGCCCTCAAGAAATGGAGACAATACTTGTTGGGTAATCGCACTGAAATCTTTTCCGATCATAAGAGTCTGAAATACATCTTCACTCAACCAGATCTAAACCTCAGGCAAAGGAGATGGATTGAAAAGATTAAAGACTTTGATCTTACCATTTCTTACACTCCAGGCAAGGCTAATGTTATGGCCGATGCTCTCAGTCGCAAGTCGTATTGCAATAATCTCATGATCATGGAAAGCCAACCTCCTCTTCATGAAGAATTCCAGAAGCTCAACCTTGGTCTTGTTCCTCAAGGTTATCTTGCAAACTTGACAGCCAGTCCAACTCTCGAGGACAAGATTCGTTCTGAACAACTTCGTGATGCTGAAATCAAGAAGATGGTAGAACACATCAAAGAAGGCAAGGAGAAATTTAAGTCCTTCTCAATTGATGACAAGGGAACTGTGTTCTTCGAAGGACGCATTGCAGTTCCTCAAGTTCAAAGTCTCAAAGATGTCATTCTCAAGGAGGCTCATGAAACTCCTCTCTCCATACACCCTGGAAGTACAAAGATGTACCAGGATCTCAAGACAATGTATTGGTGGCCTGGCATGAAACGTGAAATTGCTCAATACGTTTCTGAATGCGACGTTTGTCAACGTGTTAAGGCAGTTCATCAGAAAACAGCCGGTCTTCTCCAACCTCTGAAAATCCCTGAGTGGAAGTGGGACATGATTGAAATGGACTTCGTCACTGGTTTTCCAAAGTCCAAGAAGGGCAACGATGCAATCTTCGTTGTCATTGATCGTCTCACTAAAGTAGCTCACTTCTTTGCTGTCAAAGAAACAATCTCAGCTAGCCAGTTAGCAGAGCTCTACACAGCAAAGATTGTTCCTCTTCATGGTGTTCCATTGGAAATAAGCTCAGACCGTGGAAGCATATTCACTTCTCATTTCTGGAAAAGCTTTCAAGAAGCATTGGGCACCAAACTTCTGTTCAGCACAGCCTATCACCCTCAGTCTCAAGGGCAAGTCGAAAGAGTCAATCAGATTCTCGAGGATATGCTCAGAGCATGTGGTATCTCTTTGGCATGAAATGGGAGGAATGTCTTCCATATGCTGAATTCTCCTACAACAACAGCTTCCAGGCAAGCCTAGGCATGGCACCATTTGAGGCTCTCTATGGCCGCAGATGCAGGAGTCCAATCAATTGGTCTGGAGCTGGTGAACGTTCACTCTTAGGCCCTGACATTGTTAAGGAAGCCGAAGAGAAAGTTCGCATCATTCGTGACAATCTCAAGATTGCTCAGTCTCGTCAGAAAAGCTACTATGACAGCAAGCACAGGGATATGACTTATGCACCTGGTGACAAAGCATATCTCCGTGTAACTCCCCTCAGAGGCACTCATCGTTTTGGTGTGAAAGGAAAACTTGCACCAAGATATATTGGTCCTTTCAACATTCTCTCAAGGCGTGCGGAAAATGCCTATCGTCTTGAACTTCCAGAAAAGCTATCCAAGGTGCACGATGTGTTTCACGTGTCACAGCTCAAGAGGTGTTTCAAAGATCCAGATCGTGCAGTTGATCATGATTCCATTGAACTGCAAGAAGATCTCTCTTATGAGGAGCACCCTGTTCGAATTCTCGATGAGACCGAGCGTAAGACTCGCAACAAGAGCACCAAGTTCTTGAAAGTGCAGTGGTCTCATCATTCCGATAAAGAGGCAACGTGGGAGACCGAAGAGGATCTTCGCAAGAAGTATCCGGACCTTTTCTCTTCTCAGTAGGAATCTCGGGGCGCGATTCCTTCAAGGGGGGCGTTTTGTAACATCCCAAGTATGAAAACTCCCATTTAGAATGTTTTATTTCTTGTTAAATTATGTTTTGCATCATGACATCATCATTGCTTTTGTTTTGGCATTTGTTTTCCATTTGTTTTCATCTGTTTTCCTTTGTTTTCCCATTTGAAATTCAAACAATATTCAAATGTTTTGTTTCATACTTGTTCTGTTACAATTTCCAAATAGAAATATTCAAATAAAAACAGCCTTTTGTTTCCATCAAAATAGAAAGCTCAAACTATTAACTTGTTCTTTTAATAATTCACTTAATTCAAATTTCATTCAAATTCAATTAAATTTCCAAACAGCAACCATTTTGAAGTTTATGAAAATTACAAAACAAATCAATCATTTGTTACCATTACACTTGAAACTAAAAACTTTTAAGTTGTTCTTTTCATTTAATCAATTAATACCAAAATTTCACTCAAATTTAAATAAAAATACAAACAGCAACATGATTTCAAATTTTTGGAAAACAGAAGTTGCACAATGTTGCTGTTACCATAAATAAACTATACAAAATTTTTCCCTAAATTTTCTAACCCTAAAACCCACTCTTTTTCTTCCTTTTCCTTTTCAGCAAAAAAAAACAGAAAGAAAAATTAAAAAGAAACGCAGAGGGAGGCAGCAGGCCCAGCCCACCTAACCCACGGCCTGCTACCCCCCTCCTTTCTCCTACCTTCGTACGGCGCGCATCTGCGCGTGTCCACGTCGACAGCAGCGAGCAGGGAACGGTCACGAGCTCGCTCTCCCCCTCCTTATAACCCTAGGCCGCGAGCCCACCCTCTGCCCTAGTCCTCCCTCCTCTCTCCCTCTCTTGCCGCCGTCGTCTCCCCCGCTCTCCCGCTATTCTCTGTCGTCGCACCACCGCCACTGTACTCCGATGATCGCCGCCGAGTTGGCCACCTCCAGGCCTGCCTAGCCACGGGAACGAAGTCCCCACGGCTTCCTCTACTTCCTCGACACCACAACGAGCACGGAGAGCTGCTGCCGCGCCGCCGCCGTCCAGCTTGCTGTCGCCGTCGTCCACTGCCCCGAGCACCTCCCTCTGATTTTTTCCCTCCCGGTGAGCACCATCTTTTCCACCCCCCCTTTCCCTCTCTCTGCATCACGACACAAGCACGCGCACACCCACGAGCACCAGCGCGTCCACCGTGAGCAGCAGCCGTGCAGCAGTCACCGCCGGCGAGCACCGTTCTGTCGACAGGTTCAGTCAACTGAATCAAATTCAGTTTCAGTTAGCGCAGCTAACTGAACCTTATCCTCCCCACGCACCCTATACTGACAAGCAACGCATCAGTACCGCAGTGGCAGCGCGCTGCGCTCTCGCTCACGGGGTCGCGGGATCGATCCCTGCCCCCCGCGGATTAATCCAACCCCTTTTTCGCCAACGAGCGCTGACAGGCGGGGCCCCCTGTCAGCGACTCTGCGTCCACGCACGCGCCACGTGAGCGCCACGTTGGCCCAGGGCCCTCTGTCAGTGGCCTGGGCTAGGCCACTGCGAGGTGGAAATCAGTTTCTGCCCTTTTCTTTTTATTTAAGTCCCTGTTATTTACAGTTTAGTCCCCAAATTTCAAAAATGAATAACTTTTGCATAACAAGTCCAAATAATATAAATGAAATATGTATTCTGAACCAAATTTAATCCTCTATCTGATTAAATCATTTGTTTTCTGTTTTGAACATTTCAAATTGTTTCAAAATTCAAATTCAAACAACTCATTACAAATTTGGTTAAATTCATAACTAATTCAAACTTATTTCAAATGGCACATATAAAATATGTTTTCCATGCCAAATTGAACCACCTTTTCAAATATAAACTTTATTTCATGTTTTGAATAATTAAAATTGGTTAAATAATTTAAAACTTGTTTAAATCATTTAAAATTGCTAAATTCATAACTTGGTCAAATTAAATTATTTTTGAACTTATAAAATATGTTTTCAAACCAGAAAAGTATAATCTTTTCAAATATGAATTTTACTTAATGTTTTGAACAAATAAAAATTCAAATAAATTCAAACTTGAATTACATTCATTTAAATCTTGTTTAAACTTGTTTAATTCATAATTAATTCATTTAAATCCTTTTTCAACAAATGAAACATGTATTCCACCTAAAATGTTGTGTTCTTTCCAAATATGAATTTTGTTATTAATTTTGAACAATTAAAATTGGTGAAAACAACAAATGCTTGTGTAACTCCTTTAAGGAGCCAATTTTTCATAACTTAATAAATAAAATTCAAACTTGGTAAACTCATTTCAAATTGAATCTATTGTTGTTTTCTTTCTGTTTTCCTCATCCATGCATCATGCTAATCCACTTTCACATGATGATTAGTTGTAGATCATTTAATCCAACCTTAATTCATGGGCTTTCCATATGCAATCCAAATTGCATATGGGTCCATTTAATATGTTACCATGTCAACTAGCTTATTTTGATGCATCAATTAAATTGTCATGCATCATCCCATGATTGTGCATTATGCCATGTTATTGATTGTTTGTCTCTCTGCGTTGTTTGTTTGCTTCTTCTCGAATAGACGACGACGTTGAGACAGACGAGGTTTACGACACTACTTCTGAGGAGTTAGCCCAGTACCAGGCTACTGAGTTTGCAGGCAAGTATTCACTCACATGAACCATTGTGTTCCTTTCCACACTGGATACCGATACTTTCCGTTGTCTATCCTGCTAGCCTTAAGATTCGTTGCTTGTGTTCGATCCTATCACATGTTATCCTGTAACCCTGATATAGCCTCACCTCCACACCTATACCCCATTGCTTGTTGCCTGAGTCTTACTAGCATGCTTAGGGTTGTTTATGCTCGAGTCTGCTGTCCGTTATTTCTGTTACCATATTTATTATGTTCTGGGGCTCGATGTTTAAACAATCAACCTGTTAATGTTTGAGGTAATGCTAATTTGATGATAAGGCACCGGCAGGAGGCCCGGCGTGGTTTTGAGGCCTGCTAGTGTCGACCCTAATTAGGAAAAGGGTCTTGTCTACTGATCCATGATGAGCGCACTATCCGCATGTGGGAAGCGTGTATGGGCGCCCCCCTCAATTTGATTCGATTCGCATCTCGTCCAAATCGCCACACTTAGTTCGGGCTTTCCATTTGATGCACGCATATGCAGGTACGAACCCGAGGCCAGGGTGGAACTTTTGTAGTCGGCATTTAGGGCGGCGTGGTCTTCCAGTGCTATGAGGGTCCCCCTTTTCTTCGTGGGGGCTCGATTAGCCGCGCACGCACAGCACGTGGTTCTTTGGGCTTGATGCGAAGAAGAGTTGAGTTGTGTTGAGTGCCTCGCTTGGTGGGTTTGATTCCCGTCTGGCGGGATATTCTTACGTGTACGGCCAAATTGGTGCACCCCTGCAGGGTTAAATCTTCTCGAGAAGCCGTGTTTTCCGCGGTTATGGATGACTTGGTGAAAGTACTGGCTAACAAGTACTCAGAACAACTTACACCTAACTAATGATAACTTGACTAGTAATAGTCTTATTGACACAATAACTTGAACCATCATTAATCCAACTGTGTGAGTTATCCTCGGATTGCTTCTTTGGATAAGGGGCGAGATCCAGGATGGGTTTGTTTGAGGTTAGTAGTAGTTGGTTACGATACGCTATCTTATCCCTCTCTTTTAGCCGGAAGTTGTAGCATGTTTCTGTAGTTGGTTAGAGCAGCCTGCTGCCGCACTTTTGTATCACCTATTCTTCCGTTGAACCCAAAGCATCTGTACTTGGTGTTGCCGGGTACACTATGGTATCTTGTGAGTCTTGCTTGCCAGTACGTTTATGTACTGACCCCTTTGGGGCTGTGGTTTCCGCAGACTACGTTTCCGAGGATCCCCATGGTGGCTACTACGTGGAGTATGACGAGGCTGCTGACGAGTAGATAGCGGACCCGGGCAGGATCCGAGACATCGTGGATGGGCTCCGTCTTTTCGTTTCCGGCCTCTTAGGCCTATTTGGATCTTGTCTGTACTCAGACACTTTGGATGCTTCCGCTGTGTTGTAATGATGAATTGTTGGGACATGTGTCCTCTGGATGATTGTATTTGCTATCTCTGCTCTAGTGAGAGCTATTTGCAACTTATTTCAATCTTTTGTGTCTTAGAGATATGTTGTGATATCAGTTGTTCTAATGCCGTTGACGTACCATGTGTGTATGTTGTGAAGTACGTCAACGGAAGTGTCCTGATTTCTATGGGATGGTTTACGCAGACGATGGATAGTAGAGAATGGTTGTCACACGTTTACGTGTTGGCCTGCTCATATTGAGATGCGGGTGCCGGTATGCCCCGTAAGCCATTTGTTCTACTGTTTAGCGGACTGTGAGTATGCTCTAGAAGTCCGGGTGCGACAACAAGGTTATTTTTAACCATAATAAGAACATCATCAACTCTCCCCAACGTTTATTGCTAGCATTATTAGCAAGACGAACATCCAAATAACAATGTTCCAAAGGTGGTAAATCAGGCATATCATAAAGTTTCTTAGGCATAACAGAGATACTAGTACCAAGATAACATAAAGCATTACAATCAAAATCATTCACCTTTATTTTAATGATGGGTTCCCAACCATCATCTAATTTCCTAGGGACAGAGGCTTCACGTTTTAATTATTCTTCTCTAATTTGCATGAGAGCATTTGTAATATGTTTTGTGAAAGCCATATTCATAGCACTAGCAGTAGGACAACTAGAAATCTTTTGTAGGAACACAATTACTTCAGATATATTGCAATCATCAAAATCATGATCATTTTTATCAAAGGTAATGGGACCATTGTCTCCCATATTTCGAAAATTTCAGCACTTTTATCAGGAACAGTTTCAGTGGTTTCAGGCAATTTTAAATGTTTAACAGAAGAAGAGGAGGTATTGCCTACACCAATTAATTTACAATTAATAGTAGAAGGTTCAATAGCATGAGAAGCTTCAGTTTTACTAGTGGTGGTAATAGTGCAAACATTAGCTATATTATTCTTTCTAGCAATTTCATCTTCTCTTTCCCATCTAGCATGCAATTCAGGTAACATCCTATCATTGTCATCAATTCTAACTTGAATCGCATTCAAAGTTTCGCTTTGTTTAACATCATGAGGCATAACCTTTATTTTAAGAAGATCAACATCAAGAGCAAGGCTATCAACTTTACAAGCAAGAACATCTATTTTGCCAACTTTTCCTCAACAGATTTGTTAAAATCAATTTGTGTACTAATAAAATTCTTAAGCATGTTTTCAAGATCACAGGGTACACTTCTATTGTTGTTGTAGCAATTACCACAAGAGTTGGCATAACCATTACCATTATTAGAAGGATAAGGCCTATAATTGTTGCTACCAAAATTATTCATATAAGCATTGTTTTTGAAATTGTTATTTTTAATGAAGTTTAGATCAACATGATCTTCTTGAGCAACCAAAGAGGATAAAGAAACATTGTTTGGATCAACATAAATTTTACCATTCACAATCATAGACATAATATCATCAAGCCTATCACTCAAGGAAGAGGTTTCTTAAACAGAATTTACATTCTTACCTAGTGGAGCTCTCTCAGTGTACCATTCAGAATAATTTATCATCGTATCATCAAGAAGATTTTTTGCACCACCCAAAGTGATGGATATAAAGGTTCCTCCAGCAGCTGAATCTAGAATGTTTCTTGAAGAAAAATTCAGACCTGCATAAAAGGTTTGGATGATCATACAAGTAGTCAGTCCATGAGTGGGACAATTCTTTACCAAAGATTTCATGCTTTCCCAAGCTTTATCAACATGCTCATTATCAAGTTGCTTAAAATTCATAATGCTACTTCTTAAATATATAATTTTAGCAGAAGGATAATATTTTCCAATGAAAGCATCTTTACATTTAGTCCATGAATCAATACTATTTCTAGGCAAAGATAGCAACCATTCTTTAGCTCTTCCTCTCAAAAAGAAAGGAAACTATTTCAGCTTAATAATATCTCCATCTACATCCTTATATTTTTGCATCTCACAAAGTTCAAAAAAATTGTTAAGATGGACAGCAACATCATCAGTACTAACACCAGAAAATTGCTCTCTCATAACAAGATTTAACATGGCAGGCTTAATCCCATAAAAATCACCAGTAAGAGCGGGTTGAGCAATAGGTGTGCTAATAAAATCATTGTTGTGTGTGCTAGTGAAGTCACATAGCTTAGTGTTCTCAGGTGTACTCATTTTAGCAAGATTAAAACAGGATAAATATAACAACTTGAATAATAACTATTTTTTTGTGTTTTTGATATAGAGAAGCAAACAAGACAAAATAAAATAAACTAAGCAAAACAAAAACAAAGTAAAGAGATTGGAAGTGAGAGACTCCCCTTGCAGAAATCCTCTTCCTCCTCGGCAACGACGCCAGAAAAAGCTTGATGGTGCAGGAGTGCACTCGTTGGGAAACCCCAAGAGGATGGTATGAAGAGAACAACATAAAGTTTTCCCTCAGAAATAAACCAAGGTTGAATCGACCGGTAGGAGAAAGAAATCACTTCCGAAGGTTGTTGTGAGCTAATGTTGGCAGGGCGCACTACCGGTTCAGCAGCAACGTGGAATCTACACAACATTATCAAGTTACTTTACCCCAACGAAGCAGTGAGGTTGTCAATCTCACTCGTTTTGCTGAAAACAAAGGATTAGACGTATAGTGTGGAAAACAGTACTTGTTTGTAGTAGATGAAAGAGAACAGTGATGGCAGTGAATGAGAGGAAAACAGTAATTGGGGTAGGAAAACAGTGGTTGCAGTGGTTGTATTGTCAATGTAAAGAAATGGACGGGGGTCCACAGTTCACTAGTGGTATCTCTCCAAAACAGATAGATAACATGCTGGCTAAACAAATTACAGCTGGGCAATTGACAGACATAAAGGCTGCACCGTAGTGCATATGCATGACATGATGATTACTATGTGATTCATGCGAGCATTACAACATAATTCATAGACCGTTATCCAACTGCATCTATGACTAATAATCCACCCTCAGAGCATAAACCAATCAAACCTAGGGTATTAGGTTGCAAGCAACAGATTATTGCTTAAACAAAGTGTGTAATGTAAACAATGTAAACATCGTTGTTTTCTCCCTAATAGCAACAACACATCCCCCACCTGTTACGTTTCTATCACTCGAGCGTGAGTGAAAGGGAGGCATGAACCCACGATCGAGCATAAATACTCCCTCTTGGAGTTACAAGCATCAACTTGGCCAAATCATCTACTAGTAATGGAGAGCATGCAAGATCATAAATAACATAAGCATGAAAGAACATGGTAGATTGATTATCATTGGACATAGCATTAAATATTCATCGAATCCCATCAAACACAACATGTAGCATTACAAGAAGATGATCTTGATCATGTTAGGCAACATCTCCAACAAACCCATAATGACATCAAGGTCATGAAAGAAGAAATAGAGGAGTACGAGAGAAAGAATAGATCCGCGTTAAAACCTACTAGGTTACCCGGAATCGCAAGACCGGAAGAACTGCCGCCAAAAGAAAGGTTCCATAACCCATCTTGGCAAAAGCAGGTAAACGGCAAAGATGCCAGAGGCGAACCAATATACAAGACCGCAGCAGAAAACGCGGAAGCAGCGTTCGCGATTCTTAACAACGATCTGTACTCCAACGGGGAAAAACTCCAAGGGGTGTATGCTTTCTTAGGAAAAGCTGTGCAACAACAACAGCGCGCCCAAGAGCGATCAGGGAGGCTTCACGATAACTCCGCCCTATGCAAAACAGCTACTTGTGCTGCTGGAGCACCTGGACCGAAAGAACCCGGGGATTCAGACAATTCAAAGGATAAAAAAAGAGGATCCGAGAAAAGACAAGAAAAACCCCGACAACCGGGATGCAGCGTCTAGGACCGGATCCCATCTCCCGAAAGATGGACATAAACCCCATGATTGGGAAGACAAACACCGGAACGCCGGCAAAATAATGCCATCTCCGAAAAACCTAGCTGAGAAAGCTGGAAGATACGATATACCTCACAGGCGTGAGAGATCCCGGACACCTCCTAAGGACAAAGAAAGGCACAAGAGTAGAACTCTGCCTAATCCAAAAGGGCGTGACCATGGAAGAGATAGAAATAATCCCGGAAAAGTGCGTCCGTGCAACAATGGAAGAGAAAGGAGCAGATCCCCTTCTGTCCATTCAGCCGGAAGATATTCTGCACACATTGATAGAGCAGAAAAGGCTGATCTATACTTTGGTCCTAAGTGTTTTACTGACAGGATCCGAAGAATAACCCTGCATTCTGGCTTTGCCAAGGTCGGTCCAACGTACCAGAAATACACCGGCAGCACAAACCCGGATACCTGGCTCTCAGACTACTATACAGCCGTCCAGATCAACAATGGGACAGACCTGGAAGCTGTCAAGTTTCTTCCCCTAATGTTGCTGGACGGAGCCAGAGATTGGATCAATGGATTACCATCAAGAACTGTCGACAGCTGGGATGATATGGCTAGAGTATTCACTCAGCATTTCCGGGGAACGTACAAACGCCCGAACAGCATCAACCAGCTAAACCGTTGCACGCAATTTGAGGATGAACCATACGTGGATTTCATCTCCAGATGGACATCAATGAAGAATAGTTGCTCTGGAGTAACTGACGTACAAGCAATGCATGCTTTCGTCAATGGCCTAAAACCCGGACTCGTACCGTTCATGGTCGGTTCCAAAAAGCACAAAGATCTCGGATCTATGCTTACAACCGCCAATGAGCACGCCGCAGCCGAAGACGACATCAGAGCAAGAGGAGGCAATATCGAATCACTGATACTTGCCAAGAAGACCCCTCGTTCTGACAAAAAAGGAACTCCAGAAACAACGACGAAACCCAAAGAGGTCAACATAGCCTTTGGGGGAGAAAAGGGGAATAAGTGGAAAGGACGCAACCCAGATCCAATCAACTACACTCCAGAGGAGTGGGAGAGGATTAAGTCGGAACCTTGTGTCCACCACTCGCAATTTGGGAAACCCACCCATACAAACGCGCAATGCCGGCTGAATAAGCACATGAAAGGCAGTGCAGGAGCCGGAAGTAAGGGGAAGGGTTCCAAAAGGAAACCCGCCAAACAAAAGCCGGAAGCTGACAAAGAAGACAGTGAATCGGACACTGACGAAAAAATCCAGGAACAACAACGTAAGGGCGAACCCAAATTTCCGAGAGTTGATGGAGAAGCAATGCTAACTTTCTTAGCAACTCCATCAGGAAAGGTGGCCAAAAGAACACTTCGAGAAATAAACGCGGTTGTTCCGGCAACCCCGAAATTCTTGAAGTACTCCAACACACCGATAATCTGGGATCAGTCTGATCATCCTGGAAATATCCCTGAACCCGGCACACAAGCTCTTGTTGTAAGTCCTATTGTTCAAAACACTAGGCTAAGAAGAGTGCTGATGGATGGAGGATCCAGCATTAATATAATGTACCTGGATACACTGAAGCATCTGAAGATTTCCGAGTCTCAGCTCAACTACAGCAACATACGCTTCCATGGCATTGTTCCTGGCAGGCAAGCACGATCCCTAGGAGAAATTTCCCTAAATGTCACCTTCGGAGATAAAGATCACTTCCGGCAGGAAAAAGTATCCTTCGAAGTAGTGCCGTTCGAAAGCATGTATCACGCAATACTCGGACGTCCAGCTTTCGCCAAATTCATGGCAAGATCTTGTTATATCTATAACAAGCTGAAGATGCCAGGACCCAAGGGAGGAGTAATCACCATAGCCGGTGATTTCAAGCTGGCAAACGAGTTGGAGAAAGAAAACGCCCTTTGCGCTCAGAGAGTCATAGCAAAGGAAGAACTGAAGGAATTAGCCAAGGAGGTATCGCCGTCAGAAATGCCGGCAGGAAAAGAAACCCGGAAGCCAACAGACAGCTTCAAGGCGTCCGAGAATACAAGACAGGTAATCCTAGATCCCAAAGATCCGACAAAATTTGTCGTCGTAGGGACGGGGATGACTGACAAATAGGAAGGCGAGCTTATCAAGTTCCTCCGTGAGAACTGGGATATTTTTGCCTGGTGTCCAGCTGACATGCTAGGTGTACCCAAGGAACTTGCTGAGCACCAACTCAAGGTTATTCCTGGATCAAAACCCGTCAAACAAGGTCTCCGTCGATTTGACGGAAGAAGACGGAAGGCTATTGGCAAGGAAATTATCCGGCTTTTAGCAGCGGATTTCATCAAGGAAGTAATCCATACTGACTGGTCCGCCAATCCGGTATTAGTACCGAAGAAAGACACTACTGCTCTTAGAATGTGTATAGATTACACAGGTTTGAACAAATTATGTCCGAAAGATAGGTTCGCGCTACCGCGAATCGATCAAATAATAGACGCCACTGCAGGCTCCGAGCTTTTATGCTTTTTGGATGCATACTCCGGGTACCACCAAATACGCATGAAAAAGGAAGATCAAATCAAGACTTCTTTCATAACCCCGTACGGGACGTACTATTATGTAACCATGCCATTTGGCTTGAAGAACGCAGGTGCAACCTACCAGCGTTGCATGCAACGTTGTTTGCATAGCCAGATTGGCAAAAATGTCCATGTTTACGTGGACGATATTGCTGTCGTAACCAAGGAAAAAGATACACTCCTTGAGGATTTGCGAGAAACTTTCGAAAACTTGCGCACTTACAAGATGAAGTTGAATCCATCTAAGTGCGTATTCGGGGTTCCCTCAGGAAAACTTCTGGGTTTCATCGTTTCTCACAGAGGAATAGAAGTTAACCCGGAAAAGATCAAGGCAATCTTGAACATCACGAAACCTACGTGTGTAAAAGATGTCCAAAGATTGACGGGTTCTGCCGCAGCCGTCAGCAGATTTATTAGTCGACTGGGGGATAAAGCCTTACCACTCTACAAGCTGCTGAAGAAATCCGACAAAGTCAAGTGGATTGCGAAAGCCTGGAAACGTCTAGCAAGTTATGTCCCTTTCCGTACTAAGTTCAATTCTATGTAAACATCTTTGGAGATCATGAAATAAAGTTGTCGGAATTCTGGTATCCATGTTTTTACAAATTTATTACAGTACAAAGCATGGTTCCACCTTCTCTATTTCCCGATGATCTTGCAAAACACTCAATGTTAACCCGAATTGTGCCTGCTTACTCGGAGTTAAAAAACTGAATGATTTTTCAGCCTGTTAACGGCTAAAGGAAACTTGAATTGCCTGCGTGCCCAGGTTTCGTTCAAAAAAAAAATTCTTGTTTCTCTAAGTATTATCTGATCGCGTATGTGTTGGGTTACTGGAGCTAGTTAGTAAAAATGCCTTTAGCATGATCCATGTTTCCGAGTCTAAACTGATTGGTTACACCCAGTTACTCGACATGATGATTCATATTGCTATTTGAGCCATTTCAAACACTAAGGACAGTTAAAACATATAAGCCAGAGAACTTAGAAGATAAAGGAATAATAAAATCCGAAAAACTTGCAAAGAATTTCATAATTAAGACTGCAAAAGGCGGAGTTTTCATTAATACAAATAGAAGCATTACAATTCGAATTACATTAGAACAGTGCAATAATGCTCCTATTGTCGGTTTTTGCTATCCAGGTCTAAGGAAACCCTTCAAGCATCCGATTCCTCCTCGCTGCTGTCGTCCTGGGGGTTTCAGGAACTTCTTCCTCCGGGTAATTAATGGAGAGATTCACCATGGAAGCAATCTGGGTAGCGTGGCCTTTGATTGCATCAAAGATCGCATTTCGTTGGGCTTCCGTGTATCCTTGAGGGACACCGGTGGCCACGCGCCAGGATTTTGCACCAGGGTAGTGCATACGCATTAAGCCAAGAGCCATGCGTGCACCACCCCGAGCAGCGGAGCGAAGGAAGGATTCCCTGGACTCCGCCACCTCCATGATAAAACCCGGAAGTTTTTCAACTTCCGAGAACTCCCCAGTCTTGGAGGGAAGAAACTTGTTGATCAGTTGCATGCAAGCAACCCTGATCGAAGTCCAGGTCTTTTCAAAAACTCGGATTCTTTCAATCCGAGAAAGATCTGCATTATCTCCTGTTTGGTAGCAAAAACAACCAAAAAGTTTAAGTACCAAAAAGGAAAAAGGCAAACTAAATGGTAAACGTATACTTAAACTTACCAACAAGTTTGTCAATTTCGGAGGTTTCCTCCTCGCGCAGGCTGAGAGCAGCTTCCAGGCGCTCAATGGTGGCCTGGTCTTTCTTTGCTTGGTCGGAAGCCTGGGATTGAGAAATCCCAAGGGCTAAATTGCTGGCTTCCAGATCTTCTTGTGCTTTCACAAGATCCTTGTGAAGCTCAACATTCTCCTTGCGGAGATATTCGGCATTGCCAGAATCTTCAGCTGCTTGCTTAGCCTGAGCTAAAGCAGCTGCAAAGCAAGGAAAAATCCGAGTTAATAATATTCCCGGAAAAAGTACTTAGACAAATGCCTGAATCGGAAATTTCAGAGGAAAAATGATTACCGGTTGCTTCCGACAGTGCGAGCTGAGATGAAGCCAGCTCCGCCTCTCTCTCCTCAAGAATGGAAAGAAGATTCCTAACTTCCTTGTTCTTGATCGAGAGCTTGTTGAAAATCGCCACGTTAATGGCTTCGGCAGTTTGCTAGAACACGGCAAGGAAAAGAATAATTAGAAAGCATCAAGGTAAAAAGCATGCATTTTATTTAATGCTTGGGGGATAGAGATACATACCTGGCTCATGCGTTGCAAACCTGCAAAGTTCTCGGTGAACTCCTTTGCGTACTCCGCAAAGAGAGTTCCGGCCATGCTTAGACCGTCATTGATAAGCTTGAAGTCCTTGTCGAATTTGGGAATTTCTTCGTCAAAAGACCGAGAAGATTTTCCCGCATCCGGAGCCGCCCTTTCCCTCGTGTCAGATTCCGACACAACGGGCTGGCTGGTCTCCAGTGGTTCGGTAGGGGGGGTGGCAGCGCGCTCTTCCGCCATTGAAGATGATGAGTCCAGAGGAATGGCAGAAGAAGGATGGGCGCCTCGGCTGGACACGGCCTTGTGTCTTTTCAGCTTCTTCAGCTTCAGGCTGGAAGGAGCTAGGCTAAAAAACCAGAAACCCGGAAAATGTTAACTTTCCGAAGACGAAAGAAAAACTTCGACAAGTAACAAAATAACTCGGATGAACTAACCTGGAAGTGGCGACGGGAACTCCGTCAAGGTTGATAACTTCCTCAGAGGAAGGAATCTTCTTTCGCTTACGCCCACCTGTAGCAGCGGTGCGAAGCGCGTCCAGCTCAGCCTCGGAGGCCAACTCCGAGTCTGGAAGTTCAGTAATCTATTAAAAAGAAAAATCAGAGTTATGAGCGAGAAAATCCGAGAAAGAATGATAAAATTCTACCCAAATGACGGAAACATACATTGGGAGCCGGATTGTCGGCCGTATACATTGGCTGACTCGCTTCGTATTGATCGTGTGATGCGACCAACTGATTGATGCGCCGTCGAAGCTCCTTTGCGGGCCAATCTTTGGTGGTTGTCCGCATTGGGTCCTTGACTCCCGTGTAGTCGCAAAAAAGGCGACCACCGTGGTTGGCCAACGGCTGAATCCGTCTATTCAACCAGCAAAAGACCGTGTCCATGCCGGTCAAAGGCGGAGTGGAGGAGGTGAGCTTAGCGATGCGCCGCTTGATCCTTAGTAGATCGGGCGGCAGAACCTGGACGGCTTCCGTTCCCCAGTTGTGTTGGGGAATAGCCGCAGAGTTCGAGAAAGGAGGAACCCCGATGGCCTTCGTTGGAAAAGGCACACCGGGGTGGTAAAAGAAGGAACCCGTCCAAAATTTGACGGATTCCGACGTCTTGATCTTGGGGAACCAATCTTCTCTGAATCTCCGAAGAGTAAAAGAGATGGTTCCGCAAGTCGGGAGTGCGCCCTCCGAAGAGTTCCGCTTAACCCCGAAGCAATACGTCCAAAAGTCTAACCTAGGTTCTAAGCCTAAGTAACCCTCGAACAAAGCCTGGAAGCCGGCCATGTAGAGGATGGAATTGGGTGGCAGGTTATGGGGCTGGATGTTGTAATGGGAGAGAATTTGGAGGAAGAAGGTGGAAGGTGGAAGTCCCATACCTCAGAGAAGATGGGAGGAGAGGAGAACTCTTTCGCCGTCTTTCGGCGTTGGTTCGTTCTCGTCCTCGGGCAGACGCCATTTCCCCTTAAGAACCAGGCCCTCCTTTTCCATGTTTGGAAGGAGAGCCGGTGGAATGCTGCAGGCAATCCAATTGCCTGCAGATTCCGTCTCTTCGTCCGCTCCGGCAGCGGCGGAGGCGGCGGCTTCCGCGGCGGCGAGCTCGTCGCCGAGGAGCTGGATCTTCTCCTCCGCCGTTTCAGGGGCAAACGGCGGGGAAGGTGCGGAGCTCCCGCCCGCAACGTCCGCGGCGGCGGAAAGGTTATCTCCGCCCGCCGCGAAGGCCGCGGTTTTCTCCGGCTCGTCGCCGGTGTGCTTGGGTGACCCTAACTGTGGATCTAGGTCACCGATGAGGTCGTCGATGGCGGCGCGAGTGGGCGAGGACGGTGAGGATGCCATTTCCTGGCGGCGCGTTGCGTTCTGGTGTGCTTTGGTGGTGAAGTGCGCTCGGGACAGTACCTCGCTCGAGAGCTTGCGTGCGTCAATGGCGTGGGTAGTGAAGAGAGCGGAAGATTTTCGATGAGGACGAGGATGGCTATTTATAGCTAGAAATCCGTCAAGATACGTGCCAACGGCTATTTGACCGTTGGATGTTTAACGCGTGTCACTCGCCGGAAAATCCGGGAAATAAAACGACAGGGAAATAATGACTATCTCCTCGTTTCTCGTGAGAATCTGTCAGAGATACGTTGCAGGGTTTCCCGCGTGAAACCCAAACGTCTCTTGCGTCAGCATGATTTAGGCGCTGACGTAAGGAGTTCCTTTTCCGCGAAGGATCGTGAGAGAAAAGTCGGATTCTTAGGATTCCGAGTTTCATGTTACCATCTCTTTCAAAAGAAGAATAAGAAGAATCAAGACTGCTGAATCAATAGTTCTCGGACAAAGTATATTTGGCGAAAGACGGAGAATCAGAGTTTTAATCCTTCTTGGGGGCTACTGTCGGATATATACCAAATAGGGGTATAGAAGATGGTAGATAAAGTGCCGGATTACCAGGGTGGCCTAAGTGGTAGTGGGCTCAGGTCCATTAGGCGGCCCAGTAACCCGACGCACAGAAGCTGGATTCTAGAAGAACCCGGATCACGGCCCAGGTGATCTGGCTTGGAGGAGAAGACGGATTCCTTGCTTTCCAAGTTACAAGTTACCGTAGTCCTCTAGGTTTCCTATTCTGTAAGCCCTAATCCGGCTATTATATAAAGCCGGACGGGAGATAGAAGAAACGGATAACAGAGAAGCTCTACGCCAACTCGCCGAGAAGCTCATCCTCGTCGAGTAGCTTAGATCTAAACCCTCACATTGTAACCCTGTTTACAGGCTTTAGTCCTGATTAGTGAGAAG
The DNA here is from genome assembly GCA_028641055.1 of Alopecurus myosuroides. NCBI lineage: Eukaryota > Viridiplantae > Streptophyta > Magnoliopsida > Poales > Poaceae > Alopecurus > Alopecurus myosuroides. The sequence continues at coordinate 224,905,310 of CM054062.1, forward strand.
TGCAGGAGTAGGCACGTCGTACTGTCGCGACGTACCGAACCTGGGTAAATCCTGTGTTCTGTATTCACTACGCGATCCCGTTACCCCACGTCTCTACCGTAGTCTCATGGCACCCCCGTCTATGAAAACTACTACGATGTCTCGACAAGATCTAAACATGAGGCATAAAGAGGAGAGAACATCCATCTAGCTACTGCTATGGCCCCGTAGTCCAAGGATGAACTACTCACGCATCACTCCGGAGGCAGGCATGGTGATGAAGAGCCCTCCGGTGATGATTCCCCCTCCTGACAGGATGCCAGGGAGAGCTTCATAACCCTCCCGAACTAGGGTTGACGATGACGGCGGCTATGGAACTTTTGGTGGAAAAAGGCTCGAGTATTTAGGGTTAACCCGTGGAGGAGCTTAAATAGGCGAGAGTGCAACGTCGGTGGGTGGCCAGGGGCACCCTATGATGTGGGCCCTCCAGGGCCCCCCTCCGGGTCCCCTCCGGACTCCGTGTACGTGACAGGTTTCTAAGACCCTGGAATTTTGTTTCGTCCAATTTCGAGAATATTTCCAGAATAACTTTTCTGAAACAAAAAACAACAGAAAACATGAACTAGCTCTATGGCATCTTGTCAATAGGATAGTCTCAGGAAATCCATAAAAATGACAAAAAGTGTATAGGAAACATGTAGCATATGGCATGAAAACAAAATGGAACATCAGAAATTATGGATACATTTGAGACATCTCAACAGCAAGACGAGAAGATTAACAAACTTACTAGAAAATTGGTGACAGAGAATTTTGTTTTTTGTATGTACATTCATGCCCATCAACATACTGAGTTTCTAACGTCTAGCCGGAGAGTTTCAATTCGTAATCTTGGTCTCATCACCGAGACAAATTCACTACTATATTACATCATACATTTCTCTTGGGGTATCCCAACGGGTGTGTTGGCAACGGCTACAAACTCATCTTGGACGAAGTGGTCAACTTCAGGGAATAACCTACTTGTGTACAAGCTCAAAGGCAATCTACTCAAGACCATTGAGGAGTACCAACGAACTACTTTTATTAGGATTATGATTAATATTTGATTGCATAGCACAAACTAAGAGCTGATTATTAAAATAAGTGTATTGTGTGTTACAAACCTTTGTTTTCATTCTATTTCATTAGAGCAGTTTTACTTTGTAAGGATAACAAATTATTTGCTTGATCCAGATTATGTTGCCATTCTAAGTGTGATTATCTCGATTGTATTTTTGTTTTGAAAATGTAAAATACCATCAAGTATTATCGATCAGTTTTGAAAGCATGGTATCCAGAAGACATATTGAAATTTTTTCGCCAGAAACAAAAGAGCAGCATTGAAGCAAATTGGAGCAGTTGTTCTATGCATAATAGGTCAACTAGAATAATTTTGGATAAAAAAACTCCACATGCTACTTCATATTTAAATCAGTAGTGATATTCGCCATAAAAAATAATAGCAATACGCCTGTAGCAACGCCTGGTCATTTTTGGTAGTCCAAAAAGCCGAGGACGGCTACGTTCTATATGCAATTTTTCTCTCAAGGGAAATATTCCGCATGCAATTGTCTTGTTCCGAGCAGCCAAATGGGTTGATCCCATGAACTAATTTCTTAAGTGAAAGGGCAGTTCTGCATCACACGCGCGATGCATAGGGATTTCTGGAAAGAAGCAGAAGAGAAGGTGGTAGGCGGTAGCCCACGCTAAGGCCAGACGCGCACACCCGGCCGGTGTGGAAAATCCTATTTGCTGTCTGTTGGCGGCACTTCAGTCTCGCGCCGCCTGAAGGGGTCCTCCAGCGGGCCGGCCCATCAAGGCCGGTTTCTTTTTTCTGTTTTTTTCCTTGTCTTTTCTGTTAGTCAGATTTTTGTAATATGTTCAAATCTAAAAATGATCAGATTCAAAAATTGTTAAAATCTAAAAAATGTTCAGACTTGAAAATTGTTCAATTTTAAAAAATTTGTTCACGCCGAAAAACGTTCAGATTTAAATTTTGTTCAAATTTCAAAATGTTACGGTTTTTAAAACGGTCATAGTTTTTAAATTTTAAAATTGTTCAACTAAATTTTTGTTCAAACTAAAATATGTTTAAATTTAATTTTGTCCGAAGTTCGAAAAACTAAATTCTGAAATATTTAGATTTTCTAAAAAAATACAAATTAGAAAACGTAAAAAAATAAATACACTAGTTTTTCTACTGGGCCGCTTGTCGGACCGGCCCATGAAGCTACTGCTTCATGCGGCTAGGCGAAAACTATATAGGAGCGCCCGGCCGATGCTGAACAGTAGCTAGTCCGTTTGGTCTTTCAGTGATCAGACTTCTGTCCTGCAAGTCTGCAACAAAGATAGGCCCGATATGTGCCTGCAGGAATCGGTATCCAAATTTTTGCTGCCCAGATTATGATTTCAAGTCGAATCAACGTCTGTTGGGCTTAATCTGCTCCCTCTCCGGCTACAAAGTCTTCAAGTTGGTGGGTCTTCCCATATTCCCATTGCATTATCACGAGAATCTACATGTTTCACGAAAGAAAGAGAAAAAGGATGTTGGGATTTGGTTCAAGTCACAGCAGAAAAACAGTACTACGACGTGTACTTAGCAAGTTATAGGTCTTGATCTAACCATTTTCTTGTTTTTAGTTCGCCCGCAATATGCCGACACTACACTGAATTCCGTACTCCCAAGCATGAATACCGGCGCTTATAGTATACCAGATGGTTTTTCTCCGCGGTCTCCAGTACGTATCACCTCGCCATCAATCCCCGTCGAATGTAGTTTTGTCCGCAGCTTTTTACCCATTCTGACCATGAAAGCGCCTTTTAGCGGTAGGCATCGTTCCGCGACACTCAACTTGAACCGGGCATTCGCTTTCTGCAGATTCCACGAAGACTCATGGAAAACGGTGTGCACGCACATAGATTTGTACCGTTAATTTGTCAACTGTCGAGGAGAACAGACAGCACTACAAGTACGCTCGATCAGCCTTTAGACCCGAAATCGCTTACTCACGCGCGCGCGAGCGCTCGCGCGCTTTGCTTTCTCACGTGCCTTCCGCGCGCAACTACTACTCCGTACTTTCTCACGTACGTACGTGCTAGCGTCGCCCAATGGAACCCGACCTATATGGCTACCTTTTTATCTCTTTGAGCGTGGGATTGCATGCATGGATGATTCCTGTTTACATGCCATGGGTCACCTCACGTGACCAGATCGATTGGAATCGATCGATCGGGAGACATGTAGCTAGCTTCCTTCTTATTTGTACGTGAAACTTCCGAAGGTTATATCTTTTAAATAGTGTGTCGAAATATTAATCTGTTTTCACCATTGTGATGTGCATGACGATCTCTACAAAATAAGTCCAATATCACATATACATATTTCATAAAAGAAATTTATGCCTCATGGGACCCACATGTCATAGACTAGAGCAACACGTTGTGGATTGGAACAAACTGCATGCATGCTCACGGTCGATTGGAGCTCTAAAGCTTCACAAGCTAGCTAGCTCATTTGAACCTACATCTTTCAAATATTTATATTTTCTCAACGAACTTATCAATTGTGATATGTTTGTACCATTGTGACGTGGATAATAAACTCTACAAAATGAGTTCAATATTGAATATATATTCTTTCCGAAATATTTTGTATTGCGTGGGACCCACACGGCATGGAAAAGAACTATACTTATTTTCAAATTTAATGAATATTAGTACAAAAATGCATTAAACAAATCCCCCGCCAAGTATAGTGCGTGCGGCGAAGCAGCAGGTGCTAGACTTGGCGAAAGAGAAAAAAGAAAAGATCAAAGCCATGAGGCTTTATTAGAGCAATGGTATTGCATTGCATATCCGTGAAGGCATACGGTAAGTACTTCCGGTTTACTCCATATGACCAAAAGTATATTGCCGGCCAATGGAGAGAAAAAACAACCGATGGATATTGTAAATACACTGCGACCAATTTTTAGTACGAAGCAACAAGAACCAGACCTGGCGAAATACTCGTGTCACTTCTTTAGCGGGAACCAATGAGATTCAGAATGTCGTATGACAAGATATGGCGAATAGTTCATGCCATTTTTTTTTGAAGGGATATTATTTCCGTTCTACTCCATCGCGACCATGTATTTGGTGCCGGCCAATAGAGTACTCAACATTTATTCATAGTATCTTCTGTTTAATAGCGCATGTCCATGCAATTATTCAATAACACCCATTAGGGAGAGTAGTATTACAAAGTAATATGACAAAAGAAGAAATATATACTCATCCATATAGAGATCATGCTCTTATTTATTCTCATCGCGACCAGATACAATATGGTGCCAGCCGATGGCGTAGGCATTGTAAGAAATAATTCATCAAGTAAGATGCGACCATAAAATGATGTTGGTGCCAACCATCAAACTCGAAGGGTTTCAGAGGTCGACACTGACCGCAATGGTGTGTCGTATCGCTCCCATAATTTCTTTACCGAGTTTGATGCGATCGTAAAAAAAAAGCGAACGATGCCAGCCATCACACTCGAGGGGTTTCACAGCTTAGCACTGGCCGCACTGGCGCACCTTGCTGCTCCCAATAGTTAAAGTGTCGGAATATCGTCGACAATGTAAAAGCACTAGGTGATAATGATCCCCCAGTGTCATTGGTATGATTATTAGAGGAAAAATGCCCCCAACATGGTTGATATGATCAGTGGAGGGAAAAATGCCCCCAGCTTGATTGATATGATCAGTGAAGGGAAAATGCCCCCAGCGTGGTTGATATGATCAGTGGAGGGAAAAATGCCCCCAGCTTGGTTGATATGATCAGTGGAGGGAAAATGCCCCCAGCGTGGTTGATATGAATGAAAATTACCAACCTTTTGAAAACTTATATGTAGTATTCCCAAGAATGTTATCAAGGACGATGAATGGAAATTACCAACATTTTGAAAACCTATATATATTTTTATCCCCAAGAATGTTATCAAGGGCGATAAATGGAAATTACCAACCTTTTGAAAAATTATTTGTAGTTTTTCAAAGAATGTTATCAAGGGCGATGAATGGAAATTACGAACATTTTGAGAACCTATATATATTTTTTATCCCCATGAATGTTATCAAGGGAGATGAATGGAAATTACCAACCTTTTGAAAAATTATATGTAGTTTTCCCAAGAATGTTATCAAGGGCGATGAATGGAAACTACCAATATTTTGAAAACATATATATATTTTTTTATCCCCAAGAATGTTATGAAGGGCGATGAATGGAAATTACTAACCATTTGAAAACCTATATATATTTTTATTCCCAAGAATGTTATCAAGTGCGGCGAATGGAAATTTCCAAAGTTTTGAGAAACCGATATATATATTTTATTCACCAAAAATGTTATCAAGGGAGATGAATGGAAATTACCAACCTTTTTAAAACCTATATATAATTTTCCCAAGTATGTTATGAAGGGTAATGAATGGAAATTACCAACCTTTTAAAAACATTTTTCCCAAAAATATTATCAAGGATGATGAATGGAAATTACCAACCTTTTTCAGAAACCTATATATATTTTTATTCCAAAGAATGTTATCAAGAGCGATGAATGGAAATCCCGCGCTGTCGCCCGCCCCTCCTCTGTGGCCCTCCTCGCTGCTGCCACTGTCAACAAATGGTGACAAAGGTGGTATCAATTTCTCTGAGCGGCGTAGGTGGTCGCGGGCTCGGCTTAGGACGGCCATAGCGGCTCGCCGACGCAAGAAAGAGGGAGCGGCGGCTCTACGATCGCGCTGGCTTCGTCATCTGCTAGCGACCAACAGCATGGCGGCGGATCTGGGGCTGACGCCTCAAATCTGATGGTGAAGCGGGATGTCGGCTCCTGGAGGCGGTCCATCGAATGCGGCGCTGATGTGGCTGTGGGGACGATAGGGAATCGACGTGCACCGTGTGGGCATGGTGACTGCATCGGGAGGCAGCTTCGGGGTGATCCGTCGGACTTCGGGGTGATCCGTCGTACTTTTTTTAGAAAGCAATATATATTTTTATTTTCCCAAGAAATTCATAAGGGACAATGAATTAAAATTAACAACCTTTTTCAAAAACCAGTATATAGTCTATTCCCAAGAATGTTATCAAGGGAGATGAATGAAAATTACCAACCCTTCAAAAACGTATATATAATTTTTCCCAAGAATGTTATCAATGGAGATGAATCGAAATTACCAACTTTTAAGAACCAGTATATATTTTTATTTCCAAAGAAATTATCAAGGGAGATGAACGGAAATTACCAACATTTTTTTTAGAAACCAATGTATAGTCTATTCCCAAGAATGTTATCAAGGGTGGTGAATGAAAATTTAGGGGAAACCTATATATAATTTCCAAACAAAGTAACCAGGGGAGATGAATGGAAATTACCAACCATTTGAAAACCTATATATATTTTCTTTCCAAACAAAGTAATCAGGGGAGATGAATGGAAACTACCAACCCTTTGAAAACATATTTTATAACTTCCCCAAGAATGTTATCAAGGGAGATAATGGAAATTACCAACCTTATTTAGAAACCACTATATATTTTTATTTCCCAAGAATTTCATAAGGGAGAATGAATTAAAATTAACAACCTTTTTCAAAAACCAGTATATAGTCTATTCCCAAGGATGTTATCAAGGGCGATGAATGCAAATTACCAACCCTTTGAAAACATATATATAATTTTCACAAGAATGTTATCAAGGGAGATGAATGGAAACTACCAACCTTTTTAAGAACCATTATAAATTTTTATTTCCAAAGAAAGTTATCAAGGGACATGAATGCAAAATTACCAACCTTTTTTTTAGAAACCAATGTTTAGTCTATTCCCAAGAATGTTATCAAGGGTGGTGAATGAAAATTACCAACCCTTCAAAAACTTATATATAATTTTTCCCAAGAATGTTGTCAATGGAGATGAATGGAAATTACCAACCTTTAAGAACCAATATATATATTAATATATCCAAAGAAAATTATCAAGGGCAATGAATGGAAATTACCAACCCTTTTTTTTAGGAACCTATGTATAGTTTATTCCCAAGAATGTTATCAAGGGTTATGAATGAAAATTACCAACCCTTTAAAAACCTATATATAATTTCCCAAGAATGTTATCAACGGAGATGAATGGTTATTACCAACCCTTTAAAAATATATATATATCTCTTTCCAAACAAAGTAATCAAGGGAGATGAGTGGAAACTACCAACTCTTTCAAAACATATTTTTATAACTCCCCCAAGAATGTTATCAATGGAGATGAATGGAAATTACCAACTTTTAAGAACCAATATATATTTTTATTTCCAAACAAAGTTATGAAGGGCAATGAATGGAAATTACCAACCTTTTTTTTAGAAACCAATGTATAGTCTATTCCCAAGAATGTTATCAAGGGTGATGAATGAAAATTACCAACCCTTTAAAAACCTATATATAATTTCCCAAGAATGTTATCAACGGAGATGAATGGAAATTACCAACCCTTTAAAAATATATATATATCTCTTTCCAAACAAAGTAATCAAGGGAGATGAGTGGAAACTACCAACCCTTTGAAAACATATTTTTATAACTCCCCCAAGAATGTTATCAATGGAGATAAATGGAAATTACCAACTTTTAAGAACCAATATATATTTTTATTTCCAAACAAAGTTATGAAGGGCAATGAATGGAAATTACCAACCTTTTTTTTTTAGAAACCAATGTATAGTCTATTCCCAAGAATGTTATCAAGGGTGATGAATTAAAATTACCAACCCTTTAAAAACCTATATATAATTTCCCAAGAATGTTATCAAGGGCGATGAATGGAAATTACCAACCCTTTGAAAACCTATATATAATTTTCCCAAGAATGTTATCAAGGGAGATGAATGGCAACTACCAACCTTTTAAGAACCAATATATATTTTTATTTCCCAAGAAAGTTATCAAGGGAGATGAGTGGAAATTACCCTCCTTTTTAAAAACCTATATATATTTTATTCCCAAGAATGTTATCAAGGGCGACCAATGAAAATTACCAAACTTTTTAGAAACTTATGTATATTATTTTCCCAAGAATGTTATCAAGGGCGATGAATGGAAATTACCAACCTTGTTAGAAACTAATATACATTTTTATTCCCCAAGAATGTTATCAAGGACGATGAATGCAAATTACCAACCCTTTGAAAATCTATAAATAGTTTCCGCAAGAATGTTATCAAGGGATATGAATGGAAATTACCAACCTCTTAAGAACCAATATATATTTCAAAAAATGGTGACAATTTAAATCAATGGTGATAATTGAAAGCTAACAAACTAAAAAACATTCGTAGCAATGTTATCAACTAAGATGTATGAAATTACCAACCTAAAAACCCATCAAGTATGTTATCAAGTGGGATGATTATATTCACGAACCTAAAAACCCATCAAGAATGTTATCAAGTGCAATGAATGACATTTACCAACCTAAAAACCATTTTTTGGAATGTTATGAGGTGTGATGAATACATTCTTGAGAATGTTTATCAAGGGTGATGAATGAAAACTACGACAGTAAAAAACTTTCAAGAAAAATTATCAAGTGTCATGTATGAAAATCACCAACCTAAAAACTTTTTATGAATGTTATCAATGGAAATTACCAATTTCTTTAAAAAACTTATGTATAGTTTTCCCAAGAATGTTATCAAGGGTGATAAATGGAAATTACCAACATTTCAAAAACCTATATATGTTTTTTCCCCAAGAATGTAATCAAGGGCGATGAATGTAAATTACCAACCCTTTGGAAAACCTATATATAGGTTTCCCAATAATGTTATCAAGGGTGATAAATGGAAATTACCAACCTCTTTTAGAAACATGTATATATATATACACATATATATACATATTTCAAGAATGTTATCAAGAGCGATGAATGGAAATTATCATCATATTTTAAAAATTATATATACTTTTTTTATAAGAATTTTACCAAGGGTGATGAATGAAAATTTCCAACCAATAAATTATATCTATACTTTCTCCCTAAAATCTTATCAAGGGTGATGAATGGAAATTACCAACCTATTTTTAGAATCCTATATATAGTTTTCCCAAGAATGTTATCAAGTGCGATGAATGGAAATTACCCACCTTTTTTAAAAACCTATATGTTTTTTCTCCTTAATAATGTTACCAAGGCTGCTGAATGGAAATTATCAAACTATTAGAAGCCTATTTTTTTTCTTAAGAAATGTTACCAAGGTGTGATGGATGAAAAATTACAAACCGGCGAGAAATAGTTGAAAATGTAAAGGGGTCATGTCTAGTAATTTCCATGTTTATGTAAGGGCATCTCCAGTCGCCCCCCCCCCCCCCCCCCGATCCCCCCAAGGCGGCCTTTTTAGCGGCGGAAGCGGCGAATAGCGCTGTTTTCGCACCAGTCGGCCCCCACAGAAGCCCAAATAGCGCCGAAACGGCGCTAATTCGCGCCGCGGCACCCAGGCGAAACCCAGGTGAAACTGCGGTGCAGCCCACGCGGGCCAGCTCTGTCAGTGACGCGTCGAAAAAACGCGGGAACAGAAACCCCCGTGATCATATTCTCGGCTCCCGCGTCGGTCAAAGGCTTCCGGCGTTTATGGCGTGGCGGCGGCGCAGTGCATGCGCCCGTTCAAAGACTGTCGGAGTAATGGCATGGCGAGCGGCAGCGAGGGCACGCGGCGCAGTAAATGCCCGGCAGGCTACAAACCCCCCCTGCTCGCCGCCCTCCCCATTCTTCCACCTCGCTGCTCCCCCGTCCTTCCTCCCTCGGCGCTCTCCTCTCTCCCCGTGCTCTCTCCAGTCGCAGTAGATGGCCAACTACGACGATGCCGCCGCCGCCAACGGCTGGCGCCGACGCCACCTTCGCTGGAACGAAACTTGGGCGTTGTACCGGGCGGGCTATCCGTGCCCGCCCGACATGCGCCTCCCGAGCTCCGCCGGAGGGAAGCCTCGCTGGCACCTCAGCGTTGGCGGAGTTCCCGTGCCCCCGATGCCTTCCACGGACGCCGAGTTCCGGCAGGCCATCGCGGAGGTCCGCCAAAGCCTGCCGGCGGACGAGGCCGCGCGGCTCCACTGGAGGTCGCACGTCCATGAACACTTATGGTGACAGGAGCTCCAGCGCCGCCACGACGCGGACCTCGCCGCCGAGGGAAACAACGGCCCTGTCGAGGGCCACGCCCACGGCTTGGGGCGCAAGCGTTGGTGGGGAGGCCAGCACCGCACCCTCGAGTGGGTGCTGGACTACATCGACGCCGGCAACGAGCCCCGGCTGCAGATGCCGCCCCGCCTGCACCCCTCGTGGGAACCGCGGCGGATGGGCGGCGGCTCGTCGTCGGCTACCTCTTCCTCCTCCGGCGCTCAATCCCTCTCTCTCACCCCTCCCCTTCTGAACTCCGGCGCTCATGTCCCCATGCGCATCGGCGGCTTCCTGCGCATTGGCGAGCCGCGCCAGCGGCACGATGCCGAGTTCGAGCGCATCGTCCGCCTGAAGACGGAGGTGGACGAGGACGAGGAGTGGACGGATTTGAGGGCCGCCGAGGAGTTGTCGCGCAACACGCTCCAGCCAGTCACCGCCGACGTCGCCGAGGACTCGAGCCTGCATGACAACACCGCAGAGGAGCTGGAGCTCCAACGCCGCCTCCTCGCAGAGGCCGATGAGCGCAAGGCGCGGCGCAAGCAGGAGGCTGCCGCCAATGCGGCCCGCCGCCGCATTCCTTTCCCGCCGCAGACGAGGGAGATCCCCTACGTTGTGCTCGACCCCGACATCGACGAAGAAGTCGAGCTGCAGCGAGCCCTTGCGGTGAGCAGGTGGGGCGACTCCGGCGCGAGGCAGAGCAACCCGCACTGCCGCGCTCCCGGTGAAGGAACCAGCAGGCGGGACGGCGGAGATTCGGACGACGACGGCGACGGCGACGACATCGACTACAGCCAGGCGATCGCGGCGCGCCTATGGCTGCAGTAGCGTAGTTTTAGTTTAAATTTACTGTTTTTTTAGTTTAAATTTCAGTGGAATTGTATGAAATTTGCGTCGAATCAATAAATGCGTCGAATTTCATTCCTCGATTTATTTTGGGCCGATTGTTGGGCTGGGGGTCGACTGGGAACCCTGCCCCCCAGGTTCCAGACTAGCGCCGTTTGGCGCCGCGGCGGGCCCAAAACGGCGGCGTTTTGGGCCCTCGGGGGCGCAACGACTGGAGATGCCATAACCGGTAATTTTTTTATTTTTGTTCTAGTTGGAAGTAGAATTTTTTCCATCTCCCACCCGATTATCTTTTACCCTAAAATATCACTAGCCCGAAAAAGGAATTAATTTTTTACCGACGGGTTATTTTTATGCAAGTAAAAAAGATAAAACGGACCATTTCTTAAAACGCGCGCACATGAAGACGACTGTCGAAAAAGGGAATAGCAGGCACGCCAACAACCCGTATATTTTTTCGACAAGCGAAACCTGTCGGAAACCAATGAGCAGAGCCTTCGGATTGCGCGCGCAATATAGACCCACCCGATAATTATTTCTTAATCCGAAAAAATTTAAAGGAACGGGAGAGCACTTAGCTGGTTTAGACAAAAGGGAATATGATTTTTCAGAAATAAAATATTTTTGTAGCGTATATTTGTACAGTATTATTTTCATGTAAAGGGAATAGCTTCGCTCCATTTTTGTTATTTTAAATTCAATGCACGGTAATTGATTTTGGCACCAAAACAGTGCGATCCTAATAAAAGGGAATAGAATACAACTTCTTTGGCGAAGTTTTTGGCGTGAACGGGTTCGCACGCGGGCAGGAAAGGAAATAGAGCGATCCTGCCATATTAGACGTTCGTATATTCTAAAATGGAATAGCGCTGATCGCTTCCTTCCTTTTCTAGGGAAAAACTCTTGGTTGGAGAACCGATCGACCGAATCGATTCGGTCGCGCGCGCGCAGGCTAGTCCAGCCCCTTTAGACCCCCGCATATAGCATAAGCCTCCTTCTGATCACTATCGATTTTATTTCCATAGTCACATATTTATCTGTGGAATTGGTTGTGCAAATACAGATTGTTAACCTAAACCATGCTCACTAAAAACTGCTTACATTATACTATATATATATACACATCCAAATATCAATGCCTCGTTATCACAAGGAAAGTGCTTTACAATTGAGAATCCAGTTTCGGAGCTCAAGTTTGACATGCTCTAAAGCCACATAGCACCGAAGAAAATGGGACTCTTGTAAAAAGTCTCCTATAGTACGTACTACTACCGCTTTTGAAGTGTGATCATCGTGTCCACGTCCTCGCGCGCCTTCAAGTGGCCATTCCCGTCCATAACTTTGCTGCAATTTCCGCACAAGCTCCACGAGAAGGCTCTGCGAATCCCATTCAAAAGTCAAAACAACTTTCTCTCGTGGTCGGAATGGAGTAGCTAGCTAGTGAGGAACTAATTGGTGTCATATAATCTGAATCTCGGTGCATAAACCGCATTGCCCGACGAATTCAAGGATATCCAGTGCAGTGCGACCGGATTCTGCTCTCAATCAGTGACCTCCAAAAGGCTACTAGTGCAGCCGTAGCCAGTTGCGTGCCATGATGCATGGAACAAAACCAAAGCCAAAGCCAAAGCCATGGTGTGAGCTATCTATCCATGGGAGGCGGCCTGGGAGGACGTACCCTAGACGTACATTCCCCGGTCAAAGGCATCTATCTGGTTTCGCCCAGGGCCCCGGCCTGTATGTTGATCCCCATGTCAAGTTGGCACCCGGCAGGTAAGGCAAGCGCGAGATTCGTCTCGGACTCGACCTCATCCTCGGCCGCTTTTGCCCGTGCCCCCTCGCTTTGCCCTTCCTGACGGATGGATGGATGGATGGATGCTGCATTTGTACCATCGGAAAAGAACGGATTCTCGATGCATGGGGATGTTTGTCGTGTCGTCATCATCTTTCCACTTTCCAGAACGTACCATTAACACATTCTTAATCAATTAATTGGCCCGCCCTAGGTTACGCCTACGTAATCATGTTTTCTAATTGGCAGGCTGATATGCTGGAATTTTCGACAAAAGAGACCACATGCGAAAGTGCAATGCCAAAAAAGACCACCTCCTAAAAGAATTGTCAGAAAAGACCACCTATCCATGGCGACAGGCCTCGCCAGGCGACACGTGTCAGCTGCCGCCAGGGTCAGAGACGGCAAGGACCTGCCGCCTGCAGCGGAGGCAGCACGTTGGCTAAACGAAAATTTTCTCTGCCATAGAGGCATGCCGGCTTCCCCAGAGGCGGCATGTGCAGATAATGTAATGTAATATGTTATGAACTAATCGCATGCTAATCGCATGCAGCTAAGTAGAGATAGCTTAGTTAGCCGTAACTGCATGCAGATTAGTTAGGAGTAACCGCATGCAGCTAATTGCATGCGGCATGCAGCATGTCGCCTTGTTTAGAGGCGGCATGCCAGAAAAATTCCATTCCACTAACGTGCCGCCTCCACCCATGGCGGCAGGTGACACGTGTCGCCTAGGCAGGCTTGCCGCCACAGAGAGGTAATCATTTTTGACAATTTTTTTAGGAGGTGGTCTTTTTTGACATTACACTTTCACATGTGGCCCTTTTTGTCAAAAATCCTCTCTTTAGACCGCCCCATTTTCAAATGAATGATTCCATGCATGCATACTGAATGTCGTGTACTTCAGGTTTGGGCTCATTTGAATCAACGTAATAGCATAGGATTTCTGTAGGATAGAATCCTATATGAAGTTTTCCTTTAAGGCCTTCTTTAATTCACAGGGTGTTGTTCTTTCTCCCATGGTAGTTTCTTCATTCAAACAAGCTAGACATGAACTTATGCATCAGCTTTATGGTCCTTCGATGGCGGATACTGTACCCGAGAGTTGTGTGTTTGCGGTGGATACAACTATGGGTCCGAATAATCTGAGTGGAGTTCATGTTGAGCCACAGCATGGTGATCAAATGGCTGTTGTGTTGCCTTCTACCGCGGTGCCCCTAGCGTTGCACGACGTCGCGGTCCAGGTCTCTGCCGCAGTCACTCGGAGCGCTGCCGTGAGACCCGGGGCAGACAATCAGTGCGTTGCCGCCGAGTTTTTCTCTGCCGCGGTAGGCCTTGCGCGGCCAGCTGCTGCCGTGGACAACGCAGTACACTGCGAGTCTGCCGTGGGGCAGAGAAAGGGGAGCGCGGCAGGCTGCGGTGGCCCTGTCGCCGTTTCACGGCAGGATGAAACTGCCCTGCTTGCTTCACCGGGTGGAGTGCATCACCCAGCAGATGCACCATCAGTGCAGGTCTTCCGGGAGTTCTCTACCCCTGTTGTTGTTGTGCGTGTCGATGACGATGGGAGAACGGAAACTTGTGATACGGGTGATAGGTACCCTTTGCTGCCACGGGGGTTGGCTCATGAGTTCAGTTTGGAGGCGATGCCGAAGAACCAATCACACAGGTTGGGAGGCTCGGTTCCTATGGATGTTTTCGTCACAGAGAAGGAGTTCCTCTCCCCTAAGTCAGACGGGCTGGGGTCGAGGGGAGCGATGCTCATCCGAGGAAGACCATCGGAGGAGGAGGTGCTCGTCTTCGGTGGCTTACTGGACGTTGGGGAGGTGCGCTCTAGCCCACGGCTACGTGCTAAGGTGGACGCGGATCTTCCTCAACCCGAGCGTGCGCAGGCGTTGGCGGCGCGCAAGGATGAGGCTTACGCTAAAGGTACTAGCTCTTATGCTAAATTTTCTTTTGCATCGTTTTCTGCTTCCGATATTATGTCTAGGGCGGATAGACTAGGAATCTCTTTAGGAAAAACTCATAAGCAAAAAAGAATAGCAATTTCAGGGTTATTAGAAAAAGAGAAACAGAGAACATTAACGTTTCTTCAGAATAATGTTAATCTAGATGGTGATGAAGTGAGTAATAATTCGGCTCAACAAGTTGCAACTAATCTTAGTGAGGATCTGGTTAATGATGAGTTTGTGGCGGAACAGGATTCTACCCATTTAACATCCACTGTTTCTCTGGTTAAACGTAACCGGAAGAAAACAATAAATAACTTTACTAAGCCTAGAAGAAGTGCACGGATAAGAAAATTTTATAAGTAACAATGAGAGGTTTTATTTGGAATTGTGATGGTTTTGGGGACCACGCCAAACACTTATCAGTTCATGAGTTTGTTAAGGAGTATAATCTCGATTTCATTGCTTTGTTGGAAACGGGTAGGGATTCGTTCTCTATTCATTTCCTCCAATTCTTAGCGGCCGGTAGAGATTTCACTTGGTTTTCTTTACCACCTAATGGACGATCCGGTGGGATGTTAATTGGTTTTAATAACGCTAACCTCTCAGCGCAAACCGTTGTGTCTGGAACGTTATGTGCTAAATTTCATGTGAGAAATAAGATAGATGGGTTTTTGTGGAGTCTTGTTGTAGTTTACGGTGCTGCACAAGATTCAAAAAAACCAGAGTTTTTGTCGGAACTAGTACGGATTTGTGATAATGAGGATTTACCATTGCTTGTAGGTGGTGATTTTAATATCATTAGGAGGCAGGAAGAGAAAAATAACGACAATTTTAATGCGTGTTGGCCTTTTATTTTTAATGCAATTATTGAAAGCCTGGATCTAAAGGAGTTAAGACTTTCGGGTAGGCAATATACGTGGGTTAGTAGAAGACCAATACCAACACTTGAGAAGTTGGATCGTTTTCTCTCGAGTATACACTGGAAACAAAAATTTCCCCTCGTTTCTGTTCATGCGTTGGGCAGATCGGGGTCCGATCATACACCACTTTTATTGGATTCTGGTGAACAGGCCCACTTAGAAAATAAGAAACAATTTTCCTTTGAACTTTCATGGTTATCATAAGATGGATTTCATGATATGATTAGACGGGAGTGGCTATCCGTAACATCGGGTTCGTCTCCGATTGAACGATGGCAGAATAAAATTAGACACTTGCGTCAATTCCTAAGAGGGTGGGCGAAGAATCTTAGTGGGCAGTACAAGTTGCTTAAAGAAAAATTATATTTGTTGATAGAGCAGCTTGACATTAAGGCGGAATCTGTACTTCTTAGTGATGCCGAGCGGGCCGCTAAGAAGGAGGCTGAGGAGGGTTTAGCAAAGTTGATGCGTGATGAGGAATCCAAATGGGCGCAACGGGCTAAGGTCAAACACGTTCAGGAAGGGGGAAGTAATACGAAGTATTTTCATATCATAGCGAATGGTAAGCATCGAAAAAAACGCATTTTCCAACTTGAGCAAGATGAGGGAACAATCGTGGGTGAGGAGAACTTAAAGTTTTACATATCAGAGTACTATAAGAAATTATTTGGTGATGTTAATCCGAGTTATGTGTCTTTAGTAGACGAGGAGACCCACGATATATCTCAGGTTTCCCCAGAGGAAAATTTTCTTCTAACGTCTCTGTTTACGGAAACGGAGGTGAAGGAGGCAATTTTTCAGATGGAACATAATAAAGCACCGGGGCCAGACGGGTTCCCTGCTGAATTTTATCAACATTGCTGGGATATTATCAGAAGCGATCTGATGCATATGTTTTCTCAGCTCCATAAGGGGGATTTACCATTCTATAGGCTTAATTTTGGTGTGATTACTTTGCTGCCCAAAAAATATGATGCAAGTCGAATAGAGCAATATAGACCTATTTGTCTTCTTAATGTGAGTTTTAAGGTGTTCACAAAGGTGGGCACAAATAGAGTTACCTAAATTGCCAGTAGAATTATTAAACCAACCCAGTCTGCTTTCTTGCTAGGCCGTAATATTTTGGAAGGTGTAGTGATTTTGCATGAGACCATTCATGAGTTAAAAAGAAAGAAAATGAGTGGTGTGCTTCTCAAAATCGATTTTGATAAAGCATATGACAAGGTCAATTGGTCTTTTTTACAACAAGTTTTAAGAATGAAAGGATTCTCACCTTCGTGGTGTGAATGGGTTGGCCGATTTGTTCAGGGTGGTAGCGTTGGTATTAAAGTTAATGATGATATTGGTCACTATTTTCAAACACTTAAAGGATTAAGACAAAGAGAACTGTTGTCTCCTATATTGTTCAATTTGGTAGCTGATATGTTGGCCATTCTAGTTGCTCGTGCCAAAGAGGATGGCCAAGTTGGGGGGCTTGTTCCGCATTTGGTTGATGGAGGGGTCTCAATTCTTCAATATGCAGATGACACTATTCTCTTTTTGGAACATGATACAGAGAAAGCTATTAACATGAAACTTATTCTACCAATGTTTGAGGAATTGTCAGGATTAAAGATTAACTTTCATAAGAGTGAGATCTATTGCTTTGGAGATGCGTTAAACTCACAGGATGAATACCGCCATATTTTCGGTTGTGATATCGGTCACTTACCTTTTAAATATTTAGGTATTCCAATTCATTATAGGAAGTTGCTGAATAAGGAGTGGAAAGCGGTGGAGGATCGGTTTGAGAAAAAATTGGGTTCATGGGCTGGAAAATTGTTGTCTTGTGGGGATCGTCTTGTGCTGATTAATTCAGTTTTGACTAGTTTACCTATGTTTCTTTTGTCCTTTTTCGAGATACCTATCGGGGTTCGCAAAAGGCTTGATTTCTTTAGGTCACGTTTCTTCTGGCAAAATGATAATAAGAAAAGAAGGTATAGATTGACGAGATGGAATATTATTTGTAGGCCGGGGGGGCTGGGTATTGAGGTCCTAGATATCAAGAATATATGTTTGTTAAGCAAATGGTTTCATAAGTTGCTAACTGAGGAACGAGTGTGGCATGAGCTTATATCAAATAAGTATATTGGAGATAAACCGTTATCTCAGATATCTTCGAAACCAAATGATTCTCCTTTTTGGAAAGGTCTTATGAAAATCAAAAGACATTTTTTTGATCGCGGTTCTTTTCGGTTAGGGGATGGACAACAAGTGCGTTTTTGGGAGGATACTTGGTTAGGAGATGAGCCGTTATCTCACCAATATCCTTCACTTTATAATGTGGTTAGACAACGCGGTGTCACGGTAGCAAACGTGTTATCCTGTGTCCCTTTAAATGTTCACTTCCGACGAACCATTACGGGGCCAAGACGAGCTCTTTGGTTACATTGAGTGGTGAAAGTGCATGGTTCCCCCATATGTGGTTTTGGTAATTAATGACAATCCTTATGGACTAATGTTTGCATTGAGTTATCTTTGTAGATCTTGTCCATAGGAAATAATGGAGTTCATGTGTTGAACTCTATTAGCTTCCTTGATGGCCATTGTTATTTTCATGGATTTATATGAAGAATGGTCATGGTTTGAGTTGAGCTTATTGCAATGTCTTGAAGAAAAGGATTAGGTGATCTTTCATTATCATCTTCAAGACATCATCTTTAGAAGTGAGAAGCAAAGATACAAGGTTGATCAAGCAAGCGATCAACACACAAAGCTACAAGTTGTACCAAGTGGGATTGTGTATCTCATGGTATGGTAAGCAATTGTCAATATAGCTTTGTGAACTAACCCATGATATGTGTGTGTCGCATCTCTATGTGTGGTTAGGTATCTTTCCATGGGCATGAACCAAAAGGAAGATTTCATATAGCCCATGGTCTATGTCGTCGTCAAGCGGTGTTTGTCATCTAGCTTGACGTAGAAGCTCAAGTGAAGCATCTAGAAGATATCCTATGCTTGATGCTTGCCACCACTTTGGGAGATTGTGGCCTTGTGAAGATTTGCTGAAGGGTCTCTCCCATAATGGTGTATGGGGGAGCTAGTCTCTCCCATAATGGTGTATGGGGGAGCAACTTGCAAGTCTTCATCAAGCGGAGTTTGTGCTAGCAAGCGCAATCAAGAAAGAAGATCCAACTTGAGAGAGTCAAGATCGTCATCATCTAGCTCAAGTGGAATGCTCAAGGCAAAGGTATAATCTTGATAGGTTTTCTATTTTACCGGTCTCGTGTCTTTGGGAGACCGGGTTATAGGATAGATAGTCGTACTATCAAGAGGGGCTCTCAAGTGAGTAACTCGATCGAATCGTTATGGAGAGCTCAAACCTTTGCATACTTTGCATATCATCTTTCTTGGTTCTTATTTGGCTTTTGTCTCCTTTGGGTTTTAGTGCTTGTCGTGATCTTCATGACAAGCCTTGGTTTCTCGAAAACGGATTTCGTAAGAAAAACTTGTTGCGTTTTCGGTGGTGAAAATATTCCGTTCGTCTTTGAGAATGTTCCCACACCTTCCATGTGTGGTAACTTCTCCATACTTTGAGGTATCAATATTTTCACTTTTTGTTTGGATACTCCTTGCTGTTATCTTTCCAATGCAATTGGATTTACCTCGTTCGGAGTTCTTTTGCAAAAGTTATGGGGTTTCTAGTTCAGCCTCTCTGTTCCGGACTCAACCGGATTATTCTAGCCGGATTATTCCGGGCAACCGGATATTCCGGTTAGGGTAGTTTTGGTCCATATTCGGGACAGAGATGAGCCGGATTATTTGGAGCCGGATTATTCATCTCAAACCGGATATTCCGGTTGTGGAGTTTGTTGCGAAAAATGGCTAAGGACTGGAAGGTTCGAGCTACTGGAGTCAACCGGATTATTTGGTCCGGATTATTCATCCTGGACCGGATATTCCGGTTGCTGCGAAAAATGGCTAAGGACTGGAAGCTTGAACCTTCTGGAATGAACCGGATTATTTGAACCGGATTATTCGGGGCATACCGGATATTCCGGTTTGGGCAGTTTTCAGACCAATTTGCTCACTGACATGGACCGGATTATTGGTACCGGATTTTTCCAAGGGGACCGGATATTCCGGTTAAAGTCAACAGGTTTCGAGCAGATCTTCGGATCGGATATTCCGGTCCAAACTTGGACCGGATATTCCGGTCCCAGATTCCTGCACAAACGGCTAGTTTTTGTGGGGACCTATTTAAGGGGGCTTTCTTCCCCATTGGTCCCCAAGTCTTCCAAGCACGTTTTTCCCCTTCTCTCCCACCATTGTTGACCTTGGAAAGCTTGCCCCTCTCCCAATCCCTCCTATGATTCTTGCATATCTTTGAGGGAGAAGGTAGAGGAGATCTCGATCTACATTTCCACCAATCCATCTTCCTTCTTAGTGAGGGAAACTTAGTAGATCTTGATCTTGGAGTTCTTGGTGTTTCTCCTCCATTGTTCTTCCTCTCTTATTCCCCCATAAGCATTTGTTGCTTTGTTGGAATTTGAGAGTGAAGGATTTGAGCACTTGTGCTCTTGCCATTTGCATCGGTTGCATCGGTTTGCTCTCTCCACGAGGATTCGTGGAAGTTGAAAGTTTGTGAGCTTGTTACTCTTGGGTCTTGGACCCTAGACGACTTGTGGTGTTCTTGGGAGCCTCCAATTGAGTTGTGGATGCGTGCCCCAAGATTGTGGTGACACCGAGAGCCTCCAATTAAGTTGTGGATGCGTGCCTCGGATTTGAAGGTTGCCAATAGTGGAAGGTGAACTAGGCCTTTGTGGCGGAAGTTCATCGGAGAATAGGGTGAGGCCTTTGTGGCGTTGAGTAGGCCTTCGTGGTGAGCTCACACCCCTCCAACGAGACGTACTCCCCTTTGTGGGAGGAACTCGGGAATACATCTTCGTCTCCGTGTGCCTCGGTTATTTCTATACCCGAGCTTTTTACTTATGCAATTTACATTGTGATAGCCTTCGAGCTTGAAGTTATATATCTTGCTATCACCTTGTTACTTGTCTTGCTTAGCATAAGTTTTTTAGTGCATCTAGTTGACCGTAGAATATTTAGGTTGTATGCTTGTTAATTTAAACACCTAGTTTATTTCCGCTTTTAGCAAGCTTTAACCGGAAAAGTTTTAATCGCCTATTCACCCCCCCTCTAGGCGACGTCGTTGTCCGTTCAAGTGGAACGTTTAATGTATGTCAACTTGTCAGAAGAGAATGATGAGTTTCAGTGGAGGCTAACTACGAATGGAATTTTTTCTGTTAAGATTGTGTATGCCGATTTGATGCATGGTTCCACACCATACTTGCGTAAGTATTTGTGGAAACTAAAGGTACCGCTGAAAATTAGCATTTTTCTGTGGTTCCTTAATCGTAAAGTCATTCTCACTAAAGATAATTTGATAAAATGGAATTGGACAGGATGTAAAAAGTGTGTTTTTTGCGATCAAGATGAAACCGTTCATCATCTTTTTATATCTTGTTCTTTTGTGCGGCATGTTTGGAGACTATTGCACTTTACTTTTAGTATTTCCCCTCCGATCTCCATCGCTAATATGTTTGGTTCATGGTTAAATGGAATTGATAAAAAGACAAAGGCACGTATCCGTATAGGCGTTGCTGTTGTTCTTTGGGCGGTTTGGAATTGCAGAAATAGTGTTGTGTTTGACAAGAAAAAAGGAATTCATTTTTTGCAGGTTATCAACATGGCGGTCTCCTACATTCACATGTGGTCCTTCCTGCTACCTGCGGATCAGCGAGGACTTATGGATTCAGGCTGTGCTCGAATGATGTCGGTCGTTCGGGTTATTTACAGCCAGGGTGGGTGGCTTAATGAGAAGCGTTTAAATGCATAACATTGTAATTTTTCTATGGCTGGTGTTTGTGGCCACTCTGTGTGATCCATGAATTGTATGCTCAAACTATTTTAGCTTTCATTTTAATAAAAACCAGCCGTGTGCGTCAATTTGATGCAGAGGCTGGGGCGAGGCTCCCGTTTCTAAAAAAAAAAGGATTTTGTAGGATTGAAGTTCTCTGTCCAATGTAATCCTATGGACACAGGAATAAAATACAGGATTTTTCCATGAGGTCCAACCTCATGTTAGTTTTTCAGTGAAAATGCACTATGAAATTCCTATGGGAAAAATTCCTACGGGTTACAATCTTGTGAATCAAACGTCTCCGGAAGAAAAATTTCCAACGGGTCCAAATCCTACCAAATTCCTTAGGAAATCCTATGAATCAAAGGAGCCCTAAATCTTGTTCGATTCATAGGGTTAAATCCTATAGAAAATATTCCTATAGGAATTTTGTAGCGCAAATCCTATAGAAAACTAACATGAGGTCCAACCTTATGGAAAAATTTCTTTGCACAATCAAATAGAATCATTCTTCTCATAGGATTTAAGTTGACATGTCATCCCAATCCTATAGGATTTCCATTCATTTTTTTTTTCCTATCCTGCTTAGTTTGTTCAACGTTGTGATCGTTAATTACCGGCCAAGACGTGCAAGATAATGGAGTACAGTACTATGCACGGTAAAGAAATCAGTTGCTTCTGTACCATGTGCTTAGAACTTCGTTTCCTCGAACCTTCTTTTGCCCATTTGATGCTTTTTTTAAGCTGATCTGCTCAGAGATCTGATGCATGTATCTTCAGACACATGTGCAATTCGAAGTGCCAAATCAAATCTTGCATGCTTTCAGCTAAGTCTTGCGCCAAGATCCCGCTTTTGGAAGGACATCTACCGCACCACAGCATCTCGGTTAATTTTGACATCGCGGCCTGGTCGGTTTGACGTATCGGATGAAAACTATGCACTGATGCACACGGAGTACCGCACGTACGTACCCTCGCACGCGTGCGCGCGGCCGATGCATGCAGGTTGGCTGTGCAGTTACATCAGCTAAAGATATGAGAATATTTTTTTCGTTGAGGAATAAAGCCGTGTTTGATCTGATGGCGATCCATGTTTTGGCCAGGAACACGTGGCGATGAGACGCTTCGATCTCTGGCTTTGCCGTACTCTGAATGTGTTCAACTCAGGATTCTCCAGAAATCTGCCGGGATAGATCGAGATTCTCTTGCTGGGATACATGTCGATCTCTTGCCGCGTCTAGCATCTTGATCGGATCGCGACCACATGGGCACCATACTCATCTTGATCTGCTGAAGCTTGCAATGCCCAAGGGCCGGACCGACTGCAAAGGAGAAAGCTTTGATGCCACTTCAGTGGAACGCTTACACAAAGTCGCGCTCCGATATACCAGTTGATCCATATTCCTTGCACAACATGAAGGAAAACCCGCATTTCTAGTTTGGGCGGCGATCTTTCCCTGTAGGAGAACCATTTCCGATAGTTCTTACTCCCTCCGTTCATAAATATAAGATGTTCTAGCTATTGCTCATATTGTCTAGATGCAAACTAATATGAGTGAGCATATATACTAAAAATTGTCTAGATACATGTAGACATGTGTGAATGTGAAAAATGGCTAAAACATCTTACATTTAGGAACGGAGGGAGTACAATATATTTCTGCCCCCTTTTATAAATATAATAGAATAAACGACGCCATAAAAGTGTATAGTCTAACTTCTCTAACTTTAACTAGTCATAGAAAAGATTTATTTAAACTTGTCGGCCCAAAATTGAAATGATGCCACTAGTTTTTTTCTAAAAAAAACGGGGCATGAGCTCTGTGTTCATTGATAAAGAAGGAGAAGACACGCCGAGCCGACAGTGAATAGATGGAACCGACGGGCATATGCTCTTGGCTAATTTTTTTTTAATGTTCATTCAAACCCCTTTTTAAAAGTAAAAAAAAAAAGTGAAAAAAAAAATCGTTGAATAGGTAATGCAAACCAAGTGCAAAACACATAAGTTTCATATCAAATTCGTATTTACTTTGGCTCCGCAAAAAAAAAGGTGCTATATACCAGTATATATGTGACATATTTTTTTTCACCCGCAAAATGAAAAGTCATCTCTCCATGAAACTTTATACTATCAAATATTCCCTATATATGGATGCTTCTATGTTTTTTCGTAATTTTTTATTCTTTGCAAAATGGATTTCCTAGCCGGGAGTTGCGTGCGGCTAGGAAATCCATCTAAGCACGGGTGGTGCTCCAAGTGCGACCTTCCTCCTTGATTTTCGATATCGGCGTCTTAGCATAATAGTGCTAAAAAGGTATTAGAGTCAATTTTATTTCCTACCCCCTACTTTCACATTTGTGGCAACATTCATTTAACATAAATTATTTTTATTTACCCCCATTTATTGAAACATGTGTTTGTTCTTACCCCTTCTAAGCTTTTACCCATTCTATGAGATGTGACCTTGGTGCATCTCTCTCTCTTGCCCCCAAAGCTCTCGTACCCATTTTAAGTTACAAGCTCCCTTTCTCTCTTCCTTCACTATTACGCTAAAAATACCTATAGAATCATGTTAAGAAATTAATCTGCATTGGGAGGGGCCTAAGATGAGGGAGCTTGAGAGCATCTCCAACCGCATACCCTAAAAACGGCCCTAAACTTTTGGTGTGTCCGCGGATAATGACCGGACCACCCCAAAAAGTGATCTTCTCCAATTATGTATCCTAAAATCCCCTAAATTATGGGGTCACTTGCATGTGATTGATGAACAAAGAGAGAAGAATAAACGAAGAACAAAAGAAAGATAAAAAAAAGTGAAAATATGCTCGCGGACGAGGTGGAGAAGAGCGCAGCCGAGGTGGCGTGTCGCGAATGATAGGGCCACCATGCTCGCGGACGACCGGAACACCTCGTGGTGCTTCGCGACGCTCCTACCTCACGACCGGCAGAGCTGGTGGGTTGGAAGGCCCGATCGGCATTAGCCACAAAGGGATGTTGTTCCCCGCGGCGTGCCTACGAGCCGCCGCGATCGCGCTCGCGACGGTGTGGCCGGTCCCTTCCCACCACCGGTGTCGCCATCCCGCGTTGTGCCGGTTTCGCTCTAGAGCGGCGACGCCCGCATCGATGGTGTTGATGAGGGCCTGGTGCTCCGCCTGGAAGCAGGTCATCCAGGCGTGCCAGTCGTTCTCATCGTTGTCACGATCTCCGACTCCGTCGCAGGGATTGGTGGCACAGGGAAGCCACCAGCGGAAACCCGCCACCCCTTGGGCATACGACGGTCTGGAGGGGCGAGGAGCCCATAGCAATGGATCTCCCACGTGTCCTCCAGGTTGACGGTGTGGGTGCTGCTGCCGTCTTTCCAATTGTTCGTCACTTGAGGCAGGGAGGTGGTGAGTCGAGTGGGAGGCAGGGAAGAGATCGGTAGAGGATGTGCACATCGCCATGGCCGTGATGGCCTTTTATCCTCGGACTAGCGGGTCGAGGGCGGTGCACCGACGTTAATTCTCTGTGTGGGGAGGGCTCGTGGATTGCGAAACATCGCGTCACCAGCTTAAATGTTGGCATGCTGTAGGCGGCTGTCCCGTCGCCTTGGAAACCGGCTAACTGCAAGATTAACGCGCGCTGACTGGCCTTCTGCATGGTGATATAACTCGCGCCCACCCACCATATGTCTATGACGACTAGGTCACCACATTTGAGCTAGAACCAATGCCTTAGATAGGAACAATCTGCCTCTGTGCATGATTTTGGTTGTAGCCCAGCTTATGGATTTGGGCTCCAAACCCATCATCATCTTCATTGTCTTCCTTCTTATCAGTTTCTAGCTCAGGAGCTTTTCTCTTGCCATTCTCATCAGGAATACATTTTTCACTGGATTTTGTTAGATTTTTTTTCCAACATCATATGCAACATAGGTCTTTCTAGCATCATGCATGAACCCTCCTGCATTAGCATTCATCTCATTTCCCCTAGCCTGATGATATGTTGCAGACATATCTATAATTTTTTATGATCCATGCTTGTTTTCTACCCAGTACCTTTTGTTTTCCACGTGTCTATAGTTTTCCTTCATTTTCTGGATGTTTTCATTGACTAACCTATTAACGAGATGCCCTAAGCCAGTTGCTATTTTCTACTGTTTTTCTATTTCATAAAAGTTTTAAAAGAAATATTCTCGGAAAGGGCTAAAAATCCACGAAGATCGTTTTTTACCTGAAACGAAGATGGAGTCCAAAGAAGAGCCGGAGGGGTGCCAGGGGGCCACCAAGGGGTGCAAGGCGCAACCCCACCGTAGGTCGTGCCTGGTTGGCCCCTGAGGACCCTGACCACCGCCTCTCATGGACTCTTCGCCTATAAATTGTCTTTAACCCTAAAAACATCAGGGACAGAGTTATTTTCCACGAAAAATACAAAGAGGCGTCATGATGTTGACGTGATCACACGCTCGTTGGGAGACCCCAAGCAGAAGGTATAATATAGTATAGTGGAAATTTCCCCCAAGTATGGAACTAGGGTTATCAAACGAGTAGGACTTCGTAGTCTTGAGGAAGGTTACTTTATCAGAAAAGTACTGGTGTAGAGTTGACGAAGCATGGAACCTGCACACAAGCACAAACTCTATCTTGCCTCAACTTTCCGAAAGGTTGTAAATCTTCCAGTCTTGCTGAAAACAGGAGAATTAAATGTGTAGAGTCTTGGAAAAGAAAAAAAGAAAAAATGCAACAGCGAGGAAACAATGATGAAAAGTGCTGAAAAGAAGGTTTCAATACTCCCTCCGTCTCAAATTAATTGTCACAAAGTTTGACAAAAGTGGATGTATCTAACACTAAATTATGTCCAGATACATCCACTTTTGTCAAACTTTGCGACACTTAATTTGACACGGAGGGAGTAAAACAATAAAAACAAATAATTTCTAAGATGACATGCTACCAACATAATATTGATCATATAAATTGTAAGAGCACATGTAAGCTGAGATCATAGTAGTTTAAACACATGCATGATAGATTTAATTCTAAGAATGAAACTTAGCAATCACTTTGCATTATGAAAAGTAACACAAATAAAAGATCATGAATAATAATGCACTTGAAAGTTATATGTTTGTTTCGAGCATAAAGAAAATATAGCAAAGTGATATCTCGCTTGTCCTTAAAAGTGGGGCAAAACATAAATGTCATGACACCTTCAAAGTTCAAGTGGATGACTAAAACAAATAATTTGAGATCAAGTAATAACACATCATGAATCAATCAATAATAATCTTTGGGACTGATGCACATTAAACTCAGAATGGCAACTACGCTCTCTTAATTGTGCATAAACTTAGAAGATGGAGACTCAACATAAAAGTAAAATAAAGTCCCTTCGCAGAGGGAAGCGGGGGTTAACTCATGTGCTAGAGATTTTTATTTTATAAAACAGAGGTATTGAAAACATTTTTTAGAGAGGTGTATGGTTATGTCAACGAATGGTAAACAGAAAATACCATACGTCACAAGCCAACTAGACTTCACAAGAGCGACTCACATTGAAGTACGCAACTGGGGTCAGAAGGTCATCCCTCTTTTTTTACATAATTATGCTTTGACTGATAAATCGGGGGCAAAAATAGTGAAGAGAATTTAATAGTAACCAATTTTGGGGCTGGACACCCCGCTGCCAGCTCTTCTATCAATTTGGATAAGCGGGTGTGCCAATAGTCCAGGTGTGTAAATTCCAATCAACAAGTGAGATAAAGATTCTATATTTGCGTCCTCATGAGCTAAAACAGGGGCACAAAACAGGTATAATTTTGAAAGTTTTAAAGATAGCACATGAGAAATTTACTTGGAGTGGCGGTTAAATACCACATCTAGGCAGGTATGGTGGACACATTTGACAAACTTTGGTTTTTAGGAGTTGGATGCATGAGCAGAGCTCATACTCAGTACAGGTGGAGGCTAGCAAAAAACTGGGAGCGACAAATTAAGAGAGCAATAATGGTCATAATCATGCATAGCGACAAAAACATTATTAATCAAAGCATAAATGGTATTACAAGTCAAAAAATAAATGATCATAGAGGTTATAAGTGACTGATTTGTAGTCATAAACATGGTTTAAGCACGCGCCAAGTTAATCAAATAAAGCATTCGAAGGAGAATACTACAATATTATGCTTCAATGTGATAAAACAACTCATGATTCTTTCAATGGCACATTAAACACTCTCAGCTATTTGAGACAAGCCATGCTACAATAATAACTACTAAGCATAGAATTAAAATAACATCATATATGACATGATCAAGTCTAGCCACAGTCTATATGAGCTTCTTTTTGCACCGTTATAACTATGAAAATTGTACTACTTTCCAACATGAATCATTTCAAACAAAAAATCTCCAAAAGATATAGCAATGAAACAAGAG
This sequence comes from Alopecurus myosuroides, assembly GCA_028641055.1. Taxonomy (NCBI): domain Eukaryota; kingdom Viridiplantae; phylum Streptophyta; class Magnoliopsida; order Poales; family Poaceae; genus Alopecurus; species Alopecurus myosuroides. Next base: position 224,933,348 of record CM054062.1, read on the forward strand.
GGTAACAATATTACTCTACTAGAACTAACAACTCTCAATAAGAGATGCAAGAAAAACATGAGCTAAAAGGATTTGCAGTAGCTAGAAGAAAAACTAAGAATACAAGCATGGAAGAAAATGAGTTCATATGAAAAAGCGGAGCGTGTATTTATCCCACACAAGAATGTTGGGTGCTAACTATGTTTATTGCAGCAAGGAAAACAAAAGAAAAGAAAACAAACACAAACAAACACTCCAAGTAAAGTGCATATGATGTGACCGAATAAAAATATAGTTTCACTAGAAGTGACCTGATAAGTTGCATGACATGATGATTACTATGTGATTCACGCGGGCATTACAACATAATTCATAGAACGTTATCCAACTGCATCTATGCCTAATAATCCACCCTCGGAGCGTCATCCAATGAAACCTCGGATATTAAGTTGCAAGCAACAAATTATTTCCTTAAGTAAAGTGTGTATTGTAAACATGTAAACATCGTTGTTTTCTCCCTAATGGCAACAACACAACCCCCACCCGTTACGTTTCTGTCACTCGAGCGTGAGTTAAAGAGAGACATGAACCCACTATCAAGCAAAAATACCCCCTCTTGGAGTTACAAGCATCAATTTGGCCAAAGCATCTACTAGTAACGGAGGTCATGCAAGATCATAAATAACATAAACATGAAAGATTGATAATCACTCGACATAGCATTCAATATTGATCGGATCCCAGTAAACACATGTAGCATTACAATAAGATGATCTTGATCATGTTAGGCAGCTCACAAGATGTAAACATGAGGCATAAAGAGGACAAGACAACCATCTAGCTACTGCTATGGACCTGTAGTCCAGATATGAACTACTCACGCATCACTCCGGTGGTAGGCATGGTGATGAATAGTCCTTCGGTGATGATTACCCCTCCCGGCAGGGTGCCGGGGAGAGCTTCAGAACCCTCCCAAACTAGGGTTGATGATGACAACGGCTATGGCACTTTTGGTGAAAAAAGGCTCTAGTATTAAGGGTTAACCCGTGGAGGAGCTTAAATGGGTGAAATGGCAACATCGGTGGGTGGCCAGGGGGCACACCACCTGGTGACGCGGCCAAGGGGGGACGCCACCCTATGGTGTGGGCCCTCCAGGCGCCCCCCTCCAGGTCCCCTCCGGATTCCATGTACGTGACAGATTTCTAAAACCCTGGGATTTTGTTTCGTCCAATTCCAAGAATATTTCCAGAGCAACTTTCTGAAACCAAAAACAGCAGAAAACATGAACTGGCTCTGTGGCATCTTGTCAATAGGTTAGTCCCAGGAAATCCATAAAAATGATGTAAAGTGTATAGAAAACTGATACGTGCATTTTGTATCACTATTTTATATCATAATTTTCTGGTATTCATCGATATATTTCATGTTATGATGCACCCCTTATGTTATTTTATCTTATTTTGCATGTTTCATAATTTTGGGAGAATAAACACCGGGACCAGGAATCTGATGGAAAAAGCACCGTCGAGATACCATATTTCAGAAGATCATAAGAAGAAGGGGGACATCCCGGTGTCTTAGAAGTTCAGAGGAGGAGTCCAGCCATAAGAGGAGCCAGAGGGGGGCCACTAGGGGCCCACACCATGAGATGGCGCACCCCCTCGCCGCGCCACCAGGTGGTGTGGCCACCCTGGCCCACCCCTGGTGGATATTTTTGGCGTACTTTGCCCCCAGGGAACCCTAAGCCTCATACCATCATCGAAGAATTATTCTGCCACCGCCTCGGGGCGGAAAACACCCGAGAGAGAAAAGCTCTCTGGCATGGAGAAATCTGCCAGGGAAATTCCTCTCCGGAGAGGGGAAATCACTTCCATCATCACTGTCATCACTCTGGGCATCATCAAGATCGTCATCATCAGCACCATCACCCTCATCATCCACCGTCATCCCGCTGTAACAATTAGGGGCCTCTATCATTATTTTACATTAGATCTCTCTCCCGGTGTGGATTACTTGTTAGTAGTTGATGCTTGTGAGATTTATTGGTGTTTGCACTTTATGACCAGATTGTTATCATCCATTATATCACCTCTGATCATGATCCATATGATGTCTTGTGAGTAGTTCGTGTTTTTCTTGAGGACATGGGAGAAGTCAAGTTGTTAGTAGTGAAGTAATGTTGAGTAATATTTAATGTTTGATATTTAAGTTGTGGTGTTATTCTTCTAGTGGTGTCATGTGAACGTCAACTACATGATACTTCACCATTTGCCTAGGGGAATGCATCGTGTATTTGGCTACTAATTGTGGGGGTTGCCAGAGTGACAGAAACCTAAACCCCTGTTAGGAAACCATTACACGAGGGAGCGCAGGATCCCAGAGTTTAAAGATGTTGTTAGATTTATTTCTTAATTACTTTCTTGTAGTTGCGGATGCTTGCAAGGGGTATAATCACAAGTATGTATTAGTCTTGGATGGGACGGTACATTAGCATAGGTTCACCCACACAACACTTATCAAAACACCTAAAATTATTCAGCTGCATGGAACAAAAGCACTTGACAGAAACCTCCCGTGTGTCCTCGAGAACGTTTGTTAATCATAAGTAAACCCACCAGCTTGTCCTTTGCTGAAGAAAGGATTGGGCCACTTGCTGCAATTATTACTATTGCATTTTATTTACTCGCGCTTTATTTATCTGCAATATCAAAAACCCCTAGGAATCTATCTTTCAGTATCTACAGTTATTCCTTCATCGGAACTACTTGTCAACACCTTCTGCTTCTCGTTGGGTTCGACACTCTTATTTATCGAAAGTACTACGATACACCCCTATACTTGTGGGTCATCAAGACTATTTTCTGGCGCCGTTGCCGGGGAGTGAAGCGATATTGGGAAGTGGAATTGATAAAGGAAGCTTCTGCTGTAAGTGTTGTTTTTATTACTGTCTACTGCTTATTATACTATGTTTGGATCTCCTTTTGAGTCCTTATTTGCGGGCACTACTTCCACTACTAGGGTAGTAAGTGACCCACCGCCTGATGATTTGGATCCTTATAAAATACCTATAAAGATTGTTAAACATGTTAGGAATAACTGCTATTCAGGTGATGGAACTGTACATCCTGGTGATCATTTGCTCTTTTTACATGAATTATGCGAGTTGTTCAAGTGTGCAGGTATTACAATGGGCCAAGTGAAGAGGAAATTATTCTCTATATCATTGACAGGCCGAGCCGCTGAATGGTTCGAAATAGCCAGACTATTGGATGGGAGAAAATTTTGCCTCTCTTTTATTCTAAATTCTATCCTCCCAGTGAAATTCATAGATATCGGAATTATATATATAATTTTTGGCCTCGTGAAGGAGAGAGTATTGCCCAAGTACGAGGGATACTGAAGTTACTAATGCTCAAATGCCCCATTCATGAGCTCCCCAGTAATATTGTTATTAATAATTTCTATGCAAGGCTTTCCCTTCATGATAAGGATTTATTGGATGCTTCTTGTTCCGGATCATTTACACGTATGAAGGATGAAGATAAATGGGATCTTCTTGACCGTATTCAAGAAAACACTGAAGGATGGGAGAATGACAAAGGTAGAAAGTCACATATAAATTATGATTATGAATGCATTAAAACTTTTATGTCATCTGATGATTTTCATAACGTTAGTATTGTTTTAGTCTTGATTCTCAAGTTGCTGCAAACTTATATAAGGCCTTTTCTTCTTATATTGATATTCCTAAAAAGGAACGGGATAAGTTCCATGCACCTTATAAAGATACTGTTAATTGTGTTCCTGCTAGAGATATAGAAGTTCATACTGTTGATTCTATTGTGCCTGAACCTTATATTGAGAAAATGCCTTTCCCTGCTAAGGTAAAAGAACATTCTATGTTAGCTAGTGTGGTTAATAAAAGTGCAAGGAAACCTGTAGAACCCGAGGAACAAATAACTGTAGAACCTACAGTAGCAATAGTAAAGGACTTTGTTTCTGAAAATATAGAAGAGGGACACATTATATTTTTTGAAGATGCTTCTAATATTGTATCTCATCCTAGTAAATCTAGGAAACCTAGTGTTCATGTGCTATCTGTTAGGATAGGTGATCATTGTTATTATGGTTTGTGTGATATTGGTGCTAGTTCTAGTGTTATTCCTTATGAGCTTTATAGAGAAATCATGCATGAAATTGGTTCTTCTGAACTTAAAGACATTGATGTGATTATTCAACTTGCTAATAGGTATTGTTAGAGATGTGGAGGTCTTATGTGGTAAAACTAAATATCCTGCTGATTTTCTAGTACTATGCACTTTTTCTAGTGATACTTGTCCTCTTATATTTGGTAGACCTTTCTTAAACACTTGTGGTGCCGTCATAGATTGTAAAAAGGAGAAAATCCTTACAAAGTTTGATGGAGAGTACTATGAATTTAATTTCTCCAAATTTGCTAAAGCACCTTATGAAGCTGAATTACCTAATGAGAATTATAGAGTTGAGCAATTGGCTGCTATTGATATTGCTCATGACAATCCTTTGCAGCAATACATGGAAGACCACGAAAGTGATGTCTTTATGGAAGAAAGGAATGAAATTGACGAGATTTTCCTACATCATCCAGCGATGCTGAAACATAATTTACCAGTGGAAGACTTGGCTACCACATTACCACCCAAGGAGGATCCTGTTTTTGATTTAAAGCCTTTTCCTGACAATCTTAAATATGCTCATATTGATGATAAGAAATTATATCCCGTTATTATTAGTTCTAAACTTTCTGGTGAAGAAGAGGAGAGATTATTGGGAATATTGAAGAAACATAGAGGTGCTATTGGTCATACTCTTGATGATTTGAAGGGGATTTATCCTACTATATGTCAGCATGCTATTAATATTGAACCTGATGCAAAGCCAGTTGTTGAGCATCAACGTCGTTTGAATCCTAAGATGAAGGATGTGGTAAGAAACGAGGTATTGAAACTCCTTGACGCTGGTATTATTTACCCTATTGCTGATAGTAGATGGGATAGTCATGTGCATTGTGTCCCCAAGAAAGGAGGGATAACTGTTGTGGCAAATGAAAATAATGAACTTATTCCTCAAAGAGTAGTGGTTGGTTATAGAATGTGTATTGATTTTAGGAAACTTAATAAGGTTACTAAGAAAGATCATTATCCTTTGCCTTTTATTGGTAAAATGTTAGAAAGGTTGTCTAAAAAATCTCATTCCTGCTTTCGTGATGGTTGTTCTGGGTTCTCTCAAATTGCTGTTAGGAAGCCTGATCAAGAAAAAACAACTTTCACTTGTCCTGTTGGAACCTATGCTTATAGACGTATGCCTTTTGTCGTGGTGGTGTCACGGCAGATGCCATAGGATGGCTAAAGATGTGGGGACGAAGGACGCTGGAGGTGCTCGGGGAGGGATCACGCGACGTGTAGACGCGTGAGGTGAAGATCCAACACTGCAAACAACACGATCTACCCAGGTTCAGGGCCCTCGTGAGGAGGTAAAACCCCTACTCCTGCCTTTCTGTATGTATTCTGGTGTCTCACCGAGTAGCCACAGTACAAAAGTTCTTGCTACCGAGTAGCCACTCTTCTCTCTCCGGGTAGGATTAGGTCAAGAATCTCTACGTGTGTAGCATTGTCCCTCGCGCAGGAGGCGGCTGGGCACCTTATATACCCGGTGCCCTGCCGGATACAGCCAAATACAACAAGTGTCGACATTGTGTGCACATCGTCCTTCTTCCGAGTTCCTGCTGACAGCTTTGGCTTCTAAGCTTGTCCTGATGCAGAAAGTCGTTGGGCAAAACCAAGTAACCAGTCTGTTATCACTGTGCGAACACAGAGTAGGTCCCCCCTATCCTGCGACGCCCTGCTGACAGACTGTCGCTGTCAGGCACGCCGTCCCCAGATGAACAGTGCTGTGAACAGTGCCAAGTACGGACCCGGGATACGCGGGATCCTGTGTCAGAACGGCTCATTTGACTTCTGGCCCGAGTAGGTTCCCGCCAGTTTTACTCGGGCCAACTCTTCTACTCGAACAGATATAACTTGCTTGATATCTCCTTCTGGTCATCTTTTTGTGAGACCGAGTAGCAGTCGACCGGGTAGCAAGTACCGGGTAGGCGGCTACTCGACCAAACCTCTATTCTGATTATTGCCTTTACCACTTGCCTTTACCCTACTCGGGGGTAACCCCCCGACAGCAGTCCCCGAAGCTGGTAGAGCCCTGCGAACTCGTTCACTGGGCCCTGCCAGCTTAAAAACCAAGCTTGGCAACTTTGCTCTTGAACCTCAATATGCCGAGTAAAACCTCCGAGTAGCATTTCGAAGAGTACCTTGAGTTTCCTTTCTTCCGAATAGAGCTAGCCTCCTTCTCTGTAACCGAGTAAAAAGACTTAGGGAATTTCTTCAATCGAATCTCCACAGCGCAGAGCACAATCCGACTGTCCGTGCTGCAACTGGACATGTGTCACGCATCCAAGACCGCGACGCCTCGCTGCCCAGACCCTGACAGGCCACGCGCCCAGTTTTCACGGAGCGGGCCCACGACCTCGTAATGTCACATCACGCGCAGTAATTAGCCACGATCTCGTCGTGGGATCAATTGCAGCCGTTACGCGCGCGTTCCGCGCTGTGTGCGTTTCTAACCGGCCATAGACCCCACGCCGCACGATTTATTGCCACGATCGATCCCACTACTCCAATTCGTAACGGTTACCCGTGGTGCGGTATAAATACCCCCACGGTAACTTCCTCTTCTCCTTCCCCTGCACTTTCCTCTTCTGCCTCTCTGTTTCTTTGCCGCCGCAGAGCTCTCCGCCGCCGTGCAACTCCTTGCGCTGCCGCGGATTCATCCAATCCACCCAACTCTTCCAATTTTCCACCACTTCCTACTCGCAGCCATGGCTCGTGGCGACAGTGCTCGCGCCGGCTGGGTTGGCTCCGATGTCACCGTCGATGACTGCTCGTGGCTTGTGAACACCCGGAGGGTTCCTCCTGGTGTTCAGTGCCGGCCGTCCGACGGCGAGATCGTTCCAGCCCCGCGGGAGGGCGAACACGTCGTCTTCCTCGCGCACTTCGCGTGAGGATTCGGCCTCCCTGCGTCTGATTTCCTCCGTTCTCTTCTCGACCACTACGGTCTTCAGATGCATCATCTTCCACCCAACGCGGTCGTCTTCCTCTCCTACCACACCGTGGTGTGTGAGGCCTTCCTCGGCATTCGCCCCACGACGGAGACGTGGTCGAAGTATTTCTTCTTTCGCCAACAGAGCCAAGGCAAGAAGGACGGGGCGGCCGCCAGCAGCCGGACAACCGATACCGGCAGCGCCATGATGGTGCAGCAGACGGGAACCAATCACCCTCGCATCAAGGGCTTGGATTCTGTCCGCAAGTGGCAAAAATCCTTCCTGTACGTGAATAACATCCCCGCCACGAAGGATGCCAAGATCGAGGACCGCATCAATCTGCCCCCTTGGAGCAGTCGAGCTCCTACCGGGCAGAACTGGAAAAGCAAACCATCCAACAGCAGGAATCTGACTCAGATGGAGGAACGGCTCGCCTATCTGATTGGAGAAGGGCTGAAGAGCGACGATCCAGTCGCCTGCTGGATCCGCAACCGAGTGTTGCCTCTGCAACAACGCTCCCACCCCATGTGCTACATGGGCGGCCCTTGCGACTGTACTCGGACGACTACTTTCGAGCTCAGCAACGCGGATGTCGCCGCGCATGCAAGGTCCATCCTGACCACGGGCCTCCGAGACAATTGGCAGTATGGCTTCATCCCATACAGCCGTACGAAGCCGATTGAACGGGTATGTACTTCTTACTCTGCTTCCAATACATGCAATCCGAGTAGATAGCTTCCTCTCCCTGCTGCGACTAGCATTCGCATTCTGCGCCGAGTAGGGCGCTTAGCGGAACTGCTCAGGCTTAGTATGCTTGATGTTGCACGCCTGGTCGGGTAGCACACTTAGGAGAAACACTTAGGCTTAATGTGCTTGATGTTTGCACGCCTTGCCGAGTAGGACACTTAGGAGAAACACTTAGGCTTAATGTGCTTGATGTTTCCATGCCTTGCCTAGTAGGACACTTAGCCGAACCGTTTAGGCTTATGGTGCTTGGTGTCTGCACGCCTAGTCGGATAGAATGTCTTCACTCTACTCGACTCACTCTGCGATGTTTCTCTATTCTTCAGGTCCTTGACCGCCAGCTTGCTGAGAGCTGTGAGCGATTCGAGGGCAACTGGTCAGATAACCGAGAAGAAGATGACGTGGTTTCCTTCGAGACCGCGGACAAGCTCAATCCTCCTGAGGCCGCCCAGACGAGTAGGCACCGTGTCGATGCGTCCGTCCGCGACTGGACCGAGGACGAAGATGAAGGTAATTGAACTCATCCTGTCTGGTCGCAAGCTGTACAAACTAACTGCTTCCTGCTTCTGAATCGCCCTTCTTCCTTTCTATTTCACAGGTGATGCCGATGCTGAGGACGGAGGCGAGGATGAGGACGACGATGAAGGTGAGGACGAGGACGATGCAGCCCTGGTCGTCCCACCTCTTTCAGTTGTCGCTCCTGTCACCCGCAAGCGGGCGGGTAGTGGCGCCCAAGAACCCCCCGCCAAGAAGAAGAAAGCCGAGAAGCCAGCCACCGAGAAGACGACCAAGAAGGTCGTGAAGAGGAAACGACCACCGATCCCTAGCCGCAAAGGGTAAGTTCCTTCTCAATCATACGCTTTGGTTCACTTCGTTCTTCCCGGTTGATTCCCAATCCTTTTACTTTGCTGTTTCCTCTCAGTTTCCTCTGCCCTCTTCTCATTTCTGAACACGATTTTTCTCTTCAGAGCCCCCTTGGACGCGGATGCCGCTCGTGCGCCCACGAAGACCAAGAAGAAAGCCGCCATTGACGTTGATAAACTCATCAACCTCGACGGCGACGAGAACGACACCGCCAAGGCGCAAGCGGAGGACTCCGACGAGGCTCCGTACAGGGATACCGACGCCCACGACGTTGAGCAGGAGCAGCAGTCCCGCGCCGAGCAGGAGGCGCAGGATGCTGCTCACCAGGAGTTGCCACCTTCCCCTCCAGCCACCAGGGCTGAAGAAAACCAAGATCCAGACCATGAGATGCATGACGACGCCGCCCTTGAGCGGCAGGAAGAAGAAGAAGAGCAGCCAGCGACAGGGGCTGCTGAACAAGAAGATCCCGCGGCCCAGCCGCGGGTAGAAGAACCGGATGCCTCACAGCCAGATCCCGCTGCCGAGCAGCGGGTAGAAACAGCCGCCACGACAGAGCAGTACCCGCTGAGCGATGCGCAACCAGACGCAGCGCAGGGTAGCGCCCAACCGGATGCCGCGCCGGTTAGCGCACCCCTGGCGCCACCAACAGATCAAGGTAGCGCCCAGCCAGATTCCTCCTTGGTGCAGACAACCAAGGCTGCAGCCAGCCCTCCGGCCAGGCCGGTTACAAGGAAGAACGCTCAGGATGCTGCAGAAAAGGAGGCCGCCGAGAAGAAGGCTGCCGAGAAGAGGAATACCGAGAAGAAGAAAACTGAGAAGCCAATCGCCGAGAAGCCAACCGCTCAGAAGGAGAAAGCTAAGAAGCCGGCTGCCGAGATGCCGCCGCCAACATCAACTGTCCAGTCCAGTCAACTGGCTATCCGCGATCCTGGCGCGGCTGCTGTCACCGCTGCTGCATCCACTGTCTCAGATCAGCCCTGCTACCCTCCTTACATGGTGAAGGTTAGCCAGCAGCACCAGGTCGGCTTCACCACCAAGGACACAGAAACTTGCTCTTCAGAAAGGGAAGAAGGCCGTGGCAGTGGACTCCAGATCCCCAGCTCCAAATCAAGACAAATCCCTCTCCATTTCTTCACGTGGATTTCAGGACCAGGCAGTAACGTCCCAGGGCCTTGAGCAAGTACTGGATCTGGTCGGCTTCATCGATGCCAAGTGGGACAGCAAGATCCTTGGCAATACGAACTGGAACGGCACGGATTTGGGCGAGATAGACCATATGCGTGTCGACTGGAACAAGGTAGACCTGGGTTACAAACCCATGACTGTCTCATCCAGCTCTGCTACGCTTGCCGCCAAGATGTTTGTCCACCGCAAGAACGCCGAAGACCTTGAGCAATCCTACGCGGTAAGCTCCTACTCATCCTCTCCGAGTTGCATCTTCACTTCTCTTCTATTCGTCTTCTTTTCCTTATCCATCACCCAGTCCCCGAGATTCTGGCCGAGTAGGCGGATACTCTCTCGAGTAGCCGCCTTCTCGGGTTGAATCTCTACTACCTTGCCTGATTCTTTTTTCTTTTGCTTCTCAGAATAGCGTACTGAAGCGGACCGACTTGCATCGTCGGCTACTCTGGAACCATGCTGTTGCCAGGAGGCGCATTGCCGCCCTGGAAAAAGAGAAGATAGCCGCCGAGGAAGCTGATAAGGAAGTGATGAACAGCACCCTGAGGCTTTCTGAAGTTGAAGGTACGCTTTTAGCTACGCGGTTCTTGCGTTTGGTGTTTACGCCCGCTTCTGCTTTTTTGCGCTAACCAATTTTACTCTGCAGGGAAGTTGAAGGCCCTATCCGATGAGCACGAGAACTGTCGTGCCTTCGTCGAGAATGGCCAGGCCACCATCAAGAGATTGGAAGGTACGTTGCCGTCTTCTCGGCTTGTCTCTGTGTTTCTTCCTTCGCTACGCTGCTGACCGCGCTTTGCTCTTTTCAGAAGATCATAAAATTTTTGTCGAGGAACATCAAGACTGCCTCAAACCTGGTGAGGTGAAGCAGCAACTGTCCAGCCAGGCTGTCAAGCTGATAAAAGAGCATACTACCGAGGTGGAAACTCTCCAGACCCAGCTGCAGACTGCGCTCAAAGACGCCCTAGACTTAGCAGCCGAGAAGGATGAGCTGCTTGCCGAGAAGCAGAGGAACGAAGCGACAGCCAAGGCCAGGGAGAGAACCCTCGAACAGGAGTGCGAGGTGCTGAAGAAGAGCAATGCTGGCCTCTTCACTCAGCTAGAGGAGCTCCGTTTGATTAAGGAGAAGCATCTAGCCAACGAGGAAACTTGGAAGAATCTGCTGCAAGGGCTGCGCTACGACTTGAACAGTAAGTGCTCCCTTTTCTCTGCTTCTCTGCTACTCGGCTGCACCTTTCTTCTCTGTTTCTCGTTTCTGATCTTCTCTCATAGCTTTTGCAGAAGTTTTCCCTGATATCGTGTCTTCTTGTGCGCCTGCCCTGGCCAAGGCCCGAGCAGCACGCGCTGAGAAGGGCGAGCCCATGGACACCCGAGCAGAAATTGAAGAGAGCATCCTGGTCATGCAAGGGAAATTCCAGCGCCTAGCCGGCGTGGGCACCGATCTGGTGCGCGTTGGCTTCCAGCTCCACGAACTCTTCTGGCCCCAGGACGACGCGCCAACGACCATCCGCGGGCTTGCCCTGAAGCTGCGCGGCGTGAAGGCCGAACTGAAGAAGTGGCGCGCCTCGGGAGCTCGGGCAGGTGCGGACATGATGCTGCTCTTCATCACCACTTGGTACGAAAACCTCAATATGCAGATTATCCGCGAGATGCGTCGAGACTCCAGGTGGGAGACGAACCCCGACTGCGTTGCTATCCGCAAGCTGGTTGCGCACGAGGTTGCCCAATATGCTGACACGGCGACCTTCATCGACGGCCTTACTGAGCCCGACACCGAGATGGAGGAGGACGAAGATGAGGAGACGGACTCAGAGGATTTGGACTTGAGCTACTTCGACTCTCCTGGTGGCAAGGCCGGGAAGGGGAAAGCTGCGGTTATTGCGGGTAGCGACGAGGAGGAGAAGGGCGAGAAGATGTCCATCGACACCGCCGCGCTCGAGTTCGGCACCTCGTCAGGAGCTGCCCTCGACGACACCGTCAACCTTCGCGCCCAAACCACCGGCTCCACTTCCGCGACAACGCCTGTCTCAGTGGCCACGGCCACTTCAGACCAGGTAGCCACCGAGCCCGACGCCGAGGACGAAGCAGCGAAGCTTGTTGATGCCAGCGCAGAGGCGGACGCGACCAATGCCAGCGCCGAGGGCGAAGCCACGAAGACTGTCGATGTCAGCCCGGAAGCGGACACAACCAATGCCACTACTGAAGATGAAACAACCAAGGCCAGCACCGAGAACACCACGTCAACCTGAGTTTATCCTGCAGCTTATTCCTTAAACACTTATCAGATCCCCGGGATGCCGGGTGCAAATGTATCAGACTATTTATGCCGTTTGCTACTCATTTTTATTCACACTTGTTGCTTTCAACTTAATCATTTTGTTCAGCCTTGGCTTGATGCCGGGTTGCGTTATCATGCGAGTCCCCGAGTTGCATTTCTTATTCACTCTCTCTTTTCGTCTCAGCTCTACCCGCAACTTGTTGCTTTTTTGGTATTCGAGTCACAAGAGTTAAAGAGCAGAGCTGCAAATACTTAGCCGCTTAGAAACAATCATAGTAACGCAGCCCACCACTTAGCCGAAAAGATAAGACAAAGAACAGTAGTAAAAGCACCCTACTCGGTTCCTGCACTCTTCCTTTCCTTAGTAATTTTTCTTGTGCTCATGGACCTTTTGCTTGTTCTCTTGCTTGCCATGAAGCCGGGTTTCGGACAGCAGCAAAGTCGAAGAGTTGGCATGTAGGTTTAAACACAATACTCAATGTACCTTTGAATTTTGAAGTAGAGCAACCGAATAGGCAAAAGGTAAAGCCGAGTAGAAACACTTAGAGCAATTTTGGATGAGGGAAGTCCCCGAGTTCAATTTCAGATTGCAGAATAGAATTTCAACTCGGATAAGAGGGTACATACACATCTTTGCTCACGAATGAAAACGACGGAGTAGAGCTACATTCCAAGGGCGCTTGGTTTCCTCTCCAGCTTTATCTGCCCTGTTCGCCTGTGGTGGGCGCGCATCTACAAGATAGTATGCATCGTTGTGCAGCGCTTTGCTCACAATGAAGGGCCCTTCCCATGGAGGAGACAACTTGTGCATCCCGGCTGTGCGCTGCACAAGCCTAAGGACCATGTCTCCTTCTCGGAAAACCCTTGGGTTCACCTTTCGGCTATGATAACGCTGCAGGTTTTGCTGGTAGATAGCCGAACGTGACAGAGTCAGCTCTCTTGCTTCTTCAAGCAGGTCAATGTCGTCTTCTCGAGCTTCTCTCGCCTCCACCTCAGTGTAGAGGGTTACTCGGGGGGAGTCATGCTCTAGGTCTATTGGCAACACGGCCTCAGCCCCGTACACCAAGAAGAATGGCGTGTAGCCGGTTGACCGGTTAGGGGTAGTCCGTAGACTCCACAACACCGCTGGCAACTCGTCTAGCCAACACCCAGGTGTTTTCAGCAGTGGCTCAATCAGCCTTGGCTTTTTGCCTGCCAGTACCATGCCGTTTGCTCTTTCCCCTTTTCCATTGGAGGCTGGATGCGCAACAGACGCAACATCTAGTCGGATGTGCTTATCTCTGCAGAACCGCACCATTGCTCCCTCTGCGAAGTTTGTGCCGTTGTCGGTGATGATGCTGTGCGGGTAGCCATATCTCAGGATCACATCCTTCAAGAATTTCTCAGCTGTGGCCCCATCGCACTTCCGAATAGGTTTCACTTCAATCCACTTGGTGAATTTGTCCACCATGACCAGGATGTGAGTCATGTTGCCTCTAGCCGGCTGGAAGGGTCCGACCATATCCAAACACCAAACAGCAAACGGCCATGTAATAGGAATTGTCTTCAGCTCGGAAGCAGGCATGTGAATCTTGCTTGCAAACATCTGACAGCCATTGCACTTCCTCACGATGTCCTCAGCTTGCTGCAGAGCTGTGAGCCAGTAGAAGCCATGCCGAAAAGCTTTCTTGACCAATGCCCGAGAAGAGGCGTGGTGCCCGCACTCTCCCTGGTGTATCTCTACCAGAATCTCTTCTCCTTCTTCTGGTTCCACGCAGCGTTGCAGCACGCCGGTGGCACTCCTCTTGTGCAGCACATCTCGGAATATAGCGTAGCCCTTGGATCTTCTCTGAATCTTTCTTGCGGCCACCTCATCTTCTGGCAGAGTACCGTCCCTTAGAAAGGATAATATGGGCATGGCCCAACTCGGTGTCTCCCGTGTGGGAAACACTGGTTCGTCCACTTCCATTGGGACAGGTACCTCTGGTTGCTCTTTAGTTTTGGGAGCACTTCTCTGGAGCCCTGATCGATTGGCAAGGACTTCCTCAATGAATGCGACAGTCCCCGGGTTAAGGACAACAGTCTCCGAGTAAGGAGTGGCAGTCCCCTAGTAAGGAGTGGCATTCCCCGAGTAGAGGACGGCAGTCCCCGAGTCGGGAGTGGCAGTCCCCGAGTTTCCTGCAGCATTCTCCCAGTCAATCTCCATGGGATCAGATTCCTCACTTGGCAGAGAAGGAACAAATATGGACTCCGAGTTGGGAGAGGGCTTGATGGATGGCTTCCTTAAGTGCTCCAAGGCAACTCCCGCCGGGATGGATTGCCGAGAAGATCCCAACTTGGACAGCTCATCTGCCGCTTCGTTCTCTGCTCGGTGAATGTGCTGGAACTCGCAGCCTTCGAAGAATCCAGTCATGGACTGTACCAGGAATCGATAGGATGCCATGTTGGCATCTAGAGCATCCCAAGTGCCAGAGACTTGCTGCACCACCAGATCTGAATCGCCATAGCATATAATGCGCTGCACGCCAACCTCCTTGGCTACCCGCAAGCCATGCACCACTGCCTCGTACTCTGCTACGTTGTTGGACGCCTTGAAATGAATCTGCAGCACATACTTGAGTTGGTCTCGCTTGGGTGACGTCAGCACTACGCCAGCACCAAGGCCTTCCTTCACCTTCGAGCCATCAAAGTGCATCTTCCAGTAATTAGAAACTGGAGCAGGAGGCTCATACTGCACCTCGGCCCAATCCACCAGGAATTCCGCCAGAATCTGAGACTTGATAGCTTCTCTTCTCGCATACGCGGGCGCATACGCTGCCAGCTCGATTGCCCACTTGGCTACTCTGCCACTCGCCTCCTTGTTGCCCATGATATCCGAGATGGGAGCAGAGCTCACAACCGTGATAGGATGCTCCTGGAAGTAATGCTTTAGCTTCTTGGCGCCCAGGTACACGCCGTAGGTCATCTTCTGGTAGTGTGGGTAGTTTTGCTTGGAGCTGGACAACACTTCACTGAGATAGTACACTGGGCGCTGCACACTCTTGCCTTCTTCTTCTCGTTCCACCACAATCACCACACTGACTACTCGGTTAGTCGCAGCAATGTACAGCACCATTGGCTCCTTGGATAGCGGACTAGCCAAGATGGGAGCGCTAGCCAGCATTGCTTTCAGCTCGTTGAATGCCACATCCGCTTGCGGAGTCCAGACAAACTTGTCACTTTTCTTCATCAGCTGGTACAGAGGCAGGGCCTTCTCGCCCATTCGGCCCAGAAAACGGCTCAGAGATGCCAAGCAACCAGTGAACTTCTGTACATCCTTCAGGGATCTCGGCAAAGACATGCTCTCAATAGCTTTTATCTTTGAAGGATTGGCTTCAATGCCCCGACTAGATACCAGGAAGCCAAGTAGGTTGCCAGCCGGGACACCAAAAGTGCATTTACTCGGATTCAGCTTCATTTTGTACTTGCGTAGGTTAGCAAAGGTTTCCTCCAGGTCGGCAAGCAGAGTATGTGTTTTATTCGTTTTGATGACAATGTCATCTACGTACACCTGCACATTCTTGCCGAGCTGGTCGTGCAAGCATTTCTGCATGTATCTCTGATAGGTTGCACCCGCATTCCTCAAGCCAAAACACATGACACGATAGCAATAAGCCCCGTACGGGGTAATGAAAGCAGTCTTTATTTGATCAGCAGGATTGAGTGCAATCTGGTGGAAACCAGAGTAGGCATCTATGAAAGACAGCAGTTCACAACCAGCAGTGGAATCGATCACCTGATCGATGCGAGGTAGAGGGAAGGGATCCTTGGGGAATGCCTTGTTCAAGTCGGTGTAGTCGACACACATGCGCCATGCAGTGGCAGCCTTGGGATCCTCCTTCTTCTTCTCGACCATGACCGGGTTGGCTAGCCAATCCGGATGCAGCACCTCCATGATGAAGTTGCTTATCAGCAGCTTGGTGATCTGGTCACCAATGGCCTTCCTTCTCTCATCTACGAAGCGGCGCATAGCCTGCTTCACTGGCTTGGCGTCAGGACGCACATGTAATGAGTGCTCAACCAACTCCCTCGGGACTCCTGGTAGATCTTCATTGGACCAGGCGAATACATCCCGATTCTCACGGAGGAAGTGGATGAGCTCGCTTTCCTATTTCTCCGCCAACCCGGAGCCTATGATGGCTACGCGGTCGGGGAACTCGGGGTCGACCTAGACCCTCTTGGTTTCCTGAGATGCCTGGAACGCGGTCCCGTGTTGGGTACTCGGCACGCCTTGCGCGCCAGCTTGCGCGGATTGCGCCATGGCCACCACCTCATACATCTTCTTCTTCTCGGCAGCAATCACCATCGACTCCGCCAACTGGGAACCAGCAGAGGCACACTCCATGGACTTCTTGTAATCACCAGAGATAGTAATTATGCCATTGGGACCAGGGATCTTCATCTTCAGATATGCAACATGAGTAGAGGCCATGAACTTGCTCAGAGCGGGCCTGCCGAGTAGAGCATGGTAAGGGCTCTGATGATCAACCACTTCGAACTGCAGGCGCTCTGTGCGGCAGTTCTCCCTGGTGCTGAATAGCACATCTATCCACACTCGGCCAATCGGGTTGCACGAGATCCCGGGCACAATGCCATGGAAAGTGGTCTTGCTAGGCAGCAGCATGTTCTCGGCCAGGCCAAGCTTCTCGAGTGTGTCTTTGTACACGATGTTGATGCTGCTGCCATTGTCGATTAGCACCTTGCTGAACCTCACATTCTTCTCGGGACCCAGGAAGGTAGGATCCAACACCAAGGCGTAGCTACCCGGATTGGGCATCACCTTGGGATGATCTACTCGAGACCACCTGATCTCTTGGTCACACCAGTACATGTAGTGAGGGACAGCAGGAATCACTGCATTGACCTCCATAGCACGCCTGTGCTGTGATTGCTTGTCGACTGGCTCAGAGGTGAAGATCATGTAGCTCTCATGGTGCTCTTCGTACTGGTTGGAGCCTCCGCCCCCATTGTTGCCGTTGTTGTTGTTGCCCTGGTAGTTGTTGTTGCCTCTGTTGTTGTTGCGGTTGTAGTTGTTGTTGTTGTTGCGGTAGCTCTCATTGTTGAAGTGATGGTTGGCTCCTAAAGCCACTTGGTTCACATTTTCTCTTCTCGGGAACACTGGTGGCCGAGCTGCGGGTGCGCGAGTAGGCTGCACATTGGCATTGGCCGCTGGCAGAGGAGGAGGAGGAGGCAAGCCATCATTCTTGATCACATCCCACCACTCGCACTGCCGAGTAGTGTGGTTAGCAGGCCTTGAGGGGTGGTGAGTGTGAAAACTGCATGGGCCATCCTTCATGTCGTCAAAGACGAACTTCCTCGGCTGCTCGGAGTTGCCGCTACCCGACTGAGGAGCGCGGAATGGTTTCTTGTTGCCTTGGCCCTGGTTCTGGTTCTGCCCGTAGGCTCCAGCAGGTTTCTGCCTTTGGCTACCCCCAGCTCCAACAGCCACTGCATTCACCTCTTCAGGGTCATACCGAGTATCTATTCGGTCACCCCTGCGCTTGTTGCGGAACTCGTTGCGCTTGCTGTTGCTGAAGTTTCTTCTCGGCTCAGAGGAGTCCATCAGGGGCTGAGTAGGATCACCGAGTGCGTACTGATCCGCAATCTTGATGGTCTCCGCCAAAGTGTTTGGCATCTCCCTCTGCAACCTCTGCCACAACATGCTGCCATGCATGCATCCCTGCGCAAACCAAGTGATGGCCTGGGCCTCGTTCACACCCTCACAGGTGTTCCTCAACGTGCTCCACCGAGTAAGGTACTCGCGGTCCGTCTCATCTTCTCGCTGCCTGCAAGCGGACAGCTGCTGTGGCCTATTCGGCCTCTTGTAAGTGCTTGTGAAGTTGCTGATGAAGGCGTCCGAGAAGTCCAGCCAGCAATTGATGCTGTTCTTGGGCAAGTTGTTGAGCCAAGTGCGGGCTGGACCCTCTAGCATCTGCGGGACATAGCGCACCGCCCATCTCCTATTGTCGTTCGCGATATGAACCGCGGTGACATAGTCATTGAGCCAATCTTCCGGCTTGGTGCTGCCGTTGTAGCTCTTGGTGCCCCTTGCGAGCTGGAAGTTCTTCACGGACGGCTCGTTCATGATGCCCGGGCCAAAGCACTCGGGGCCAGGAGGACCCGTGTTCTCCAGTCGGGCTGACAAGTTGATTCGGTCCAGCTGATGCCTTGCGTCTCCAGGCGCCAACACGCGCTCGCCAACACGGTCCAGAATGTCATAGCCATCCATCTCCATGGCCGAGTAGCCGTCATCATATCTGTCCACCTGCATCGCTGCAGGCTGCTCCACCGGGTTGGCGACTGGCGCCACTGCGCGCGGCTGCTGCCTCTGCCGAGTAGGCTGAGTAGCGGGACGCTGAGGAGGACCTGGGCGCGCTCCGCCTCGGGCCTGGCTTTGAGCTTGATGGGCTTGGGAGCCTGCTCTTGCAGCGTTGTGTTCCTGCCCGGGCTGCTGCGGCACAGCGAGCTGTTTCGCGGCAGCAGCCGGGTCGTACACATGCATTTGCCTATCTCTGGCGGAACGTCCGCTGCGGCTCTTCTCGCGGCTGGGGTGCGGAGATGAGGCCTGATCGTTAGATCTAGCCGCGTGCGAGTGCACCACCTGCGAAGCTCCAGCACCCGGGTTGGCTTTCCGGAACTCCTCATTCTGCCTAGCAGCCTCTAACACCAACTCGTTGAGCCTCTCTTGCTGCCTAACGCGCGCGTCGCCGTCGAGACGAGACAACTCGGCGGCTACAGCCTCAGCAGCTCTAAGTGTCTTGGCGGGCGTGCTGTATCTAGACCTAGTGGAGGTGTTTGCGGTGGCGGACTGAGCGGGAACCTCTACAACTGTCGCCATCTCGGCACCAAGGTTGCGCCGCGTGGCGCCTACCCTGCTAGCTCTCCTAGTGACTGGCGTGAAGCCGTGAGCCTTGTTGTACTCAAGCTGATCTAAGCTAAGCTCTAGCCTGATCTTGTCCAACTCCGCCTGCTCGGCGAGCAGCTCCTGGCGTTGCCGCTCGAGCTGCTCCTTCATGCTCAGGAGCTCGAGGTCGGTGGGAGGCGGCATGCCGTTCCGCCCAGCCGACGCGGGAATGGTCGGAGTGGTGGAGGGAGGGAGGTTGCAGTCCTTCTCGTAAGGCCTGTGGGTCCTTCCACCAGCGCTCGAGGCAGCAAGATCCTCGACGACGACTGCGGCGCCAGCAACAGCTGCGCCGGCGTTTGCCGCCAAGCCGGTCACCATCACCTCAGCGCGGTCCGCAGAACGACGCGCAGGCCTTCCGCGAGCAGTGATCACCGCAGGAGGATCCTCCGCGTCATGCACCAGCTCGGGGTAGTCGCGGTCGATGACGGTGGCGACGTAGACGAGGTGCGCGCCAAAGGAGATCACCGTGCCGCCCTCCGGCATGGCCTTGCCGCCGAAGTTGCCTGCGTTGTCGGTGACGAAGTCGAAAGAGCCGAATCTGTGGACAAGGCCACAGACTACGCGCTCCGCTGAAGAAGATCCCGTCCGAACAGAAACTCCAACCAGCGCCCCTGGTTGCCCCACGGTGGGCGCCAACTGTCGTGGTGGTGTCACGGCAGATGCCATAGGATGGCTAAAGATGTGGGGACGAAGGACGCTGGAGGTGCTCGGGGAGGGATCACGCGACGTGTAGACGCGTGAGGTGAAGATCCAACACTGCAAACAACACGATCTACCCAGGTTCAGGGCCCTCGTGAGGAGGTAAAACCCCTACTCCTGCCTTTCTGTATGTATTCTGGTGTCTCACCGAGTAGCCACAGTACAAAAGTTCTTGCTACCGAGTAGCCACTCTTCTCTCTCCGGGTAGGATTAGGTCAAGAATCTCTACGTGTGTAGCATTGTCCCTCGCGCAGGAGACGGCTGGGCACCTTATATACCCGGTGCCCTGCCGGATACAGCCAAATACAACAAGTGTCGACATTGTGTGCACATCGTCCTTCTTCCGAGTTCCTGCTGACAGCTTTGGCTTCTAAGCTTGTCCTGATGCAGAAAGTCGTTGGGCAAAACCAAGTAACCAGTCTGTTATCACTGTGCGAACACAGAGTAGGTCCCCCCTATCCTGCGACGCCTTGCTGACAGACTGTCGCTGTCAGGCACGCCGTCCCCAGATGAACAGTGCTGTGAACAGTGCCAAGTACGGACCCGGGATACGCGGGATCCTGTGTCAGAACGGCTCCTTTGACTTCTGGCCCGAGTAGGTTCCCGCCAGTTTTACTCGGGCCAACTCTTCTACTCGAACAGATATAACCTGCTTGATATCTCCTTCTGGTCATCTTTTTGTGAGACCGAGTAGCAGTCGACCGGGTAGCAAGTACCGGGTAGGTGGCTACTCGACCAAACCTCTATTCTGATTATTGCCTTTACCACTTGCCTTTACCCTACTCGGGGGTAACCCCCCGACACCTTTTGGTTTATATAATACTCCTGCTACTTTTCAAAGATGCATGTCTGCTATCTTTCGTGGTTTTTGTGAAGAAATTGTGGAAGTCTTCATGGACGATTTCTCCGTCTATGGAACTTCTTTTGATAATTGTTTGCAGAATCTTGATAAGCAGAGATGAGAGGAGACTAATCTTGTTCTTAATTGGGAGAAATGCCAGTTTATGGTTAATGAAGGAATTGTTCTTGGACATAAAATTTCTGAAAGAGGTATTGAAGTTGACAGAGATAAAGTTGAAACTATTGAGAAAATGCCCTGTCCCAGGGTGTCAAAGGTATTCATAGTATTCTTGGCCATGTTGGTTTCTATAGAAGGTTTATTAAAGATTTCTCTAAAATATCACAGCCTCTTACTAATCTTCTTCAAAAATATGTACCTTTTGTTTCTGATGAAGATTGTAAAGAAGTTTTTGAAATTATAAAGAAGGCTTCAATATCTGCCCCTATTGTTCAACCCCCTGATTGGAATTTACCGTTTGAAATTATGTGTGATGCTAGTGATTATGCTGTAGGTGTTGTTCTTGGACAGCGGATAGATAAGAAGTTAAATGTTATTCATTATGCTAGTAAAACTCTTGATGTTGCTCAAAAGAATTAGGCTACCGCTGAGAAAGAGTTCCAAGTAAATAGTTTTGATGACCCACAAGTATAGAAGGTGTATCGTAGTACTTTTGAAAGTGCATTTCGTTTTCCCAGTGTTTTGTGTGTTAGTCAACAATACTAAGTACATTATTTATCAAGGTGTTAAGCGTGCAGGTGTTATACTTAACATCGGCATCGATCACCGAAAAGTCGGTGAAGTTTGGCCTGAGAGTTTTGGGACAGAACACAACCGGATTATTTGGAGCCGGATTATTCGGAGGAGCCGGATATTCCGGTCTGGAGAATTCTGGTCCAATTTGCTCACAGAAGTGAGCCGGATTATTTGGAACTGGATTATTCGGAGGAGCCGGATATTCCGGTCTGGAAAAATCTGGACCAGTTTCCTCACAGAGATGAGCCGGATTATTTGATCCGTATTTTTCATCTCGGACCGGATATTCCGGTTGTTGGTTATGTTGCTCGAAAATGGCTAAGGACTGGAAGATTTGCTCACAGCTGTGAACCGGATTATTTGTACCGGATTATTCCGGAGGAGCCGGAATATCCGGTACAGCTTCCTGCGCCCCACAGCACCGAGCCGGATTATTTGAACCGGATTATTCCGGGGCAACCGGATAATCCGGTTCAGGACTGCAGGATCTCGTGGAGAAAGCAGACCGGATATTTCGGTCCAAACTTGGACCGGATATTCCGGTCCCCTTTTTCCTGCACAACGACTAGTTGTGAGGAGGGGCTATAAATACCCCTCCTCTTCTTCCCCAAGCTCTAGTTCTTCCCCTTAGCATTTATAAGCATTTAAGAACTCACCAAATCCCTCATAACTCCCAATCCCTCCACCCAATCTTGAAGATCTTTGGAGGATTAAAGGAGAAGGCCCCGATCTACATCTTCACCGAGCCGTTCTTCATTTCCCCCTCTCTAGCTTGAGGGATCTTGCCTAGGGTTTCCTCTTGTGGAGAACCTAGGCTTCTTGATACTTGTTGTTGATTCAAGAAGAGTTGGGAGCCCCCAATTTGGTTGTGGGTGTGTGCCCCAAGTTGTTTGTAAAGGATTCGATCCCCGCCTCAAAGGGGTTCAATAGTGGAAGGTGAACTAGGCCTTCGTGGCGAAGTTCATCGGAGAATAGGGTGAGGCCTTTGTGGCGTTGAGTAGGCCTTCGTGGCGAGCTCACACCCCTCCAACGAGACGTACTCCCCTAAAAAGGAGGAACTCGGAAATACATCGCGTCTCCGTGTGCTTCACCTTCGTGACCTCGTTCCCTCACTCTCTTTACTTATCGCTTGCATTGTGTTTATCATTATCCTTGTCATATAGGTAAATTCACCATAGCCGCATTATCTAGAGAATTTACCTTTGTGTCAAGCCTAAATCGAAAGAAAAATTAAAATTGGCCGTAGAACCTATTCACCCCCCCTCTAGGTGCCCATACTTTACTTTCAATTGGTATCAGAGCCTCGGCTCTTCTATCGGGCTTAACCGCATACGAGTT
Source organism: Alopecurus myosuroides (assembly GCA_028641055.1). Taxonomy (NCBI): domain Eukaryota; kingdom Viridiplantae; phylum Streptophyta; class Magnoliopsida; order Poales; family Poaceae; genus Alopecurus; species Alopecurus myosuroides. Next base: position 224,956,077 of record CM054062.1, read on the forward strand.
TAAGTATGGGAGATGATTTGGTCGATGCTCCGTCCGTTAACAATGTGACCATGGATGATCTCAATGCTTTGAGAAATTCATTGACCTCATCCATAGACACAAAATTTGATGAGTTGCGTCAACTCATGGCACGACTCCTCAAAGGCAAAACACCGGAGGTTGTCGAATCATCCCTTCCGGAAGAACCGGAGGGTGCCAAGAATGGGGTAGATGGTGATCCAATTAAAAATGCTTCCGCCGAACAATCCGCTAAGAAGGGTGCGGGTGAAGAGGAAGGATATCGCGCTGTTGAAGGCCGATATTCTCTCGACCCCCCCGTCCCTTATCCTCATATAATCCCTAGAGGAGATCCACCTAAAATTGATGCTTTTTCTTTTCGTGAATGGCAATACTACATGGAGACTCACTTGAAATCTTCTTGTATAGATCTTTGGAGGATCACTCGTGACGGATACAAGCCATTTGATCCCAAGAATCTCACAAGAAGAGAAGCCGTAGATTGCCAACTCAACTACACCGCCTTGTCCATCCTTCAACAAGCCGTGGGTCCCAACCACATGCCGCATCTTCAACACTTCTCCACCGCCAAAGAAACATGGGATGCACTTGTCATCATGTTCGTTGGGAATGAGAGCATGCAAAGAAATCGGTATGATGCCTTGACCAATGAGGCCGAAGGATTTTTCATGCGTGATGGAGAAGATCATTATGACATGTATCGAAGACTCAAAACTCTTGCCACCGCCTTCTCTAGTGCGGGTGCCAAGTATATTGATGATGCTTGGATCAAGAGAAAGTATATGATTGCCATGATGCCATTTGAGGGCACGGACTTGAAGAGCATTCAAGGAAGACATGATTTCTCCTCCATGACCTCAACTCAAGTGATTGAAGAATTGCGCTCCTACAAAGTTCAAACCAAGAATGCGCTTGACAACCGTGCTAGGGCCATTGGAATGCATCAAGGAGCATCCGTTGCTTTGAAGGCCAAGGTGTTGTCAAGAGAGGTTGAGAATGAAGATGAAGGAGAAGAGGCGTTGCCTCCGTTGAAGGAACAAGACTATGATCCCGTTCTAAAGGATCTCATTGCTCTCACCGTGCAAAAGTTTTGGAGCAATCCTCCCAAGGGTAAGAAATTTGTTGAGGAGAAGAAAAGGTCTCGCTATGGAAATGATGGGGCTCAAAAAGTGAGGTCTTGCTTCAATTGTCAAGATAAGCATCTCTTCATCGTGGAGTGCCCTTATGAGAATAGAGAGCTCCATAGTGGCAAGCTCATTCGCAAGGACAAATCCAAGGTTGAGTACAAGAAACCTCACTTCAAGAAGAAGCCGTTCAACAAGAAGTCTCCCACCAAGTTTGTTCTCTTGACTCAAGAGGAGTATGATTCCGGGAGTGATGAAGAAGAAGAAACCACAAGTGAAGTGGCCGCTCTAGCTATTGCTTCTACTCCATCATCTTCATCTCTCTTCGAATCCCCCAATGACGATCTCCCACAACGTAATGCCAAGTGCTTCATGGCTAAGGCCACGGAGGTATATCTTTCCCCTAACTCTAAGACCCCTAGTGAACTAGAACATCTTGCTAGTCTTAGAGAAGAAGAAGAAAGGGTCTCCTTGGACCACTTTATGTCTAACATGCAAGGGGAGACCAAGAAGTACGTTGAGTATCTCATGAGGCAATTGGGAGAGTCCCAAGATGCTCTTGAGAAGAAAGGTGAGGTTGAGAGAAGGGATGCGGATGAAATTGCATCTCTCTCTATGACTCTTGAGGAAGAGCATGATGGTAGAGTTTCTCTAGAGGATGAACTTGAATCTATTGAATTAACTCATAATGAAATTGTCTCAAACATCACTAAGGAACGTGATCTTGCTATTGCTAAATATAAAAAGTCTAAAAAGGATAATGTCGAGTTTGGGGTTGGTCATGGTAAACTAACCGAGGAGTTTGAAAAGCTAACCGAGGCTCACAAAGCTTTGGAAAGCCAACACTCATCCCTCAAAGAGTTGCATGAACAACTTCAAACTCAACTTAATCAAACTAACAATGCTAGAACCTCTACTTCTTCTTGTGATCATGCAAATATTATTGAGGAAAATGCTAGGTTGAAGAATGAGCTAGCAAGACTCAAGGGTAAAGACCCACAAGTTGTGACATTTGTGACCCCTTCCCCACAAGTGGTTGCATCTAACTCTAATGCGGTCATTGCTAGACCACAATTGAGTGCACCAAGGCAACAAGTGGGCAAGCAAGGTCTAGGCTATGTAGCCAAGAAAAAGAACAAGAAGAAGAAGAGCAAGAAGAAGACCAACAATGGTGCTTCGAGTGGTGTTTTCATTAGGGATAACACTACTCCTAGCACACCCGCTCAAGCTAATAACATTGCCTCGAGTAGTAGTGTCATGAGGGACAACACTACTCGTAGCACATCCGCGGGAACTAACAATCCACACCATTTCTTATATGTTGATTATTATGGTGTTGTGCAAGCTAAATATGTTGGTCCTATTGAGGGTTTCATTGATTATACTATTTGGGTTCCAAAGACCCTTGTTGCTAACATGAAGGGACCCATCTCGGGTCCTAACTCTAGTCAATGATCTCTTGCAAGGCTATGCTTCCGGTGGGACTAAATGGATTCTCGATAGTGGGTGCACTAATCATATGACCGGAAGCAAAGAGCTTGTGACGGAGTTGCGACCAAATGACATCCAAGCAACCGTCACTTATGGAGACTCGTCCAAGTCTAAGGTATCCGGGTTCGGCAAGGTTGTGGTGGCTCCCGATATAACTATCGTGAACGTCATGCTTGTCGAATCCCTTGGTTACAATTTACTTTCCGTCCGCTCTCTTGGGAAGATGGGTTTTTCCGTCTTTTTTGATGGTGATATTGTGGTCCTTTTGAGGAGCAAGACTCTTGACGTCTCTCACATGGGACATGTTGAAAATGAGTTGTTCGTGGTGGACTTTTCGAAGTCAACCAACTCTCAAGCAATGTGTCTTTTCGGGAAGGCGGACTTGGGATGGTTGTGGCATCGCCGCCTATCCCATGTCAACATGAGAACTTTGCAAAGTCTTCACAAAGGTGGCCTTATTGTCGGACTAAAAGAAAATGTTTCCTTTGCAAAGGATCACGTTTGTAGGTCGTGTGTTGAAGGGAAGATGCATGATATCGTGCACAAGGACAAGACTATTATCTCATCAAAGAGGATCTTGGAGCTTCTCCATGTTGATCTCTTTGGTGCCGTGCCCGAGGCAAGTCTTGGCGGCAAGAAAGTATTGCTTGGTGATTGTCGATGATTATTCAAGATACACTTGGGTTTATTTCTTCAAGTGCAAGAGTGAAACTCAACAAACCATCATCGACTTCTCCAACGAAGTGCAACGTCAACACAATGTGCAAACCATGGCTATAAGGAATGATAATGGCTCGGAGTTCAAGAACTATACATTGAATGAATTTCTTAGTGAAGAAGGCATTCATCATCAATACTCAGCCACTTACACTCCTCAACAAAATGGTGTTGCCGAAAGGAAGAATCGCACTCTCTTGGATATGGCAAGGACCATGTTGGCGGAGTACTCTTCTCCCCAATATTTATGGGCCGAGGCCATATCCACCGCATGCCACTCCTCCAACCGCCTCTACATCCGCAAAGGCTTGGACAAGACCCCATATGAGATCCTCACCGGCAACAAGCCCAACGTCTCCTACTTCCGTGTATTCGGTTGTAAGTGCTTCTATTTGATCAAGGGTATTAGGTTGTCTAAATTTCAATCCAAAATTATTGAGGGTATTTTTGTTGGTTACGGTGCCGAATCCCACACTTATAGAGTCTATGACAAAGCCTCACGGATTGTCATAGAATCTTGTAGTGTGGTTTTCGAGGAAAATGATGGCTCCCAAGTGGCGCAATTCCATGTTTCTAATGTAGATGTTGAAATGCCTCAAGAAGCCATAGGAAGGATGGGTGTGGGATTTTTCGGCCCCATCGAGGGACACCTTATGGCGATTCGAGAAGGAATATGCTCTACTCAAGTGGAGCCCTCCTCTACAATAGAAGATCAAGCCAAGGAGCCAACTATTACACCTAACCAATAACAAGTTCAAGACCCTCCTCTCTTTGATCAAGTGACTCCGCAAGTCGTACCCACTCCTCTCACTAATGCGAGTCAAGATCAAGGCCAAGATCATCCATCCTCTTCATCCTCTCCTCAAGTTGAAGCTAGTGTTGAAGATATTGTTGATGATGATGATGATGATCAAGGCCAAGTTGGTCAAGATGGGGACCCAAATGATCAAGATGATCAAGTGATTCCTCCTCGCAATAATGAGGAGATCGAAGCCCGTCGCATCGAAAGGATAAGAAGAGCTTTGAAGCAAATTGATGCCCAAGACGACAAGGTCTTGGAGGATGTTCAAACTAGAAGATCTACAAGAAGGCAATTGGCTCATTTTTGTGAGCATCAAGCTCATATCTCTATGGTGGAGTCTAAGAAAGTGTATGAAGCTCTTGAGGACTCCGATTGGGTTGAAGCTATGCATGATGAGCTCAATAACTTTGAGCGCAACAAAATTTGTAGATTGGTTGAGAAGCCCAAGGATTGCCACAATGTTATTGGCACGAAGTGGATTTTCAAGAACAAGCAAGATGAGCATGGCATTGTCATTAGGAACAAGGCAAGATTGGTTGCTCAAGGTTACACCCAAGTTGAAGACATTGACTTTGATGAAACCTACGCACCTGTGGCTCGCCTTGAGTCCATCCGTATCCTCCTTGCTTATGCATCCTCTCATAATTTCAAATTGCAACAAATGGATGTGAAAAGTGCTTTCTTGAATGGTCCACTAAAATAGGAGGTATATGTTAAGCAACCTCCGGGGTTCGAGAATCTCAACTTTCCTAACCACGTTTACAAACTTGACAAGGCTCTCTATGGTCTCAAACAAGCACCTCATGCTTGGTATGAGCACCTTAGGGAGTTGTTAGATGATCGTGGTTTCGAAGTTGGGAAGATTGACCCCACTCTCTTCACCAAGAGAGTAAAGGGAGAGCTTTTCATATGCAAACTATATGTGGACGATATCATCTTTGGCTCAACTAACCCAGCTTTCAATAATGAGTTCTCTAAGCTTATGACTGACAGGTTCGAGATGTCTATGATGGGTGAGCTTAAATTCTTCCTTGGCTTTGAGATCAAGCAATTGGCCCGTGGGACTTTCATTTCTCAAGCCAAGTATACCCAAGATATGATCAAGAGGTTTAATTTCCAAGATGCTAAGATCAAGACATCTCCTATGCAAGTCAAGTGCCATCTATCTCGTAATCCAAAAGGGAGTAAGGATGTGGATCAAAAGCTTTATCGTTATATGATTGGTTCTTTGCTCTATATTTGTGCATCTAGGCCCGATATCGTTTTGAGTGTAGGTGTGTGTGCAAGGTATCAAGCGGCTCCTAAGGATAGCCATTTGATGGCGGTCCATAGGATCTTTCGTTATTTGATTCATACCCCAAGATTTGGTTTGTGGTACCCAAAGGGCGCACAATTTTCTCTCAATGGATTTACGGAGTCCGATTGGGCGGGTGATCAATATGATAGGAAGTCTACTTCCGGGGCTTGCCAATTTCTTGGTAGGTCCCTAGTGAGTTGGTCTTCCAAGAAGCAAAATTGCATATCCCTCTCCACCGCCGAAGCCGAGTATGTTGCCGAACGCAAGTGCATGTACTCAATTGTTATGGATGAGACAAACTCTCAAGGAGTATGGAGTTCATTTGGATAAGGTGCCTCTTTTGTGTGACAATGAAAGTGCCATCAAAATTGCATACAATCCGGTGCAACATACAAGGACCAAACACATTGAGACCCGCCACCACTTCATCCGTGACCATGTGGCAAGAGGAGAAATTGCACTATCTTATGTGCCCACCAAGGACAATCTTGCGGATATTTTCACGAAGCCACTTGACGATGCAAGATTCTTGTTCTTGAGGAATGAACTAAATGTGATTGATTCTAGCCGTTTGACTTGAAGATCTTGCACACACCCCTATAGATGAAACGTGTTTGAGCTTAGGTGTAGGCATGGACATAGGGGGAGTGTTATCCTAACACATTGGGTTCTCCCTCCCCCCATTATGCCCATAGAAAAAATTTCATTGTTATCTCTCTATTTCTAATGTTGAATTGTGAGCTTCAATGTTGAGTATTGGCAATGCACCCAAGATACATCTTCGCGGTTGCATACCATGATCTCTTACATGGTGGCCTAGGCCACCAACCTCTTCGTTTCGAAGAGTTGGATCTTAGTTGGGTTTTACTTAACATTTCATTGCATTTCTTGATTTTTCCCCCCTCTAAGTGTTCGTTCATAGGAAAATCCCACTCAATTGGTCTTTTGATGGTTTGTTTCTTGCTTTTGAGAGGGATAAGTACTATTTTCAGTTTGATGCTTCTATCCTAAGCCATTCTATCAAAAAGCCATCTTTCTCTAGCACTTGTGTCTTTCCATTGAAACGAGGAAATTTCGGATCAGAAGGCAGCTGGAATTTCCGGTCCAGTTTTGGACCGGAATATCCGGGTGTACCGGAATATCCGGTTCAAACTTGAACCGGAATATCCGGTTCGGCGAAAATCACAAAAACTGGAGCCCGACGGGGAAGAGGCAGTTCGTGCCCTTTTCCCCATCTGCTCTCCTCCACCCCAAAACGTCGCCGCTCTGATTCTTGGCCTCCCGGACTGTTTCCTCCGCGGGATCTTCAAGCTTTGGCCCGGATCTCGTTCCCCTCGTCCTGAGGAACGTTTCCATCCAAGCATCTTCCTCCATGGATTCCGGTATTGTTCAATCTCGTTGAATCTTGGTGCCCTAACCATACCACTCCATGGATTTGTGTTTTTGTTGACAACGCTTGGTAGAATTTGTTCCTTAGAGGTCCCTTTGCATGCTAGATACAATAGATTAGATTCACATGTCATCGATCTACTTTTGAAGTCTAGATCTAGATTGATTTTGTGTTGTTTTTGCACTACCGGAATATCCGGTCCACGACTGAACCGGAATATCCCGGTCCACCGGAATATCCGGTTCAGTTTTGAACCGGAATATCCGGCTATGTCCAGTACCGATTGAGAACAGCCCAAAATTAATCCGTGCTAGATTTCTACTTAGATTAATACCTGGAATCTTTTCTACTGTTTTTATGCATGCTTCATCCGTTGCTTGACACTAGTGCACTCATCTTTTGCTATCCTTCTATTGTCTTGTTTCACAGGTGGTGGTTCTGACAGGCGTGCTAGAAAGCGCCCCAAGCAGGTTTCCGCTAAGCCTAATAGGAAGGCTCGGCCCAACTATAAGACCGACATCTCTGTCCCGGATTTCAATGTGCTTAGGCAGAAGGATGTCTACCTCACTCCTCGTATTGCTAATATTGATCCTTGGTTCTGGAACTTGGAGCAGTCATACATCTATGCTGATATCTACGGTGACTTTCGTCACCCTGTTCGTGTGATGCAGCCCTTTGACTTTGCTGCTCTCAAAGCGAAAGAGGAGTTTGCTGATGCCGCGATTATTGTTGAGCGGTTTGGGCTTGTGAAGCTCATGGAGACTCAGTGCAACTACAACACCCAGCTCGTCATGCAGTTTATGTCTACTTTGGTGTTCAACAATGATCAGGTGTGCTGTCTCAAGTGGATGTCTGAGTCCACTCCTTGTGAGGTTTCCTTCACCAGATTTGCATGTCTCCTTGGGTACTCTTACAGCTCTCACCCTCCTGTTGGTCGCCGTGTGCATGAGGTTGATAGGCCTAGGAGGGAGGTGGCCATGGCTGAGTTATATGCTCCTGGATTCACTATTGGGGGTAGTGAGGGACTTCTTCCCCTCTATGATCAGCTGGTGCGTATCTTCAGATCTTTCCTTGTGCCGAGTGGAGGTAATAATGATGCTCTCACCACTCCTTTATGCAACCTTCTGATTCTGGCTAAGGAGTGCATGGAGGATGAGGATCCGTCTGCTTCTTATTCTGTGGATGTTATGGATATCATATATCACGAGCTGTACACTGCTATGATTGGTGGAAACACCATTCCCTATGGTCCGTATATCATGATGCTCATCAAGCATGAGATGCGGAAGGAGTACACGGAGTTACCTATGGTTGAGCACAAGGTGAAGAAGCTGTACATCAAGAGGAAGAAGAAGACCGCTTCTGCTGCTCAGGATGCTCCTTTTGAGGGTGGTTCCTCTATGGGAGGTCCCTCTACTGGTTCTCAGCCTGCGTCCACTCCTGGTTCTAGCACTATGCGCCATGTCAGGAAGCTTTCCTGGTTTCAGCGCAACGTGCTCTACATGAAGGTGGACATCCACAAGGAGCAGTACAAGGCTTATTGCAGAGACACTGCCATGGCGAGCACCCAGAGTCAGATTCTTCACCACGTGAGTGGTGCTACTGGTGATCTGCCTACTCCTCTCACTGCTCAGTCCTACAATGCTTGGTCTGCTGAGGATAGCACTCCTTGGGAGAGCATTGAGGCGGCTCTCCGGGCTACTCAGGCTTCTGGTTCTGGAGCTGCTTATGATGAGGAGGAGGATGAGGACGTGGCTTCTGATGATGAGCGCGAGGCGCATGGAGAGTCCGAGACGTCTGCTGGCGAGTCTCCTGAGCACTCTGATGCTTAGACCGTGTTTGGGACGTTAGATTAGTTATTTCCCTCCTTTTTGGTGTCTCGATGCCAAAGGGGGAGAAGTAGCTACTAGTCTACGGGATTTGCATGGGTTCGGGCACAAGCGTATGCTTTTACCATTTCTTGAGAGCTTGTGTCCATTTAGTTTCTTTGTTTTCTTGAACCTTGTCCGTTTATTGTCTCGTTTAAACTATGTGTGCTATAGTGTGTGAGACTATGTTGGATTTTATCATGGATTATCTATGTTAGTGGCTATATGGTTATCTATCTTATATGTTGAGGATATTATCTATTGTTGTGCTTGGTTATTCTTGGATATATTATCTTCGCACAAGGTATATACTTCAATCTTACTCTCAACCTATTGATGATATTGTCACTTTGGCATGTTTGCTACTTGTTGGAAATTACTCCCCATATATCATTGCATCTATTTTGCATTTGAGGCAAACAAAAGATATGCATAGATATAGGGGGAGACATTTCCATTTTTGTTTCAAACATGTTCTAGTCAAGGTTTATTGCAAATCTTAGTATTGTCATCTAACACCAAAAAGGGGGAGATTGAAAGTGCATTTCGTTTTCCCAGTGTTTTGTGTGTTAGTCAACAATACTAAGTACATTATTTATCAAGGTGTTAAGTGTGCAGGTGTTATACTTAACATCGGCATCGATCACCGAAAAGTCGGTGAAGTTTGGCCTGAGAGTTTTAGGACAGAACACAACCGGATTATTTGAAGCTGGATTATTCGGAGGAGCCGGATATTGCGGTCTGGAGAATTCTGGTCCAATTTGCTCACAGAGGTGAGCCAGATTATTTGGAACCGGATTATTCGGAGGAGCCGGATATTCCGGTCTGGAAAAATCTGGACCAGTTTCCTCACTGAGATGAGCTGGATTATTTGATCCGGATTTTTCATCTCGGACCGGATATTCCGGTTGTTGGTTATGTTGCTCGAAAATGGCTAAGGACTGGAAGATTTGCTCACAGCTGTGAACCGGATTATTTGTACCGGATTATTTCGGAGGAGCCGGAATATTCGGTACAGCTGCCTGCGCCCCACAGCACCGAGCCGGATTATTTGAACCGGATTATTCCGGGGCAACCGGATAATCCGGTTCAGGACTGCAGGATCTCGTGGAGAAAGCAGACCGGATATTCCGGTCCCCTTTTTCCTGCACAACGACTAGTTGTGAGGAGGGGCTATAAAAACCCCTCCTCTTCTTCCCCAAGATCGTTCTTCCCCTTAGCATTTATAAGCATTTAAGAACTCACCAAATCACTCATAACTCCCAATCCCTCCACCCATTCTTGAAGATCTTTGGAGGATTGAAGGAGAAGGCCCCGATCTACATCTTCACCGAGCCGTTCTTCATTTCCCCCTCTCTAGCTTGAGGGATCTTGCCTAGGGTTTCCTCTTGTGGAGAACCTAGGCTTCTCGATACTTTTTGTTGATTCAAGAAGAGTTGGGAGCCCCCAATTTGGTTGTGGGTGTGTGCCCCAAGTTGTTTGTAAAGGATTCGATCCCCGCCTCAAAGGGGTTCAATAGTGGAAGGTGAACTAGGCCTTCGTGGCGAAGTTCATCGGAGAATAGGGTGAGGCCTTTGTGGCGTTGAGTAGGCCTTCGTGGCGAGCTCACACCCCTCCAACGATACGTACTCCCCTAAAAAGGAGGAACTCGAAAATACATCGCGTCTCCGTGTGCTTCACCTTGGTGACCTAGTTCCCTCACTCTCTTTGCTTATCGCTTGCATTGTGTTTATCATTATCCTTGTCATATAGGTAAATTCACCATAGCCGCATTATGTAGAGAATTTACCTTTGTGTCAAGCCTAAATCGAAAGAAAAATTAAAATTGGTCGTAGCACCTATTCACCCCCCCTCTAGGTGCCCATACTTTACTTTCAACTTTCGATAAATAAGAGTGTCGAACCCAACGAGGAGCAGAAGGTGTTGACAAGCAGTTTCGATGAAGGAATAACTGTAAATACTGAAAGATAGATTCGTAGGGGTTTTTGATATTGCAGATAAATAAAGTGCGAGTAAATAAAATGCAGTAGTAATAATTGCGAAAAGTGGCCCAATCCTTTCTTCAGCAAAGGACAAGTCGGTGGGTTTACTTATGATTAACAAACGTTCTCGAGGACACACAAGAGGTTTCTGTCAATTTCTTTTGTTCCATGCAGCTGAATAATCTTAGGTGTCTTGATAAGTGTTGTGTGGGTGAACCTATGCTAATGTACCGTCCCATCCAAGACTAATTCATACTTGTGATTATACCCCTTGCAAGCATCCGCAACTACAAGAAAGTAATTAAGAAATAAATCTAACCACGGCTTTAAACTCAGGGATCCTACGCTCCCTCGTGTAATGGTTTCCTAAGTGGGGTTTAGGTTTCTGTCACTCCGGCAACCCCACAATTAGTAGCCAAATACAAGATGCATTTCCCTAGGCCCATAAATGGTGAAGTATCATGTAGTCGACGTTCACATGACACCACTAGAAGAATAACACCACAACTTAAATATCAAACATTAAATATTACTCAACATTACTTCACTACTAACAACTTGACTTCTCCCATGTCCTAAAGAACAACACGAACTACTCACAAGACATCATATGGATCATGATCAGAGGTGATATAATGGATGATAGCAATCTGGTCATAAAGTGCAAATACCGATAAATCTAACAAGCATCAACTACTAACAAGTAATCCACACCGGGAGAGAGATCTAATGTAAAACAACGATAGAGGCGCCTAATTGTTACATCAGGATGACGGTGCATGATTAGTGTGATGGTGCTGATGATGATCTTGATGATGCCCGGAGTTATGACGGTGACAATGGTGGTGATTTCCCCTCTCGAGAGAGGAATTTCCCCGACAGATTTCTCCCTGCCAGAGAGCTTTTCTCTCTCGGTTGTTTTCCGCCCCGAGGCGGCGGCGGAATAATTCTTCGATGATGGTATGAGGCTTAGGGTTCCCTGGCGGCCAAGTACGCCAAAAATATTCACCAGGGGTGGGCCGGGGGGCGCCACCTCATGGTGTGGGCCCCTGGTGGCCCCCCTCTGGCTCCTCTTCTGGCTGGACTCCTCCTCTCAACTTCTAAGACACCCCGGATGTCCCCCTTATTCTTCTGATCTTCTGAAATTTGGTATCTCGACGGTGCTTTTTTCCATCAGATTCCCGGTCCCGGTGTTTATTCTCCAAAAATTATGAGACATGCAAAGTAAGATAAAATAACATAAGGGATGCATCATAACATGAAATATATCGATGAATAACAGAAACTTATGATATAAAATAGTGATGCAAAATGTACGTATCAACTCCCCCCCCCCAAGCTTAGACCTCACTTGTCCCCAAGCGAAACTGAACTCGGTAAAAATGATCACAGGTTTATGGAGTGAAGAGTCGATAAATAAAATACGGACAAGAAGCATCACATTTATCTATGCACCAATCATTATAGATAGCAACTTCCTCTCATATAACCTAACTTGAAATGAGTAATGGGAGCCACAAAACAAAGATGCAAAAGAGAGAATGGTTTTGGCAAATTTAGCTTGGGTCGGTAGAAATAATAATTTGAGATGCTAGTATAAGAAAGAGGAATTTGCCTATTAGCTCATAAACTTAGTATTCACAAGTTAAAATCGCTTGGGCTTTCAATGAAGATTGCATGATTGGTTTCATCATATGTATATTTGTTTGTTTTCCCTCAACTCTTATGCTTGCTACCCAACCTTGCTAGACAAAAACCCTGTACTGAGTATGAGCTCTACTCGTGCATCCAAACCCTGAACCAAAACCTTTCCATTTGTGTCCACCATACCTTCCTACATGTGGTATTTTACCGCCACTCCAAGTAAATTGCTCATGTGTTACCTTTAAAACCTTCAAAATTATCCCTGTTTTGTGTTGCTGTTTTAGCTCATGAGGACGCAAATAGAGAATATTTATCTCACTTGTTGATTGGACTCACACACCTGGACTAGTGGCTTCATCCGCTTATCCAAATGATAGAAGTGCTGGCAGCGGGGTTCCCAACCCCAAATAATAATACAAATTCTCTTTACTCTTTTTGCCCATGATTTATCAGTCAAAGCATAATTGTGTAAACAAAATAGAAAGAGGGGTGACCTTCTATACCTGTTGCGTCCTTCAATGGGATCCTCTCTTGTGAGTCTAGTTGTCTTGTGACATACTGTATTTTCTGTTTGCCATTCGTTGACATAAGCATACATCTCTCTCAAAATTTAGACACTCCTCCACGGTTTGTGATTGTTGGCAGGCACCCGAGGATTCGGTTAGCCATGGTTTGTGTAAGATGGCTGGGAGGAGTGTCATGCATTTTATACCTCTGTTCATTAAAATAAAATCTCTAGCACATGAGTTATCAATGCTTCCCTCTGCGAAGGGCCTATCTTTTACATTTATGTTGAGTCAGTAAACCTATTTCCTTCTGTCTCCAGCAAGCATTTGAGTTGTTGTGATCTTACCATCTATATGTTGATTTATTCAATCATGTTTTCTATCCTTCTTTGTTTAGCACATGCTTTATTATCTGAATGAATATTACTTTGAAAGCTATGAATCACTGTAAAAGGATTGTTATAATTAAACATGTTAAGCTCTACAATATAAACCTTGTTATAAAGACTTCACCTAAGATAAGTATGATATCATTAAATGCTCTCTAACCAAGAACAAAGTTTGCCATCACCAATTTTGATTCTCTTTTTTGCATCTTTGTTTGTGACTCCCATTACTCGTTTTAAGTTAGGTTATATGAGAGGAAGTTGTTGTCTATAATGATTGGTGCATAGATAAATGTGATGCTTCTTGTCCGTATTTTATTTATCGACTCTTCACTCCATAAAGTTGTGGTCATGTTTACTGAGTTCAATTTCGCTTGGTGAGAAGCGAGGTCTAAGCTTGGGGGGAGTTGATACGTCCATTTTGCATCACTATTTTATATCATTATTTTCTGTTATTCCTCTATATATTTCATGTTATGATGCATCCCTTATGTTATTTTATCTTATTTTGCATGTTTCATATTTTTTGGAGAATAAACACCGGGACCAGGAATCTGATGAAGAATCACTGTCGAGATACCATATTTCAGAAGATCAGAAGAAGAAGGGGGACATCCGGGGTGTCTTAGAAGTTGAGAGGAGGAGTCCAGCCAGAAGAGGAGCCAGAGGGGGCCACCAGGGGCCCACACCATGAGGTGGCGCCCCCCCCGGTCGCGCCACCAGGTGGTGTGGCTACCCTGGCCCACCCCTGGTGGATATTTTTGGCGTACTTGGCCCCCATGGAACCCTAAGCCTCATACCATCATCGAAGAATTATTCCGCCACCGCCTCGGGGCGGAAAACACCCGAGAGAGAAAAACTCTGTGGCAGGGAGAAATCTGCTGGGGAAATTCCTCTCCGGAGAGGAGAAATCACCGCCATCGTCACCGTCATCACTACGGGCATCATCAAGATCGTCATCATCATCACCATCATCATCAGCACCATCATCATCAGCACCATCACCCTCATCATGCACCGTCATCCCGCTATAACAATTAGGGGCCTCTATCGTTGTTTTACATTAGATCTCTCTCCCGGTGTGTATTACTTGTTAGTAGTTGATGCTTGTGAGATTTATCGGTGTTTGCACTTTATGACCAGATTTTTATCATCCATTATATCACCTCTGGTCATGATCCATATGATTTCTTGTGAGTAGTTCGTGTTGTTCTTGAGGACATGGGAGAAGTCAAGTTGTTAGTAGTGAAGTAATGTTGAGTAATATTTAATGTTTGATATTTAAGCTATGGTGTTATTCTTCTAGTGGTGTCATGTGAACGTCGACTACCTGATACTTCGCCATTTATGGGCCTAGGGGAATGCATCGTGTATTTGGCTACTAATTGTGGGGTTGGCGGAGTGACATAAACCTAAACTCCCGTTAGGAAACCATTACACGAGGGAGTGTAGAATCCCGGAGTTTAAAGCTGTGGTTAGATTTATTTTTTAATTACTTCCTTGTAGTTGCGGATGCTTGCAAGGGGTATAATCACAAGTATGTATTAGTCTTGGATGGGACGGTACATTAGCATAGGTTCACCCACACAACACTTATCATAACACCTAAGATTATTCAGCTGCATGGAACAAAAGCACTTGATAGAAACCTCACGTGTGTCCCCGAGAACGTTTGTTAATCATAAGTAAATCCACCGGCTTGTCCTTTGCTGAAGAAAGGATTGATCCACTTGCTGCAATTATTACTACCGCATTTTATTTACTCGCACTTTATTTATCTGCAATATCAAAAACCCCTACGAATCTATCTTTCAGTATTTACAGTTATTCCTTCATCGAAACTGCTTGTCAACACCTTCTGCTCCTCGTTGGGTTCGACACTCTTATTTATCGAAAGTACTACGATACACCCCCTATACTTGTGGGCCATCAAAAACATGTAACATATGGCATGAAAACAACATGGAACATCAAAAACTATAGATACGTTTGAGACGTATCAACAACCTCCAGGTACATGTCCCTCCAACCCACTGAGTGAATTCTTCTTTTATCTCTCTACCAGAGGGATTCCCTTCCAACACTTCCACCATTTTCTCATGGATTTATTTAGCAAGAGCATCATTCCTAATGTCAGGGATGGTGAAGAAACCATTCCCTGGAATAGCTGCACCCACATAGGGGGAATGCAACTTCCCAAGGGGTTATTTCATTGAACACAAACTTGTCAACATGTTCATCTCCAGAGATTGAGCAAACATTTTCCAGGTCAACCACCTGATTCCTGTTTTCCTGAAACTGGATGTTACGAGCAGGAACATGACAACCATGCCCATCTTCTCTAGAGGATTCTTCTCCATTTTGAGTTTGCAAGGTTACAAAACCTCCATCATGCCCCTCTTCAATAGTGCCAACAACTACGGAGGAGTTTCTGAGAGAGTCTTGTCTATGAGTGAACCGAGAAGAATCTTTCCCATCCCCTAAAGAGTTATCAGAGTGTCACATCCCAATTTTGGAATACCTGTTAACACAGTTGTTTTGCAAATTGCTTGACAATTAAACTTTGATTGTGGTTGTTTAAGTGCAACTAAACAAACTAATTATATAAACTTGCAAACTTAAAAGGATAGCAAAGCAGTGAACTAAAAATATTCAACATATTGTTCCAATGACCTTGGCAATATTTTCTAAAGTAAATATTGATCAAAGAGTTTTACAAAACTATCTTATGAAGCCAATACTTGTTGAATATTATTACAAGGCCTAAATTAAGAAAGAGGAAAACACTTAATAAATTTCCATAAAGGATTATCAGAAAAAGAGGCATTCTTAAATGCTTCACCAAAATTTATCAAATGTTTTTCCAACCTTGCAAGATTAAAAACAAAGGTATTGGAGAGCATTGACTTGCTATCTCTAGTCACACAAATATTTTGGCAAAGCATTGCTAAAGAAAAGCCTAGTGCTTTATTAAATAGAAATTCCAATATTTACAGAAACAGAAAACTAAAACAAGTTACTATTGGAAACTTTCTTAAAATGATTTGAAATTCATACCATTGCTTCCTTATATCAAATAAGGAACACACACAAGAGGAGACCAAAAATTGAATTCTTTAAAGTCCTGAAAACATGGTTTTTCTCCACAGCAACAATTGGGATTTTGAACAAGTTTGTTCTACAAACTTTTTCCAAATGCCATGAAATAAATACCACATGCTCTATATCATAAATAAGGATGAAAAACAAAAGGGCATAAGTTTTTGAATAATTTAAGTTGCCAAAAACCCCTGTTTTCTTGACAGCACCTTTTTGGAATTTGAACAAGTTTGTTCTATGAAGTAACTCTAAATGACTTGAATTTTCTACCACATAAGGAACACATCAAATAAGGAATGTGTGCCAAAAATTATCATTTTTGGAAGCTCCTAAGTAGGTTAATAAATTCAATGTCCATTTATGTAAGAATTCAAATTTGAACAACTTTGAATTATCAAGTTTATCTAATTGAGCCAATTTTCACATATGTTGTGTACCTTAACTAATTAGAATTTTGGGCAAAAGGATTTAAAATTTAAACCTTGTTTGCTTAGTGAAAACATCCATTTTCAGAGAGCACAGGGACCCACTTGTAATTTTGCAGGGACCTAAAAGTAATCTGAGTCATCTCCTACCTCTAGCTCCCTGTAGAAGAACAGCACCCCTACTCCATTGGATTCGAGTAGAAGCAATCTTTGAGGATAAGAACCCCATGTGCACCTCTGAACCTCCCACATGCTCCTCTCCCCCCCTCAAGCTTCACCCTCTCTCTCTCTGGAAAAGAAACCTTCAAACCCGAAACCCTAGCTATGGAAGTCATCGTCGATTCGGCCAGTAGAAGGCTCGCCGCCGGCCACCGCGTATCCCATCGTCTTCTCCTTGTAGTGGTTGTGCTTGGTGCGAAAAGAATCGAGCCGTAGCGCCGCGAAGACCCCGCGCCGTCCGATTTTGTCTTCGGGGCCGACGGAACTCCGGCGAGATATTCCGCTCGCCTCGGCCCTTCCCCGCCCTAGCCGAGCCCTCCATTGCGTTCAAGGTGAGAAGGAGAACCCCCGCCGCCCCTTTACCCTCCCCCTCTCCCTCTAGAGCGACGCCGTGGCGTGGTCGCCGTCCGGCCGCCGCCGCGCGCGGTTGCCGCCGCTTTTCGACTCCATCCCAGGAAACGAGACCATGCGCTTTTGGTAGCCCGCGTCTAGAGCAACGAGTAGGTGCATTTGATTCGCGAAAAGATGATCGTATCCGCTCGATTCGTGCTCGCCGGAGATGTTTCCCGCCGGCGGTGGCGTCATGCCGACGTCGCGCTCGCGTCAGCAAGCGCTGACCCCGCGCGCGTGAGTCAAACTTGCCAGTGGGGCCGGATCTGCCCGCGTGGCCGCCCGCGTGGCCGGCTGGCCCACTAGTCAGCGGCTGCGGCTAGGTTCCACCGCGGTGGATCTAGATCTGGCCGGCCCAGTAGCAGATCTGGCCCAGTCAAGTTTTATTTTTCCAATTTCTTTTTCACAGATAGATGCATGTTTGCTTTTGAGCCTAAAAGCTAACCTAAAAGGAGAATTTGACCAAACCAAAATTCACAGTGGTACCTCAACTAATTCTAAACCACCTCCAACTTCAAGATCTACATTTGGATGAATAATTTTGAAATGAAAAATGTTTTGGTAATAGCTACCAGAAACACCAAAATGAGCACCATTTTAATTTTTCAACTCAGAATGAAGTGAGGCCAAATGCATTGGAAAGCCCTTGAAATTTCCTAACAGGAGCAATTAACCTCGTTTCCAAATTCATTGTATTTTTGAAATGGCATGCAATTTGGTAAAACACCAGAGAGCACTTTGGTGATTTTTATAAAATAATTAAAAATGATTCTTGATGCAAACTCAATTGGATGGTCTTGTATATGTTAGGGACTATCCAAACCTAGAAGGGTTTAAGTTTTAGAGCATCATATAAAATTTGGTGGACAGATCTTTGTTTCACCTGTTTCTGCCATTTTGGGCATTTTAGTTAATTAATTTGTGTGATGATATTTTTGTGTTGCAATATTGTTTTCTAGCATGTATAAGTTGTGTGAACTTGCTTTCTAAGTATTACTTAGCTATTTTATCATGTTAGAATGTGTGGACTTGGGTGGAGAAGAAATAGAATTTTTATTAATAGCATATGTTATTTTATCTCTAGTTTATTACTTGCATATAATTTTTGATTGATTAATTTGTGTGCAAGTGATTGAATTGTTGTGTTGATATATTAGATTCAGTACCATGTTGGTACTTATATTTTGTTAGTATCACCTCTGCAAGATTGCATTTGAGTTGGTAGAGAAGCATGAGTAATTTAGTCATTACTATGAAAATGTTTTGGAAAAATTCCCTCATGTGTGGAATTTTTGGCATTAATATTTGTGGTTGCATAGCCACATATTTTTATGTTGTATTCATAGGACCAGTAGCATTTTGATTATGTTTTTATGAGTACTTGACCCCTAAAGTTTTCACTTGTGTGAAAACAATAGCATGAGTAGCATTACCTTGCTTATGTTAACACCCTATTTTTTTTTTTCTGCTAGTATTGTTATTGCACCAGGTGCTAGTTTAGTATTTTGTTCACTTTTAGCAAGTGGACCAGAGGCATTGTGACCTCTTGATGCTTTGATATACTAGTGGAACACCCACTGGTTTCATTGCATTTTTGGTGGAAACATTATTTCCCCCACACTAGATGTGTTTCCTTTATATATGTTTTGAGTAGATCTTTAAATGCTTTTTAGGCTTATTGCTAGATTAATTCTCATGAAACCAGTACCATTTAGGTACTGTTATTTTGGTTATAGAACCTCTAGATACTTGGTGCTCGTGTTTGAAATAGATTTAAATAGCAATGCTTAAAGTCTAAATTTCATACTAGGATATTCATGTATGCTTTTTGTCTTGTTTTGCCCTAGGGGAAAAATATGAATCTTTGGTATGGAAACCAGAGGATGGAATGTCCTTGTGGCATTATTATCTTAGGGTTTTCACCTCTGATAGGTTTCCTCTTAAGTAGCATAAAAGCATGAATAACACTTGGATGACTAGGAATTAATCTCCTCACATGTGTAGCATTTTAAGCATAGTTTTTCCTTGTTTCCTAGCTATGCTTTTTATGTTATTTTGTGAAATCCAGTAGCATTTATGGTACTGGTTAGAGGAGTATTTTTCCTCTGCTAGCTTGCACACTTGTGCATAAAATTAACTAGTGTAGCCTAAACTAGTCTAGTATTTTTCCTAAATTTTGTACTAGTATGAGTAGGAGTTTTTGGATGCTAGATTGTTTGTTTGGAGCACTTTTATAAAAGTGACCAGAGGCTTATTAACCTCTGGGTGAGCATTTTTGCTAGTGGAACACCCACTGGTACTTTTGCATCATGGTGGAAAATAGGCTTGACTTGTTGTCATGAGCCTTTTTCACCACTTGAGTATTTTAGCAAATTATATGTGCTAGCCATAGAGATTGTTGGGGGAGTTTTTAGACATAAAAATGTGTTTTATGTGACACCCTACTGTCTAGTAACATGTGCTCTACCCCACTGGTCCATGGTGTTCTTAACTAAAAATCATTGAATTGGCCACACATAAACACTAGGAAAAAAGCAGACTTTTCAACTATAGTTTTTATGCCAATTTTTCTTAAGGGAAAAATTGAGAACTTGGGTGGTACTTCTTGATTGCTTGCTGTATGTATTACTTGTAGCCTTGTTTGTCTTGTTTGGTTCTGAATGTGTGTCCTTTATTCTCTTTTTACGACGTTAGAAAACGAAGAGGAAGGAAGTGTCGTGAAGCTCTGTTTCAAGTTCCAGTCACTCCAACAACCAGGGACACAAGGAGATACCAGGCAAGCCATCCTGATTGCTTGCTGATACAATACTTACCATTATCTATCATGCATGTTTTACCTCTGAAGTTTTACAAAAAACTTGATTATCAAAACTATTTTTGATGTGGAATTTACTACTATACTATATTATAGGTTACTATCATGCCAGTAGTTAAACTTGGTAATACCAAGCCCATAAGCCACCATATGGTATTTATTACCATCAAATATACTAGTCCCTAAGTGGACACCCTAAAATTGTGATTCTACAAAACAAAGGCTTTACGGAAAAACCCGGAGAAAAGGCGGATCCTTGTTCTCCGGAGGAATGTGGAAGTGGTCATTTTTGAGAAAGTGGTGTTTTCAAAAATGACACATAACCTAGTCTTCGCTGGACAACCTTTATCGTACTGCCACTTTACCCCAATATGGGTAGGGGCTTGATTAAAAACTTGTTATGGTTAGTATGTGAGCTATCTCAAGTGCTATAGAGGATTGGATCCTCCGAACCGAAGTGTCGCTAGGAGTGAGCAGACGGGACACCTAAAGTGTGGGATTAATTTTCCCTCCGGATGCAGCAGTTGGGTCTCCTGTTTGGGCGGTGTGGGACACGGCTTGCCAGGGAGGGGTAACCCCAATTGAAGAGATAGTCATGTTCTAGCTTGTACATAGTGGATATTCAAGATCAGTTATCTGATGTTCTCATAGGTTGAGGACAGTCCATGGGTGTTTCATGGCGGATTCTGGATCTGGTGGAAATGTGTACACCTCTGCAGAGTAAAACTATTTCGAGATAGCCGCGTCCTCGGATATGGACGGTTGAATGGCCATGTAGCTAGCATTGTGTCAATGTTTTCAAAAAGGAAGTTTTTGAAAGGGAAATTTTGGAAAGGAAGTGTTGAACTTGTGAAGTTCGGAAAGGAATGGAAAATTATACCGTGGAGGTATCGTCGATGATGAAAAGCCATATGATGTGATACAAAACAAAATGTTTTGCAAAGAAAACCTTTTCTACTCTAAGCAAGAATTCTGGAAACTGATTCCAAGAAGTTTTGCAAAGAGAAAATATTCTTTAACAAAGTTTTACAAAAACTCTTGTACATGTGATATCTACAAGAGAAATAAAACTATATTATTTTCTTCTGAAGTATCTTCTTCAACGAAGATACAGATTAACCTGACTGCAACTGTGGTGTCATCATATATGAACACCATTGATAGTGAACCATATTTATAGCCTACCTATTCCACCACATAAGCATATTTGCATGTTGGTAAGTGAAATGATGGATGTCTTGCTGAGTACATTCAAATGTACTCATTATGGTTTCGCCCCTGGTATCTACTTATCAGATTTGGAGAAGGAGCCTCCAAAGGATATCTATGGAGAGAAGTACGGAGTGGACGGCTTTGCGAACTAGGATCGTCTCCGGGTCAGCAGCCTGTAGGTTAAGGCGTGACTTGGGCTCAACTGCGTTGTGTTTTAATTGTCTTCCGCTGTGATGGTTAAGTTGCCTGCCTTTGTGGCAGTTGCGTTAAACTTGATCATGTGATCTTTTATGTAATACCTTTATGTATTCGTGTAATGGATGATGTATTTCTGTGTGCCAACTGTGTATGTTGTTCACGACTGATCTTTCTGGGATCGTGAATGTATGCATACGTAGGGTTTCAGACTGCCGGTCTGGGGTCCTTACAGAGTTGGTATCAGAGCCATCCTGACCTTAGGAGACCTTAGTTAGCATGGACGTCAGATAGGAAAGAAAAGTATTTTTGAGTAAAAACCCATTTACTATCTACATTATTTTTATCTAAGGGAATTTTAGTATATTTTCCCTCCTTATTATCTTTTCAAAAGATTCTAAATGCATATCAAGGGCGTCCTTGAACAGTAGTTCGAAGGGCGGGCCTTACAGAGTTAGTATCTCTCTCGGTTAAGAGTTATTTCTTACTTATTTACAACTGCTCCGCTCTGTTTTTGAAACATCTCTCGTCTTTGGAGTTTTCTGTCCAGAAAATAGTTGGAGTTTCAAAAACAGATTGTGGCATAAAGTTTTATCAAAACTTTATTTCTATTATCTTGTTTCTATCCAAAAGCTTTTATACTTGCCGATGTCCCGAGAGACCAAAATAATTGCCTAGCTCTACAGTGATGATGGTCAGAAGTAGATATAGTTCTTCAGCCACTTCCAGGATTTTTGGATCAGTCTAGTTTGGAGTAATTTAGCGATTACCCCATGAGTAGTCTCCCCTGACGTAGCTCCAATGGAGCCTTGCTTGTGTGTTTTGGCTTGCTTATGTGTGTCCGTAGGACTTTGTGCTATTGTGTGGTGTAGAATTTGGTTCATCTAGGCTTCTATATGTTTGTGGGGTACTCAAATTTTGCAGATTTGTGCTTGCCCCGCTCTTGTTTTTGAATCGCCTCGTGTTAAATTTTTGCAAGCAAAAATGTTTGTATAGCATTCAAAAACAAGAATGTGTTGCTTAGACTTAGACTTGTTTTCGCTTCATAATGCCACCCGTCGTGAACCACCACCATCTCTCCCACAATTAATGAAAGCACCATTGGGCCTATATAGAGGACCATCAAGCCACTTGAGCTGATAGCATTGCTACCAGTGATGCACTCCAACAAATAAAACTCCAACAATGTCAACCCTCAAAGAAGAAAAGGCGTGAAGAAAACCAACCAATACTGACCAAAACCTCTATGTTTGTCTGTTTGCAAAAGACTCTTTTTACCATGTTGGCTAAACATTGCACCTTATTATGTCCCCTTTTAAAAGACCAAACTAGAGAAATCCCCTTTTAAAAAGATTATCTATCTCCCTCCTCTGGAGAAAGGTGCAAAAGAAGTCTTCACATGCCATGATGCGCAACCCCCTCAGAAAGCCAATCAAAAGAGCACAATTCAATATTCGACGATGACGCTAGTCGTATCTTGTCGGACAAACAATATTAAATAGAAAGCTAACAAGACTAACATGGTTGGTCTAATCTTAGGTTGACACCTAACCAAAGCATGAAAACTACTGACAACTCTTTCTAAAACCAAAGAATTAAGTGACTTGCGACACCTCTTAATCTAGTTGGTTAAAAAGGAGAAGTCACGAGAAAATAAGTTGATGACCTATTCGTTTACTAGTCAATAGGATATCATGTGTATCTAATTTGGAAAACCAAATCTTAATATACATTGTAAGTACTATGATATTCGGGGTTTAGAAATTAAGTGAACGATGGAATAGTTATAATAGAACTGGAAAACAACAGTTTTCCCGTTGTTGTCTCTTTGTGTGCTCTTGATTGAAATAAATTTGTATTTTATTCAATCTTGCTTCCTAACTTATATGGAGTTGTTAGAACTCGTTATTATGTTGTTCTCTTACAATAAATCTACCCTAGAAAGTGTGTGCATGATTGGAAACTAGATTAAAAATGAAATAGCATTTGTTACCTTCCAGTTTTATTATTTGGATTGTTGAGTGGGCAAATCCTTATAGATTTGATGTACCTAGATTTTTGTTATGGTTATGATAGATCCAGTACCATTTTGGTACTGTTATTTATATGTTGTTATCTTCATTAACTTGCATGTGATCTTATAGCAAAGCATGAGTAACATTTGCTATTTTTCCAGTTTTTATTATTTGGAATTATTGTGAAAGCTAGATCTTTGGGTGAATGCTTTGATAAATTTTGTGCTATGTTTTCTTTGAGTCCAGTACCATTTAGGTACTGATATTTTGATGCTTGTACCTATGTTAGCTTGCATGTCTCTTCATAGTAAAGCATGTGTAAGCATTACTATCAATATGCACTAGTATTGCTTCACTAGATTAAATAGCCTTATATTTTTATCTTGTATGCAAAGTTTTTCATGAGTAACCAGAGGTTTAGTACCTATTTTTGCCTTGGTATTAGTAGGCCATAGCCCACTGGTCCCATTGCATTTTAGCTTGAGGATAAAAATCCCCAACCAGACACCTGTGTGAAGATAGCATGTTTCACTATGTGATTGATTTCTATTTTCCACCATGGAAAATATAATTGTTTGTTCTCACCTATGAAAGTGAGAAGTTTATCTCTTATTAGTAAAGACTAATATGTTTAGGTGTGATCCTTTTGTTAGCATAATATTCCTTAGGGGTATCATGTTAAGAAATGTTTCACTATCGTGTGCTGAAATTAAATTGTTCGCAAATAAAATAAATTCCTCTTGATTGGTAGATTGTTTGTGAATGATTTTAAATTGAGTGTATGGATTTTTGAAAAGGTTGAGATAACCTTTCATTAATTGCATAGCTACTGGTTGTGTGAGTTATACCTTGCTTGTTTGCTAGTAATTGGTTAAAGAAAAAAGAAATTGCTAGAAGAAATTTCTGCATGTTTAATAGTTGTATCATGGAATTGTTTTGGTGTTTGTGCTTACTAACATGAGTAAGTTTTATGTACTGTTATTAGGTACATTTATATTCATGACTTGCTTGTTTAAGTTTAAACATCATGATAGCATTGTTTGCTTCTCTAGAGTGAAACTAGTCTCACCACTAGAAAATGGTGATTTTTTGCTCTAGTATTACCTCTTTTTATTTTTTTTTAGTATATGTGTTGATATAGCATGTTAGGAAGTTATTACTTCTGTTATCATGCCATGAATTATTTAGTTGCATGTTCTATGGTTATAGGATATGATTATCTCTTATAGCATGCTGGTGTAGATTTTTCATACTAGTGTGTTATTTGTGCAGATTTTTTTTATGCCTGTGTAATAGGAGTTTTACCTTGTGTAAAGATGGTATTTTAGAGTACCTTTATGATTGTATTCATTGGTTTTTAGCTACTGGTTGTTTTCTAATTGTTCATGATTGATGGATTCCAAAACCTCTATTAAACAATAACCTAGTGAATAAATAGTCTATTCATCTGTGGTGTTGTTAGCTTGCTTACTGGATTTTGTTTAAATGTTTTACCTTAGCATGAGTTTATACTGGTGTTATGATTGTGCTTAAGAGTATCTTATGAAACTAAAACATCCAACTAAAATCATGAACATATTAAGTGATAGTGGCTTGTGGTGAGTAATATCCACTGCCATGGGTATTATTCTATCTGTTTATTTTACCTTAGCAACCTAACCTTTGCACCCACAAGCTATTTTGTTAGCTTCTTATATACCTTGTTATGAGGGTGGTACACCACTCCATATGTGGTATGTAATATGTGGGATATAGCTAGGAACTCATGTAATAATTGACGGTACATTTCCAGTTAGTTATGCACTAACCGTAATTTTTGTTTAAACTAGGAAACAAAAGTTTTGGACCTAAAACAAGTACTGGTGTATTTTTTAAAATGAAGTTGCTAATTTAGGGTAGTACCCCACCTCCCAAGAAAAGTCAAAGGGGGGAAGCACCTGCACTCCAACACTAACATTGTGTTTGTTGGCCCTCCCTTAGTCCTCGCTTGTGAATCTCGGGGACGAGATTCTTTTTAAGGGGGGAAGACCTGTCACATCCCAATTTTGGAATACCTGTTAACACAGTTGTTTTGCAAATTGCTTGACAATTAAACTTTGATTGTGGTTGTTTAAGTGCAACTAAACAAACTAATTATATAAACTTGCAAACTTAAAAGGATAGCAAAGCAGTGAACTAAAAATATTCAACATATTGTTCCAATGACCTTGGCAATATTTTCTAAAGTAAATATTGATCAAAGAGTTTTACAAAACTATCTTATGAAGCCAATACTTGTTGAATATTATTACAAGGCCTAAATTAAGAAAGAGGAAAACACTTAATAAATTTCCATAAAGGATTATCAGAAAAAGAGGCATTCTTAAATGCTTCACCAAAATTTATCAAATGTTTTTCCAACCTTGCAAGATTAAAAACAAAGGTATTGGAGAGCATTGACTTGCTATCTCTAGTCACACAAATATTTTGGCAAAGCATTGCTAAAGAAAAGCCTAGTGCTTTATTAAATAGAAATTCCAATATTTACAGAAACAGAAAACTAAAACAAGTTACTATTGGAAACTTTCTTAAAATGATTTGAAATTCATACCATTGCTTCCTTATATCAAATAAGGAACACACACAAGAGGAGACCAAAAATTGAATTCTTTAAAGTCCTGAAAACATGGTTTTTCTCCACAGCAACAATTGGGATTTTGAACAAGTTTGTTCTACAAACTTTTTCCAAATGCCATGAAATAAATACCACATGCTCTATATCATAAATAAGGATGAAAAACAAAAGGGCATAAGTTTTTGAATAATTTAAGTTGCCAAAAACCCCTGTTTTCTTGACAGCACCTTTTTGGAATTTGAACAAGTTTGTTCTATGAAGTAACTCTAAATGACTTGAATTTTCTACCACATAAGGAACACATCAAATAAGGAATGTGTGCCAAAAATTATCATTTTTGGAAGCTCCTAAGTAGGTTAATAAATTCAATGTCCATTTATGTAAGAATTCAAATTTGAACAACTTTGAATTATCAAGTTTATCTAATTGAGCCAATTTTCACATATGTTGTGTACCTTAACTAATTAGAATTTTGGGCAAAAGGATTTAAAATTTAAACCTTGTTTGCTTAGTGAAAACATCCATTTTCAGAGAGCACAGGGACCCACTTGTAATTTTGCAGGGACCTAAAAGTAATCTGAGTCATCTCCTACCTCTAGCTCCCTGTAGAAGAACAGCACCCCTACTCCATTGGATTCGAGTAGAAGCAATCTTTGAGGATAAGAACCCCATGTGCACCTCTGAACCTCCCACATGCTCCTCTCCCCCCCTCAAGCTTCACCCTCTCTCTCTCTGGAAAAGAAACCTTCAAACCCGAAACCCTAGCTATGGAAGTCATCGTCGATTCGGCCAGTAGAAGGCTCGCCGCCGGCCACCGCGTATCCCATCGTCTTCTCCTTGTAGTGGTTGTGCTTGGTGCGAAAAGAATCGAGCCGTAGCGCCGCGAAGACCCCGCGCCGTCCGATTTTGTCTTCGGGGCCGACGGAACTCCGGCGAGATATTCCGCTCGCCTCGGCCCTTCCCCGCCCTAGCCGAGCCCTCCATTGCGTTCAAGGTGAGAAGGAGAACCCCCGCCGCCCCTTTACCCTCCCCCTCTCCCTCTAGAGCGACGCCGTGGCGTGGTCGCCGTCCGGCCGCCGCCGCGCGCGGTTGCCGCCGCTTTTCGACTCCATCCCAGGAAACGAGACCATGCGCTTTTGGTAGCCCGCGTCTAGAGCAACGAGTAGGTGCATTTGATTCGCGAAAAGATGATCGTATCCGCTCGATTCGTGCTCGCCGGAGATGTTTCCCGCCGGCGGTGGCGTCATGCCGACGTCGCGCTCGCGTCAGCAAGCGCTGACCCCGCGCGCGTGAGTCAAACTTGCCAGTGGGGCCGGATCTGCCCGCGTGGCCGCCCGCGTGGCCGGCTGGCCCACTAGTCAGCGGCTGCGGCTAGGTTCCACCGCGGTGGATCTAGATCTGGCCGGCCCAGTAGCAGATCTGGCCCAGTCAAGTTTTATTTTTCCAATTTCTTTTTCACAGATAGATGCATGTTTGCTTTTGAGCCTAAAAGCTAACCTAAAAGGAGAATTTGACCAAACCAAAATTCACAGTGGTACCTCAACTAATTCTAAACCACCTCCAACTTCAAGATCTACATTTGGATGAATAATTTTGAAATGAAAAATGTTTTGGTAATAGCTACCAGAAACACCAAAATGAGCACCATTTTAATTTTTCAACTCAGAATGAAGTGAGGCCAAATGCATTGGAAAGCCCTTGAAATTTCCTAACAGGAGCAATTAACCTCGTTTCCAAATTCATTGTATTTTTGAAATGGCATGCAATTTGGTAAAACACCAGAGAGCACTTTGGTGATTTTTATAAAATAATTAAAAATGATTCTTGATGCAAACTCAATTGGATGGTCTTGTATATGTTAGGGACTATCCAAACCTAGAAGGGTTTAAGTTTTAGAGCATCATATAAAATTTGGTGGACAGATCTTTGTTTCACCTGTTTCTGCCATTTTGGGCATTTTAGTTAATTAATTTGTGTGATGATATTTTTGTGTTGCAATATTGTTTTCTAGCATGTATAAGTTGTGTGAACTTGCTTTCTAAGTATTACTTAGCTATTTTATCATGTTAGAATGTGTGGACTTGGGTGGAGAAGAAATAGAATTTTTATTAATAGCATATGTTATTTTATCTCTAGTTTATTACTTGCATATAATTTTTGATTGATTAATTTGTGTGCAAGTGATTGAATTGTTGTGTTGATATATTAGATTCAGTACCATGTTGGTACTTATATTTTGTTAGTATCACCTCTGCAAGATTGCATTTGAGTTGGTAGAGAAGCATGAGTAATTTAGTCATTACTATGAAAATGTTTTGGAAAAATTCCCTCATGTGTGGAATTTTTGGCATTAATATTTGTGGTTGCATAGCCACATATTTTTATGTTGTATTCATAGGACCAGTAGCATTTTGATTATGTTTTTATGAGTACTTGACCCCTAAAGTTTTCACTTGTGTGAAAACAATAGCATGAGTAGCATTACCTTGCTTATGTTAACACCCTATTTTTTTTTTCTGCTAGTATTGTTATTGCACCAGGTGCTAGTTTAGTATTTTGTTCACTTTTAGCAAGTGGACCAGAGGCATTGTGACCTCTTGATGCTTTGATATACTAGTGGAACACCCACTGGTTTCATTGCATTTTTGGTGGAAACATTATTTCCCCCACACTAGATGTGTTTCCTTTATATATGTTTTGAGTAGATCTTTAAATGCTTTTTAGGCTTATTGCTAGATTAATTCTCATGAAACCAGTACCATTTAGGTACTGTTATTTTGGTTATAGAACCTCTAGATACTTGGTGCTCGTGTTTGAAATAGATTTAAATAGCAATGCTTAAAGTCTAAATTTCATACTAGGATATTCATGTATGCTTTTTGTCTTGTTTTGCCCTAGGGGAAAAATATGAATCTTTGGTATGGAAACCAGAGGATGGAATGTCCTTGTGGCATTATTATCTTAGGGTTTTCACCTCTGATAGGTTTCCTCTTAAGTAGCATAAAAGCATGAATAACACTTGGATGACTAGGAATTAATCTCCTCACATGTGTAGCATTTTAAGCATAGTTTTTCCTTGTTTCCTAGCTATGCTTTTTATGTTATTTTGTGAAATCCAGTAGCATTTATGGTACTGGTTAGAGGAGTATTTTTCCTCTGCTAGCTTGCACACTTGTGCATAAAATTAACTAGTGTAGCCTAAACTAGTCTAGTATTTTTCCTAAATTTTGTACTAGTATGAGTAGGAGTTTTTGGATGCTAGATTGTTTGTTTGGAGCACTTTTATAAAAGTGACCAGAGGCTTATTAACCTCTGGGTGAGCATTTTTGCTAGTGGAACACCCACTGGTACTTTTGCATCATGGTGGAAAATAGGCTTGACTTGTTGTCATGAGCCTTTTTCACCACTTGAGTATTTTAGCAAATTATATGTGCTAGCCATAGAGATTGTTGGGGGAGTTTTTAGACATAAAAATGTGTTTTATGTGACACCCTACTGTCTAGTAACATGTGCTCTACCCCACTGGTCCATGGTGTTCTTAACTAAAAATCATTGAATTGGCCACACATAAACACTAGGAAAAAAGCAGACTTTTCAACTATAGTTTTTATGCCAATTTTTCTTAAGGGAAAAATTGAGAACTTGGGTGGTACTTCTTGATTGCTTGCTGTATGTATTACTTGTAGCCTTGTTTGTCTTGTTTGGTTCTGAATGTGTGTCCTTTATTCTCTTTTTACGACGTTAGAAAACGAAGAGGAAGGAAGTGTCGTGAAGCTCTGTTTCAAGTTCCAGTCACTCCAACAACCAGGGACACAAGGAGATACCAGGCAAGCCATCCTGATTGCTTGCTGATACAATACTTACCATTATCTATCATGCATGTTTTACCTCTGAAGTTTTACAAAAAACTTGATTATCAAAACTATTTTTGATGTGGAATTTACTACTATACTATATTATAGGTTACTATCATGCCAGTAGTTAAACTTGGTAATACCAAGCCCATAAGCCACCATATGGTATTTATTACCATCAAATATACTAGTCCCTAAGTGGACACCCTAAAATTGTGATTCTACAAAACAAAGGCTTTACGGAAAAACCCGGAGAAAAGGCGGATCCTTGTTCTCCGGAGGAATGTGGAAGTGGTCATTTTTGAGAAAGTGGTGTTTTCAAAAATGACACATAACCTAGTCTTCGCTGGACAACCTTTATCGTACTGCCACTTTACCCCAATATGGGTAGGGGCTTGATTAAAAACTTGTTATGGTTAGTATGTGAGCTATCTCAAGTGCTATAGAGGATTGGATCCTCCGAACCGAAGTGTCGCTAGGAGTGAGCAGACGGGACACCTAAAGTGTGGGATTAATTTTCCCTCCGGATGCAGCAGTTGGGTCTCCTGTTTGGGCGGTGTGGGACACGGCTTGCCAGGGAGGGGTAACCCCAATTGAAGAGATAGTCATGTTCTAGCTTGTACATAGTGGATATTCAAGATCAGTTATCTGATGTTCTCATAGGTTGAGGACAGTCCATGGGTGTTTCATGGCGGATTCTGGATCTGGTGGAAATGTGTACACCTCTGCAGAGTAAAACTATTTCGAGATAGCCGCGTCCTCGGATATGGACGGTTGAATGGCCATGTAGCTAGCATTGTGTCAATGTTTTCAAAAAGGAAGTTTTTGAAAGGGAAATTTTGGAAAGGAAGTGTTGAACTTGTGAAGTTCGGAAAGGAATGGAAAATTATACCGTGGAGGTATCGTCGATGATGAAAAGCCATATGATGTGATACAAAACAAAATGTTTTGCAAAGAAAACCTTTTCTACTCTAAGCAAGAATTCTGGAAACTGATTCCAAGAAGTTTTGCAAAGAGAAAATATTCTTTAACAAAGTTTTACAAAAACTCTTGTACATGTGATATCTACAAGAGAAATAAAACTATATTATTTTCTTCTGAAGTATCTTCTTCAACGAAGATACAGATTAACCTGACTGCAACTGTGGTGTCATCATATATGAACACCATTGATAGTGAACCATATTTATAGCCTACCTATTCCACCACATAAGCATATTTGCATGTTGGTAAGTGAAATGATGGATGTCTTGCTGAGTACATTCAAATGTACTCATTATGGTTTCGCCCCTGGTATCTACTTATCAGATTTGGAGAAGGAGCCTCCAAAGGATATCTATGGAGAGAAGTACGGAGTGGACGGCTTTGCGAACTAGGATCGTCTCCGGGTCAGCAGCCTGTAGGTTAAGGCGTGACTTGGGCTCAACTGCGTTGTGTTTTAATTGTCTTCCGCTGTGATGGTTAAGTTGCCTGCCTTTGTGGCAGTTGCGTTAAACTTGATCATGTGATCTTTTATGTAATACCTTTATGTATTCGTGTAATGGATGATGTATTTCTGTGTGCCAACTGTGTATGTTGTTCACGACTGATCTTTCTGGGATCGTGAATGTATGCATACGTAGGGTTTCAGACTGCCGGTCTGGGGTCCTTACACAGAGTCTTCTTCACGCATCTCAGACCTATGATTCCATCTATCTCTGCTACCTCAAGCTTCAGAGGATGACACGTAATTGCTTCTACCAATAGCCCCAATATGTTACTGTTGTTGATGGTGCCTCTCCTCGCCTAACGTCAGATCCACGACCATAATCCGAAATGCAAGATCTTGATGTATCCCGTCTTCCGCCCCACGATCACCGCAGGGGTAATCATCTCTACCATGCAGATCTGGAGCAGGAAAACATGACGCACCTTGGTTCTGACGAGATTCCACCACAGGGTCAAACGCGCCAGGAGTGTAGCCACCCGGCAGGCACCACGACGGGCAGTTGACTCGCGGCAGAGGCGCTTCTCCATGAGCACCTCTCATGTTGAAGTTGAACGCCATAGATGTTGTGGAAGAGACCACCGCAGAAAATATCCTTTGGTCATCGCGAACTATGCCACTCCAAGAGGGAGTGAGCAATGTTGGCCGGAGAATCGATCTCGACACTTGGACAAAGATGAACACCACCTTGGGTTTCCCCGTCGTTTTCCCTATCTTTAAGATATGAGCGTATCTAGAAATGGGAAACCGTAGATCTAATTTCACTACGGGGGGGGGGGGGGGGGGTAGTAGAAGTACTCCTACCAACCGTACATGATGGAGCTATCAATGGCGGCACCAAGGGCAGCCCAGTGCCAGTCACGCAAATGGACGGTGCTCCGTCACCAATAATCGCCTGACTCGAAGACGCCGGCCCACCAAATAGTGCACGGGGGAGCCACCCTCCGTCGGATTTGATTGCTACCATGTGTCGGTGTTTCTGTGTCGATGGGAGGACACACCACCGCGCCCATCGTGGAGGAAAAACAGGGGGAAAGGACCACCGAACCTGGTTCAATTACCTCTTCAGGCTAAAGTAAGCACATATCGACGACAATTCCACTGGAATCCGTGAGGACCAACCGCCTAGCCTATCGGCGAAGAATGAGGAAACCCGATAAGGTCTCAGAGCCGGTGATCAGTGAGAAACAAGCATGCCAACGCGTCAAAATAGGAGACGATGGCTAGCGAGCGAGATTGTTGACGCGCAGAGGAACAAAGGGAACATCCTCCACTAGCGGCGATGAGGGCTTACGCCAGGTCGCAGAGAAGATGCAAATCAGGGGAATCACCCGATGAATCGCGAAATTGATCGGCACACCGATCGCCACACGCTCCCCCGACTCCAAATCTCTTACCTCCACCACCCTTTCTCCTTCATAGGTGAGCACTCGTCCTCATGCCGAAGGAGAATTGAGCCCTTATGAATCACAGGTTCCGAATCGGACGCCATGGCGAAGCTCGAGCTCCATCGAGATATACGTTCACCTCGAGACCCCATGAGCCAGTCCCCTGGCATATGAGCTTCTCCCATCTGCGATGATCTCGGTGCAACATCATCGGGAGGTCGCTGCGTCGTAGTGAACGGCGGTGTGGTGGAAGTCGACATCGGGCTCCCGTTAACTACTCGTCCGCACATGTACATGCTGCCGTGGTTACCATCTTGTTGCGTTTTTCGCCAAATCTGGCCCCTTAGGAGAAATATCAAATCTGGCCATTTTCAAAACTATTTTTAAATCTGACCCCTCAGGTTGGCTCCATCCTACTTGGAGCCGACCTCCCGATTTTCTTTTTTGTTAACCGGAACAGGGTTTGGCGCAAAAATAAGATGACGCCGAAGTGCACAAGTTCAGCTCCATCATGCTTGGTGTCGACCTCAAAAGGCCAGATTTGAAAATTGTTTTGGGAAGGGTCATATTTGAGATTAGTTTTGCTAAGGGGACATATTTAGTAAAATAAATACCTTGTTGCGCAGAGCCATGTTACACAAGAAAGTAACCGACGGTTCCACAACAGTGATTCACGACGCCGGCGTTGTACTAGAAGTCTAGAACATATCATTATAGTCTAGTGCAACATAGCACGCTGATAGAGTCCGTCGGCGACTGGTAGCTAGCTCTGCCCGATATATACGCTGAGTTTTCTTGGTCACCGGTATTTTCAAGCGTTAGTTAGCCAATACTATAGCTCTGACCTGGTCCGTACACCCCGAGGCCTACAATATATCGAGACATTTTTTTTTGAAATGGAAACCCAACCTCTGCATCGGATAGATGCGCACAGCTATTTATTAAGAAGTAATAATTCAGTCATTACAAAAAGCAACGAAACAAAGAAAACAGTTCAACGATCTACTAAGGTAGCCACAAGGACGAGCCACCTAAAAACCAATATCACTAGTCTGGAACCCATTGTAGCCTTCTATCATGCAACCATCCATCCTGGCTGAAGATAACCCGTACAACCGCCAGGAGCCGAGTACATCCTGCATCCAAACGTCCACGCTGATCGTCTGGCAGCAGGAGGGGTCACAGATGGATCCAATATGTAGCCCGATGAACCACATGCAAAAAATTATCCACCACCAGATTGTTAAATATAATATCATTACGGCAATTCCAAATTTCCCAAAGAAAAGCACATACACCAATGCGTATACTAGCTTTAGTAGATTTGTCTACCCCATTTAACCATGGTCCAAACATGTTATTAACATCAATAGGTGGTGTTATTGTCGGGGGGCTACCCGGAATAGGGGTAAGGCAGGTGCTAAAACAAAGATCAAGGTACTGTTTGCCGGGTAGGCGGCTACCCAGGTATCTGGTATCCGGTAGACGCTACTCGGTGATAGGTATTGAAGGCCAAGGAGAAGATAATAAAGAAGATCAGAATCAGCCAAGTAGAGCTCGGGTGGTCCGAGTACATGAGCAGCAATCCTACTCGGGAGAGAAGTCAATAGAGTCGTTCTGATGAGATCCCGCGTATCCCGCTGCCGTACAGACGTGCGGTTCAACTTACTAGGAACATGATTATCTGCGCCAAGGCGTGGGTACAGTGAGGGTGGGCACCTGTCATGTCCTGTCACTGACAGGGGGGATAGGACGTGTCGGGGGTCTACTCTGTGAGACTGACAGGGTGGACAAGGCCTGTCAGCCGGACGGCGCGGCGACTTCTCACCACGGTGTCAGCGGGAACACGGAGGCGTGCGCCGTTGTCACAGTAGAGTTGTCACTTCGTGTACTTTTAAGTGTC
Source organism: Alopecurus myosuroides (assembly GCA_028641055.1). Lineage (NCBI taxonomy): Eukaryota > Viridiplantae > Streptophyta > Magnoliopsida > Poales > Poaceae > Alopecurus > Alopecurus myosuroides. The sequence continues at coordinate 224,990,917 of CM054062.1, forward strand.
GTTTACTCTACTGGCCACCAATATATAAGGTGGCCAGCCCCCTCCTGCGCGAGGGACGTTGGCCCGGAGAGCATTTATTGCGAGACTTAAAACTAGACAGAGAGAGAACTAGAGGTTGGCTACTCGGCAGAGGGCCGGAATTGTAGTGTGGCTACTCGGTACAAGCTATATACAGAGAGGTAGGCAGGAGTAGGGGTGTTACCTCCACACGAGGTCCCTGAACCCGGGTAGATCTTGGTGTTTGCAGTGTTTATGAGCGCGTCTACGTGACGTGTGATCCCTCCCCGAATACCTACAGCGTCCATCGACCCCAAACTTAAGCCACCCTATGGCATCTGTCTTCTCCACACCACGACAGTTGGCGCCCACCATGGGGCCAGCAGCGGCACTGGCTGGGGTGCATATTCGGACGGGACCGGTTACTCCGTCGGGGGAGCGCGTGGTTTGTGGCCTTGTCCACAGATTTGGCTCCTTCGACTTCGTCAGCGACAACGCCGGCGATTTCGGCGGCATGCCCTTGCCTGCAGGCGGTTCCGTGCTGTCTTTCGGCGCGCATCTGTTGTACGTCGCCACCACCGTCATCCGCTAGTACCTCGAGGTGGTGCTCGTCGCTGATGATCCCCCGCTGTTCTCGCTGTCCGCTGGAAGCCGGCTGGCTGCTCCGCGGGCAGCGTGGAGGTGATGATGACGGGCCCAGTCATCGACTCCGGGAAGGGCGCGGCCACTGCGGCTGAGGTCATCGAGGAGCCGGCTGCTGCCAGGGGCCACAAGCCCTACGAGATGCCCCGGAACATTCCGGGCTACGTGGATCCTTCTACATCGAGTGTGATTCCAGCTGCTCATGCTGGTGTCGAGCATCTCGGCATGCCTATCGCCACGGACGCTGATACGGCGGTGGTGAGGGCGCAACTCTAGCAGCAGCGACTCGCCTTGCTGCTAGAGGCCCAGGAGCTGGAGAAGGTTAGGCTTGAGCTTAACTTGGATCAGAATGAGTATAATAGGGCGCATGGATTTACCCCTATTTCTAGAAATCCTGGCAAGATAGGGACTATTCGGCGTAACCTAGGTGCTGAGCCAGCTAGAGATGGTAGAGCCGCTAGCAAGTCTGCCAGTCAAAACACAGCTAGTAGGCTGAAATATAGTTCCCCTGCAAAGACACTTAGAGCTGCAGAGGCAGTTGCTGCAGAGTTGCCAAATCTCACTAGTGAGGCACGTGTTCGGCAGCAGGAGCGGCTCAATGAGCTCGTCCTGGAAGCTGGCAGGCAGAATGAGACATTTCGGCAAGCCAACCCGGGGGGCGGTGCGTCTCATATTGTTCACTCGCATGGGGCAAGATCCGTGGATCAGGCCTCATCGCCGCTTCCCGGGGGAGAGAGGGCACAAAGTGTAAACTCTGGGAGGCACAAGAAGATGCATGTGTACGACCCGGCTGTCGCCGGAAAATAGCACGCTGTAGTGCGGCAGCCCGACCAAAAACACAACATTGCAGGTACTGGCCATCCGGCCGCAAGAGTTCACCAAGAGGGGCAAGGAGGTAATCGAGAAGGCCCATCTCGGCAGCATGTTGCTAACCCTGTCCAACATATTGCTCAGCCAAATGTGGTTGCTGATGTGGCCAATCCGGTTGCTCAACCCGGACCTGTGCTTCAAGATCGCTACAACGATGGGTACTCGGCCATGGAGCGCGCCGGGTACGCCGACCCAGGAGATCTCGCAACCCGGTTGGGTGGAAGGATGCTGGAACCAAGTGATGCAAGATACAAGCTGGACCGGCTCTACCGGTCCGAGGAGATAGATGCAAAGGGCCCGACAGGGCCATATTTTTTTTGGTCCCAGGATCATGGGGGAGCCACCCGTGTCCAAGTTCCAGCTAGCTAGAGGGACCAAGACCTATGATGGAAGTACCAAGCCTGAAGGCTGGCTGAATGACTATGTGACTGTCGTGTACGTTGCAGGTGGCAACAGGAGATGGGATGTTCGGTATGTGCCCCAGATGCTGGAGGGCCCTGCCCGGATCTGGCTCAATAATCTGCCGAGAGACAACATCAACTGTTGGCTTGACTTCTCGGAGGCCTTCATCAGCAACTTCACCAGCACCTACAAGAGGCCAAACAGGCCGCAGCAGCTCTCGGCGTGCAAGCAAAGAGAAGAGAAAACTGACCGAGAATACCTTACTCAATGGAGTACTCTGAGGAACACTTGTGAGGGTGTGAATGAGTCACAGGCCATTGCGTGGTTCGCGCAGGGTTGCCGGCATGGCAGCATGTTGTGGCAGAAACTGCAGAGAGATGCCTAGTACCCTTGCTGAGACAATCAAGATTGCTGATATGTATGCTCTCGGTGATCCTACTCAGCCACATGATGGTTCTCGGCGCCATGACCGCCAAGATTTCCGCAACAAGAGAAGAGAAGACCGTCCGGATATCCTCTATGGGTCTAACCATGTAGCTGCTGTTACTCAGGATCAGGGTGCTGTCGGGAGCAGCCAAAGGCAAAAAAAAACCGCTGGAGCCCAATACAGGCAAAACCAGAACCAGGGCCAGAACTTCAAGAAGCAGTACAATGCTCCTCAGCAGCCCAGTACCTCCCAGGGATCCGGAGACCCTGACAGGTTCATCTTTGAGAACATGAAGGATGGACCGTGTAGCTTCCATACTCGGCATCCGAGTAGGCCGGCCAATCACACTACCTGGCAGTGCAGCTGGTGGGACAGGATGAAGAGCGAGGCTTTCGGTCAGATGCCTCCTCCACCTCCTCTTCCGCTCCCAGGCTCCAATGTGCAGCCTATCCGGGCAGCTGCTCCCAGGCCAGCCGAGAACCAGAGGAGGGAGAATGTGAGCCAGGTAGCTCATGGAGCCAACCGGAACAACAACAACAACAACAACAACTGGAACCGCAACTTCAACAATAACAACCGCCACAACAACTACTACACCCGCAACAACAACCGCAACAACAACAATGCCAACCAGAACAACAACAATGATGGTGGTGCTGGGGACCTGAACCAGTACCAGGAGCACCACGAAAGCTATATGGTGTTCACCACTGAGCCGGATGACAAGAAGTTTCAGCGCAGGCGCACGATGGAGGTAAATGTCGTGATGCCATCTGTGCCTCACTACATGGAGTGGTGCGACCAGGAGATAGTCTGGTCCAGAGCTGATCATCCCAAGATTATGCCCAACCCGGGTACATATGCTCTGGTAGTGGATCCCACTTTCTTGGGGACCAAGAAGAACGTGAAGTTCAGCAAGGTGCTGATCGACAACGGGAGCAAAATCAACATCATGTACCGAGATACCATGGAGAAGCTTGGCCTTGCCGAGAACATGCTGCTACCCAGTCGGACTACTTTCCATGGCATTGTGCCGGGAGTATCTTGTGCTCCTATCGGCCGCATCTGGATGGATGTGCTTTTCGGCACCAGGGAGGACTGCCATACCGAGTGCCTGCAGTTTGAGGTGGTTGATCTTCAGAGCCCTTATCATGCTCTACTTGGCAGACCTGCTCTGACCGAGTTCATGGCCTCTACTCATGCGGCCTACCTGAAGATGAAGATCCCTGGTCCCAATGGAATCATCACCATCTCGGGTGACTACAAGCGCTCCCTGGAGTGTGCATCTGCTGGATCTCGGCTTGCCGAGTCTATGGTCATTGCTGCCGAGAATAAGAAGATACATGAGGTTGTGGCCATGGCCCAAGAAGCGCAAGTTGGTATGCCTGGCATGCCGAGTTCTCAGTATGGGGCTACCTTCCAGGCCTCCCAGGAGACGAAGAAAGTGCAGATTGACCCGGAGTTCCCAGAGCGTGTGGCCATCATTGGTGCTGGGTTGGAGGAGAAATAGGAAAGCAAGCTCATCCACTTCCTCCGTGTGAATCGGGATGTCTTCGGATGGTCAAATCAGGACCTGTCGGGTGTCCCGAGGGAGTTGGTTGAGCACTCGTTGCATGTGCACCCTGACGCCAAGCCGGTTAAGCAGGCAATGCGCTGCTTTGCGGCTGAGAGAAGGAAAGCTATTGGTGACGAGATCACGAAGCTGCTGACAAGTAGATTTATCATGGAGGTGCTGCATCCGGATTGGTTGGCCAATCCGGTCATGGTGGAGAAGAAGAAGGAGGATCCCAAGGCCGCTATAGCCTGGCGCATGTGCATGGACTACACCGACCTGAACAAGGCCTACCCCAAGGACCCGTTCCCGCTACCCCGCATAGATCAGGTGATTGATTCCCCTGCCGGGTGCGAACTTTTGTCTTTCATTGATGCCTACTCTGGTTTTCACCAAATTCCTCTAAACCCGGCTGATCAAATAAAGACTGCTTTTATTACCCCGTACGGGTCTTATTGCTATGTTTTCATGTGTTTTGGGTTGAGAAATGCTGGGGCTACTTATCATAGGTGCATGCAAAAATGTTCGCATGACCAGATAGGCAAGAATGTGCAGGTGTACGTAGATGACATTGTCATCAAAACGAAAGAAAAACACACTCTTCTGGGAGATCTTGAGGAAACATTTGCCAGTTTGCGCAAATACCGGATGAAATTAAATCCAACCAAGTGCACATTTGGCGTCCCGGCTGGCAAGCTACTCGGCTTCTTGGTATCCAGTCGGGGCATTGAGGCCAATCCTTCAAAGATAACATCTATAGAGAGCATGTCTTTGCCGAGATCACTGAAGGATGTGCAGAAATTCACCGGGTGCTTGGCTTGCCTTAGCCGCTTCCTGGGGAGAATGGGCGAGAAGGCATTGCCTCTTTATCAGCTCATGAAGAAAAGTGACAAGTTTGTCTGGACACCACAAGCTGATGTGGCTTTCAAGGAGCTCAAGACCATGCTGGGTAGCACTCCCATCTTGGCAAGCCCTTTGCCCAAGGAGCCAATGTTACTGTACATTGCAGCCACCAACCGAGTTGTCAGTGTGGTGGTGGTAGTGGAACGAGAAGAGGAAGGGAAGACCGTGCAAAGGCCGGTGTATTATCTCAGCGAGGTGCTATCCATCTCCAAGCAGAATTGCCCTCATTACAAGAAGATGACGTATGGCGTTTACCTAGGTGCCAAGAAGCTCAAGCATTATTTCCAAGAGCATCCCATCACGGTGGTGAGCACCGCTCCCATCTCGGAGATCATGGGCAACAAGGATGCAAGTGGCTGAGTTGCCAAGTGGGCAATTGAGCTGGCCGCGCACACCCCTTTGTACGCAAGAAGAGAAGCAATCAAGTCACAAACCCTGGCAGATTTCTTGGTAGATTGGGCCCAGATGCAATATGATCCTCCCTTGCCGGAAACCAATTTATGGAAGATGCATTTTGATGGCTCCAAATTAAAAGAAGGGCTTGGTGCTGGCATAGTGCTCACCTCTCCCAAGCGAGATCAACTCAGATATGTGCTGCAAATCCACTTCTCGGCATCCAATAATGTTGCCGAGTATGAAGCATTGGTGCAGGGCCTGAGGGTATCCAAGGAGATCGGAGTTCGGCGTATTGTTTGCTATGGTGACTCAGACCTAGTAGTTCAACAAGTCTCGGGGACTTGGGATGCCTTGGATGCCAACATGGCGTCCTATCGCTTTCTGGTGCAGAGCATGACTGGATTCTTTGATGGGTGTGAGCTCCATCACATCCACCGAGCTGAAAATGATGCAGCAGACACTCTGTCCAAGTTGGGATCTTCTCGGCAGTTCATCCCGCCTGGGATTGCCTTGGAGCATTTGAGGAAGCCATCTATCAAGCCATCTCCTAACTCGAAGTCAATATACATTCCAGATCTGCTGGACTCAGAGGTTGTTCCTATGGAAATTGATTGGGAAGGCTCAAAAGAGAACCCGGGGACTGCTCCATCCAACCCGGGAACTGCCTCGGCAAACTCGGGGACTGTCGCATTCATCGAGGGGATTATTTCTCAGTACTCGGGGACTCGTCTCCAACTCAGAGCAAGTCATGGCAGCTGATCCAATGGAAGTGGACGAATCAGTGTTTCCCATCCGGGAGACACCGAGTTGGGCTCTGCCCATATTATCCTTTCTAGCGGATGGCACATTGCCGAGTGACGAGGTCGCAGCCAGGCAAATACAGAGAAGATCTAAGGGTTACACTATCATCAACAAAGAGCTACACAAGAGAAGCCCTATTGGCGTGCTGCAACGCTGTGTTGAACCAGAAGAAGGAGAAGAGATCCTGAGAGAAATTCATCAAGGAGAGTGTGGGCATCATGCCTCATCTCGGGCTTTGGTTAAGAAGGCGTTCCGGCATGGATTTTTTTGGCTCAAAGCCTTGCAGCAGGCAGAAGATCTGGTGAGAAAGTGCAATGGGTGCCAAAGGTATGAAAGCAAGATTCACATGCCAGCTTCCGAGTTGAAGACCATCCCTATCACTTGGCCCTTTGCAGTATGGTGTTTGGATATGGTAGGCCCTTTCAAGCCAGCTAGAGTCAACATGACTCACATCTTGGTCATGGTAGACAAATTCACCAACTGGATTGAAGTGAAGCCTATCCGGAAGTGTGATGGGAACACAGCTGTGAGCTTTCTGAAAGATATCATCCTGAGATACAGCTACCCACATGGAATCATCACGGGCAATGGAACAAATTTTGCTGAGGGAGCCTTTGCTAGGTTCTGCAAAGAAAAGCGGATCCGACTAGATGTTGCGTCAGTCATCCATCCGGCTTCCAATGGGCAAGTTGAAAGAGCAAATGGCATGGTCCTTTCCGGGATAAAGCCAAGGCTAATTGAGCCACTACAGCGAACCCCTGGTTGTTGGCTGGAGGTGTTGTGGAGTCTAAGGACTACCCCTAACCGATCAACCGGGCACACACTATTCTTCCTGGTATATGGAGCTGAGGCTGTGTTGCCCACTGACCTTGAGCATGACTCACCCAGAGTAACCCTCTATACTGAGGCGAAGGCAAGAGAAGCCCGAGAAGATGATGTGGACCTTCTTGAAGAAGCAAGAGAGTTAACTTTGTCCCGCCCAGCTGTTTATCAACAGAATCTAAGGAGGTATCATAGCCGGAAAGTGAGCCCAAGGGTTTTTCGAGAAGGAGACATGGTCCTTAGGCTCGTGCAGCGCACAGCCGGGATGCACAAGCTATCCCCTCCGTGGGAAGGGCCTTTCATTGTGAGCAAGGCGCTGCACAATGATGCCTATTATCTCATCAATGCACAGGCACCACAGAAGAACAGGGCGGATAAATCCGGAGAGGAATCCAAACGTCCCTGGAATGTAGCTCTACTCCGCCATTTTCATTCATGGGCAAAACTTTGTATGTATCTTCTTAACCGAGTTAAATTCAAGTCGACACTCCGAATTCAAACTCGGGGACTTCCTGTGCAAAAAAACTTGCTCTGTGTTGTTTATTTTATTTCCTTTGCCTACTAGGTTCTTCTACTCAACATTTCGTGCGTAGGTTAAGTAGTGTGTTTAAACCCAAGAGCCAACTCTTCGAATATGCTGTTGTCCGCAACCCAGCTTCATGGCAAGAAAGAGAACAAGCTAAAGGTCCATGAACACATGAAAAAACTACTAAGGAAAGAAGAGTGCAACAACCGAGTAGGGTGTTTTTACTTCTCTATTTTCTTTTCGGCTAAGTGGTGGGAAGTGTTAACATGCAAATTTCTAAGTGGTTAAGTATCTGAAACTTGGTTTTTAAATCTTGTGACTCGACTACCAAAAAATCCACAAATGGCAGGTAAGAGCAAATACAAAAGAACTGAGTGAATGAAAAAAGAAACTCGAGGACTTGCATTTTAACGCAATCCGGCATTGAGCCAGTCTTGCTAAAAGAAATGAGTTAAAACTGAGTTTCAAGAGGAACCTTAAGCGTATTTATTACATCTGCACCCGGCATCCCGGGGATCTGATAAATGTTTGAGGATAAAAGCTGCAGGAATTTAAACTACATTGGAGGTGGTAGTGTCCGATTCGGTGCTGGTAGGCGCCACGGGCTCGGTGGCAGCAGTTGTAGACGGATGATCTGATGTAGATGAAGTTGGACTAGCGGAGATTGGCTCGGACGCAGAGTTGGAGGCCTGAGTAGCAGATTCACTGGGAAGAGGGTAGAGCTCGGAGATGATGTTCTCGGTGGAGGCACCGGTCGCGCCCAACTCGGGAGCGGGGTCGTCAATCACCATCTCGGTTTGACAACCTCCTCCTGAGCGGCGGGTTGCAGCTCGACCCGGGCCTCGTCCGAGCTAGTAGCTGGCTTGACGGTTTCCGGGTCAGCTTGCATCCCGGACTCCTCCGCGGTGCTGCGCTGCTCGGTCTCCTCATGTTCGGCCTCTTCATGCTCAGCCTCCTCGTGCTCGGCCTCTTCATCGTCCATGTTGCGGTCCTCGCCGGCATCTTCGTCGAACTCGGCTTCCTCTTCCTCCTCATCGTCATCTTCTCCGACATCAGTATCCCGCTCGGTGGGGCCGTCAATATACTAGTTGGTCTCAGCATACGAGGCAAGCTCGTAGGCCACCGCCTTCCGGCGCAGAACACATGCTTCCCGTTCAGTCCACTTGGAGCCATTTCTGAGGGAGCCAATCCGGTCAAGGTCAAGGTTTTCATACCAAGACAAAATGAAATGCAGGGCTTCGTCAGCTCCAGCCCGGGCTGCGGAGGCACGCCACTTCTTTAGCTCTTCCTTGACGTGATCCAGGTTGGCTGCCATATTACTGATTGTATCCGGAATTTGGCGCTCTGGCCTTCATCGCGATGGATACCATGGAGGTACCCAGACCTTTGAAACCTGCAGCCCGGGTCTTGATGTTCAGAATGTGATCGTCAATACTGGCGGACTGGTCAGTATCAAGACTGGATGTTGCCCTGGCCCTTCTTGCTTTCTCCACTGCAGACTCAGCTGCGTTGTTGAGGTCCGGGAAGGTATCTGGGTCAGGGCATGCTAGTTTGAATCAGAGAGAGGAACCAGGAAGAAGAAGAAAAAACCAAGTAAGAGAAAGGCAAAAAAGAGGCAAAAAAACCGAGTAAAATGAAGGGTAGTGAGAACTTACTGCTCAGTTCCAAGACAACGGCCCCTAGTCGGGCCCTCCAATCGTCAGCAAGACGGATTTGCCGGTCTTGTACACGGCGCGAATCATTGAGGATGTTCTCGAGAGCTTGATTTCTCTCTTTTAGAGATGAGGTCTCCCTCTCGAGTTCCTGCTTCTCCTTAGCAGCCCGGTTCGTCACTGCATTCTTCTCGTCCACAGCAGTGATTGCAGTCTTGAGCGCTTCAGTGAGCTCAAGCTGGAGTTTCTCAAATTCCGCCTTCTCGGCGTCCAGCTCCTTTGTAATTTGGCCTCTCAGACCTGAACTTGGTGGTGAGCTTCAGCTGGAGTGAGGCACTCCAGGTGTTGTTCTCGGAAGGTTTTGTACTCTTCTGTGAGGAGAACGACAAGTTAGCAAAGGGAACAAGCAACAGGAAGTTAAGTGAAGAGAAGAGAAGGATTCGTTCACCTTCCAAGGAGGAAATCTTGCTCTGCGCCGAGGCAGCCATGACCTCGCAGTCCTGGTGCTTGTCAACAATCTCCTTGAGCTCACCTGCAGAGATGACAATGACTGAGCAAAAAGCAAAAAACGGGCGTAAGAAAAAAACGCACAAACCGAAATGCTAGAAGCTTACTTTCAACATCGGACAGCTTGATGGCGTTGTCCGTGGCGTTCTTCTCCATAGCATCCATCTCTCTCTTCTTGTATTCCAGCTCTCGGTTCCTATCTCTGACTTGTCGGTGCGACCACAAGAGCTGGCGGAAAACCTTGGTCCTTTCCTGAATACTATCCTGCAGAGAAGAAGGAAATTTTGTAAGTTTGGAAGATTTGGCCCGAGTAAATGGCAACTCGTTTGAGCTTTACCTACTCGGCCCGAATTTCGGGGACTGGGTAGTGGATAAAGGAAGAGAAGTAAAAAATAAATCTGGCAACTCGGAAATGTCAAAAGAAGAAAGGCACTTACCACGTAGGACTACTCGATGTCTTTGATGGTTTTGCGCAGAACAAACATCTTGCCAGCCAGGGTGCTGCTGCATCCGGCCATGGCCATGCTAATAGGGCCAATATCGGCCTTGTTCCACTCCACCCGATAATTGTCGAGGTTCCTCAGCTCAACTTCGTCCCATGCGGCGTGGCCGAGTGCTTTGCTGTCCCAGACCTTCTCGATGAAGCCTACTCGGTCAAGGATAGTTGCTACGCCTTCTTCGGGGAGCTCCTCTTCATCCTATGCGCGGGAAGTGAATTATTTGATGGTCAGGGAATCATTTTTTCCCTTTGTTCCGGAGCGGTCCACGGCCCTTCGCTCTTTCAGAGCAGCTATCCGCTAAGCCTCCTGTGACATTTTAATTTGGTGCCGCTCCTGTAGCTGGACCCAGTATTTTGGGAAGGTAGGAGGTTTCTTGGGGTCGCTGGCACCTGAGCCGGGAGCTTGCTTCTTAGCAGGACCAAAATTTACTTTGGTCTGTACCAACTTGATGTTTGGATTGGGGGCTTTCTTGGGCTTGTTAAGTGGCCAGTTGGCCTTCTCAGGTGGCGGCAGCTGTTGTGCGGGTCGCCCACCTGGCTGACCGCCTGGCTGCTGGGGCGCTGAAGGATGAAGAGTCAGCTGGTGTTGTCCGGCCTGCCGCTTCTCGGTTGGTTGCAAACCGCTCTGAGATGCGCTGCGTTTGGGTTGTTTTCTAGTTGGCTCTGGAGCCATCTTGGCAGTGGAAGGCGCTGGCTGCCTCTTGGTGGCAGGCCCAGAAGCTGGCTGCGGAGGCGGAGGCATTTTCTTTGTTGGCGGCGCCGGTGGCTGGCTAGCCGGCACAACATCTCGCTGTACTTTCTCTAGAGGTTGTGGCTGCTCCACAACCCGGTCCCCTGCGGACGGGGTCCTTGGCTGCTCTTCGGTGGGGTTTTCGTCCCGCTGCTCCACAGCAGGATCTGGCTGCTCCATGGCGACGTTGTCTTGCTGCTCCTCGGCGGCGTTGTCTTGCCGCTCCTCGGCTGCGTGGTCCACGGTCTCCTCAGCGGAGGCGGCTGGTGGCGTTGGTGGTATCTCGGTGGTGGCGTCATGAACAGTGTGTTGGGCGTTGGGCTGTGGCTGCTCAAGGGTGTGCTCGGTCTCCATCTCAGGGCCGGTGTTCTCGGCGTCGAGATCATGCACTTCTCGGGGAAGGGAGGACATCTGCGTCCTGCCCTCTGGTTGCCGGTTCCCCTCATCATCAGAGAGCTCCACGATGTCTCGTGGAACGCTTCTCTTGGGGGCTGGTGCAGCGGTGGCCTCAGCATCTAGGGCATCACTAAAAAAGATAAGCAGAAAAGGAAAAATGTGAAAGGGATGCAGAGAAGAAGGCCAGAAGGAAAGCTGGGAAGATAATAGAAGCCAAAGGATTAAGTTCAACTCGGAAGCACTTACCCGTCTGCGGTAGGGCGATTCTTGCGCTGGTTGGTCTTCTTGACACCTGCTTTCTTCCTTGTTCTCTTGGCAGGGGGCTCCGGTGCCCCGCTACTCGTCCTCTTCCTCGTGGTGGTGGGGGCAGCCACGGAAACTGGAACCATGTCCACTAGTTCCTCTCCATCGTCCAGTTCCGGTCCCTCTGTGTTCGAAAGAAGCAAAGCTCAGTATAAGAAAATAAAAGGATCAAGCACGCTGCAAGCAAGCAAAAAGGTGAACTCTGTCACCTTCTTCGTCCTCTGACCAGTCCCGGATAGAGACATCGACTCGGGACTTACCGTCCTGACCGGCACGGGGGATACAGAGGGTATCCTGGACGTCGTACGCTGTCGCGTCATCCTCAGTCCGGTCTGGTTTCCAGTTTCTCTCGAAGACGGAGTTGTCTTCCAGTTTCTGGCGAGCAATGTGCTGAAAGTCCAAATACAAAGAACGATAAGCAGAGATAAACGAGTGAAGGTTTACCTTGTCTAGCGTGCAAACATAAAGCACACAAAGCTAAAAGGCCTAGCAGAGATGACCGAGTAGGTTTTCTACTCGGGCTAGCGTGCAAACACAAAGCACCTAATGCTAAGTCCTAGAAGAGGAACGCGAGCAGAGTTTCTACTCGGCCTAGCAAGTGAACAGGGGAAATTTGTGTCTAAGTCCTAAGCAAGTATGCTAATGGAAGTCCTACTCCGATAGCGTGCCAACATAAAGCATATAAAGCTAAAATCTAGCAGAGGAGCCCTACCCGGTATGGGATGCAAACATAAAGCATGATGGGGATAAATGACTGAGACAGTTTCTACTCGGTATAAGGCTAAGAAGCAAAGGTACAGAGGAGAAAACTAACATGAGGGATGCGCTTGGTGCGGCTATACAGCACGAAGCCGTAAAACCAATTGTCGGTGAGGGTTGTCCGGAGGATGGACTTGGCCCAGATCGCCACTTCCGCCTTGGAGAGCTCGAAGGTGGTCGTCCGGGTGCAGTCGTGGGGGCCTCCCATGTAGCACATCTTGTGTACCCGGTGTTGGAGCGGGAGTACCCGACGCTCCACCCAGCAGGCCACCGGGTCGTCTTGGAGGAGTCCTTCCCTCTCCAGCTGCTGCAGGAATTCGTCGCACTGGATGGCATCCCTCACAGTTTTCTTAGGGTTGTAACCCCAATTTTGTCCTGTGGGAGCCACATTCCGGAACTCGGGGAGCTTGATCCTGTCCACCGTTTCTTCTCCGTCCGCGGCAGGGGCGTTCTTCACATAAATAAAACCCCGTTGCCACTTGCGGAAGGTCTCCAAGCCGAGTACCCACGGATGGTGGCCAGTAGAGCGCTGGAGGATCATTGCGCTACCCGTCTTGGTCTTCACTTTCGGGGAAGTAGGATTGGAAGGATTTGGGACACTCTGTTGGCAGAAGAAAAAGAACTTTGCCCACGTGTGGATGGTGGGATAAACACCCAGAAAGGCTCGCAGACTGCGGCGTGGGTGGAAAGCATAGCGATTGCGTTTGCGGGTAGGTGGTGAGGTTGAAGGCCAAAATGGCGGAGGAAATCTTTGAAGAATTTGGAGATGGGGAGTCCAAATCCGCGCTTGAAATGGGAAAGAAAGACCACGTACTCACCGGGTTCGGGAGCAGGGACAAGCTCGTCCCCGGGAGGGCGGCAGATGACGCCGGGAGGGACACGGCGCGTATTGACCAGCCATTGGCAGTCCGCTGCCGTGATATCGGACCCCTCCCAGCCGGCGTGCTCCAGAGCCACCTCCTTCTCATGTTGGTCTCCGTCGAGATTATCAAGCTCCATGTCTTCTCTGCTGGCGGAGAAGTGGGCGCGTCGAGGATAAGGACGACGACGAAGACGGAGGCGTGCAAAAGGTTTCTCTTTCTCACACACTCTTTGTTCGTGGAGCGGCGGCACGTTGCGAGCTCGCGGCGGCGCTGTGCTCTGCGGTGGAGGCGGAGGCGAAGAGGGAGCGAGAGTTGGGGAAAGTGCGAGGAAAGAGATGACGAGGGCGACGCGGGGATATTTATCCCGCCGCGGCTGCAGTTACTGAATTAGGATCGATCGTGGCTGAGATCGTGCGGTGTGGGGATTAACTGCCCGTTAGAAATGCACACGGCGCGATATGCGCGCGTAACGGGCGCAGTTAGTCCCACGACGTGGGTCGTGGGCTCTCAAGTATACGCGCGAGGTGACACAACGGGCCGTGGGCCCCAGGCATAGTGAGGGGCGCGTGGCACGTTGTAACGCCAGAACCGAGGCGTCGGGAGCGCGGATGCGTGACACGTGCCCTCCCTGGACACGAGAAGATGGATTCGCTCTGGATCGAGCGGGAGCGCGTTGAAAATTTCGCTAAGTGTAAGTTCTCGGCAGAACTCTGCATCGCGTGATCTAATCGGCACCGAGAAGATTTCTCCCCAGACCGTAATCAGAGAAGTCCGAGTAAAGATTGTGAGTGACCAGTTGAGGAGCAACTCGGCCACACTTCTTCACATAGGCAATTTGGTTTAAACTGGCAGGGCCCAACGAACAAGTTCGCTGGACTCTACCAGCTTCGGGGACTAATGTCGGGGGGGCTACCCCCGAATAGGGGTAAGGCAGGTGCTAAAACAGAGATCAAGGTACTCTTTGCCGGGTAGGCGGCTACCCGGGTATCTGGTATCCGGTAGACGCTACTCGGTGATAAGTATTGAAGGCCAAGGAGAAGATAATAAAGAAGATCAGAATCAGCCGAGTAGAGCTCGGGTGGTCCGAGTAGATGAGCAGCAATCCTACTCAGGCAAGAAGTCAATAGAGCCGTTCTGACGAGATCCCGCGTATTCCGCTGTCGTACAGGCGTGCGGTTCAACTTACTAGGAACATGATTATCTGCGCCAAGGCGTGGGTACAGTGAGGGTGGGCACCTGTCATGTCTTGTCACTGACAGAGGGACATGACGTGTCGGGGGGCTACTCTGTGAGACTGACATGGTGGACAAGGCATGTCAGCCGGACGGCGCGACGACTTCTCGCCACGGCGTCAGCGGGAACACGGAGGCGTGCGCCGTTGTCACATTAGAGTTGTCACTTCGTGTACTTTTAAGTGTTGTTTACTCGACTGACCACCAGTATATAAGGTGGCCAGCCGCCTCCTGCGCGAGGGACGTTGGCCCGTAGAGCATTTATTGCGAGACTTAGCACTAGACAGAGAGATAACTAGAGGTTGGCTACTCGGCAGAGGGCCGGAATTATGCTGTGGCTACTCGGTACAAGCTATACAGAGAGGTAGGCAGCAGTATGTGTGTTACCCCGACACGAGGGCACTGAACCTGGGTAGATCTTGGTGTTTGCAGTGGTTCTGAGCGCGTCTACGTGACGTGCGATCCCTCCCCGAATACCTACAGCGTCCATCGGCCCCAAACTTAACCCACCCTATGGCATCTGTCTTCTCCACACCACGACAGTTATACTAAAAGTAAAATGGACTAATCTCTAAATTCTTCTAGCTAAATGACAATTAACAAACAAGTGCTCAACCGTCTCCTCGGCACCATAGAACACACACTTTGTACACCCGGTCCATCTCTTGACTTACAATATATCGAGTAGGAATTAACCGAGATTTTTCGATGTCTCTTGACTTACTCCCTCCGACCCTAATTAAATGTTGGGAATTATACTGCACATTTGCACTTTTCACTTAATTAGTCTTTTATCCACGACACTTTTTCGGATGGGAGGTAGTATACACTATATGCATTGTGGCTGAAGTTCCCAGCGTTGCCGATATGAACTTGCATAGCTGACCAAGCAATGAGTTATTCTATGCATCGTGTGTGAACTTGCCAGGATTGCCAAGTCCCTATATTTTAAGTACAGTATGATTTTGTATGATCAGGCATGATGTTGGCCTGCTTGCACGCAATTAGTCGCCGCCATGATGGATGGGGTTGGTGAGGCAGGCGACGATACGAGCACAACAATGCGTGCCTTCCAGTTTACACACAAGCTGCAGAAAACATATGCACCCCAGGCGTGTGAGCGAGAAAGAATGATGCGCCCGTCCGTCCAGCGATCGACCAGTTGGTATGATGCATGGCGCAGTTGTCGTTGCGCCGGGGTTGGGGATCATGCGATGGCCTGGGGGGCACAAGCCATTCTCGCCATGGGGAAACACATGCCAAAGATGCGATTCTGTTCTTACCAGGTGCTGCTAGCTGACTGATGATTGCGCTGCCCGGGCTCCACCTTCCCAAAGCAGAGTTTTGTTCGCTTCATTCATGATGGCTGCAAAGTGCAAAACACACAAGACAGACAGACAGACCAGCAGACAGTGATTTGCCTTTTCTGGTTTCCTTGATGCAACGCCAACAAGCTAAACAACAGTATATATTTGATCCGATCCGCCTTTACAAGCGAGTAATTATAATGAACAACAGTGATATGGAGTACCACACATCGTAGCAGGAGTATTATTATTTATCCATTACACTTTTGCTTTCCGACAGCACTAGCTACAACGATCCAAGTTTCGTATTGGACCCTCACTTTTTTTTTTGTCTTTTCCTTACTTGAGCGAGTACGGCAAGTTACTGCTGCTTACACGGCATCGACTACTCTGAAATCGGTTGCGGATTAGAGTGGATTAAGTAATTAATTAATTAACAGCTGAAGGTGACGCGGCGGGCGAGTGCTAGCTGCTGGACCTGGCGCTGACGAAGGCCCTGATGTGCGCGAGCATCTCCTGCGTCCGCGGCTGGGATAGGTGGTAGTTGTGGAGGACCTGGAAGGCGTGCCCCACGCCGCCGTACATGGCCTGCTCCACGCTCTTCCCGGCCTTGCGCAGCGCCTTGCACAGCTCCAGGTTCCGGTCCCGCAGGATGTCCGCCTCCGCGACGCACACCAGCAGGGGCGGCAGCGGCAGGGTCTCCAACCGCGGCGCGCCGCGGGCGAGCGGGTTGCACCAGGGGTGGTCGCGGCCGGCGCCGGCCGGGAGCGCCATGCGCCAGTAGCTGTCGGACGTCGAGAGGCTCAGCGCCGACCGCGGCGGTTGCGCCATCGTTTTCTCGGACGCCGTGCGGGCCTCACCGCCGAAGAAGGGCTGGATGAGGATGGCTCCCTTGACGGAGAGTGGGGCCAGCGCGCCCAGCTGGCCCTGGCCCAGCCGCGCGGCGACGTGGAAGGCGATGCTGGCGCCCGCGCTGTCCCCCATCAGGAACACGCGGTCAAACCTGCAGCGGCTGCGCCACCAGGAGGCCTCGTCGGAGGCGCCGTTCCTGCCCGCCTGCTGCCTCAGCCACCGCACCGCCGCGAGCCCGTCGTCGAACGCGGCCGGGAGGCGGTTCTCCGGCGCGAGGCGGTAGTCGACGGACATCACGGCGCACCCCGCGCGCGCGGGGAGCTGGGCGAGGAACTCGTGGTAGCAGCTCCACGCGGCGGAGCCGACGCAGAAACCGCCGCCGTGGAAGTACACTACCACCGGGACCTTCCCCGCGGCCGCGGCCGGCGCGTACAGCCGCGCCCAGACCCCGGTGGCGCGGTCGACGACCACGTCGCGCGCGAGGACGCCGCTCGCCGCGGCCGTCGAGCCCCACGTGCTGGGGACGTCGGGGATCGCCGGGAGGCGCTCCACGTGCCCGTCCTTGTACACGCGGATGAGGCCGTGGATCTCCTCGACGACCGCGCCGTGACCCGCGCCGTTCTTGCCGACGACCTGCTGCTGGAAGCTGACCCGCGGCTCGCCGACGTGCAGTGCCCCCATCCTCCGCCTTCTCATGCAAATTAAGTCCCAGCAGGGAAGATGCGACACAAGGAAGGCGAGTGCTAGGCTTTGTTTGTACTCGTATGTGCGATGTGTGGCGTCCCGGGAGCCGGCGGCGGACACAATTATGCGGCACTGTCCGGGGAGCTCGGCCGGCGCCCGGGTTTTATAGCGGGGAGGGGGGCGGTGGGGACAGGTGTCGGGCTGGCTTTGGCTGCCGGGCGAGTGGACTCGTCAAGTGGAGGTGGGTGATTCGCGCGCACGGCCGAGTGTGCGAGATGATCGACTCATGCGCGACGATAGCCGAAGTCCACCATGTCGGAACACACGGGACGCTTCGGTCGTCTCTACGGTCCATCAGTTGGTGCTGTTCCTGACCACTGCGGACAGTTTCTGCGGTGCAAGTTAACAACAGTGCGGGAAAGAGAGAAAATGACTGATTAATGTGGCTCTCTAATCCTTCTATGGAAAAAATGGAGGCGCCTAACTTATCCGATTGATTATAGTAGGAGTAGTTGACTTAAAATACTTGTTTCTTGGTCAATTGACCATAATAGCCGCCTGATCCAACTATTTTCATCACTTTGCACCTGAGATCCATTGTGACTTGTAAGTAATTACTTCACGTCCATGAAATAGCGAAAAACGATACTCCTTTTTTGCGGGGAAACGATCAGGGCTTTATTCAACGACACTTCCTTGATCGCCAGCTTGAATACTGGCGACGAGAAAATCTGGGGGAATAAACATCCAACAGCCCGTCTCATCCCTTGCACTTTGCTTCGCGCAAAGGTGAGCCGACACATTGGCGTGTCTCATTACATGATTAATAACAAAGGAATTAAAAGAAGAAACAAGCCCTTCTATTTCTAAGAGAACATGCGCTACCACAGAGCGAGAAACCGTGCGCGAGTCCGAGAGGTTCACCACCTCTAAACAATCGGATTCCATCACCACTCGCGTAAAACCTTGGAGCTTTGCGAAGATGAAACCATCCCTAAGCGATAGGGCTTCTGCAATAAGAGGATCAGTCACTCCAGGGTATGGTTTACTCCAGGCTCCTATGAAGCCAGCTGGGGATCTAGCCACCCCACCCGCTCCACCTCTCAACGCATCAAAAGAGATGCCTGCATCAGTATTTATTTTCACCCAACCATCATCAGGGGTTCTCCATCCGTGTCCAGGTAGAATTCTAGCATGATGGCCTGGAATCTCCAATATAGCCAAAGAATCACGGATTCTCTTCACAGAAACTGATGGATTCAGACTAACTTTTTCGTGGGTAATTCCGTTATGAGAAGTCCAAATCTCCCACATGACCGTAATTATTTTCGCCCTGTCCGCATCCGCAACAATCGAGTCACATAAAATATCCCTGATCCATGTCTCTGGATGTAGCTGTGGAAGCTTAACCTCCAGCCAGCTCTCGGCCTCTGTCCAGAAAGATTTTGCATGAGAACAGAATATCAAGGCATGCATCAAATCCTCCTCTGAGGCAAGACAAACTTTGCACAAAGCTTTTTTGGTTATATGACGGTGATGAAGGTTACTTTCAACCGGTAAAATACCTCTCAACACACACCACCAAAAAACTCAGACTTTGGGTAACACTTGTAGCTTCCACAGACGAGTCCATACTTGTTTTTCAGAATTTCATGTACCCGTAGCCGTCCCTTCCGCTAGAGCTAAGTCCTCGTTATGCGTCATAAGAGATCGATACGCCGATTTCAAAGAGTATGTACCCGCCTTTTCCAAATTCCATGCCTACAAATATTCACCACCACGGATCCTTAATGGAATATTTAGGATTGCATCTGCTTCAGGTGCTATGAAGTTCCTTCTGACAACCTCCACTTTCCAACGCCCATTTTCCACATTGATTAGCTCTGAAACCATATTTAGATTATCCTCACCAATATGGGCTGATGGTGTCATTGTTCTAGTCCCTGGGATCCACTTGTCGGTCCAAATAGCTACCGATGATCCATCCCCAATCCGCTTTATCAGGCCATGCCTAAGAGCTTCTCTACCTGCAACGATGGAACGCCATGTGGCAGAAGAAGTTGGCAGTGTCGTGGTCTGTAAGAAATCGGTCCCCGGAAAATACTTAGTCTTCAGTACTCGTGAACACAACGAGTTCGGTTTTGTTAAGAACCGCCACACGTGCTTGCCAAGAAGGGCTAGATTAAAAAGTCCCAGTGCTCTAAATCCCATTCCTCCTTTACATTTTGGAGAAACCAGTCCTTCCCAAGTAATCCAGTGCAAGGATCGCCGATCTAGTGAACTGCTCCACCAATACCTCACAATATAAGAAGAAAGATGTTTGGACACTTTCTTTGTCAGACGAAAACAGCCCATGCTATATGTAGGGATCGCTTGTATAACTGATTTTAACAGTGTCTCTCTCCCTGCACACGACACCAGCCTCTCCATACCACCTTGTAATTTACTACGAATTCTTTCTCCAAGGTGATCAAAACTTCCACTGGTTATACGTCCCACCGCATTCGGCAACCCCAGATATCTCTCACTGAATGCCTCAACTGCTATACCCAACACGAGTTTCAGAGCTTGAAGAATTGGTGTAGTTGTGTTTGGGCTGCAGAAAACCGAGCTTTTCTCCCTGTTAACACTTTGTCCTGAGCAATCCTCATAGATTCTCAAAATCTCATTCAATCTATTAGCACTCTGTGTATTAGCTTTCAAAAAGATTAAGCTGTCATCAGCAAATAACAAGTGATTAATCCAGGGGGATCGAGGGCTCACTCTAATACCTTTGCCCACTGCAGCCCCACCGAAAAAGTTCAGAAGAGCAGTGAAACCCTCCCCACAAATATGAAACAGATACGGTGAAATCGGGTCCCCTTGCCGAAGCCCCCTTGAAGGAGTGAAATACGACAATAGCTCTCCATTGACCCTTACTGTAAATCTGACTGAGGAGACACACTTCAGGATCAAACGAACAAAACTCGAAGAGAAACCGAGTCTTTCCATAATTTCTTCCAAATAGTGCCACTCCACACGATCATAAGCTTTCATCATGTCAAGTTTGACTGCACAAACACTATTTTTTCCTTTCTTCCTCCTTCTCATTGCGTGCACACTCTCATATGCAATAAGAACATTATATGTAATTTGACGGCCTGGAACAAAGGCACTCTGTTCTTCTCCAATAATCTCATCCAATAAAATTCTTGTCTTATTGGCAATTCACTTAGCTGCAATTTTATATAAAACCGGACAAAGGGAAATTGGGCGATATTGAGAAATACGCTGGGGGTGGTGTACCTTTGGGGTGAGCGTGATAGAATTATCATTCATCCCACTCGGAAGCTCCCCTCCATTAATAAAATCTAGGACAGCCGGCACTATATCATCCTTCAACAGATCCCAATGCCGCTGGAAAAATCCCGCCGTGAAACCGTCCACCCCGGTGCTTTTGAAGGAGCCATTTGGAAGAGTGCCAATCTCACCTCTTCAAACACATACGTTCTTGTCAACATCTCATTCATAGCTGGGGTAACACGGGTAGGAACTATATTTAGCAACTCGTCCATTGGATAGTAACCTTGCGTAGTATACAAGTTCTGATAGAAATTCTTTTCTTCCACACTGTCTTCCTCCCGCGAAGAACATCTGCTACCATATGCCTGCTCCAAATTTTCAATTTTATTCATCTGTTTTCTGGCAGATGCTTGGGCATGGAAATATCTAGTATTTCGGTCCCCCTCTCGAAGCCACTGGACCCTGGATCACTGACGCATCCAGATTTCCTCCTGCCTGACAGTCTCCCTCAATTGTTTAACAATTGATCTCTCCTCATCCCTCTGACCCTGGCTTCTCGTTTGACTCTGTAATTTGTCCAGTCTCTGTCGCAGTTTCCTCCCTTTTTGAGCCAAACAACCAAACTCTTTTGCACCCCACGAGCTCAGATTGGCCTGCAGTGCATGCAAGGCATGCACAACTCCTTCCAGGCCACGCTGACCGAGCCCTTTTTTCCACTTCTCTAAGACTAGACGGTCATAATCAGCATGAGTTTGCCACGCATCCTCATATCTGAATTGCTTTGCCCCTCTAGCTCTATCATCAGCCACTCGCTCCCGGAGTTCAGTAAAAACGAAACAATGTTCTAACTCCGTAGCAGCAATATGCCTAACATGAATGTGCTCAAATATACTGAGAAGATCTCCATTCCCAAAAGCCCGGTCGAGTCTTGCCTTTACATTAGCATCACCATCTCACCCATTATCCCATGTATACTGCATTCCCGACCAGCCTAGATCATGAAACCCACACTCATCAGTAACTTCCCGTAATGCCCTCATCTGCCACTCCGGTCGTGGTGCTCTCGAAAAATGTTCTGAGGCAAAAAGTGTTTCATTGAAATCGCCAACACATAACCATGCTGAGTGCTTGATAGCAAATAAAGTACGCAAAAACCTCCAACTTTGGTATCTATCCTCGGCCCTGGGAGCTCCATAAAATCCAGTCAGTCTACACTCAAGGCCCCTTCCATTATTCTTCCTCACCATCACATCGATATGGCAGGAACTATAATTTTTCAAAGTCCACGGACACATCCGCCGACCAAAACACACCAATGCCCCCACTTAGGCCATTGCTATCCACTGCATAACAACCACCAAAACCCAACGTATTTGTTAAATTCATTAACCGTTCTACCGAAATTTTTGTCTCCATTACAAACAGGAGACCGGGCCCTTCCCGCTTAACCACACTGCGAAACTCTCTAACGGTCGCCGGGTTCCCAAGCCTCTGACCGTTAAAACTTAAACAACTCACTCTGCCGAAGTTTCACAATTAGGAGGGGTAGGTTTCTTCTTCTTAGTACCCCTTTCCTCCAGATCACTACCAGCCTCAGCTATAGCAACCTCATCCCCTTTCTCCACATACTCATGATTTGCCAGAAGAGACATCTCAACTTTTCTGTAAACTTTTTCTGGCGGCTGACCACCTCCCTTCCTCTTCTTCAGATTGTTGTTCTTCATCGGGGAAGTCACCTCCGCACCATGTTCCACTTTAGTGCTCGAGTTCTTTGTGGTGGCCTTCTGAAAATGAGACGTTGCTTGTTCCCTCGAAGAACCCTCACCTGAATAGGCCTTTTTCCTCTCGTCCGGTGCATGGAGCCCCTTTCCAAAAGGGAGATCACCATTAACATCACGGGTGCCCGGCGTCGGACAGATAAGATCGGAGTGACCAATGCGCCCACAGGAAAAACAGAAGAACAGAATGCTCTCATACTGAATTTCATATGCATCTGTTTTCTGTCTCTTCCTATAATCTATGAGAACCCATCTTCTCAATGGCTTACTCACATCCGGATTCGCCCTCACCCTTAAAAAACCACCACTATGATCAAAAGAGAAGATCTTTGCTTCCTTGTCAATCTGTTGGGCTATAGGCTTCCACCATATGCTCTCCCGGAGATTGAACGGTAGATTTAAAACCCGTGCACACAACTGAATTTTCTCAAACTGCAACTCCGAAAGCGCATGCAGTCTTCAAATTCCGATAGTATGACAACGTTTCTACTGACATGCCATGGCACACCTGTTGGAGATATGCCCGAGAAGCAATCATAGAGATGATGATATATCTATGTATCCATGATTTTTAATAATGTGCCTTGAATAATACATTTGTATTGATTGGCAAGTATGTGACTTGTTTGTGAAACTCTTTACTTACATGGTTATTCTAAATATGTCCCTAGTCGGAGTTCATGTGAGGACACACCTGAACATTAGACTAGCACATGTATTGGTTGATGGCTATGTTTCGCAAGTCATAGACATGGTGATGTCAAACTATTAATGTGAACTCATGTTACGAACATTGTGTTGGACTGACCCAGCTTGAGACATTACAACAATGCTAATAGTTCTCTCTCTACACGTTGTGCTTGCTTTGTCCTTAGACCTGAGATTGTCGCATGTTCTTGAGATGTGAATCGACCTACTTTGAGGCTATCAAACGCTACACCGTGACAGGGTAGTTATAAAGGTAGATTTCGGGTTTGTCATGAAGCATGTTGTAAGGCATAGTCAGTCAAGATGGGATTTGCCCCTCTCTTCACTAGAGAGAGATATTTCTCTGGGCCCCTCGAGTGATCGGATCCAGAAATGCATGGCCATGCTGAATAAGGTTAATAGTTAACCTGGAAAGGGATTCCGATTCACAAGATCGAGAAAGAGTGATCAGCTAAGAGCATGATCAAATATCGTGAGGCAAAAGAAATAGCATAAACATGTGATGGTTCGTCCGATGTGATCTTTATGCACGTTTGGGAGTTGGCACGTTTTGCTAGAAGCCGCTACCAACTATTGGCCGAGTAGGTGTACTTGTGTCATGTCTAAACGTGCGTGAACCTATAGGGTCGCACACTTAAGGCAAAAGAAGCAGAATTCGGATTGGATCCAAAATGGGCTGGAAATGGACTCTAGAGTGGGTTGTTTTAGTGGCGGCCCATTATGGGGACATCTATATAAAGGAGAGGAGGCTGTGTGTTTTAGGGTTGCTAATTCCGCACCACATTCCACCGCAGCCACCGTCTCTCCACGCCCCTGCCGCCCGCGCGGACCTAGCAGTCCGGCGAGCGGTGCTTCCACGCCGTACGTGTGGATACCGATAGAGGTGTTGCATCTGTAGCACTCGGACGAGACGCCAAGAGGAGCTGTTCGTGGGAGCAAAGGGATCCGGAGGATTCGTACGACTACCCTTCCCTGACCCGCTTCACCGAGATCGGCACAACGCGTCTAGTGGTAATCTCGTGATCTATATCTTGCAGCAGATATTGGTTGACGCGGTAGAAATTTTGATTTGCGCTAGTGTAGCCTACCCCATTTTTCTTACAGCACCCTCCCACACCCTGTCTCGGTCCCTCTTTGATCAAACTCAGCCACAAAAGTATTTTCTCCAACCGATCTGAAGAACAACCCCTTAGGGTTTCCCCACGCCGGGCGAAGTGCACTTGAGATTGTTTGAACGTGAAAAGAGTTCCGATGCAGAACCCGTCCAGCCAACATCCAGCGATCCTTTGATTCTTTATCCCGATCATCAATCACCAGGGGTGTAGCTTCCTCTTCTATAATATCCAACCTCCCCAGTGCTTCCTCCAACTTTGACCTCGCCGTTCTGTGCGACAAGGTCTCCTTCTCCTTCCCTCTCGCCGCTGCAGGATCCATGCCCGCAAGCAAAGAGGATTTCGAGGTGCACCCCGTCGACGAATCTACGGGCGCCACCCAGCCGCCACCGTAACCCTAATCGCGAGAGGGTCGAAGAGGTACGTGGAAGAGTTTAGCGAAATGTCGTGCTACCGCTTGCATGATTTTGTACATGTACTTCTTCCGTCTCATATTAACTTTCACAAAACAGAATGTATGTAGATGTATTTTAGTGTTAAATAAATCAATATTTATATGTATTTGCAATAGTTAATATGAGACGGAGAGAGTACATGTATTTTTCTATGACACTTAAAGCAAATCGGAGGACCCCTTTGGGGCACACTTCCCCACTCCTTTGTCCCTCTCTTCTCCACGGACCTTGAGAGTTGTCTCCCGTTTTCGAGCTCTCCTCCGGCTCAGATCCGGCGGTACTGCTGCTTGGAGAGGAGGTGGACGGGATGCTCGTTCTGCACAAAGTATAGGTAGTTATTTCGGCTTGTTGCCACTGCTTGGCTTGATGCCATTAGCTTGGAGCAGAGCAGAGGATCTGTTCGGCCAGATTCACTGCTGCTTAGGGTTCTTTGTTGTCTTTCTTAGGCTCCAGAGGTTGGAGTTGTGAACTATGGAGAAGACCAATATCTCCTTCAATAAGGCCGTTTCTCGTGGCCACCTCTTGGTGTGGAGTCATTGTGCAGCGAAGCTTCTTCTGGTCGGCCGTTGAGGCGAGGGGATGAAGCGATGATGCACGTCAATTTGTTCATATCGAAGGTGGCGGGGATAGTTCCTACTGCAAATTGGAGAGTACCACACGGTGGCTGTGTTCACCACCGTGATCCGTGGCCGAAGTGGCGGCCCCTCCAGACACCAATGTATCGTTTCCTCAACCTCCATGGTGGAGGCCCCTTCGAGAGCTGCTCGTCGGAGGTACCCTCACGCAAAGACGACGACCCGGAGCCGCCGCTCCAACATCCACGTCGGCCCCGAGGACGTGCCCCTAAACTAGCCGACGACCATGTCGCCCTAGCAACCAAAGCCGACACTAAAACACGGCGGAGCAAAACCTCAACGCAAGGAGAAGCCCGGAGCTGCCGATCCGACATCCAC
This sequence comes from Alopecurus myosuroides, assembly GCA_028641055.1. NCBI lineage: Eukaryota > Viridiplantae > Streptophyta > Magnoliopsida > Poales > Poaceae > Alopecurus > Alopecurus myosuroides. The sequence continues at coordinate 225,016,327 of CM054062.1, forward strand.
GCCGGCCCCAAGACCACGCTCCAAAACCAGCCGACGACCATGCCACCCTAGCAACCATAGCCGACACCAACACGACGGAGGAAAAACTCAACGCAAGGAGAAGTCCGGAGCCGCCGTCCCGACATCCACGCCGGCCTAGGGCCGCGCACCACCTAGCTGAAGACGCAGAAACGCCGCCGCCAACCCCCATCACCTCACAGCTCCCTTAGGTCGGTGGAGCATCCAAGGCGAGGCCCCAAGAGGCAAGCGGTGGATGAGCACCACCCTCGCCCAATCCCGAGAGGTATCTCGGGTTTCCCCCAAAGGACCCGGTGAGGTGGAGCGAGAGCAACGCCCGGACGACGCCTTCAAGTAGGAGGCGATGCCCGAAAGCGCCGATGTCGCCGGCTCTGGCATACCACCAAGGCAGGGCTTTCGCCCGGTTGTGCCTCACAAACCCCCACAAACCTCCATAAGAGGACCGGCAAGACCACCCGCACCGCCAGTCGCCACCGCCGCAGCACCTCACGGCACGGCAAACGCCAACCACGACCCAGTCGCGGCTCCTGGGCCACCGCCCCGGCTTCCTCTTCCCCGACCTGTGGAGGGAGCCTCACGACAGTGCCTTCAAGAAGTTCGCAACACCGAGGTGCCGCCGCTGTCGGCACCGGCCAAGACCGGGGCAAATACTTTCTCCCAGGCTCCCCACCGGACCACGACCTCCGGCCGAACCCGCACCGAACACCACCAGGAAGGCACCTCTCTGCAGGCCAGCAGGCACCCAGCGGCCAACTTCGGGCGCCACAATGCGCCCTGGCCAACCCCCCGCCAGCGGGCCCACGAGCCCAGATCCGTCCCTCACGGGCCCATCGTGCCTGCGCCACCAACCGCGTCGTCGACCTGCCACCCGCGAGGCAAGCTCGACGCGCCCACCCACAGTAGACCTGCGGCCCCGGAGCCGCCGCTCCGGCGTGCCAGCGCCGGGGATGCGCCATTGCCGTCCCAGGCGGACCTGACGCGCGCCCACATGGAGACCAGCCCCGAGAGACAGTTGTTTGGCGGCCAGGGAGGCCGCCGCGGCGCGCAGGCCAGCGGCAGCGGTGGCGAGGGGGGCAAAGCAGGACGGGGGGCCTGGCGGCGGGGCGATTTTCGCCTCCGGTGCAGCCCTGGGAGAAGCACGGGAGTCGTTTCTTTCTGGGTTGCCGCCCCAATCTGGAAAAATCAGTTTTACCTTCATTTTTAGCAACTTTTACGTGTCGTAATAATTTGTAAAAATCAATTTTGCATGTATCATCTGCCATAATTAAATGGTTTACTTGTCTGTAAAGATCAGCTCCGGTTTAATCAGTTTTGCATGTATCATCCAGACCTAAATAGGGCAGCCACTTTGAGTGTTTTAGGTCTTCCCTATAGTTATTTTAGACCAGCACAACGGTTGATGCTTTTCTAGCAGACTAAGATAGGACATTGCAGTGCTCCAACGACTGGCCTATAAACAGAGGCGACACAAAAAATTTGAACGAAATTTAACTAGATTCAAACGGTTCAAACTACATTCAACGATTACACATTCAAATATAGAAATTAACACCTAAATTCAACTAAATTAACACCTAAATCTAAGCCTCCCAGTCGAAGTCGTCAAGATCATTGTTGGTGCTATCCCAAAAGCTCGAGCTGAGCTCCGACGAGTCGTCATCCATCACGACAGTGGGCGACGTAGTGGAGGGCGGCACAGTGGAGGGCACCGGCAGCGGCGAAGTGGACGGGCCCGCCTCATCGCCGCACGCGCTCTTCTTCTTGGACGCGTAGAAGTCCATATCCTCTTGCAACAGCTCGGGGTGGGCGCGGTGGAGCAGCGACATGCGGAGGCTGTCGATCTGCTCCGCGCGGCGGTTGAGGCGCTCGCGGCGCGTGTGCTGGTGGATGGTGCGGTCGAGGAGCTGCAACAGCGGCGCAAGAAACTCGGTCGTCTCGCGCGTCTCCCCCGGGAAATTCAACTCCGCGCGGGGACGGCCGAAACGCCACGCCGCCGCGTCATACGCGCGCGCGGCCAACTCCGTCGTGTCGAAGGTGCCCACCCACTAGCGGACGCCGTCGGCGGAGATCTCCGCAGCGTAGCGGCCAGAGGGGCGCAGCCGCACGCCGAGGAAGCTGAAGGAGCTCTTCGGGGCATGACGCGACGCCATCTCGGCGGCGGAGGCCGATCGGGGCCGGGGGAGGGCGATTCATGGGCGGCAGCGGCGGGCAGTTTATCGGGGGGTGATGCGCGTGATACACACGTTCGTTGGGAGACCCCAAGAGGAAGGTATGAAGAGCACAGTAGCAAGTTTCCCTCAGAAAGAAACCAATGTTGAATCGACCAGTAGGAGAAAGGAGTAACTTGAGAAGGTTGAAGCTGCTGAGATGGCAGTGTGCACTACCAGTTCAGAAGCAACGTGGAACCTACACAACACAATCAGATCACTTTGCCCCCAACGAAGCAGTGAGGTTGTCAATCTCACCGGTTTTGGTGAACACGAAGAGGTTAACCGTATGGTGTGGAAAACAGTAGGAACCGTATGAAAGACGTATGAAAGAAGTAGGTGTTTATAAGTATGAGGAACAAGGACCGAGGTCCACAAATCACTAGTGGTGTCTCTCCGTGAAAGATAAATAACATGTGTGGTGAATAAATTACAGCTGGACAATTGACAGAAATGAAGGCTGCGCCGTAGTGCATATGCAAGACATAAAGATTACTATGTGATTCATATGGGCATTACAACAACATACATAGACCGCTATCCAACTGCATCTATGACTAAAAATCCACCCTTCAAATATCATCCGAACAAACGTTGGGTATTAAGTTGCAAGCAACAGATAATCGCCGTAAGCAAAGTGTGTAATGTAAACAATAACATCATCCTTAGACAAAGCATTGTTGTTTTCTCCCTAATGGAAACAACACATCCTTTATCTGTCACGTTTCTATCACTCAAGCACAGATGAAAAGGAGGCATGAACCCACTATCGAGCATAAATACTCCCTCTTGGAGTTACTAGCATCTACTTGGCCAGAGCATCTACTAATAACATAGAGCATGCAAGATCATAAATAACATAAGCATGAAGATAACATGATAGATTGATAATCAGAAGAGATAGCGTTTAACATTCATCGGATCCCAGCAAACACAACATGTAGCATTACATAAAGACGATCTTGATCATGATAGGCAGCTCACAAGATCTAAACATGAGGTACAAAGTGGAGAGAACAACCATCTAGCTACTTCTATGGACCCGTAGTCCAGGGATGAACTACTCACACATCACTTCGGAGGAGGGCATGATGGTGTAGACCCCTACGGTGATGATTTCCCCCTCCGGCAGGGTGCCGGGGAGAGCTCCAGAACCCTCCCGATCACAGGATGACGGTGATGGCGGCATCGGGTGTTTATCGGGTAAAAGTGGTATCCTCCTAGGGGTTTTTTCTCCGGGGGATTAAATAGGCGAAAGGGCAGAGGAGGTGGAGGCCTGGGGGCCCCACACTACCCCTCGGCGCGGCCAAGGGGGGGCGCGCCGCCCTATGGTCTGTCCCCCTGAGGCCCCCTCCGGGTCTCTTCGGGACTCCGTGGAACCTTCGGGAATTCTAAACCTTCCGGGCTTTGAATTTTCCAATTCCGAGAATATTTCCAGAACAACTTTTCTGAAACTAAAAACAGCAGAAAACAGGGAACTGGCTCCGTGGCATCTTGTCAATAGGTTAGTCCGGAAAATCGATAAAAATGACATAAAGTGTATAGCAAGCATGTGGGAAACAATAAGAAAACAATATGGAACATCAGAAATTAAGGATACGTTTATGACGTATCAACATCCCCAAGCTTAGTTCCTACTCGTCCTCAAGTAGGTAAACGATAAAAACACAATAATTTCTAAGGTGACATGCTACCAACATAACTTGATCATCAATAATGTAAAAGCATAAGTAAGCCAAGATCATAGAATTTTAACGCAAGCATGATAATAGAACTTTGATAATAAAGCATAGCAATCACTTTGCATCATGATAAGTAACTCAAATAAAACATCATGAATAACAATGCAAATAAAGATATACATTTATTTCAAGTATAGAGAAAGTATGTCAAAGTGATATTTCGCTAGTCCTTAAGAATGGGGCAAAACATAAATGCCAGGACACCTTGAAAGTTCATGAGGAAGACTAGAACAAATAATTAGATAACAAGCAATAACACATCATGAATCAATTAATAATGTTTCTGGGACAAATGTACATAAAACTCAAAATGGCAAAAATGCTCTCTCAACAGTGCATAAAGTTAGAAGATGGAGACTCAACATAAAAGTAAAAGAAACACCCTTCGCAGAGGGAGGCATGGATCACTCTTCACTCATGTGCTAGAGCTTTTATTTTATTAACAGAGGTATAAAAACTTGACACTCCTCCCAACCATCTTTCACAAACCATGGCTAACTGAATCCTCGGGTGTCTGCCAACAATCACATACCGTGGAGGAGTGTCTATATTTTAAGAAAGGTGTATGCTTATGTCAACGAACGGTAAACAGAAAATACAGTACGTCACAAGCCAACTATACTTCGCAAGAGATGCTCCCATAGAATTACACATCTGGATAGAAGGTCATCGCCCTTTCTCTTTTGTTTACACAATTATGCTTTGATTGATAAATCAGGGGCAAAAATAGTGAAGAGAATTTGTGTTATTAATTTGGGGTTGGGCACACTGCTGCCAGCTCATCTATCATTGGATAACCAGATGAAGCCAATAGTCCAGGGTGTGAAAGTCCAATCAACAAGTGAGATAAAGATTCTCTATTTACCTCCTCATGAGCTAAAACAGGAGCACAAAACAGAAGTAATTTTGAAAGTTTTAAAGGTAACACATGAGCAATTTACTTTGGAGTTGCGGTTAATTACCACATCTAGGTAGGTATGGTGGACACGATGGTTTTAGGGAGTCGGATGCACGATTAGAGCTCATACTCAGTACAGGTGTAGGCTAGCAAAAGACTGGGAGCGACAAATCAAGAGAGCATAAGAGCCATAGTCATGCATAGCGACATAAACATCATTAATCAAAGCATAAGTGGTACCGCATGTTCAAAAAATAAATGATCATGGAGGCTATTCGTGACTGGTTCATAGTCATAAACATGGTGTGAGCATGCGCCAAGTCAACCAGATAAAACATTCAAAGGAGAACACCACAAATTTATGCTTCAATATGACAAGAACAACTCATGATTCTTCAATGGCACATCAAACACTCTCAGCTATTTGAGGCTAATCATGCTACTAAATGACCACAAGGCTTTAAAACTAAAATAACATCTAGCATGATATGAAAATGTTCTAGGCACGGTCTATACAAGCTTCTACTTGCACCTTTAAAAATTCTACCTCAACAGCAGTTTCTTTTCCCAACAAGCACCATACAAATCATGCTTTAACAAAAACTCTCTAAATGCTACATGATGACCCAGAAGTATTGGGGGTGTATCGTAGTACTTTCGATAAATAAGGGTGTCGAACCCAACGAGGAGCAGAAGGTGTTGACAAGCAGTTTCAATGAAGGAATAACTGTAAATACTGGAAAATTGATTTTTAGGGGTTTTTGATATTGCAGGTAAATAAAGTGCGAGTAAATAAAATGCAGTAATAATAATTGCACCAAGTGGACCAATCCTTTCTTCAGCAAAGGACAAGCCGGTGAGTTTACTTATGATTAACAAACGTTCTCGAGGACACACGGGAGGTTTCTGTCAAGTGCTTTTGTTCCATGCAGCTGAATAATGTTCGGTGTTTTGATAAGTGTTGTGTGGGTGAACCTATGCTAATGTACCGTCCCATCCAAGACTAATACATACTTGTGATTATACCCCTTGCAAGCATCCGCAACTACAAGAAAGTAATTAAGAAATAAATCTAACCACAGCTTTAAACTCCGGGATCCTACGCTCCCTCGTGTAATGGTTTCCTAACGGGGGTTTAGGTTTCTGTCACTCCGACAACCCCACAGTTAGTGGCCAAATACACGATGCATTCCCCTAGGCCCATAAATGGTGAAGTATCATATAGTTGACGTTCACATGACACCGCTAGAAGAATAACACCACAACTTAAATATCAAACATTAAATATTATTCAACATTACTTCACTACTAACAACTTGACTTCTCCCATGTCCTCAAGAAGAACACGAACTACTCACAAACATAATATAGATCATGATCAGAGGCGATATAATGGATGATAACAATCTGGTCATAAAGTGCAAACACCGATAAATCTCACAAGCATCAACTACTAACAAGTAATCCACACCGGGAGAAAGATCTAATGCAAAACAACGATAGAGGACCCTAATTGTTACAGCAGGATGAAGGTGGATGATGAGGGTGATGGTGCTGGTGGTGATGATGATGATGGCGATCTTGATGATGCACGGAGCGATGACGGTGACGATGGAGACGATTTCCCCTCTTCGGAGAGGAATTTCCCTGGCAGATTTCTCCCTGCCAGAGAGCTTTTCTCTCTCGGGTTTTTTCCGCCCCGCAACGGCGGCGGAATAATTATTCGAGGATGGAATGAGGCTTAGGGTTCCCTCGGGGTCTGGGGGGCACAAGATGACGATGGGATTATGGAGTGAAGAGTCGATAAATAAAATACGCACAAGAAGCATCACATTTACCTATGCACCAATCATTACAGACAACAACTTCCTCTCATATAACTTAACTTGAAACAAGTAAAGGGAGTCACAAACAAAGATGCAAAAGAGAGAATCAAAATTGGTAATGGCAAACTTTGTTCTAATTCAGAGAACATTTAATGAAATTATACTTATCTTAGGTGAAGTCTTTATAACAAGGTTTATAGTGTAGGGCTTAACATGTTTAATTATAACAACTCTTTTACAGTGATTCATAGCTTTCAAAGTAATATTCATTCAGATAATAAAGCATGTGCTAAACAAAGAAAGATGGAAAACATGATTGAATAAATCAACATATAGATGATGAGAACACAAAAACTCAAATGCTTGCTGGAGACAGAAGGAAATGGGTTTACTGACTCAACATAAAAGTAAAAGATAAGCCCTTCTGTAAGGACCCCAGACCGGCAGTCTGAAACCCTACGTATGCATACATTCACGATCCCAGAAAGATCAGTCGTGAACAACATACACAGTTGGCACACAGAAATACATCATCCATTACACGAATACATAAAGGTTTTACACAAATGATCACATGATCAAGTTTAACGCAACTGCCAAAAGGGCAGGCAACTTATCAAACACAGCGGAAGACAAATAAAACACAACGTAGTTGAGCCCAAGTCATGCCTTAACCTACAGGCTGCTGACCCGGAGACGATCCTAGTTCGCAAAGCCGTCAACTCCGTACTTCTCTTCATAGTTTTCCTTCGGAGGCTCCTTCTCGAAGTCTGGCAAGTAGATACCAGGGGCGAAACCATAATGAGTACATTTGAATGTACTCAGCAAGACATCCATCATATCACTTACCAACATGCAAATATGCTTATATGGTGGAATAGGTAGGCTATAAATATGGTTCACTATCAATGGTGTTCATATATGATGACACCACAGTTGCAGTCAGGTTTATCTGTATCTTCGTTGAAGAAGATACTTCAGAAGAAAAATAATATATAGTTTTATTTCTCTTGTAGATATCACATGTACAAGAGGTTTTGTAAAGTTTTGTTAAAGAATATTTTCTCTTTGCAAAACTTCTTGGAATCAGTTTCCAGAATTCTTGCTTAGAGTAGAAAAGGTTTTCTTTGCAAAACATTTTGTTTTGTTTCACATCATCTGGCTTTTCATCATCGACGATACCTCCACGGTATACGTTTTCCTTCCTTTCAGAACTTCACAAGTTCAACACTTTCTTTCACATATTCCCTTTTCAAAAACTTCCTTTTTGAAAACATTGACACAATGCTAGCTACATGGCCATTCAACCGTCCATATCCGAGGACGCGGCTATCTCGAAATAGTTTTACTCTGCAGAGGTGTACACATTTCCACTAGATCCAGAATCCGCCATGAAACACCCATGGACTGTCCTCAACCTATGAGAACATCAGATAACTGATCTTGACTATCCACTATGTACAAGCTAGTACATGACTATCTCTTCAATTGGGGTTACCCTCCCTGGCAAGCCGTGTCCCACACCGCCCAAACAGGAGACCCAACTGCTGCATCCGGAGGGAAAATTAATCCCACACTTTAGATGTCCCGTATCCTCCACTCCTAGCGACATTTCGGTTCGGAGGATCCAATCCCCTATAGCACTTGAGATAGCACACATACTAACCATAACAAGTTTTTAATCAAGACCCTACCCATATTGGGGTAAAGTGGCAGTACGGTAAAGGTTGTCCAGCGAAGACTAGGTTATGTGTCATTTTTGAAAACACCACTTTCTCAAAAATGACCACTTCCACATTCCTCCGGAGAACAAGGATCCGCCTTTTCTCCGGGTTTTTCCGTAAAGCCTTTGTTTTGTAGAATCACAATTTTAGGGTGTCCACTTAGGGACTAGTATATTTGATGGTAATAAATACCATATGGTGGCTTATGGACTTGGTATTACCAAGTTTAACTACTGGCATGATAGTAACCTATATACTAGTATAGTAGTAATAGCCACATCAAAAATAGTTTTGATAATCAAGTTTTGGTAAAACTTCAGAGGTAAAACATGCATGATAGATAATGGTAAGTATTGTATCAGCAAGCATCAGGATGGCTTGCCTGGTATCTCTTGTGTCCCTGGTTTTGGAGTGACTGGAACTTGAAACAGAGCTTCACGACACTTCCTTCCTCTTCGTTTTTCTAACGTCGTAAAGAGAATAAAGGACACACATTTAGAACCAATCAAGGCAAGCAACAATGCATAACCATACATACAGCAAGGAAATCTAATAATAACCAATCACACAATTATTAACTTAGGCAAACAATCAAACAGACACATTTGGCAGAAATGCCATTTAATAAGACAGCTCAAGGTTGGAGGAACATATCTCACAACCTTAATATCATGGATTCAGTGGGTGTGCCACTCTCATACCAAGATATTAATAAGCCCAAAATATACTTAGTTTCACAAGGGTGAGACTACTAAAAGTATATAAAACATGCACCACATTAATCATGGCAATGAGTCTATCAACCAAACAACAAAAAGAAAAAGGTAGCTATCTTACTAAGTCTAAGTTCACATCAAGAATAAATAAGACACATGATTTGCAAAAGTTACTTTTACAAATCAGTGAGCCTACACAAGTGTAACAAGGTAATAGACTCATCACAAAACACACAATTTCTCATAGTGAGAACACTAGAAACAATGGCTAAAAAGGAGGAATCCTATAGACATGTTTCTACTAAAAGTTTGCTATGCAAGCATGCATAATAAGTAAAGTAATAAAATGCAAACAAGGAACCATGTTATCATAATGGGAATGAAAACATGTCCTCATGCAAGGATACACAAATATCTACCAAACACAAGTTGGCAGAAAAATAATTCAATACAAAAACTGCTAAGGAAACTAGTACTACTCATACATGAAGAATCAATGGATGAATTTCAATCAAGTAATTGAAATACAACCAGAGGGTCCATGTGATAAAAACAGGAGTGAAAAACATCTATACTTGCTATAACAAAAATATCCCATTTAACAAAACAATGCACCAATTTGCAGGGCAACTCCTACATACTAGTAGTAATAAAAAAGGGCATTACTAGAGGAATCAATCAACACTTCAAGAATGTATTTTTCCTAGCAAGCCACACATGATTACAACCACTTACAAACAGAAGCATACCCATTTTTGTTTAGCACAAAAATTCCCAAAGAAAAAATACTAGGCACTCATTAGTTATAGAACTATATAAAAGAAATGCATCTAGTGTGGGGGAAATAATGTTTCCACCAAAAATGCAATGACACCAGTGGGTGTTCCACTAGCATAACAAAGCATTTAGAGGGCACAAAGCCTCTGGTCCACTTGTTAAAAAATTAACAAAAGACTAAACTAGCATCTAGTGCAATAACCATACTAGTAGAAAATAACAGGATGCAAAAATAAGCAAGGTAATGCTACTCATGCTATTGTTTTCACACAAGTGAAAACTCTAGGGGTCAAGTACTCATAATAACATAATCAAAATTCTACTGGTCCTATGAATACAACACAAAAATATGTGGTTTTACAACCACAAATTCTTATGTCAAAAATTCCACACATGAGGGAATTTTTCCATAACATTCTCATAGTAATGATTAAGCTACTCATGCTTTTCTACCAACTCAAATGCAAGCTAGCAGTGGTGATACTAACAAAATATAAGTACCAACATGGCACTGAATCTAATATCTCAACACAACCATTCAATCACTTGCACACAAATTAATCATTCAAAAATTATATGCAAGTAATAAACTAGAGATGAACATATGATATTAATATAAATCCTATTTCTTCTCAACTCAAGTCCACACATTCTAACATGATAAAATAGCTAAGTAATACTTATAAAGCAAGTTCACACAACTTATACATGCTAGAAAACAATATTGCAACACAAAAATATCATCACACAAATTAATTAACTAAAATGCCAAAATGGCAGAAACAGGTGAAACAAAGATCTGTCCACCAAATTTTATATGATGCTCTAAAAATTAAACCCTTATAGGTTTGGATAGTCCTAAACATATACAAGACCATCCAATTTGGTTTGCATCAAAATTAATCTTTAATTAATTTATAAAAATCACCAAAGTGCTCTCTGGTGTTTTACCAAATTGTATGACATTTCAAAAATACTTGGAATTTGGAAGCAAGGTTAATTGCTCCTGTTAGGAAATTTCAAGGGCTTTCCAATCCAATTGGCCTCACTTCATTCTGAGTTGTGAAATAAAAATGGTGCTCATTTTGGTGTTTCTGGTACCTGTTGCAAAATCATTTTTAATTTCAAAAATGTTCATCCAAAAGTAGATCTACAAGTTGGAGGTGGTTGAGATTTTGTTGCTTTACATCTGTGAATTTTGTATTGACCAAATTCATACTTTAGGTAGCATTTTAGAGCCTAAAGTAAACAGGTAACATTCTGTAAGAATAAAATGGAAAATAAACTGTTGTTGGGCCAGATCTGCAAACGGGCCGGCCAGATCTGATGTTACCGCGGCCAGATCTAGCCTCAGGGGATGACTAGCGGGCCAGGGCGCCATGGGGGCAGCCACGCGGCACAGCGAGGTCCCACGGGCCAGTTTGACTCTATGCGCGCGGGGTCAAGGCAGCTGCGTCGGCGTGACGCAGACACGACGTCATCGCCGGCGGGAATAACTCCGGTGAGCTCCAATCTGGCGAATCCGGCCACGAAAATGCAAATTAAAAACATCCACTCGAAGCTCTCGACGCGGGCTACCAAATACGCACGGCCTCGTTTCCTGGGAGGCCACCGGAGGACGGCGGCAACGGCGACGCGGCGGCGGCCGGACAACTCGCACGACACGGCGTCGTTTCGGAGGGAGAGGGAGAGGGGAAAAGGGTCGGGGGGATTCCCCTGCTCACCATGAACGCGCGGGAGGGCTTGGAGAGGACGGAGGAGGGTCGTGGCGGCCGGAATCCGTCCCCGGAGTCCGTCGGGGCCGAAGAAGAAACGGGGATGGCGCGGCGTCTACGGGTCGTTTCGGCCCGATTCCTTCGGCACCGAGGGCCACCACGGCAAGGCGGAGATGATGGCGCCAACGGCTGCCGGCGGCGAGCTCGGAATCGGCCGATTGCCGGCGAGCCTTAAAGCTAGGGTTTCGGGTTCTTGAGATATTTCGAGGAGAGAGAGAGGGAAACCAAGGGGGGGAGAGAGGGGGCAGGTAGAGACCACAGAGGTGCACATGGGGGTCTTTTATCTACCTAGCAACCTTCTAGTCGAAGCAATGGGGCATGGGCCTCCATGCCTCAACTTGCAGCTACAGGAAGAAGAAGAAGACAATGACTAGGATTGCAATTTGGTCCCTGGGTAATTACAAAAAGGTCCTTGTACTCTCTGAAAAAGGATGTTTTCACTAAGCAAACAAAGTTATAAATTGAAATCCTTTTGCCCAAAATTCTTATTAGTTAAGATACACAACATATGTGAAAATTGGCTCAATTGCAGAAACTTGATAATTCAAAGTTGTTCAAATTTGAATTCTTACATAAATGGACATTGAATTTATTAACCTACTTAGGAGCTTACAAAAATGATACTTTTTGGCACACATTCCTTATTTGATGTGTTCCTTATGTGGTAGAAAATGCAAGTCATTTTGAGTTACTTCATAGAACAAACTTGTTCAAATTTCTAAAAGGTGCTGTCAAGAAAACAGGGGTTTTTGGCAACTTAAATTATTCAACAACTTGTGCCCTTTTGGTTTTCATCCTTATTTATGCTATAGAGCATGTGGTATTTATTTCATGGCATTTGGAAAAAGTTTGTAGAACAAACTTGTTCAAACTCCCAATTGTTGCTGTGGAGAAAAACCATGTTTTTAGGACTTTAATGGATTCAATTTTTGGTCTCCTCTTGTGTGTGTTCCTTATTTGATATAAGGAAGCAATGGTATGAATTTCAAATCATTTTAAGAAAGTTTCCAATAGTAAATTGTTTTAGTTTTCTGTTTCTGGAAATATTGGAATTTCTATTTAATAAGGCACTTGGCTTTTCTTTAACATTGCTTTGCAAAAATATTTATGTGACTAGAGATAGCAAGTCAATGCTCTCCAATACCTTTGTTTTTAATCTTGCAAGGTTGGAAAAACATTTGATAATATTTTGGTGAAGCATTTAAGAATGCCTCTTTTTTTGATAATCTTTTAGGGAAATTTTATTAAGTGTTTCCTCTTTCTTAATTTAGGTCTTGGAATAATATTCAACAAGTATGAGATTCATAAGATGTTTTTGGAAAACTCTTTGATCAATATTTACTTTAGAAAATATTGCCAAGGTCATTGGAACAATATGTTGAATATTTTGTTTTCAATTTCTTAGCCATGTAAGTTTATATAATTAGTTTGTTTAGTTGCACTCAAACAAATATAATCAAAGTTTAATTGTCACAATCAAAGTTTAATTGTCAAGCAATTAGCAAAACAACTGTGTTAACAGGTATTCCAAAATTGGGATGTGACAGGTCTTCCCCCCTTAAAAGAATCTCGTCCCCGAGATTCGCAAGCGAGGACTAAGGGAGGGCCAACAAACACAAAGTTAGTGTTGGGGTGCAGGTGCTTCCCCCCTTTGACTTTTCTTGGGAGGAGGGGTACTTTCCTAAATTAGAAAATTCATTTTAAAAAGTACACCAGTACTGTTTTAGGTCCAAAACTTTTGTTTCCTAGTTTGACGAGACCTGGCCAAGGTCTACTTTATAGAAACAAACAAAATTAAGGTTAGTGCAGAACTACCTGGAAATGTACCGTCAATTATTTTACATGAGTTCCTAGCTATATCCCACATATTACATACCACATATGGAGTGGTGTACCACTCTCATAACAAGGTATATAATATGCTAAACATATAGCTTGTGGGTGCAAAGGTTATGTTGCTAAGGTAAAACAAACAGACAGAACAAATACCCACGGCAGTGGATGTTACTCCCTACAAGCCTATCACTTAATATGTTCATGATTTTAGTTGGATGTTTTAGTTTCATTAGATACTCTTAAGCACAATTATAACACAATTATAAACTCATGCTCAGGTAAAACATTTAAACAAAATCCAATAAGCAAGCAAACAACACCACATATAAATAGACTATTTATTCACTAGGTTATTGTTTATTAGAGGTTTTGGAATCCATCAATCATGAACAATTAGCAAACAACCAGTAGCTAAAAACCAATGAATTTAATCATAAAGATACTCTAAAACACTATCTTCACGCAAGATAAAACTCCTATTACACAGGCATAAAAAGGGTCTACACCACTAACACACTAGTATAAAAAATCTACACCAGCATGCTATAAGAGATAATCATATCCTATAACCATAGAACATGCAACTAAATAATTCATGGCATTTAACATAAGTAATAACTTCCTAAACATGCTACATCAACACATATACCCATAAAATAAAAAGAGGGTAATACTAGAGCAAAAATCACCATTTTCTAGTGGTGAGACTAGTTTCACTCTAGAGAAGCAAACAATGCTATCATGATGTTTAAACTTAAACAAGAAAGTCATGAACATAAATGTACCTAATAACAGTAACCAAAACTTACTCATGTTAGTAAGCACAACATCAAAACAATCCCATGATACAACAATTAAACATGCAGAAATTTCTTCTAGCAATTTCTGTTTTTCTTAACCAATTACTAGCAAACAAGCAAGGTATAACTCACACAACCAGTAGCTATGAAATTAATGAAAAGTTATCTAAACCTTTTCAAAAATCCATACACTCAATTTAAAATTATTCACAAACAATCTACCAATCAAGAGGAATTTATTTTATTTGCGAACAATTTAATTTTAGCACACGATAGTGAAACATTTCTTAACATGATACCCCTAAGGAATATTATGCTAACAAAAAGATCACACCTAAACATATTAGTATGTACTAATAAGAAATAAACTTCTCACTTGCATAAGTGAAAACAAACAATTATATTTTCCATAGTGGAAAATAGAAATCAATCACATAGTGAAACATGCTATTTTCACACATGTGTATGGTTGGGGATTTTTATCCTCAAGCCAAAATACAATGGGACCAGTGGGCTATGGCCTACTAATACCAGGGCAAAAATAGGTACTAAGCCTCTGGTTACTCATGAAAAACTTTGCATACCAGATAAAAATATAAGGCTATTTAATCTAGTGAAGCAATACTAGTGCACATTGATAGCAATGCTTACATATGCTTTACTATTAAGAGACATGCAAGCTAACATAGGTACAAGCATCAAAATAACAGTACCTAGATGGTACTGGACTCAAGGAAAAACATAGCACAAAATCTACTAAGAAAGTATACACAGATCTAGTTCTCACAATACTTCCAATTAATAAACTAGAAGGTAACAAATGTTATTTCATTTTTATTCGAGTTCCAATCATGCACACACTTTTTAGGGTAGATTTGTTGTAAGAAAACAACATAATGACAAGTCCTAACAACTCCTTATAAGTTAGGAAGCAAGATTTAACAAAACACAAATTTATTTCAATCAAGAGCACACAAAGAAACAAAAATAGGAAAACTGTTGTTTCCTAGAGCTATCATATCCATTCCATCGTTCACTTTATTTCTAAACCTAGAATTTCATAGTACCTACAATGTCTACTAATATTTGGTTTCCAAAGTAGATACACATGATATCCTATTGACTAGTAAACGAATAGGTCATCATTTTACTTTCTCGTGACTTCTCCTTTTTACCAACTAGATTAAAAGGTGTCGTAAGTCACTTAATTCTTGGTTTAGAAAGAGTTTGTCAGTAGTTTGCATGATTTGGTTAGGTGTCAACCTAATATTAGACCAAGCATGTTAGTCTTGTTAGCTTTCTATTTAATCATGTTTGTCCGACAAGATACGTCTAGCGTCATCATACGTCGAATATTGAATTGTGCTCTTTTGATTGGCTTTTTAGGGGGTTGCGCATCATGGCATGTGAACACTGCTGTTGCACCTTTCTCCAGAGGAGGGAGGTATATAACTTTTAAAAACGGGATTTCTTTTGTTTGGTCTTTTAAAAAGGGAACATAAAAAGGTGCGACATTTAGCCAACAGGGCAAAACGAGTCTTACACAAACATAGAGGTTTTGGTCAGTATTGGTTGGTTTTCTTCCCCCCTTTTCTTCTTTGAGGGCTGTCACTTTGGAGCTTTATCTGTTGGAGTGCATCACTGGTAGCAACGCTATCAGCTCGTGTGGCTTGATGGTCCTCTATTATTAGGCTCAACGGTGCTTTCATTAATTGTGAGGGAGATGGTGGTGGTTCACGACGGGTCGCATTATGAAGCGAAAACAAGTATAAGTCTAAGCAACAAATTCTTGTTTTTGAATACTATACAAGCATTTTTGCTTGCAAAAATCTAACACGAGGTGATTCAAAAACAAGAGCGGGGCAAGCACAAATCTGCAAATTTTGAGCACCCCACAAACGTATAGAAGCCTAGATGAACCAAATTCTACACCACACAATAGCACAAAGTCCTAAGGACACACATAAGCAAGCAAAACACACAAGCAAGGCTCCATTGGAGCTACGTCGGGGGATGATCCAAAATCCTAGAAGTGGCTGAAGAACTATATCTACTTCTGACCATCATCACTGTAGAGCTATGCGATTATTTTGGTCTTCTCGGGACATCGGCAAGTATAATTTTTTTTTGGATAGAAACAAGATACTAGAAGTAAAGTTTTGATAAAACTTTATGCAACAATCTGTTTTTGAAACTCCAACTATTTTCTGGACAGAAAACTTTAAATACGAGAGATGTTTCAAAAACAGAGCGGAGCAGTTGTAAACAAGTAAGAAATAAACTCTTAACCGAGAGAGATACCAACTCTATAAGGCCCGCCCTTCGAACCACTGTTCAAGGACGCCCTTGATATGCATTTAGAATCTTTTGAAAAGATCAGAAGGAGGAAAAATATACTAAAATTCCCTTAGATAAAAATAATTTAGATAGTAAATAGGTTTTTACTCCAAAATACTTTTCTTTCCTATCTGACGTCCATGCTAACTAAGGTCTCCTAAGGTCAGGATGGCTCTGATACCAACTCTGTAAGGACCCCAGACCGGCAGTCTGAAACCCTACGTATGCATACATTCACGATCCCAGAAAGATCAGTCGTGAACAACATACACAGTTGGCACACAGAAATACACCATCCATTACACGAATACATAAAGGTTTTACACAAATGATCACATGATCAAGTTTAACGCAACTGCCAAAAGGGCAGGCAACTTATCAAACACAGCGGAAGACAAATAAAACACAACGTAGTTGAGCCCAAGTCACGCCTTAACCTACAGGCTGCTGACCCGGAGACGATCCTAGTTCGCAAAGCCGTCAACTCCGTACTTCTCTTCATAGTTTTCCTTCGGAGGCTCCTTCTCGAAGTCTGGCAAGTAGATACCAGGGGCGAAACCATAATGAGTACATTTGAATGTACTCAGCAAGACATCCATCATATCACTTACCAACATGCAAATATGCTTATATGGTGGAATAGGTAGGCTATAAATATGGTTCACTATCAATGGTGTTCATATATGATGACACCACAGTTGCAGTCAGGTTTATCTGTATCTTCGTTGAAGAAGATACTTCAGAAGAAAAATAATATATAGTTTTATTTCTCTTGTAGATATCACATGTACAAGAGGTTTTGTAAAGTTTTGTTAAAGAATATTTTCTCTTTGCAAAACTTCTTGGAATCAGTTTCCAGAATTCTTGCTTAGAGTAGAAAAGGTTTTCTTTGCAAAACATTTTGTTTTGTTTCACATCATCTGGCTTTTCATCATCGACGATACCTCCACGGTATACGTTTTCCTTCCTTTCAGAACTTTACAAGTTCAACACTTTCTTTCACATATTCCCTTTTCAAAAGCTTCCTTTTTGAAAACATTGACACAATGCTAGCTACATGGCCATTCAACCGTCCATATCCGAGGACGCGGCTATCTCGAAATAGTTTTACTCTGCAGAGGTGTACACATTTCCACTAGATCCAGAATCCGCCATGAAACACCCATGGACTGTCCTCAACCTATGAGAACATCAGATAACTGATCTTGACTATCCACTATGTACAAGCTAGTACATGACTATCTCTTCAATTGGGGTTACCCTCCCTGGCAAGCCGTGTCCCACACCGCCCAAACAGGAGACCCAACTGCTGCATCCGGAGGGAAAATTAATCCCACACTTTAGATGTCCCGTATCCTCCACTCCTAGCGACATTTCGGTTCGGAGGATCCAATCCCCTATAGCACTTGAGATAGCACACATACTAACCATAACAAGTTTTTAATCAAGCCCCTACCCATATTGGGGTAAAGTGGAAGTACGGTAAAGGTTGTCCAGCGAAGACTAGGTTATGTGTCATTTTTGAAAACACCACTTTCTCAAAAATGACCACTTCCACATTCCTCCGGAGAACAAGGATCCGCCTTTTCTCCGGGTTTTTCCGTAAAGCCTTTGTTTTGTAGAATCACAATTTTAGGGTGTCCACTTAGGGACTAGTATATTTGATGGTAATAAATACCATATGGCGGCTTATGGACTTGGTATTACCAAGTTTAACTACTGGCATGATAGTAACCTATATACTAGTATAGTAGTAATAGCCACATCAAAAATAGTTTTGATAATCAAGTTTTGGTAAAACTTCAGAGGTAAAACATGCATGATAGATAATGGTAAGTATTGTATCAGCAAGCATCAGGATGGCTTGCCTGGTATCTCTTGTGTCCCTAGTTTTGGAGTGACTGGAACTTGAAACAGAGCTTCACGACACTTCCTTCCTCTTCGTTTTTCTAACGTCGTAAAGAGAATAAAGGACACACATTTAGAACCAATCAAGGCAAGCAACAATGCATAACCATACATACAGCAAGGAAATCTAATAATAACCAATCACACAATTATTAACTTAGGCAAACAATCAAACAGACACATTTGGCAGAAATGCCATTTAATAAGACAGCTCAAGGTTGGAGGAACATATCTCACAACCTTAATATCATGGATTCAGTGGGTGTGCCACTCTCATACCAAGATATTAATAAGCCCAAAATATACTTAGTTTCACAAGGGTGAGACTACTAAAAGTATATAAAACATGCACCACATTAATCATGGCAATGAGTCTATCAACCAAACAACAAAAAGAAAAAGGTAGCTATCTTACTAAGTCTAAGTTCACATCAAGAATAAATAAGACACATGATTTGCAAAAGTTACTTTTACAAATCAGTGAGCCTACACAAGTGTAACAAGGTAATAGACTCATCACAAAACACACAATTTCTCATAGTGAGAACACTAGAAACAATGGCTAAAAAGGAGGAATCCTATAGACATGTTTCTACTAAAAGTTTGCTATGCAAGCATGCATAATAAGTAAAGTAATAAAATGCAAACAAGGAACCATGTTATCATAATGGGAATGAAAACATGTCCTCATGCAAGGATACACAAATATCTACCAAACACAAGTTGGCAGAAAAATAATTCAATACAAAAACTGCTAAGGAAACTAGTACTACTCATACATGAAGAATCAATGGATGAATTTCAATCAAGTAATTGAAATACAACCAGAGGGTCCATGTGATAAAAACAGGAGTGAAAAACATCTATACTTGCTATAACAAAAATATCCCATTTAACAAAACAATGCACCAATTTGCAGGGCAACTCCTACATACTAGTAGTAATAAAAAAGGGCATTACTAGAGGAATCAATCAACACTTCAAGAATGTATTTTTCCTAGCAAGCCACACATGATTACAACCACTTACAAACAGAAGCATACCCATTTTTGTTTAGCACAAAAATTCCCAAAGAAAAAATACTAGGCACTCATTAGTTATAAAACTATATAAAAGAAATGCATCTAGTGTGGGGGAAATAATGTTTCCACCAAAAATGCAATGACACCAGTGGGTGTTCCACTAGCATAACAAAGAATTTAGAGGGCACAAAGCCTCTGGTCCACTTGTTAAAAAATTAACAAAAGACTAAACTAGCATCTAGTGCAATAACCATACTAGTAGAAAATAACAGGATGCAAAAATAAGCAAGGTAATGCTACTCATGCTATTGTTTTCACACAAGTGAAAACTCTAGGGGTCAAGTACTCATAATAACATAATCAAAATTCTACTGGTCCTATGAATACAACACAAAAATATGTGGTTTTACAACCACAAATTCTTATGTCAAAAATTCCACACATGAGGGAATTTTTCCATAACATTCTCATAGTAATGATTAAGCTACTCATGCTTTTCTACCAACTCAAATGCAAGCTAGCAGTGGTGATACTAACAAAATATAAGTACCAACATGGCACTGAATCTAATATCTCAACACAACCATTCAATCACTTGCACACAAATTAATCATTCAAAAATTATATGCAAGTAATAAACTAGAGATGAACATATGATATTAATATAAATCCTATTTCTTCTCAACTCAAGTCCACACATTCTAACATGATAAAATAGCTAAGTAATACTTAGAAAGCAAGTTCACACAACTTATACATGCTATAAAACAATATTGCAACACTAAAATATCATCACACAAATTAATTAACTAAAATGCCAAAATGGCAGAAACAGGTGAAACAAAGATCTGTCCACCAAATTTTATATGATGCTCTAAAAATTAAACCCTTCTAGGTTTGGATATTCCTAAACATATACAAGACCATCCAATTTGGTTTCCATCAAAATTCATCTTTAATTAATTTATAAAAATCACCAAAGTGCTCTCTGGTGTTTTACCAAATTCTATGCCATTTAAAAAATACTTGGAATTTGGAAGCAAGGTTAATTTCTCCTGTTAGGAAATTTCAAGGGCTTTCCAATGCAATTGTCCTCACTTCATTCTGAGTTGTGAAATAAAAATGGTGCTCATTTTGGTGTTTCTGGTACCTGTTGCCAAATCATTTTTAATTTCAAAAATGTTCATCCAAAAGTAGATCTACAAGTTGGAGGTGGTTGAGATGTGTTGATTTACATCTGTGAATTTTGTCTTGGCCAAATTCATATTTTAGGTAGCATTTTAGAGCCTAAAGTAAACAGGTAACATTCTGTAAGAATAAAATGGAAAATAAACTGTTGTTGGGCCAGATCTGCAAACGGGCCGGCCAGATCTGATGTTACCGCGGCCAGATCTAGCCTCAGGGGCTGACTAGCGGGCCAGGGCGCCACGGGGGCAGCCACGCGGCACAGCAAGGTCCCACGGGCCAGTTTGACTCTATGCGCGCGGGGTCAAGGCAGCTGCGTCGGCGTGACGCAGCCACGACGTCATCGCCGGCGGGAATAACTCCGGTGAGCTCCAATCTGGCGAATCCGGCCACGAAAATGCAAATTAAAAACATCCACTCGAAGCTCTCGATGCGGGCTACCAAATACGCACGGCCTCGTTTCCTGGGAGGCCACCGGAGGACGGCGGCAACGGCGACGCGGCGGCGGCCGGACAACTCGCACGGCACGGCGTCGTTTCGGAGGGAGAGGGAGAGGGGAAAAGGGTCGGGGGGATTCCCCTTCTCACCATGAACGCGCGGGAGGGCTTGGAGAGGACGGAGGAGGGTCGTGGCGGCCGGAATCCGTCGCCGGAGTCCGTCGGGGCCGAAGAAGAAACGGGGATGGCGCGGCGTCTACGGGTCGTTTCGGCCCGATTCCTTCGGCACCGAGGGCCACCACGGCAAGGCGGAGATGATGGCGCCAACGGCTGCCGGCGGCGAGCTCGGAATCGGCCGATTGCCGGCGAGCCTTAAAGCTAGGGTTTCGGGTTCTTGAGATATTTCGAGGAGAGAGAGAGGGAAACCAAGGGGGAGAGAGAGGGGGCAGGTAGAGACCACAGAGGTGCACATGGGGGTCTTTTATCTACCTAGCAACCTTCTAGTCGAAGCAATGGGGCATGGTCCTCCATGCCTCAACTTGCAGCTACAGGAAGAAGAAGAAGACAATGACTAGGATTGCAATTTGGTCCCTGGGTAATTACAAAAAGGTCCTTGTACTCTCTGAAAAAGGATGTTTTCACTAAGCAAACAAAGTTATAAATTGAAATCCTTTTGCCCAAAATTCTTATTAGTTAAGATACACAACATATGTGAAAATTGGCTCAATTGCAGAAACTTGATAATTCAAAGTTGTTCAAATTTGAATTCTTACATAAATGGACATTGAATTTATTAACCTACTTAGGAGCTTACAAAAATGATACTTTTTGGCACACATTCCTTATTTGATGTGTTCCTTATGTGGTAGAAAATGCAAGTCATTTTGAGTTACTTCATAGAACAAACTTGTTCAAATTTCTAAAAGGTGCTGTCAAGAAAACAGGGGTTTTTGGCAACTTAAATTATTCAACAACTTGTGCCCTTTTGGTTTTCATCCTTATTTATGCTATAGAGAATGTGGTATTTATTTCATGGCATTTGGAAAACGTTTGTAGAACAAACTTGTTCAAAATCCCAATTGTTGTTGTGGAGAAAAACCATGTTTTTAGGACTTTAATGGATTCAATTTTTGGTCTCCTCTTGTGTGTGTTCCTTATTTGATATAAGGAAGCAATGGTATGAATTTCAAATCATTTTAAGAAAGTTTACAATAGTAACTTGTTTTAGTTTTCTATTTCTGGAAATATTGGAATTTCTATCTAATAAGGCACTTGGCTTTTCTTTAACAATGCTTTGCCAAAATATTTATGTGACTAGAGATAGCAAGTCAATGCTCTCCAATACCTTTGTTTTTAATCTTGCAAGGTTGGAAAAACATTTGATAATATTTTGGTGAAGCATTTAAGAATGCCTCTTTTTCTGATAATCTTTTAGGGAAATTGTATTAAGTGTTTCCTCTTTCTTAATTTAGGTCTTGGAATAATATTCAACAAGTATGAGATTCATAAGATGTTTTTGGAAAACTCTTTGATCAATATTTACTTTAGAAAATATTGCCAAGGTCATTGGAACAATATGTTGAATATTTTTTTTTAAATTTCTTAGCCATGTAAGTTTATATAATTAGTTTGTTTAGTTGCACTCAAACAAATACAATCAAAGTTTAATTGTCACAATCAAAGTTTAATTGTCAAGCAATTAGCAAAACAACTGTGTTAACAGGTATTCCAAAATTGGGATGTGACAGGTCTTCCCCCCTTAAAAGAATCTCGTCCCCGAGATTCGCAAGCGAGGACTAAGGGAGGGCCAACAAACACAAAGTTAGTGTTGGAGTGCAGGTGCTTCCCCCCCTTTGACTTTTCTTGGGAGGAGGGGTACTTTACTAAATTAGAAAATTCATTTTAAAAAGTACACCAGTACTGTTTTAGGTCCAAAACTTTTGTTTCCTAGTTTGACGAGACTTGGCCAAGGTCTACTTTATAGAAACAAACAAAATTAAGGTTAGTGCAGAACTACCTGGAAATGTACCGTCAATTATTTTACATGAGTTCCTAGCTATATCCCACATATTACATACCACATATGGAGTGGTGTACCACTCTCATAACAAGGTATATAATAAGCTAAACATATAGCTTGTGGGTGCAAAGGTTATGTTGCTAAGGTAAAACAAACAGACAGAACAAATACCCACGGCAGTGGATGTTACTCCCTACAAGCCTATCACTTAATATGTTCATGATTTTAGTTGGATGTTTTAGTTTCATTAGATACTCTTAAGCACAATTATAACACAATTATAAACTCATGCTCAGGTAAAACATTTAAACAAAATCCAATAAGCAAGCAAACAACACCACATATAAATAGACTATTTATTCACTAGGTTATTGTTTATTAGAGGTTTTGGAATCCATCAATCATGAACAATTAGCAAACAACCAGTAGCTAAAAACCAATGAATTTAATCATAAAGATACTCTAAAACACTATCTTCACGCAAGATAAAACTCCTATTACACAGGCATAAAAAGGGTCTGCACCACTAACACACTAGTATAAAAAAATCTACACCAGCATGCTATAAGAGATAATCATATCCTATAACCATAGAACATGCAACTAAATAATTCATGGCATGATAACATAAGTAATAACTTCCTAAACATGCTACATCAACACATATACCCATAAAATAAAAAGAGGGTAATACTAGAGCAAAAATCACCATTTTCTAGTGGTGAGACTAGTTTCACTCTAGAGAAGCAAACAATGCTATCATGATGTTTAAACTGAAACAAGCAAGTCATGAACATAAATGTACCTAATAACAGTACCCAAAACTTACTCATGTTAGTAAGCACAACATCAAAACAATCCCATGATACAACAATTAAACATGCAGAAATTTCTTCTAGCAATTTCTGTTTTTCTTAACCAATTACTAGCAAACAAGCAAGGTATAACTCACACAACCAGTAGCTATGAAATTAATGAAAAGTTATCTAAACCTTTTCAAAAATCCATACACTCAATTTAAAATTATTCACAAACAATCTACCAATCAAGAGGAATTTATTTTATTTGCGAACAATTTAATTTTAGCACACGATAGTGAAACATTTCTTAACATGATACCCCTAAGGAATATTATGCTAACAAAAAGATCACACCTAAACATATTAGTATGTACTAATAAGAAATAAACTTCTCACTTGCATAAGTGAAAACAAACAATTATATTTTCCATAGTGGAAAATATAAATCAATCACATAGTGAAACATGCTATTTTCACACATGTGTATGGTTGGGGATTTTTATCCTCAAGCCAAAATACAATGGGACCAGTGGGATATGGCCTACTAATACCAGGGCAAAAATAGGTACTAAGCCTCAGGTTACTCATGAAAAACTTTGCATACCAGATAAAAATATAAGGCTATTTAATCTAGTGAAGCAATACTAGTGCACATTGATAGCAATGCTTACATATGCTTTACTATTAAGAGACATGCAATCTAACATAGGTACAAGCATCAAAATAACAGTACCTAGATGGTACTGGACTCAAGGAAAAACATAGCACAAAATCTACTAAGAAAGTATACACAGATCTAGTTCTCACAATACTTCCAATTAATAAACTAGAAGGTAACAAATGTTATTTCATTTTTATTCGAGTTCCAATCATGCACACACTTTTTAGGGTAGATTTGTTGTAAGAAAACAACATAATGACAAGTCCAAACAACTCCTTATAAGTTAGGAAGCAAGATTTAACAAAACAAAAATTTATTTCAATCAAGAGCACACAAAGAAACAAAAATAGGAAAAACTGTTGTTTCCTAGAGCTATCATATCCATTCCATCGTTCACTTTATTTCTAAACCTCGAATTTCATAGTACCTACAATGTCTACTAATATTTGTTTTCCAAAGTAGATACACATGATATCCTATTGACTAGTAAACGAATAGGTCATCATTTTACTTTCTCGTGACTTCTCCTTTTTACCAACTAGATTAAAAGGTGTCGTAAGTCACTTAATTCTTGGTTTAGAAAGAGTTTGTCAGTAGTTTGCATGATTTGGTTAGGTGTCAACCTAAGATTAGACCAAGCATGTTAGTCTTGTTAGCTTTCTATTTAATCATGTTTGTCCGACAAGATACGTCTAGCGTCATCATACGTCGAATATTGAATTGTGCTCTTTTGATTGGCTTTTTAGGGGGTTGCGCATCATGGCATGTGAACACTGCTGTTGCACCTTTCTCCAGAGGAGGGAGGTATATAACTTTTAAAAACGGGATTTCTTTTGGTTGGTCTTTTAAAAAGGGAACATAAAAAGGTGCGACATTTAGCCAACAGGGCAAAACGAGTCTTACACAAACATAGAGGTTTTGGTCAGTATTGGTTGGTTTTCTTCCCCCTTTTCTTCTTTGAGGGCTGTCACTTTGGAGCTTTATCTGTTGGAGTGCATCACTGGTAGCAACGCTATCAGCTCGTGTGGCTTGATGGTCCTCTATTATTAGGCTCAACGGTGCTTTCATTAATTGTGAGGGAGATGGTGGTGGTTCACGACGGGTCGCATTATGAAGCGAAAACAAGTATAAGTCTAAGCAACAAATTCTTGTTTTTGAATACTATACAAGCATTTTTGCTTGCAAAAATCTAACACGAGGTGATTCAAAAACAAGAGCGGGGCAAGCACAAATCTGCAAATTTTGAGCACCCCACAAACGTATAGAAGCCTAGATGAACCAAATTCTACACCACACAATAGCACAAAGTCCTAAGGACACACATAAGCAAGCCAAAACACACAAGCAAGACTCCATTGGAGCTATGTCGGGGGATGATCCAAAATCCTAGAAGTGGCTGAAGAACTATATCTACTTCTGACCATCATCACTGTAGAGCTATGCGATTATTTTGGTCTTCTCGGGACATCGGCAAGTATAATTTTTTTTTTTGATAGAAACAAGATACTAGAAGTAAAGTTTTGATAAAACTTTATGCAACAATCTGTTTTTGAAACTCCAACTATTTTCTGGACAGAAAACTTTAAATACGAGAGATGTTTCAAAAACAGAGCGGAGCAGTTGTAAACAAGTAAGAAATAAACTCTTAACCGAGAGAGATACCAACTCTATAAGGCCCGCCCTTCGAACCACTGTTCAAGGACGCCCTTGATATGCATTTAGAATCTTTTGAAAAGATCAGAAGGAGGAAAAATATACTAAAATTCCCTTAGATAAAAATAATTTAGATAGTAAATAGGTTTTTACTCCAAAATACTTTTCTTTCCTATCTGACGTCCATGCTAACTAAGGTCTCCTAAGGTCAGGATGGCTCTGATACCAACTCTGTAAGGACCCCAGACCGGCAGTCTGAAACCCTACGTATGCATACATTCACGATCCCAGAAAGATCAGTCGTGAACAACATACACAGTTGGCACACAGAAATACACCATCCATTACACGAATACATAAAGGTTTTACACAAATGATCACATGATCAAGTTTAACGCAACTGCCAAAAGGGCAGGCAACTTATCAAACACAGCGGAAGACAAATAAAACACAACGTAGTTGAGCCCAAGTCACGCCTTAACCTACAGACTGCTGACCCGGAGACGATCCTAGTTCGCAAAGCCGTCAACTCTGTACTTCTCTTCATAGTTTTCCTTCGGAGGCTCCTTCTCGAAGTCTGGCAAGTAGATACCAGGGGCGAAACCATAATGAGTACATTTGAATGTACTCAGCAAGACATCCATCATATCACTTACCAACATGCAAATATGCTTATATGGTGGAATAGGTAGGCTATAAATATGGTTCACTATCAATGGTGTTCATATATGATGACACCACAGTTGCAGTCAGGTTTATCCGTATCTTCGTTGAAGAAGATACTTCAGAAGAAAAATAATATATAGTTTTATTTCTCTTGTAGATATCACATGTACAAGAGGTTTTGTAAAGTTTTGTTAAAGAATATTTTCTCTTTGCAAAACTTCTTGGAATCAGTTTCCAGAATTCTTGCTTAGAGTAGAAAAGGTTTTCTTTGCAAAACATTTTGTTTTGTTTCACATCATCTGGCTTTTCATCATCGACGATACCTCCACGGTATACGTTTTCCTTCCTTTCAGAACTTCACAAGTTCAACACTTTCTTTCACATATTCCCTTTTCAAAAACTTCCTTTTTGAAAACATTGACACAATGCTAGCTACATGGCCATTCAACCGTCCATATCCGAGGACGCGGCTATCTCGAAATAGTTTTACTCTGCAGAGGTGTACACATTTCCACTAGATCCAGAATCCGCCATGAAACACCCATGGACTGTCCTCAACCTATGAGAACATCAGATAACTGATCTTGACTATCCACTATGTACAAGCTAGTACATGACTATCTCTTCAATTGGGGTTACCCTCCCTGGCAAGCCGTGTCCCACACCGCCCAAACAGGAGACCCAACTGCTGCATCCGGAGGGAAAATTAATCCCACACTTTAGATGTCCCGTATCCTCCACTCCTAGCGACATTTCGGTTCGGAGGATCCAATCCCCTATAGCACTTGAGATAGCACACATACTAACCATAACAAGTTTTTAATCAAGCCCCTACCCATATTGGGGTAAAGTGGCAGTACGGTAAAGGTTGTCCAGCGAAGACTAGGTTATGTGTCATTTTTGAAAACACCACTTTCTCAAAAATGACCACTTCCACATTCCTCCGGAGAACAAGGATCCGCCTTTTCTCCGGGTTTTTCCGTAAAGCCTTTGTTTTGTAGAATCACAATTTTAGGGTGTCCACTTAGGGACTAGTATATTTGATGGTAATAAATACCATATGGTGGCTTATGGACTTGGTATTACCAAGTTTAACTACTGGCATGATAGTAACCTATATACTAGTATAGTAGTAATAGCCACATCAAAAATAGTTTTGATAATCAAGTTTTGGTAAAACTTCAGAGGTAAAACATGCATGATAGATAATGGTAAGTATTGTATCAGCAAGCATCAGGATGGCTTGCCTCGTATCTCTTGTGTCCCTGGTTTTGGAGTGACTGGAACTTGAAACAGAGCTTCACGACACTTCCTTCCTCTTCGTTTTTCTAACGTCGTAAAGAGAATAAAGGACACACATTTAGAACCAATCAAGGCAAGCAACAATGCATAACCATACATACAGCAAGGAAATCTAATAATAACCAATCACACAATTATTAACTTAGGCAAACAATCAAACAGACACATTTGGCAGAAATGCCATTTAATAAGACAGCTCAAGGTTGGAGGAACATATCTCACAACCTTAATATCATGGATTCAGTGGGTGTGCCACTCTCATACCAAGATATTAATAAGCCCAAAATATACTTAGTTTCACAAGGGTGAGACTACTAAAAGTATATAAAACATGCACCACATTAATCATGGCAATGAGTCTATCAACCAAACAACAAAAAGAAAAAGGTAGCTATCTTACTAAGTCTAAGTTCACATCAAGAATAAATAAGACACATGATTTGCAAAAGTTACTTTTACAAATCAGTGAGCCTACACAAGTGTAACAAGGTAATAGACTCATCACAAAACACACAATTTCTCATAGTGAGAACACTAGAAACAATGGCTAAAAAGGAGGAATCCTATAGACATGTTTCTACTAAAAGTTTGCTATGCAAGCATGCATAATAAGTAAAGTAATAAAATGCAAACAAGGAACCATGTTATCATAATGGGAATGAAAACATGTCCTCATGCAAGGATACACAAATATCTACCAAACACAAGTTGGCAGAAAAATAATTCAATACAAAAACTGCTAAGGAAACTAGTACTACTCATACATGAAGAATCAATGGATGAATTTCAATCAAGTAATTGAAATACAACCAGAGGGTCCATGTGATAAAAACAGGAGTGAAAAACATCTATACTTGCTATAACAAAAATATCCCATTTAACAAAACAATGCACCAATTTGCAGGGCAACTCCTACATACTAGTAGTAATAAAAAAGGGCATTACTAGAGGAATCAATCAACACTTCAAGAATGTATTTTTCCTAGAAAGCCACACATGATTACAACCACTTACAAACAGAAGCATACCCATTTTTGTTTAGCACAAAAATTCCCAAAGCAAAAATACTAGGCACTCATTAGTTATAGAACTATATAAAAGAAATGCATCTAGTGTGGGGGAAATAATGTTTCCACCAAAAATGCAATGACACCAGTGGGTGTTACACTAGAATAACAAAGCATTTAGAGGGCACAAAGCCTCTGGTCCACTTGTTAAAAAATTAACAAAAGACTAAACTAGCATCTAGTGCAATAACCATACTAGTAGAAAATAACAGGATGCAAAAATAAGCAAGGTAATGCTACTCATGCTATTGTTTTCACACAAGTGAAAACTCTAGGGGTCAAGTACTCATAATAACATAATCAAAATGCTACTGGTCCTATGAATACAACACAAAAATATGTGGTTTTACAACCACAAATTCTTATGTCAAAAATTCCACACATGAGGGAATTTTTCCATAACATTCTCATAGTAATGATTAAGCTACTCATGCTTTTCTACCAACTCAAATGCAAGCTAGCAGTGGTGATACTAACAAAATATAAGTACCAACATGGCACTGAATCTAATATCTCAACACAACCATTCAATCACTTGCACACAAATTAATCATTCAAAAATTATATGCAAGTAATAAACTAGAGATGAACATATGATATTAATATAAATCCTATTTCTTCTCAACTCAAGTCCACACATTCTAACATGATAAAATAGCTAAGTAATACTTATAAAGAAAGTTCACACAACTTATACATGCTATAAAACAATATTGCAACACAAAAATATCATCACACAAATTAATTAACTAAAATGCCAAAATGGCAGAAACAGGTGAAACAAAGATCTGTCCACCAAATTTTATATGATGCTCTAAAAATTAAACCCTTCTAGGTTTCGATAGTCCTAAACATATACAAGACCATCCAATTTGGTTTGCATCAAAATTCATCTTTAATTAATTTATAAAAATCACCAAAGTGCTCTCTGGTGTTTTACCAAATTGTATGCCATTTCAAAAATACTTGTAATTTGGAAGCAAGGTTAACTGCTCCTGTTAGGAAATTTCAAGGGCTTTCCAATGCAATTTGCCTCACTTCATTCTGAGTTGTGAAATAAAAATGGTGCTCATTTTGGTGTTTCTGGTACCTGTTGCCAAATCATTTTTAATTTCAAAAATGTTCATCCAAAAGTAGATCTACAAGTTGGAGGTGGTTTAGATTTTGTTGCTTTACATCTGTGAATTTTGTCTTGGCCAAATTCATATTTTAGGTAGCATTTTAGAGCCTAAAGTAAACAGGTAACATTCTGTAAGAATAAAATGGAAAATAAACTGTTGTTGGGCCAGATCTGCAAACGGACCGGCCAGATCTGATGTTACCGCGGCCAGATCTAGCCTCAGAGGCTGACTAGCGGGCCAGGGCGCCACGGGGGCAGCCACGCGGCACAGCGAGGTCCCACGGGCCAGTTTGACTCTATGCGCGCGGGGTCAAGGCAGCTGCGTCGGCGTGACGCAGCCACGACGTCATTGCCGGCGGGAATAACTCCGGTGAGCTCCAATCTGGCGAATCCGGCCACGAAAATGCAAATTAAAAACATCCACTCGAAGCTCTCGACGCGGGCTACCAAATACGCACGGCCTCGTTTCCTGGGAGGCCACCGGAGGACGGCGGCAACGGCGACGCGGCGGCGGCCGGACAACTCGCACGGCACGGCGTCGTTTCGGAGGGAGAGGGAGAGGGGAAAAGGGTCGGGGGGATTCCCCTTCTCACCATGAACGCGCGGGAGGGCTTGGAGAGGACGGAGGAGGGTCGTGGCGGCCGGAATCCGTCGCCGGAGTCCGTCGGGGCCGAAGAAGAAACAGGGATGGCGCGGCGTCTACGGGTCGTTTCGGCCCGATTCCTTCGGCACCGAGGGCCACCACGGCAAGGCGGAGATGATGGCGCCAACGGCTGCCGGCGGCGAGCTCGGAATCGGCCGATTGCCGGCGAGCCTTAAAGCTAGGGTTTCGGGTTCTTGAGATATTTCGAGGAGAGAGAGAGAGGGAAACCAAGGGGGAGAGAGAGGGGGCAGGTAGAGACCACAGAGGTGCACATGGGGGTCTTTTATCTACCTAGCAACCTTCTAGTCGAAGCAATGGGGCATGGGCCTCCATGCCTCAACTTGCAGCTACAGGAAGAAGAAGAAGACAATGACTAGGATTGCAATTTGGTCCCTGGGTAATTACAAAAAGGTCCTTGTACTCTCTGAAAAAGGATGTTTTCACTAAGCAAACAAAGTTATAAATTGAAATCCTTTTGCCCAAAATTCTTATTAGTTAAGATACACAACATATGTGAAAATTGGCTCAATTGCAGAAACTTGATAATTCAAAGTTGTTCAAATTTGAATTCTTACATAAATGGACATTGAATTTATTAACCTACTTAGGAGCTTACAAAAATGATAATGTTTGGCACACATTCCTTATTTGATGTGTTCCTTATGAGGTAGAAAATTAAAGTCATTTTGAGTTACTTCATAGAACAAACTTGTTCAAATTTCTAAAAGGTGCTGTCAAGAAAACAGGGGTTTTTGGCAGCTTAAATTATTCAACAACTTGTGCCCTTTTGGTTTTCATCCTTATTTATGCTATAGAGAATGTGGTATTTATTTCATGGTATTTGGAAAATGTTTGTAGAACAAACTTGTTCAAAATCCCAATTGTTGCTGTGGAGAAAAACCATGTTTTTAGGACTTTAATGGATTCAATTTTTTGTCTCCTCTTGTGTGTGTTCCTTATTTGATATAAGGAAGCAATGGTATGAATTTCAAATCATTTTAAGAAAGTTTCCAATAGTAACTTGTTTTAGTTTTCTGTTTCTGGAAATATTGGAATTTCTATTTAATAAGGCACTTGGCTTTTCTTTAACAATGCTTTGCCAAAATATTTATGTGACTAGAGATAGCAAGTCAATGCTCTCCAATACCTTTGTTTTTAATCTTGCAAGGTTGGAAAAACATTTGATAATATTTTGGTGAAGCATTTAAGAATGCCTCTTTTTCTGATAATCTTTTAGGGAAATTTTATTAAGTGTTTCCTCTTTCTTAATTTAGGTCTTGGAATAATATTCAACAAGTATGAGATTCATAAGATGTTTTTGGAAAAATCTTTGATCAATATTTACTTTAGAAAATATTGCCAAGGTCATTGGAACAATATGTTGAATATTTTGTTTTCAATTTCTTAGCCATGTAAGTTTATATAATTAGTTTGTTTAGTTGCACTCAAACAAATACAATCAAAGTTTAATTGTCACAATCAAAGTTTAATTTTCAAGCAATTAGCAAAACAACTGTGTTAACAGGTATTCCAAAATTGGGATGTGACACCTTCGCAGAGGGAAGCATTGACTACTCATTTGCTAGAGCTTTTATTTTAATAAACAAAGGTATAAAATGCATGACACTCCTCACATCCATCTTACACAAACCATGGCTAACCGAATCCTCGGGTACCTGCCAACAATCACAAACCGTGGAGGAGTGTCTAAATTTTGAGAGGTGTATATTTATGTCAACGAATGGCAAACAGAAAATACAGTACGTCACAAGCCAACTAAACTCACAAGAGCGGCTCCCATAGAAGGACGCAACTGGTATAGAAGGTCATCCCTCTTTCTCTTTTGTTTACACAATTATGCTTTGACTGATAAATCAGGGGCAAAAAGAGTGAAGAGAAATTGTATTATTATTTGGGGCTGGGCACCCTGCTGCCAGCTCTTCTAGCATTTGGATAAGCGGATGAAGCCACTAGTCCAGGTGTGTGAGTCCAATCAATAAGTGAGATAAAGATTCTCTATTTGCGTCCTCATGAGCTAAAACTGGAACACAAAATAGGAGTAATTTGAAAGTTTTAAAGGTAGCACATGAGCAATTTACTTGGAGTGGCGGTGAAATACCACATGTGGGTAGGTATGGTGGACACAAATGACAAGGTTTTGGGTTTAAGGTTTGGATGCACGAGAAGCATTCCCTCTCAGTACAGGGTTTTTGGCTAGCAAGGCTGGGTAGCAAGCATAAGAGTTGAAGGAAAAGAAACAAATATACATATGATGAAACCAATCATGCAATCTTCATTCAAAGCACAAACGATCTTAGCTTGTGAATACTAAGTTTATGAGTTAATAGGCAAATTCCTCTTTCTTATACAAGCAACTCAAATTAGTATTTCTGCTGACCCAAGCTAAGTTTGCCAAAACCAACTAGATTAACTTGATGATCTGTAGAGTGATACCAAATACTAATAGCAAGCTCAACCATATGACAGAAGTTGAAAACTGAAATAATGTGCATAGAAAGTAAATGATGAAACTTCTCATTAATATTTCAAACCGGGAACTCACACCAACGGATACCACGATAACCTCTCTACTCATGGTATGACTCGACTAAAAAAGTAAAAAAGATGAAAGATAGTGATGTGATACCGCAGCACTCCCCCCAAGCTTGGAACAAGCCGAGGGGATGCCAAAACCAATGACGAATCAATTCTTCGGTGGTGAAGGTGGAATCACTTGGAGAGGAGTCACAAAGCCTTTGATGATGCGACGAAGCTCAATGTTTTCCGCTTCCAGAATTGCTACCTCGGCCTTGAGAATACGATATTGTTCACAGAATTGATCGGCAACCCGGTGTGCTTCAGCTACACAGGGAAAACGTTGGGGTCTTGATCATGAGGCACGGTCCCCTGCACATTATGGGAGTAGCGACACTGAGGGTTAATGGATACCACAAAGGTGGGGTTCCTCGTTGGTGCTGGTGCAGCCCTCCGAATCTCTTCCCTCAAACTGTTAACCATGTCTTCTCTCCTTGCATCTATCTCTTCCTCTGTCGCCCATCCCGCGAAAGCACCCTCATGGATGTCTTGCTGGATTTGCCAAAGACGACATGCAGCGTAATCCTCAATGCTAGAGCCGAAAGAGGACATCTTGACCTAGATACTACGAACTCCTGCCAGGAAAACAACTCGAAACAGAAACACGACGAGAAAACGATATACGGACCGGGGGGGGGGGGCGGGGGATTATATAGCAAAAAGTTTCATAACTAAAGGAAAGTCCAGGTCGAAAACGAGTCGGAGAGGGGCTCCGGGGCGCCCACACCTAGGGCTGGCACGGCCAGGGGTGGGCCCACGCCACCCTATGGTGTGGAGCCTCCGGGCTCCGCCTCCCTCTCGTTTCCGGCTCATAATTTTTCATATTTTCCAAAAACAGTAAGAATATAAGTTGAAAGATGTTTCGCTAACATTTTCTTACCAAAACTGTTACCTATTTGAAAAATGACTCTGCAGTTTCCGAAATATGCTTCTTAATAAACTCCTCCGGGATCATGGCTTGAATAGAATCAACATTTTCATTATAAGGATCTCCAAAAATATAATGCTTGAGTCTTTGGCCATTCACCACTTGTGAAGAGTTGTCTTCAAGAGAAACAATTTTAATTTTCCCCGAACGATATACCTCTTCGATAACAAAAGGTCCTTCCCATCTCGAGAGTAATTTTCCTGCAAAAAGTCTGAGTGGAGACCTAAACAATAGCACTTTCTCACCAACATGAAATTCTCTTTTAATAATTCTATTATCATGCCACCTTTTAACGTTCTCTTTAAAGAGCTTAGCATTTTCATATGCTTCACTCCTCCATTCATCTAAAGAACTTAAGTCAAGCAGCCTTTTCTCACCAGCAAGTTTAAAATTTCTATTTAGGTCTTTCACTGCCCAATAAGCTTTGTGTTCTAATTCTAGGGGCAAGTGACAAGATTTTCCATAAACCATTTTATAAGGAGACATGCCCATGGGATTTTTGTAAGCAGTTCTATAAGCCCACACAGCATCATTTATTTTCTTAGCCCATTTTTTCCTAGATTTGTTAACAGTCTTTTGCAAGATAGATTTGATTTCTCGTTTTGATAATTCTACTTGCCCACTAGTTTTAGGATGATAGGGTGAAGCAATTCTATGATTAACATCATATTTACCAAGAGTTTTTCTAAAACCACCATGAATAAAATGAGAACCCCCATCAGTCATAAGATATCTAGGCACACCAAACCTAGGGGAAATAATGTCTTTAAGCATTTTAATGAGGTTTCACCATTAGCACTTTTAGTAGGTATAGATTCTACCCATTTAGTAACATAATCAACAACAACAAGAATACGACTATAGCCTTTTTAAGGAGGGAAAGGACCCATAAAGTCAAAACCCCAACAATCAAACGGTTCAATAACAAGAGAATAATTCATATGCATTTCATTACGTCTAGAAATATTTTCAACCCTTTGGCATTGATCACAGGATAAAACAAATTTTCTAGTATCTTTAAAGAGAGTAGGCCAATAAAAACCTGATTGTAGAACTTTATGTGCAGTTCTGTCTCCAGCGTGATGTCCTCCATAAGCACTACTATGACATTTTCTCAATATCTCTTGTTGTTCATTTTCCGAAACACATCTTCTCATAACACCATCAACACCTTATTTATATAAGTGTGGGTCATCCCAAAAATAATGCCTCAAATCATAGAAGAATTTTCTTCTTTGCTGAGCTGTAAAGGTAGGAGGCAAATACTTCGAAACAAGAAAGTTAGCATACTCAGCATACCATGGTCTCTCTTGAGAGCTCACTTTTATAGCAGCTAATTATTCATTAGGAAAACTATCATTAAGAGGAATAAGGTCATGAGGGATATTTTCTAATCTAGACAGATTATCAGCAACAGGATTTTCAGCACCCTTCCTATCCACAATATGTAAATCAAACTCTTGTAAGAGAAGCACCCATCTAATAAGCCTAGGCTTAGCATCTTTATTTTCCATAAGGTACTTAATAGCAGCATGATCAGTATGAATAGTAACTTTAGAATCAACAATATACTGCCTAAATTTATCACAAGCAAAAACTACAGCTAGGAATTCTTTCTCAGTGGTAGCATAATTGTTTTGAGCAACATCAAGAGTTTTCCTAGCATAATGAATAACATTTAACTTCTTATCTACCCGCTGTCCAAGAACAGCACCTACAGCATAATCGCTAGCATCACACATAATTTCAAATGGTAAATTCCAATCAGGTGGTTGAATAATAGGGGCGGATATTAAATCCTTCTTTAAAAATTCAAAAGATTCTTTACAATCTTCATCAAAAACAAATGGTACATCTTTTTGAAGAAGATTAGTAAGAGGTTTTGATATTTTAGAGAAATCTGTAATAAACCTTCTATAGAAACCAGCATGACCAAGAATACTACGAATACCTTTAACATCCCTGGGACAGGGCATTTTCTCAATAGCTTCAAGTTTAGCTCTATCAACTTCAATGCCACTTTTAGAGATTTTATGTCCAAGAACAATTCCTTCATTAACCATAAAATGGCATATCTCCCAGTTAAGAACAAGATTAGTCTCTTCACATCTCTGCAAAACTTTATCAAGATTCTGCAAACAATTATCAAAAGAAGTTCCATAGATGGAGAAATCATCCATGAAAACTTCCACAATTTCTTCACAAAAACCATGAAAGATAGCAGACATGCATCTTTGAAAAGTAGCAGGAGCATTACATAAAACAAAAGGCATACGCCTATAACAATAGGTTCCATAAGGACAAGTGAAAGTTGTTTTCTCTTGATCAAGCTTTTTAACAACAATTTGAGAAAACCCAGAATAACCATCAAGAAAGCAGAAATGAGTTTTCTTAGACAACCTTTCTAACATTTTATCAATAAAAGGAAAAGGATAATAATCTTTCTTAGTGACTTTGTTAACCTTCCTAAAATCAATGCACGTCCTATAACCAACTACTACTCTTTGAGGAATAAGTTCATTGTTTTCATTTGGCACAACAGTCATCCCTCCTTTCTTAGGGACACAATGCACAGGACTAACACATCTACTATCAGAAATAGGATAAATAATATCAGCGTCAAGGAGTTTCAATACCTCATTTCTTACCACATCCTTCATTTTAGGATTTAAACGGCGTTGATGATCAACAACTCACTAGTAGGAAACTACCTTTCTATGGAAGGCTTTATGTGGCGCACCAGAGAATGGTGCGCCATAGAATTTAAATTTTATGGCGCACGACAAAAAATGCGCCACATAAATGTTGGATTCTGTGGCGCACAGGAGAAGGGTGTGCCACAGAAACTGGGTAGGGCCCGGCCCAATCATTGCAGACAAACAATTCTATGGCGCACATGATCTCTTGCGCCACAGAAATGTTGTATTCTGTGGCGCATGTGCATTGGTGCACCACAGAATATGACATTTCTATGGCGCACCAACCACACATGCACCACATAATTTTTTCTTCTCTCCACACCCACCCCCTTCCCCCGGAACGCCTTTTCTAGTTTTTGACGGGAGAGTTGCCGGTCCAAAAAGCATCAAAAAATAAATCCATTATAGATGCACGGAGAGTTTAAGGTCTACTTTTTTTTTATCAAATTTTGAAATAGGAATTTCGACTTTCTGAGCAAAAGTTATCAAGATATCAAAGAAAAAACTAGAGAGAAAAAGGAACCCAACCTCACTCGCCTTCGGCCTGTGAGTGTTTTTTAGAATTGCCAAATTCCAAAAGGAAAAAAAGTTATGGCCGTTTGAAGATTTTTTCCTACAAAATAAAAAAAATCGAAAAAAAAATATGTGGCGTACCCCTACTTGGTGCGCCACAGAATTGTTGGGCAGGATTCGAAAATGGAATCCTGCCCACCAACACCTCTCCTTCTCCCTCTTCTTTCTCCTTCTCTCCCTTTATCTCATTTCACTTCTCCACTTCTCCTCCACTTCTCATCTCCCCTCTACCTCTCCACTTCTCTCCTCCTCCTCCTTCTCCAGCACTACCACCTCTCCTCCTCCTCCTCCTCCACCACCACCACCTCTCCTCCTCCTCCACCACCACCACCTCTCCTCCTCCTCCTCCTCCACCACGACCTCCGGCGAGCTTCTTCTCCTCCTCTACCAACTCCGGCGAGCTCCTCCACAACCACCATCTCCGGCGAGCTTCTCCTCCTCCACCAACACCTTATCCGGCGAGCTCCTCTACCACCACCTTCTCCGGCGAGCTCCTCCTCCTCCTCCACCACCTTAGCCTCCTCCTCCACCTCCTCCTGCACCTCTTCCTTCACCACCTCCTCTTCCTCCACCACCTTCTCCTCCTCCTCCTCCTCCACCACCTCCGGTGACCCCCATCTTCCACCCACCACCTTCTCCTCTCCATACCTACGAAATTCCAAAGTTTCGAAATTCCGGCGGCCATATCCTTTTTTTTTAATTCAAAAAAAAATTGTGGCGCACCCTAGCCCATGCGCCGCAGAATTGCCTAATGTGTGGCGCACAAATAGGGTGCGGCACAGAATTTGCATTTCTGTGGCGCATGGGCTGAGGTGCGCCAGAAAAATCACATTTCTATGGCGCACGGGTTGGGTGCGCCACAGAAATGTAATTTAGTGGCGTGGATTCTGTGGCGCACCCCTCCGGCCCCTAGGTGCGCCACAGAATCCCAATTTGGTGCGCCACAGATAGGCCTTTTCCTACTAGTGGCTGGCTTTGCGTCAGGTTCAATATTAATAACATGCTCACAAATAGTAGGAGAAATCCCTTTCAAATCATCAAGAGTATAACAAATAGCACCTCTATGTTTCTTCAATATCCCCAATAATCTCTCCTCTTCTTTATCAGAAAGTTGAGAACAAATAATAACATGATATAATTTCTTATCATCAATATGAGCATATTTAAGATTATCTGGGAAAGGCTTTAAATAAAAAACAGGATCTTCCTTGGGTGGTAATGTTGTACCCAAGTTTTCCACAGGTAAATTATGTTTCATCATTGCTGGCTGATGTAGGAAAATCTCATCAATTTCATTCCTTTCTTCCATAAAGACATCACTTTCGTGGTCTTCCATGTATTGCTGCAAAGGATTGTTATGAGCAAGAGCAATAACAGCCAATTGTTCAACTTTATAATTTTCATTAGGCAGTTCAGCTTCATAAGGTGCTTTAGCAAATTTGGAGAAATTAAATTCATAAGACCCTCCATCAAACTTTGTAAGATTTTTCTCCTTTTTAGAATCAACTAGTGGACGTGCACGTGCAACGCACGTACCAAAGTTTATAATAAAAATCTATTTAAATTATCTTTATCTTAGTTGTGTGTTGATATTTTCATCTTTCAATTCTTGATTTTTATATGATATTTTGTAGTCAGCCAAAACGACACCTATTTCCTTCTAATTGTGTCATACAAACCTTGCATCATGTTTTCATCTATACCTATGAGTCAAAATCGATTATGGGCAAAATTTTACTAAAGCCTGTGCCCCCCCTTCCCCACTTTACTCAGCGAAAACGTCCTCCTCGTCGCTGGACTCGACCACTTTCTACTCCCCGCTGATGTAGGCAGTTACCTTGTGTCGGCTACACGTCTCTGCTCATTCTAAATCGCTCCTTGCGATCCCGTTTACCCAAAAATACACAGGAATTAATAGTCGGTTAAACTAAATAATATAATCTGACTCCGATGGAACGACAGAAGCTTGGAGGCATCTAACGGCGAAATCTTGAATAGAGTTTATTTAGTGTAGAAAAGAACAACATATAGTTCTGGTTAGATTTACATATTTGAAAAACAATAGAATCATGGACATGTATAGAAATTTGGTTAGCATTAATTTAGCTAAAAAATTATGCTAGCTGAACACTATAGACGTTTAAAAAACGCAAGCAAATAGCTGATTTTCAGACGCAAACCACACAGGTTTTTTTTTATTTACCACACAGGGTCCTTGTGCACACATCGGTCCTAATTTATTTTCACTTCCTTACTCTTCTCCTACCGGTGGGGAATTTCCAAAAAAAAAAACTTACGGCAGCTCAACACGGAACCCAGCTAACCATCTCTCTCCATTCTTCTCTTCGATTCTCTTTCTGGCCACTCCCTGCTCCCATGCCCACTATCCAGCTCCCTCTTCCTTACTTCCCGCCTCGATATATCAATGGTCGGCTAGCCTAGCTCGTGCCTGTCGTCCTCCATGCGCCTGCGTCTGCTACTTCCATGGCCTGGCCCCGACGCCGGTGTCCCTCCGTTCTCTACCACAAACCAGACCGAAGGCGCACCTCCGTTCCCGGCCGCCGCTGCCGCTGCGGCCCCTGCGCGCCGTTTCAGCCACCGGGATCGAGCGAGGAGGCAATGTCGGTGCACAAGCGGAAGATTGAAAGCTTAGGGCATGGGTTGAGGCTTCGATCGTTCCAAACCTTTTGTAGACAGCTTTGCCTTCCCGTAGTTGGAAAGGATTCCACGTCGGGCAGCTCATGGACTTCGTATCGGTCAGACTCGTACGCGTCTTGTATTTTTTTTGCAAGGACGCGTCTCATATTCGACCAGGATGCCGGGAAGCACATGGACTTACGTAGGCCGCTCTGGGCCGTGTGAAGCTGGTCGGAATTGGCTTCCGGCGATCCGATCATGCAAAATTATGAAGCTGATCAGTACATGATCCGATCGTGCAAAACTGTGAAGCTGATCAGAGCTGGTGTCCGACACGTATACGTGATCCGCTCTTCACCAACGACACTGCCTGCGTCGTCCTCACCGACTTCACCCTCGGTGTGGCTAGGGAGAAGAGCCTGTCACCGCAGCCTTTCCTCCTTGCCCTCGCCACCAGCTCTAACATCATCTCCTCGTGTATCCTGCTCTGCTAAGCTAGACGCCGAGGTAACGTCCACAACGGCGAGGATGTCGTCCGGCTACGCGACGGCGAGGATGCCGTCTGGCTACGCGAGCGAGCCGATCCGCTACAAAATATCCGGCGAGGATGTCGTCCGGCTACGCGAGGGAGCTCTATGAGGCTGCTGGCGAGTTCCCGGGCGTGCGCTTGAATCACTGGCGTCCGCTCCTGCCGTCCTGCCTTAGTGCGGTGGTAATGGACTCATGGTGGTCTGGCTCTAGGAGCTCGTCCATCACGTTCACGTCATTGCTGTCCTATTTGTGCAACGACTCCAGCCCCAGCTCCCTCAGTGTGCCTCAGTGTGCTGTCGCCGGCCCTCGACCTGGCCAGCCTCTGGGTGGCCTTTGTCGTCGGTGTGCCGGCGCACTACCTCACCGATAGCCTCATGGACTTTGGCATGTCTTTTGTTCAGGGTGTCGCCACCGTCGCGTTTGGGAACCTCGTGATGCTCGCCACACTTAAGCCCCAAAAGTACTCGACGGTGGT
The DNA here is from genome assembly GCA_028641055.1 of Alopecurus myosuroides. Taxonomy (NCBI): domain Eukaryota; kingdom Viridiplantae; phylum Streptophyta; class Magnoliopsida; order Poales; family Poaceae; genus Alopecurus; species Alopecurus myosuroides. The sequence continues at coordinate 225,057,905 of CM054062.1, forward strand.
GCAGCGCTGCTCATCGGGCTCACCTCCGTGTGGTAGCTGCTCAGCTCCAGTGAGAGATTCGTCTTCGTGTATGCTGCTTGGTCTGCTAAGCTGGACGCCGAGTTCACGTCAACACCAGCGAGGAGGTGGCCTTTGTCGTCGGTGTGCCGGCGTACTACCTCGCCGATAGCCTCATGGACTTTGGCATGTCTTTTGTTCAGGGTTTCGCCACCGTCGCGTTTGGGAACCTCGTGATGCTCGTCACAGTTAAGCCCCAAAAGTACTCGACGGTGGTGCAGCGCTGCTCATCAGGCTCACCTCCGTGTGGTAGCTGCTCAGCTCCAGCGAGAGATTCGTCTTCGTGTATGCTGCTTGCTCTGCTAAGCTGGACGCCGAGTTCACGTCAACACCAGCGAGGAGGTCGTCCAGCTACGCGACAGCGAGGATACTGTCCGGCTACGCGAGCGAGCCGGTCCGCTACAAAATATCCGGCGAGGATGTCGGGCCGACTACGCGAGCGAACCGATCCGCTACAAAATGTATTTTTTTTGCATACCATGCCGCTCTGGGCAACGTGATCGGAGCTTTAAAAAGAAAAAAGTAACATAACGATGTCAAAACGAAACATTTTTCTACTCAACATTGGAAGAATCCGGGCCATTGATTCAAGGCTATTGAACGCGTGTGATTTAATGTATCCCGACATGTTTGCTCTTTTATAAGTAGTTTTAAAAACAACACCACAAGTATTTAAGAAAGGTATACCAAATATAATAGGACAAGTATCACTAGCAGAAGTGCCTAGTACTAGAAAATCAGAAGGATACTTAGTTTTACCACATAAGACCTCTACATCTCTAACAATACCAATTGGAGAAATAGTTTCCCTATTAGCAAGTTGAATAATCACATCAATGTTTTCAAGTTCACAAGAACCAATTTCATGCATGATTTCTTTATAAATCTCATAAGGAATAGCACTAGAACTAGCATCAATATCACATAAACCATAATAACAATGATCACCTATCCTAACAGATAGCACAGGAACACTAGGTTTCCTAGATTTACTAGGATGAGAGACAATATGAGAAGCATCTTCACAAAATATAATGTGTCCCTCTTCTACATTTTCAGAAACAAGGTCCTTTACTATTGCTACTGTAGGTTCTACAGTTATTTGTTCCTCGGGTTCTACAGGTTTCCTTGCACTTTTATTAACCACACTAGCTAACATAGAGTGTTCTTTTACCTTAGCACGGAAAGGCATTTTCTCAATATAAGGTTCATGCACAATAGAATTAATAGTATGAACTTCTATATCTCTAGCAGGAACACAATTAACAGTATCTTTATAAGGTGCATGGTACTTGTGCCATTCCTTTTTAGGAATATCAAAATAAGAAGAGAAGGCCTTATATAAGTTTGCAACAACTTGAGAATCAAGGCTATAAGCAGCACTAACATTATGAAAATCCTCAGATGACATAAAGGTTTTAATGCATTCAAGGCCATGCTTCAGTGTTTTCTTGAATACGGTCAAGAAGATCCCATTTAGCTTCGTCCTTCATACGTGTAAATGATCCAGAACAAGAAGCATCCAATAAATCCTTATCATGAAGAGGAAGCCTTGCATCGAAATTATTAATAACGATATTACTGGGGAGCTCATGAATGGGGCATTTGAGCATTAGTAACTTCAATCTCCCCCATGCTTGGGCAATACTCTATCCGTCATGAGGCAAAAATTTATATATATAATTCCGATCTCTATGGATTTCACTTGAAGGATAAAATTTAGAATAAAAGAGAGGTACAATTAACTCACATTCAATAGTCTGGCTATTTTTCCGTAGTTTGAACCATTGAGAGGCTCGGCCTGTCAATGATATAGAGAATAGTTTCCTCTTCACTTGGCTCATTGTAATACCTGCACACTTGAACAACTCGCATAATTCTTGTAAAAAGAGCAAATGATCACCAGGATGGACATTTCCATCACCTGAATAGCAGTTACCCATAACATGTTTAACAATCTTTATAGGTATTTTATAAGGATCCAAATCATCATGCAGTGGCTTACTTATTACCCTAGTAGTGGCAGCAGTGCCCACAAATAAGGACTCAAAAGGAGTTCCAAACATAGTGTAATAAAGCAGTAAACAGAAATAAAAACAACACTTACAGCAGAAGCTTCCTTTATCAATTCCACTTCCCAATAGCGCTTCACTCCCCGGCGACAGCGCCAGAAAATAGTCTTGATGACCCACAAGTATTGGGGGGTATCATAGTACTTTTGATAAATAAGAGTGTCAAACCCAATGAGGAGCAGAAGGTGTTGACAAGCAGTTTCGATGAAGGAATAACTGTAAATACTGGAAAATAGATTTGTAGGGGTTTTTGATATTGCAGTTAAATAAAGTGCGAGTAAATAAAATGCAGTAATAATAATTGCAGCAAGTGGCCCTATCCTTTCTTCAGAAAAGGACAAGCCGGTGAGTTTACTTATGATTAACAAACGTTCTCGAGGACATACGGGAGGTTTCTGTCAAGTGCTTTTGTTCCATGCAGCTGAATAATGTTCGGTGTTTTGATAAGTGTTGTGTGGGTGAACCTATGCTAATGTACCGTCCCATCCAAGACTAATACATACTTGTGATTATACCCCTTGCAAGCATCCGCAACTATAAGAAAGTAATTAAGAAATAAATCTAACCACAGCTTTAAACTCCGGGATCCTGCGCTCCATCGTGTAATGGTTTCCTAACAGGGGTTTAGGTTTCTGTCACTTTGGCAACTACACAATTAGTAGCCAAATACACGATGCATTCCCCTAGGCCCATAAATGGTGAAGTATCATGTAGTCGACGTTCACATGATACCACTAGAAGAATAACACCACAACTTAAATATCAAACATTAAATATTATTCAACATTACTTCACTACTAACAACTTGACTTCTCCCATGTCCTCAAGAACAACACGAACTACTCACAACACATCATATAGATCATGATCAGAGGTTATATAATGGATGATAACAATCTGGTCATAAAGTGCAAACACCGATAAATCTCACAAGTATCAACTACTAACAAGTAATCCACACCGGGAGTGAGATCTAATTCAAAACAACGATAGATGCCCCTAATTGTTACATCGGGATGAAGGTGGATGATGAGGGTGATGGTGCTGGTGGTGATGATGATGATGACGATCTTGATGATGCACGGAGCGATGACGGTGACGATGGCGATGAATTCCCCTCTCCGAAGAGGAATTTCCCCGGAAGATTTCTCCCTGCCAGAGAGCTTTTCTCAATCGGGTGTTTTCTGCCCCGCAGCAGCGGCGGAATAATTCTTCAAGGATGGAATGAGGATTAGGGTTCCCTCAGGGTCATGGGGGCCAAAGATGACCCCCGGAGGTGGGCCAGGGTGGCCACACCTCTAGGTGGCGCGGCCAGGGGGCACACCATCCCTAGGTGTGGGCCCCTGATGCCCTCCCGGCTCTCCTTCTGGCTGAGTTCCTCCTCTGGACTTTTAGGAACCCCCGGATGTCCCCCTTTTTCTTCTGATCTTTTGAAGTATGGTATCTCGACGGTGTTTTTTCCATCAGATTTCTGTTCCCGGTGTTTATTCTCCAAAAATTATAAAACATGCAAAATAAGATAAAATAACATAAGAGATGCATCATAACATGAAATATATCGATGAATAACAGAAAATTATTATATAAAATAGTGATGCAAAATGGATGTATCACTACAGCAAGCAAACATGAGAGGACTCACATAACACTACTAAGACTAACAGCTCTAAATAAGAGATGCAATGAAAGCAAGAGCTAAACAGGAATTTTTGCAGCATCTAGAAGAAAAACTAAGAATACTAACATAGCAAGTATTCAAATGAAAAAGCGGAGCGTGTCTATCTCCACAAGGATGCTAGGTCCAATTATATTATTGCAGCAAGGGAAAAAAGAAAACAAAGGAAAAGAAAACAAAAACAAACAGACGCTCCAAGTAAACTTCATATGATGTGACCGAATAAAAATATAGTTTCACGAGAAGTGACCTGATATATAGTTGATAAACAAAGGGATGCCTTAGGAATCCCCAAGCTTAGATGCTTGAGTCTTCTAAAAATATGCTTGGATGAACCACGGGGGCATCCCCAAGCTTTGACCTTTCACTCTTCTTGATCACATATATCACCTCTTCTCTTGACCCTTGAAAACTTCCTTCACACCACACTCAAATAGTATTTCGCATTAGAGGGTTAGTGCAACAAAATAAAAATCCATTGTTTCTATATGGCACAAGTTCTATTAACACTTCTAAATATTAGCTACAGCCACTGATGTTTCGTGAATGTCGAGACATCGTAGTAGTTTTCATAGACGGGGGTGCCATGAGACTACGGTAGAGACGTTGGGTAACGGGATAGCGTAGTAACACGGAACACGGGATTTTACCCAGGTTCGGTACGTCGCGACAGTACGGCGTACCTACTCCTGCACTTCTCACTAATTGGGACTAAAGCCCGTATAACAGGGTTACAAGGTGAGGGAATAGATCTAGCTACTCGACGAGGATGAGCTTCTCGGCGAGTTGCGTAGAGATTTAGCTTGTGAAGCTTGAACCTAGAACCTATCTAATCTATCTCCCGTCCGGCTTTATATAATAGCCGGATTAGGGCTTACAGAACAAGAAACCTAGAAGACTACGTTTAACTTGTAACTTGGAAAGTAAGGAATCCGTCTTCTCCTCCAAGCCAGATCACGTGGGCCGTGATCCGGGTTCTTCTAGAATCCGGCTTCTGCGCGTCGGACTACTGGGCCGCCCAATGGACCTAAGCCCATTACCATGTAGGCCACCCTGGTAGTCCGGCTCTTTTGTCTACCATCTTCTATACCCCTATTCAGTATATATCCGACAGTAGCCCCCAGGAAGGATCAAAACTCTGATAGTCCGCCTTTCGTCAAATACATTTTGTCCGGGAAAACTTGATTCAGCAGTCTTGATTCTTTCTTCTTTCCTTTTGAAGGAGATGGTAACATAAAACTCGGAACTATGAAAATCCGGCTTTTCTTCTCACGATCCTTCGCGGAAAAGGAACTTATGACATCAGCGCTTTAATCATGCTGACGCAAGCGCCGCTTAGTTTCACGCGGGAAACCCTGCAACGTATCTCTGACAGATTCTCACGAGAAACGAGGAGATAGCCATCATTCCCCTGTCGTTTCGTTTCCCGGATTTTCCGGCGAGCGACACGCGTCGAACATCCAACGGTCAAAAGAGCCGTTGGCACATATCTAGACGGATATCTGGCTATAAATAGCCATCATCGTCCTCCTCCGAAACTTTCCTCACTCCCACACTGCCCACGCCATTGACGCGAGCTCGAGAGCAAGTTTCCTGCCCCAAGCGTACTCAGCTTCCAAGCACGCAGAACGCACCAAAACGCACCACCAAAGGATGGCATCCTCGCCACCTTCACCGACCCGCGCCGCCATCGACGAGCTCGTCAACGACCTAGATCCGCAATCGGGAGCGCAAAAGCCCACCGGCGGTGAGCCGGAGAAGACCACGGCTTCCGCGGCGGGCGGAGAGAACACTTCCGCCGCCGCGGACATAGCATCATCAAGCGCCGCGACAACCCCACCGTTTGCACCAACAACGGCGAGGGTCAAGATCCCTTCCCGCGGCGATGAGCGCTTCGCTACCGGAACCAACAGCAGAACAGAATTTGTCGGCAATTGGAATCCGAGTAATACTTCTCTCGTTCTTCTTCGTCGGATGACAAAAGAAGGTTACATAGTTAAAGGCAAATGGCGGATCTCGAAAGATGAACCTGAGCCCAAGCCAAAAGTCGGAGAACACGTCATCCTTACTTCTCACATCATGAGAGGTATGGGTTTTCCTCCTTCCGCCTTTTTTTCTAGACATCCTTAACTTATATGGCGTCCGACCACACAATATTTCTCCGAATTCCATCCTCTACTTAGCCAGTTTCCAAGCCCTTTTCGAAGGATATCTCGGGATGACACCTGACCTAGGTTTCTGGCAGTATTGTTTTGAGGTAAAGCATAATATCACGCATGGCATATCGCCTATTTGCGGGACTATATCTTTTACTCTTAGAAAATTTAGGGAGGAATGGTATCCAAAAATAGAAATGCCGGAACCAGACCAATCTTGGCTAGGTTCTTTCTTTTATCATCAGGATATTCCATTCCCAGGCAAGACAACCGGGTTTCCTCCCTTTGTTAACTCTGCTGCTATTCCTCGCGAGAGTTGGACAACCACAGCAGTAGAAAATTTGCCAGAAAACCTGATGAAGATAAAGCGGCGCATCGCCAAACTTTCTTCCTCTCAACCTTCTTTGATTGGGAAGGATACCGTTATGTGCTGGTTCGGACGCCGCATCCAACCTCTCTCTTTTCGTTCCCGACTCCTTTGTGAATACCAAGGGCCAGAAGATAGCATGAGAGGAACAGATAAGGCCTTTACCAAAAAGGATTTTATAGGACGACTTCACCAACTGGTTGCCGCCAGTAGTCAGGTTGAGGAAAATCTGGCGATCTATCACGTGGAAAACCCGGTCCCTAAGGTATTTATCTTTCCTTGTTTCCGAGTTTTTCCTCAGATTATCTTCTCTCTCTACTTTTTTAACATACTATTAACTCCTTCCTAGTTTGATGAACTTGGAGAAAATGATCTTGCTTCCGATGCTGAGCTCGACAAATTGCATGCCGAGTTTCTCAACAATCGAAAGCGCAAAAGGCAATCAGCTATTAAAGAGGAATCTATTCCCATTCTGGACGATACCCGGATAAAAGAAGAACCATTCGATGAACTCGGATATATTCGTCCAGAAGCAAAGAAATTCTTTGCTCCTGCGCCTCTAATTCGCCCTTGGCCACAAAATGGGTTAGTCATTCGCAATGACATTGCTTTTTCACCTCGTCAAGTTATACACGATGGCCTTCATCACGTTGGGATTCTCTTTGCGGAATATGCCAAAGAATTCCACGAGGTTTTGACCGACATGCGGGAAATGAGCCAGGTAATACTTCTAGCCCCCAAGCATTAAGTTGAAATATGAATTCTTCTTAATGTTTCTTCAAATGCCTGTTCAAACTTAAGCATCTGGCTTTCATTTCCATGTTATAGCATTCCGCAGACGCCATAAACTTAGAAGTTTTGAAGAAGCTTAGTCTCAAGAGCAAAGAAGTAAAAACCCTTCAATCTGTTATTGAGACGAAAAGCAACGAACTAGCGTCAACTCAACGGCAACTATCAAAAGCCACCGGTATTTTGTTTTGTACCATTTGTTTTCTCTGGATAATGCTTGCTGAATTGTTTTGCAAACTCAAATTGATTATTGCCTTCCAGCTGCTTTAAACAAAGCCAACAAATTAGCAGAAAACAATGTCCATGTTTCTCGGCTTTGTGAGGAAAACTCGAATCCCCGAAAGGAACTTCTGAAAGTTCAAGAAGACCTGGAAGCCAGTAATCTGGCCCTTGGGATTGCTCAATCCAAGGCTTCTTTACAAGCAGCGGAGGATAAATCTGTTATCAATGATTTGGAAAGTATGCTGCTCCCGCGCATGAAAGAAAGCGATGAAATTGACAAGGTTCTTGGTAAGTTAATTTCTTTTTACCAATATCTTCCTGTCTTATCTATTATATTTTGCATGTAACCTTTGCTTTTGTCAAAAAAGCAGGAAATTTTCCAGGAATTCCTCGGACTGAAAAAATCCGGGCTTTTGGGGAAGTGTGGAATTCAATCAGGAATGCAGGAATGCAGCTGATTAGTAAATTCCTTCCCACAAGCACTGTACAGTTTTCGGAAGTTTACCGGCTTTCGGATGCCATCACAGAGGTAGCAGAGTCTAGAGAATCTATCCTTCGCTCTGCCGCACGGGGTGGTGCACGCATGGCACTTGGCCTTATGCGTCTACATTACCCTAATGCTAGATCTTGGCGCGTAGCATCCGGTATCCCTCAAGGATATACAGAAGCGCAATGCAATGCAATTTTTGACGAAGTTAAAGGGCATGCTTCCAAGATTGCCTCTATGGTTAATATTTCCATTACTTATCCGGAAGAAGAAGTGCCCGCAGCCCCCGAGAATGATAGCAGTGATGAAGACTCGGATGCTTGAGGGAATACACTTAACTCGAATGGTGGATGTGTATAGTAGCTTTTTTACAATGTAATTCATATTGTAATGCTTCTATGTCATTTGTCGGAACAAGAACTCCGCCTTTTGCAATTTCAAGCTTCTTGCAAAGTTTTTCCGGGTTTGACTGTTCCTTTATCTTCTAAGTAATCTGGCATCTGTGTTTTAACTGCTCTAGTGTTTAAAAATGGCTCAATTAGCAATATGTATCGTCATGTTGAGTAACTGGGGACGAACCAAACAGTTTTAAAAACTCAGAAACATGGATTATGCTAGAAGCATTTTTACTGACTAGTTTCAGTAACCCAACACATACACAATCAGATAAAACTTAGAGAAAACAAGGAACTGCTCTGAAACTTGGGCACGCAGGCACAATCCGAGTTTCCTTTAACCTTTAACAGGCCGAATCATTCAGCTTTTAAACACCGAGCACGCAGGCACAATTCGGGTCAACATTGAGTATTTGTAATATCATTGGGAAATAGATAAAGCGGAAATATTTTGTACTTATAATGAATATGAATTCCGACAACTTTATTTCATGATCTCAAAGATGTTTACATAGAAATTGAACTAAGTATAGAAGGGACGTAATTGCTGGATACTCCAAGGCCTCTTTGTCTCTCCTAGTTCATCATCTATTTTTCTCTTTCTTTTGCGATTCGGCTTCTCGGGATCGTCTTCCGTATCTCGAATGTCAACAAGATAGTATGATCCATTCTTCATGGATTTACTGATGACAAATGGTCCTTCCCATACGGGGGCCAATTTGTGCTTCCTTTGCTGCACCAACCTCAGTACTAAGTCACCTTCTTTAAAAGAACGATGCCTGATTTTCCGACTGTGATAACGTCGTAAACCTTGCTGGTAGATGGCGGATCTTTGAAGCACAAGTTCTCGTTCCTCTTCTAGGAGATCGACGGCATCTTGTCGTGCCTCCTCGGCATCCGAGTCGTCAAAATTCTGCACTCTCTGGCTATCATGGATCATGTCTGTTGGAAGAATAGCTTCCGCACCATAAACCAGGAAAAACGGGGTTTGTTCGGTTGACCTATTTGGCGTCGTTCGAATACTCCACAACACGGAAGGTAGCTCTTCTACCCACGCTCCAGCTGCTCTATGGAGAGGAGTTTTGAGTCTTGGGCGTATTCCTTGCAGGATTGAACTGTTCATTCTTTCAACCTGTCCATTAGATTGCGGGTGCGCCACAGATGCAAGATCTAAGCGGATTCCCGTTTGTTGGCAGTATTTTGCCAACTCTCCAATGGAGAAATTTGTCCCGTTATCAGTTATTATGCTGTGTGGGACGCCATACCTCATTACTAAATCAATAATGAAATTTCTGGCAGTTGCGCCATCCAGCTTTTTGATGGGTTTAGCCTCCACCCATTTTGTGTACTTATCTACTGCTACGAGTAGATGCGTAAGTCCACCTCTTGCAGTTTTGAACGGTCCCATCATATCTAGCCCCCAGACCGCAAATGGCCATGTGATAGGGATAGTTTTAAGTGCTTGGGCCGGCAAATTGGTCTGCTTGGCGTAATATTGACATCCTTCGCACGTATTCACTATGCGCTCGGCGTCTGTCTTGGCTGTTAGCCAGAAAAACCCCGCCCGGAATGCTTTTTTGACTATGCTTTTTGATTGAGCATGATGTCCGCAATCGCCGGCATGGATTTCTTCCAGTATTTCTCTTCCTTCTTCTGGTGAAATACACCGTTGAAATATTCCGGAAGTACTGCGTTTATACAAGTGGTCATTGATCACCACGTATCCTTTGCACCGACGCTGTATTTGCCTTTGCAGTACTTCGTCTGCTCCTTCCGGGTACTTCTGATTGACTAAGAAGTTTAAGTATGGAATTGTCCAATCCGGTTTAACGAGCATGACCTCAATTGTTTCAGATGCCAGAGGGTAATCAACGTCTCCACCCTTTATGGATGGTTCATGCAAATGCTGTACGAATACTCCTGGTGGTAAAGTTTTTATTCTCTCTGATCCCATGGGGGCTAACGCATCCGCGTTCTAATTTTCCTCCCTTTTTATGTGAAGGACTTCGAACCCGAAGAAACATATGGCGAACTCATCCACCGTCCTCCGATATTCGGCCATTATAGGGCTTTTCGCGTCCCAGGTTTGGTTGAGCTGATGCTGTACCAAATCCGAGTCTCCATAGCACAGGATGCGTTTTACCCCTATTTCTTTTGCAATATGCAAGCCATGAAGCAGAGCTTCGTATTCGGCCACGTTATTACTGGCGTTGAAGTGTATTTGTAATACATACTCCATTGTGTCTCCCTTGGGAGATTTTAGAACTACGCCGGCCCCAGCTCCTTCCTTCATCTTGGATCCGTCAAAGTGCATGATCCAGTACTCGGATTCTGGCATCGGTGTATTTTCCATTGCCTCTGTCCAGTCGGCGATGAAATCTGCCAAAACTTGGGATTTTATTGCCGTCCTTGGCTGGTACTTAATGTCGAAGGCTGCCAACTCGATGCCCCATTTGGCTACTCGGCCGGTTGCCTCCGCATTGTTTATAATATCCCCTAGTGGCGCTTTACATACCACTGTTATGGAATGCCCTTGGAAGTAATGGCGCAGTTTTCTGGATGCAAAAAATACGCCATATGCCAGTTTCTGGTAGTGCGGGTATCTTTGTTTGGATTCGGAGAAAACTTCGCTTATGTAATATACCAGATGTTGATCTGGTATGCTTTGCTCTTCCTTTGTCCGTTCCACAACGATTACCGCACTAATAACCCGATTTGTAGCCGTAAGGTATAGTAACATGGGTTCTTCATCTTTTGGAGATGCCAAGATGGGAGCGTTCATCAAGGTTTCCTTCAACTGAGCCAACGCTGCATCGGCTTCTTCTGTCCATTCGAACTTGTCGGATTTCTTCAATAGTTTGTAGAGTGGTAAGGCTTTATCCCCCAGCCGACTAATAAATCTGCTGACGGCTGCAGCGGAACCCGTCAATCTTTGGACATCTTTTACACATGTAGGCTTTGAGATATTCAAGATTGCCTTGATCTTTTCCGGGTTAACTTCTATTCCTCTGTGAGAAACGATGAAACCCAGAAGTTTTCCTGAGGGAACCCCGAATACGCACTTAGATGGATTCAACTTCATCTTGTAAGTGCGCAAGTTTTCGAAGGTTTCTCGCAAATCCTCAAGGAGTGTATCTTTTTCCTTGGTTACGACAGCGATATCGTCCACGTAAACATGGACGTTTCTGCCAATTTGACTATGCAAACAGCGTTGCATGCAACGCTGGTAGGTTGCACCTGCGTTCTTCAAGCCAAAAGGCATGGTTACGTAATAGTACGTCCCATACGGGGTTATAAAAGAAGTCTTGATTTGATCTTCCTTTTTCATGCGTATTTGGTGGTACCCGGAGTATGCATCCAAAAAGCATAAAAGCTCAGAGCCTGCAGTGGCATCTATTATTTGATCGATTCGCGGTAACGCAAACCTATCTTTCGGACACAACTTGTTCAATCCTGTGTAATCTATACACATTCTAAGAGCAGTGGTGTCTTTCTTCGGCACTAATACCGGATTTGCGGACCAATCAGTATGGATTACTTCCTTGATAAAATCCGCTGCTAAAAGCCGGATAATTTCCTTGCCAATAGCCTTCCGTCTTCTTCCGTCAAACCGACGGAGACCTTGTTTGACGGGTTTTGATCCGGGAATAACCTTGAGTTGGTGCTCAGCAAGTTCCCTGGGTACGCCTGGCATGTTAGCTGGACACCAGGCGAAAATATCCCAGTTCTCACGGAGGAACTTGATGAGCTCGCCTTCCTATTTGTCGGTCATCCCAGTCCCTACGACGACAAATTTTGTCGGATCTTTGGGATCTAGGATTACCTGTCTTGTATTCTCGGACGCCTTGAAGCTATCTGTTGGCTTCCGAGTTTCTTTTCCTGCCGGCATTTCTTTCGGCGATACCTCCTTGGCTAATTCCTTCAGTTCCTCCTTCGCTATAACTCTCTGAGCGCAAAGGGCGTTTTCTTTTTCCAACTCGTTTGCCAGCTTGAAATCGCCGGCAATGGTGATTACTCCTCCTTTGGGTCCTGGCATCTTCAGCTTGTTGTAGATATAGCAAGATCTTGCCATAAATTTGGCGAAAGCCGGACGTCCGAGTATTGCGTGATACACGCTTTCGAACGGCACTACTTCGAAGGATACTTTTTCCTGCCGGAAGTGATCTTTATCTCCGAAGGTGACATCTAGGGAAATTTCTCCTAGGGATCGTGCTTGCCTGCCAGGAACAATGCTGTGGAAGCGTATATTGCTGTAGTTGAGCTGGGACTCGGAGATCTTCAAGTGCTTCAGTGTATCCAGGTACATTATGTTGATGCTGGATCCTCCGTCCATCAGCACTCTTCTTAGCCTAGTGTTTTGAACAATAGGGCTTACAACAAGAGCTTGTGTGCCGGGTTCAGGGATATTTCCGGGATGATCTGACTGATCCCAGATTATCGGTGTGTTGGAGTACTTCAAGAATTTTGGGGTTGCAGGAACAACCGCGTTTATTTCTCGAAGTGTCCTTTTGGCCACTTTTGCTGACGGGGTTGCTAGGAAAGTTAACATTGCTTCTCCGTCAACTCTCGGAAATTTGGGTTCGCCTTTTCGCTGCTGTTCCTGGATTTTGTCATCAGTGTCCGATTCACTGTCTTCTTTTTCAGCTTCTGGCTTTTGTTTGGCAGGTTTCCTCTTGGAACCCTTCCCTTTATTTCCGGATCCTGCATTGCCTTTCATATGCTTGTTTAGCCGGCATTGCGCGTTTGTGTGGGTTGGTTTCCCAAACTGAGAGTGGTGGACGCAGGGTTCCGACTTAATTCTCTCCCATTCTTCGGGAGTGTAATTGATTGGATCTGGACTGCGGCCTTTCCACTTATTCACCTTTTCTCCTCCAAAGGCTATGTTGACCTCCTTGGGCTTTGTTGTTGACTCCGGAGTTCCTTTTTTATCAGAACGAGGTGTTTTCTTGGCCAGTATCAGTGACTCAATATTGCCTCCTCTTGCTCTGATATCATCTTCGGCTGCAGCATGCTCGTTAGCGGTTGTAAGCATAGATCCGAGATCTTTGTGCTTTTTAGAACCAACCATGAACGGCACAAGTCCGGGTTTTAGGCCATTGACGAAAGCATGCATTGCTTGTACGTCAGTTACCCTAGAGCAACTATTTTTCATCGCAGTCCATCTGGAGATGAAATCCATGTATGGTTCGTCTTCAAATTGGGTGCAACGGTTCAGCTGGTTGATGCTATTTGGACGTTTGTATGTTCCCCGAAAATGCTGAGTAAATACTCTCGCCATATCATCCCAACTGTCGACAGTTCTTGATGGTAAACCATTGATCCAATCTCTGGCTCCGTCTAGCAACATTAGGGGAAGAAACTTGACAGCTTCCAGGTCTGTCCCGTTGTTGATTTGGACGGCTGTGTAATAATCTGAAAGCCAGGTATCCGGGTTTGTACTGCCGGTATACTTTTGGTAGGTTGGACCAACTTTGGCGAAGCCAAAATGCAGGGTTATCCTTCGGATCCTGTCAGTAAAACACTTAGGACCAAAGTATAGATCATCCTTTTCTGCTCTATCAATATGTGCAGAATATCTCCCGGCTGAATGGACAGAAGGGGATCTGCTCCTTTCTTTTCCATTGTTGCGCGGACGCGCTTTTCCGAGGTTATCTCTATCTCTTCCGTTGTCACGCCCCCTGGGATTAGGTGGAGTCCTGCTCCTGTACCTTTCCTTATCTTTAGGCGGTGTGCGAGATCTTTCTCGTCTGTGAGATGTATCGTATCTTCCAGCTTTTTCAGCTGGGTTTCTCGGAGGTGGCATTATTTTGCCGTCATTCCGGTGTTTGTCTTCCCGATCGTGTGGTTTATATCCATCTTTCGGGAGATGAGGTCCGGTTCTAGACGCTGCGTCCCGGTTGTCGGGGTTTTTCTTGTCTTTTCTCGGATCCTCTTTTTTATCCGAATCTCCGGGTTCTCCCGGTCCAGGTGCTCCAGCAGCGCAAGTAACTGTTTTGTAGAGGGCGGAATTATCATGCAGCCTCCCTGATCGCTCTTGTCCTCGCTGTTGCTGCTGTAATGCCTTTCCTAGGAAAGCATACACCCCTTGGAGTTTTTCCCCGTTGGAGTACAGATCGTTATTTAGGATGGCAAACGCTACTTCCGCGTTTTCCGCTGCGGTTTTGTATATTGGTTCGCCCTTGGCATCTTTGCCGTTTAACTGCTTTTGCCAAGATGGGTTATAGAACCTTTCTTTCGGCGGCAGTTCTTCCGGTTTTGCAATTCCGGGTAACCTAGTAGGTTTTAAGGCAGATCTATGCTTTCTCTCGTACTCCTCTATTTCTTCCTTCATGACTTTGATGTCATTATGGGTTTGTTGAAGGTGTTGCCGAGATATGAGCAGATGTTGCTGTTGCCGTTGGAAAGCTTGTCTCCTGGCTTCCAGCATCTCAGGGGGTTCATTGGGTCCCAATGGAGTTTGTAATAGCTCTTGCTCTTCCAGTTCTGTCATTGGCGGAGCAGTGATTTCCTTAGATTTCTTTTCCGCGGGCTTTGTGCCACTAATATCTCCAACTTCAGGTTTTCATCAGTGAGATCAGCTGACTTTTTCTTCCGGAGTTTGTACTGGAGTTTTTTAGAAGCACGGTGCTTTTTCTTGGAAGAAGGAGGTTTTTTGACAGGTTCATCTTCTGTCATCTCCTTGACATTAGGGAATATCGGAGAAGTTTCTCCGTCTTCTCTCTCTTCCACTGGCGGAGGAGTTTTAGGGCTTTCCTGGCTATCGGCACCTGTTGTATCAGCTGGTTTTGCCATTAGCACTTCATGGAATCCCTCTTGAAAGGACTTAACTTTTCTTACGAAGGCATCATCGTCTTCGTCTTCGGAGTCGAAGTTATCCGATCCGGTTTCCGACTCCAATCTCGCCTCTATGGCGGCAAGCACGGACTCTGCTTCCGAGTTCATTGTCTGGTTGACGGATGTCGGATCTTCCGTCTCTGTGACGGGTATTGGTTCTTCCGTCTCTATGACGGGTAGGTTGTTATCTGCCTCTTGCACGGGATTTCCGTCATCCGTGTTTTCAGCGATTTCGGATTGCACCATGCCGATAAAGTGTGTATCACTGTTTTGTCGGCGATCTGAGCAAAATCCGGCATCATAGTCGTCTTCGACTGGGTACAGGGCGGGTGGGATAAATTTGCTTCCACCGCAAAACCCCATTGCCTCTGCAGTTAGCCCGATAAAGATGTTAGCAGATCCAATCGGTAACACGCAGGCACTTACCAGGTGGTTTTGCGCCGGTATGTAGGATCCGTTGTCGAGGAAGCGCCCGACGTCGTCGTCGAATTCCAGGCTTCCGACAGTGATCGATCTTCCAATTCCGCCGAGTATCCCAGATCGGAATTTCACGCCTGACGTCGTTTGCCCCACGGTGGGCGCCAACTGTCGAGACATCGTAGTAGTTTTCATAGACGGGCGTGCCATGAGACTACGGTAGAGACGTGGGGTAACGGGATAGCGTAGTAACACGGAACACGGGATTTTACCCAGGTTCGGTACGTCGCGACAGTACGGCGTACCTACTCCTGCACTTCTCACTAATTGGGACTAAAGCCCGTATAACAGGGTTACAAGGTGAGGGAATAGATCTAGCTACTCGACGAGGATGAGCTTCTCGGCGAGTTGCGTAGAGCTTTAGCTTGTGAAGCTTGAACCTAGAACCTATCTAATCTATCTCCCGTCCGGCTTTATATAATAGCCGGATTAGGGCTTACAGAACAAGAAACCTAGAAGACTACGTTTAACTTGTAACTTGGAAAGTAAGGAATCCGTCTTCTCCTCCAAGCCAGATCACGTGGGCCGTGATCCGGGTTCTTCTAGAATCCGGCTTCTGCGCGTCGGACTACTGGGCCGCCCAATGGACCTAAGCCCATTACCATGTAGGCCACCCTGGTAGTCCGGCTCTTTTGTCTACCATCTTCTATACCCCTATTCAGTATATATCCGACAGTGAAGCAAAGAAATCCACTTGACATCGCAAAAGAGCAAATGCAAGAAAAATGGCAGAATCTGTCAAAACCAGAACAGTCTGTAAAGAAAACAAATTCGAGGCACTTACGTTGCTCAGATCGAAAAACTTAAAGAACGAAAACGTTGCAGAATTAGCTGAGGAATAAGAACAAAAAAATTCAGATCATTCTGATCTTCCAGGATTTTATACGATTTCTTACGGTGGACAGCAGAAATCTGTTTCCTGCGCAGAAATACGAAAACCAACTCCAACTCCCGTCAGAAACCTTACTTGGCACTACTAAAACATGAAAATAAAGATACAAGGGAGTTGCTACAGAAGTATACAACCCCTTGACTCAAAGAAAACAGAGAAAAACAAAGAAAAAATAAAACCATGGTTTATCTCCCAAGAAGTGCTTTTCTTTAACGCCTTTTAGCTAGGCCCGGAAAAGTGGAATCAAGTATTTTCAAGTGAAGAAGATGCTCACATACGAAATATGAATTAAGCAAAAGAGAGCATCAAGAAGCAAGTATAAGACAAATTTAAGTCTAACACACTTCCTATTCATAGTAATCTTGTAAAGAAATAACTCAAAGAAGCTCAAACTAGAAATCATGGGAAGATAGAACAAGAGCAACTTCAAAACTTTCAACAAAAAGAGAGGTGTTTTAGTAACATGAAAATTCCTACAACCATATTTTCCTCTCTCATAATAATTTCCAGTATCATCATGAACAAACTCAACAAATAATTCTCACATAAAGCATGTTTTTCATGGTCTAAAAGTACACAATTCATATCAAGCTCCAAAACAATGAGATCGAAATTTAAAATCAGCTCCTCTTTTTCCCCACTTTTAGCAATATCAAAATGAGATGATTGATCACTCATAAAAGTCATAGAACACATTATAGAAATCCTATTTTCAGTAGCATTATAATCTATAACATCAAGTAACATAGGACCATCATCAAGAACATTATCATAAGATTTATCCAAGTAGCATGGATTATCATAAATAACAGTAGCAATATCATTCTCACAAGTTTCATTCATAGTAGTATCAAGGTCACAAGTATAACAAGTATCAATTTCATCAAATAATGTATGAGTTAAAGATTTACTATCATTGGGAGGTAGACATGGGTTCCATTCTTCCTCCTCTTGATCATCACGCTCCTCCTCTTTTTCATCTAATGAGCTTCCAGATTCAGCAGTTTCTTCTTCCATAGGTTCCTCAAGGAATTAGTCTCTCCTTTTGGGGGAGAGAATTGATTAAGATATTGAAGTATGTAGTAATTACAATCCTTGTAATTATCAAAGCAATATTCAAGTATATCATAAATCTCATATTTATACGGTGCATCATCAATACTTTCAAGCAAATAGGGAATTTCAAATGCACCCTTCCAAGCAATAAATTCCTCAATTTCTTCCACATAATCAAAGTCATAATTTCCCTTAACATAAGAAGATATGGTAACATTATTATTATACTCACATTGAAAAGGGAGGTGTTTATACCTCCTACAAAAGCAAGATTTATCAAAGCAATAAGTAACATTATAAGTAGAGCACAAGTTTTTAGCATAGTCGTGCAATTTATTAATTTGCTCCCATAAGTGTATTCCTTTTTGTGCCAACCGGTGTTTCTTATAATATTTTTGTTATTCATCTGTGAACCCACCTTGCCTATATGATCTAGTCCAAAGGCATCAAACATTGATAGCAAGCATAATAAAGAAAGTAACAAGAAAAACAATAACAAAGTAAAAATGATTTGAGGTGAGAGACTCCCCTTGCAGAAATTCTCTTCCTCCCCGGCAACGGCGCCAGAAATTAGCTTGATGCGCGTGATACACACGTTCGTTGGGAGACCCCAAGATGAAGGTATGAAGAGCACATTAGCAGGTTTCCCTCAGAAAGAAATCAAGGTTGAATCTACCAGTAGGAGGAAGGAGTAACTTCAGAAGGTTGAAGCAGCTGAGATGGCAGGGCGCACTACCAGTTCAGAAGCAACGTGGAACCTATACAACACAATAAATCACTTTGCCCTAACGAAGTAGTGGGGTTGTCAATCTCACCGGTTTTGCTGAACACAAAGAGGTTAAATGTACGGTGTGGAAAACAGTATGAAAGCAGTATTAAAGTAGTAGGTGTTTATCAGTATGATAAAAAAGGACCGGGGTCCACAGTTCACTAGTGGTGTATCTCCGTGAAAGATAAATAACATGTGTGGTGAACAAATTATAGCTGGGCAATTGAGAGAAATGAAGGTTGCACCGAAGTGCATATGCAAGACATAAAGATTACTATGTGATTCATGCGGGCATTACAACAACATACATAGACCATTATCCAACTGCATCTATGACTAAAAATCCACCCTTCGAATATCATCCTAACAAACGTTGGGTATTAAGTTGCAAGCAACAAATAATCGCAGTAAGCAAAGTGTGTAATGTAAACAATATAATCATCCTTAGACAAAGCATTATTGTTTTCTCCCTAATGGCAACAGCACATCCTCCATCCGTCACGTTTCTGTCACTCGAGCATAGATGAAAAGGAGGCATGAACCCACTATCGAGCATAAATACTCCCTCTTGGAGTTACTAGCATCTACTTAGCCAGATCATCTACTAATAATGGAGAGCATGCAAGATAATAAATAACATAAGCATGAAGATGGCACGATAGATTGATAATCAGAAGACATAGCATTCAACATTCATCAGATCCTAGCAAACACAACATGTAGCATTACATAAAGATGATCTTGATCATGATAGGAAGATCACAAGATGTAAACATGAGGTACAAAGTGGAGAGAACAACCATCTAGCTACTACTATGGACCTGTAGTGTCACACCCCAGATTTGGGACACTTGTAACACATGAGGGAAGCCATTTTTGTGAGCCAACAAAAACTTTTAAGGCCCTTGTGTAATCCAAAATTACGTAATGAACCATGGTTATCTATGCAATCCAAGCAAATTGTGATTCAAAAATCTTTCACCTTCTTTTGTGATGTTTTCTAATTATTTCTGTGATGTTTTCCACATGATGTTTTCAATATTGTTCATCTAAATTCTTGTGGCAATGTTGTTTCCAAATTATTGATAATATTTGGTTTTTTAGAACCAAGAAAACAATTTGGCAAAATATTAATACAATGTTTTGTTTAAGGTTTTCTATAGAAACTTATTTCTGAAAAATAAGGCAAATAGGTGTTTTTCACTCATGTTATCTATATGATAGAGAATCACATTTTGTGTTTTCTTGGCATGGATGTGTTCTCTAACATATTGACTACAAAAGGGTGAGATTGGTTTGAAAATTTGAATTGAAGAAACAATCATTTGCTTGATGGTTTTGTGTTAAGAAAATAAGACAAAATTTGTGTTTTCTGAAAAACAGAGAAAAACAGGAACTAGCTGTTTTTCCACCTTGTTTTCAATGCTTATTTGAATTTCAAATTTATTTTCTTTTGCTATTTCTGAAATTAAAAATATTGCTTAACACAACCACACTTTGAAAACAAACTTTGAATTAGTTTTCGTTCATGAAAACAGGATCAACTTTTGACTAATCCACTCTGCTGCAAACACTTAGAAATTTTCTCTAAGTCTTTTTAACCGAAACTGAAATTTTCAGAAATCAGTAGATGACACCATTTTCAAATTCTTATAACTTTTGTTTGAAAGATCCATTTGCTGAACCACTTGGACCTTCTAGAAGCCTAGTCAGCACTCTCTATTTTCATTGCTTTGGTTCCAAGTCATGTTGACCAGAGGAGAGAGGGGTGTGCTGGTTTCAGAGAAGAAAAACGAGGAGGGAGGCATGGGGGTGCTCTGACAGACGTGCACTGTGCATGTGCATTGTGGCCACCTCGTGCGTTCTTCCGCTCCCTCGCCCGTTGTGGCATTGACCGACTCCGTATGCAACCCTAGCTGCGCCCAAAGGCCAAGGGCCGCGGCATGGGCACGCCAGAGCGTGCACGAGCCCGTCCCCTTGTCACCCGAGAGCATGCAGGGGCACACACGGCAACCCCTGTGACTATAAAGCCACGGGAGAGCCCTGGCCTCGGCACCACATCCACACCTCACCCTTCACTCACCCTAAAACCAACCACGAGCACTCTAGGCTCTCTGCGAGCCCAGACCACCGGAGATCGCCGCCAGCCACCGCGGACAGCAAAGGTGGGATGCGAGCGCCTGGGGAAACCCTGGCCCTTCTCTTTGCATCCATCATGCTCCCCACCCTCCGTAGACCTCACCCGTCCTCGTGTTCCCTCGCTTGCAGGAACGCCGGAGACACCGTCAGAGCCGCCGCGGAGCCCCAGCTTGCACCAGCGACAGAGTCCATCCCGCGCGATGCTTCCACCGCCCCTGCACTGCCCCGAGCACGTGAGACTTCCTTGACCCAGCGCCACCAGCCCGCACGAACCCTAGGTGAGAAATCACACGAACCTCGCCGCCGGCCGTGCGTCGATGAGAGCGGAGAGAGAGAGAGAGGAGAGAAGTGAGGAGAACGACGGCCGTGCGCCGTTGATCCCGAGATCAACGACCATGTTCAAACCGCGAAGCGGTAAGCACGCGCCGCGGATGCGAGCTGGGCTGTAAGGCCTTAGCAGGCCGCGCGCCCATGAGAAAGAACAGCCCGAACACGAGTTCTTTTTCCTTGTTAAAATCAACTGAATCTTGCACTTTACTTTAATCATGTTAAAAATAGTTAAACTCAAGAATAAAATCAACCAAAATTATCTATGGTAGATCAACTAAATCTTGAACGTATGCAACTTGCAGATCTGTGTTTGAACCATTATTGTGCAAATGAAAAATCATGAACTACACACTGTCTGTTAAAGTAAAAAAATGCAATAACGTTTTGTTGGAATGTTCAAAATGTGCAAACTAAAATTCTTTGAGTAGCCCTTGAATAGATCTATCAGTAGGTCTTGACCTCACATCAAGGTGAGCTACCATTTGAAAATGTCATCCACTTTGGTAAATGTCCAGTAGCATATTCTAGGATTTTTAGAAGTGGTTTGAAATCACTTTTTGATGTGAATCCAACTGAATCTGTTAGACTATGTTTAGATCTATGATATCCTAGCTTAGTGTGATTTTTAGAGCCCTAGGTTTATTTTGGTAACATATCTAAGTTTTTGCACTTTTCTGTTAAGAATAATATGTGTAGATTTAATTTTAGAATAATTGCTTGCTAGTGTTACTTTGTTTTCTAGCATGTTTAGGTGTTGTGCTTAGTGTTAGAATGTTGTTTTCTCGCAGATCTATCATGTTAGAAAGTGTGTGCATGTTTAGGAAAGATATGGAACTAGTATGTGCATAGTTTTAGTCTCTAGTTTTTATTCTATTGAATAGGGTGATGCATATTCTTAGCTAGATTTTTATCCAAGTTGTTAGGAGTGTTTTATGTGGATCCCGTACCACTTTGGTACTGGTTAGAACTTGTTTTCACTTCTATTAGGGTGCATTTTATTTCCTTAGAGATGCATGTGTAGCTTTAGTGCTTTTTACTCATAGTGTTATTTTCTCACTAGAATATCTAGTTGTATTTTGCTGAGTGAATGTTTTGTTTTCCACAAGTTGGACCAGAGGCTTAGGACCTCTTTAATTTCATGGAAAACCTAGTGGAACACCCACTGGTTCCATTTCGATTTGGTGATAAATGCCATCTCTCAACCATAGTAATAGTAGTAGTGGTGGTAAATATTATTTTTTGAGTGTATTGCGTGTACACTGTTTGCTAGACAAACTTGTGTGTTATTTTTGTTTGTGCATTGTTTGCTGTATGGTGTGGTTGAGTATCATTGCTTTCTTAGTTTGGTTCTGATTGAGTTTCCTTATTTTAATTTTGCAACGATAGAACCCGAAGAAGAAGTAGTTGGTGCCGGAGGCTACTACTACCATTCTTGTTGTTATCACGAACATGAACCTCAACTCCTCCAAGGCAAGCCATCCTTAAAGCTTGCTGTTATACTACTTATCATTACCTATCATGTATGCTCTACTTCTAAAGTTTTACAAAAACTTGATTACCAAAACTATTTCGTTGAGTGGCTATCATTATTACTATTAGTAGTACATAGTATATTATCACCTTGCCATTAGTCAACTTGGTGTTACCAAGCCTTTAGCCACTATAAGGTATATAAATACCGCCTAAGATAATAATCTTGAGTCCCTAAGTGGACACTTTTAAAATGTGCTTTTGCAAACAAAAGGTGTTATGAAAAGTCCACGGTGAAAAGGCGGGACCTTGTTCACCGGGGGAGCTGAAGGGTTGTTTTCAAATGGTTTACAAAAGACACATAACCTAGTCTTCGCTGGACAACCAAGAAGTACTGCCACTCTACCCCAACATGGGTATGGGGCCTATCTAGATACTTGTTCTTGTTAGTGTGTGTACTATCCCAAAAAGCTATAGAGAGGATGATACTCTGAACCGAAGTGTCGCCAGGAGGGAGAAACGGGACATACACAGTGTGGGATTAATTTTCCCTCCGGATGCGACAATTGGGTCCCCTGTTTGGCGATGTGTGACATGGTGCCAGGGGGAATAAACCTAATTGAAGGGATAGCCATATACTAGCTTGTTCGGTGAGGACAGATTAGGATCATTCGTCTGATGCTTTCATATCGCTGTGTCGATCCATGGGTGGTTCATGGCATATGATTGGATATAGTG
This sequence comes from Alopecurus myosuroides, assembly GCA_028641055.1. Classification (NCBI taxonomy): domain Eukaryota; kingdom Viridiplantae; phylum Streptophyta; class Magnoliopsida; order Poales; family Poaceae; genus Alopecurus; species Alopecurus myosuroides. The sequence goes on from CM054062.1 coordinate 225,080,830, forward strand.
GAATGTGTACACCTCTGCAGAGTAAAAACTATTCAGAATAGCCGAGCCCTCGGATATGGGTAGTTGAAAGGCCATGTAGCTAGCATTGTGTCAAGTTTTCAAAAAGTGTTTTTGAACAAGGACTTGTACCTGAGAGGTACCGATGAAGAAGCTGGAGATGTTATTCCACGAAGTTTTGCAAAGAAAACTTTCTTTTATAAAATAAGTTTTATAGTACCTCTTGTACATGCGATATCTACAAGAGAAAGAAAAATTATACTATTTTCTTTTGAAGTATCTTCTTCAACAAAGATATAGAGATAGCAAAGAAACCATGATCTTATCTTACATACACCATGGGTAGTGAGACCTATTTATAGCCTACCTACCCACCATATAAGCATTTTGCATTTTGTAAGTGTATAAAGGATGCCTTGCAGAGTACATTCAAATGTACTCATATTTGTTTCGCCCCTGGCTATTTACTTGGCCAGACTTTGAGGAGATGCCACCGGAGGAGGAGTAATAGGAAGAGTACTATTCCGACGATTATGTAAACTAGGCCCGGCTCCCGGTCAGCAGTCTATTGGTGAAGGCGTGACATGGACTATCTACGTTGTGTTTACTTTCCGTTGTGTGTGTGATGTGAGACATTTGCCTGTCCTGCGAGACAGTTGTTAAGACTTGGTCATGTGACCATTGGCTTGTAAGACTATTTTATTTGTGTAATGGATAATGTATCTGTGTACCACTTCGTATGTTATTCACGACTGAATTCTTGGGATCGTGAACGTATGCATATGAGGGGTTCTGGACCATCCGGTTTGGGGCCTCTACAAAGTTGGTATCAGAGCTATCCTGACCCTAGGAGCCCTTAGTTAGCATGGACGTTAACTATTACTCTGAATATATATAATATACTTAAGTGACTAAGTTTCAAAATATTCTTATACGTATCTTCCCTATTTTTCCAAACTCTACTTACATTAAGTTATGTCATGTTCGAATCTAAAATTTTGCACACTTGGGTCTAACTTAAGCTTACTTAAAATTTTGTGTAGATGGATGTGGTATTCACCGAGGCTTGCCAGTTGGGACTGGCTAGATACGTCCCCTTTCATTTCGAGCGGAGGCTCGTAGCGATGACCGAGCTCATCGATTGTCCGGTCCCCGAGCTGCGAGGAGGGATGATTTTCGGATCTCCCATTGAGGGAGAGTGGTTTGTGGAGTGCACCATTTGCCCTCCGCTTACCACTCCTTCAGCGGAGACCTTCGTCTTCGCCACCTTTGAGATCTCCTGTCAGGAGGGCGCTGTGAGAGTGATCCAGGAGGCCATATCGCGCCTGGCTCACTTGAGAGACTACCAGTACCTTGGTACTCACTTCGAGTTCCTCGGGAGGAGGGACAAGACCGGCACACCTATTGCCGTACCTCAGGATCTCGATGGCATCGGTCCTCACCTGGAGGACATGGAGGTATTGCTTTATCGCACTCAGCGTCGTCTTGATGACATGAGCATCCTGCAGCACACCACTGTTGCGGAGTGTCGTATTCTCTGTACCCACCTGGGTAAGACGATGCTTCACCTTGAGACAGGACTGCCCGGACCCGAGCCTTGGAGGGGCAGCTGCGGACCACTCGTCTGGCCCGTACCCGTCTCGCCACCAAGGTGGAGGCAGTACAGGATGACAACGCACTTCTGTGTGAGCGCCTGATGACTGCAAGAGAGGACCTAGCAACTCGGGACTCCACACTCGAGGAGCTGGAGGAGGAGAACACCGAGCTCCGCGGGGAGAACGAGGATCTCCTAGTCGACGACGACATCCTGTCTGATGATGATGGGATGGATATGAGTGAGCAGAGCAGGCAGGAGGACGACGACTCAGCTGAGGAGGAGGATCCCAAGGAGCTCCTTTTCGACGAAGACAGAGCGCATGACTAGTGATGCATGTAAAATGCATAGATGAATTGTGCATATTTTCACATGGTTTTCTATTACAAATTGCATCATATAAGGGTATAATTCAATGTTTTATAGTATTTTGGGGTTAAATTACAAAGTCCCCCAACTTTTATGGAATTAACCCTGCCTGTCAGAAACCCCGTTTTCTATATTTTTGACGTTTCAGGGGGCAAACTTCCGCGAAATCACCTGAAAATCTGTGGGGGTCATTTTCTTGGAAGGAGAAGACTTGCGGGCGAAGGATCCACGAGAATTGGGCAAGGAGGCCCAAAAGAGGACCCTCCACGCGGCCAGATTCCTTGGCCGCGTGAGAGGCCCCCTTTTGGCCCTTGTGGCCCCAATTCATTCCATCTTCGACTTACCGACACCGTCTTGACCTAAAACCGACTATAAAAAGGGTCCCCCGTACCCTTATGGAGGAGGGTGCCGCTGAAACACCGAAACAGAGACCAGAAGTTCCAGATTGGAGGGGGAAAACTCCGGCATGGCGCCGCCGGTGTGATCTCCTACCCCTCCAACGTCATCTCCATCAACATCTCCATGAAGAGGGAGTAGTCCACCCCAGGGCTATGGGTTTGTGGAAGTAGCACTTGTATCTCTCTCTCTATGTGCTTCACTAATTAGATCCGTATGAGCTGCCTCACATGATTACGGGCACCGTTGTAATTCCTATGTGGTGGATCTTTTCTATGAGTTATTGAATCTGAGATTGCAATTGTTTCTCTTGAGTTATTTGAGTAGATGTATCTTATGTACCCCGTTCTTATTTGCTAGCTTTGATCAATCTAGTTCTTGAGAGCGTGTGTGGGGTGATGGGTGCATTAGTTGGAGTAACGGGGGGTGGCTAGTGCTGTGAAAGTGACAGAAGTTCAGCGATCCACTTAGGTTTTGTTAAACCTTTCTTAGTTACCTCACTAGGGATAAAAAGGAGTACCTTGTTACCGGGGATTTGAAGTGACACTAATCAATCTCCGTGACTAGATCTAGCAAGTTCTTACTTCAACTTCATGTCACATTGCTTAAAGCTATACTCTGGTTTTTCCTTAATTATCGAGGTGTTATGATTTATTTCGCATCTTGGTGGAGTATAAGAGGGATCAATATGACCGTAGAGATCTCTATGCTAGGACGTGATGCCCATATGAAAGTACTCAATGTTAAACATGTTATTGTAATCTCACATGTAATTCTTTATGTCCACCGTCTACCACTTTATTTGAGAGAATGCAATTGTGAAACCATGAACCCCGGTCCTATTTTAAATATAAGAAAACATTCTAGTTACTTTGATGCAATTTACTTTACTTGCACTTTACTTTACTTGCATCTCCAATTCGAATTTACATTATCTCCATCACCACTTGCATCACAAAAATACAAAAACAATCCATTGCATATTTATTTTCTCATTTGCATTTAGTAGTAGATTTAATTATTGCACATTTACTTTCAGTTTTGCATTGCAATTTAGAAGTCTCACACCTTGTACTTGACAACCACTTGGTGAGGTTGAGGGCACAAAATTCTCTACTTGTTTGCAGGATCCTAGAGGAAGCTTGGAAGACAACTGCTGAAATACTGGCTCCCCAAGAGTTCGATATAAACCCTCGAGTCACCCTCGTGGGGAAGAAGGCTTGCCACTAGCTACACACTCTGCACTTGGAGTCTCAACCTAGCCATCAAGCGTTTTTCTGGCGCCGTTTCCGGGGAGCCATAGGTGAAGGAGTTGTCCAAGGGAGCTCACAAGAAGTCTTCATCACCAACAAGGTGTGCAAACACCTAAGCTTGGGGAGGTTGCACCTACGTGAGTACCGTCCTTTCTATCTCCACCTTCTTTCAAGTAGATTGTTTTGTTTCTTGTCTTGTTTTGTTTTTGTTTTTGTTCTTGTTTTTGTTTTGTCTTGCATATTTTATTTTAGTTTGCATTTTAGTTTTGCATTTAGTTATCTAGTTTATTTTAGTATTTCGAATTTTCTTAGTTACTTTACTTTTGTTTTGCATAAAAAATTAAAAACTACATAAAAACTGTTAAAATGGGTGACAGAACTAAATTAAGTGACTACATAAATACACCCAATGACCAATTCATTGCTAGGCCAATTACTACACCTGAAATACAAGCTGAAAGCTATGAAGTAAGTCCTAGTTTATTGAATTTAATTACTAGAGAGCAATTTGGTGGTAGTGCTATGGAGGATGCCTCTATGCCTCTTCATGATTTCATGGAAATATGTGATATGCAAAAACTTAAAAATGTGGAAAGTAGTGTTTTAAAACTGAAATTATTTCCCTTTTCACTTAGAGGAAAGTCTAAAGAATGGTTACTTTCACTACCTACAGATAGTATAAAGTCTTTGGGTTGATTTAAAAGAAGATTTCATTAAGAAATATTATCCTCCCGTTAAAATTTGCAAAACAGGAATAATATCCTCTCATTTAGGCAAAATGATAATGAACATGTAGCCATGGCATGGGATAGAATTAAATTAATGATTAGAACATGCCCATCACATGGAGTAAATGAATGGACCATACTACACTCTTTTTATAATGGTCTAAACTACATGTCTAGAAATATACTTGATTCTGCTGCTGGAGGTGCCTTTATGAGTAAAACTGTAGGAGAGGCTAAGAGAATATTAGAAAGCATATTGCAAAATTATAGTCAATGGAATACTGAAAGAGCACCCAATCCCACTAAGAAAATAAACTCAATTGAAGAAACCAATGATTTGTCTTCTAAAATGGACACTATTCTTGCTTTTATTAATAAACAAAATATGGAGAATGTGCCTTTGCAGGAGCTAGTTGGTAGTAATTCTGAAAGTGTGGATGTTAATTTTGTTAGGAATTATGGTAGAAATGGTTTTGGTAATGCTTACAATTCATATAGTAAACCTCCTTATGTGCCAAATAAACCTTTTGTTCCATATCCTAATGCTAATGAAAATAAGTGGAAGCCTTCTAGTGAAATTTATGAATCTAATAAATTGCTTATGGAACAAGTTGCTAGTCACAATGCTATGATACATGAGTTAAATATAAGTCTATTTCATTCATTAGTAGTGATATTAAAGGATTGCAACTTCAATCTTCGAATTTAGATAAAGCATTGTCAAAATTAGCTGATAATCAAGCAACTCTATTATGCATGTCAGCAGGAAAGCCACAAGCACAACCTAGTGTAGGAATGAATTCTATTACTATTGCTGCTCCTATTATTGAAAATATTGATCATATTTCTGAGAATACAAGTGAGCATGTCCCTACTAGCTTAGAAGAAACTTTGAATGAAATAGTGAAGTACCCTGGATATTTACTTCCATATATGTCTTATCTTGCTAGCAAAGATGAAATTAGTCCTCATGAATCAAGCATGATAGCTAAATTAGAGAGTAAAGTAGAGGAAATTATGATGCTTACTGAAATTAAGGATCCATTGCTTGGTTTAGAAAAAAGTAGCTTGCAAGAACTTATTGCTACTCTACAAAAATTTGCTAGTGATCCCACTATAAATGTTAATCAACCTGGCTTTGGATCTTATATTGCTAATCATGTCTTGCAAGAAAAAATTGCTAGGTACAAGAATGAGGCCATGATACCTCCTAAGCTTGGGGATGCATGGATCCCCAAGGTGCTAGTTTCAATTGGAAAAGAAATTCACCATGCTATGTTAGATCTAGGTTCTAGTGTATCAGTACTCTCTAAAGAATTATATGAATTGCTAGAACTAGAAAATTTAGAAAAGTGCTCAAGTGAATTTGTCCTTTCTGGTAACTCTACTAAACATGCTATAGGACAAGTAAAAGATGTTATGATTGAATTGCACATGACGTTCGTACCCGTTGATTTCATTATTATGGATATGGGGGATAAATCCGCTAGTCCTATTATTTTGGGTAGACCTTTTCTTCGTACTACAGGTGCAATCATAGACTCCAAGGAAGGGAATGTCAAGTTTCAGTTCCCTCACAAGAAAATCATGGAGCACTTCCCAAGGAAGAGGGGCACGCTGAAGAACAAGCTCCCTCATGAGTTTTATCCCTCTTGATTATCAAGTAAGTAAAGCCTAGCTATATGGCTATAAAGAAAGCGCTTTACGGGAGGCAAAACGGTTGTTTTTGTTTGGATTTTCCTAGTGTCCTCTTGCTATCTCAAGAGATTTTTTTCTGTTTTAATTCTTGAGTTTTCAATAAAGATTCAAGTCAAACCCATTTGGACTTATAAGTTGCTATCCTAGTGCATGAAATTTCTGTTTCAGCACGAGTCTGCTCACCGTATGATTTTACGTATTTTATTGGTATGTCTTATTGAGCTAATTTTTTAGTATGTTCTGCAACTTTTCGTCCTATGTAAGAATAAAAATTGGCTTAATTTTTTGACGAGTCTAGCTTAGGGAAAAACGTTCGTTTTGCTGCTACTGCTTTTCTGGACAGATTCTGCCTTCTTTTGTTTTATGCACTCTTTGGGCTTGGGAATCGAATTTCCATGATTCTTTCAAGAAAGAGAGTGAATATACAACATAATTAAACTTATTGTCTATCTACTGGAGCATTTGATTTAGAATTTTGCACAACAAGCATGTGATTTGTTTGTCCTTGCTAATCTCACCCCACAGAAAAAGAATGGGAGAAACATGTTTTGTGAAGTTTTTATCACAGGGAATAGAGGAGCTGCGCCTCAAGACATCCAAGAATGGTGAAAGCCATAAGATTGGGGATGTGATGAACACCCCACTGGATCTACACTCTTTTGGTTAGCACACGTCTACTTTCTGTTTTTGTAAGCAAAGCATTTATCGTAGAGACTTGAAGCGTCTAGTTTTTGTTTTTATTTTTGTTTTGATAAGACCACCACCATCATTTTATATGAGATTGAGCTACTGGATTTTGGGGTTGGAATATATTGTATGCTAGTATTATGACTTGGAATAGGGATGCCATGGTTGATTTGAAGAGATACATATGTTTGCATGATTTATAGGTTTTTTATGTGTAGAAATTTGCAATAATGTTGTCTTGAGCTATCTCTTATTCATGTCCTTGATGTTAATTGCTGGTTTATTTAGTTTGTCATGAAATGAGTAGTTCTATGGACATATGCATGCATAGTAGCTGGTCAACTATCTCCCTCTTGCTAGCCCAAAAATTTAAAAATTCCAACAAGTAAAAACTTGTTTCCAACACTCCTTAGCCAAGTATTTCCAGTGAGTCCACCATATCTTCCCATTAGCTTCATTGCTATTCCGAGTATGTTCACCATGTTATTGTGTTATTTATGTTCTAAATTAAGATATTCACTTTATTAATTTTCATGGGTTGAACTTGGGATAGGACTCTCACGAACTTTTGAAGGCACACTTTACATTTTATGCATCTAATAAACATGACCCAATAATGGGAGCCACAAGTTTTGAGTTTGACAAGTGTGTGGTTGGGAGTTAGCTATAAACGTGTATCACTGGAAATCTTTCAACATTGCACAAAAAAAATACATTTGGTTGATATCATGTACTTTTGTTTTTGGACTCCTTCCATGCCAAAATGAAATAGAGGAATAGTAAGTTTTGATGAGTAAGTATCTATATGACTAGAGAAACGCATTGGGCCGCTAACCCAAGCCATGCTTTATCATGGTGGAAATTTACTTACAGCTTGAGTGACTCTACAACACATCCTATAATAAAATAAGAAGCTATGCATAATAGTGAATGAAAATAAAAAGGATGATGAGTCTACTCCGTTTTTTCATCTTATCATTGTAACATGGGCTTGTTTCCATGTCATGGGGAAAGAGGTACCTCTTTGCGGTTCTCTATGATGTCATTAATACTTATTATGATTGTACAAAGCTTATTAGGAATCTTAAGTTGAGTAATCATGGAGTAGGTTTTCACACTCACGGGGCATGAGGCTTTCAACCACCTTGTCATTCTCATTACTTCAATACTCACAATTTTAAGATGCTAGTGATAAAGGGGCAATGAGAGTCCCAGATCAATGGATACCACGTTTCAATTAGTAATTTTAGTTGAATAATTTAGAGGCTAAATAAGACTTGATCATGTTTTACCTCTACTCAATTTTCTCCAAAGTGTCCACCATATTTTCTATTCTCCATTATGCTATTCTTTGACCAATATAGGATTTTATTTTTCATTTTATGTATGCATTTGGTCCATAGTGCTTTTATTTCATTATACACTTTGTGAACTTTCATGAAGCATCTTTGCTTGCATATTTGATATTTCTTACAACATGAATTGTATATTGCTACTCATTTCTAGTATTAATCATTTGATTATATGTAGAATGAATAATCCTCCTTAATATCCCATGATTGTTTCAATATGCAAAACCCATCTTAGTTTTATCACCTTCATACTCGAGGACGAGCATGGGTTAAGCTTGGGGATGTTGATGCATGTAAAATGCTTAGATGAATTTTGCATATTTTCACATTGTTTTCTATTACATATTGCATCATATAAGGGTATAATTCAATGTTTTATAGTATTTTGGGGTTAAATTACAAAGTCCCCCAACTTTTATGGAATTAACCCTGTCTGTCAGAAACCCCATTTTCTATATTTTTGACGTTTCAGGGGGCAAACTTCCGCGACATCACCTGAAAATCTGCGGGGATCATTTTCTTGGAAGGAGAAGACTTGCGGGCGAAGGATCCACGAGAATTGGACAAGGAGGCCCAAAAGAGGACCCTCCACGCGGCCAGATTCCTTGGCCGCGTGAGAGGCCCCCTTTTGACCCCTGTGGCCCCAATTCCTTCCATCTTCGACTTACCGACTCCGTCTTGACCTAAAACCAACTATAAAAAGGGTCCCCCGTACCCTTACGGAGGAGGGCGTCGCCGAAACACCGAACCAGAGACCAGAAGTTCCAGGTCCACCCCAGGGCTATGGGTTTGTGGAAGTAGCACTTGTATCTCTCTCTCTCTATGTGCTTCACTAATTAGATCCGTATGAGCTGCCTCACATGATTACGGGCACCGTTGTAATTCCTATGTGGTGGATCTTTTCTATGAGTTATTGAATCTGAGATTGCAATTGTTTCTCTTGAGTTATTTGAGTAGATGTATCTTATGTACCCCGTTATTATTTGCTAGCTTTGATCAATCTAGTTCTTGAGAGCGTGTGTGGGGTGATGGGTGCATTAGTTGGAGTAACGAGGGGTGGCTAGTGCTGTGAAAGTGGCAGAAGTTCAGCGATCCACTTAGGTTTTGTTAAACCTTTATTAGTTACCTCACTAGGGATAAAAAGGAGTACCTTGTTACCAGGGATTTGAAGTGACACTAATCAATCTCCATGACTAGATCTAGCAAGTTCTTACTTTAACTTCATGTCACATTGCTTAAAGCTATACTCTGGTTTTTCCTTAATTATCGAGGTGTTATGATTTATTTCGCATCTTGGTGGAGTATAAGAGGGATCAATATGACCGTAGAGATCTCTATGCTAGGACGTGATGCCCATATGAAAGTACTCAATGTTAAACATGTTATTGTAATCTCACATGTAATTCTTTATGTCCACCGTCTACCACTTTATTTGAGAGAATGCAAGTGTGAAGCCATGAACCCCGGTCCTATTTTAAATATAAGAAAACACTCTAGTTACTTTGCTGCAATTTACTTTACTTGCACTTTACTTTACTTGCATCTCCAATTCGAATTTACATTATTTCCATCACCACTTGCATCACAAAAATACAAAAACAATCCATTGCATATTTATTTTCTCATTTGCATTTAGTAGTAGATTTAATTATTGCACATTTACTTTCAGTTTTGCATTGCAATTTAGAAGTTTCACACCTTGTGCTTGACAACCGCTTGGTGAGGTTGAGGGCACAAAATTCTCTACTTGTTTGCAGGATCCTGGAGGAAGCTTGGAAGACAACTGCTGAAATACTGGCTCCCCAAGAGTTCGATATAAACCCTCGAGTCACCCTCGTGGGGAAGAAGGCTTGCCACTAGCTACACACTCTGCACTTGGAGTCTCAACCTAGCCATCAACTAGTCGTAGTACCTCTTAGCTTGTGGAGTTGTGCCAGTGAGATGTACGCCGACCCTATGAGTCGAATCCCCCGATGTAGCTCTGTGGAGCGTAGTTGTGTTAGTTGTCTGTTGATGTGTTGTGCTATGTATGACTCTATGCTATGAGTATAATGTTTGTTTGTGTGATATCTATGTTTGAAAAATTGTCTCAACCCTTAAACAAAATCGTCACCCAAAATAAATTACTTGTCTTTTCTTTTTGGTTTTTAGACACTCTTTTTGATGATCTAGTTTTTGGTTTTCTAAAAACAAGGAAGTCTTGCTGCATAGTCTTACACATGTTTCAATAAACAGCATGCCGCCTCGCCGGGAATCACCACCACCACCCCCTCCGTCGATGGAGGCATTGTTGGCACTCATGATGGAGGATCGCCAGGCAACTAGAGCCGAGAGTGCTGCCACTATTGCTGACATGCGGCAGTTGGCCGCTGCCAGCGCCAACAACAACAATAACAACAACGGCGATGGCAACGGTAATGGTGGATGCTCAAAGCTGAAGTTGTTTCAGTAGACCCATCCTCTGATTTTCTCCAAGATCGTGGCACCACTAGATGCTGACGATTGGCTTCGCACCATCGCCAACAACCTGCAAGTGGCATCAGTGGATGATAATGACAAGGTGTTGTTCGACACCCACTTTCTTGCTGGACCAGCAAGGACTTGGTGGGAGACTACCCACGACACTTTCGCCGCTGGCCACGATTTCACTTGGGAAGACTTCACTGCCCGGTTCCACAAATATCACATCCCTCAGGGTGTGATGAACATCATGAAGGACAAGTTTCTGAAACTGCGGCAGGGAGGAATGACTGTGTCAAAGTACTGGGAAGAGTTCACTCTGTTGTCCCGGTATGCACCTGATGAAGTCAACACTGAAGCCAAGAAGAAGGAGAGGCTCTTGAATGGGTTGTACGATGAGTTGTAGTGCGCCTTAGTGGTCATACCATTCCAGGATTTGGAGTCACTCGTGGATGCCGCGATAATGATGGAGCAGAAGAGGCAGAATGTTTTTGACAACCGAAAGAGGAAGATGCAGTTCCAAGGTGGACCTAGTGCACCCAGAAACCGCCCCACACCCTATTCCAGGCCACCTCCACCACACAGGGTGCCTGCTTATGCGCCAAGGCCTAACCATAACAACCACAACCACCACCATGGCCACAACAACCATAACCACCACCACAACAACAACCGTGCACCTTATGCACCCAAGCCAGGAGGCAGTGGAAGTGGTAATGGGAATGGATACAAGTCCAACCATACTGCCAAGCCCATACAGAACTCAAAGCCACTTGGAGGTTGCTTTATGTAACATCCCAATTTTGCTAATTTAGGGTGTGTGTTGTTGTGTCATCTCATACATGCATGAAAACAAAAAATTGAAACCAATTTAAATTGTGAATTTCAATGGGTTGAGAAAATTTCACAAATAGTATTTATTTTGGTTTCCAAAATGTTGTAGTGAAAAGTAATTCAATTTCACCAAAGAAAAACATGGTTTTGTTGGAAATTTTATAAGCTTTCCAAAAAGTATTTTTGCTAAAATTTCTGTTCACAAAAAGGCCCTCAAATCAGTGATTTATGTTCTGTTTTTAAATAGAAAAGGGCTAATCTGCAATTTTTCCAAAACTTCAGGGGATTTTCTTGAAAATGTTATTTCTTCCTTTCTTCTACCTCTTGACAGAAGGCAGCACCCAGCTGCGTGGCCACCATGGCCACCTCATGCCTACGAATGTGCGCCCGCGCGTGGAGACCTCACCAGGAAGCCGTCCTTTTTCTACTCTTCCTCCCTATCCCCTCTGTTCTCTTTCTCTCTGGCCTCAAACCGAACGAACCCTAGATACTGTGTCCGTCCGGCCGCCGGCCATCGCCGCCGTTACGGGCCTTCCCCCGTCGATTCGAGGCGACCACGAGCTTCCCCATCATCTCCTCTACCTCCTAGAGGAGTCACGCAAGCTGGGACGTCCGGGAGGAGCCGAATCGGGCTGCCGTTCCCAACTCCGGCCGTCGAGGGTGATTCCGACCGACTCCGGCCTTCCCCGACCACCTCGTCGCTTCCTCCGTGCTCGTGGTCAGCCCCTCTGTCTCCTCGTGCCCTCCGTTCAGCGCCTCTCCCTCTGTAACCGCCGGTCGCTGCGCAACAGTGGACGCCACCGCGTCGTCGCTCGCCGGCGCAACTCCGGCAACCATCCCGAAGCGCCGCCGCCACCAATTTGCTCCCCTCGGCCTCGTCTCGCTCCTGGTATAGTTTGTTCTGTCGATTGCACGAACTGCATAGAATTTTAGTGGGGCTGTGAAGAACAGAGCACTGTGATGTCACAGTGACATCACAGTGACGTCATATTTCCCTTTTTGATAAATCCAGGAAATTCCAGAAAATGAATAAAATTTGATAATTTAATATCTTCCAAAATGTTGCTCAGAAAAATAAAGTAAGAGTATGGTTTTGATCAGAAAAATATTCTCTATCCAAATATATCTTTTTCACACATGTTTGAGAAAGTCCAAAAAATGAGCATTTATTTAATGTTATTTAATTCATTTAAAATAGAAAAATAAGTTTTTATTCACTAAAATAAAAAAAATAAAAGTTATATACCAAAATGCTAAAAATGATAAATGCAACATGTTTATGATGTTTCTAATCCCATTTGAGCAACTAAAATGGTACTCACTTTCATAATCACCCGAATTGCCCTCCCGGGTCTATTTCGGGATAAATTCAGTAAAAATGCATAACTGACATGCGAACCCTAGCAACCCATCGAATATGTGTAGGGCTTTATTTCAGTGCATTAATTTTCTCATTAATACATATTGCGCATTGCATCGATGCCATGTTTGATTGCTATTCTTGTTTTCGGTGTTGTTTCCCACTCGGTAGAACGTGACTCCAAAGTGAAGGCCAACAAATCCATGGCGAATACTTGATCTTAACCGACAAGTCAAGCACTTATTCCTGAAGATCTTTATCTGGTTTTCTTATAACCAAGGCAAGCATAACCACTTATCTGCTCATATATGTTTTTCCAACAACATTTGATTCTCGTACTTTGCATTCGATTCTAAAGTATTTGATGCTACTAGATATAGTTCACCTATATACTGCATTGCCACAATGACCTGATCCACTGCTCCTAGCCGCCATAGATTTGCTTGTGCGCATCGCCAGAGCCTCATATCTGCTACCGCTTAGTTTCATATGTTTGTTACCTCTGCTCCATCCGGTTGATGAATCAGAGCTGCGATAACCTAGTATGATATGATGACGTGGTGAGATGAGCATTGTGTGGTTAACATGACTAAGGCTTGGACTGGAGGCCACTTGGGAAGTGGTTCTTTGTCCTGTACTTGCCAACCCTAGGAGTAAGGTCTCGCCGCGGAAACCAAGATTGAGCGTGCAACCACACGCGGGGCCTAACAGACCACGCTCGACTAACTAACGTGTTTGGTTCTATCCGTGAGTCACGTAGTTTGGGATTTCCATCTGCGTGTGAGTCAAAAACCTTTTGGAGGTGTTTAGGGCGTGACCGGGACAAGTGATGGACATACACGGATCTTGATCCCGACTCACAAATGAGGTGCCGTCAGGAGGTGGCCAACTCCCTGTTGATGGGGTGGCCCTGTTTGGGTTGACTCATGGATAGGGCTCGACAAGGTAAAGGTCGTGGCCAACCACACTCTGTCGGCACATCGTCGGAATTGTGCCAATAGCTTGGCATTAAGAGTCGGATGGTACGTGTGGGTAAAGTGTACCACCCTGCAGGGATAAATCTTTCGGAAAGCCGTGTCCACGGTTAAGGACGACTTGGTCAATGCCACGTGGTCATAGATAACTTGAATGTGACGTAAAAGATGTTGACAATGCATGGAGGCAATAGATGAAGGGTGCCTCCTCGGAGATGCCGAGAGGGGTGATCCTTGTAGCATGTGATATGCTGGGAATTGATGTTGGTGGCTTGAAATGATGATGATCACAGTAGTGAGTTTCTTATCTGTTTTGAACCTTCTATGAGACGTGTTATTCCTTCCTCAACTTGCAAAAACAAAGATTGCTTTACGCAAATCAGCCTTCATAAAACCCTTTCTGAAGATAGCAGATATATAATAGGTTAACTAAGTCTTGTTGAGTACCTCCCATACTCAGGTTTGCTTAATTTTGGTTCAGGAGAAGATCTCACATTGGTGTTGTTTCAGCGTAGACATCGACGAGTAGTTTGGGGTTCCCAGGTAGCAGCCTGGAATCTATGGGCTGGGACGTCGCCTTATGTTGCGGCCTCTTAGGCCTTTTTGGTTCTTGTTGATTAGCAACATAATTTGCCTTCCGTTGTCTGATGTAATGTTGGGTCGTGTGACCTCTGTTTGTAAGCTATACTCTAGTAACACTTGTTTAATACTATTCCAATGTCTAGAGTGTTGCTTTCATCGGTTGTTGGTTTCGAGCTCATTGTTATACAGTTTTGGCTATGCCTGCATAGTTGTCGCAGTCGAGGGGTTGTGGAGCCGATGATCCATGTCCGAGCCCGCCTGTCGATGTGATCGGCCTGGGGCGAGGTAATCCCAGTAACCCTCGATTGTTGTTGCACTTTCTGGACACATAGCAGCTCTGTATAACTTTGGTCCCGTTCCTTCAGTTTCATCCGACTCGTGGACGCTTGGGTATACATATCCAGTTATGACTAGCATGGACACAAGGAGTAGTAGACCGGGGATCCGGACTACGTGCCGATTAATCCGGTCTGCCTGCCGTTGTTTGTTGCGGCCGGGGCTGGTAACCCTGAAGCCCTTGTGAGTCCATTGCTAGGAGCACATGACAATTTGTATATCTCTGGGTCCAGGGGTCGTGACAAGTCATGGTATCAGAGCAGGACTGCATGTAGGAAAACCTTACTGCTTGGTCGATGTCGAGTCTAGAGTTTATGAAATCTACTTTGAAACTGGAAATGATTGTGACAAAGCTTCTTAGGATTCTTTTTACTCCTTATCTGGTATCGCTCTAACTCTGGGTCACCTTACCTGTTTTGATTTCAAAAGGTTTTGCTATCTCTTCTAGTCATTCAAAATTTAGGTGCCTTCTATGGAAAGGACGTTTCTTTCACCCAAGTTGACCTAGTGTTAAGTTTCTAGAGTCGTGTGTGTTCCAAAGTCCGTTTTCCTCTTGATTCATACTAGGAGATATCCTTTCCATCCTAGTCTCTCAGAGTTGTTCGGACTCCACACTTCTATGTTCTTAAGTTCAACTACAGAAACTCGAGATTTCCTTTCCATCTCGAATGCATCCGTTATCCTCTGCTCAAGTTCTTCCGGAGCTATCGTTGTCTTTTGGAAAGATATCTCATGATTGCTATTCATAGTGTCCTTTAAGACACTAAGAGAGTAGTTACCCCTTTCTCTTGATTTCTAACCTTGGACTTGAACCGAAGGTCCCGGAATGTGCTGAATTGTGGTGAGTTGAGTCATGTGGTTTCTTAACCATGTGATGCTCATGCTACCAGTACAGTATGCTGACCTTTAATCCAAGTTCTGTACCTTTGGATCCTGAGTAAAATTGTTTTACCTCAGGGTGGCCAGGAAATTCCAACTTTCATAGCCGTAGGCTTTCCTTTGGAACCAAAAGGGATCACGACAAGAGTGTTCTTATGATTCTCATATCTTTGTTGTTGGTTCAGCTATACCAACCTTTTGGCATGGGTTATACAAATGAGTATGACTTTGTGCATCTAACGTGATCTCATGATTTTCCAAGAGCACGTTCGTACTCTTTGCTTGCTTCCAAACCTCATCTACTGTTTGGAATACAAGTTGCATATGTGTGTGGGATTCTTCCAATGCATTTGCTCTTGTTTTCCGTCAAAACATTCCACCTTTGGATGTCAGGAGAAACAAACTCAAGTACCTCGTTCATCTCTAGAACCAGGTCAAAGTTTTGTAATCCGCAGATTAAAGAAGTTTCTTTAGCTTCTGTTTTATTCCACCTTCGAGTATCACACTCTTTGGCATCAAGAGGTCATGCTGAATTTCATGGTCTTATTGATGAAGTGATGCTCTTACATGTCCTCACTCCCCATTCCTCCAAGCTGGAATGCTTGAGAATGATGGGTGTGCATTGATGTGTGTATCAGGTATTCTTAGCAATTTCTAGTGCTTCGAAAAATCTAAGAAACATCTATACCCTTCTTAGCACTACTGGTCACCCAGCCTCTTTTTGAAGTTGAAGGTGTTCCAAATCCGTTCATGCCGGTGCACATCCTCGGTCAGAGAGTTAGGTTCATGCCAAAGTTCTCCAGACCATATCGGTTGCTTTGAAAAGCATGCCTCCTTTCGATTTCTAAGACATACCGGTAGGTTGTGATATTCTACTTGTCTCTCTAGAAGTATCACCAGGTTGTTACCTGACCGTAATGTCTAAGCAAGGGGTAGTTTGAACCACTCCTCTCTCCAAGGAACCCTGCTGGATATCCTGGACTAGTTGGTTGAGCTTAATCACTAACTTGGAGAGTTGAAAGACAAAAGCTCCGCCTAACTTGATCCTTCGTTATGGGATGTCCACTTTCCTTTGCGTTGAAGCATGATAGTATCTCCTTAATGGACATGCTATTTTTTCACCCTTGATTTGATTTGGGCTATCGTCAAATCGAGAAAAGATCCAAGGACTACCTTGATGGTGTTCCCACTCATGGTATTTTTCCTAGGTACACCTTTATGTCCTTTGGCAGACCAATATTTTGCCCTGTTCATGTAACATATGAATCCCTCTTCTTGGAGTAACTTGATAAGGGTGTTATTGAGCCCATCGATGACATCCCTATTTTCCCAAGTTGCAAGAGGTTCATGTTGAACACTTGGCACTAATGTTGGAAACTTTTGAGAACCCTCTTTGTGTCATCACGAAGTTGTGTTCTCGATGTTCGAAGTGACTTTCTCGGTTCATGTGCTTATGGTGAAAGTTGTCGCCGTGGATCCGAGTATAGTTTCCTTGTTTCCTCGAAGATAATCCCAGTCGGTCATGCATGTGTGGACTAGCCTTGAGATGGGAGGTTTACCTCCATTTCTTGGAAAAGTTCGCATCCACACCAAGCCACTGACTGACTATCCGTGAAAGAGAAGAAGTCTAAGAACTTCGTTATCTTTGTATCATCTTTCCAAAAAGGACTCCGATGTGTTCTTTTAAAAGTAGTCCATGTAGGTGCAACCGTCTTTCGCAAGTTTGTAATACATGAGTTCTACAGTCTCACTCATTCTCTTGAGTGTGGCATCGTAGTCCATATCTTGAGAATATAGTAAATGTATCTCGTTGATAACCGGTGCAACCTCTTATCAATCATATCGAGTCTGAGTTATCAACCCACTAACCAGAGCTGAATCTCAAGCAGCAAGGATAGTTGGTGTTTCCTCAAGGGTGTTGAACTAGGTCCATTTGAAAATACGGCATGGTTGATGTTGTGGTTGACACAATTAGTCTTAAGGCCTAATGTCATATCTCTTTGAATCCGTAAGAACAGCCACTCTCCGTGAGAATTCTTGTCTGGCTTATTCTAACAAGTTTCCTCCCCGTTCTTCCAAACCGGAGTTTTACATTGACTTGATGACCTATAGAAGGCTTGTCATGAGCCTGCTATCGGTATCTATAACATCCAGGATAACTTGGAAGTTGATCTTTCGAATCTCTCTCTATCAATCCTACCAAATCCTTGTTCTCGTGAAAACAAGTTCATGATGAGAACCATCTCTTGGTGTTTCGTAACCGCCAATGATCAGTTCCCGTTTTCAAGTTGTTTATCCTTGAAGTTATGTTGATCTCACACATTGTGTGAATTTGTCAGTTACTTCAGCCATGGGATCTTAACCATGTGTTAAACGTATTGCTACGTCAAATCCACCATAGGAAAGAGATTCCCTATTCCTTCCGATGTTTCAATCCTCGTTGGTTAACCACCCTTATGGTGTGACCAAGAATTCCTCCTTCATTATGGTGTTCCAAATTATTTTGGTTACTCCTCTTCTGCCGTGAAGTAACATCCCGATCTTTGACAAAGTTTTCGACAAACTTTAACGGAATGAAAGTTCCTTCATCTTTTGTGTCCACTCCGAAGAGTGAACATGATCTTGTATCAACTTTTCTCCGATGCATGATTCCAGTGTTTCCTCGTGTTTTGTTTTTCTCGTATATGGATATTACATTGTGATATTCAAGACCATCCTCTCCATCTTGGTGTTCTGTTTGAAGAAACCTCGCTGTCGAAAGTTTTTCAACCTTTCTTTTCCAAAAGGATTTAAAGTCTTGTGCAAAGCCCATATTCTAAATCCTTTCAAGAACCATCGTCCATAAACTTAAAACCTTCTCTCAGTTCCCTCCGTTATCTTGATGTGTTTCATGCATGTTAACTCAACAGTTCTTTGTGAACATTCCTATCATGAGTTATCTATGAGATACCCGATCTTCGTGAAGATCCAATCCTACGAGTTTTCCCTCTTACCTAGGTGTATCCGTTCAACACTTCACGATGCTACGGATCAACCTTTTCAAGAAGAGAACCGCAAGGTTCGAGAAGATCGTTCAAAACCGGTGTTCCTTCTTTCTTACTCCTTCAGGAATCTCGGGACGAGATTCTTGTAAGGGGGTTAGATTTGTAACATCCCAAATTTGCTAATTTAGGGTGTGTGGTGTTGTGGCATCTCACACATGCATGAAAACAAAAAATTTAAACCAATTTCAATTGTGAATTTCAATGGGTTGAGAAAATTTCACAAATAGTATTTATTTTGGTTTCCAAAATGTTGTACTGAAAAGTAATTCAATTTCGCCAAAGAAAAACATGGTTTTGTTGGAAATTTTATAAGCTTTCCAAAAAGTATTTTTGCTAAAATTTCTGTTCACAAAAAGGCCCTCAAAACAGTGATTTATGTTCTGTTTTTAAATAGAAAAGGGCTAATCTGCAATTTTTCCAAAACTTCAGCGGATTTTCTTGAAAATGTTATTTCTTCCTTTCTTCTACCTCTTGACAGAAGGCAGCACCCAGATGCGTGGCCACCATGGCCACCTCATGCCTACGAATGTGCGCCCGCGCATGGAGACCTCACCAGGAAGCCGTCCTTTTTCTACTCTTCCTCCCTATCCCCTCCGCTCTCTTTCTCTCTCTGGCCTCAAACCGAACGAACCCTAGCTACTGTGTCCGTCCGGCCGCCGGCCATCGCCGCCGTTACGGGCCTTCCACCGTCGATTCGAGGCGACCACGAGCTTCCCCATCATCTCCTCTACCTCCTAGAGGAGTCACGCGAGCTGGGACGTCCGGGAGGAGCCGAATCGTGCCGCCGTTCCCAACTCCGGCCGCTGGCCGTCGAGGGTGATTCCGGCCGACTCCGGCCTTCCCCGACCACCTCGTCGCTTCCTCCGTGCTCGTGGTGAGCCCCTCTGTCTCCTCGTGCCCTCTGTTCAGCGCCTCTCCCTCTGTAACGCCGGTCGCCGCGCAACCGTGGCTGCCGCCACGCCGTCCCTCGCCGGCGCAACTCCGGCAACCATCCGGAAGCGGTGCCGCCACGAATTTGCTCCCCTCGGCCTCGTCTCCCTCCTGGTATAGTTTGTTCCGTCGATTGCGCGAACTGTATCGAATTTGAGTGGGGCTGTGAAGAAAAGAGCACTGTGATGTCACAGTACATCACAGTGACGTCATATTTCCCTTTTTGATAAATCCAGGAAATTCCAGAAAATGAATAAAATTTGATAATTTAAATCTTCCAAAATATTGCTCAGAAAAATAAAGTAAGAGTATGGTTTTGATCAAAACAATATTCTCTATCCAAATATATATTTTTCACACATGTTTGAGAAAGTCCAAAAATGAGCATTTATTTAATGTTATTTAATTCATTTAAAATAGAAAAATAAGTTTGTATTCACTAAAATAAAAAAAATTAAAAGTTATATACCAAAATGCTCAAAATTATAAATGCAACATGTTTATGATGTTTCCAAACCCATTTGAGAAACTAAAATGGTAATCACTTTCATAATCACCCGAATTGCCCTCCCGGGTCTATTTCGGGATAAATTCAGTAAAAATGCATAACTGACATGCGAACCCTAGCAACCCATCGAACATGTGTAGGGCTTTATTTCAGTGCATTAATTTGCTCATTCATACATATTGCGCATTGCATCGATGCCATGTTTGATTGTTATTCTTCTTTTCGGTGTTGTTTCCCCCTCGGTAGAACGTGACTCCGAAGTGAAGGCCAACAAATCCATGGCGAATACTTGATCTTAACCGACTAGTCAAGCACTTATTCCTGAAGATCTTTATCTGGTTTTCATATAACCAAGGCAAGCATAACCTATTATCTCCTCATATATGTTTTTCCAACAACATTTGATTCTCGTACTTTGCATTCGATTCTAAAGTATTTGATGCTACTAGATATAGTTCACCTATATACTGCATTGCCACAATGACCTGATCCACTGCTCCTAGCCGCCATAGATTTTCTTGTGCGCATCGCCAGAGCCTCATATCTGCTACCGCTTAGTTTCATATGTTTGTTACCTCTGATCCATCCGGTTGATGAATCAGAGCTGCGATAACCTAGTATGATATGATGACGTGGTGAGATGAGCATTGTGTGGTTAACATGACTAAGGCTTGGACTGGAGGCCACTAGGGAAGTGGTTCTTTGTCCTGTAGTTGCCAACCCTAGGAGTAAGGTCTCGCCGCGGAAACCAAGACTGAGCGTGCAACCACATGCGGGGCCTAACAGACCGCGCTCGACTAACTAACGTGTTTGGTTCTATCTGTGAGTCACGTAGTTTGGGATTTCCATCTGCGTGTGAGTCAAAAACCTTTTGGAGGTGTTTAGGGCATGACCGGGACAAGTGATGGACGTACACGGATCTTGATCCTGACTCACAGAACAGGTGCCGTCAGGAGGTGGCCAACTCCCTCTTGACGGGGTGGCCCTGTTTGGGTTGACTCATGGATAAGGCTCGACAAGGTAAAGGTCGTGGCCAACCACACTCTACCGGCAGATCGTCTGAATTGTGCCAATAGCTTGGCATTAAGAGTCGGATGGTACGTGTGGGTAAAGTGTACCACCCTGCAGGGATAAATCTTTCAGAAATCCGTGTCCACGGTTAAGGACGACTTGGTGAATGCCACGCGGTCATAGATAACTTGAACGTTACGTAAAAGATGTTGACAATGCATGGAGGCAATAGATGAAGGGTGCCTCCTCGGAGATACCGAGAGGGGTGATCCTTGTAGCATGTGATATGCTGGGAATTGATGTTGGTGGCTTGAAATGATGATGATCACAGTAGTGAGTTTCTCATCTGTTTTGAAAACCTTCTATGAGACGTGCTATTCCTTCCTCAACTTGCAAAACAAAGATTGCTTTACGCAAATCAGCCTTCATAAAACCCTTTCTGAAGATAGCAGATATATAATAGGTTAACTAAGTCTTGTTGAGTACCTCCCGTACTCAGGTTTGCTTAATTTTGGTTCAGGAGAAGATCTCACATTGGTGGTGTTTCAGCGTGGACATCGACGAGTAGTTTGGGGTTCCCAGGTAGCAGCCTGGAATCTATGGGCTGGGACGTCGCCTTATGTTGCGGCCTCTTAGCCTTTTTGGTTCTTGTTGATTAGCAACATAATTTGCCTTCCGTTTTCTGATGTAATGTTGAGTCGTGTGACCTCTGTTTGTAAGCTATACTCTAGTAACACTTGTTTAATACTATTCCAATGTCTAGACTGTTGCTTTGATCGGTTGTTGGTTTCAAGCTCATTGTTATACAATTTTGGCTATGCCTGCATAGTTGTCGCAGTCGAGGGGTTGTGGAGCCGATGATCCATGTCCGAGCCCGCATGTCGATGTGATCGGCCTGGGGCGAGGTAACCCCAGTAACCCTCGATTGTTGTTGCACTTTCTGGACACATAGCAGCTCTATATAACTTTGGTCCCGTTCCTTCAGTTTCATCCGACTCGTGGACGCTTGGGTATACATATCCGGTTATGACTAGCATGGACACAAGGAGTAGTAGACCGGGGATCCGGACTACGTGCCGATGAATCCGGTCTGCCTGACGTTGTTTGTTGCGGCCGGGGCTGGTAACCCTGAAGCCCTTGTGAGTCCATTGCTAGGAGCACATGACAATTTGTATATCTCTGGGTCCGGGGGTCGTTACACTTTACCTGTAGCAAGGAAGGATATTTTGCACGGGAGTGCCCAAACAAGGTCACTCCACCAGCTCAGAACAATGCAAACAAGATGACTCAAGGACCAGTGAACAAGAAGCCCAATGGGATGAAAGGCTACCTGAATCATGTCACTGTTGAAGAAGTACAGGACACACCTGAAATGGTGATGGGTACGTTTCCTGTCAACTCTGTACGTGCTGGAGTATTGTTTGATTCGGGTGCATCGCATTCCTTTGTTGCAAAGCCATTTGCTGAAAAGAGTGGTATGAAACATACACGTTGCACAACCCTATGTTAGTACAAATACCTGGAGCTAGTACCCAAGCCAACCTTGTTTTAAATGAAGTACTCATGGAAATACAAGGGAAAACATTTCATGCCGACCTGATCGTACTGGGATCCAAAGGGATAGAAGTAGTACTGGGTATGAATTGGATGGCCAAGTATAACGGGGTTATTTATTGCACCAAGAAGTCCATTTCTATGACCTCTGACAAAGGGGAGAAGGTGGTTTTCACCGCAACCAAGTCGAGGTCAGAGACTCATTGCCACACTGGTATAGCCACACCTGCACTTGAGGAAGTTCCGGTAGTATGTGAATACCCGGATGTGTTTCCTGAGGAGTTACCCGGTATGCTGCCAGATCGGGATATCGAGTTTGTTATTGAGTTGATACCCGGCACTGGACCTATAGCACAAAATCCTTATGGGATGAACCCGAAGGAGTTAGATGAGTTGAAGAAAAAGTTGGATGACATGTTGAGCAAGGGTTTGATTCGCCCTAGTGCATCACCATGGGGATCACCTGTCATTTTTGTGGACAAATGGGACGGTTCCTCACGTTTATGTGTGGATTACCGCAAGTTGAATGATGTTACCATCAAGAACAAATACCCGTTGCCCAAAATTGAAGACATGTTTGACCAGCTAAATGGGGCAAGAATTTTCTCAAAGATCGATCTTCGTACTGGTTACCATCAGTTGAAGGTTCGTGAGACCGATATTCCAAAGACCGCATTCACCACACGTTACGAGTTGTATGAGTACACCGTGATGTCTTTTGGTCTAACAAATGCCCCCGCCTACTTCATGAATCTTACGAATAAGTTTTTCATGGAATGCCTGGACAAGTTTGTCCTGGTTTTCATTGACGACATTCTTATCTATCCCAAGAGTGAGGAAGAACACGAAGAACATCTGAGAATTGTTCTCGGAACACTTCGACAGCATCAACTGTATGCTAAGTTCAGCAAGTGCCAATTATGGTTGAAAGAAGTTGGATTTCTTGGACACGTAGTATCTGGAGGTGGAATCTCTGTTGACCCTGCTCTGGTTCAGTCTGTTGCAAATCGGGCTGCCCCGACTAATCAGACTGAAGTCAGATCTTTTCTAGGATTAGCCGGATATTACCGCAAGTTTGTTCAAGGATTCTCCAGCATAGCCAGACCACTCACTCAGTTTCTCAAGAAGGATAGCAAGTTTGTTTGGACGGACAAATGTGCTGAGAGTTTTCAAGAGCTGAAGAATCGACTGGTGTCATCCCCGGTACTCATTATGCCGGATGTCACCAAGAGTTTCGATGTGTATTGTGATGCTTCTAAGCTTGGTCTTGGAAGTGTTCTCATGCAAGAAGGAAAGGTCATCTAATTTATCTCACGCCAGTTGAGGCCACATGAGTTGAACTATCCTACTCATGACTCTAAGCTTGCTGCAGTTGTGCATGCCCTCAAAGCATGGCGACATTTTCTTATTGGGAAGAGGTGTGAAATCTATACGGATCGTAAGAGTTTGAAGTATATCTTTACACAGCGTGAACTCAATATGAGGCAACGCCATTGGATAGAACTCATCAAGGACTATGATCTTAGTATCCACTATCACCCGGGAAAAGCAGATGTTGTTGCGGATGCTCTTAGTCGAGAGCCGGCCTCTATGAATGCTACGATTCAGATCAGACAACCGGAGTTGTGGAAGGAACTTGACCAACTTGGTATCAAGGTGGTCAGCTATGGCATGTTGGACGCCATGGAAGTTAAACCAAATCTTGTTGATAAAATCAAGGAAGCTCAGAAGGGACAGAAGAGTATTGAGGGAATTAAAACCCGCATGGAGAAAGAAGAAGTTGTCGGTTTTACCATTGATTCTGATGGAGTCTTATGGTATGAAGGGCACATTTGTGTTCTGACTGAATCTGAGATGAAGCAAACTATCATGACTGAGGCTCATGACACTTTTTACTCTATTCACCCTGGAAGAACTAAAATGTATCAAGATTTGAAGGAGAAGTTTTGGTGGCACGGAATGAAGCGAGACATTGCCTCGTTTATAGCCAAGTGCCATATTTGTCAGCATGTGAAGGATGGACATCAGCGTCCCGCTAGTTTGTTACAGCCATTGCAAGTGCCTATTTGGAAATGGGATGAAGTTGGGATGGCCTTCATTATTGGACGACCACGGTCCAGTCGAGGAAATGATTCGATATGGGTAGTCGTTGACAGGCTCACCAAATTTGCACACTTTATACTTGTCAAGACCACATATCGTGGAGACCCGCTTGCTGATCTCTACATTTCTCGGATAGTCAGCCTAGATGGAGTTCCCAGCAGGATTGTGTCACATCGAGGATCACAGTTCACATCTTTATTCTGGAAGAAGTTACACGAAGCTTTGGGAACCAAGCTAGCCTTTATCACAGCCTACCATCCGCAGAATGATGGACAGACAGAGAGTGTGAACCAGATATTTGAGGACATGCTTCGTGCCTGTGTTTTGTCCTATGGGGTTAAGTGGGAAGACTGCCTGCCGTTTGCAGAGTTTTCCTACAACAACAGCTATCAGTTGAGCCTGCAGATGGCACCTTTTGAAGCCTTGTATGGACGGAAGTGTCGCACACCTCTGAACTGGACTGAAACAGGAGATAGTCAAATCTTTGGAGTTGACACTCTAAAAGCAGCAGAGGAGCGAGTGCATTTAAGTCGTGACCGTCTTAAAGCTGCACAATCACGCCAGAAGAGCTATGCGGACACGAAGTGTCGCGATGTCTCTTTCGCAATTGGAGATTTCGTGTACCTGCGTGTTACGCCGCTCAAAGGGATGCAGTGTTTCCATGTCAATCGAAAGCTTGCACCCCGGTATATTGGCCCGTTTAAGATCCTAGCCCGTCGTGGAGAGGTATCTTATCAATTTGAGCTGCCTGAAGAGTTTTCAGCCTTTCACGATGTTTTTCATGTGTCATTGCTCCGGAAGTGTCTTCATGTACCTGATAAGAATCTCACTTACCAAGACATTGACTTCAATACCATTGACATAAATGATGATTTGACCTACCGTGATCGACCCCAGCGGGTGCTTGAGGAAAATGTTCGTGCTACCAGGAGAAATGCTTCCAAGTTCCTTAAGATTCAGTGGACGAATCATTCAAAGGAAGAAGCAACCTGGGAGCGTGAAGACTATATCAGGAAGGAGTTCCCTGGTTTCCTTAAAGACTACACACGCGAATCTTGGGGCGAGATTCTTTTAGGGGGGGAGATATGTCACACCCCAGATTAGGGACACTTGTAACACATGAGGGAAGCCATTTTTGTGATCCAACAAAAACTTATAAGGCCCTTGTGTAATCCAACATTATGTAATGAACCATGGTTATCTATGCAATGCAAGCAAACTTTGATTCAAAAATCCCTCACCTTCTTTTTTGATGTTTTCTAATTATTTCTGTGATGTTTTCCACATGATGTTTTCAATATTGTTCATCTAAATTATTGTGGCAATGTTGTTTCCAACTTATTGATAATATTTGGTTTGTTTAGAACCAAGAAAACAATTTGGCAAAAGATTAATACAATGTTTTCTTTAAGGTTTTTTATAGAAAATTATTTCTGAAAAATAAGCCAAATAGGTGTTTTTCACTCATGTTATCTATATGATAGAGAATCACATTTTTTATTTTCTTGGCATGGATGTGTTCTCTAACATATGGACTACAAAAGGGCGAGCTTGGTTTGAAAATTTGAATTGAATAAACAATCATTTTCTTGATGGTTTTGTGTTAAGAAAATAAGACAGAATTTGTGTTTTCTGAAAAACAGGAACTAGCTGTTTTTCCACCTTGTTTTCAATGCTTATTTGAATTTCAAATTTATTTTCTTTTGATGGTTCTGAAAGTACAAATATTGCTTAACACAACCATACTTTGAAAACAAACTTTGAATTAGTTTTGGTTCATGAAAACAGGATCAACTTTTGACTAATCCACGCAGCTGCAAACACTTAGAAATTTTCTCTAAGTCTTTTTAACTGAAACTGAATTTTTCAAAAAACAGTAGATGACACCATTTTAAAATACTTATAACTTTTGTTTGAAAGATCCATTTGCTGAACCACTTGGACCTTCTAGAAGCCTAGTCATCACTCTCTCTTTTCATTGCTTTGTTTCCAAGTCATGTTGACCAGAGGGGAGAGGGCTGTACTCGTTTCAGAGAAGAAAAATGAGGAGGGAGGCATGGGGGTGCTCTGACATGCACTGTGCGTGTGCATTGTGTCCACCTAGTGCGTTCTTCCACTCCCTCACCCGTTGTGGCATTCACCGACCCCGTATGCAACCCCTAGCTGCGCCCAAAGGCCAAGGTCCACGGCATGGGAACACCAGAGCACGCACGAGCCCGTCCCCTTGTCACCCAAGAGCACGCACGATAACACACGGCGACCCCCGCGAATATAAAGCCATGGGAGAGCCCTGGCCTCGCCACCATATCCACACCTCAACCCTCACTCGCCCTAAAACCAACCACGAGCACTCTGGGCTCTCTGTGAGCCGAGACCACCGGAGTTTGCCGCCAGCCACCGCGGACAGCACAAGTGGGATGCGAGCGCCTGGGGCAGCCCCGCCTCTTATCTTTGCATCCCTCGTGCTCCCCACCCTCAGTAAACCTCACCTGACCCTTCCTCGTGTTCCCTCACTTGCAGGAACGCCGGAGATGCCGTCGGAGCCGGCGCGAAACCCCAGCTTTGCGCCAGCGACAGAGGCCATCTCGCGTCGTGCTTCCACCGCCCCTGCACTGCCCCCGAGCACCTGAGACTGCCTCGACCCCGCGCCACTAGCCCGCATGAACCCTAGGTGAGAATTCACACGAACCTCTCCGCCGGCCGTGCGTCGATCAGAGCGGGGAGAGAGAGAGAGGAGAGAAGTGAGGAGAACGACGACCGTGCGCCGTTGATCGTGAGATCAACGGCCACGTCCAAACCGCGAAGCGGTACGCGCGCGCCGCTCGCCGCGGATGCGAGCTGGGCCGTAAGGCCTTAGCAGGACGCGCGCCTGTGAGAAAGAACAACCCGCACACGAGTTCTTTTTCATTTTTAAAATCAACTGAATCTTGCACTTTACTTTAATCATGTTAAAAATAGTTTAACTCAAGAATAAAATCAACCAAAATTATCTGTGGTAGATCTACTAAATCTTGAACGTATGCAACTTGCATATCTTTGTTTGAACCATTATTGTGCAAATGAAAAATTATGAACTCCACACTTTCTGTTAAAGTAAAAATACAATAACTTTTTGTTGGAATGTTCAAAATGTGCAAACTAAAATTCTTTGAGTAGCTCTTGACTAGATCTATCAGTAGGTCTTGACCTCACATCAAGGTGAGCTACCATTTGAAAATGTCATCCACTTTGGTAAATATCCATTAGCATATTCTAGGATTTTTAGAAGTTGTTTGAAATCACTTTTTGATGTGAATCCAACTGGATCTGTTAGATTGTGTTTAGATCTATGATGTCCTAGCTTGGTGTAATTTATAGAGCTCTAGGTTTATTTTGGTAACAGATCTAAGTGTTTGCACTTTTCTGTTAAGAATAATATGTGTAGATTTAATTTTAGAATAATTGCTTGCTAGTGTTACTTTGTTTTCTAGCATGTTTAGGTGTTGTGCTTAGTGTTAGAATGTTGTTTTCTCATAGATCTATCATGTTAGAAAGTGTGTGCATGTTTAGGAAAGATATGCAACTAGTATGTGCATAGTTTTGGTCTCTAGTTTTTATTCTATTGAATAGGGTGATCCATATTCTTAGCTATATTTTTATCCAAGTTGTTAGGAGTGTTTTATGTGGATCCAGTACCACTTTGGTACTGGTTAGCACTTGTTTCCACTTCTGTTAGGGTGCATTTTATTTCCTTAGATATGCATGTGTAGCTTTAGTGCTTATTACTCATAGTGTAATTTTCTCACTAGAATATCTAGTTGTATTTTGCTTAGTGAATGTTTTGTTTTCCACAAGTTGGACCAGAGGCTTAGGACCTCTTTAATTTCATGGAAAACCTAGTGGAACACCCACTGGTTCCATTTCATTTTGGTGAGAAATGCCATCTCTCAACCATAGTAATAGTAGTAGTAGTAGTAGTAGTAGTAGTAGTAGTAGTAGTAGTAGTAGTAGTAGTAGTAGTAGTAGTAGTAGTAGTGGTAAATATTATTTTTTTGAGTGTATTGCTTGTACACTGTTTGCTAGATAAACTTGTGTGTTATTTTTGTTTGTGAATTGTTTGCTGTATGGTGTGGTTGAGTATCATTGCTTGCTTAGTTTGGTTCTGATTGAGTGTCCTTATTTTATTTTTGCGACGATAGAACCCGAAGAAGAAGTAGTTGGTGCCGGAGGCTACTACTACCATTTTTGTTGTTATCACAAACATGAACCTCAACTCCTCCAAGGCAAGCCATCCTTAAAGATTGCTGTTATACTACTCATCATTACCTATCATGCATGTTCTACTTCTGAAGTTTTACAAAAACTTGATTACCAAAACTATTTTGTTGAGTGGCTATCATTATTACTATTAGTAGTACATAGTATATTATCAACTTGCCATTAGTCAAGTTGGTGTTACCAAGCCTTTAGCCACTATAAGGTATATAAATACCGCCTAAGATAATAATCTTGAGTCCCTAAGTGGACACTTTTAAAATGTGCTTTTGCAAACAAAAGGTGTTACGAAAAGTCCACGGTGAAAAGGCGGGACCTTGTTCACCGGGGGAGCTGAAGGGTTGTTTTCAAATGGTTTACAAAAGACACATAACCTAGTCTTCGTTGGACAACCAAGAAGTATTGCCACTCTACCCCAACATGGGTACGGGGCCTATCTAGATACTTGTTCTTGTTAGTGTGTGTACTATCCCAAAAAGCTATAGAGAGGATGATACTCTCAACCGAAGTGTCGCCAGGAGGGAGAAACGGGACATACATAGTGTGGGATTAAATTTCCCTACGGATGCGACAATTGGGTCCCCTGTTTGGCGATGTGTGACATGGTGCCAGGGGGAATAAACCAAATTGAATGGATAGCCATATACTATCTTGTTCAGAGTGGACAGATTAGGATCATTCTTCTGATGCTTGCATATCGCTGTGTTGATCCATGGGTGTTTCATGGCAGATGATTGGATCTAGTGGAATGTGTACACCTCTGCAGAGTAAAAACTATTCAGAATAGCCGAGCCCTCAGATATGGGCAGTTGAAAGGCCATGTAGCTAGCATTGTGTCAAGTTTTCAAAAAGAGTTTTTGAACAAGGACTTGTACCTGAGAGGTACCGATGAAGAAGCTGGATATGTTATTCCACAAAGTTTTGCAAAGAAAACTTTCTTTTATAAAACAAGTTTTATAAAACCTCTTGTACATGCGATATCTACAAGAGAAAGAAAATTTATACTATTTTCTTTTGAAGTATCTTCTTCAACAAAGATATAGAGATAGCAAAGAAACCATGATGTTATCTTACATACACCATGGGTAGTGAGCCCTATTTATAGCCTACCTACCCAGCATATAAGCATAGTGCATTTTGTAAGTGTATAAAGGATGCCTTGCAGAGTACATTCAAATGTACTCATATTGGTTTCGCCCCTGGCTATTTACTTGGCCAGACTTTGAGGAGATGCCACCGGAGGAGGAGTACGAGGAAGAGTACTATTCCGACGATTATGCGAACTAGGCGCGGCTCCCGGTCAGCAGCCTGTTGGTGAAGGCGTGACATGGGCTATCTACGTTGTGTTTACTTTCCGCTGTGTGTGTGATGTGAGACATTTGCCTGTCCTGCGAGACAGTTGTTAAGACTTGGTCATGTGACCATTGGCTTGTAAGACTATTTTATTTGTGTAATGGATAATGTATCTGTGTACCACTTCGTATGTTGTTCACGACTGAATTCTTCGGATCGTGAATGTATGCATATGAGGGGTTCTGGACCATCCGGTTTAGGGCCTCTACATGTAGTCCAGGGATGAACTACTCACGTATCGCTTCAGAGGAAGGCATGGTGGTGTAGACCCCTCCGGTGATAATTTCCCCTCCGGCAGGGTGCCGGGGAGAGCTCCAGAACCCTCCCGATATCGGGATGACGGTGACGGCGGCTTCAGGTGTTTCTCGGGTAAAAGTGGGATCCTCCTAGGGTCTTTTCTAGGGGGGATTAAATAGGCGAAAGGGCAGAGGCGGTGGAGGCCTGGGGGCCCACACCACCCCGTGGCGCGGCCAAGGTGGGGGGCGCGCCGCCCTATGGTGTGGGCCCCCTGAGGCCCCCCTCCGGGTCTCTTCGGGACTCCATGGAACCTTCGGAAATTCTAAGACTTCCGGGTTTCAAATTTTCTAATTCCGAGAATATTTCCATAACAACTTTTCTGAAATTAAAAACAGCAGAAAACAGGGAACTGGCTCTGTGGCATCTTGTCAATAGGTTAGTCCGGAAAATCGATAAAAATGACATAAATTGTATAGCAAATATGTGGGAAAGAATAAGAAAACAACATGGAACATCAGAAATTAATGATACGTTTATGACGTATCAGGGGCGGCTGATTGGGGTGTAGGGCTGCGGCGATGGAGGAGGGGATTAAAAGGGCGGCGGGAACTTTCTGGGTGATGGTTGGCCCCGCGCGTGGGGTTGGAATATGGGTAAACCCCTTTGATGCACCAAGTATACATCACTTTGTTACAATATCGGGTGGTGCCCAATTTTTTTTGTTCTGTGACCTATTTAGGGCAGCTGTTGGAGAATGTTTTTCGTTGTTTTCTGCATATATGACATTTTTTTACATCTCTGCCCTATTTAGGGCTGCTGTTAGAGATGCTCTAACCACACACACAAACTCTGTATATTTGCATGAACCAGACTGGTATCCTGTTTCATCCCCCCCTCCCAAAAAAATAGCATGAATCACATAGAAAAGCACGGACGGCCAAAGATTCCAATGTAGCTTAAAAAAATTGAGTCGACTGTTAGATGGAGTAGCCAAAGTGATATAATATGTTGTGACTTTTGAATGGAGCGATTCAATTAAGACCCGTTTGGCCTGGTGCATTTGTTTCAATGCCAACCGTAAACTAGGCCCTATTTTATTAATCTTTGAAGACAATTTTCACATTATTGTCCGAGTGTACCCACTAAGGACATCTCCTACGGGACTGCTTAAATCCGGACCGGATTTGTCCCGGTTTGGTCCGTATAAGCAGCCGTCTGGGCCACTGTCCGCTCGTTTCTAGGCAGTGCATCCTACGGGCTGCTTACTTTGTGGCAAAATAATATTACAAAAGCAGGCCACGGCTTCAAAGGCCATGCCAGCCACGGTTCAGGCCATGCCGGCCGGCATACAAAAGGGAACACGGCCATGGTTCACTCCTCGCCGTCCATGTACCGTTGTTGCTTCCTCTCGAAGTAGGCCTTCTTCTTCGGGGTCAGCGAGCTCAAGTCCATGGACATGATCTGGGCTTCTTGGGGAGCCAGCGCGAGCTCGACCTCCTTCTTCTTGATCTTGAGCTCTGTCTGCTTGATCTCGGCCTCCTTGGCCCTTGTCTCGGCTTCCTTGGCCCTTGTCCTAGCGTTCTCCTCCTCTATCTCCAGCTTCTTGGATTGGACGATGAAGAAATTCTTCGTCATCTCCTCTCACTCCCAGCGCTTCTTCTCCTCCCTCTCGTCCTTCTTCTTGCTGGTCTTGTCCTTCTGGGTGATGAAGCCCTTGAGGGTCTCTTGCAATGCGATCATCGTGGCGTCGCGCTTCAAGTCCAGCTTCGAGTTGGTCCGGGCCCTTGGCCTTTCCGTTGTCGTGTCGTCCCCGTTGCCGGGAGTCATTCCAGGGACCGGCAGCTGTCCCCGCCTTTCTTGAGGAGGTTGTGGAGCTCCTTGCACTTTTGGTTGTCCTTGATCACGTTGTAGCAATGGGCAAAGTTGAAGGACCTTCCCCCATGATCGGCCTTAAACAACTCCAACGCCTGGAACGCCTACAAAAAATATGAGGCAAGTGGGAACCATGTAACCAGGGGCAAGTTGATGTCGGGGACAATGGAACGCATGAACCAGGGACTCGCCGAGTCTGCGACCCCATGGCCACTCTGCGGCCGCGCCGCCACGTGCTCGAAGGACCTGGTGAACTTGCTGCACTCGGCCCAGATGAGTCCAAACCTTTGTTAAATGGACATCTCTGACCGTGTTGTGACCATGGAGTAGGGAGGGAGTAGTGCCCTTTCATGGTAGTTCTTGTACATGCGTCCCCAGTATGCGTTGCCCTTCATCTCGGCCCCGACGACTGTCAGACCCCGGACCCAGAGATATACAAATTGTCATGTGCTCCTAGAAATGGACTCACAAGGGCTTCAGGGTTACCAGCCCCGGCCGCAACAAACAACGGCAGGCAGACCGGATTCATCGGCACGTAGTCCGGATCCCCGGTCTACTACTCCTTGTGTCCATGCTAGTCATAACCAGATATGTATACCCAAGCGTCCATGAGTCGGATGAAACTGAAGGAACGGGACCAAAGTTATATAGAGCTGCTATGTGTCCAGAAAGTGCAACAACAATCGAGGGTTACTGGGGTTACCTCGCCCCAGGCCGAATCACATCGGCAGGCGGGCTCGGGCATGGATCATCGGCTCCACAACCCCTCGACTGCGACAACTATGCAGGCATATCCAAAACTGTATAACAACGGGCTCGAAACCAACAACCGATCAAAGCAACACTCTAGACATGAAAGCTGTATGAAACAGGTGTTACTAGAGTATAGCTTACAAGCAGAGGTCACACGACCCAACATTACATCAGACAACGAAAGGAAAATTATGTTGCTAATCAACAAGAACCAAAAAGGCCTAAGAGGCCGCAACATAAGGCGACGTCCCAGCCCATAGATTCCAGGCTGCTATCTGGGAACCCCAAACTACTCGTCGATGTCCACGTTGAAACACCTCCGGAGTGAGGAACTCCACCTGAACCAAAATTAAGCAAACTTGAGTACGGGAGGTACTCAACAAGACTTAGTTAACCTATTATATATCTGCTATCTTAAGAAAGGGTTTTATGAAGGTTTTTTGCGTAAAGCAAACTTTGTTTTACAAATCGAGGAGGAATAGCACGTCTAAAGGGGTATTTTAAAAACAGATGAGAAGACTACTCAACTTCTGAAATCATCATCTTTTCATCCAGCAACATCATCTCCCAGCACCTCACATGCTACAAGGATCACCCCTCCCGGCATCTCCGACGTCACTTTCAAGTTATCTATGGCCACGTGACATTCGCCAAGTCGTCCTTAACCGTGGACACGGTTTTCCGAAAGATTTATCCCTGCAGGGTGGTACACTTTACCCACACTTACCATCTGACTCTTAATGCCAAGGTATTGGCACAATTCCGATGATGTGCCGGCAGAGTGTGGTTGTCCACGACCTTTACCTTGTCGAGCCCTATCCATGAGTCAACCCAAACAGGGCCACCCCGTCAACATGGAGTTGGCCACCTCCTAACGGCACCTGTTCTGTGAGTCGGGATCAAGATCCGTGTATGTCCATCACTTGTCCCGGTCACGCCCTAAACACCTCCAAAAGGTTTTTGACTCACACGCAGATGGAAATCCCAAACTACGCGACTCACGGATAGAACCAAACAAGTTAATTAGTCGAGCGCGGTCTGTTAGGCCCCGCGTGTGGTTGCACGCTCAGTCTTGGTTTCCGCGGCGAGACCTTACTCCTAGGGTTGGCAAGTACAGGACAAACAACCACTTCCCAAGTGGCCTCCCGTCCAAGCCTTAGTCAAGTTAACCACACAGTGCTTATCTTACCACGTCATCATATCATACTAGGTTATCGGAGCTCTGATTCATCAACCGGATGGAGCAGAGGTAACAAACATATGAAACTAAGCGGTAGCAGATATGAGGCTCTGGCGGTGCACACAAGCAAATCTATGGTGGCTAGGAGCAGTGGATCAGGATATTGAGGCAATGCAGTATATAGGTGAACTATATCTACTAGTGTCAAATACTTTGGAATCGAATGCAAAGTACGAGATTCAAATGTTTTTCGAAAACATATATGAGCAGATAAGAGGTTATGCTTGCCTTGGTTATAAGAAAACCAGATAAGAATCTTCTGGAATAAGTGCTTGACTTGTCGGTTAAGATCAAGTATTCACCATTGGACTGCTGGCCTTCTCTTCGGGGTCGGATTCTACCGAGGGGGAAACAACACCGAAAAGAGGAACAACAATCAACACATGGCATTGATGCAATGCGCAACATGTATGCATGAGCAAATTAATGCACTTAAATAAAGCCCTAACATGTTCTTTGGGTTGCTAGGGTTCATATGGAAAAATATGCACTTTTACTGAAGTTTGCCCGAAATGGACCCCGGAGGGGGTTTCGGACGGTTATGAAAGTGAGTACCGTTTTAAAAGCTGAAATGGGTTTGAAAACACCATAACTAGATTGCATTTGTCATTTTGAGCAATTTGATATGTAACTTTTATTTTTCTAATTTTAGTGAATAAAAACTTATTTTCTATTTTTAGATGAATTAACAACATTAAATAAAAGCCATTTTTGAACTTTTTCAAACATATATGAAAATGACATATTCATGTAGATTGCATTTTTCTGAACAAAACCATACTTTCCTTTTATTTTTCTGATTAACACTTTGGAAGATATTCATTTTACAAGTTTTATTCATTTTATGGAATTATTAAAAAAGGGTGGGGTCCACGTGTCAGTGCAATATTCATTTTTCAGAAAAGGAAAACCGGTTTATGATGTCGGCGTGACGAAATCATGATGTCACCTGCTCTGTTCTTCACAGAAGAACCTCCAAATCCGACGATCTCGCGCGTGGTTTTGAAATCAAACCCCACCATGGGGTGGAGGGGTGCATGGGGATGCTAGGGGTGGCCGCGGCTGACCAACTGGTCGCCGGAGCTCACGCCGGCGAGCTGGGGCGCGGCGGCGGACAGAGGATGACGGCGACGGCGAGTTTCGGAGGGGGAGGGAGAAAGGGGGAGGCACTGGGGTGATCAGAGGCTCACCGCGAGCTCGATGAGCTTGTTGGGAACGCGGGGACATGCCGCAATCGGCGCCGGCGAGGAAGAAACGGCGGCGGCCGTGGCGGAGGTGGGCGGCGCGATTCCCGCGTTCCACTTCGTCCCGGCAAGCGTGACTCGGTGGAGAGCTAGAGGGGAACCACACGGAGCTCCAGGGACAAACGGAGGGCCTCTAGGTGGTCTGCAGCAGCGGCAATCGCCGGAAATCGACGATGGCCTTCGGGCTAGGGTTTCGTTCGGCAAAG
This sequence comes from Alopecurus myosuroides, assembly GCA_028641055.1. Lineage (NCBI taxonomy): Eukaryota > Viridiplantae > Streptophyta > Magnoliopsida > Poales > Poaceae > Alopecurus > Alopecurus myosuroides. The sequence continues at coordinate 225,116,638 of CM054062.1, forward strand.
GAGAGGTTACAGAGAGGGAGGGATAGGGTTCGAGGGGGTTTCTGCGGGGGTGCGCTCGATCGAGATGGCACCCGGGGTCCTCATCCCCTCGCGCGATGGAAGCAGGAGGTGGCAGCGGCCACCTCATCGTCGTTCTCCTGTCCTTCTGGCCGGAGATGGAGTAGAAGGAAAAAAGAAAAAGGGTTTTACGGAAAACCCCCTGGGAGTTTTCAAAAACACCAAGAGGTCCTTTTCTCTTTTTAAAACAGGACAGAAAACATCGTTTTGAGGGCCTTTTTGTGAACAGAAAATTTGGCAGAAAAACATTTTGGAAACCTTACAAAATTTCCAACAAAACCATGTGTTTCTTTGGTGTATTTGAAATATTTTTCAGTTCAAAATTTTGAAACCCACGTTAAGTAGTATTTGCGGTATTTTCTCATTCAATTTAAATTCAAGTTGTAAATTGGTTCAAACATGATTAAATTTTTGTTTCATGCATGTATGATATGAACACAACACCACACACCCTAATGTTAGCAAAATTGGGATGTTACAACGACCGTGTTCTGTCCCACCTCCATCCATGTGTGGCAGAGGCACAGGTCCTCCGCTTCGGTGTACCCAATGCCTCTTGGACGCTTCTTCTTGGCCGCCAAAGCTTGCTGGATAAGCTCGTCCATGAACAATGGCATGTCACTGATGTTCTCGCATTGGGCCTCGTCCCCCTCCATGCCGTACTCCACCTGGCCGCTTGATACGTCTCCAACGTATCTATAATTTCTGATGTTCCATGTTGATATTATGCCAATTGCTACGTGTTTTCCGTATGGTTTCCTACGTTTTCTTACGTTTTCCGAGACTAACCTATTGACAAGATGCCAAGTGTCAGTTCCCTGTTTTATTTTGTTTTTTATTTCAGAAATGTTGTTCTGGAAATATTCTCGGAATTGGAAAATTCGAAGCCCGTAAGTCCTATTTTCCCCGGAGGCTTCTAGAAGTCCCGAAGAGCCCCGGAGGGGGGCCACAGGGTGGCCACACCATAGGGTGGTGCAGGTCCCCCTGGTGGCGCCACCTAGGTGTGTGGGCCCCCTGGCCACCCCCCGGCATCTCCCTTTCGCCTATATATACTCCCCCGAGGGAAAACCCTAAAAGAATCGGCGAAATTCCACGAAACCTTCCGCAGCCGCCGTCATCGTCAACTCAAGTTTCGGGGGACAGATCTTTGTTCTGGCACCCTGCCGGGACGGGGAAGTGCCCCCGGAAGCCATCTCCATTGACTCCACTGCCATCTCCATCGCCGTTTATGTCTCCTATAATGAGGAGGGAGTAGTTCTCCCCCGAGGCTGAGGGCTCTACCAGTAGCTATGTGGTTCATCTCTCTCTCCCATGGTGTGATCTATATGTGATCGTGAGCTTTGTAATTTGGTTGATTAAGTAGATGTTACTCTTCATCTTGTGCGACTCAAGTGTTTTATTTATATGAACTTTGGAGTCACCTTGTCTCGCGGAGTGAAGGTGACAGTATGAACATCGTGTGTGTCTCCTCTATGAATTGTGGTGTTTGTCTAGTACCTTCTAGGGCGCTCATAGTGACAGCATGGGGTTAACTAGACATGGGAATGCTTACTTTAAGGAATGTGTTTTGCAGCCATACGTAATGGTTAGTGTTCGTTATCCAACCGGAGAGGGTTAAGAGTAGCATAGTGAAGAGAAGATATTTAGTTATTCAATTATGTGATCATTGTTGAGAGTGTCCACTAGTGAAAGTAGGATCGCTAGGCCTTGTTTCCAAGCATTGAAACACCGTTTTCCGCCTGTTCTGCTACATGTTTGCTTTCTCCCATATTTATTTCAGATTGCTATTATTACTCATAACCATCCATATTACTCGCATTATACTATCTCTTCGCCGAACTAGTGCACCTATATACCTGACAAGTATATTGGGTGTGTTGGGGACACAAGAGACTTCTTGTATCTTAATTGCAGGGTTGCTTGAGAGGGATATCTTTGACCTCTACCTCCCTGAGTTCGATAAACCTTGGGTTATCCACTTAAGGGAAACTTTCTGTTATTCTACAAACCTCTACACTTGGAGGCACAACACTGTCTACAAGAATAGAAGCGTGCGTAGACATCAAGCTCTTTTTCTGGCGTCGTTGCCGGGTAGGTAAGGTAAAAGGTACTCACATCCTCGGGTGTGAGTGCTCGAAGTTATTTCCTTTAGATTCTGCAATTAAATCTTTTTGTTTCTTGTTTTCACTAGTTAGGCTTAATGGAAAACAACAAAAATATGAGAGATGTTTATAATCTTTATCTTGAGTTAGGACATGAAGTGTTTGAAGAGAAAATTAAAAAACCTATGGAGCTTTATGTGCATGCTAGTAGCAATGTTATTAGTATGACTTCTTTGAGCACCATTATTGCTAATGCTATGAAAAATTCTAAGATTGGGGAAGCTAGTTTTGATGAATATGATGTTTTTAGTCCCCCAAGTTTTGAGGAGGAAATTTTCTTTGATGATACCTTGCCTCCAATATATGATGATTGTAATGATTGTGATATTCTAGTTCCACCTGTTTACAATGATGGATATGATATTTTCAGTCCACCTACTATTGAGGAAAAAATTAATTATGATTACAATATGCCTCCTATATTTAATGATTATGGTGATGAGAATAATAATGATAGCTATTTTGTTGAATTTGCTCCCACTACTATTAATAAGAATGAATATGCTTATGTGGAGAGTATTAATTCTGATATGCATGTGGATCATCATAAGAATGTTTCTTATGATAGTTATATTGTTAATTTTATTCCTGATGCTACTGAAAGTTATTATGAGAGAGGGAAACATGGTTTTATGCATCTCGACAATATTAAGTTTCCCCTCTTTATGTTGAAATTTTTGAAGTTGCACTTAATTTGTCTTCCTATGCTAGTCACTTTGTGCTTCGTTGACTTGTTTTTCTACAAGATTCTTTTTCATAGGAAGTGGGCTAGACTTAAATGTGTTTTGTATTTTCTTATTTATGCTCTCTTATTGTGCTTCAAATCTTATTCTTATGTGAGCATCTTTTCAAAATAATTGTTCCTAGATGAAAGGCATTAAAAGAAAAAAAGCGCTTCCGGGAGACAACCCGTTTTATTTCTCCGATTTCAGCCCGGTTTCCGTCGTTTATTTTTGTTTTCTTTGCACCTGGGCGTTGTCTATTTCCTTAGCAAAGCCGCTCTATCTTTTCTTTTGGGTCTTTGTTGAGCCAAGTAAAGAATCTAGTGGAAAGTTGAGACTATATTTCGGATTTCCGCGCAGGAAACAGATTTCCGCTGTCCACTGTTAAAATCGTATAAAATCACAGAAAATTCAAAATGACCTGAGTTTTTTTGTGTGTCATCCTGGAATATATACTCAACTTTTATTAGTTTACGATTTTTTTATTTGAGCAACATAGGATTTTAGGAAAAAATCATCTTTACCTGCTGTTCTGTTTTGACAGATTTCTGCTAATAATTGCATTTGTCTCTTAATCCCTTTCTTTTGGTGTTGTTTTGAGAAAAAGAGTTTTAAAAGAAGTTGTGGCAGTAGATAATGCGTTTATGAGTGTTATGCTTGTGTTGAAACTGAACCATGTGAATTTATTATTTCGATTGCACTAACGTTGCTAATGAAGATTGTGAGAAGTTTGGTGTGAAGGAAGTTTTCAAGGGTCAAGAGAAGAGGATGATATGATGTGATCAAGAAGAGTGAAGAGACTAAGCTTGGGGATGCCCTGGAGGTACATCCCAGCAAATTCCAAGAAGACTCAAGCGTCTAAGCTTGGGGAGTCCCAAGGCATCCCCTTCTTCATCGACAAATTATCAGGTCACTTTCTAGTGAAACTATATTTTTATTCGGCCACTTCTTATGTGCTTTACATGGAGCGTATTTTATTTTTGCTATCAGTTTGTTTGGTTTTCTTTGCGGTAATAAATAGTTGGATCCTAGGATATTTGTTTGGGAGAGAGACACGCTCCGTTTTTCATGGGAATACTTTGTATTCTTAATCTTTGTCTGGCTGCTGCATTTCTTTAGCTCCTGTTTTTCATTCATCTCTTATTCAGAGCTGTTAGTACTCTCTAGTTTTCATTGCTACATTCTTAGAGAGAGTTTATGTTGTCTCATATATGTGCTTGGTTGGGAATAGAAATGCTTATGTGATAGTTGGTATAGTGGACAAATTCGCATGGTCTTGTAGATCACTAAACTGCTTCACTTCAATCACTGCAGTTGTTTTGAGATATTAATTTGCATAATGGATAAACGGGAAGGACTAGTAAATATAAACTTTTAATGGTTGGTCAAAGAACTTGAAGCTGTGCCACACTTAAATTACCAGCTGCTAGAAACAATGGTATATGATTGCTACGAGTGATATATTTCCGACCGGCCTTTTGTTACGCGCTACGGTCGGGGTAGCTAACAGTGACTTGTCACTGCCACAGACCCTCTTGGAGTGATTTGCATTGTGACTTGTAAGATGGTTTGCTTGCTGTAATCTTTTAACCCGTGAGTCTATGTTGAGGTTCCTGGCACTTCCACCATCCATATTTGCTAGCCTCTTCGGTACTGTGCATTGCCCTTTCTCACATTGAGAGTTGATGCAAACTTCGCCAGTGCATCCAAATCCCGTGGGAGGACTTTGTTCTCCTACACATAAGCCCATATATTCTTCCTCAAAACAGCCACCATACCTACCTATCATGGCATTTCCATAGCCATTCCGAGATATATTGCTGCACAACATCTACCTCCATTATGTTACTTGATGATGAGCTTCATGGTTATTTATGCATACTGCTACACTGGCAGGAGCATGCAGTTGGATACATCAGAGATATTTATTTATGAGTTATGAGTACTAAAAGTGTGATGATTCATTGTAATATAGGATGTTTCCCCTACCGATGAGGATATATAAAAAAAATGAAAAAGCCCAAAAAGAAAAAAACAAAGGGCCAAAGAGAGAATAAAGAAAGAGGGGGCGCATCACTATCCTTTATATACCACACTTGTGATTCATGTTTAGCACCAATGCTTCATTTTGGAGAAAGTTTTCATATTATCATTAATCATAACTAGGTGGGGAACTTTACATTATTGAACTTGGCTTGTATATTCCAATGATGAGCCTCCTGAAATGAGCTCTAGGTCTTCGTGAGCAAGCAAGTTGGATGCACCCCCACTAGTTCCATTGGAGAGCTTTCATACACTTATAGCTCTATATGCATCCGTTGTGTAGCAATCCCTACTCCTTGCATAGCTTCGGTTGTAAGACTTTCTCTTGTCTAATGACCACTTTCAGCTTTGTGAGCCTTTCTTCCATTGACCTTCCAAACCCCCCATAATGATCTCCTAGCCATAACATCCCAGTGCCAGGGACCAACGCAGAACACTTGCTTGTTTTTAGTGTGCGAATAGTTTAAGATTCAAGCATTGCAACGTGTGGAAAGCTTGACTTGATCCTAACAGGGGTTGTGAAGATCGTTTGACGTGCATGATATTGTTGTTCTTGAAAGCTTAAATCATCTCTAATAAACTTTGCACGGTTGATAGTCTTTTAGTATTGATTGATTAGAAGTTTTGCTTCTTTCTTCTTATTTGTTTATGCATTACTTGTTGATATCAAATATAGATCACAGCTTTAGTTCATTTGATCCTAGTTTACATGCTCTACTTTACATATTATGATCAAGATTGTGTGGTAGCATGTCACCTCAGAAATTATTTTGTTTTATCGTTTACCTACTCGAGGACGAGTAGGAACTAAGCTGGGGGATGCTTGATACGTCTCCAACGTATCTATAATTTCTGATGTTCCATGTTGATATTATGCCAATTGCTACATGTTTTGCGTATGTTTTCCTACGTTTTCTTACGTTTTCCGGGACTAACCTATTGACAAGATGCCAAGTGTCAGTTCGCTGTTTTCTGCTGTTTTTTATTTCAGAAAAATTATTCTAGAAATATTCTCGGAATTGGAAAATTCGAAACCCGAAAGTCTTATTTTCCCCCGAGGCTTCCAGAAGTCCCGAAGAGCCCCGGAGGGGGGCCACAGGGTGGCCACACCATAGGGTGGCGCGGTTCCCCCTGGTGGTGTGGGCCCCCTGGCCACCGCCCGGCATCGCCCTTTCGCCTATATATACTCCCCCAAGGGAAAACCCTAAACGAATCGGAAAAATTCCACGAAACCTTCCGCAACCGCCGTCATCGTCAACCCAAGTTTCGGGGGACAAATCTCTGTTCTGGCACCCTGCCGGGACGGGGAAGTGCCCCCGGAAGCCATCTCCATCGACTCCACGGCCATCTCCATTGTCGTTGCTGTCTCCTATGATGAGGAGGGAGTAGTTCTCCCTCGAGGCTGAGGGTTCTACCGGTAGCTATGTGGTTCATCTCTCTCTCCCATGGTGTGATCTATATGTGATCGTGAGCTTTGTAATTTGGTTGAATAAGTAGATGTTACTCTTCATCTTTTGCTACTCAAGTGTTTTATTAATATGAACTCTGGAGTCACCTTGTCCCGTGTTGTGAAGGTGACAGTGTGCACATCGTGTGTGTCTCCTCTATGAATTGTGGTGTTTGTCTAGTACCTTATAGGGCGCTCATAGTGACAGCGTGGGCTTAACTAGACATGGGAATATAAGGAATGCTTTTTGAAGCCCTACGCAATGATTAGTGTTCGTTATCCAACCGGAGAGGGTTAAGAGTAGCATAGTGAAGAGATAATATTTAATTATTCAATTATGTGATCATTGTTGAGAGTGTCCACTAGTGAAAGTAGGATCCCTAGGCCTTGTTTCCAAGCATTGAAACACCGTTTTCCGCCTGTTCTGCTACATGTTTGCTTGCTGCCATATTTATTTCAGATTGCTATTATTACTTATAACCATCCATTTTACTCGCATTTCACTATCTCTTCGCCGAACTAGTGCACCTATATACCTGACAAGTATATTGGGTGTGTTGGGAACACAAGAGAGTTCTTGTATTTTAATTGCAGGGTTGCTTCAGAGGGATATCTTTGACCTCTACCTCCCTGAGTTCGATAAACCTTGGATGATCCACTTAAGGGAAACTTACTGTTGTTCTACAAATCTCTGCACTTGGAGGCCCAACACAGTCTACAAGAATAGAAGCGTGCGTATACATCACCGCTCTCGTTGATTATGTCCCTCAAGTAGGCATCTCCATCCTCCCTAGTGAGGCCCTGGGTCGGCGATAGCATTTCGTCGAACAGGTTGCAGGCGGCAGGAAAGTTGGCCGGAGGGATTCTCCCTTGCTCGCGGGCGCGGTGGACACGCCCGACACCGGCGCGGTGTTGAGGTCGAAAGGCGCCCTGGGGGCCGGCGGCGTGGACTCGCCCACGTCCGGCACATCGATGGGCGCCAACGGCGTGCGTCCCGGCAAGAAACCGTACGTCGGCGCAAGAGAAGGCGACGCCGCGTCCGGAATTGTGGTTGGCTGGGCCGCCGAGGCGTTGGAGCTCGCGGCGGGGCCGTGGGGAAGGAGCATGGGGGTAGGGCTGGAATTCAAGCCGAGCTGAGTCGGCTCGGCTCGATTCGCTTAAGCTCAGTCAATTGACGAGTCGAGCCGCTCGACTCGTTCAACAACGAGTTCAAAATCAAAACTCGGCTCGGCTCGTTGAACTCGCGAGTAGCACGCGAGCTACTCGTTTAACTTATCTAATTTTATAAAACTATAAAAAGTCAACATTATATAATGCACATATAATTATGTTTGATTATTTCAATCATGTATAATAATATCATCATAATAATCAGTGAAAATATGTCACCATCAAACAATTTGTAGTAAATAAACTACAATAATTAGTGAAAAAATATTCAAATAAATAATAATATGATTAAAAATTATTTTGACCGAGTTAAACGAGCTAAACGAGTACTCGGTAAACTCGGCTCGTTTAGGTTGAACTCGTTTACCGTTGAAAACGAAAACCCGACTCGGCTCGTTGGACAACGAGTTCGAGCCGAGTCGAGTTGCGAGCTACTCGTTTAACTCGCGAGTTCTGAGTTTTAATTCCAGCCCTACATGGGGGCACCGGGCTGCATGCCCATCATAATCATGGCGGCTTGCGCAGCAGCCAGGCCAATCCTGGCGTCCCTGGCGGCCGCGTCCTCCGTGGCCTGCGGTTCGGCCTCGGCGGCGGCCTTAACCCGCGCCCTTTGACTGTCCCTCTTCGCCGACTCGAGAGTCCTCTGCGCGTCGGAGAGCACGACCTTGGGTCTCTTCGCCCTCTGTGGGACGGGGCCCTCGATGTCGTCTGCGATGGCGCCGGGACCGGCGGAGCAGGTGCAGCTGCGGGCACAACTTGGGTGGTATCGTCCGCGTCGACCATGGCTAGGGCACAGAAGCGGGCGGCGGCTCGGGGTGGGAGAGGAACGGCCGACAAAGAGAAATGAGGGGTTTGTGCCTCTGTTGGGCAGGCCAGGGCCGAGAAATACAGGACACGAGCGTTGTCCCGGCGTGTCGAGAGGATGCTCAAATCTGAATCAAAATTGGGTGGGCCGGTCCGGACGAAGTAAGCAGTCCCGTAGGAAATGTCCTAAATTCGTCAAAGACGTCGTGATAATATCACGGCACCAATATTTCGGAAGAGTGGGGCAACAAGAAACAAAGTAGCACCGCCTGATTTTTGCTTTATGTATTTTGCGTTTTTTCCTTTCAAGGTTTCTGAAGTTCTCCTAGACCCCAGTTGAGTTTTTTCCCCAGTATACATCGCATCATGTACTCCCTTGAGCTAAGAAAAAGTATGACCTCCTGGTCAATCCAACCAATGGATAAATACTTCGTGCTGATCTAAAAAAAAGATAAATACTTCATGCGATAGTATCTTCGCTGTTCCACATCCAACAAATCCTAACTTAAGTCCATAGCTCAATGACAGTCTTCCTACCCCAATTAAGTAAAGCTAACATAGCCATCGATCTGATCAGCACGTGATTTAATTTTTCTTAGTAGTCTTAGGTAAACTATTCTTAAGGAGTAGTAGGAAACAGCCTAACGTTGAGTTGACGCCCATCCAAAGTCCAAATCTAAGCTTGCGCTGGTGTTCGGCGAGTTTAATGGCCTGGGAGGACTGATGCAAAGAGTGGTCTCTTCCACGTTTATTGGACCCAGGTCCGCCAACCCTTCGAGTTCAGTGGCTTGGGCGTCCCTCACCTTGGGTGTCGACGAGCCCTCGGGGCCATTGGCTGTGGAGGATGTGTACTGACCCTCTCCATCCCTGGAAAGATTTGGACATGCAGTTCGTAAGGGATGAGCGACAGGTGTTTGCCGCTTCGACCACCCTGCGGGTCCACCCTATTCTAGGAGGACTGGTGGTTGGGGTAGTCGACGGTCCAAGAGACCGCATCGGCCCTTTTAGAGCTCATACATGATACATGCCCATACATGTAAGAACCGAACCATCTGCGAGGCCATCTTGGATCGACGTTCGATCGCAGATATCCATGGTGCCATAAGCCCACATGCCTTCTGGCACTACGTTCTACTCTCGAGAAAGATTAGGGGCGCGCACCTCGATATGGTATCGAACATCCTCCTTTGGTGTCGGACGTCCGACGAGTATGCTTTCAAGTCTTGCTACATCGTCCTTTTTAAGGAATCGGTACGATTCAGTTCTTGGAAGCTAAACTGGAAGTCATGGGCTCCACCTCAGATAAAGTTCTTCCTCTGGCTAGCATGGAAAGACACATGATGGACGATAGATCAACTTGCGAGGGGGTGGGAGGAAGGGAGGGGGGTTCTCCTGCAAGCTCCTCGATGCGTGTTGTGCGGCCAAACTAAGGAGACTATGGAGCACCCACTCAATGTCTACTCCTCGCATATCCTATGATACGGGGTGTTGTCCTGGATGATGCGTGTTGTGTGACCAAACCGATGAGGCTATGGAGCACCTACTAAATGGCTGCTCTTTCCCACCGGTTCTATGATACGAGGTGTTGTTTATTAGAGTATTGTATTCTATACGTATTGGGTATAGGATAGTATCCTACCCCAATACGTATCCCTCTGTAATTGCCACGACAGGGGCTCTTCCTGTCTCAATATAACACGCAACCGGCGACCCTAACGGGTACGGTCGTTCCCTCTAAACATTAACATGGTATCAGGCCCCTCTCTTCCACCCATCTAGCCGCCGCCACGGAACCTCTCCGTCGCCGCCGCCAGTCAACGTCGTCGTTGCGATTCTGTCGCCGACTCCCACAAGCCCACGACTACGACACGCTCCCGATACGATCTACAATCTGCTCTACGTCTACGCAAGCTTCCGATCGGTGTCTGCTCTGCCCGATCTACACAACTCTACGATCGCTACAACTTCTGCGTGGATCGCTCGCTCGGTGCACGCGTTTTCGCGAGCCCGCGATTCCTCGGCTCGCTAACGACACCTCGGTTCCCGTCGCGATCGTGTGATCGGAATCGACAACGACCTCGTTTTTTTTCTTGCTGCTTCGCTTCCCGACAACCAAGTCCGGTCACGGTTCTTCCTCTCTGATCACGATCAAGACCAATGGCTGCCAAAGATTCTCTGTTTGGTGCTGCTCCGGCCACCCAACTTACGCGGGACAATTTTCTGTCGTGGCAGGCACAGATTTTGCCCGCGTTACGCGGGGCTCGTGTCATGCGCCTTCTTGAGGGCACTGATCCGGCCCCTCCCGAGTTAATTGAGAAGGAGGATGATGCCCAGAAGAAAATCCAGGTTCCAAATCCCGCATACGATGCTTGGATCACTCGTGATCAGCTCGTTGTTAGCTACATTGTGAATTCATTGTCTGAGGATATTCTCTCTCATGTTTATGGACTGGTTCATGCTGCTGAGGTCTGGAGTGCAATTCACAATCTGTTCTCTTCGCAATCCAAGTCTCGTGTCTCCAATCTTCGTGGTGCTCTCACCAACACGAAGAAACAAGACATGACGGCTCAACAATACATTACAAAGATGAAGGGTTTTGCTTCAGAACTTGCTACTGCTGGAAAAACTGTGTATGAAGATGAACTCAAGGATTACATCATGAATGGGCTTGATAGCTCCTATAATGGATTTGTTGCTGCCCTCAAAGTGGTTCCCTCCACATCCCTCAATGATATGTGCTCTCAACTCCTCTCCTATGAGAATCGTGATGCTATGCTTTCCAATGCTACCAATGGTTCCGGGACAAGTGGTGGCTCCTTTATGTCCTCTGTTAATGCAGCTCCCCGGGTCCCATATGGTGCAGCTCCTAGGCCGTATATGCCTCCTTCTCATCAGCAGCAGTACAACATGCCGAATACCCCCTATATGCCATCCGCCCCCTACTACCAGCCGCAGCACATACACCATCCGCCACCTATGCCTTCACCACATCCCATACCACCTCCATCCTACCCACCCGCCTACCCACCTACACCCTACATGCCTCCATACCCGACACCATACCAGCCACCATACCACCCGACACCCTATCAACCATCCTACCCAATGCCCTACTCACAGCCACCATACATGCCTCCACAAAACAGACCTCTTCCTCCCCCACAACCACCGCAGCAACCCCAGCGCCCACGTCCCAACCCTAATCGTCAAAAACAGCTACGTAAATATCGTCGTGCCTCTCCATGGCAAGATGGTGTGTTCTGTCAAATCTGCAAGAAGGAGGGACATCCTGCTGATGAATGTTGGTGGCGTTATGGTGATGATGATGAGGAGGACAAACCACCCAAGGAGACAAAAGGTGCGTATGGAGTTGATACTAATTGGTATGTAGACACTGGTGCCACAAATCATGTCACGGGACAACTCAATAAGCTTAATGATCATGAACCATATAAGGGGGGTGATCAAGTTAATAATGCTAGTGGACAAGGTATGGACATTGCTAATATCGGTCATTCAGTTTTGCACACCCCTGCTAGTTCTCTACATCTTCGTGATATCTTACATGTTCCTGATGCATCCATGAGTTTACTTTCTGCTCATAAACTCAGTCTTGACAATAATTGTTATATGGAAATTCACCCCTTCTTTTTCTTGATTAAGGATCAGGAAACGCACCGCATCATCTTTAGGGGTTCTTGTCATGGTGGTCTCTATCCTCTTGTTCCAGTTTCGGATCCCAAGCATGCCCTGGTCACCACTCAGCCGTCATCCTCTACGTGGCATCGTCGTTTAGGTCATCCATCTTCGTTTATTGTTCAGCAAATTCTTAGGAAGCATAAACTTTTATATTCCCCAGAAATAAATCCTTACATATGTGATCCATGCCAGCGAGCAAAGAGTCATCAGCTACCCTATCCTGTCTCAAGTAGTGTTTCTACTGTTCCCTTGGAACAAATATTTTCTGATGTATGGGGTCCAGCTCCTCTTTCTATAAGCAAACATGCCTATTATGTAAGTTTCATTGATGATTTTAGCAAATTTACCTGGATTTATTTGCTCAAAAAACGTTCTGAGGTTTATCAAGTTTTTCTTGATTTCCAACAATATGTTGAACGACAATTTGTTCGTAAAATTCTCACCATGCAAACTGATTGGGGTGGTGAATATGAGAAATTGAATAGTTTCTTTCAACGTGTAGGCATTGTTCATCATGTCTCATATCCTCATGCTCATCAACAAAACGGTTCTGCTGAACGCAAACACCGTCACATTGTTGAAGTTGGCCTCGCTCTTCTTGCCAATGCCTCCATGCCTCTTAAATATTGGGACGATGCTTTCATTACAGCCACTTTTCTCATCAATATGCTTCCTACAAAAGTCCTCAACTTTGCCACTCCCACGGAAAAACTCCTTCAAGTTACACCAAAGTATGAGTCTCTTCGCATTTTTGGTTGTGCTTGTTGGCCCAATCTTCGTCCATATAACAAACACAAATTGTCTTTTCGATCCAAACAATGTGTTTTTCTTGGTTATAGTCCGCGTCATAAAGGAGTAAAATGTCTTGATGTCGCCACGGGCCGTGTGTATGTCTCTCGAGATGTTGTATTTGATGAAAACATCTTTCCCTTTGCATCCCTTAATCCCAACGCGGGTAGACGCTTACGTGAGGAAATTTTACTCATCTCTCAACATGATTCATCTACTCCATGTTCGGATAGGGGTGTGCATACTAATGATCATTCTTTGCATCTTGTTCCTACTAACATTACTCCCCAGGCTGCTATTGATCTTAGCTTGTCAAGGTCTTCGGATGTCTCTGCTGAAAATTCTGAAGATACTGTATCAAACAACACGTCCAATTCTGCCTCTAATGCTGCAAAAACGACAGAGGGGGACAGCACTGAATTCGAGGGGGACAGCCCTGCTCCCGAGGGGGATCCTCCTTTGATTTTCGCGTCGGCGTCTCCTGCTGCTAGCAGCAGCACTCCGTCGCCCGACCCGCCTCCCGTCTCGTCGCCCGTGCGGTCGACCGTGCGTCCCGCACCCGACAGCACCTGGCACCTATCGCCGACAGCTGACAGGGCTGCGCATCCAGCTCCTGACGGGACAGGCTGCCATGATGAGCATGCAATCAATGATGACGAGTCTGCAGCCAATGATTACTCCTTAAATGCCAATGATGATTCTACAGCTCATAATGACTACATGATTGCTAATGCGGACAGCAATAATGCGGACAGCAATGCAGACAGCAATAATGCGGACAGCAATAAGTTTCCTGGTTCTGTTGGTTTTTCTGCGGACACGGTTCCCGAGGATGCTTCACCTCCTGCTACTGTTCCGCGTACACGCTTACAACAAGGAATTCGCAAGCCTAAATTAACTACAGATGGCACTGTTCCCTATGGCAAGAAAACCAATATTTACAGCGGTAATCTTGTGAAATATGGCTTGTTCACATCCACAGGGGAACCAAAGAATTTGCAGGAAGCTCTGAATGATTCCAAGTGGAAACAGGCAATGAATGAAGAATATGATGAACTCATTCGCAATAATACTTGGCACTTGGTCCCACCTTCTGCTCGCAAGAACATTATTGATTGCAAGTGGGTTTATCGTGTCAAGAAACATGCTGATGGCACTGTGGATAGATATAAAGCACGTCTTGTTGCTAAAGGGTTCAAACAACGATATGGTATTGACTATGAGGATACTTTCAGTCCAGTTGTCAAGGCTGCTACTATCAGAACTGTTCTTTCTATCTCAGTTTCTCGAGGTTGGAGTTTACGGCAGTTAGATGTGAAGAACGCGTTCTTACATGGTGTTCTGGAAGAGGAGGTATATATGAAACAACCACCAGGTTTCCAGTCTTCCGCTACTCCAGATTATGTTTGCAAACTTGATAAAGCTCTATATGGTCTGAAACAGGCTCCTCGAGCTTGGTACTCTCGTTTAAGCTCTAAATTACACTCTCTTGGTTTTATTCCATCAAAGGCTGATACATCCTTGTTCCTTTACAACAAGTCAGGACTCACTATGTTTCTGTTAATCTATGTTGATGATATTATTGTCAGTAGTTCTTATGACTCAGCTATTGCAGCTCTTCTACATCACTTGAGCTCAGATTTTGCTCTCAAGGATCTTGGTGATCTTCATTATTTTTTAGGCATTGAGGTTCAGAAACAGTCTAGTGGATTGGTCTTAAGTCAGGAAAAATATGCTACAGACTTATTGGCTCGTGTTGGTATGAGCTCGTGTACACCATGTCCAACACCCCTTTCCACCACCGAGTCACTCAGATTGACAGATGGATCTACTCTTGGATCTGAGGATATTACACATTATAGGAGCATTGTTGGAGGTTTACAGTATTTAACTTTGACTAGACCAGATCTTTCTTTCTCAGTTAATAAGGTGTGTCAGTATCTTCATGCTCCTACTACTGCACATTGGACTGCAGTAAAACGTATTCTGAGGTATATTCAAGGCACAATTAAGGTTGGTCTTACTTTTCAGCAGTCTAGCTCTACTTTTCTCAGTGCCTATTCAGATGCTGATTGGGCAGGTGATTTGGATGATAGACGCTCCACAGGTGGATTTGCTATATTTTTTGGTCCTAATCTTGTTTCTTGGAGTGCTAGAAAACAGCCTACTGTGTCAAGGTCAAGTACAGAAGCTGAATACAAGTCTCTAGCCAATGCTACTGCTGAATTGATTTGGGTTGAAGCTTTAGTTCGAGAGCTTGGTGTTTCTCTCAATGAGAAACCATGTTTATGGTGTGATAATCTTGGTGCCACGTATCTCTCAGCAAATCCAGTTTTCCATGCTCGCACAAAACATATTGAGATTGATTTCTGTTTTGTTCGCGAACGAGTTGCTAGCAAACAACTTGACGTTCGGTTCATCTCCAGCAAAGATCAAATTGCAGATGGATTCACAAAGACTTTATGTGTAAAAAAGTTAGATGAGTTTAAACGTAATCTAAACCTCTCCCAGGTTTCGATTAAGGGGGGGTATTAGAGTATTGTATTCTATACGTATTGGATATAGGATAGTATCCTACCGCAATATGTATCCCTCTGTAATTGCCACGACATGGGCTCTTCCTGTCTCAATATAACACGCAACCGGCGACCCTAACGGGTACGACCGTTCCCTCTAAACATTAACATTGTTCTGATCAAATCCGCTACTTCACTTCCGATGATGGGTACACTTTCGTGGATTGGTCGCCACACACTTTCCGATCCCAACCACGTTCGAAAAGGCACCTCGTCGCTGGTTATACTCACGACATGGCATAGACGCAAGCACCGCAACACGATCATGTTCAACTCCACGTTACCAAATGTATATTGGATGTTCTCCACTACTAGGACGGAAGGCCGTGAGGCCTTGTTTATTTCTAGTGGTTTTTAGGCGATTTGTGGGGATAATCCGATGTAGATTGGGTAAAACTCTAATCTTCACCCAATTCCACCGAATCCCCATTGGAGTATCACCAATTCACTAGTTAGGGATAGCATATTTGGTATTAAGGCTGGTGCCAATGCATCACTCCCTCTCACGGGCTATAGCCCCGCCACGTCACCTTTTTTCACCACTCTCACGCCACTCTCACGCCACTCTCACAACACGGTGCCAGTGCACGGGCTATAGCCCACACTATCACACTCCTCTCCCCACTATCGCCCGGCCTATCGCCCCCATTGGCACCGCGTCGCCCCGCTCCCGCCCTATCGCCTCGCCACCGCGGGCGACAGCCCCCGCTCTCGCCTCCTCTCGCCGGGCGAGCTACCCATCGCCCGCCTCGCCCCTACCGCCCCCGCTCTCGCCTCCTCTCGTCCCGGGCCGGGCGATATCGCCCGCGTTGGCACCGGCCTTATCCGAACTGCCTTTTGGAAATATGAAGAAATTTAAGGTTTAACCCGGGGTAATCCCCACTATTCTCCGGTAATAATACATTAGAAACAAACAGGGCTAAATGGGCAACGACGGGTGAAAAAGGTTAACAACGCTGCTCCAAGTTGTTGCGTAGTATTTTCGATGGAAAAAACGTTTTAGGCACGGGGTGTATGCATGTATCCAGTCACTGGCTTCGGCACATCGAAGGCGACGCCTGGGGATCTCTTCTGTTTCGCACACGAGCGCCACACCATACACGAGCCTCGACCACCTACTTTCTCGATCGCCATCCCCTTTTTGCTAGACGACTCGGCAAGTTCCCGTGTCCCGCTTTAGCTCCGTGTCGCTAAAATTGCAAGTGGGATGGGATTTTCCACAAATCCCACCTCCCATCCCACCAATAACTGCCCACCTATCCCTCTAAACAATCCCACTAATCCCATGTAGCTTAAACGGGACAAACCCACCTAGCCCACATATCTACCAATCCGTACATGCAGGTAAGTCAGGAAGTGACCGGACGCGGATACAGACCATGCATGCCTTGCGAGACTAATTCTTGTCCCTAGTACAAGCTTTCATTGATGAGTTTCTTTTGGGTCCCGTATATCCCATTTGTCCCATCTCTTAATATACCATTTAACCCATATATGTCCGTCGGGCAGAATTAGGTGGACATGGGTTGCCCATGTCCATCCCACTTGCATTCGTACGTGTCGCATCACAAAGGCACGCGAAGACACATTATGGACAGACAGAAAAAGACTATGCGCGTATGAGAAATTCAGAGTACATCATCGGCTCGATCGCCTCCTCCTAACTTGGGTCGGTTCACCAACCAGGCCAGGACTAGATCGAGCGGCGCGCCAGCGCATCGTGTGTGCGTATGCCTCGCTAGCTCTGGGCACCGACCCCTTTTCGGTCCAGGCAAAAAGGAAGATCTAATCTGGCTGTCTCGCTGCGAGGCGAGGTGGCCCAAGTCGTAGTTATCTGCTCTGCGTGCGTGGCCACGTCACAGCTTTCTGAATTTGTTTCTGGAAACCGCAACTTCCTGAACATGCATGTAAGTGCGCTGCCCACTGTAAAAAAATGCCGAACTAAGTGATGGCAAAGTTTTAGCTTTCAGTTCTACTGCACGTGAAGTGTTATATTGATCAGTCGATCCGCGTTAGTTGCTACCACACTCGGGCACTCGCTGAAGCGCTAATAAGTCGGCAGAAAGACGAAGCAGAAGCAAGTGCTAAGCTAAACCCTACACAACATGCCAAGCCAGCTAGGGGCAGTGACCATCCTCAACTCAACTAGTAGCTAGCTAGAAAGCCCAATCCTGAATGGACCTTCCACTTTCGGCAATAAGCTAATTAATGGCGAAAATCATCCGCGGCATTGATGTTACCCACGGGATGCCTGTCGCGCCTACGCGCCTGCCCTGGTTGTCGCCCAACGACACCTTTTACGGGCGGACAGCACAGCGTCGTCTCCAAAGGTTGTGGAGCAGGACCAGCTAGCTCAATATGCATGTGCAGTGGATAAATGACGGTGTTCCAACTTGGTTAGGTCGTGTGCCAGCCATCATGATCTAGGGTCTAGGCATGGACTATGTTGAGTAAATATGGAGAGTGGATAAATGAATGTGTCAATACGCACAGCACAACTGACATAAGATTAGCCACTACGTTGAGTAAATAAATGAGCATGTCAACGGCAGATCACACAACACAAGCGACTCTTGTGGAAGGAACGATCCCCAAAAGACAAAGTGATCCGGAGGCTTTAATTTGATCACTTTGGAGCAAATCAATCCGCCGAATTATCTTTCAAGTCCCATCGATCCGAAAACAATTTCTGTGCCCAGCCACAGCGTCAAATCAAGAAACACTCGAAGGGACGAGTGCCACTCGCACCGCGTAACAGCGGGCTCTAGACGTCAAAGGACATCACCATCCGTTGCTCAAAGGAAATCAAATCACCAACCACGGGCAAATGACCTTCGAGGGCCGACGATTTGGTGGTGATCGCTGAGCACTGAGCAACCGCTGTTTTTTCCTTTGAGCTACTTACACAAACCACAACTTTACGGAAATTTATTATTGTAGAAAACCATAAGTTTTGTACTTTATTTCAGAAAACCACAACCCGGGAGATAATAACCACAACTTTGGGGAAAGTTATTAAGGTTGAATCAAAGATTGGATTCTGACAGTATAAGTGGTTAGGTAATATCATTCTCTGGAAACAATGTCCAGTTCTATATAATATATTATCCGTCACAAGAGAGATATAATTGCTACCACCAAATATGACTTTCAGGCGAGATTTAATTATCCCAAGCTTACGCCGTGAAATGCCCGAATTGTAAGGTTGGCTTTGGTCTAACCGTTGCAAGGAATAGATAAATTTTCGGTGGAATTTACACAAGAACGGTACACGCTATGTATAGTGAGCGTTGATTCAATCAGACAATCTAGTTGATAGTACCAAAAAAAGAAAAGAAAATAAAGATACCACTCAAAATTATATTTTTTTACGCGGTATATTCATGCAGGAGCAATACTTTGCCAAAGATAACCTTGTCAAACGCAAGTGACATGGATGGTATGTGTTCTGTCATAATGACGAGACGATCAAATACTTATTATTTCAATGCAAAGTTTGCTCGTTATATATGGCTAGATACCAAAATAGCTTCTAACTTGTATCCGCCATGTAGCGTTGTAAATATTTCCGACAACTAGCTACATGAAATTGACCATGGGCTTAGAATTCTTATTAGGGTGGGAGTACTGTAGTAATATGGTCGCTTTGACTGTGTAAAAATTACAAAATTTTCAACAATAAAAAGTTTTCCCTTATATAGGTCATCTACCGGTGTAGCAGTTTGCTCGGTTTGTGGCCGTCTCTTCAACGTGTGGAAAATCGAGAGCTAGTTACAGAGGTGTATACATGGCGGATATTTTTATCCGATATGGATGGTCACGTGATTTTTGGATTGGCCCTTCAAGACAATAGATGAATTACAGATTATCATGATTCTTGTTTTCATCTTTTCTTTTTAAAAACCTTTTATCAAATTGTTGGGTTGTGTGCATCTTAGTTACGAAGAGACCAGATGTGATACTTCACGAGTAATAAAACCTCTTTATATAAAAAAAAAATTACCAACACAATACCAAATACGCCTTCTTTGTCTATTTGACAATAAAACTATCATATGTGGCCCTCTCGCCCGTGGTGACGTGGGCCGGCGACCGTTAACAAGGAACTCTGTTTTCGCGCAAATATCATTGTTTTCGCATCATACGAGCCGACCACACGAGCCAAGGAGAAACCTAAAGAGAGCTAGGGCCCATTGTAAAAAATATTGAAAATATTGAATTCACATCATAGGCGCGAGCCTCCTTAGCCACGCTGGACTACATATGTGTCGGCCATGTCAGCCCCTACAGGTGGGTCATGTATATCAGTTTTGGTGTTAAAAGGAGGGAAATGGTGTATTTGTGTGTTGTGTTCCCGTGAAATTGTGGTTTTTTGTAGCGAACTCTTTTTTTTAAAACCAAGTGAGCTCTTTTTCTTACAAGTAAACGTAAGGAATGGTGGTAAGAAAAATATCTTCACGGGCTGCAGAAAAGTTCGGCCTGGAAAATGATATCTTCAGGCCCATCTTACATTGTCATGTGCATATCCACAAAGCCCAAACAGACACCTTATCCGCTTCAACTCCCGCGCGGGGCGCGCGCCGGCGCCTGCTGAGCACAACGACGACGACGACGACGCGCGGGGCCATGCCTGCATCCATCTCCATGTACAAGATTCTATCGCTTCCATCCTCCTCATCCACGTCATTCCGCTGCCTCCCTCGCAACGCGGTACCAGCAACCTTCGCTCGGAACCCCGGCGCGCCGCCGCGGAGGTGCCCCTGCTTCTGCTGGCTTATCCCGTTTCTTGGATATTATTTTTCAGAAGCCAATCGAGGCTAACGTACACATGGTTCATGCAATTCTATTGTGTGTAGTTTGAGGTCAATCGGCCGATTCGTCGGAAGCTGCCACACCGGCGCGAGCTCTGGAACTAGCTTAGCCGATTCCAGCGGCGAGGGCACCTCTGCTGGAGGATACGAAGATGCTGATCTTCCTTTTGTGAAGCTGTCCTCGAATGTTCTCCGAGCCGAGCTGAACTTACTGAAGGACGAGGAGGCACCATCCCCTCTCCTCACCATACTGCCGGTGATCGCCACCACTCTGTCCCTCCAAATCCTACCAATTTATTGCTTTCTCTCCGCAGAGCTCACGATTTTCAAAATCTGAAGTATAACCCTGAGATGAAATTCCAGTCTCTGCAGAAGAGAAACACAAGAGATGGCCACTTGGAATCAACGCCAGCTTACCCAGCCGCCATGAACGGTACCTAACTACTTATTGTTTGATGTCTATTAGCAACAACCACCGAGTGCCTTATGTATTTTGCATATAAATCTTGACCGGTGGCAGCTCTGTACGCGGCCTGCCTCGCCGGGAACGCGACTGAGCACCTCTGGAACTTTACCTGGCCTGCTGCCGTCGCCATGCTCCATCAGAGCCTCCTTCCCGTTGCGGTTCTCGGATTCTTCACGAAGGTGCCTGCTCTGATCACATTCCCATACTCACATTAGTTCCTAACTCAAGCGCTTGAATGCGACGTGCAGCTCGTTGTGTTCCTCGCAGGTCCATTGGTCGGAGACCTCGTGAGCTCGCTCCCTCGGATTCCTGCATACCGCTCTCTGACTGTAATTCAGGTGATTCTCTGCATTTTGAGATTCTTCAGTACATATGTTTCTCTCTTTCAAACTTATGTGCTTCCTTGTGACCGAGTGTTCCTGAGTTTTTATATGTCAGACAGTGGCACATTTGGTGTCAGCGGCGATGATCACACACGCCTTCACCGTCCCGAGAGCATCTACCGCACTGGAGCTGCTCCTGCGGCCATGGTTCGCCATGCTGGTGGCGTCCACGGCCGTCGACAGGCTCTCCTGCGTGTCGCTTGGCATCATTGCGGAGCGTGATTTCGTAGTGCAGGTCTGGCATCTGTTACCGTTTCATCTCTGCGGAGGAATGCAGAGATGCTAGCATGCTTGATAGTTTCATGAATTTTGGGGAGTTTTTCTCATGTGAAAACCGTTTCGATGTGTCACTGAAGCTCGCAGGGGAAGGCAGGCCGGTCGCGCTGGCGAAGGCGAATGCTACGCTCAGCAGAGTGGATCTGATCTGCGAGGTCTGGCATCTCCGGCAGCTTCATCTCTGCATTCTACATGGCGTAATCAGTGTAGGATTTCGTTTTGAAAATGAAGGATCAGTGTTTGTTTTTCATGTGCAGACGGCAGGAGCATCGATCTTCGCTTTCCTGCTCTCTAAGAACGACCCGCTGACCTGCATCAAGCTCTCCTGCCTCATCTCGCTCTCTGCTCTGCCTGTTCACGTATGAGACTAGTAGTGCTCCATACTCTTTCTTCCCTCCGTCTAAAGCATTCACCGTTTATTTTCTGAATACTGTTTTCTGAAGATTTTTCTTGGAGGCATGATGAACCGACTCGCGGATGGTGTCTTCGATCACTCTGAACATACAAGAAGCACAAACGCTGCTTCTACTCTCGACATCCGGAGGATAGGTGAGACGGATGATACATTCAGCAAGCAGCCTAGAACTGTACATCAACGTAATTCTAGCATCCTTTCATGTCTGACAGCGGCAAATGCTTCGGCCACCATCAGACGCGGCTGGAGCGAATACATCAGCCAGCCGGTCCTTCCGGCGAGCCTCGCATACGTGCTGGTCTGCTTCAACGTCGCCCTCGCCCCCGGCGCTCTGATGACCACGTTCCTGATCCACCAGGGTGCGTTCATCATCTGCATCAATGTTTGGCCAGGATGGCGACTATCGAGCTCACGATGTTCATGTGTTGTTGGCACTTGGCAGGCACGAGCCCGTTGGTCCTCGGCGTGTTTGGCGGCTCATCTGCGCTGATGGGGATCCTCGCCACGTTCATGACGCCAAGCCTTGTCAAGGAGCTCGGCATCCTCAAGGCTGGAGCGGCCGGGCTGCTCGCCCAGAGCGCGCTCCTCGGCGCGGCGGTCCTGGTCTACATGACCGGCTCCATCTCACGGCGAGGCGCCATGTTCGCCTTTCTCGGCCTGATAGTAAGTCCGTCCGACGAGAGGGTTCTGCCGCGATAATTGCGACGTCTGCTTTGATTGAACCTTTGGTGTTTGCGGCTGATCGATGGACATGCAGGTGGCGTCAAGGGTGGGGCACATGGCGTACAGCGTGATCGGGCTTCAGGTAGTGCAGACAGGGAACCCCATAGGGAAGGCGAAGCTGATCGGCGCCACCGAGATCGCCGTCGCCAGCCTCGCGGAGCTCGGAATGATGGCAGTGGCGGTGGCCGCCAGGGACGTCTCGCGTTTCGGTGCTGTCGCTGTGCTCTCGGCGGCCGCTGTCGCCGCGGCCGCCTGGCTGTACTGTGGCTGGTTGGCCAACCACAGCCACGAGCTGAAAACGCTCTTTCCGGCCTGATGATGTGCTGCTGACTGAACCCCGCGTATTCAGTCAGGCGTTTTTCGTTTGGCATATCACTGCTTGTTTGGCAGCCGCAGGATCGAGATTCTCTTCGAAAGGGATGATTTGTTGAACAGGAACGTAGAAACAGCTTGACTTTGCTCTACCAAAATTTTGTACCCAGATTGAAGATATAAGGTGAATACAAAACATAAAATATAATTTCTCGCGAAAGAACCTCTTTGCCAGGAATCCTGTATCGAAAGCATCTACTCCCCCCGTCTCATACTAATTATCGTTAAAACAGATGTATTAAGATGTATTTTAATGCTAGATACATCCATTTTAGCGACATTTAATATAAGACGGAAGGAGTACAAGGTACAGTCTGGGAGAGCATATTCAGCAAAAATACAACCCAACTTTCTGGCATTATTTCTTCCCGTGTTCTTAAACGAAATTCAGTGACCTCTCTGCCTTTCAGACAGACGTTTGAAAAGGTAGCTGTGTGAACGACGATTCCATGATTAATTAACTTGTGAAGTTCAGAGCCAACACTGTGTCCAGCTAAACCAGTTATTGGAGGCAACATAAAGCTATTAGGCACAACTTAAAGTTCAACACAAATAGTACATGGAAGCCTTCTTATATAAGGTCATGCGTCTGGACAAATCCAAATGTTTTACAAAAGGCTCCCCAGAATTTAGCTTCAATCAACAAAGATAACCAGTAAGCAACTGCAAAATTCCAAAAGCAGTACGTACAGGCATGCAGAGCCTTGCCTTCAAATTCCCTTCGCATAAAGATTATTGGTTCTTCTCCTTGCTCTCTTGCTCATCCATGTAGGCCTTCTTCATATCTTCCAGTATTGCATCATTCGTGCTGCAAACATACAAAAGGGCGTGGTGAATTACATGAATCTGTTATCTGCCATGCCAGTTTGTCTAGTCAAACAATGCAACATGCAACTTCCAGCACAGAGAAAATGGTAAACACCATCCAATCAGGTGGAACCAAATTCTCTGTCTCAGACCATAACTGATTTCAACCAATGATTGTCATTTAGAAAAAGACACAATGTGGTCAAAATTAATAGCATCCGCACTCTTTTAAAGATTCTGGTAAATTCATTGATACTGAAACATGTTTCAGCACCAGATATCTCAGATGGAAAATTACCGCTTGGTCACGAATATATCATATTATTTAATCTTGTTCAATGGTTTCTCAATTGGTTCATGCACCGTTCTTAAGAACGTCGCTGGCAACTTACTGGCAGGGTTAGTACTTTGGATTATAAATCAAAACTACAGCGAACTTGGCTCTATCAATTTCCAAATGAACCTGGTGCTAATGTCAAGACAATTTTGTAGAGAGCAGCAACAGCTGTCAACAAACAGCTTGTAAACCAAAATCAATAGACAGAACTACGCCATGTTACGGACCAAATATAAAACGATACTTTTTTTTTATCAGAACAGAAATTTCTCGTGTCTAGTAGGAGCTATTGTTGTAGAATCATGCGGAACTACACAGGCATGAACTAATTTCTCTGGCTTATTTACATCGTCTTGATAGCAGTATACTTTCACTTCCTAACTCATGATTTGTGTGTGCAGTATTAAGGTATCTTTAACATTATATGTTTGCTCAATGAGCAGTTAAACCCAAGCTCATTAGTTTCTGTGATTAGTCTTGATACGCTGCATGGAAGCAATTCATGTGCCAGAATCTTAGTTAACACATACTTTGTTTATTTTCTTTTCTCTCTTTCTCCTTTTGGTTTCCATAAGTTTCTGTTGGGTTTCATATCTAGCCTATCCCAACTTGCTTGAGACAGAAGGCTTTGATGTTGTTGTTCTAGTCTACCAGCACGATATTCCTATCTTTTCTTACAGAGCATTAGTGAAATATCTTCGAAGCTGAAAAATTCTAATTGCACGAGTGAGACTTACAAAAGATTACAACAAGAATTGAGATAAGACTTGCACGATTTGTCCAAAGATTATAACAGACATATAATGATCACTTACAACTGATGAAGACAGTTATTCAACTCTTTGGCTTGTTTGCGGCATGCCCAAACCACAGATAAAGTCCTTCCTCTAGCACACTCGGCATATTTTGAACAGAGTACATCACATTCCTTGAGGGCCTTTGTTTTCATTTTGCTGCGCAAAGCTGAAAAGGTGAAACAGAATGGGCCAAATTAACTCTTTCAGATAAATAAGAAAAGAAATTTTAGGTCGTACTTCAAAGCATGCTAAAAAAATTCCCATAATGATGAACCACTATCTATAAAGAATCCTCATTAAAAAAATCCAATGTAAAAGAATGCATTGAATCTAGCAGTTGAGATATGAAAAATGGAAATGTCTTTGACAGGTTCAGATCCGTTCAGATTCAACATTCACTAAAGGTGCTTCTTCAAGCGGGATGCTCTACCTAGTTAACGATAACTAGTTAGCATTTTGTAGCCTTCTAGGTTTTCAACACGGGCCTTTTTTCAAGTTTATCATGGGCTTCTGCTTTTTTCCTTCTACCTCCATCCTTGCCATGTGGCAGCATTTCGCCTAAAAATTAAAAAAAAGATGCCAGCCTTCAAGGATAGTTCTTCAAGTCCATTATATAAACCGAGCTTCCCAAAGATCTTAATTCCTTAGGGTCCGAAG
The DNA here is from genome assembly GCA_028641055.1 of Alopecurus myosuroides. Taxonomy (NCBI): domain Eukaryota; kingdom Viridiplantae; phylum Streptophyta; class Magnoliopsida; order Poales; family Poaceae; genus Alopecurus; species Alopecurus myosuroides. Next base: position 225,142,151 of record CM054062.1, read on the forward strand.
AGCAAAAGACCAATATACACAGATAACAGATTCCATCAGACCATAGTTCTCAAACTTGATAAATGCCTAAATAGCATGAGCTAATACATCGATTCAACTTTCTGCAAACCACTAAAACCTGTGAGGAAAGCCAGGTTGCAAGAGCATGGTACTATCAACTATAAAATGACTCAGACCTGAAAATCAAATGTTAAACAAAATTGATAACCAACACCTCCCTGGTTATCATTAACTAGGCAGAGCATCATTCCGTTGGGATTGTGTTGCAATTTCAAGAGCCAACTACCACTACACTCTCCTTAACCTTGCCCGACGCATTATTCCGTTGGGATTGTGTTGCAATTTCAAGAGCCAGTAAGGGCGGAGCTCATACACTGCCGATTTTGCGTCTGCTAGAGAACTGGGACGACCTCTGCATTTTTCACTATTCCAAATCACGAAGAAATAAAAGCAAGATATTCTACTCACCTTCCTCTACCTTCTTCTTGACGTGATTCTCCCTAGCCTCCTCCAGGAACCCCATGGGGATACCAGGTATTTCGGTATCCGATCGAGGAGAGGGCGGTGAGAGAGGTTGGAGTTAAACCCTAACGCCCTTGGAAGGGGGAGGCGGCCATTGACAGGAAGATTTTCTCTCTGTTTTCCCCTTTTCTGGTCGCCCAAGGGAGAACGTGGAGGAGATTCGGGGCACGGGCTTTGGGGCTGCTGGTGTAGGCTTACAGAGCCCAGGTAGACTGGCCCAACTTCTCAAGTAACTATTGTCGTTAGTTTCTTTTTTCCTGAGAATGAAATGATACCATTTGAAAAAAAAATAGGATATCAATTTTATTTTCTTTACCTAATAATAAAGGCATTAAGGTTTCTGCCAAATTTTTCGTCCAACATAAAAAGACGATTTTACCCTCCCACCAAATCACATAATACGAAACAAATACCACCGTACCAAATCGTTCTCTCTCTCCCCGCTGAAATAGAAGAAAGTCAACCCGCTGTGGCGCTATCCCATCGCTCCGCTCTAGACCACATGTTCTTCCTCCGTCGGCAGTGGCAAGCTCCCCTCCACGCCGCCGGCACAAACAGGTGGGTGGGCGGTGGCTGTTGACAAGGGCCGGACGTGGGCATCCAAATGCTTCACCTCATCTATTTCTCCCTCTACGTGCCTCCTATGTTTCCTTGTCGGCGGCTGGAGTGAGCGGTGAGCGCAAGCGGCCAACGCTAGCCGGCCTCGATTACGACGACGTCCAAGCGGATCCTCATGGAGCTCAATGACCTGAATACGGATCGCCCGCTCCCCACCTCCTGCAGCGCATGCGAAAACGTGGTGAGAGAGGAGGCATCGGTCCAAGGGGAGGAATCATGAATAGTGACTCCGAGCGCACACACACGTTACAGGGATGGCAAGGGGTTGAGAAGGCAGAGCGCAGCCGCGCACCGGAGCTCAATCACGACCTCGAGTTCCTCTGATCCTCATCCCTGTTGTGCGCACCGCTCGTCCCCCACCTCTGGCTGACCCAGCGCGCACCACCATGTTTTCCTATACACAACATCGGGTCGCAGGAGGCATCCATCTGCTATTGCACGGCTTGATTTCTGAATATGTGGTCGTTTGTGTCGCTCTGTTCCCGTTCCCTCGAGGTTGCTCCGCGCGCGCCATGCCGACCTCGCCGGCCGTGTGCTCGACGGCGTCCTGGAGATCATCCAGGTGGACGGCGCATCCGTCGAATCCCGGGGATCTCCGACGACCTGATGCTCTGCCCGTGGCAGTCGCAGTTTGCACTGCAGCTGGCCGCTGTTGGTGCCATGGAAGACGTGTTGCAATTCTCAGTCAAGAGCCTGCGTCGACATGGATGCTGTCGCTACTTACTACAGCTGCTGAAGAAGAGTATTGCTACTACTAGGTTGTCCTGATTAATTTTTAATTACGGTTTGCCTCATGTCTCTTATGGTGATACCAGACCATCATTGATGAGGATTTCGTAACTGTAGTCTTTTTCTCTATCATGTCATGTGCTCCTACCACATGTCTCGTAGGAATTACCTATGGATGGATACAAATAATATGATTGACGTGGGTAGCACATTATATTTTCACAGAGAACCTATATATGTTTGCATCAATCGATTAGCTTTGTGCTGCATCTGTAAGCTTGGACATAGAAACTATAAATATTTGCACCAATTCGTGTTGCATCTCCAAGCCTATGACTGAATTTTTTACTCCTGGTTGATTTGCGGTTAAATTCTACTAGCAAAATGCCCATGCGGTCTAAAATATGTATGTATTTTTTGAAAATCTAAGAAGATCATTCAAGAAATAGACGTTCTATTATCCTAGCCATCCAATTGTCTGTTCCTTCAAATTTGGACAATCATATGCTATTCTGCATATTGTAATAAGATTGAAAATACAACTGGTCACCAAGTGGATGATCAGTTTATCCCGAAAGAATATCGCTAATTCTTTTTCATTATCAATGTTATGGGCCATGTGCATTTGAATATAATCTCTTTTAAGTCTTCTATACAAAAAGTTAGTGTATCCAAAATATTAATATCGATGTCCAGACCACACTAAGATAGGCCGATGAAGACGATCACCAGGCATGATAAATTGATAACCTTGAGCATTTAAAATTCAGAAGACACTCTTGGTCATGAGATTATTATATGCAATCAACTGATGACATCAAGCATTGAGGCAGAACCATCTTTGTACTCCTGAACACTCACAAAATTTGGCTCAAATGAGCCGGGCTGATGGTTCTGCAACTGCTTGCTAATATTATTGTAGGAGACCTGGGCGATGTTGCCTTGCTCGCAATGGACAGAGAGGGACACCATCTGCTGATTGTAGAAAACAGTACTGCACAAAGACCTGCAGCAGGCAGTCCTCCTGACCATCAACATATTCTGTCATGTAGCACTCAAATCAGCAGTAGTATTAGTGGAAAGCTGAGGAGCACCAGTGCCATATCTTCCATGTGCAGGAATCCACAGGCAGCACCATACCTAGCTTCAGGTTTGAGTGCATCATAAATTCAGAACTATGCCTTCAAGGGGGCGGAGCTGGAGCTACAATAACCCCGATGCCCTACTGCTTAAATGATCTTGCAGATTGTTGAAAATTGACTATCTGATGCACACTTTACAGGCTAACCTGATGCAAAATGGCATTTTAGATGATATGTAAGGGTAAAAAAATTCCTGGACCCTGATGCACAACGCAGCTCCGCCCAATCAAGCCGATATCATTAGTGTAGGACGACTGGATGAGACCAGCCTGACGGTGCTGGTCGTGGTGTCATGGCCATCGTGGGTCCTCAGTTTTTTTTTTCACGTAGGTTCATGGGGAGCGTGGCTGGGGCCGGTGTAGAAGGTGATCGATCTCAGATCTAGGCCAGATACAAGAACACTTGAAAGTATTTTTTTTCCTTTGAGCTGAACATGTGATTGTTTTCTTTCTCCAAATTGAACAGTGACACACGGAGCTTGATTTGTATGGGGACCGGAAAATCAAAGCGATCAATCAACGATCTAGGACGTACGAAACCAAACTGCTTAAGGAACCGGTATGACTTATCGGGTGGCAGTGTGGGTAAACCTTTAACAACTCTAAGGGTAGTTTATATAGTAGAGAAAACCAACCACCGTCACCTTAAGCCTTTTTTATATAGTAGAGATAGAGATAGAGAAGAGATATATGAGATTATCCTGGTTGATTTTTTTTTTGAACAAGATCATGGTTGATAGATGATTGAATAGCATTAAAGCTAACTAATCGGCTATCGACACTACAAAGGGCACACGAGATTGCATAATGCTAAAATAAAAAATAACATATCTTAACACATGAAAACCCATCGGAAGGCACGGGCACATGAAAATTGTCTAAATGGTCGAGGGGAGCAGATGGTTATCATGGCCTGCGTGGATCAGAATCCCCACCAGGATGAAATGATCGCTGAAGAGAGAGATAGGCTAGAAAGGGGTCCGGGAGAACAAAACGAGGCTACAGTGTACAGCTGCGTATTGAATACGATGTATGGTTGTGGACTTGTGGTGGCAGAATACAACGCATCATAGGTTAACACATGCAACGCTTGCGTGTGTGTACGATCTTTGCGTATACACGTGTGTTATTGCACTAGAATGAGTTTTATTTTCCCTTATTTTTGTATTATTATTTAGTCAGTTTAATTCTTTCTCTCTATTCTCTAATAAAATTCAATCTAGGCATTTTTGCCGACTTTGTTGGAGTCTGTCGTAGCCTGGCCATATTTTGATGTCGACGGAACCCTGTCCGCCGTCTTCTCGCCATATGTTGTCATGCGGATTTCGCTCGAGTCCACCTCCTTTTCCAGTTTTTCGCCGACTTCACCAGAACCCGTCGTAATTAAAGAAAATAATGAAACTAATAGTAGAAGATAAGTCATCGGATTAAAGAAGAGAATGTGACGGATTAAAGAAGAGAATGTGACGAACTCAGGCTAGGGCTATGAGAGTGAATCGGTTTTAGGGTTGGGTATTCGATTGGGAAACTGATGCACAAGACTATCTCATGCGAAAAAAATATCAATCCGTAGCAACGCACGGGCATTTTTGCTAGTCTATTATAAAACTATAATGTTTTTGTCCTACGATTGAACAAACGCATAGACTTCTTCTCATCAGACTTTTATTTGTATTCTTCTCACTTTTTTTTCAAGAATACGCCCTCAGAGACGTATTAGTTGCATAGAAGAAAGGCCGACGTCTGGTACAACGCCATAAGGCTACAAACCAGATACACGTCAAACGGATTACAACACACTCTCCACATCGACCAGGTGACCAACAACGCTCCCTAACCTGAAACCTACACCCGAGAGGTAAGGAATCGAGGTACCAAGCTTCCGCACCGCGTCACGATGAAGGTAAGACCCACCGCAGCACGACGCCAACTCCAAGCCCCGCGGATCAACGTACCTCTCCTCATACGCCTAGAGGGAGTCAGCGAGAAGAAGGCAGAATCCAGCCGGTCTTGGTAAAGGCGATGACTTTGGTACATCCAGCATGATGTACATTGCGCCCCTTAGGCCTTCACACTAGGCCAGCAACCAACACCGAGCAATGCATCAACCTACATCCGTGCCGACGAGAGAACACCTCTCGTAGCCAAGACGAAATCTTCAAGAAGAGAGCGGCGCCATCGCGTCGTCGTCGACCGGACCGGCGAACCGGACTTAGGGTTTACCCCGACATCCAAGAAGGAGGACACGGTCAGGGCCTTGGCCGCGCCTCCATGGTGGGAACGGCACCCCGCATGCGTCGTTGTGGACAGCAACAACCCGGATGTGCAGGATTTCACCCGACCGTGGGCCGTGGCCCCCTAATGTTGCTCACCGGAGACGGTGGAGAAGGCAGCACACGCCGGCTGGATCCACCATTTTAGTGAAGGAGAGGAGAGGGCCCGCCGATCTCCGCAGGATCCACGCCGGACAACATGGGCACGGAGGAGGAGGCGCCCCATGCCGGCCGACAACCACCGATGTTGAGGCCGCGACACGCCGGAATGGGGCTCGCGCGCCGTCACCTCGCCCTGCCGTCGCGGCCCGCACATGCCCGGTTAGGTCTAGATCGGGCCTAACCGCCATGCGCGACCACGACAAGCAGGGGATCCCATAGGATGTAGCGACCACCGCTGGCCCTAGCACCGCCGCCACGCGCCCTCCCTGCGCCGCCACACGCCGCCACGCCGTCCAGGCCGATGGCCCCACGACGAGGCGTCGCGAGCCAGAGAGACCCCGCCTCCGTCGTCGGCAGCCCGAGCTTAGCCCGGCCGGGTCCTCCGGCGGAGGCGGAGAGGAGGGGACGGACCGGGGTGGTGTTATGGTTTGCCCCCGGTACCGCCCAGGGGGGCACGGGAGGGAGAAGGGGGTCTGCTCCTCTTCTCACTTTTATATACAAAAGTGGTAGCATCTCATATAAATGATGAGAGAAACTAATCAATAATCATTAGTTCATCACTTGCCCTCTGTAACCTCGATAGGTACTACAAGCTTTATAACAATTGTCATCGGTTTTCTTTTTCCTGAAAATAAAATGATACCATTTGAAGAAGAATCACCGGTTCCAGCATCACTTTTCTGCATCTCATAATGGGAAATTTCAGGGAAGCTGGCACGACATTATAGGAACTTGGTAGATATATACTTTTTTTTTCTCAAATAACACAAATACGGCTTTGACAAGTTCCATAATAGGGATCGCATGTCCTAGGTTTCGAAAATTCTGAAAATAGAATATAGTATTTCGCGAATAAAGGTGTACCGGTGTAGCATGATCATTTGGTGGTTCTCCACGGGACCATTTATGATTGGGGCCTTTTCGTTTGTAGCTTTACACAATCACACGCGAGATTCTTGGATGGATTATTACAAAACCCATGGACAAGCATATCCCCAGATTTCCAATGACCCAATTCGTTCACGGTTCACCGGAAGCGACGAAACTACGGACAGAAGAAGCAAAATCAGGTAGGTCGGTCTACTTGACTAGAGCATGCATGATGGCTGCTTTTGGCACCAACCTCTCCTAGTAAATTGCCGAGTGCTGGCATCACCACTCACACGTGTACTATATAGTTCCGGAAGAAAACAAAGCGTTTCGTGTTGCATATGATTATTTCACTCTGCATCAAGATCCATCCCGTTTTAAAGCATAAGAGTAGGAGTTTCTAAAATGACTGCAGTTGGATTCCCTTGCGACACAAGTCCTCACATCACATGCGTGCACAACTGCACTACAACGTCCAGACTCCAGAGCTGGAATCCACGTACACTTAGCAAAAGGGATTCGCTGATCATTTCGCTGGGAACGTTCCCACGGACGAAACCACGTCCGCAACCGCAAAGGGGAGCAGCGGAAGCAGACGTTTTCTGGTTGCTGGCCAGGTCCATGATAATACGAGATACCCGGCCGGTACCTACTCCTGCTGCAGCTGGTTCGTTACGGATACATGTTGTATTTCTCAGAACAACCGGTAGATACATATTAGGAGGAGTAGTTGTCTCCACGTCGTATCACCGTACGCGTTGTTTTAATTTCCGGTTTGATTGATCGCGTCAAGGACGAGTAGCGAGAACAGTACAACGACATTCAGATCTAAAAAAAAAACAGTACAAAGACACCGATTTCGATTAAAATAAGGAGAGCTCTTCATGTATGGTCGTGCATCACCCAAAATCTGTCGTCCATCGGCGATTCCTGCACCAGGGCATGGATAAGGGGAAAAAGCTTGGAACTTATCCGCATCGTCTTCGATCACACCACCCGCCGTTTCGGCCAGCTCGGATGGAGGTGGTAACGACAGGGGTCAGCGTCAGCGGAGGAGCGCGCGCGTGCATGGGCATCTAGCGCCGGGCGCCGGGCGCCGGCTCAACGAATCGCTATATCCATATGCAAGAACCCATTTCTTAACTAGACGAGAGAACCTTCATACTAAAACAGAACAATTTACAAAAGAACCTTTCAGCAAACCAGAACAATGTACTTACTATAAAGAACTGCAGGAGTCCCTACGGCTCAGGCTACCGTCAATCAAAGTGACCCTAGCTTTTCTTCCGACCACACCATTGCTGGGCGCCTGGGCCTGCTTTGCTTTCGAGAACACCATAACCCTATAGCTTTTCTTCTCGCCATCGAATGCGACACCGTCTTAGTAGAGCTTTAGTTTCTATCGTAATAATGGTAACACGTATCGCGCTTTTGTTCTATGGCGCCTAAGCTTGCATTTCGCGCTACCACGTTGCTACTCCCTCCGTTCCGTATTAGTCTATTAGATGACTTTGGAATGGATGTATCTAGCACTAAAATATGTCTAGATACATTTAATTCAAAGTCATCTAATATAGAACGGAGGGAGTACTTGCTAGTATGTCGCGTCCTGATGATGGAATGACGGACCCACGGGCAGCGGCCGGCTTACTTGACGTTTATGTGTTTTTAACCCCAGAGAAGCTAGCGATGGCGATCGAGCATATCAGTGACTGGTACTCCCTCCGTTCAACAATAGATGATTTACACATATCTATATATGGATGTATCTAGACACTAAAATATGTCTAGATACATCTGTATCTAGATATGTGGAAGTCATCTATTGTTGAACGGAGGGGGTAGTAGCAAAAGTTTTCATGTACTACGGCTAGTTGTGCACTTTACTAGTTGCCGTTTTTCTTCCGGTCGTGGATTTGATGTGACGTGATTAAGACAAGTTTCTATTGGCTACGAACGAGCAAATATCCAATGAGCCTATATGCGTTTACATAATTATTAAGAAATATCTTACATATGTAGGACTAATGTTTTTGGAACTTTATTATTTAAAAAGTTTAAGCATGTACCCGGCCTCTGCATAGCCAAGATGCACAGAGCCACATGTCCACAACGAGTCAAAAAGTGTAAATAGTCGAATTACATATCATCATGAGAAATTGTAAAGTCGCCTAAACTGTCGGAGGAACGATCTGAAGATTATGTTGTCATCCATGAAGGGTAAAAATAGCTCTCGCCGAATCCTTTAATCGTATGCACGTCTCTATGAACAGGGAACGATGCTCCACGCGTTGCAAAGACGCCAATGAACGGATCAAAGCCGTACACCGATAGGTGACCTACATGAGAGACACATTTTTATCATTAAAAATCTTGTCATTTCTACGTAGCCATAGCGGCCAAACAACGACAATCGCTCCCAACCTAATTAGCTGGTTAAACATAGAATCAACACCATTCAGCCAATTGCAAAAAATATGGGCACCGCTTCTAGGTGGATATAAGTTCGAAGCTATCTGAATGGCTGAACATATGGATATAGCAAAATTGTAATGAAAGAAAATATGTTTAATAGTCTCATCCCGAGGACAAAAGACATACAATTTGTTTTCTTGCTAATTCCGCCTAAAAGGTTGTCTCTAGTAAGAATAACTCCTCGATGAAGATACTAGGCAAACACTTTAGTTTTCAATCGAATCTTCATCTTCCAAATCTTCTTCAATTTAACAACTCGGATATCAGGCTGCACTTAAACTTTGTAGGTAGAATCCATCAGGAATTTTCCATTCTCATGGAGGTTCCACCGAAATCTATCATATCCTTGTATCAACTACACTGAAGCAAGACACTGTAACAAGTCATTCCATGATGCTTGTCTAGGACCAAACAAACTTCTTCTCAATGACACATTTGGTGGGAAAGATTCCATCACCTTAGCGAGCGTATCGCTTTTATGTCGCACAATGCTATACAAAGCCGAAATCGTTCTCGGAGAGTGGTACTACCCATCCAAATATCCTCCCAGAACCTAATCACCGATCCATCCTGAATTGAGAAAGACCCATGCGGAAAAAGTATTTTTTTTGGTGGCCATAAGACCAGCCCAAAAGCGAGAGTCCCCCGGCTTCCAGTAAACCTGAGACAACGCTGGTGAACCCACATACTTTCTTATTAGGAGGGGTTGCCAAACCCCACTCCCAGTTAGTAGTTTAAAAAGCCACTTACCAAGGAGGGATCTGTTCTTGACCTCAAGGTCATGAATCCCAAGTCCCCCTTGGTGTTTAGGTCGGAAAACCACACTCCACTTAGGCAAGCGGTGCTTCCTCTTCTCATTATCCCCTTGCCAAAAGAATCTTGACCGAAAATAATCCAGCCTTTTCAGGACCCCTTTTGCCAATTGGAAGAAAGAAATCATATACGGTACCATATTACTAAGGACTGAATTTATGATTACTAATCTCCCTCCTAAGGATATAATTTACCTTTCCAACCGTGTAACCTAGCCTGTAAACGTTCCTCAACCAGTTTCCACTCAGCATTCGTGAGTCTCCACTAGCGAATCGGAATACCCAAATACTTAATTGGAAATTTTCCTTGCGCGCAGCCAAAAAGCTCGTCATAGTGAGAAACATCATCCTGGGCCTCACCGAAACAAAACAATTCACTCTTATGGAAATTTATTTTTAATCTCGAAAAATGCTCAAACGCTGAAAGATTAATTTCAGGTTTTTTGCTTTTTCGATGTCATGATCCGTGTCGTCGGCATATTGAATTATGGACAACCCACCATCCACCAGATGCGGAATGAACCCTTCAATTTGGCTATCGGACTTAGCGTGTTCAATTAAAATAGCGAGCATATCCGTCACTATATTAAATAGCATTGGCGATAATGGATCACCTTGTCTAAGTCCCTTTTTTGTATGAAAGTATCGGGTTGTCTCATCATTGACCATTATCCTTGATGGAAAGACTTCCTCCCAAGACGAAGCTTTGGATTAAAGCACAAAATTAATTGAAAAACCCTTTCATTTTAAGAGTCTGCTGTGTTGGAACGCGTAGAGATAAACAAAAACTTTTCCTACGCGATGCTTCCAAGATCTAGCCGAGGTAGAAGGCCACGATGATTACCACTAGACGCGCGGTTGCGGATTATCGATGAAGCGCGTCGGGGCAGTGCAGTCCCACGATCCGGTCCAGCCGATCTGATCCCTCGAACGTTGAAGTGCTGAACGTACAGCACCTCTGCCGGTATCCACACGTACGAGGAGGAGCTCCGACGGCGGACTGCTAGGTCCGGTGCGGCGGCTGGACTGAGTGGGGATAGGGTTCCCAACGCATGGGAGAGTGGACTAACGTGTCCGCTGGGCAACCTGCACCCCTCTTTATATAGCGTATGGTAATGGGCTTCACAACACTTGTGACCCATTCCCTCTGTGAGTCCGACTCACAAAACCAGTCCATTTCCGGTTCGGGTCCAACCCGACCAATACTTACTCCCGCTCTTAAGTGTGCGACCCTGCAGGCTCATGGCGACTTGGACACGATTGGAGTCCAACTCCCAATCGATCAATCGGTAGCGGCTCCTAGCAGAATATGCCGACTCCCAAGTACCATTGAGTCATGACGACATACCTTTCAATGTGATATTCATCTTAGTCCCTTTTGCCTCACGATATACCTTGTTGAGCTATAGGCGATTTATCGTCATCCCTTAAATAGCTCAACTCTCTTCTCGATCTGTGACATGTGATTCATCTGACTAACTCTTAGTCAACCGACACAGTTAACACTTAACTGAGTCGCGCATGGCCATGCTTCCTGAATCATATCACTCGAGAGGGCCCAGAGAATATCTCTCCGTTCGGAGAGGCAAAATCCCATCTTGATTATCCACATCACGCAGCTTGCTTCTCATTCGACCCGGACTCTGCCTTTATAGTTGCCTTGTCACAGAACAACGTTTGACAGAACCTAAATCGGTGATCCACAACTCGGATTGTGCGACAACCTCAGGTCTAAGGATTACATTGATTGAGACATGCAAATGACGACTTGATCGTTGCATCTCAATGTGGGTCAGTCCGACTTGCTAAACTCTTTAGCCAAGTCCGTGAACGTTGGAATGGCATCACCATGCCCATGACAAGTGGAACCGTGTCATCAGCCAACACTCACATTAGTCTAGGGTGTGTGTCCAGCACAACCTTAACGACAAAGGACAATTAGTATGAACAACATGAATATATAGTTCCACAATCGAATCACATATTCAATGACATATATCAGATGTTCAAACCAAGGACAACTTAATAACTTTATGAATACAGTGGGAATTGCATCATACATGATTGCCTCTAGGGCATATTCCCAACAGTCTCCCACTTGCACTAGAGTCAATCATCCTGGCATCATATGCCTAGGCATCTAATGGCCATACCTCTCGTGTGCGTCTCATGCTTAGGCTGTGGTAGCGCCTTTTGTCAACGGATCTGCAATGTTTGCATCCGTGTGTACTTTGCATAACTTGATATCACCTTGTTCGACAAACTGGCGAATGTGGTGGTACCGCATGAGTATATGTTTGTTCTTCTGGTGTTGTCTAGGTTCCTTGGCCTGTGCGATAGCACCATTATTTTCACAATATACGTCCAAAGGATTGGACGCTCCCTGAACCACACCAAGATCTATCAGGAGGTTCCTGATCCAAACAGCTTCCTTTGCCGCCTCCGAGGCAGCAATATACTCAGCCTCTGTTGTAGATGCAGACACCGTATGTTGCTTGGAACTCTTCCAGCTCACAGCCCCTCCGTTCATTACGAACACGTATCCAGATTGCGAACGAGAATCATCTGAGTCGGTGAGATAACTCGCATCCGCGTAACCCTTTACACTGAATTCCTCACCACCTCCATAAACTAGGAAATTTCCTTAGTATTTCTCAAATACTTAAGAATGTTTTTAACCGCTGCCCAGTGGGCTTCGCCAGGGTCAGCCTGGTATCTGCTCGTAACACTTAGAGCATAGAAAACATCTGGCCTAGTACAAATCATGGCATACATGATGGATCCGATTGCCGAAGCATACGGGATCACACTCATCCGACTTCGCTCATCAGTTGTCGAAGGACACTGAGTCTTGCTAAGTTTTATGCCATGGGGCATCGGTAAGAATCCCTTCTTGGACTCTTCCATTTTGAATTTCTTTAAAACCTTGTCCAGATATGTACTCTGACTCAATCCAATGAGCCGCCTGGATCTATCTCTATAGATCCTGATTCCCAATATGTAAGTTGCCTCACCCAAATCCTTCATTGAGAAACTCCTTTCCAATGACTCTTTGGTTTCTTGCAACATCATGACATCATTTCCAATCAGCAATATGTCATCCACATATAAGATTAGAAAGTTTACTTTGCTCCCACTAAACTTTTTGTATAAACAAGAATCGTGATCGCTCTTGATGAAGCCAAACGATTTGACTACCTCATCAAAACGAATGTTCCAACTCCGAGATGCTTGCTTCAACCCATAAATGGATTTCTGAAGTTTGCATACCTTGTCAGCATTAGCTGGATCGACAAAACCTTCGGGCTGTATCATATACACGTCCTCAGTTAAATTTCCATTAAGGAAAGCTGTCTTGACATCCATCTGCCATATCTCATAGTCGAAATAGGCTGCTATGGCTAACACGATCCGAATTGATTTAAGCATCACTACGGGCGAGAAGGTCTCGTCGTAGTCAACTCCTTGAACTTGTTGGAACCCCTTCGCGACAAGTCATGCTTTATAGACGGAAATATTCCCATCCATATCAATTTTCTTCTTAAAAACCCATTTGCACTCGACGGGTCTTGCACCGTCAGGCAGATCAACCAAATTCCAAACATGGTTTTCATCCATGGACTTTAACTCGGATCTCATGGCTCCAAGCCATGACTCGGAATCAGATCCCACCATCGCTTCCGAATAAGTTGCCGGCTCATTACTGTCTAACAGTAAAACATCTCGAGCACTCTGTAATCTGGCAGATCTCTGAGGTTCAGGTGCTGTAACCGGTGTAGGTACCACGACCGGCTCAGCCTCCAAGGCCATTGCCGACTCGCCCCTAGTTGGTTCCTCTCGAATTTCTTCGAGTTGCACCGTGCTCCCACTGACTTCCCGACTGAGAAACTCTTTCTCAAGGAAGACACCATTCCGAGCGACAAACACTTTGCCCTCTTCCCGGTTGTAGAAGTAGTACCCCAAGGTTTCCCTCGGATACCCCACGAAAATACACTTATCCGACTTGGGCGTGAGCTTGTCCGACTGAAGTCGCTTGACAAATGCTTCACAACCCCAAATCTTAAGAAAAGACAAACTTGGCTTTTTGCCCGTCCACATCTCATGTGGTGTCTTCTCTACTGATTTTGATGGTACTCTGTTTAGTGTGAAAGCTGCAGTTTCTAGACAATAACCCCAAAATGATAAAGGTAGATCTGTCCGACTCATCATTGATCGTACCATGTCCAACAGGGTCCGATTTCTCCGTTCCGATACACCGTTTCTCTACGGTGTACCCGGCGGAGTAAGTTGAGGAACTATTCCACAACTCTTTAGATGGTCATCAAACTCATGGCTCATGTACTCGCCTCCACTGTCCGACCGTAGAAACTTTATTTTCTTGCCGAGTTGATTTTGTACCTCACTCTGGAATTCCTTGAACTTTTCAAAGGCTTCCGACTTGTGTTTCATTAAATAGATATATACATACCTACTCAAATCATCAGTGAAGGTAATGAAGTACTCATAACCACCTCTGGCTGTCGTGCTTATTGGTCCATATATGTCGCACCCTGATTTCTAGGGGATACTCACCGTACGAACTGGATAGCAGATGCTTGGATTATGGGGCATAACTGCTCCCACGTCCCAGCTTCCTGGTAGGCCTGCGCTTATGCGCGACAACACAAGCCCTGCTATTCCATCGTCGATGTAAACTATCCACTAGAGATCGAAGGCACTTCCGTCGACGTACTTCAAACCATACACACATGATACGTCAACGGCGTTTAACAACTGATATCACAACAGATCTCTACGACACAAAAGATTGAAATAAGTTGCAAATGGCTCTCATTAGAGCAGAGATAGCAAATACAATCATTCAGAGGGCACATGCCCCAACAATTCATCATTACATCACAGCGGAAGCATTCAACATGTCTGAGTACAGACAAGAACCAAATAGGCCTAAGAGGCCGGAAACAAACAGACGGAGCCCATCCACGAAGTCTCGGATCCTGCCCGGGTCCGCTATCTACTCGTCAGCAGTCTCGTCATACTCCACGTAGTAGCCACCATGTAGATCCTCGAAACGTAGGTCTGCGGAAACCACAGCCCCAAAGGGGTCAGTACATAAACGTACTGGCAAGCAAGACTCACAGTTCACCAAAGTGTAACCCGTCAACACCAAGCACAGATGCTTTGGGTTCAACGGAAGGAAGGGGATATAAAGGATGCTGCAACTGGCTGCTCTACACAACTACAGAAACATACTACAACTGCCGGCTAACAGAAAGGAGATAAGATCGAGGATTGTAACCAACTGAAAGATAACTTCAAACAAACCCATCCTGGATCTCGCCCCTTATCCAAAGAAGCAATCCGAGGACAACTCACACAGTTGCAATAATGGTGGTTCAAATTATTGTGTCAATAAGCCTATTACTAGTCAAGTTATTAATCATGGGGTGTAACATGTTTGATCATTATGTTTAAGTTGTCCTGAGTACTTGTTAGCCAGTACTTTCACCAAGTAATCCATAACCGCGGAAAACACGGCTTCTCGAGAAGATTATCCCTGCAGGGTTGCACCAATTTGGCCGTACACTCAAGAATAACCCGCCAGATGGAAATGCACTTCCACCAAGCGGGGTACTCTACACAACCAACCATTCTTCGCATCAAGCCCAAAGAACCTTGGGCGCACGGCTAATCAAGCCCCGAAGAAAAGGGACCCTCATAGCACTCTAAGACCGTGTCCCCCTATATGCCGACTACAAAAGTTCCACCCTGGCCTGGGCTCGCAAAAACATGCATGCGGCAAATGGAAAACACGAACTAAATGAGGCGATTTGGACGAGATGCGAATCAGGTCAAGTTGAGGGGGCGCCCATACTCGCTTCCCAAATGCGGGTAGTGCGCTCATCATGGATCAGTAGACAAGACCCTTTTCCTATTAGGGTCGACACTAGCAGGCTTCAAAACCTCTCATGGGCCTCCTGCCGGTGCCTTATCATCAAATTTATTATTAATAGTAACATTAGCATGATTGATTGATTAAACATCGAGCCCCCAGAACATAATAACAATATAGTAACTGAAAGTAACGGGTAACAGACTCGAGCAAAACAACCTAAGCATGCTAGTAAGACACTGGCTCAATCAAAGGGGTTGTAGGAGTGGAGGTGAGGCAATATCAAGGTTAAGGGATTCATGTGATGGGTTCGTAACAGAAACAACAACTACTAAGGCTAGCAGAAAAGAACAACTGAAAGTATCGGTAACCAATGTTGAAAGGAACACAGTGGTTCATGTGAGTGATAACTTGCCTGCAAACCCAGTAGCCTGGTACTGAGCTAACTCCTTAGAAGGGGTGTCGTAAGTATCGTCGGTCTCAACGTCGTCGTATATCCGGGAAGAAGCAAACAAACAAGGCAGAAATAAACAATCATTATCATGGCATTATGCACAATCAAAGATGATGCATGTCAAGTTAATGGGTGCATCAAAATAAACTAGTTGACAAGATAGAAACAGGATTAAATGGACCCATATGCAATTGGATTGCATATGGAAAGCCCATGAACTATGGTTGAATTAATTGTTTTACAACTAATCATCATATGAAAGTGGATTAGCATGATGCATGGATGAGGAAAACAGAAAAATAACAACAATAGCACCAAATAGAAATAAGGTTTAACAAGTTTGGAAATTCATTTATTAATTTAGGAAATTTTGGTTACTTAAAGGTGTCACACAAGCATCTGTTGTTTTCACCAATTTTAATTGTTCAAAATAGATAACAAAGTTCATATTTGAAAAGAAAACAAGATTTTAGTTGGAATACATGTTTCACTTGTTGAAAAAGGATTTCAAATAAATTATTTATGAATTAAACAAGTTTAAGCAAGAATTAAATGAATTTAATTCAAACATGAACTTATTTGAATTTTTATTTGTTTAAAACATTAAGGGAGATTCATATTTGAAAAGTTTATACTTTTATGGTTGGAAAACATATTTTATATGTCCTAAAAGAATTTGATTTGATCAAGTTATGAATTTAGCAATTTTAAGTGAATTTGACAAGTTTTCAAATATTGCACCAATTTAAAATATTCAAAACAGTAAAAAAAAATTATATTTGGATAGAACATTCAATTTGGGACAGAAAACATATTTAAAAAGCTAAAATTGGAGTTGGGATGAATTTTTTATGCAATTCACAAAATATAGTGCAAATCTGCCATTTTTTTATGATCTAGGGACTTAGGAAATATTTTTACAGGGACTAGAATAACTTGCAAGGGCCTATTGGTGAATACCAGAAAGTTTTGTGACCAAATTATTGCAAAATAAAAAGGTTGGTTTAATGTGCAGGGGGTGGGATTCGACGGGTTATGGTGTGGCTGCGGAATATTTCCTGAACGTAACTGAACAACGCACGGACAGAAAGATCGACGAGAGGCCGTCGAGGTTCTCGATCGCCGGAGTGGCGCCGCTGCCGCTGTGCACTGGAGTGTGCGAGTGCGCTGGTGCCGCATGCGGTTGTGTGGAGGCGGGCAGGGCGAGAGAGAAGGATCGAGGGGAGGTGCGGCTCACCTCACGGACAACGACCGAGGCGAAGCAGAGGACGAACGGCGGCGAAAGGCGGATGGCGGCGGCGCTCTGAGCCGTCCCCGTCCGCGTGGTGAAGCCGGTGAGGAAGAGAACGACGCGGCGAATCCATTCCCGCGTTCGGCAGCCCACGTTCTCCCTCCTATCCCCGCCGCCGTGGTGGTTCCTCCTCCGGTCAATGGCAGCTCGGTGGTGGTTACAGAGAACAGAGAGAGGCTCGGTTGGGGAAGAGGAAGAAGGGATGGCGGCTGGGGGAGAAGGGTTAGGGTTAGTAGGGGCTCGGGTAGGTTATAGGTAGCCTCGATCTCGTACGGCATGCATCTGAGGAGGGGGAGAAAGGATCGTGTGGCTGTTTCTGCGTTCGTACTGTGAGGAAGAAGACGACAAGGGGTAGGGGGTTGGGACAGAAAGAGAGAAAAAGGGGTTTGGGCCTTGGAGGTAGTTAGGTTAGTTGCTGCTCCTCCTTTTTATTATTTGTTTTGTTTTATTTTTTTTTGTAGCAAAAGCAAATGGAAGCAAAACAAAGGTTTGGTTTATAGAAAATTTTGGAAATAAAATAGGATAAATCCCTTAGTTGGAAAGCAACCAATGGGTAGTTTTTGTTTTCAAAAAATTAATTGTTTGCTTGCTGTTTACAAATTAAACCAATTTAATTGAAATTTCCAATATTAGATAATATTAGAAGAACAAGGTATTTTTCAATAGGGTTTTCTTTAGGGTTTAAAAGTGATTTAAGGAATTCAAATTATTGGTGAATTTCATTGATTCAAAAGATTAAAGATTTTGAGGATTGGTTTGAAATTGGAAATGATTTGGAATAATTGCTTGAATTAATTGATTGGAAAATTGGTTTGATTAAAGCAACAAATTGAGAAGTGGAAAACAAAGAATAAAAGGGGTGTTTTTATTTGTTATTTTGGTTCCAAAAGTTGTAACAGAACAAGTATGAAAACAAGCATTTGAAATTGTTTGACTTTCATGGTGAAAACAAAGAATAACAGATGCAACACAACAGAAACAAATGCAACAACATGATGACATGATGCAATACTTTAATTAAACAGGAAATCAAACATTCTATAGGGTAGTTTTCATACTTGGGCTGTTACAAAACGCCCCCCCTTGAAGGAATCGCGCCCCGAGATTCCTGCCGAGAAAAGAAAAGGTCCGGATACTTCTTGGGAAGATCCACTTGATTTGTGACACGTGAAACACATCGTGCACATTGGATAGACCTCAGTTAATTTGGAAACCACCGGAACATTTTCAAGTAAAGGGAGAGGTTTTGCACCAAGGTTGTATAGCTGGATAGAATTTGGTTCATTTGGAGAATAGACTATCTGTAATAAGGGTGGAACAGAGTTATTGACATCAATGGAACACCAAGGATGACATCAATGTCAGAATCATCAACATGAGAGTAACGAGGAATATGTGGCCTCCCATTTAGAATTTGATTGTTCTTACTTATGTTGGAAGTCAACATTTGAGATTCCGGAGAGTGAACGATGATTTGATTGCTTAGTGGAACCAGAATTAGGTTGTATGTTGTGGAAGGATCTTTGACACAAAAGAAATGTGATGCTCCGGTATGAAACAACACTTTAGCTGGAATAGAGTTTAGTAGATGAACGGGGAAACTTTGATTAAACGCCGGTAGAAGAATTGAAGTGGAAAACACAACAAGATTTCAACGGACGAAATGGAAATGTTGAGAAGAACAGGATAACGAAGCAACACCGGGAAAAACGAGACCAAAACTCCTGAGGTACTACGGAAAAACCCATCCGGGATTCTAAAGGATCAATATCTACTGCTTAAGGAATAGAGGATCTGCTTCCGGGGCCTATTTGCCACCGTTCTCAATCGTGAGTAGGCAACATGATAAATCATGTCACAACCACCTCCATTCCTATGGTCTAGTAGATATAACCATCCTAGAGAAACCAGGATTCGTGAAATCCTAACTTGAATGTTTAGATGAGAAGGGAGAAATCAACGTTGCACTTCCTTACCAGAAAAGGGTGGGTGGGTGGGGAAAGAAGAAAAATGGCAGAATTCCTACTCTCACGTTTCATTTTTTCCTATATAGCTACAAAATAGTTTCTAGACTCAACTGCGACCAGTAAAAAGGGATACTACAGGCAGACAGGCTCTGATACCATTTGTCGCACCCTGATTTCTAGGGGATACTCACCGTACGAACTGGATAGCAGATGCTTGGATTATGGGGCATAACTGCTCCCACGTCCCAGCTTCCTGGTAGGCCTGCGCTTATGCGCGACAACACAAGCCCTGCTATTCCATCGTCGATGTAAACTATCCACTAGAGATCGAAGGCACTTCCGTCGACGTACTTCAAACCATACACACATGATACGTCAACGGCGTTTAACAACTGATATCACAACAGATCTCTACGACACAAAAGATTGAAATAAGTTGCAAATGGCTCTCATTAGAGCAGAGATAGCAAATACAATCATTCAGAGGGCACATGCCCCAACAATTCATCATTACATCACAGCGGAAGCATTCAACATGTCTGAGTACAGACAAGAACCAAATAGGCCTAAGAGGCCGGAAACAAACAGACGGAGCCCATCCACGAAGTCTCGGATCCTGCCCGGGTCCGCTATCTACTCGTCAGCAGTCTCGTCATACTCCACGTAGTAGCCACCATGTAGATCCTCGAAACGTAGGTCTGCGGAAACCACAGCCCCAAAGGGGTCAGTACATAAACGTACTGGCAAGCAAGACTCACAGTTCACCAAAGTGTAACCCGTCAACACCAAGCACAGATGCTTTGGGTTCAACGGAAGGAAGGGGATATAAAGGATGCTGCAACTGGCTGCTCTACACAACTACAGAAACATACTACAACTGCCGGCTAACAGAAAGGAGATAAGATCGAGGATTGTAACCAACTGAAAGATAACTTCAAACAAACCCATCCTGGATCTCGCCCCTTATCCAAAGAAGCAATCCGAGGACAACTCACACAGTTGCAATAATGGTGGTTCAAATTATTGTGTCAATAAGCCTATTACTAGTCAAGTTATTAATCATGGGGTGTAACATGTTTGATCATTATGTTTAAGTTGTCCTGAGTACTTGTTAGCCAGTACTTTCACCAAGTAATCCATAACCGCGGAAAACACAGCTTCTCGAGAAGATTATCCCTGCAGGGTTGCACCAATTTGGCCGTACACTCAAGAATAACCCGCCAGATGGAAATGCACTTCCACCAAGCGGGGTACTCTACACAACCAACCATTCTTCGCATCAAGCCCAAAGAACCTTGGGCGCACGGCTAATCAAGCCCCGAAGAAAAGGGACCCTCATAGCACTCTAAGACCGTGTCCCCCTATATGCCGACTACAAAAGTTCCACCCTGGCCTGGGCTCGCAAAAACATGCATGCGGCAAATGGAAAACACGAACTAAATGAGGCGATTTGGACGAGATGCGAATCAGGTCAAGTTGAGGGGGCGCCCATACTCGCTTCCCAAATGCGGGTAGTGCGCTCATCATGGATCAGTAGACAAGACCCTTTTCCTATTAGGGTCGACACTAGCAGGCTTCAAAACCTCTCATGGGCCTCCTGCCGGTGCCTTATCATCAAATTTATTATTAATAGTAACATTAGCATGATTGATTGATTAAACATCGAGCCCCCAGAACATAATAACAATATAGTAACTGAAAGTAACGGGTAACAGACTCGAGCAAAACAACCTAAGCATGCTAGTAAGACACTGGCTCAATCAAAGGGGTTGTAGGAGTGGAGGTGAGGCAATATCAAGGTTAAGGGATTCATGTGATGGGTTCGTAACAGAAACAACTACTACTAAGGCTAGCAGAAAAGAACAACTGAAGTATCGGTAACCAATGTTGAAAGGAACACAGTGGTTCATGTGAGTGATAACTTGCCTGCAAACCCAGTAGCCTGGTACTGAGCTAACTCCTTAGAAGGGGTGTCGTAAGTATCGTCGGTCTCAACGTCGTCGTATATCCGGGAAGAAGCAAACAAACAAGGCAGAAATAAACAATCATTATCATGGCATTGTGCACAATCAAAGATGATGCATGTCAAGTTAATGGGTGCATCAAAATAAACTAGTTGACAAGATAGAAACAGGATTAAATGGACCCATATGCAATTGGATTGCATATGGAAAGCCCATGAACTATGGTTGAATTAATTGTTTTACAACTAATCATCATATGAAAGTGGATTAGCATGATGCATGGATGAGGAAAACAGAAAAATAACAACAATAGCACCAAATAGAAATAAGGTTTAACAAGTTTGGAAATTCATTTATTAATTTAGGAAATTTTGGTTACTTAAAGGTGTCACACAAGCATCTGTTGTTTTCACCAATTTTAATTGTTCAAAATAGATAACAAAGTTCATATTTGAAAAGAAAACAAGATTTTAGTTGGAATACATGTTTCACTTGTTGAAAAAGGATTTCAAATAAATTATTTATGAATTAAACAAGTTTAAGCAAGAATTAAATGAATTTAATTCAAACATGAACTTATTTGAATTTTTATTTGTTTAAAACATTAAGGGAGATTCATATTTGAAAAGTTTATACTTTTATGGTTGGAAAACATATTTTATATGTCCTAAAAGAATTTGATTTGATCAAGTTATGAATTTAGCAATTTTAAGTGAATTTGACAAGTTTTCAAATATTGCACCAATTCAAAATATTCAAAACAGTAAACAAATTTTATATTTGGATAGAACATTCAATTTGGGACAGAAAACATATTTAAAAAGCTAAAATTGGAGTTGGGATGAATTTTTTATGCAATTCACAAAATATAGTGCAAATCTGCCATTTTTTTATGATCTAGGGACTTAGGAAATATTTTTACAGGGACTAGAATAACTTGCAAGGGCCTATTGGTGAATACCAGAAAGTTTTGTGACCAAATTATTGCAAAATAAAAAGGTTGGTTTAATGTGCAGGGGGTGGGATTCGACGGGTTATGGTGTGGCTGCGGAATATTTCCTGAACGTAACTGAACAACGCACGGACAGAAAGATCGACGAGAGGCCGTCGAGGTTCTTGATCGCCGGAGTGGCGCCGCTGCCGCTGTGCACTGGAGTGTGCGAGTGCGCTGGTGCCGCATGCGGTTGTGTGGAGGCGGGCAGGGCGAGAGAGAAGGATCGAGGGGAGGTGCGGCTCACCTCACGGACAACGACCGAGGCGAAGCAGAGGACGAACGGCGGCGAAAGGCAGATGGCGGCGGCGCTCTGAGCCGTCCCCGTCCGCGTGGTGAAGCCGGTGAGGAAGAGAATGACGCGGCGAATCCATTCCCGCGTTCGGCAGCCCACGTTCTCCCTCCTATCCCCGCCGCCGTGGTGGTTCCTCCTCCGGTCAATGGCAGCTCGGTGGTGGTTACAGAGAACAGAGAGAGGCTCGGTTGGGGAAGAGGAAGAAGGGATGGCGGCTGGGGGAGAAGGGTTAGGGTTAGTAGGGGCTCGGGTAGGTTATAGGTAGCCTCGATCTCGTACGGCATGCATCTGAGGAGGGGGAGAAAGGATCGTGTGGCTGTTTCTGCGTTCGTACTGTGAGGAAGAAGACGACAATGGGTAGGGGGTTGGGCCAGAAAGAGAGAAAAAGGGGTTTGGGCCTTGGAGGTAGTTAGGTTAGTTGCTGCTCCTCCTTTTTATTATTTGTTTTGTTTTATTTTTTTTTTGTAGCAAAAGCAAATGGAAGCAAAACAAAGGTTTGGTTTATAGAAAATTTTGGAAATAAAATAGGATAAATCCCTTAGTTGGAAAGCAACCAATGGGTAGTTTTTGTTTTCAAAAAATTAATTGTTTGCTTGCTGTTTACAAATTAAACCAATTTAATTGAAATTTCCAATATTAGATAATATTAGAAGAACAAGGTATTTTTCAATAGGGTTTTCTTTAGGGTTTAAAAGTGATTTAAGGAATTCAAATTATTGGTGAATTTCATTGATTCAAAAGATTAAAGATTTTGAGGATTGGTTTGAAATTGGAAATGATTTGGAATAATTGCTTGAATTAATTGATTGGAAAATTGGTTTGATTAAAGCAACAAATTGAGAAGTGGAAAACAAAGAATAAAAGGGGTGTTTTTATTTGTTATTTTGGTTCCAAAAGTTGTAACAGAACAAGTATGAAAACAAGCATTTGAAATTGTTTGACTTTCATGGTGAAAACAAAGAATAACAGATGCAACACAACAGAAACAAATGCAACAACATGATGACATGATGCAATACTTTAATTAAACAGGAAATCAAACATTCTATAGGGTAGTTTTCATACTTGGGCTGTTACAATATACATCACTATGTATTAGTTCCAACAAGTCGGACGCCCTTTCACAACTCCTTGCAAAAGGTGTCTTGGTCATCTTGCCTAGTAGGCATGATTCGCATGTCTCGAATGACTCTAAGTCAAACGAAGTTAGAAGTCCATCATCATGGAGCTTCTTCATGCGCTTCCAACTTATATGACCAAGCCGACAGTGCCAAAAGTAAGTCATATTCAGATCATTTGGTTTCAACATTTTAACATTTATGTTATAGACCGATTCACTATCAAGATTTAAAATAAATAACCCGTTCTGAACGGGTGCAAAGCCATGAAACATATCTTTCAAATATAAAGAACAACCATTATTCTTAATATTCGACTCATAACCTTGTCTCATCAAACATGAGGCGGAAATAATGTTTCGACTAAGCACTGGAACATAATAACAATTATTTAATTCCATTAAAAATCCTGAAGGTAAATGAAGTTGCATCGTGCCGACTTCCAACGCAGCGACTCTCGCCTTGTTGCCGACTCGAATATCAACCTCTCCTCTTGCCACACTCCTAGTTCTTACCAGTCCCTGCAACGAGTTGCATATGTGAATAACTGATCCGGTATCATATACCCAAGAACTATTAGGTGCATCAGCAAGATAAATTTCTATAACAGTGCACACAAGTGTACCTGAGTCGGAAGTCACACCTCCACTTTTGGCTCTGTCAGCCAAATACTTGGTGCAATTCCTCTTCCAGTGGCCATCCTGCTTGCAATAGAAGCAATTGGCTCCGGCTGTAGGAGATGGCTTAGTCTTTGAGGAAGCACTCTGGACAGGGCCATGGGCGCTACCTCCTGACTTATCCTTCTTCTTCTTAGTCCAAGAACTCTTCTTGAACTTAGCCTTATTCTGCACCATCAACACTTGACTGGCGCCTTTCTTGATATCAGCCTCTGCCGTTTTGAGCATCCCATATAATTCAGTGATACTCTTATCCATACCATGCATATGGTAGTTCGAGATGAACGAACCATACACACTAGGAAGAGAGTTCAGAATTATATCAGTAGCGAACTCTTCGTTAATTGCGACGCCCAGTCGATCCAGAGACTGAATGTAACCAATCATCTTGATTACATGCGGACTCAGTGGATCGCCATCTTTCAGCTTACGGCCCAGCAAAGCTTGAGAGACTTGATACCTCTCGGTCTTTGCCTGAGCCTGGAATATACTTTTGAGGCTTTCGATCATATTGTAGGCCTCAACATTCTCGAACTGCTGCTGCAAGTCCGGTTCCATGTGTGCAAGCATAAGACAGCTAATTTCCGTAGACTCATCTCTAGTCTTACGGTAGGCATTCATGACAGCGACAGTCGCATCGTCATCAGGCTCATCTGGAAGTGGAGTTTCTAGAACATGTTCTTTCTTGTCATGCTTGAGGACTATCCTCAGATTACGATACCAGTTGGTGAAATTAGTTCCATTAAGCTTATCTTTCTCTAGGATTGACCTTAACGCAAACACGGACAACTGAGGAAGGTTGCTAGGTGCCATTGATCTACAACAGAAAATACGCAAAAACACTTAAGACATGTATTCATAAAAGAGCAGGCATATTAAACGTTTTAATACTCATGCTCCCACTAGAACCAACACCCCTCCGATGGTTGCTAAGTGATTCAAGATCCTAAATAAGCAAGCCGACTAGTGAGCTTTAGCATCACCGCTAGCCGTCAAGTGATCTAGGTAGGCAACACCTTGCCAATCGTATCCCTATACGACTCATGTTAGTTGGGTGGCATCACATGCCCCGGCTCCCAACCTACCTCGCCCCGAGCCCCACAACCGTTGTGATGGACTCGTCTAGATTACCAAGTGCTTCCGCTTGTAAGAGTCCGACTCAAAACCCACCTAACCGGAGAGAATTGGTAGCACCTCAATTTTATGAGCCCACTACCAAGAATGTCCGACTTGTGATGGTGCAGCACTGGCGGGCCGACCGACTAGACCTTCTTTGAGGGATTAAAGAATCTACCAACTATCTAAATAGAGGTAAATAGAGACATAACAATAACACAAATAAAGCAATTATAATGTGAAATGGTATGGCTCTCTTCATGGTGATCTCCATCTCCACAAAGCTTGTAAGTCGACTCGTGCCAACTCTTGTCACGTGCCATCTTACTCCATGTAGCCGACTTGTACATCGACTTGCATGCCTTCCGGGTTCTCCAACAAGCTACACTAGCTAGTAAATGAAAATTTACATAGAGAATCCGACACGCAGGCCGGTATACAATAAAATGACAGCACCTAGGATCCAGCCGGCTGACATAAACATGATACGCAAATCATGTATGGATTACACACAGCACATGCACATAAGCCATACCATTCACAACTTCCTGCAAAAACAAGTTATGCATAGATACGATATCTACCGGCGTTGTGAAAGTCGCAACGACATCTAAGGCGCTACGACAGGGCGAAGCCGGCGGTCCCGATCATGGATTTCTTCATCGGATAAAACGATTTTACCTGAATCTGATCCGTATTCCGATTCGATCAAACTCTTTGATTTTCGATCACCGCAACTGGATTTATGTGTCACGGTATACCCCGATGGCGGAAACCGATCGGTAGGGGTAAGTTGTTCCACGACCTTAGCAGTATGATCACGGAAACCTGATCATCCATTAACCCCGAGTACGATTGATCCAATCAACCTTGTACAAAACCGATCTATCTCATAGACCGACCACCAAAACAACAATTAGATCACATCTAACGCTAACTACATATCACATATGTACGGATCTCGGGCCTAATACCAGAAGCTACCGCTCTGATACCACTGTTGGAACGCGTAGAGATAAACAAAAACTTTTCCTACGCGATACTTCAAAGATCTAGCCGAGGTAGAAGGCCACGATGATTACCACTAGACGCGCGGTTGCGGATTATCGATGAAGCGCGTCGGGGCAGTGTAGTCCCACGATCCGGTCCAGCCGATCCGATCCCTCGAACGTCGAAGTGCTGAACGTACATCACCTCTGCCGGTATCCACATGTACGAGGAGGAGCTCCGACGGCGGACTGCTAGGTCCGGTGCGGCGGCTGGACTGAGTGAGGCTAGGGTTCCCAACGCATGGGAGAGTGGACTAACGTGCCCGCTGGGCAACCTGCGCCCCTCTTTATATAGCGTATGGTAATGGGCTTCACAACACTTGTGGCTCATTCCCTCTGTGAGTCCGACTCACAAAACCAGTCCATTTCCGGTTCGGGTCCAACCCGACCAATACTTGCTCCCGCTCTTAAGTGTGCGACCCTGCAGGCTCATGGCGACTTGGACACGATTGGAGTCCAACTCCCAATCGATCAATCGGTAGCGGCTCCTAGCAGAACGTGCCGACTCCCAAGTACCATTGAGTCATGACGACATACCTTTCAATGTGATATTCATCTTAGTCCCTTTTGCCTCACGATATACCTTGTCGAGCTATAGGCGATTTATCGTCATCCGTTAAATAGCTCAACTCTCTTCTCGATCTGTGACATGTGATTCATCTGACAAACTCTTAGTCAACCGACACAGTTAACACTTAACTGAGTCGCGCATGGCCATGCTTCCTGAATCATATCACTCGAGAGGGCCCGGAGAATATCTCTCCATTCGGAGGGGCAAAATCCCATCTTGATTATCCACATCACGCAGCTTGTTTCTCATTCGACCCGAACTCTGCCTTTATAGTTGCCTTGTCAAAGAACAACGTTTGACAGAACCTAAGTCGGTGATCCACAACTCGGATTGTGCGACAACCTCAGGTCTAAGGATTACATTGATTGAGACATGCAAATGACGACTTGATCGTTGCATCTCAATGTGGGTCAGTCCGACTTGCTAAACTCTTTAGCCAAGTCCGTGAACGTAAGAATGGCATCACCATTCCCATGACAAGTGGAACCGTGTCATAAGCCAACACTCACATTAGTCTAGGGTGTGTGTCCAGCACAACCTTAACGACCAAGGACAATTAGTATGAACAACATGAATAAATAGTTCCACAATCGAATCACATATTCAATGACATATATGAAATGTTCAAACCAAGGACAACTTAATAACTTTATGAATACAGTGGGAATTGCATCATACATGATTGCCTCTAGGGCATATTCCCAACATGCTGAAGAAAGGACCATTTAACCTTATCATGAGCTTTCTCAAAATCAAGTTTTAGAATCACCCCGTTCACCTTTTTGCTGTGCATCTCCTGGACCGTTTCATGGAGGGTAACCACCCCATCGATGATGATACGACCTTGCATAGAAGCAGTTTGAGAAGGGAGCACCACATGACTAGCCACAGTATTCAGCCTTAACATCGTGACTTTGGTAACTATCTTAAAACTAACATTAAGGAGGCAAGGAGGCAAATAGGCCTAATAGTCAAACTACGGTGAAGTTGTGCCATTTTCTTTTCATGGTGATTCCTTTCGTCATGTCACCTTGCTTTTTCGTGCGTATTCGAGATGAGGATGTGACAAGTTCGGGAGTTGACGTGGCTCATGGCGGCCGAAGTCAAGTCGAGGACCGGTTCAAGAATCCAAGTGTAGGATTCTGCGAGAAAGAGCACACAACACTCCACAACCCAGCGCAACGTATCGATATCAGCAAAATCATACACCACGTCGTAGAAGATGGAGCTAATTATGCAGGGAAAACAATGTGGATTGCTAAGACTAGTCCCAATGGGAGTATCATATGTAGTATCATGCATGCAAAATGCTGACGCGGCACCGTAATTAATGATGAGAGACAAGATAATGGTATAAGGCCTTCCGTAATACACCGTATCTTAGCGTGGTATCCTAGGTGGAAAAATAATAAAAGACAACATCTCCAATGTATGATTTCTTAAGAGTTGTATCTAAATATACTTGCATTTAATGATTTTTCCCTCATCCCTCTATGTAATTGGTCTAACAATATTTTTTGCCTATGATACCGTGTAAGAATTGTATCTTATATAAGATGCAACCTCAATCTCTTTCTTCATTAAACATAGTGCCGCCTCGGCATATTGCCTATGATACCGTGATAAGATACCACCATTACGGACTGCCTCATAGGTAGATGTCGTAACATAACCCATTCCAATGGCATATGGGTCTATAAACCTAATAAATAAAGTATACGTGATACTACACATATGTTACTCTCCATTGTAGAGTTAGTAACATACACGAGTATATTGTGCATGATACTAATATATGTTACTTCCCACTGTGAGCAGTCGAAACAAGCTGGAGTAGCGAGAGTGACATTAATACGCGCACATGGGTCACAATGCTTTGCTTATCTTGCCACCCATCAACATCCCTTAAACAACTAACCCCCGATAGCTACATAAGTATACCCGCCTTGTAAGTGATCACTAAGAAGGTTCTACTCCGTTGTAAAGGGGGGACTCAGTGCTCAAGCTCAACCCAACCATCTTCCTTTCTTCTGAGACGCATATACAAAGCTCTAGTATCATGCTGGAAATATAAGACTTAAGGGTTAAGCTGAAAAGAGAGGGCATCAAAGCTGCGTGGGATGGACGCCAGTTTGTGTTGAATATATTATCAATTCAACATATGATTTAATTCTAAATAGAATCAAATAAATCATGATAGTAGCAATTAAACTAAGCACGCAAATATGTAGTACAGTAGATAGACAACTACAATCTGCGGTACAATCTACGGCAAAAACTAGACACATAAATTGAAATACGATCTTGTACAGAAAAGTGAGAGATACGTACGGTGTAGCAGCAGAGGCACCGGATGTGGTGTTGTCCATGTTGTCGACCATGTCATCGATGAAGAGATTCCCTATATCGAGGAAGAAGTCGTCGTTGGGAAAGTAGTCGCCATCGGTAGTCACGCGAGTGCGCTCGCTCCTCTCTCGTACAGGATTACAAGAGGCAGGGTTCCGAAGGCCTGCTGTCCCTTCTCGCGGTGCACGCTGGAAAGAGGGATGGAGAAGACTTGATTTGTGGCGCAGTGTTTTGGAACAGTGCGAAACCATATGACGAAGTGACGGCTAGGGTTTGGCATATGCGTGTATTTATACTGCAGGTTGGGAGATACGTGGGAGTGACTCCACATCCGAGTCGGTTTGGTTCCACGATCCAAAGGAAGCGAAAACGGTTTAGGAATTAATGCGTCCGTTAATTACCAAATTAATGACTCATTAAAATTTTCGAACCGGCAAAATAAACGCTCTTGGCTCGGCTCATTCCCGCAACCCGCGGCGCGTCGTGACGAGGCGAGATGAGGCGGGCGACGAAGGAGGAGCGCACGTGTGGCACTCCTCTCCTCTTGCCACACCAACTCATATATGAGGTAGAATGGTTCACCTTATAAGGTGGTGCCATCCTCTCCAAATTAGTAATATGGGACTAAACTATAGTCCCACTTTCTCCACTTGTATTATTGATGAACGGGCCATTGCCACTTCCAGATTTTAGTTGGGCTTTGGGGCTAGGCCCAAGTATTATTCCAACAGTTTGGATGTGCCCAACAAACTAGTGAGAGTAACCAAATGTTCCACTTCTTGCAGACAAAACTTTTGCGATAATATTGGTCGTCGGAGATGAATTTTGAAGTATCAAGAGGCCCTTCTTACTGTATACAAGGAGTAAGGGCAAACCTAACGCTCCCCAAATCAGAACGAAATCGGTCTGTCTTTGCTCCATTTGTTGTGGTCAACGGATGAGGCTTCCGGAACAGTGGATTTGGGATGGACATGTTCCAACGGCCCATCTGTTTTGGGTCCCTATTATTTTTCCTTTTCCTTTTCTCTTCTCTATATCTTTCATCCCTATTTAAATAAATTGACAAGATCAATAGCAAATAATTTTGCACTATATAACATAGCATAGCAAGTTTTCAAAAGACACATAACACAGATAGTTTTCAAATTACAAATTACATGCATAGTTCAGATTACAAAAGATAAGTAGAAGTAGAGAAAAAATAAGATCACGCTTAACGTTTCCGGATCTCCTTTTACTTTTTGAGGAGCCAATTCTTTTGTTCATGGTCCATGTACTTAATTCCGCCATCATGATCCGGTTATCCTCGGCAATGAAAGTGAGGTTCATCCAGTTATACTCCACCTTCAATGCAAGCTTCTTGGGGTTGTCCTCGGTGACCCAAGCGGGATCAATCTCCTTTGGTAATGCTTGGGCCGTGGCCGCATCCATCTCTAGCTTCTTCTTTTTAGCCTCAAGATAGGTCTTCAATGCATCTCTGTATCCTTGTGTTTCCTCTCCTCTCTTTTGACACTTGTCTTCTCCTTATCGGCGAGCATCCCTTTTAGTGTCTCCTCCAATACAAGTACCGAGGCCTCTCGCCTTGCATTTTTCTTCGAGGCTCTGTGTCCCCTCGGCCTCATCGAGTGTTGATGACTCATATCAACAAATCCCTCGGGTGATCCGACAGGGTTTCGAGAATAGGATCCGATTAGGCATGACGGACTCGACGACTAACAGGGGCACAATTTACCCTGGTTCAGGGCCCTCGTAGAGGTAAAACCCTTACTCATGCTTGTCTGTTCATATATTATGATGTGATATTACAATGGCAGGCGCAAAAGTCGAGAGATTGGATCTCGATAGGCGGCCCCTATGGTGATGGTCTAGATTGGATGCCCCCGGGTGGTTCTCCCAACCTTTATATAGGAGGTTGGGTCTCAAACCCGAATCCGAGTGGGTTACTGTCGTGGTGAAGTAGAGACAGATGCCATAGGATGGCTTAAGTTTGGGGCCGATGGACACTGTAGGTATTCGGGGAGGGATCGCACGCCTAGATGGCGCGCTCACTACACTGCAAACAACAAGATCTACCTAGGTTCGGGGCCCTCGTGTGGAGGTAACACCCCTACTCCTGCCTCTCTCTCTCTGTATATGTGGTGATCAAGTACAAGTGTTCCTCAAGCTCAAGTAGCTAGAGGAGGAAGAAGCTCTACTGCTAACTCTCTCTAAACCAACTAGCAGCACTTATGTTCTTACGTAATGGGCAAAGACCCTCACACAGGAGGGGTGTGGCCACCAACTATTAGTATAGGATTAGGTGACTATACACTGTGTCATAGCGCACGCCTTCGCTTCTCCGCTGACAGACGTCGAAAGTCTTCGCTGTCGTGGTTGCTGATAAGTCCTGTCCCCGTTGTTAGAGATAGGACGTGGCGTCGCCCATACAACACATTGTACCTGCATATGCGTACGCATCATCACGCCTAGTAAGTTGAACCGCACGCCTGTACTCTCCCTGGATATACGGGATCACAACGGCTCCATTGACTTCCCTCCGAGAAGAGCGAGACCCTTGTCTATCCGGACTCACCAAGCGCTACTCGGCCAGTCCAGAGAACACTTCTTTCTTCACTTGGCCCATTGTCCTTCCTACCGAGATAGCTCTCTCTCGCTAGCCACCCAACTCAGTACCTTTCTACCCGGTACGGCCCAACTCGGCAAGCAGTACCTCAAACACCATTTCTTACCAATCTTGCCCCTACTCGGGGGTAGCCCCCCGACAGTTACAAACCCTAACCCTAGTCGGTAAGTTTCTGCTGCCCTGGCCCGTAAGTCTTGCGGGTGGACCGCGGTTGGGCCTTCTAGAAGATTAGGGTGGTCTCCTACACTGGGACTTTATATTGGGCTTTAGACCAAGTAGGCCTGTCCAGGAGACTCGGGAGCCATCCCCACGTCAGTAGCCCCCAGGTGTTAATTCGATTGTGAAGAGTCGGGTAGGCACTCAAAAGCCTGTTTCAGATTCTTGCAGCTGAGCAGCCTGGTCTTTTCGTGAGGGATGTGTAAATCCTGCATGGACGAGACTCGAGTATCAAGTATTCAAGTGTGTCATGCGTTGGCCTTTTTCACAGAAGGATGCGACTCGGTTGCTTGTCTCACCCGACAGATCGAGGACAATTAATTGCTTCTCGGGAAAAAACAGGTCTTGCCTACATGAATTCGAGACATCCGACTCGAATCCGGTTAGGTGATCGTTGCGACTTGGTCCGCGGAGGACTTATCGAGTCGAACTTAACCTTAAAGGGGTACCCAGCGCGTCCGCAAGGAATTTTCATCATGCTGTTAGCACGGGAAATTACCGAAGGAAGCAGCATGATTGCGATTCCAAGCCCATAGGACGGATCCTTGGGTCTTACCTTCAAACTCGAAGTGCGGCATCCAGGTGTGCCACGATGGAAGAACGACCCGGGAGTTAATGCGCGATGCATTTGTACATCTGAGTCGTGATTTTTGTTGTTGGAGAGAACATCCACTCGCAGTTTTTCTCTTGTAGCGGGGCGAATCTAGTTCCATGATTTGTAAAGTGGCGAGTACCACTGTCTCTATAATTCTCGAGTGAGGCGAATCTTTTCTCTCCTGAGTTCATACGACAGAGATTTCGTGTCTTCAACTTTTGGTGACGTTATTGCGCACCCGTCTGCTCTGATTGGGACGTGATGCTTTGAGACAGAATGCGGAGGGCCCACCGTGTCAGCCTTTTGACCGGGAAATAAGCCGCTGTGCGCATGTTTTCCCGCCGAACGTGCAGTTAATTGTGCACGATCTTGCTTTAAAGATCATGCAGAGCAACCGTCCCTGGCGCTTTATTTTCGCCTGACGCGTGGCAACCGGGATGGACGCCACATACCTCTCCTTTGCGAAGATTGATGGCTCGCAGCGGCCGGATAGCAGTATAAAGTGTGGCCTTAGGGATAAATTGTTTTCCCCCTTCTCCTTTCTCGTCTTTCTCCTCTAGCGCCCCACAGCTCTCTGCGAAGACAACCTCCATGGTCGGTGGAAGAAACAAGCACACAACGTCCATGGCGTCTGGCAAGGACGTGGGCGCCGATTCGTTGGCTCCCCAGCAGAAGAAGACGGGCGAATGGCGCCCGTCAAAGGTGACAAGGAAGAGCATCAATCTGATGCAGAAGGAGGGTTTATACCTCCCGAAGAATCGAGGCACGTGCAGCAGCCCAGGAAAGAAGAAGAAATGCCGAGCCCTCGCGTGAACGAGTGCATCGCATTCTCGAAGCATATCTCTGGAGGTTTGTCTTTCCCCCTCCATCCTTTTCTCCACGGTTTGGTGTATATCTATGACATGCAGCTCCACAATCTTCCCCCAACACGGTGCAACACATTTCGTGCTTCATCGTGATGTGCGAATGCTTCCTCGACATTCGTCCGCACTGGGGGCCGTGGAAGAGCATTTTCTCGGTGAAAGTTCACCAGGAGAAGGGGCCCGCGCATGAGAAGAGGCCTAGGGAGTCGTTGGTGACTGGAAGCTTTGGGATCCAAACGAACAACGACTTCCCCTACTTTGAGATGAACTTCGTCGAGTCGGCCCAAGGGTGGTATAGAAGATGGTCCTACGTCCATGACACCGACGTGAATGCCATGCCTTATTTCAAGCCAATCACAATCTTGAAGCAGAGAAAGTCTTGGGCACACACCTTGTCACCCGAAGAAGCTAAAGCCATAGCACCACAGGAAGGACAGGGGCTCCTGCTAAATGGGATACATCTGGCGAGTGTCTTCCTGCGCCCGAGTGTGCGGCCGCTTTAGAGTAGGCCCAACAACTTGTGGGAGTATTCGGGTGTCTCCGACCCGAGTCGCACTTGTGATGAGGAACTATCGAACAAAGAATTTGACATGAAACTCACCGCCATCACCAATCTTAAGAAAGGGGAAAGCTACTCGGCTTCTCCTGTTGACCCTTTCGACTCAGAGCATCTTTCGAGCAAGGCGAACTCATTTTTCCCTCCTGTGTTGTTCTATTGTTCTCGAGTTCCTTCCCGGTCGAGTTTTTTCTTTCTTCTCTAGAACCAGGACATGGCGATATGCTACCCGCCGCTTTTCGCAATGGATGGTGGAAGCTCAGATTTACTGGTGCGCAACTTCGACACCCTCCCGACACCAGTGTTGCGAACGCGGAGTTGAGTGAAGAGCAAGAGGAGGCTAAGGAGGAGGAGGAAGAAGATGAAGATCTTCAACTCATCCACCACAAGCGCCACAGATGCGAGGAGGACGAGGTGACTTCCAAGGACAACTCTTTGAGCCAAGAAACCACCGAGGAGGTTAATCCTCCCGCTATCCAGGCGACTCCTCTGAACACGCTCCTGCCTATGTTCCAACAGCAGAAGGTTCCCACCGCGTGGAAACTGGCTGATTTCGATGAAGATGAGGATGACGAGTAAGTTTCTCGCCTTATGAATTTCAAGTTCCTTCTTTGTTCTTTCTTAACACATGTTCAGACTTTTGGTGCTCAGTAGGGACCAGTTCGCATCTTTTGCCCAGTCCACCTCGGACTGTCAAGGAGCTTGCTAAGGCTTCGAGTCCTCTTCGGCGGCCTCCGAGTCCCGCGTAAGTGGTCGATGCTTCTGAATATGTGAATCCTAGCTTCGCGGTTGATCAGTTGAAAGATGCCGGAGCGTCTACGAACAAGGAGGTTTCGGGTAGTTCGCCCGATCCTTTGTCGACCCCGAATGGCAAGGTATAATGTTTCCTCGAGTGGTTCGTTTTCTTTTGTCGGGTGCACGTCAGTGCTCCCGATGGGAGCATCCCCCGAGTCTTTGGTCGACTGTTTACAGTCGATTACAGACTCAAGCAACTTTTTGCACTTTTTGTCCAATTTTTGTTTTTTTATCGGGTGCACGGCAGTGCTCCCGATGGTAGTAGCCCCCGAGTCTATAGTCGGGTATAGACTCAAGTATCATTATATTTACTTGTATCTCTTCCTTTCGTAGGCTATCTTTGAATCTTTGGCAGTTTTTGGACGTCGTCTCGCGGTGGCTGAAGCGGAATGTGCCGCCCTTCGTTAGGAGCGCGACCAACTCCTTCAGGATTTTCGATCTTCGAGAGGCAAGTCTTTGCAAATTCTGTGAGTGTCGCTTTTCCTTTGATTTGTTTGTATTTAGCGTGTTCGCTTCACACTATAGATGAAGCCACCCGCGCCAATGTAGATAGGGTTGAGGCTCGCGATAGGGTCAAAGACCTCGAGAAGGAGCTGGAGTCCACTCGGAAGGATGCCGCCGATCGACTCGCGAAGTACCAAAAGGCCCTGTAGAATCTGGAGAATGCAGGCGCGTCTCATGACAATGAGCTGTCTGATATCCTTCGCTCTGTGGCCATGGCTCTGTCTGGTATGCCACTCGCCAACTTTTGATTTGTCCTTAGTTTTTTTTTTCCTTGTAATTTCTTTTGTTTTTCGTAGATGCGCTTGGAGTCGCCTTGGCGATCCCTGGCCAGGTCCGAGTCGATGCTTTGATGGACATCTGAAATATGCTGCAAGAGCATGGGACAAACGTTGTTTCTTCTATCTGCGATGCTTACCAAGTCCTTTCCTCACCGCGCTAGCGGTTGCTCATGGGGAAGCCGACTTCTTCGACCGTGGAGGGCCTCTTGCAAGCTTTCCTTGGCGAGGGTGATCCTCTTCGCGAGTACACCCATGCCCAGACCGAATGTGGCACGAACATAGCTATCCAGTTTGCCTTGGCGAACAATGTTCAGGGTGATATGGAGAAGGTGTACTCGGAGCCTCCCAAGGACGACGAAAAAAAGGTAGCGCTTATACCTTTTGCCGAACGCGCTGAGAAGCTAGCCAAGATTCTTTCGGGGCTAGTATCTCGCGGTCGTGGCGCCAAGCCTTCTGCGAGCGAGGCTACTTCTGGGAAATCCGTTGTTTCTTAGAGTGGACAATGTTTCTGATTTTTTTTGTTGGTCCTGTAATGAACTTTAAGTTGTGCTTGAAATACGGTATGTTTGCTTTCTGAGTGCAGGAGTTTGGAGTGTTTGATCAACAGCTAATTTTTTGCTTTACTCCGTGTTCTCCCGATGGGAGTAGCCCCCGGACACTCGAAAGTATTTTTGATGTAACTGTCGAGTGACTTCCATACGTGCGACTCAACAGTTTTTACTTTCTCCTTCTTCTTCAGGTTGTCGAGTCCGGATCTGGATCTTCGAGCATTCCTAAGGCTCCTGCCGTGTTGTCTCTGATGGATGCGAGTATGGTATCTTCTCTCCGTGGTCGTGTTCCTGACGGCGAGTGCAAGTTGAAGGCCTTGAAGGGTGTTGCATATGTTGCCAAATCTAAGGAAAAGCTTGCTGCTGAACGTGAGCAGTTTGTGATGGAGGAGTTGGCCAATGTTGCAAGATAGTTGTTGTGTAAGTTCCCCAAGCCCCCGAGTCAATTTGGTGTGTTGCGACTTGCGTTTTTTTTCTGATGTCTCTTCGTATTCACATCCATTGAGCCTGACATAGGACCAGAAGGGAAATGGGTGAACAACCGGATTGCCTGCGAGTCTGGTAGTTCAAACATCCATGCTTGCAATTTCTGGTCTGTTCGAAGCAGTTGTCATGGCGATTGTGCAGTACTGGGTGCGCCAAGTGCAACATTTCGTCAAGTCGTGCCGAGAAGCACTTTCTTCGGTGTACCACACTCTTTATCCGCTAGACGTTACCCCGGATCGACTAAGCTTCCTACTGAGAAAGTTTCATCGGGTGGAAGATGTTCGCAAGTGCGTACGCTAGCAACTAGTCCGCAGAGCACAGGTAGCTCTCGCCTTTGTGCGGCTCTGGCATCCAAACATGAATTTCAATTCTGTTGCGCAGTTGCCTCCTACTCAAGGGGTTCCAGTTGATTTTGGAGCCCATCATGAAATAGTGCATCCTGTAGCTGAGCGCATTATTGGCTTGACTGCTGCTGAGACGGAGCGGTTACTCCAAGAGGGTGCGAATCGCCAATAGTTCTCATGTTTAATCGCGAAGGTGTAAGGTGTATGTACCTTGTTTTTTGTGAATTTAATAAGGTGTGTATACCTTATATTCGTTGTAGATTAGTGTGTTTTGTAAGTACACTGTTGTTTCTTATGCTAGTTTGGCGTAGTTCCCGTGTGATGGGGTGTGGCCATGTGTTAGCATGTGTTTGATCAATTGACAGAATAATGAAAAATTTGGGCTCGAAGATTCTTTATTGCTATGGCTGAGAAGCCATGTATTTGTTCAAATTACACACTGGCTAGTAACAGCCTTATTTGCGAGAAGAGTAATTTCCTAAGGTAAAATTTGCGCAAGTGCGCAACATTCCATGGGT
The DNA here is from genome assembly GCA_028641055.1 of Alopecurus myosuroides. Taxonomy (NCBI): domain Eukaryota; kingdom Viridiplantae; phylum Streptophyta; class Magnoliopsida; order Poales; family Poaceae; genus Alopecurus; species Alopecurus myosuroides. The sequence continues at coordinate 225,179,811 of CM054062.1, forward strand.
TGGAGTTGACTCCGCCTGTTTCTGTATTCTTAAAGCGGTACGCGCCTCCTGGGATAACTTCGTGTATTATGAAGGGTCCTTCCCAAGGAGGAGAGAGTTTGTTGTGGCTTTCCTGCTTGAGTCGCAGCACCAGGTCTCCTTCTACAAAAGATATGCTGCGGATGCGACGACTGTGATGGTTACGTAGCGCTTGCTGGTAAACGGTAGATCTAGCAAGTGCGATGTCCCGAGTTTCGTCGAGTTTATCCATGTTATCGGCAAGTGCTGAATATGATACTTCTTCGCTATAGACGACTCTTGGTGCGCTGAATCGAACATCTTCGGGAAGGACCGCTTCGGCGTCGTAGACCATGAAGAATGGTGTGTATTACGTCGACCTGTTTGGATTTGTTCTTAGGCTCCAAAGAATGGATAGCAGCTCCTCTGGCCAATGTCCTGCTGCTTCGTCCAGTCGAGTGAGTAGTCGCTTCTTCAGGCCACTCGAAACTGAGCCGTTGGATCTTTCGACCTGACCGTTGGTCCGAGGGTGTGCCACGGAGGCGAAACTGAGAGTTATCCCCTTTTCCTTACAGAAGGTGATACGTCCATTCTGCATCACTATTTTATATTGTAATTTTCTGTTATTCATCGATATATTTCATATTATGATGCATTACTTATGTTATTTCGTCTTATTTTGCATGTTTGATAATTATGGAGAATAAACACCGGGACCAGAAATATGATGGAAAAAGCACCGCCAAGATACCATATATCTGAAGATCAGAAGAAGAAGGGGGGAATCGTAGGAGTCTTAGAAGTCCAAAAGAGGGAGCCATCCACGAGGAGAGCCGGAGGGGGCCTACTAGGGGCCCACACCACCAGGTGGCGCCCCCTTGGTCGTGCCGCTAGGTGGTGTGGTCACCCTGGCCCACTACTGGCCGCCTCCTTTCGCGTACTTGACCCCCAGGGAACCCCAATACATAGAGAACATCAAGGAAATATTGCTCCGCCTCCTCAGGGCGGAAAACAACACAGAGAGAAAAGCTCTCCGATAGGGAGAAATCTGCCGGGGAAATTCCTCCCCTGAGAGGGGAAATCATCGCCATCGTCACCGTCATCGCTCCTAGCATCATCAAGATCATGATCGTCATCATCCTCACCACCATCACCATCATCCTCGCCATCCACCTCCACTCCTCTGTAATAATTAGGGTTATATACCGTTGTTTTACACTAGATCTCTCTCCCGATGTGGATTACTTGTTAGTAGTTGATGCTTGTGAGATTTATCAGTGTTTGCACATTATGAACAGATTGCTATTGATCATTATATCACCTCTGATCATGATCCATATGATGTCTTGTGATTAGATCGTTTAGTTCTTCAGGACATGGGAAAACTCAAGATGTTAGTAGTGGAGTTATGTTGAAGTAATATCTAATGGTTTGATATTTAAGTTGTGGTGTTATTCTTCTAGTGTTGTCATGTGAACGTCGAATACATGACACTTCACCTTTATGGTCCTAGAGGGATGCATTGTGTATTTGGCAACTAATTGTTGGTTTGCTGGAGTGACAGAAACTTAAACCCTCGTTAGGAAACCGATACACTAGGGAGTGTAGGATCCCAGAGTTTAAGGCCATGGTTAGATTATCTTAATTACTTCTTGTAGTTGCAGATCTTGCAAGGGGTATAATCACAAGTATGTATTAGTCCTAGTTGGGCGATGCATTAGCATAGGTTCACCCACACAACACTTATCGAAACAATAAATATTAATCAACTGTATGAAACGAAAGCGCTTGATGAAGTTCCCATGTCTCCTCGAGAACGTTTAGTCATCATAAGTAAAACAACCGGATTGTCCTTTCCTCTCAAAAGGATTGGGCCACTCGCTACAATTATTATTACTGTATTTTATTTAGTCGCACTTTATTTATCTGCTATATCAAAAACCACCAAAAACCTGTCTGCTAGTGTTTACAGTGAATCCTCTATTCAAACTCCTTGCCAACACCTTCTGCTCCTCGTTGGGTTCGACACTCTTATTTATTGAAAGTACTACGATACACCCCCTATACTTGTGGGTCATCAATACTATTTTCTGGCGCCATTATCGGGGAGTGAAGCGCTATTGGTAAGAGAAACTTTTACTGTGAGTGTTGTTTTTATTTCTGTCTACTGCTTTACTTTATTATGGAGAATCCATTTGGTTCTTTGTTTAAGAGTACTGCTACTACTGCTAATGTAGTAGATGACCCGATGTCTGCTCCATTGGATCCTTTTAAAATACCTATGAAAATTGTTGAACGTGTTATGGATAACTGCTATTTTGGAGATAGAACTGTCCATCTCGGTGATCATTTACTCTTTATACATGAATTATGCGAGTTATTCAGGTGTGCATGTATTACAATGAACCAAGTTAAAAGGAAATTATTCTCTTTATAACTGAAGGGTAGAGCTATGGGCTGGTTTAAAATGCTAAAGAATGGTCAATCTATTGGATGGGAGGAAATTGTACCTCTCTTTTATTCTAAATTTTATCCTCCCAGTGAGATTCATAAATATCGGAATCAAATATATAATTTCTGGCCTCGTGATGGATAGAGTATTTCCCAAGCTCGGGGGAGATTGAAGTTATTAATGCTCAAATGTCTCGTTCATGAGCTCCCCCGTAATATTGTTATCAATAATTTTTATATACGGCTTTCTCTTTATGATAATGATTTATTGTATGCTTCTTGTTCAGGATCATTCACATGTATGAAGGAATAAGCTAAATGGGATCTTATTGACCGTATTCAAGTAAACACTGAAGGATGGGAGAGTGACAAATGTAGAAAGTTAGGTATAAATTACGATTATGAATGCGTTAAAGCTTTAATGGAACCGATGATTTCTATAATGTTAGTGTTGTTTGTGGTCTTGACTCTGAAGTCATTGCAAATTGTTTTAAGTCCTTTGCCTCCTACCTTGATATTCCCAAAAAGGATTTGATAAAGTATCATGCACCTTATAAAGATACTGTTAATTGTGTTCCTGCTAGACACATAGAAGTGCGTGTTGTTAATCCTGCTGTGCCCGAACCTTATATTGAGAAAATGCTTTTCCCTGCTGAGGTAAAGGAACATTCTATTATAGCTAGTGTGGTTAAAAAAGTATAAACAAATCTATTGAACCTGATGAAGAAATAACTATAGAACCTACGTTAGCTATAGTTAAAGACCTCGTCTCTGAGAATGTAGAAGATGGACACATTATCTTCTGTGAGGATGCTTGATGACCCACAAGTATAGGGGATCGCAACAGTCTTCGAGGGAATTAAAACCCAAATTTATTGATTCGACACAAGGGGGCCAAAGAATATTTATATGCCTTAACAACTGAGTTGTCAATTCAGCTACACCTGAAAGTAGACTTGCTCGCAACAATTTATCAGTGGTAACAGTTTTATAGCAGCGGTAGAAATAAAATAACATAAGTAGTAAAATAGTAACAGATGTAGCAATCGCGGAAAACAACAGTATGGGAAGTACCATAGGAATAGAGGGAATGGATGGACGGGTGTTGCATGGATAACATAGGCCATGTAATAATCTAACATGGACACTGCAAATAATAATAATAAAGCATCAAACATTCAGGCAAACCATAGGCACGTGTTCCAATATAGTCATGCGTGCTCACAATGAGAAACTTGCACAACATATTTTGTCCTACCATCCCGTGGCAGCGGGGCCTTTAGGGAAACTACTGGTAATTAAGGTGCTCCTTTTAATAAAGCATCGGAGAAAAGCATTAACACTCCATGAACACACGTGATCCTCACATCACAACCATCCCCTCCGGTTATCACAATTTCTGTCACTTTGGGGCCTCGGGTTCCAGACAATGACATGTGTAAAACAACTTGCACATATAATCAAGAAACATAATTATACTCATGAAATAATAACATGTTCAGATATGAAATCATGGCACTCGGGCCCTAGTGACAATCATTAAGCATAACAAGTTGCAACAATGGTAGAAAACACTAACAATGGATACTAGGCACTATGCCCTAACAATCTGGCATTATTACATGATCAATTTCATCCAATCCCTTCCATTCCTCTCAGCCTAGAGCGGTGTTTACTCACACATGGACGAGGGAAACATAGATGGTTGATGGAGAAGAGGTGGCAGTGTCGATGGTGATGATCTCCTTCGAATCTCCGTCCGGTAGGGCGCCAGAACAGGAACTTCTGATCCCCGAATTGAGTTTCGGGGTGGCGGCGGCGCTCTGTTGTGTTTCTGTGGAATATGACGAACCCCCCTCGGTTTTTAGGTTACGGGGCATATGTAGTCGAAACGGGAGTCTGAGGGGTGAGGGAGTGGCCCACACCACCTGGCTGCGCGTCCAAGGGGGGCGCGCGAGGGGGTGGTGTGGCCCCCTTCTGGCTCCCGGGGTCTTCTGGTGTTTTAGGACCAATGGGATCTTTTCTGGGCATTTTCCCGAAAGTTAATTTTTGTGCACAAAACCGAGACACCAAGTTAATTCTGCTGAAAACAGCGTTAGTCCGTTTTAGTGGTATCGAAAACTCACAAGTTTAGAAGAAAACAATAAGAAAAGCATTCGGAAAAGGAGATACGTTTTGGACGCATCAACTCCCCCAGGCTTAGCTTATTGCTTGTCCTCAAGCAATTCAGTGATTACTGAGTGCGATAAAAGAGTTTTACGAACACATTTGTTTGATATGATGTAAATATACTCACTACATGATCAAGTGCTGAGGCAATTCATAATAAGATGTATGTAAAATAAAAGTCACCCAACAGTTATGCAAACCATGAAGAGATGCCAACAAACTAATAATAGACAACATGAAGTATATCAATCTGCAAGATTGCAATGCTCATAATAGGGTATGATAAAGTGTACTCGCTTGCCCTTAATAGTGGAGCAAAACATAACTGCTAGGGCACCCTTGAAGTTCAAATGAAGACTAGAAATAAAGATATCAAAGATACAAGCATCAAAGTTATACCACTATCAACCGTGTTTTGGGACAATCACTTTACACTAAGAATAACATCCATGCTCTCAAGAAGGTACATAAATCGAGAGGGGAGCAGGGATTAACTCATGTGTTATAGCTCTTTATTTTATTAAACAAAGGTATTGAAAACATTTTTAAGAGAGGTGTATGCTTATGTCAATGAATGGTAAACAAACAATACAGTAAGTCACAAGCCAACTAGACTTCACAAGAGCGGTCCCATAGAAGGACGCATCTGGGTAGAAGGTCATCCCTCTTTCTATTTTGTTTACACAATTATGCTTTGATTGACAAATCAGGGGCAAAAATAGTGAAGAGAATTTGTTGTATTAATTTGGGGCTGGGCACCCCGCTGCCGGCTCTTCTATCATTGGATAAGCGGATGAAACCACTAGTCCAGGGTGTGAAATCCAATCAACAAGTGAGATAAAGATTCTCTATTTACGTCCTCATGAGCTAAAATAGGGGCACAAAACAGGAATATTTTTTAGAAGGTTTTAAAGGTAGCACACGAAAAATTTACTTGGAGTGGCAGTTAAATACCACATATATAGGTAGGTATGGTGGACACATTTGGCAAACTTTGGCTTTTGGGAGTTGGATGCACGAGTAGAGCTCATACTCAGTACAGGTGACGGCTAGCAATAGACAGGGATCGACAATCAAGAGAGCAACAACTGTCATAATCATGCTTCCGACAAAACAAAATTAACAGGGGCATAAAAAATGAGACAATTACTCTGAGGCAAAATAAATCATCGAGGCTTAAGTGACTTTTTGTTTTCAGTCATAGCATGCGTGAGCATGTGCCAAGTCAATTCAAGCGAAACAATCGGAGGGATATACCACAATGTTATACCCTTCTATGAATAAAACAATCCAAGCAAACATTCATACGACATGCTATCTTATATTAATAAGTTGGAACTAACACGTGAGAGCACGAAGTACCAAGCATCAATTAAATAACATACACCTTACATGAACGGACTAAGCATGTTCACACGATGAGTATATGTACAAAAATAAAACAAACAGAGTTCATACCAGCCTCTCACCACAACTCGGAATATCGTAAATCGTCATTACTGCTCTTCACTTGTGGATTGAACAATATAGAATGATAATCAAGCTCCAATGAAGACACGGAAGTCCGGTGAAATCTGCAACAAACTTTACAAAACCAAAGAAGAACAACAAATATTTTTGGGTTTTCGAATTAAAACAAGAAAAAAAAGAACAAGCAAACAAAGCAAAAAATTTTGGATTTTTGAATACTTAATCGAAACGAGAAAAGAAATCAAACCAACAAAAGAAACTAAAGAAGCAAACAAAGAGAAACAACAGAAATATTTTTGTTCTTTTTGTGTTTTGGAAAACAAGAACAAAACGATAAAACAAACATAAACGAAAGAAGATAAAGAAAATGAAAGCAAACGAAAGAAATGAAAACATGGATATACAAAGAACCGAACGAACATGATATATGAATGGGTGTGATGTTGGTATACCTTCCCCCCAAGCTTAGGCTTTTGGCCTAAGTGGATATCAATCATGGCGAATGGAAATATCCCACTGCGGTGGGTCATCCCTTGCATGGTCGTACTCGGGCGCCCAAGAAGAAGATGAAGTAGCAGGCGCATAGTCATATCCAGATACTGGTACGGGATCCCCGTGGTGTCGGAGGGCTGGACGAAATTACCATCGTCCCCCTCTACGTTACCCTCCCCTTGCTGGGGGTGGTGCTCAATGTATGAGTCTAATTCACTCTCAGAAAGCATCCATCCTTGCCTGTCATTAAGATTAAACAAAAGAGGTGCATGCAAAAGTATTTTTTAAACACTTTTAGTAACTCTCCACCTGGATTGTTTGGATAAAGTTATTTCAAAAGATAAATTGTGCAAACGAGCATGGGTAGAAAGAAACTTATGTTGAACCATGGAAACAAGGTCTAGCCTCTCTAAAGGAAACTGCAGGTCCAGAGGGGGTGGCTCCAAGCCATGCAAAGCTAGCAAGCGCGAGGCAATAAGACCTCCACAAATTCCGCCCTTCTCACGGTTAAGCGAGAGATGGTAAGCAATTAAAGCAGCAAAGTTGTAAGCCATATCACGTCTTAAGGCAGCTGAAATAAACACCAAATCATAAGCAGATAGCTTGTTGGCAGTTTTTCTAGCTAACACACATTTAGAAATAAAATAGACAAAGTATCGAATGCTAGGGAGTTGAATTTCTCGTATTTTACCACTCTCCCATGTGAAGCTTCTGCCTTGGCAAATCTCCTCATATAATTCCAGCAATGGTTTAGGCTGCCCTCTTATCTTCTCACAAGAGCCCCACTCTGGTACCTTGATAGCTGCACAAAAATCACTGAAAGGCAAGTCTACAGCTTTATTGTTAATTTTATAATGCACCATAGGGTTAGTTGAAGACCATCTAAAGTGAAATCCTGCACCACGGACATGGTTAGTTTAACATGTTGGATTGGTTAATACTCAATGAAGCGGTCCAATCCTGCATTATGCACAAGGGTATTGAAATACTACAGAATTCCTGTAATCCGCATAAATTACTGGCATGGATAGATCAATGGGAACACTCTTTCTTCACGGTGCACGAGCATGACCTCATGCAACTCCAAATCATGTTGGTTTAGTTTATGTACATTGTGCTCCATCTCTGAAATTTTTCAACAATCATCACAAAAATTGATTTCAAGCAACTATAAGGTGGAAACTACCATAGAGACTTACAGGAGAGCTAAACATGCATCAAAACTATATTATTTCTACTCAAATCAAGCATGCAAACTCACACAAGCTGTCACCTACATTACCAAAATACTCAAGAAATACTCCACTAAATAAAATTCTACTTGGATCATCGGAGGAGTCACATACCGGAGATCAAACACACCAAATTTCGGCACAAATGAGGGGCTGAAGTAGGAGATCGAAAATCCAGAGGAAGAACAACAAGAACACAGGTTCCTTGAAATGCTTTCGGTTTGGGAGGTGAGAGAGAGGACTTTGGCAGTGGAGAGATTAAGTGGAGGGCTAGGGAGGCCCACGCCATGTGCTGGCGCCACCGGGGGCAGGCCGCGCCACCCCATGGTGTGCCTGACTGGTGGGTCCCCCTGGGGTCTCCCAGGTGGCTTTCTACCTCATTTTTACGTAAAAATTTATTATAAATTTTTTAAATTTTTCGTGAAACTTTATTTTTGAGGTATTTCCAGAATTTTAATAATTAATAAAAACCAGAAAAACAAAATTGAAATGGTGGAAAACAAAACCAAGACCAGAACTACAGAGATTCTATGACACTCCAATGGAAAAATAACCAAGGAAAACAAAGGTGGAAGTGATGAAAACAGAAGTATGGGTGGTGAAAACATGCATAACCACAGTAATCGGGGTGAAAACATGACGATGACATGAATATGGATGATGGAAAACATGATTGTACTAAAATAGCAAGATGATAACAGAAGTAAACATGGTAAAAACATAATGGGGAAGGTGAAAACATTGTCCTCTTCATCCAAAATCATTTTGTTAACAAGGGTGATCAAGTCTTGTTACTAGAACAATTTTCATATGAAGAAAAACTTTGCTAATCACTAAATAATTATGTTACCTCAACCTTGATAGACATAGTCCCAATCATAATAATTTCATATTATTTTGGTGGTATTGGAATGGGACAATAAAATTCTCCAATCTTGATGGTCTCAATATTTTCAATTGAATTTAAACCATATCTTCTATCAATCTTCTTGGGAAAATAAACAATATGCTTTTTATCATTAACATTAGAAGTTAGTTTTTCTTGATTGCAATCAATAACAACCCCTGTAGTATTAAGAAATGGTCTCCCAAGAATAATAGACATATTATCATCTTCAGGCATTTCCAACACAACAAAGTCAGTTAATATCAAAAAATTAGTAGCAACTTGAACAGGAACATTCTCACATATACCAACAGGAATAGTAGTAGATTTATCAGCCATTTGCCAAGATATATAAGTATGTATTAATTTTTCAAGAGAGAGTCTCTTATAAAGAGAGAAAGGCATAACACTAACTCTAGCTCCCAAGTCACATAAAGCAGTTCTAACATAATTATTTTTAATAGAACAAGGGATAGTAGGAATACCAGGATCTCCAAGATTCTTTGGAACCTTGCCATTGAAAGAATAATTAGCAAACATAGTGCAAATTTCCTCATTAGGAATTTTCCTTTTGTTGGAGACAATATCTTTCATATATTTAGAATAAGGAGGCAGTTTAATAGCATCAGTCAAAGGGATTTGCAAAAATAGAGGTTTCATCCATTCACAAATCTTGTTATAATGTTCTTCTTCCTTTGATTTGTGTTTCTTATTATGAAAATGCATTGCTTTTTTTACCCAAGGCTCTCTTTCATTACCATGTTTATTAGCAATGAAATCCACCTTAGTATACTTTGCAGTTTTAGTTTGCTTTTCAGGTTCAGCTATAGTTTCTTCTTTATCAGAAGCATCACTTTTATCATTGCCACTTTCAGTTTGAGCATCATAAATAGATATACTATTATGATCTTTACTAGGTTCAGGAGATTCTACAACATTTTAATGTCTCTTGTTCTTTTTCTTAGAAGGAGAACTATTGTTTTTAGGTTGCTGAGAATCTTGTTCAATTCTTTTAGGATGTCCTTCAGGATACAAGGGGTCCTGAGTAGAAACACCACTTCTAGTAATTATTTCACAAACATGTTTATCTCTAGAAGCAATAGCTAGCATATCTTTTTTCGCTTTAGTAAGTTGATCAATTTGTGTTTGAACCATTTGAAAATGTTTAACAAACATTTTAACATCATTAGAGGTTCTTTCAATAATACCATGCAAATTATCAATAGCTCTAGATTTTCCCATAAGGTGATTTTGCACTCTCATATTAAAGTTGTCTTGCTTAACAACATAATTATCAAATTCATCTAAGCATTGATCAGGTGGTTTCGAATAAGGAATATCTCTATTATCGAAGTATTGGAGAGAGTGTACCTCAACTGTTGACGGATGACGAATAGGCTTACATAATTCTTCTATAGGAGGTAAATTCTTAACATCTTCAGATTTAATACCTCTCTCTTTAAGAGATTTCTTGGCTTCCTTCATCACTTCATCATTTAGTTCAATCATCCCTCTCTTCTTGGGTGTTGGTATTGGTGTTGGATCTGGTGTAGGTGTAGGTGTAGGCTCAGTATATTCCAATCATCATTATTTTTAGCTATTTTATCCATTAATTCCTCAGCTTCTTCTGGAGTTCTGTTCCTGAAAACACAACCAACACAACTATCTAGGTATGTCCTAGATTCAACAGTTAGTCCATTATAAAATATATCTAGGAGCTCATTTTTAGGTAATGGATATCCAGGGATAGCTCTTATTAAAGAACAAAACCTTGTCCAAGATTGAGGCAATTTTTCTCCTTCAGTTTGCTCAAAATTAAAGATGTCCTGCACAGCAGCATGTTGGGCACTAGTAGGAAAATATTTTTGAAAGAAAGCATTAACCAAATCCATAGGATTAGTAATAGATCCAGGTGACATATTGTTTAAACCAAATTTTAGCTTCATCTTGTAATGATAACGGGAAGATCTTGGTAACCAAATAAGTACGCAGTTTAGTATCATCAGAAAATAAACTACTCAAAGATGAAAGCTCATTCATGTGTTCCATAGCACTTTTACTTTCAGTTCCACAAAAAGGTTCCTTCTCAACAATAGATATATAAGATAAATCTAAAGAGAAGCCATAATCCTTATCTAATATGTTTATAGGGGATGTGGCAAACTTAGCATCAAGAGAAGATTTATATTTCACAGCATGTCTTGCAAGAAGACTCTTAAGAGCACTTGCACCAGTAGTAGCACGAGCTTCTTCAATAAAATCATCATTAATTTCAATATAGGTTTGATCAAGATCATCAATAAGCTCAGTTGAATTAACAGGTGTACCAATATTTTCAACAGAAATTTCAGCATTTTTAATTTGTTTGGATTTAGCAATAGTAGCATCTAGGAAAGGACCTAGAGAACCAGTATCATCAAGCATAATAGAAGCATCATCAAAAGTATGAGAAACATTCTCAGACTAAGCATAAGTAACAGTACATATAGCATGTGGTGGATCAAGAGCAACAAGGGTGTTTAGATTTGTACCTCTTCTTGTAGTGGATGGTAATATAGGAACTTTTCCATCACGAGTCTTGCCCATGATGAATGGCTTGCAGCAAACAATATCACGATCAAGTGACCAAATAAATAAAGCTATGCTCCCCGGCATCGGTGCCAGAAAATAGTCTTGATGACCCACAAGTACAGGGGATCGCAACTGTCTTCGAGGGAAGTAAAACCCTAATTTATTGATTCGACACAAGGGGAGCCAAAGAATATTTATATGCCGTAACAACTGAGTTGTAAATTTAGCTGCACCTGAAAGTAGACTTGCTCGCAACAATTTATCAGTGGTAACAGTTTTATAGCAGCGGTAGAAACAAAATAACATCAGTAGTAAAATAGTAACATCAGTAGCAATCGCGGAAAACATCAGTATGAGAAGTACCATAGGCATAGAGGGAATGGATGGACGGGTGTTGCATGGATAACATAGGTCATGTAATAATCTAACATGGGAACTGCAGATAATAATAAAGCATCCAACATTTAGGCAAACCATAGGCATGTGTTCCAATATAGTCATACGTGCTCGCAATGAGAAACTTGAACAACATCTTTTGTCCTACCAGCCCGTGGCAGTGGGGCCTCTAGGGAAACTACTGGTAATTAAGGTGCTCCTTTTAATGAAGCACCAGAGCAGAGCATTAACACTCCGTGAACACACGTGATCCTCACATCACAACCATCCCCTCCGGTTGTCCCAATTTCTGTCAATTTGGGGCCTCGGGTTTCACACAATGACATGTGTAAAACAACCTACAGATATGATCAAGAAACATAAGTATAGTCATGAAACAGTAACATGTTCAGATCTGAAATCATGGCACTCGGTCCCTAGTGAGAAGCATTAAGCATAACAAGTTGCAACACCGGTAGAAAACACTAACAATGGATACTAGGCACTATGCCCTAACAATTTGGCATTATTACATGATCAATCTCATCCAATCCCTTCCATCCCTCTTAGCCTACAGCGGTGTTTACTCACACATGGACGGGGGAAACATGGATGGTTGATGGAGAAGAGGTGGCGGTGTCGATGGCGATGATCTCCTTCGAATCCTCGTCCGGTAGGGCGCCAGAACAGGAACTTCTGATCCCCGAATTAAGTTTTGGGGTGGCGGCGGTGCTCTGTTGTGTTTTTGTGTAATATGACGAACCCCCTCGGTTTTTAGGTTACGGGGCATATGTAGTCGAAAGGGGAGTCCGAGGGGGTGAGGGAGTGGCCCACACCGCCTGCCGGCGCGTCCAAAGGGGGGTGCGCCAGGGGGTGGTGTGGCCCCTGTCCTGGCCCCCTTATGGCTCCCGGGTTCTTCTCGTGTTTTAGGACCAATGGGATCTTTTCTGGGCATTTTCTCGAAAGTTTATTTTTCTGCACAAGAACGAGACACCAAGGTAATTCTGCTGAAAACAGCGTTAGTCCGTGTTAGTGGCATCCAAAACTCACAAGTTTAGAAGAAAACAATAAGAAAAATGTTCGGAAGAGGAGATATGTTTTGTACGTATCAATGCTTCTAATGTTGTTTCACATCCTAGTATATCTAAGAAAAGTAGTGTCCCGGTGCTTTCTGTTAGGATAGGTGATCATTGCTACTATGGTTTGTGTGATATTGGTGCAAGTTCTAGTGCTATTCCTTATGAGCTTTATAAAGAAATTATGTATGAAATTGGTCCTTGTGAACTTAAAGATGTTGATGTGGTTATTCAGCTTGCTAATATAGAAACTATCTTTCCGATTGGTATTGTTAGGGATGTGGAAGTTTTATGTGGTAAAACTAAATATCCTGCTGATTTTCCAGTACTGGGTACAATTGCTAGCCTGCTAGTAAAACTTGTCCTATTATTTTTGGTAGAACTTTCTTGAACAGTTGTGGCGCTGTTATAGATTGTAAGAAGGAGATGATATTTACTAAATTTGATGGAAAATCTTATGAGTGTAATTTTTCCAAACTTGCTACAGCTCCTTATGAATCTGAATTGCCTAATGAAGATTTTAGAGTTGAACAGCTTGCCTCTATTGCTCTTGCGCCTAACACTGCTTTGCAGAAATACATGGAGGACCACGAAAGTGAGGTCTTTATGGAAGAAATAAATGATATTGGCGATATTCTTCTTTGTCAACCAGTGATACTGAAGCATAATTTACCTGTGGAAGATTTGGGTACCACATTACTAATATGTCATAAACGTATCCTTATTTCTGATGTTCCATGTTGTTTTTAGGTTATTTCCTACATGTTTGTTATACACTTTATTTCATTTTATCGATTTCCGGGACTAACTTATTGACAAGATGCCACAGAGCCAGTTCCATGTTTTCTGCTGTTTTTAGTTTCAGAAAAGTTGTTCTGGAAATATTCTCGGAATTGGAAAATTCGAAGCCCGGAATTATTATAATTCCCGAAGGTTCCATGGAGTCCCGAAGAGACCTGGAGGGGGGCCCTGGATCCCCCACACCATGCCTCCACGCGGGTGGGCTCCTGGCTGCCCCCACTGTATGTGTGGGCCTCTCGGGCGCCCACCGCCATCGCCCTTTTGCCTATATATCCCCCCCCGATGCATCAAACCTAGATCGGTCTTTTCCACCAAAAACATCCGTAGCTCCGCCGCTGCCGCCTACAAATTTGGGGGACATAAATCTCTGTTCCGGCACCCTGCCGGGCGGGGAAGTGCACCCGGAGCAATCTCCATCGACTCCACCGCCATCTTTATCACCGTTTCAGTCTCCTATGATGAGGAGGGAGTAGTTCTCCCTCAGGGCTGAGGGTTCTACCTATAGTTATGTGTTTCATCTGTCTCTCCCATGGTGTGATCTTTATGTGATCATGAGCTTTGTAATCTAGTTGAGTAAGTGGACGTTTCTCTTCATCTGTTATGCTATTCAAGTGGTTTTGTTATGAGATCTCCGTAGACACTTCGATCATGGTGTAAAGGTGACAGTGTGTGCACCGTGTGGTTTAGCATGATATTTATATCTTGTGTTGGATGACCCTATGAAATTGTGGTGTTTGTTGATGACCCACAAGTATAGGGTATCGCAACAGTTTTCGAGGGAAGTAAAACCCAAATTTATTGATTCGACACAAGGGGAGCGAAAGAATATTTGTGAGCCTTAACAAGTGAGTTGTCAATTCACCTACACCCAAAAGTACTTTTGTTCGCAGTGGTTTATCAGTAGTAACAGTTTTATAGTAGCAGCAGTAGTGAAATAATAGCAGCGGTGGAATGAAAACAACAGCAGTAGTGTTTGGAGTAAACATCGGGATTAAATACTTTAGGCATAGGGATAGATGAACGGGTGTTGCATGGATAAGATAGTTCATATAATAATCAAGACATGGGCATTGCAGATAAATAAGATAAAGCATCCAAGCACTAAGTAACCATAGGCATGTATTCCGTAAATTTTCGTACGTGCTCGCAATGAGAACTTGCACAACATCTTTTGTCCTACCAGACCGTTTTCAGCGGGGTCTCAAGGGAACTACTGGTAATTAAGGTGTTCCTTTTAATAGAACACCGGAGCAAAGAATTAACACTCCGTGAAC